>CM070722.1:47034354-48380254 GCA_036346275.1 Otatea glauca | reverse complement strand
TCTAACCCTTGCACAACCGGCTATTACCAATAATTGCCCGCATCTAAACCATAGTTTTATTTTCAAAATACCAACGATTATTCTCATGTCATACCCACCATTCAAATTTTCAAGAATTTAACTTTGATCATCAACTTCGTTGCTAATGAGCATAGCTAAGCATGATTATTAGTCATGTATACCCAATTTTGACATTATGTAATGTCCACCCCTTTATCTATGGTTAACAAGGTTCACATATTCATACTTGTAACATCCCGAAAATGAAAAACAGTATGTAATAAAATGGAAATGAATATTTTTGATTTGAATATAATTATTTCTGAGTTTTCTTGATGTTATTGGTTTTTATTGGATTTTCTTGGATTTATGCTTTGTATGAAAAGTCCAATAAATAGAATTTATCAAATGGAAAATGGTAAGAAGGTAAAAGTAAAAATTATAAAAATTACCATTTGGTCATGACCAATCTGGTAAACCAGTAAGAATATTTAGTAAAAATCTTTGGTGCTGATTTGGGACAAAATAAATATCCTAGCTCTCTCTCTTTGACTAAAAACAGTAAAGTCAGAATTAATTGAAAATAATAGAAATTTATCAGGAGCCACAAAAATTACCATAGCACCCTTAGAGCAGTGTTTATATCTGATAAAAATCTCAGGAACTTATCATGTCGGCAAAGCCTCCTAAAAAATTCAAAAACAGAGACTATTAAAAACAAGAAATCTTCATGTCAGAATTTTTATAAAATATTCACTTGAGATTTTGACTTGAAATGTTTATGGAGACGTCCACAAGACAAAATTAACCTCCATAAAAAGTTTGGAAAATAATTAATAATTTTTACACCTTCAAATAAATAAAATACGAAATTAAATTCTGTACTAGTTCAAAGTGTTAGAATTTTAATTAATTATTTGTTAGGTATTTTAATCTGAAAATTTTACCAAGAGATGAAAACAACCAGATAAACCCAGTAAAAAAGTTTGGAAAATTTTCAAATTGATGTGATGGTGTTTTTAATGCTCACATGGAGCTGCTCAGCCGGACTTATCCATTGGCTCGCTTCTCTCTCGACTCGTGGGCCCGCCCCTTTTCCAGAACCGTCTTGTTGGCAGGAACGAAAAAATGGTTCAATCACCGACTGGTGGCCCCGGACCCACTGTCGGCCTCCCCCTCCGCTGCTCACCCCTTTCCTCTCTCGCCGAGACAAGCTCGGCGTCTCAGAGCCTTCACGGCTTCCTCCGCGTCTCGGCAAAACCCGCCGAGCCAACGTCGTGCGTCGCCACGGCTCGTCCTCAGCCTGCCTGCTCCACACCCCAGCCATACCGCACTGCCGGGAGCCCGAAAAATCTCGCGCCAGCTCGCCTCTGCACAGAACCGAGACGCTGCCATTTTTCCTCCGATTCAAACCCTGTGCTATCATTCCTTTCCAGGCTATAAATACCGGGTAAACGTCACACTGAGGCATCCATTTCTTCCTTCATTCCCTGAGCTGAGCAACCGAGCCAATTTCCTCTTCTTCTCCATTCTTTCGTGAAGGCCAGCAAAAGGGGGGAAACCAGTGGATCAAGCCAACTAGGCAATCACTCCCGAAATTTCTTTGCCCCAGAGCTTCGCCGTGATCCATAGTGACGAATACTCATAAAACAGGGGTGCACCAACGGCCCAATTGCAACAAGCAAAGCCCAGAGCGACAAGCGGCGGCCTCGAATACGGCCCACCTAAACAGGCCGTCCCGGCTGCTACCCAAATGCCTACGAGACCATTCAGGAGACCATTCCGACCGGTCCCGACCGACTTCAGCGAGGTTCTCGACCCCGCAATGACGGATTCCCGACTCCGACTCAAAGAGGTTCCGACCCCGCGGGGACGGATCCCCGACTCCGACTTCAGCGAGGTTCCCGACCCCCGCAGCTGGACGGATCCCCTGGCTCGACTTCAGCCAGGTTCGAAGACCCCACGGCGGGGCGGGATCCCGCGGCTCGACTTCGAGCCGCGTGCCGCGCATCGAGTCCCGTGTCAACCTAAGGCCACGTGCCCCACGGACGGTCATTAGGCGGATCGAGCGAGGCGTGTGGTCCTTCCCAAGACGATTTGATAAGCTGCCGGCCACGCCTCCCGCCCCATCACCACCCACCCACGGTGCAAGGACACGCTCTCCCGAGGCAACTCCAACGCCACACGCGACTCACTACGTCAAGACCCACATGGATCACGCAGAGCAGCCTACGCCACTTCCGGAGGATTACCTAACCACTCGACCGGCTAGACCACCGACCCAAAGATAGGCTCAAAGAAAGGGCGACGATCGGCGAAGCAAGCGACCGGGTCGGCGGAAGCGATTAGCGACGGCGGGCAAGACCAAGCCCTAGAAGTAGCTCGCCTCGGCACTTCGCCACTTCTCGATGTAACCTGCGCCTTCAGATCGAATAAAAGGAGGCGGGAACCTCCTAACAGGCAAGGAGTAAGAGCTACAGGAGAGCTTTTTCCTCTTCTTCCTCTTCTTCTTTTTCTTCTCCTTCGAGAGCTAAGTTTAGATCATTCTAGTGTTGAGGCTCCACCTGCGGCTTGTAAAAAAACTGCGCGATCATCACTTTTGATGAATACAATACCAACGCACGAATCGAGTAGGGACCTTGGCCCGAACCAAGATACATCTTGGACTCGTGGTCTAACCATTCAGTGAGCGGAACGCGCAGCCCTTAGACTTACAAATTTACTTGCCGGCTCAAACGCCGGCGGTTAGCGCGCCAGTAGGGGGCTTCGCGTCTTGGCAAAGATCTCCGATTCCCATTCATCTCCTTGATGGCATTCTTCTCCAACGACGGCATGGCGTGTTCGGGAGCGAGATCCGCTTGGCTCCCTCGGCTTCACCGTCACCTCGGAGAGAGTTTCACGCTCATCCTCCGCCGCGGGCGGCGCTGCGGGAGCACGGACACCATCTCCCGGCACTGTCCCCACTCGGCTTGGAGCGCCCGCGGGCCCCAAAGCCGAAACCCGAGGAGCGCTATACCTCCTTTGGCGAAGCCCCTCAGGGCCAGCGCAGAGATCCGTCACCTCCCGCCGCCACGACTTGTAGCTATGGCTGGCTACATGCCAACCTCCGATCCACGAGTTCTTTGAAGACTCTTCCACCACGGCCCGGCTTCGACACGAGTATCCCGCTCACAGCGCACTCGCGAGTGCAGCGTGGCGAGCACATTGACCGATTGGTCGTAGCCACCGCGGCTACGAGCGGTCCCCGTCCGGCGACCGAGGCACGGAGGGGAATACGCCTGAAGGCGCGAACGCCAAAGCTCGCCGTGGCGAGCTCAACTGGCAACGCGAGAGGCGGAGGAGCGAAGGTGAGCTCGGACCGCTCGAGCCAACTCGAGCGGGACGAGCCCGAGCCCGCGCAGTCTTTGGCGACAGCGCACGGGCGCCGCGCCAAGAGCACCACAAGTTGGGGGCGAATCCGGCGCCGCTTTTTCCTCACGCAAGCCAAAACGTGGTCGCGGCCGCAATGTCGCTCCGAGGCCTTCCGAGCCCGCAAACCCGAGGCCGAGCTACCTACCGAGAACCTTCGGTGGTGGAAGCGGCGGCCGTCACGGCTATGCAGCCTCCGGCTCCTACCCACCGGCGCTGCTTCCGCCATCGGGCCCGTCTGCATGGAGCCGGTGGTGCGGCCAAGACCGCACCCCACCATGAACCACCCCAGCCTCACGCACCCGGTGCGCGGCGCCTCGGTAATGCCTCGACATCCGCGCCACCCGAGGCGCGAAGAAAGATGGCGGAGGACGCCGCCACTCACGTGTTGCGGATGGTGAGCGCCACTACCGCGCCCGAGCCACGATGGTCCGGACCACGGGCTTTTGCCAAAGGATCCGCCAGCGATTTCCCGCCCGACCGGCGCCTACCAACATTGCCAAGTACACCGGGCCACCAACCCGTGTGTCGGCTCAAGATACGGCTCGGCGTGTCGGGGGGGAGCGACAGATGATCTCTTCATCATCCAAGCCTCCCCATCTACCTCGCGGACTCGGCTCGAGCTCGCTCGAGTACCGCCTCAAAAGCCTGTCAGAATCAATGACTTGAAGAATCTCTTCGTCGGTGAACTTCGTGGCACTTATAAGCGCCACAGTAACTCTGGGACACGAAAGGCTGCAAGCAGCTCGGGAGACTCTCGGGACTACATCCGAGGTTTTCCCGCGGTCAACGAGCTCCCGACATCTCCGACGCCGATGTCGTGGGAGCCTTCATCTACGGCACCTCCGCAAGGCCTTGGTGCACAAGCCGGGCTGCCTCAAGCCCAGACCACCAAGGCTCCTCGACATCGCCACCAACCACGCCTCGCGAGGAGGCCGTGGGGCTATTTTCGAAGGAGGAAAGGCCCAGCGAGCCCGGCGTCAAGCGGGTCTCCCGACCGCCGACAAGCTAAGCAGACGGGAAGCGGTCCGTGAGACCAGAGCGGTCGCCACGGCCGACCGCCTCGCCAAGCGCCGGCGCGGCGACCGCCGCCCTCACCGCCGAGAAATTGATGGGCGGCCCATGCCCGAACCATGGGTTCTCCGTCAAGCACAAATACCGGATGCGAAGTCACGAGGCGCTATCTCTAGCGTCCCCACCACGCGAAGCAAAGGAAAGAAGTTCGCCGCGCCCCGCTGAACGGCGGAGAAGAAGGCGACGGCGAGTTCCCGAGCCCGACGGCCGCCTCATGATCTTCGAGCCCGGCTTACGCCGACAAGCGTCGACTCAAGCTCGCCATCGCGAGAGTCCACACCGTCGCGCGGGCGTCCCCAATATCTTCGGTGGTGGAGTTCCCGATCACCTTTGATCGGACCGATCACCCCGATCGCGTCCACGGTACCGGGAGGTACCGGTGGTGGTCCCGTCGTCGAACGGCGCCTCACGAAGGTCTTGATGGGCGGGCGCGGCCTTAACATCCTACGTTGAGGCGTTCGACGCTATGGGGTCCCGCGCTCAAGCCTCCGGCCAAGCAAGGCACCTTTCCATGGCGTCATCCGGGCGGCAAGCCCATCCGCTCGGCGGTCGACCGCCCGTCACCTTCGAGGCCGGAAACTTCCGCACCGAGACCCTCACCCGAGGTCGTGGATTTCCCGGCGCCTACCACGCCATCCGGGAGGCCATGCTCGCCAAGTTCATGGCGATCCCCGCCACGCCTACCTCAAGTGAAGATGCGGACCGCATGGAGTCATTACCGCGGTATCGTCTTTCGGCTTGCCTTCAAGCGTGAGCGTGGCGGTGCGAAGCTCGCCTCGCGGTCGCTGCCTCTACGGAACTCAACAAGCTCGGGAGGAAGCGCGAGTCCGTCCCGAATCCAAAGAAATCGGGCGGGATCCTTCAAACCGCCGAGGACACGAAGGAGGTCACGGTCGATCCACGTGATCCGACCAAGACCGTCTGGGTCGAGCCACGCTCCCCACCAAATAGGAAAGCGCTCGTCGACTTCCTCCGCACTAACAAAGATGTCTTCGCATGGAGGTCCTCCGACATGCCGGCATTCAAAGGAGGTCGCGAGCACTCCTGAGCGTTCGACGGGCTCAAAGCGATCGCCAACGCTGCGCAGCCGACGAGGAAAGGCGCAGGTTATAGGAGAGATCGCCAAACTCTTGGCGGTAGGGTTCGTAAAAGAGGTGCGCCACCCTCGAGTGGCTAGCCAACCACCATACTTGTAAAAAGAAGAGCGGGCAATGGAGAATGTGTGTTGACTATACGAGTCTCAACAAAGCATGCCCCAAGGACCCATTCCCTTACTCGATCGACCAAGTCATCGACTCCACGGCTGGTGCGAGTCTCTTTCCTTCTGGATGCCTACTCGGGCTACCACCAGTTGCGCTAAAGGAGTCCGACCACTCGCGACTTCCTTCATCACTCCGTTCGGCTCGTTACGCTATGTCACAATGCCCTTCGGCACGAAGAAGCGCGCGCTACATACGGCGATGTATGCAAGCGTGCTTCAATGACGGATCGGCGCAGCGTTGAGGCGTATGTCGGCGATATTGTCGTAAAGACCGGGAAGGTGGCGACCTTATCGCCCGACCTAGAAGAGACTTTCGCGAACCGACGGTTTCGCATAAAGCTCAACCAGAAGTGCGTCTTCGGGTCCCCAAGGAAAGCTCTTAGGCTTCATCGTCTCGGCGAGGCATCGAGGCCAATCAGAGAAGATCTGGCGATCGCAGGATTGGCGGTCGGCCAACCTCAAAGGGGTCAGAGGTGGACGGGTGCACGGCGGCTTTGAGCCGTTCGTGTCTCGCCTCGTGACGCGAATGCCGCTCTGAGCCGCTCAAGAAATCCGACCGCTTGATTTGGACACGAGGCTCGGGAGGCCCTCACGCTTGAAGGCCTTCTGTCTTCGCCTCGATCCTGTCGCCCGACACGGGTGAACCGCTGCTCCTCTACATCGCGCCACTACAAGTCGTCGGTGCGGCCTGCGTGGTGGAAGCGGCGGAAGAAGGCGTGAGCTCAAGGTACAACGGCGGTCTACTTCATCGATGAGGTACTTTCGAGTCCAAGACTCGGTACCACAGTGCGAAGTTACTCTACAGCGGTGCTCATTGCAAAGAGGCTTCGTTCACTACTTGATCAAGACGCCATCACCGTGGTGACCACGTCCCCACTAGGCGAGATCATCCACAATCGCGATGCCTCGGAAGGATAGCCAAATGGGCGCTCGAGCTTAGCGGCCATGGCATAATATCGTCCCTGACGGCGATCGTCGCGAGCTCTGGCGACCGTCGCCGAGTGGACCAAAGCCGAGCACCACCGGTGGTCGAAGACCCGAGCATCGACAATGTGCTTGACGGGTCTTACACCAAGAATGCGCGGCGCGGAGTCGTCATCATCTCCCCACTCGGGAGCAGAGCTGTCGCCATTAGGTTGCTCTTGGCCGCGACCAACAACATTGCCGAGTCTGAGGCTCGTCAACGGTCTCGGATCGCCGCCGACCTCGGTGCCCGCCGGCCTCGTCCCAGGGACTCCAAGCTTGTCGTCGACCAAGTCATGAAGGCTGCGGGCCAGAGGCGCCCGCATGGCCGCGTCTTGTCGAGAAATGTACGCGGCTCGAGGCGGTTCAAGGGTTTGAGCTTCACCATAGCTCCGACGCTACAATGGCGAGGCCGATCCACTGGCCAATCTTGCCTCCAGCAGAGAGCCTGTCCGCCGGGATCTTCGTCTCCGACCTCCTGCGGCCTTGTCGGTGGACTCGGCGGTGGCGCGCCACCCGACCAATCGGCCGCGGTCGCCCGACCGACGCGCCGCGATCGGCGTAGACTTGGCGGATCGCCGCGGTGTGCTAGCACTTGAGTCCGGCCGAGGAGGCCCTACATCGACCGTTTGTGGACGGGTCACTTCCCGACCGGCCGAGGGCGGCGCCTCGCCCGTGGGCAAAATCCTTCGTCTGATCGGCCTGGACCTCTACAAAGAGTCCCTCGGGGTCCTCCAAAAATGTATCTTGACCGACCAAGGAAAGCAGTTTTGGGCGACATACGGTGGAGTCTGCGGTCACCACGCAACACCCGATCTCTTGTGGGAAAGGCCTTTCGACAAGGTTTCTCTTGGCCAACCGTGTGGGGCGCCGAGCATATCGTGCGCACTGCGAAGGATGCGATTCTTTGCTCGTGACGATCTGCGCGGCCAAGCTTCTGAGCGATCCCCATCCGTGGCCTTTTGCCGTCTGGGACTCGATTTGGTCGACCTTTCGAAAGCGCGGGGCTTCACCCACCGCTCGTCGCGGTAGATAAGTTCACCAAGTGGATAGAGGCCAAGCCGATCGTGGCGCCGCGTCGGTACAAGCGGCCATCTTCTTCCGCGACATCGTTTTTAGGTTTGGAGTCCCAAACTCCATCATCACCGACAACGAACACGAGTTCACGGGAAGGAATTTCGAGTTCTCGTGGCGACTTCAACATCCGTGTCGATTAGGCGTGATAGCCCATCCGCGGACTAACGGCGGTCGAGCGCACTAACGGCATGATCCTTCAAGGACTCAAGCGCGGATCTTCGATCGGCTCAAGCATTTCGCGGTATTTGGGTAGCGAGTGCCCTCCGTCCTCTGGAGTCTGCGGACCACGCCGACCGGCGGCCGGGTTCACACCCTTCTTTATGGTGTTGGCGCCGCCGTTTTGCCCATTGACACAGAATCGGCTCCCGAGATTGCAAGCCCGATGAGGCTCGGGGCTCGCCTCGCAACAAGACGCCATCGACCCGCTCGGCGGGCGCGGCGTGGCAATCTGCGGTCGGCGGATATCAACAAGCCTGCGCCGCTACCACGGCCGCCAAGTTCGAGGGCGATCCTTGGTATTGGCGACTTGGTTATGTCAGTCGGACAACCAAAGATAAGCACTGGTAGCGCCCCACAGGAGAGTCCTTTCACCGTCGTGGAAGTTCTCCGACTGGCACCTTCGACTCAGGGCGCCGATGGTAGCATCCTCCTAATGCCCGGAACATTGAAAAGTTAAAGCGATTCTATCCCTAAGCTCTTTTCTTTTTCTGGTATAAGTCTTTGCCTTTCTCCCAACCGAGCACCTGGTCGCCATCGTGGCGACTTCGGGAGCTGCCCGTGGCGCCCGTTCGGCCGCTTAGGATGGTGTATGCGTGGTCGGTGACCCGGCCGACCACGAGTCTATCCCGGCGGTAACCCTCTCGACCGAGTGCTCTGACCTCGCCCGGTAGGCTATGGTTGCCCGTAGAGCACCGCGGAAGAAGGAAGCACCGAGTGGGATGACCTTACGGTCGATTGGGAACAATCTTCCCCACACGAACTTCGGCTAACTCACGTACTCATGTGGGTGGTGACCCGACTAGTCACAGAGTCTATCGGCGGTAACCCTCTCGACCCAGCGCACGGCCTCGCCCGGCGGCTATGGTTGCTAAGTAGCACTTTGCGGAAGAAGGAAGTGCCAGTGGAAAAACCCTTGGCCGATCGGGAACACCGAACCCCATGAGTCGCGTAACTACGCATAAACAAGACTCCTATCCTCTTGGCCCTCTCAAATTGACCCGACCCTACGCATAAGCGACCCGTGGTCCTTGAGGCTATGGTCGGTCAAACTAAACGCAAAGGAGAGCAAAGAGGCAAACCGGAGCTTACAATTACTTACGATCGTTTACACAGTCTTTGCAAAAAAAAAAAGGGGCTAACTTCTTTCTTCCTCTTCTTCACGGTGGCGGCCCGCACGCGGAGGAGGAGGACTGGCATCTTGAAGGCGACCTCGGGCGGGGCGTGGTGGCGATCTCCGAGCATGCGGCTCGACACAGGCTCGAACACGCCGACCTGCGTCGTCGGTCGGTTCGGCGATGCGCTACTCACCACTACGAGGTCGATACCGTCATAGTGCGAGGCGGTGTTGACCGGTCGCGCGACAAGCTCCCAGGCTGCGCCCAATCACGGCCGCCTCCACAAGCCCGGCTTTCGGGCGGTAGCGAGGGCAAGTGCGCTCGGGCTGCCCATGCCCAAGACTTGGCGCGCAGACCTCTGGCGGCCCTCGAAGGCTTCGATTCGGCGCCCATCTCGCCCTACCATCTCGGAGACCCTCGGCGCGCGAGCCTTGTCCACGCGCGATCGCCACGTCGCTGGTCTCGCCGCAAAGATTCCGAGCCTCCATGGCGGCCTTCGAGGTTTCTGCACCTCTGCGAGTTTCGGCGTCTCGGATGAGTCTCCTCTCGGGTTACCCCACCAAAGAAATCAATGGAGGAGTTGAGATACTTACGATCGCGAGTCGATCAGTGCCGACTTCCCCTCCGAGACTCGTAGGGCGTCCTCAAGGAAGCGGCTCGCCGAGCAGTCTCTGCTCGGACCGAAGCTTGTTCGGCGTCCTCCGGGCCCGATCCGCGCCGGCCGCAGATGGGTCGTCGCGCTATGCCACCCTCAGCGATGCGGCGGCGTCCTTGGCCTCGGTGACCTCGCGCGAGGAGGATTCAAGCTCCACCACCCTTGCCCTCAAGGCCTCGGCCCCAAGGCGCTCGTCGTAAAGGGCCTTTGAGGCCTCCTCCACCTCTAAGCGGAGTTTTTCGCCTCCGTCGCCCAATGTTCAAAGCCTCTTGGGCAAGGCGAAACTCAAGCCGCATGACCACTTTCTTCCACTACGGCCCACGAGCATCCGAGCGGCGAAGGCGACTGGCGCTGGGCAGCCCGCAAATCTTTGCCTAACACGGACATTTCGTCAAATCTGGCGGAAGCATATCGAGAGTTACAAAGTCGACTCCTTCGCTCGACTTACCAAACTTACGGGTTGAATCCCCGACCATCACCTCCAGCGCCTGCTAGAAGACTCTAAGGCTAGGAGTCGGACCCTTATGGATCAGCCTATCTCCTCCTCCGCAACCGTGGCGCCTGTAGAAGGCGCCCACTCGCTCCTCGGCGGGTCCATGGATCCCGCCTGAGGGCCACATCCGTGGCAGACCTGCGCATGCGCTCGGAGGAGCGGCGCCCGACGAGCGCCATGGCGAGGCGATGAAGTCGGCCCCTTAGGAGCCCTTTGGGGGCGGTGGACGCCTCGGCATCGGCGCCGCCGGCCGGCCGCCGCCGCCGCGGCCGCGCCGACCCTCGGCGAAGACTATCTCGGCCGGCACCGCCGTGGTCAGCGATCGCTCCTCTTCGCGGCGCCCCCCGGGCGCAATGGCCGGCGTCGCCGTCCCTCTCTCGGGAAGACCCTCGCGTCGGTCGGCATCCCGGGCGGCGTGAGAGCTTCGCCGCCTCGATCTCTCCCTCCTCAAAGGAGGGCGCGTCCTGATCGCGTGCTCCATAGGCGCCGACGATCGGTACCACGAGCGCCGTGACCGCCACTTGAGAAGTGGTGCGCGCACGCCCACCGCCACGCCCGTGTAGGCGGCTGACGTCCACGATATTTAAAAGTCGCGGCGGCTTTGCTAAAAATGTTCGGCGAAGGAAGAAATACTTCGCGGCGGAGCGAGTCGCGGACGCAGCGCGCTCTCTTCATCGCCCCCACCAAGGGGCGGTCGGTGGCGACTTCCCGAAGCTACCACGGTCGGTAGCGTCGACAAGCTGGCGCCGATATCACCCTTCGCTGAGGACGCGGCGCGGGCTGCTGTCGGGCCAACTCTCGAGCCACCACTCACCGGAGGGTCGGGAAGAATCGTTGTAGTCGAAGCTCCCCACTGCTCGGTAGAAGTCGTCCCCACCGAGGTGGACTCGATGCGTCCTCGCCCCGCGCGTGCCTTGCAGCGCTCCTTCCCTTCTTCTTCCTCCTCTCCTCCTTACGCCTTTTGCGGGAATCGGCCTCGCGGTCTTCGCGAGAGGCGCCTCGTTCTTTCTCCCGGGAGGCGGTGCCGGAGGACATGCCTCTGAGCCCCTAGAGGATACAAAAGCGACCAGTCGGTCGGTGGCGAGCGAAGAAGAAAGAAGCGAAAGAAAAATCCCACAAACTCACGGTTGGGGATGGCCGAGCGAAAGGCCGGGTGGCGCCGCGCCGCCGTGGCGCTTCCTCCGATAGCTGCCGCCACGGGCCTCCACCTCGGGCCGCGCCAACTCGGCCACCTCCATCCTTGCGGTCGGATGGCCTCATCTTGGAACATGGGGTGCGGCCTGGCGCGGGCGCACGCGCATCCTCATGAAGGCGTGCGACAACATCCCGGTCGGCCCGTTTCTCGAGCCACGATCTCCTCCACGATCGGGGCCACCTTGTTCTTTTCCCTCTTCTCGGCGCCCGGTCCATTGCTCCGCTGCGACGAGGAGCGCGCGAAGAAAGCTTTGGCGCTGTTTTCAACGTTTGGACATAGATCCATTGGGCGCCATCCCTTGTTAGAGGGGCGGCTTGATGTCCAGTACTCGAGCTCGGCCCGTTCGGCTGGAGGGCGGGCCGCCCATGGGCGCCGTCGCGTCAGACGGCTGTCTTTCCAAAGCCTCGCTTTGGAAGAAGTGCGCCCACGCGCCCAATGCGGCTCAATCCTAAGAAGGCCTCGCGGGGTAATGAAAATGGCGATGTGAAGGACCCGTTAGGGTTGAGGTGGTGCACCTCCACCTTGTAATGGAAAAAGCCCACGGGCGAAAGGGTGGAGCGGCAGGCGGCGCGCTCAAAAAGCGGCGGGACCACAACCTCGTCGCTCTGCGGCGCCGGGATAACGGCCCGGTCGGCACCCTCGGCCAGGTGCCTGCCTGGCGGGAGAAGCCCTTCTTCACTAGGCCGCGCGCGACTCTCTGTCTTGAGCACTCCGTCCACGACATCTTGGCGGGAAGCGGCGGAAGGTGAGAAGAAGAGGGTGAGGTTTCCTTCTGCGGCTCTCGGCGTTTTTCTTGCTTTAGGGGCGGGAGGCGAAGAAGGCGGCGTGGCTACCGAGGCACCCCAACAAGCGTACTTATAGGAGGCGGCGGACGCCGACCGAGCGGACGCCTCCTCGAGCGAATCGTCGCGTCGCCTCGTCATCACGCCGGCACAGTAACTCCCGATTCCAATTCCACTCGCATTTAATCTGTCGCGTCGGGTTGCGAGTCATAAAGCGCCGCCCGACAGCGTGTCCGTTACCTCTTGGCCTCGCCTTTTGGCGGGAGCGGTTGTTCGGAAGCGCAGAGGCCCATGGGGCTGCGGTCCCAAGATGGCAAAAAGCTTTGTGGCTTGCGCCGGGGGCCACCGAAAGTGTGGGTTCAAAGGCCTAACCCACCGGATGGGCGTAGGGCGCCCAGTGAAGCAGAGCGAGGGCAAGTGCGAGTGAGCCCACGGTGGGTCCCGGTTGGGTCGGTGGCGACCCAGTCACCTCTACTCGCGTCGAGACCATACTTCACACTCTCCGGGAGCTCATCGATGGCGGCGGACCGGTGTGCTCTGGGTGGTGGCGACCCGAGGTCCATCTGGGATTGAGTAAAGAAAGGTTTCTTATGGGTCGCCCCGCAGCGAGGCCGGACACCCTACTGGGACCGTCGCTCGGAAGGGTCCCCCTGGGCGAGACCTCCCGGGACCCACTCGGACTACCGTTACTAGCTCCAAGAGCACGGCGTTCAAACCACGCGCAGTGGCACGCGTCGCTCACCCCCTCGGGTCCCACACTGCGGATGGGGTAAACTTGTGGGATAGGCGGCGGCTACTCCTCTCGCGACTTCCCTCGCCGGGCGGGGACTCGGGATGGATACCCGCGTCCGGCTACGGCGTTAAGCGAGCACTCGGACACGAGAACCTCGCGGAGGCATCCGGTCGTCCTTGCCGACCAAGGCACTCGGACGCCGGAACCTCGCGGAGGCATCCGATCGTCCTTGCCGACCAAGGCACTCGGACGCCGGAACCTCGCGGAGGCATCCGGTCGTCCTTGCCGACTAAAGCGGCGTCCGGCTCGGCGTTAAGCGAGCACTCGGACACCGGAACCTCGCGGAGGCATCCGTGCGTCCTTGCCGACCAAGGCACTTTCGGACGCCGGAACCTCGCGGAGGCATCCGTGCGTCCTTGCCGACCAAGGCACTCGGACGCCGGAACCTCGCGGAGGCATCGGTGCGTCCTTGCCGACTAAGCGGCGTCGGCTCGGCGTTAAGCGAGCACTTTCGGACACGGAACCTCGCGGAGGCATCCGGTCGTCCTTGCCGACCAAGGCACTCCGGACGCCGGAACCTCGCGGAGGCATTGGTGCGTCCTTGCCGACCAAGGCACTCGGACGCCGGAACCTCGCGGAGGCATCCGGTCGTCCTTGCCGACTAAGCGGCGTCCGGCTACGGCGTTAAGCGAGCACTCGGACACGAAACCTCGCGGAGGCATCGGTCGTCGCTCTGCCGACTAAGCGGCGTCCGGCTACGGCGTTAAGCGAGCACTCGGACACGGAACCTCGCGGAGGCATCCGGGCGTCGCTCACCGACCAAGGCACTCGGACGCCGGAACCTCGCGGAGGCATCCGTGCGTCCTTGCCGGCTAAGCGGCGTCCGGCACGGCGTTAAGCGAGCACTCGAGCGCCGGAACCTCGCGAGAGGCATCCGGTTGTCCTTGCCGACCAAGGCACTCGGACACCGGAACCTCGCGGAGGCATCCGGTCGTCCTTGCCGACCAAGGCACTCGGACACCGGAACCTCGCGGAGGCATCCGGTCGTCCTTGCCGACCAAGGCACTCGGACATCGGAACCTCGCGGAGGCATCCGGTCGTCCTTGCCGGCTAAGGCAGCGTCCAGCTACGACGTTAAACGAGCACTCGGGCATCGGAACCTCGCAGAGGCATCCGGCCGTCCTTGCCGACTAAGGCAGCGTCCAGCTACGACGTTAAACGAGCACTCGGGCACCGGAACCTCGCGGAGGCATCCGGTCGTCCTTGCCGACCAAGGCACTCGGACACCGGAACCTCGCGGAGGCATCCGGTCGTCCTTGCCGACCAAGGCACTCGGGCATCGGAACCTCGCGGAGGCATCCGGTCGTCCTTGCCGACCAAGGCACTCGGACACCGGAACCTCGCGGAGGCATCCGGTCGTCCTTACCGACCAAGGCACTCGGACATCGGAACCTCGCGGAGGCATCCGGTGCGTCGCTTGCCGACTAAGGCGGCGTCCGGCTACGGACGTTAAGCGAGCACTCGGACACTGGAACCTCGTGGAGGCATCCGGTCGTCCTTGCCGACCAAGGCACTCGGGCACTAAAACTCCGAAGGCATCCGCTCATCCTTGCCGACCAAGGCGCCGACTAGCTCTGGCGGCAAAGCGAAGCGCAAAGGAAGATTTCTTGAGGAACAAACGCGAGTTCGCACGTCCAGGCCACTCGAAACCAATCGCCGAACTTCCTAGCGCCGAGGTGATCAAAGCGGAACAAGCAAAGCTAACTCCTTCATGAAGTCATTCATAGAGAGAAAAAAAGGATTTCATTAAAAGCGGTGGGCTAAAAACTTTACACCATTTTACATGAGGCACACGCAAGACTCTCTATCTACACGGACTCCTAAAACTCCCTACGACAAGCGTCGACGGTGAGGCCCTTGCACTCGCCGTGGGACGGACTTTTGGGGTCGGTGAACTGAGGTCGTTGGAGATGACTTTGGTAGGCCCTTGCCCGATCGTCAAAGTGAAGCCACGGCCGCGGAATGGCATGCATGCTGCGCTGGTTCGGCGACATCGGCAGCGGCGCGCCTCGCAATCAGCGCCCTCGCGCCATTGCCTCTAGGAGGGCCCCTTGCCACTCCAAGCCTCGGGACTGCACGAAGTAAGCGCGTCAGCAGCGGCAACGTCGCGAGCTACTTCTTCTCTCTTTGGGAGTTGGCTATCGCTGATCATATTCAACCCAAAGCTCGTTCAAAGGTCTTCCTCTTCCACCACGATGTCATCACGGCGAAAACTAAAGGGTGTCTTGAACACATTTCAAGAAGGAAAGGAGTCTCGTCTAAGAGTCGCCGCTCGAGCAACCCGTGGCGCCCTTATATACCCATTCGAAGGAAGATCAAGCGACTCGGGAATAAATGCGTGCGAGAAAGCAGCGCCCCACCGGAACCCGGCGGTCAAGAAGGCGAGCGAGCAAAAACACACCTAGCCGTGCGCGCGCACTAACAAAGCAATTAAGAGGCTCCGCGGTTCGCATACCTCGAGAGCGTAATCCGGGCGGGCGTCGGATGCGTTGAGGCACGCCGGCAAAAGCGGTAGGCCCGTTGGCCCACCTAGTTGAAGCGGATCGATCAAGCTCAACCCCCACCGAGTGCGCGAACTCGATTGCGAGTTCGGGGCTCTTGGCGAATACTCATAAAGCAGGTGCACTGCGGCCCAATTGCAACAAGCAAAGCCCGGCGGCAAGCGGCGGCCTCGAATCGGCCCGGCCTAAGCAGGCCGTCCCGGCACTGCTACCCAAATGCCTCTGAGACCATTCAGGAGACCATTCCCGACCGGTCCGACTCAGACTTCGGCGAGGTTCCGACCCCGCGGCGGGGCGGGATTCCCGACTCCGACTTCGGCGGGGTTCGACCCCGCGGCGGGGCGGGATCGGCTGCTCCGACTTCGAGCGCGTGCGCGCGCCGAGTCCCATGTCAACCTAAGGCCACGTGCCCCACGAGCGGTCATTGAAGTAGTGGCGGGCGGTGGTCCCTTCTCAAAACGATTTGATAAGCTGCTGAAGCCCGTCTCTGTCCCATCGACCGACCACCCGGTGCAAGGACACGCTCTCCCGAGGCAACTCCAGCGTCACCGCGACTACGTCGGCACCCATGGATCACGAGAGCGGCTCGCCACTTCCGGAGGATTACCTAACCACTCGACCGGCTAGACCACCGACCCAGCGCATAGGCTCGGTGGCGACCGGTCGGCGAACAGCGACGATCGGCGGAGCGATTGGCGAGACGAGGCAAGGCCAAGCCCCTAAGTAGCTCGCTGGCACCGCCAATTCTCGATGTAACACGCCCTTCGTCTTGAATAAAAGAGGCGGGAACCTCCTAACGAGGCAAGGAGTAAGAGCTACGGAGAGCTTTTTCCTCTTCTTCCTCTTCTTCTTTTTCTTCTCCTTACGAGAGCTAAGTTTAGATCATTCTAGTGTTGAGGCTCCACCTCGGCTTGTAAAAAAACTTCGGTGCGATCATCACTTTTGATGAATACAATACCAGCGCCTGGCTGGGTAGGGACCTTGGCGAACCGGTATACATCTTGGACTCGAGGTCTAACCATTGGAGGGGAGGCGCGCGCGGCCCTTAGACTTACAAATTTACTTGCGCTCGGCGCGACACATAAATCTTGATCAATCTTGTTTTTGTCTGGTTTTGCTCGCGACTAACCCATTCATTATCCTTCTTCCTCGCGGCGGTGTTGTTGGCGGCCGTCTCTGATGGTTCTTGGCGCGCCCGGCCAGTGAAATAGCTTCCTCGATCCACTGGTACTCTAGGAGCTTTTACGGTGGAAAGATAGCCGTGGCGAGCCGTAGCTTGCTCGGCCGTAGCACCGCCGCCCCTCTAAGGTGGCAACCTATTTTCGGCCACTTCGGTGAATGGGTAGCGTCCTAGGACCGCCTTATCCGCTGGTGCTTGGTGGTCCTACCCATTCCTTGTGCGGACTTAGTTCGCGCGGCGCGAGCCTTGGACAAAATGCCACATTTAGTCCACCGGCGGCGAGTCGAGTTGTCGATGGCGCGGTCTCATTGAGTCGACTTCGGTCAGCGTGGCGGGACCAACGATCGATCTCGATCGGTGTGCTGCCTAGCCTTTCGCTCCGGCCCGACACGCTGAGGCGGCTTGTCGATCGCCGGGCGAGTTCAAATCGCTGCGCCAAAACCAAAAGCCGCTTTCCAACTGCGAAAGCGTGTTTTGAATTTCCAATTTGAATTTCAGAAACCGAACCACTTCAAATGTCCATAACTTTTGAACCATCCGGCCAAAAATAGTGAAACTAATTTCTAAATTCATGAAAAATTCCGTAGATTCAGAATATACAAAAATATTTTGAAGACCGTCTCTGGGAAGTTTTGGAAACTCAAATTTTAATAAAAGGGCTAGAGATATGCGTTATACAAAATTCCGTAAATAAGCTTAGAAGTTAATGAAACTAATTTTTCTAGGATCCTTACATCTTCAGGAACTCAAATATGTAAAAATATTTAACTCTCATACATGTTTGAATCTCTTTTATTTAAGTCTTGTTTATAATACACTAAGAATTCAAATATGTATAATAGTATTAAGGAAATATAAAAGAAACAAAAGTTTTATTTATGAACAATAAGATGGCAGTAGCTTGGTTAAATTTGATTAAGTAGAAATTTTGGTTTGAATTGACTTTAAGTCATGTAGTAATTATTGTGCCAAATGCACTCACATATATATATGTATATATATGTGCAATGGGAGGGTAGATAACTAGAATCTAGTTTAAGTGGGTTCAAGTCATGAACAAACCTAATAACCTAGCTTGATAGGGGCTTGTGCAATCAACCCTTTATCTTGTGATTTAAATTTTGTTAATTCAAATAATTTTAGCATCTATAATTCGAAGTTAATAATACTAGAATTCACAATTTTAGCCTCTTGAATTCGTAATTTCCAAACAATTAATATGTAAAAGGAACCATGTTGTTCATTGCACAAAAGTATTAACGTTCTAAATGTATAATTATTTGCTTAGTGTGAAATCTTAAAATTTACATTTCAACTCTCAAAAGATAACCACATTTCTGCGCTTTTTCTTTATTTGACTTCTTATCATCTTCTTTTCGCCCTTTTACGAATTTGGATGTTTACTATTGCAGCTTGATCGTCGGTATGCAGTCAGCGTCCCGAAGAGGAAAACAGCGCCATCGCCGATCAGATCCGGAGTTAGGCAATGAGTTGCAAGGCAAGCACCTCCTTGAACAAGTCGAGCCTAATAATTTACCTACACTATGTTGTTTTTGCTTATGTAGAGTGCATCCGGATAGTTCTCCTAAAAATGCTAATTTGGGTTAGGAACAGTAGTTAGTCCTGTAAATTATGGTTTGCCTCAATCTGTATGAACATGTGAACCTTGTAAGCCTTAGTTGGAAAACTAGACATGCTTAATGTCATTTTGGGTATGACCGCTAGCATAAAATATACGCAAAATTTGTTGATCGTGTTTTCAATCTTTTCAACGAATGTATGATCCTCATTTAGGAAAATGTTGCTAGTACTTTGATTAAAAACCCAAAACTAAAACTATGGTTTTGATGCGGGCGATTATTGGCAATAGCCGGAGGTGTAGAGGGATTTGCACGTAGTGTAGGGTGCGATATCGCCGTGTCGGATTAAGGACCGAGCAATGGGGCGCTATAGATCCAAGAATTTCGTACAACCACGAGGGCTTGTATGGCGGGTCTTAGCCTATTGATTGTTTAGGTGTGGCTTTGCATCTAAGGAAGGCGGGAGATTGCACGGAGCATTCGGTTGATCTGTCTGTAGGGGTCTACTTACCAATGCAGCGGTGTCGCCTTGCAGTGGGCGAAGCGTGGTGTTGGGTGTGATGTGAAAGGAGCCACGTCTTGGGTGAGTGTTTACATTTTCATGGCGAGGTCAAGCGTCCGGGCTGGTTCAAAGCCACATCTAGATAATGTAACGGCTCTGTATGATCTCCTTGCCGACACACCAAAGGAAGTGTGTAAATTGGCACAGCAAAGAGGTTGATCATTCCTTGTGGGTAAAGTTTGTACACCTCTGCAGTGTAAATCTAATCGATTAGCGTGTCCACGGTTATGGGCGCTTAGTGAAGTCATTCCAATGTTAGCATGTTTTGGTATTTTCGGAAAAGCGGGTTTAAAGGAAGCTGTTTTGCAACTAGCTTTTGGGTCAAAGGCGGACTCAGGGATCTTTGCGATCGGGTAGGCGGGTTGAAGGACTTGGATTTTGCTTACCACTTTATATTTCAAATGCTCATTTGAAAATGCAATGTTTCAATTTATTATGTCATATCCTTAAATGTTTATGCAAGCTGCGAAATAACCATTAACTCGCCTTGATTAGCTGCATAATTACTTTATTGCATCATCAAACACTATAAGTCTTCTTTGAGTACCAAAGTACTCAATCTTGCATCTATTGTCTCGGAGGACGAAACTGCGCGCGCCGGGCGACTTTTACTTTCACGCAGTGCGGGACTTTTGGCGATGAGTTTCCCTAGGTTTGCCAAGTCGGTTGCACGAGGTTAGCGGGCAAACCACGTGGCTTTGGAGTTTTAATTTCCTCTATTTTTCATTTGTTGTAAGAATTTAGCTCTGTATAATTATTTGCTTGTAATATATGCACATCGGATATTTATCTTGTGGTTGTGATATGAATGTTGTAAACATGTGAGTGCTAGCCACTGATCATGGGACTAGTACGGTAATCACATGGAGGTTCCTGTTTGCAAAAACGGGGTCTCACAATACTCATCAAGGGAGTTCCATGAAACATCAGGTGTAGCTACCAATATTCCAACATAGCATTTTTATGACAAGTACGCGCATGTATAATAGTTTTGCAATCATTGAAAGTAAATATTTGAAGTATTAGGATCAAAATGATCAAGGGGGTGCTTGCCTTGCTGATCGTAGTCGGGTATAAAGTCCGGATCGTCGGCGAGGTCGTCGTCTGCTAATTGGGTTAATCGGAATCTACTCGTCGACCATCAAGAATAACATACAACAAATAGCAAACAAGTATAAGGGCAAAAAGAAGACAGACAGAAAATCAAATAAAACATGCTATAAGAAACAGACACATATTTTTTTATAGATTATTTATTCTTGTTTTACGAATTCAAGAGGCTAAAATTATGTATTCTTGTATTTATAACTTTGAATTATAGATGCTAAAAAAAGTTATAAAGGCACTGGGGAGTCACCGAGGACCTAGTATAGCTTGGTGGCGGGCGAAGTTGGCCGAAGATGGGCCACCACCGTGCTTGGGTGGCAGCTGCCATGGCCGATTGGCCGGGGAGGAAAGAGGGAGATGCTTAGGCTCGATCGGTGGTGGCTTGAGGATCAGGGTGTCAAGATGAGTCAATTTTACCATTTAGGTGGGATGGAGAATGGCTAGGTAGTGCCACCACCGTTCGCCGACCGTGAAGAAGAAAGGCACCCGGATGGCGGCGTTTCCATTCAGTGAAGCTGGAATAAATTGAGGGGAAATGGTCACTAGATGCTCAAGATACTATGGTGTAGAGGAAATGAAATGTGGTTTACCGAGAAGACCAATTGGGTTCCCCCTTCTTTCGGTGTTCTTTGGCAAATGCTGAATTGGGTGGACAATTGGCATTCACTCCAGGTAGTAGAGGAGACGGAAGATGGTGGGAAAGGTGTGGGGAGCTCAGAGGTGCCCGCTCGATATTTATAGATGGAGAAGGAGGTAGTGGCTGGCGAGAGGGGCAAGGAGGCAGACAGCGACGGGGGTTCTCGGCAAACGGCACGGACGGCGCAACGCTGAGAGGAAGAAGGACCGGTCAGTAATGGGGCCGTGAGGCACGGGCGGTTTGGCACCGAGATCTTGCGATGGATGAGATGGGATGTTGATACTTCTGCCAGGGCAATGAATTGGTTGTCCCGTGCTTGCCGTGGCAAGGAATTGGGTAGGGGCATGGTCGGTGCAGAGCTTGGCTGGGGAGAGGCTGATCAGAGATGAAAACTCAGGGCACTGCCAAGTGGGGTTGGGGCTAGGGGACCCACAAGGCAGTGAGGTCAAAAGAAGAACCAGCTTTTACTCCTTAGGACAGATTACGGTTCAAGCATTCAATTGAGCTGTCACTCTTGGCTTTAAATTTTTGAAAAATTTTATGCCTGATCTGGAGGAAATCTTCATCCATCTGTAGAAATTTGAGGTCATGAACTGACTATTTATTTTATTAAAATTCTGACAATGACACTTTGTCACATATTTGTTTTCTGACTTTTACTTTTCTGGAGTTTCAATTAAGATTTATTTTATGTGAAACTTTTCTTGTGTGATTATAATTGTTCATAGGGTCTACCATAAAGTTTTCAGAGGATTAAAAATTCTAAATGATTATATAAAATTCTGGCATTGATCTGTTGAATTATTTGTACTTTCTGTTTTTGATTTTCTAAATATATCAAATGAGTTTATTTTTTTCTTAAACTTTTTATGTTGGTTCCTTAGGAATTTTTAATTCTTTCATAAAATATTTATGTTGGTTATCCCAATTTTAAAATTTTAATAAATTCTGACAAGCCTACTGTTCTCAACCACCTATCACTGTTTTGATTTTACATCTGCAATAATTGTGTTCAAAAACCCCTTTGAAACTTTTATTCCGGTTCCTAGAGGCTGTACAAGGATTCATAAAAATATTATAGAATGACCATGCATATATATTTTTGAACATTTTTGACAAAGTTCACATTCTTAGTTTAAATGCTATTTTCGATTTTCTTGAGGTATTAAATGCATTCAAAATCTTTTTAAAATTTTTGGGTATGCTCTGGAGATTGCTTGGGTTTTATCCAAATTTTTATAGAATTTTCTGTTATGTGATTTTGGCTTTTGTATTTTGAAAGAGAAGAAAACAATCAATATAAAAGATTTTCTTAAAAACAAAAATTCGAGGAAAATTCAGAAAAGATAGAAATTCAAAATAATTTCATAATTCAACTTAATTTTATACTTTATCTATTTTGGAAGAAAGGGACAAATGTTCTTTTCTAGAGACCCATAATTCAAGAAAATGAGGAAAGAGATAAAAATTTAGATTAAATTCATAATTGCAATTTAATTTTTTTACCTAATTTTAAAATTTAAAATTTTATTTTATATATTTTTAAAATTTTTAAGGATGTTAGGTCCAAGCACAAGACAAACCCTAACACACGTATGTATATGTAGTAGAAGAAAAAGGCGCATTCACTAGAACTATCTTTTCTTTCCTTGGCAGAATGAGTGAATGACCTGACAAGAGCGCTTCCGATAGTTTCGATGGAAGATACCATATAACAGTACGTATGCAATAGGGTGCATACTGCACTGCCAATGGGACTTGTCAGCGGTTATCCGATGTACCGATGGAATGCCTCCAAGAGCTGCATCCGGCGTAGATGTCAATCAACGCGTAAATGTCATGTACGTCCAAGCTGCTAGCAGCTCAGGATAATCAATTATTTGCGCAAAGGCGTCAGACATGCAGAAAGGAGTCGGACTGACGGATGGATACATGAGGTTGAGATAGCTAGTAATCATATAAAACCTACAATTCTTAGAGACGTCGCGCCTTCCACGTCCCGACATGTGATGTTTTTCTCTTTAAATTCTACGTGTCATCTATATAGCCTCATATATAATACCCCTCACATTTGACAACAGAGATGTTGTTCAGTTGGTTAAAGCGTTCGCTTGCTACCAGCCGATCTGTAGCTGCACGGTGCCCTGTTAGCACCTACATTTTTAATTTTTTTGAAAAAAATAGAAGCGGCAATTTTTTGCAAATAATTTTTTGTTTCCTTAGGACTTTTTAGAATAGATTTCTACAGTAAATTGTTTTCAGAAAATATTTCCTGAAAAGAAAATATTCGTTTTAAAAAATTATTAATACTGACAAGTATTTTTGTTTTTTTTACTTTCTCAGTTTTTTTAGGAAATTTTTCTCCCTATTAAAATTTATATCGGTTGGGTCTGCGTTCGTTAAGTCTCGGGTGCAAATCCCATGAAAATCGATTTTTTGGGATTTTTTTGCATCCAGTTGAGTGATTTGATTGAGCTATTAAATCATGTTATAGATTTTTGAAACCTTTTTAGAAGTGTCCTCAAAGCATGTGTAACATACCATAAAAAATCCGAATCATGATCAAACTTGTGCGATTTTTAAAAAATCTGGCAATACTACTAATGCATTTAAAGCAACTTTGCTGATTTATTTAAGCTACTAAATTCACAAATTCTTGAAATTTTTGAGAAAGGTCCTGATGCCTACGCTACCGTAAAAATTTCAAATCATGATCAGTGTAACGACCCCCATTTTCGCATAAATGCAAAAATAAAAATCTAATGCGCATACAGTACTAGTCCCATGATCAGTGGCTAGTACGCACATTTTCAACAATTGGAATCACATCCATACATCATTTTATTCAATCGGAAGCTATTTGTACAATATATTCTTACAACTCAGAGTATATAAATATAGCAACAGAAGAAGCAAAGTCTTGTAGTGTGCCCATCCAATCCCTAAGGCAACTAACAAGGCATAATCCCTAAAAAGATCGCTTTATTGAAAATTCCCCATCCTGCAATGAAAAGAGATCTTTTGAAGCTTCGCTATCTTTTTCCACCTAAAATAACATAGTAAGCAAGGGTGAGTATTTTACGTACTCCGCAAGACTTTAGCAAATCCTATAATATATGCAGGCCATTTCAAATGAAAGGCTTCTACGGTTAATTTGCATAAAGCGAAATTGAATTTGTAAATCAAGTTGTCATTTGCAAGCAGAATTTAATAAAGCAATTTTGACTGATAAGAAATAAGTAAAGCATAAGTAATACTCACAGCCCTTCGTGAGCATTGAATAATTCAATGATCCAATAATCCAATCCTGCCATATCAATTCCTTGCCAACACGTGACATAACCATAATCTTTGCGAAAACAAGGCACATTAGATGAAAATCATCCCATTTTGAAGATAGTAAAACGTCTAACCATGTGATGACGTTACCAAGTGCCTTTAACCGTAGGCGCGGCTAATTAATTAGATTTTCACTCTGCAGAGGCGTTCAGCTTTACCCACAAGAAATGATCATCTCTTTGTGTAAAGCCAGACCTAAGCAACTTAATAGGTTAAGGCTGCCCCATCCCAGCACTTGTGGTTGCACGGAGTTCTTAGCTTGAAAACAACCCATAGCTCAGTCCTTAATCCGATACGGGCAATAATCTCCCCCTATACTACGTACAAGTCTAACCCTTGCACAACCGGCTATTGCCAATAATTGCCCGCATCTAAATCATAGTTTTATTTTGGGGTTTTTAGTCAAAAATTCAACAACTGACATCATGTCATAACCAACCTTTTTCAATTCTCAAGAATCAATTTTGATCTGATCATATTCAACGTTGGTTCTAAAGCATGGCTAAGCATGGTTAATAATCGCATATACCCAAGTTAACATTATGTATTGTCTAACCCGTTTATATGGTTACCAAGGTTCACATGTCCATACTTATCAAGGAAGTTTCATGAGGATAAGTTTCATGAGTCAACAGGTATATCTACCAGTACCACAAAATAGCGTATTTAGAGAAAATAAACGCATGCATGAAACATTTTGATAAACACAATGAAAATTAAATACTGGGATCAATATGATCAAAGGGGGTGCTTGCCTTGCTTAATTGTTGATTGCGACGAAGTCGCGGCTGCAACTGGTGTGGTTGAAAACGGAATTAGTGACGTCGGGTTCTACAGTCGTTCAATGGAAATATAGCGAAACAACAATTTCAATAAGGGCAAAAAGAAGACAGACAGAAAGTCAAATAAAACATGCTATAAGAAACAGATGCATATTCTTGTATAGATTATTTATTCTTGTTTTACGAATTCTAGATGCTAAAATTATTTGAATTAATAGGATTAAAACATTACTCAGCATGTTATACGTGAGTGGTACTAACTTTGCATAAGTATTCATTTTAAATATATATATACACACTAGACTTGTTAGGTTGGCTATTGGTTACATATTCTGGTTTTCAACAAGGTTTTTGTTAAAACAAATATCTTAAGCATTGATTTCTTATTTATTATTAAAGCTCGTTTATTCATATTACGGATATGGAGATCATAATACTTAGGATTATTTAGATAACATGATTTATATGCAGAATATGATAAAACAAGATTATTTCTTAATGATAAGGTAGTCTGTACTTTGGGGAGCATCCCCAAGCTGATTTCATAATTTTTAGGATTTAGACGAGATGCTTTATTCATTGTTGAAATATCTTAAATGGTATTAAGGTTTCTGATGATCATAACACTTAAGGGTATTGAGCTAGCAAGATTCAGATGCAAAGCAAGTTGTAAAAAGAATACTTTTCCATATTATGGTAGAACATATCTCGAGGATCATTTCTGGGTTTTTTTCATAAAATTTGCATTTAGACTAGTAGTTTTATGAGTTGCCGAAAAGGCTAAGTGTTTCTGAAAACATAATACTTTAGGTTATTTTGCTAGCAAGATTTATATGCAAAGTATGATGTAATGAACTTCTTTCTTCAGGAAGTGGTAGTGTATACTTTGGAGAGTATTTCTAAACTTATTTTGTAAATTTTAGTATCCAGACGTGTTATTTTATTTGCTGTTGAAATAGCCTAAATGATCATAAAGTTTACTTTACAACGAGATGGATTTCGTTTTTCGTTTGCGGCTACACTACACATGATTATTTATTTATTTTTCTGGCATTAGCAGGTGATGATCCTAGAACTGTTTTAGAACTAATTTTGCATTATTTTACTTTTATCCGAGATAGTTTATATGCATATGAAGAATATAGTCTTTTATAAATTGTATTCGAATTAGCTCTTTTTTCCTATTATCAGGTTATAATTTTTAAGAATATGCTAAGATTAGTTCTACCAAATCTTATACTTAACTTACGAGATGTTCTAAATATATTTCTGATTCTCAACCATATATACATCATATGAATGCATATACATATATATATCTTTTACGCTAGGATCTCATTCTTATTCATGAAACAATTCAAGTCAAGATTATTTCTTAAGTATTTTAGCTTACCCAGGTAATATTCTGTGATAAAAATCATTTTAGAAATCAATTATTCTCATTTTGGATTTCTTTTGTACAAAGTATATCCTTTTGAATATTTAATGTATTGAGAACAACCTTTAATAGAAAATGATTCAAACAAAGGTGATATTTAAATGTTTTTATATATTTGGGGTACTATAAGTCTAAGGATTCCAATAAAATTAGTTTCATTCAATTCTCAGTTCATTTGTAACACTTTAATGTATAGCCTATCTTTCATTCTTTTCTTTATATTTGAAATTTAATTTTTTCCAGAACTCTTATTCAAAATATTTTTTCATATTCTGAGAGTACATGATTTTAGATGAATATAGAAATTTGTTTCATCTTAATTGGATTAAATATGCAAAATATATTCAAGTTTGAATCTAAGTCGGTTCTGAAAAATCCAAAGAAAATACAGAATACGCTTTCAATACTTTGAAAGCGCCTTTCCATTTTTCGCGGTTTTATTTAAATCTCAGCCGACCGACAGGTGGGTCCTACGGGTCAGTGAGAGGGCGAGGCTGAGAGGCGCGCTGGCTGACTGATGGGTCCCGCATGTCATCGGTACAGAACAGGGGCTCACCTTCACGGCTAATCGCCGGCGAAGCGGTTTGGGAGAGGTTCGACCGCCGGCGCAGGGGGCTTCAGGGAGCTAAGGCTCACCCAGGAGTAGTGTCGATTCGGCCGGAGTCGAGCTGAGGCGGGCTGCCACCGAGGAGGGGCAGCGGCGGCAATGGCGGATCACCGGAGAAGATGAACAAAAGTGGTTCGGTTAGAATCGGTAGCAATTTAAGCACCAAGGGGTACTAGAGGTTCCATTTTTACGGTTAATGGGGTCGGAGGCTTACCGGATCACCCTGCCACCGTTCGCCGGTTTTGGGGAAGAGGCTTCCATGGTGGCGGCGAGCTTTTGGTTGACAATCCTCGAATTTTGTTGAGGGCTTTTGGTCCTTATAGCTTGGTAATGCTATGGCTTGAAGGAATTGGCAAATGGTTGAGTGTATCAGCGGAATTTAGTCTCGGCTCAATTCTAGGGTTCTTTGGCTGATTCTAAAAACAAGAGAAATTGAAGGCTGTTCGTGGTTGTGGGTGAATGAAATGAGAGGGGAAATGAAGGGAACTACAAGGCGATCACAGAGCTTCTTTTATAGCCAAGGAATTGCTGTAGCGGAGCTTGAACATGTAATGGCCCCCATTTTCACATAAATGCAAAAATAGAAATCTCATGTGCACACAGTACTAGTCCCATGATCAGTGGCTAGTACGCACATTTGCAACAATTGATATCACCTCCATACTCTTTATTACAAATGATAATAGTAATCTATACAATAAAATCTTACAATACAGAGTGAAGTGCAGCGGAAAGGATTTAAAATTCTTGTAGTGTGCCCATCCAATCCCTCAGGCAACTGACAAGGCATAATCCTTAGAAATTCATCGTCAATATCCCGAATCATGCGTTAAATATGTTGCATCGGACTAATCTGATTCTTCACCTAAAAACAACAATTAAGCAAGGGTGAGTACTTTCGTACTCCGCAAGACTTTTGCAAAACCTATGATATATGCAAGACACTTCAAAGGAAAGGCTACTACGGTTAGTTTGCATAAAGCCAATTTGGAATGCAAATACAGAATAGTAGATTGCAAAACGAAATTGAAGTAAAAGCAATTTAATACTGAAAGTAACATAATATAAGCATAAATAAATTTCATGTACCTGGGTATCATGACCATATCCAAGAACCAACTTCTACCATCACCCGGTAGAATCCAGATTTTATGAAAATAAAAACATCTAACTAGTGCTGGCGCACCAAGATTCCCATAATCGCGGGAACAGCTTTTCGAAAAGTTTTACACTCTACAGAGGTGTACATCTTTACCCACAAGTCATGACCTTTTTCCTTTTGCCGCATATTTCACGCACCTTTGGCGTAGTGGCCAGAATGTTCATGACGGAGACCTTTACATTATCTAGGCTAACTTTGCACCAGCACAGTGACGATAAACCCGTACTATGGTGTAAATGTTTGTACAGTCACTGCACAGTAATGAATAAGCATATCCATAGTATGGCGTACACCGTTGTATCAACAAACGTGACTCCCAACACCTTGGTGTGGGCGCCCCTCCGAGCAACCAGTCACTAAAGAAGCTCATACTACTCCAGCCTACCAATGTGCAAAGTTAAACCAGATAACTTAATTGGTTTAAGGCTGTCCCATACCAGCACTTGTGGTTGTACGGTAATTCTTGGGTTTAACGAACACGTAGTTCGGTCCTTAATCCGACAGGGAGAATAGTCTCCCTCTACACTACGTACAAATCCCTTGTACACCCGGCTACGGCCAATATTTGGCCGCATCAAAACCATAGTTTTATTTTCATTTTTGATCAAAATACCAACCTCAAATAAAGGTCATACCCATTGAATGTCATATCCAATATTTTTAATAATGTCAAAGTTTTATGTTGGTTTAAGCATGGCTAAGCATAACACTAAGTGTGATTGACCCAAATTGACATCAATTACTGTCTAAGTTATTCTAGGGTTTCAAGGTTCACAAATCCATACTTATCAAGGAAGTTCTACGAAACTACAGGTACAACTACATTTACCCATAAAATAGCGGACTTTAATAAAAGTAACACATGCAGTAAAACATTTAATGAAAACATTTATAAAACTGGGATCAATATGATCAAAGGGGGTGCTTGCCTTGCTTATTTATTGCTTACGACGAAGACGAAGCCACGGCTGACGGAGGCAACGACGGAAGTAGCGACGTCGGACTCTACACGTCGTTCGATCGGAAATATAACAAATATTCAACTTTAATAAGGGCAAAAAGAAAACAGACAGAAAACCAAATAAAGATTCACTTAAGAAAACAGGAATGTTTTAGGGTTGGAATTATGATTTCAAGGCCTCACGATTTAGTTATTTATACATTATAATGTTAATGACTTTTTATGATGAACAAACATGGTTTCTTTTATAGATTATCTATTTTTGAATTACAAATTCAAGAGACTAAAATTATGAATTCTTGCATTTATAACTTCGAATTATAGATGCTAAAATTATTTGGATTACTAGAATTAACATATTAGACAATTGAGCAAAAAGCTATAAATGAATAACACTTAATCCCTTTTAATTGATTTTGCATAGGAAGTGACTTGGAATATGTTAGATCTATTGAGCTAGGTTACTGGATTTATTTATGGTTTTTAAGAAGGTTCTGGTGATACAAATATCTTAATTACATATTTCTTCATTGTTTCCGAATTCGTTTATTCACAATATGAAGTTCAGAAATCATATTACTTAAGGTTATTTGGCTATTAGGATTTATATGCAAAACATGATGAAATAAGGTTATTTCTTCAGAATATTATAGTCTATACTTTGAAGTACATTTCTAAGCTAATTTCATACAGTTTAGTGTTTAGACGAGTCATTATGTTTATTGTTGAAAAGGCTTATATGATATTAAGAGTTATGACGACCATATTATTTAAGGGTATTGGGTTAGCCGGATTCAGATGCAAAGCAAGTTGAAAATAAAATAATTTTCTAGATTATGGTAGTACGTATCTTAAATATTGTTTCTAAACTGGTCTTGATAAAATCTGCATTAAGACGAGATATTCTATGGCTATTGAAAATGCTTAAGTAGTTTTAACTTTTATGTGACAAGGGTTCAATTTTAGTTCTTAGTTTGTGACTAATCCTTACATGATTATTCATTCATTTTTCTAGCATTAGCATGAGACATCACTAAGAGCGTTTTAAAGTTGGTTTCACAATATTCTGCTTTTATCCGAGATGTATCTCATATAAATGAACATTAAGATCTAATATGTGCTTAATTCAAATATGCACAAACATGAGGTATTCTTGCATAATAGGGGTATTATGGTTTTATTAAAGATCTAGGAATCATTTTACCATTATTTGAACTTGTATGCTTTAAGTTATATTTATTTTGATTTCTATGCATTGGAAAGTAATCTATTTTCATATTTAATTCAAACTAGATTCAGTTCTAAATGTTTTTGCATATCTAAGTAGATTACTAACTTTTAAACACACATAAACTGATTGAATCATTTTTGCAAAAGATATTCATATTTGAATATATAACATGTTGGAAACAACTTACTTTAGAAAATGATGCAAATCAAGTCAAAATATAAATAATTTTGCATATTTAGGTTCCTGAGGGTTTAAGGTTTCTAACAAAATTGGTTTCATTCAAATTGGAGTTTATTTGCAGAATTTCCATATATAGCATATCTTTGATCCCTTTCTTTAAATTAAATTTAAAATTTAAACAGAGTTTATTTCCAAAATATTTTTTGTATATTCTGAATCTACCTGATTTATCATGAATTTATAAATTTATTTCATTTTATTTGGCTTGATAGTTCAAAAGTTATAAGTATTTGAATGATGCAGGGTTTTGTAAATACTGAAAATCAGAAAAACTACCAAAAATGGAAAGTACGTTTTTCCCACGGAAATACGCTTTTCTTTTCGGCTTAAGCTGGGCTAAGGTGCTGACATCTGGGCCCGAATAGCAAAGGGAGGCCGGTCGCATGGGACCGACATGCGGGGCCCATGGTGTCAGCGACTGAACTAAAGGACTGCTGGGCCGGCCCACATGGCAGAGGGAAAATGCCGAGCGCATGACAGACATGCGGGGCCCAACTGACAGCGAGGCTGACTCACGCGAGACTGACGGGTCGGTCCCGCATGGCATAGAGACGAGGCAGAGCAGGGCAAATAGAGTTCGCCGGCGGCGAGGCTCTGCCGGAGGAGGCGAATCGGTGGCACGGATAGCTTGAGCTCGTTATTGCGCACACGAGGGTGGTGATATCTCGGCCGGAGGTGACCGAAATCGACGCGCCGCCGTGAAGGGGCGGCAGTTGCCATGGCCAGCGGAGCAAGCTCAAGTTTCCCGACGATTTAATGGAAATTAAGGTTCGGTCGATGTGAGACCCCGTTTTTGCAAACAGGAACCTCCATGTGATTACCGTACTAGTCCCATGATCAGTGGCTTGCGCTCACACGTTTACAACATTCATATCACAACCACAAGATAGATATCTGACAGGCATATATTACAAGCAGTAATAATTATACAGAGTTAAATTTTTACAACAGCGTAAAATGGAGGAAATTAAAACTCCAAAAGCCACGTGGTTTGCCCGCTAACCCTTAGGCAACTGACTTGGCAAACCTAGGGAAACTCATCGCCAAAAGTCCCGCACCCTGCGTGAAAGTAGAAGTCGTCTGGCGCTTCGTAGGTTGCATCCTCTGAGACAGCAGATGCAAGATTGAGTACTTTGGTACTCAGCAAGACTTACAGTGTTTGACAGATGCAATAAAGTAATTATGCAGGCTAAACAAGGCAGGTCAACGGTTATTTTGCAGTTGCATAAATATTTAAAGATATGACATAATAATTTGAAACATTGTATTTTCAATTGGGCATTTGAATTATAAAATGATAAGCAAATATCCAAGTTCTTCAATCCAGTCTACCCGACTGCAAAGATCCCCGGAGTCTGTCCTTTGACCCAAAAAGCTAGCGCAAAACGGTTTCCTTTTCAAACCCAGTTTTTCCAGAAAATATCAAATCATGCTAACATTGGAATGACTTCACCAAGCGTCCATAACCGTAGACACGGCTAATCGATTAGATTTACACTCTGCAGAGGTGTACAGCTTTACCCACAAGGAATGATCAACATCTTTTGCCAGGCCAATTTACACACTTCCTTTGGTGTGTCGGCAAGGAGATCATACAGAGCCGTTATATTATTTAGATGTGGCTTTGAACCAGCCCGGGACGTTTGGCCCTTGCCATGAGAACAGAAACACTCACCCAAGACGTGGATCCTTTCACATCACACCCAACACCACGTTTCTGTCCACGGCAAGGCGTACACCGTTGCATTGGTAAGTAGACCCCCTACAGACAGACCGAACCGGAATGCCTGTGCAATCTCCCGCCCTCCTTAGATGCAAAGCCACACCTAAACAACTGAATAGGCTAAGACCCGCCCATACAAGCCCTCGTGGTTGTACGAAATTCTTGGATCTATAGCGTCCCATTTCTCGGTCCTTAATACGACACGGGCGATACTGCACCCTAACTACGTGCAATTCCCTTTTGCACCTCCGGCTATTGCCAATAATCGCCCGCATCAAAACCATAGTTTTAGTTTTGGGTTTTTAATCAAAGTACTAGCAACATTTTCCCAAATGAGGATCATACATTCGTTGAAAAGATTGAAAACACGATCAACAGCTTAGGCAGATATTTTATGCTAGCGGTCATACCCAAAATGACATTAAGCATGTCTAGTTTTTCAACTAAGGCTTACAAGGTTCACATGTTCATACAGATTGAGGCAAACCATAATTTACAGGACTAACTACTGTTCTAACCCAAATTAGCATTTTTAGGGAGAACTATCCGGATGCACTGTACATAAGCAAAAACAACATAGGGTAGGTAAATTAGTAGGCTCGACATGTTCAAGGAGGTGCTTGCCTTGCAACTCGCTGTCTAACTCCGGATCTGGATCAACGATGGCGTCGTCTTCCTCCTCGAGGACGTCGGACTCTACACGACGATCAAGCGGAAATATAGTAAATATCCAAATTCAGAAAAGGGCAAAAAGAAGACAGACAGTAAGTCAAATAAAGAAAAAGCTATGAAACAGGTTATCCTTTTGAGAGTTGAAATATAAATTTTTAAGACTTCACACGGCAAATAATTATACAGTTAGAACGCTAATACATTTTGTGCAATAACAACATGGTTTCTTTTACAGATTAATTGTTTGGAATTTCCGAATTCAAGAGGCTAAAATTGTGAATTCTAGTATTTATAACTTCGAATTATAGATGCTAAAATTATTTGAATTAATAAAATTCAATTCACAAGATAAAGGGTTGATTATACAAAATTTCATTAAACTAGGTTACTAGGTTGTTCATGACTTGAACCAATTAAACTAGATTCTAGCTATTCAATTTCCAATGCACATATATATGCATATATATGTGTGAGTGCATTTGGCACAAAAATTACTACATGATTTAAAGTCAATTCAAACCAAAATTCCTTCTTCATAAAATTTAACCATGCTACTGCCATCCTATTGTTAATACATAAAACTTTGTTTCTTTTATATTTCCTTAATACTATTATACATATTTGAACTACTTGTGTATTGGAAGCAAAACCTAAATAGCAAATAATTCAACCAAGCATAAAAATTAAATATTTTTATATATTTGGGTTCCTGGAAATGTAAGGATTCTAGAGAAATCAGTTTCATTAATGTCCAAGCTTATTTACAGAAATTTTGTATAAAGCATATCTCAAGCCTTTTAATTCAAATTTAAATTTCAAAATTTCCCAGAGATGGTCTTCACAATATTTTTGCATATTCTGAATCTACAGAATTTTTCATGAATTTAGAAATTGGTTTCACTATTTTTGGCCAGATGATTCAAAAGTTATGGACATTTGAATCTATTCGGTTTTCGGAATTCAACTGGAAATTCAAAATACGCTTTCGCAGTTGGAAAGCGGCTTTTGGATTTTGGCGCGCTGTGATTTGAATTCGGCCCGGTGCGACTGACAAGTCGGCCCGCCCACCAGCCGATCGCATGGCGCGTCTGCGGTAGCGATCGTGGCCCGCATGTCGATGATCGCAGACGACGCTGCTTTCGACAAAGACTGGTCCGACGCCGACGGATTGGCCCGCTTCGTCGACCGACCGACTCAAGAAACTGCACCACTGACAACCCAGACCCACCGGTCAGTGACCCGAAACAGGGCGCTTTGGTCTAAGGCTCGCCGCCGGCGAACTAACTCCGGCGCGGCGGAATGGGTAGGACCACCAGCACCAGCGTGCCAAGGCGGTCCTAGGGACGCTACCCATTCGCCGGGAAGTGGCCGGAAAATAGGTCGCCACCGTAGAGGGGCGGCGGCACTACGGCCGAGCAAGCTACGGCTCGCCGTCGGCTATCTTTCCACCGGGTAAAAGCTCCTAGAGTACCAGTGGACTAAGGGGAAGCTATTTCACTGTTGGCGCTAGAAGAACTACGGAGACTACCGCCAGCGATCAGCGCCACGAGTAAGAAGAACGGCGGAATGGGTTTGCTGCGGGCAAAACAAGGACAAAAGCAAGATTGATCAGTACTCTATGGATCACGGCGAAGCTCTGGGACAAAGAAATTTTGAGAATGATTGCCTAATTGGCTTTATCCATCGATTTCCCCTTCCGCTCGCGGCGGAAGAACGGCGAAGAAAAAAGGAATTGGCTCGGTTTCTCTGCTCAGAGGATGAAGGAAGTAATGGATGCCTCAGTGTGACGTTTACCCGGTATTTATAGCCTGGAAAGGAATGATCGCACAGGGTTTGAATCAAAGGAAAAATGGCAGCGTCTCGGTTCTGTGCGGAGGCGAGTTGTCGCGCGATTTTTAGGGCTCCCGGCAGTGCGGTATGGCTGGGGTGTGGTGCGGGCAGGCTGACGACGAGCCGTGGCGACGCACGATGTGGGCTCGGCGGGTTTTGCGCTGAGACGCGGAGGGAAGCCGGCGAAGGCTCGGGAGACGTCGAGCTGGTCTCGGGCGAGAGAGGAAAAGGGGCGAGGCAGCGGAGCCGGAGGCTGACAAGTGGGTCCGGGGGCCACCAGTCGGCGAGTGAACCGTTTTTCCGTTCCTGCCAGCGCAAGGTTACGGAAAAGGGGCGGGCCCGCGAGTCAGAGAGAGAGCGAGCCAAGGGATAAGCCTGGCCGGAGCAGCTCCATGTGAGCATTAAAACGGCTATCCAATCACGGTATAATTTTCTAAAACTTTTTCACCATCCTCCTATGTAAGTGTTTATATCCTGGTAAAATTTTCATATTAAAATTCCTAACAAATAATTAATTAAAATTCTGACACTTTGGGCTGGTACAGGAATTAAATTTCGGTATTTTATTTATTTGAAGGTGTAAAATTTATTAATTATTTTCCAAACTTTTTATGGAAGTTCATTTTGTCTTATTAACGTCTCCATAAAAATTTCAAGTCAAAATATCGAGTCAATATTTTATAAAAATTCTGACATGGAGATTTCTTGTTTTTAATAGTCTCTGTTTTTGAATTTTTAGGAGGCTTTGCCGACATTACAAGTTCCTGATATTTTTATCAGATGTAAACACTGCTCTAAGGGTGCTATGGTAATTTTTGTGGCTCCTGATAAATTTCTATTATTTTCAATTAATTCTGACTTTACTGTTTTTAGTCAAAGAGAGAGGGCTAGGATATTTATTTTGTCCCAAATCAGCACCAAAGATTTTTACTAAATATTTTTACTGGTTTACCAGATTGGTCATGACCAAATGGTAATTTTTCAAATTTTTACTTTTACCTTCTTACCATTTTCCATTTGATGATTCTATTAATTGGATTTTTCATACAAGGCATAAATCCAAGAAAATCCAGTAAAAACCAATAACATCAAGAAAACTCAGAAATAAATACATTTAAATCCAAAATATTCATTTCTATTTTATTATATACTGTTTTCCATTTTCGGGATGTTACAGTCAAGCATCACCGTGCTACGAGGACTCTATTTTGCCATTTATCCAAAAAGATGAGTAAAGGGGTTCGGGCTCTCACCGTGAAGTGCAGCGGCGGACGGAGTTGCGCGACGTGGTGGTTCACTGGAGAAGATAATCTCCAATTGATGAAGGAGGAAAGATCCAGGTGTCAAGGAGAAGGTATTGGCCCAGTTATTTGGTCTGTGGTTCACGGGTGATGGCCAATTTGGTATCCCCCCTTTTCACTGGTTTTCGTCGGCTTTGAGGAAGACGATAGGAATCCAGCGGCGTGGTTGCGCAATTTGATCAAGTGATGGCTTATGGCGCTACTATGTTGCTCTGGAGGAATTGGGTGACTTATAAGCGGTGATGGCGGTGCGACACAACGTTTGGACATGGGAAGCAAATGGCGGCGCCGCACTTCCTATTTGGTCTTGACGCAACCGGGTTTCTTGCTAGCAAGACAGTGGCAGCCGGGTGTCAGAAGGGTGTCAGGTTAGCAGCTCAGGCGACGAGTTGCGACGCCGACCGAAGGGACACGACAAGGGCGACGAAGCTGGCTGCGCGTGCGAGAGAAAAATCAGAGAAGGCTGGAGAAGAGAAGTGAATGGGAAAGGTGGCTGACAGGTGGTGACAAGAAGGCTGGAAGGAAGTCGGCAAGGGACAGCTTGAATGACCGGGCCCACAAGTCAGTCAATTGAAGTGGCAATTCTCATGACAATTCTGGATAGACCGGAATGGATTTACTGATTTGGAATATCAAAACAACTCAAGATTTTATGCAGATTTTTCTATAGGTCGGAAAGGAATATATAAGGTTCCAGTAAAATTTACAGATAAAAATTATTGATAAAAAGATTTATAAAAATCTGACAATTCATGATTTTCATTTTCTGCTGAATCTGATTTTTATTTAATTGGGGTTCAATATATGGTTATTATTTTATGAAACTTTTTATTAAGATTTTAAATGTAATTATTGACATGACATACACTTTAAAAAAATTTATATTGTATATTTTAATTTTAATAATTCTGACATTACCATTTTTAGTTTTTCAATCTCTCTGTTTCTGAATTTTTTAAAATTATTAATTATAGTATAAACTCTTGATATTTTTACCAGACATAGATAAGACAAGCATGTCGGCATGGTTAAAATTTTAACTCTGGTTATGGTCGAGTGATTTCTAAAGAATTCTTACACTGTCAGTTCAGAGTATCTAGACAGGGTTATTTTTGTCTTTTTATTTTATTTATTGATCCAGATCAATGCAAGTTGCATAATCAGGATCCTGGATGGATCTGGGATTTATCTGAGATTTTTACAAATTTTATTGGTTTTGGATTTTTATCTTTTTACTCTTACCATTTTACCATTTCAATTCTTGAGACTTTTCTTTTAAAGCAAAACTCAAGAAAAATCAATAATTAAGAAAACTCAGGAAATTAGATTTCAAATTAAGTATCACATCTCAAATTCATTTTTATGTTTTGTTTGTTTTGGAAGAAATAGTTTCAATAAATGAAATCTTTCTTTTCTTAGAATGCAAGAAAAGAGGAAAAATATATTGTTTAAAGTCAAAATCTTGATCCATTTGAACTTTTTATTTAATTTCATTTTTGAATTTTAAACTCTTCATTTTTCATATTTTTGGATTTTATGGGATGTTACAGAACAGCAGGTGTGAACTCGGCGGCAAATTGCGGTGGCTGAATAGAAGAAGGCATGGGCGAGCTGCAGGAAATCCGGAGGGGACAGCCGCGTGACAGAGCCATGGCGGGTAGGCACTGGCCGGGCGGAGCAAGTTGCCGGCGATGACGCGAGCCACAATCGCCGAAGTATAGCTCGGCTTCTAGGACTCAGCGATCAGAGGAAGAAGAAGAATAGCGCCTGAGGCTGGTAGGTGGGCCGAACAGTGGATTGAGACCCACTTGGCAGTGAATGGCGAGGTGACCTCAAGCAATTTTTCAGTGATTAGAGCGAGGATAGTTCATTGAATTAGTTACCTCTCTTGTCGAAAAATTAATGAGGAATTTATCGAGTGTACTAGAACTAGGTTAGAACCTAACATAAAAATTTCATACCTATTGCACGCATGTAGAATATATAAAAATTCTGACAGTGTACTGTGCACAAGTTTATGCATTCTGTATTTAATTTATTTAGGAGTTTATAACTTATCAAATATTTATAAACCTTTTTGTAGAGGTTACTTATGGCTATATTAGTCTACTGTAAAAGTTTCAACTTCAAATTCATTATATTTTATTTAATAAAATTCTGACATTATGATTCTTTGATTTTCAGAAATTTTGTTTTTTAATTTTTATAAATATCATATATAATTATTATTTCCTGATATTTTTACTGTATATTTCTCTATCTATGATGAAGATAATATAAAAATTTTCGCATCACATTTATGAAAATGTAATTTCTGACATATTTACTATTGTTATTCATGATTCATTAAATACCTTTCTTTTCATATTTTAATACTTTGATATGACTTTTAAAATATATTTTAGGGTTCTAGATATTTCCACGGATTTTTATTATTTTGTTATTTTACAAATCTTTTCTTATTACTTATCACATGTTTGATTTTTTTCATTAAAAAGGAATTCACCTTTCAATCAATGATAAAGAAATCCAAGAAAAATCAATAAATTTCAGAGAATTCATAAAAAGCATCAAATCAATAATTAAATGTTTAATGTTTAATTCCTCATTATGTTTTGCATTTTGTGTTGAGGGGAAACAGAAATTATTACAATAAAAGATTTCTTAAGAACCAAAATTCAAGAAGAAATTCAGATTGAATGAAATTTCAAAGTGAACTTATATTTCCAATTTATTTTCAAATTTTGTTTGATTTGAAGTTTTATTTTTGCCACTCATCCTTTTATTATGGTTGGATTTCAAGATATTGAAATAGAGGATAATATTTTAATTCATTCTTGACATTTTAATTAAAAATTCTATTCAATTTCATTTTCTAATTTTTATATTTCTATTTCTATTATTTAGAATTTTTGGGATGTTACAATCAGACTCTTGTGATTTTAAAAATTCGACAATGCTCTTGTCGGGATCGGACTGACTGGCGCCCACGACACGTGTCCGTTCCCCTCCGTGCTGGGAATATTCCTAAGCCCAGCAGACGTCTCGATCTACCGGCCGGGCGCCGAGCGCATATTACAGTCGGGATCCGACCAAAGGTCTCAAGAGGCCACCGGGACCTCTCCGAGCTCTTCCCGACCGGCGGACCTCTCCGAGCTCTTCCCGACTGGCGGGCCAGGCTCCGACCTCCGCGTGGGGACGGGCCCCGACGCCGACCAAGCTGGGCTCCCGACCTCCGCGGCGGGACGGGGTCCCCGACCCGACCAAGCGGGCTCCGACCTCCATGGCGGGGACGGGTCCCCGACCGACCAAGCCAAGGCAACCCCACCAAGGGTCAGCGTGTCAAAGCCTCCACCGCCAATGACCACGTGCCCCACGGATGGGGTCAATCAAGTGACTATACGAGTGCGGTGGCCATCTCCCAAGATGGTTTAATGATCGCCAAGTCATGCTCCCGACCCCATCACCGGTCACATACGATACAAAGACACGCTCTCCCGAGGCAACACCCACGTCATGCGCGACAACGTCAACACTCGTAAGGTTCGCAGAGGCGGTACGCCGCTTCCGGGAAATACCTAACCGCCCAGCCAACTAGACTACCGACCAAAGATGGGCAAGACGGCGGTGATCGGTCAGTGAACGAAGGACCGAAGCTCCTAGTGTAGGTCACCTCGTCCTCTCCCAACTCTCGATGTAACCTGCCCCTTCCTTCCGTATAAAAGGAGGCAGGAACCCCCGTAGGAGGGGGATCGAACCCATCTCGCTAAGCCATTAGCACTCTCGTTTGTAAACTTTGTACAGCGATCTACACAAAAAGGCAATACAACACCACCACACGAACTGGAGTAGGGGTTCGGCCCGAACCAGTATAAACCTTGTGTCCCCTGTTTGGTTGCACAGGCTCCCCTGCTTAGTGCGCCCGCCGAGGGTGCCATCCGGACGAGCGAAGCTCTGGGCCTCGCCCTCCGTACGATCCTTCCCCCTCTTTCTTTGCGGTCGGCGGTCCCGATCGTCGACAGCTACTGACACACTTAAAGCAACTTCACTGATTTAATTGAGCTCCTAAATTTGCGAATTCTTTAAAATTTTGAGAAGGGTCCTGAGAGCATGACTAAGCTACCATAAAAAAGAACGGATCATGATCAAACTTTTGCGGTTTTTAAAAATTATTACTTTTACGGTTTTTAAACATTATGGCAATTTGTTTTCTTTTTTTCCGAGATGTTTCTGAAAAATATTTCTTTTATCTGTTAGAATCTTTACAGGACCCGTTAGGTATCTAGTACGATTGATAACTGAGGGGAGACCCTGGGAATGGGGCCTGCAGGGAGAAGAAGAAACGATATCCTGCCATTATTTGCCTCTGTCTACTTCTCAGATGACAAAAAGGCTGGAGCAGCGGCTCTGCTGGAAATTAGCAAACAGTACTACTTGCCCACTAGCCTATCACCAGCCCTTCCCACACCATCACTCCCATCACCATGGCCCTGCCTGCCTCCTCCCATTTCACCTCACCCTTCCTTTCAGCACATGCCAGCTTGTCACGGCTCATGATATAGCACACATTTTCCCCCCTCCCTCTCTTACCTTTCTCATCATAATTAACCTTTTCCATCATAATTAATTTAATCGACAACGAGGGCGCCGCTATATATTTGTTCATTAAAAAAATGTATGTAATCCGTTGTTTTCTTCCAGGAAAAAAAACATGTAAACCTCTCGGCAATTCCTATATATGTATTGTCTTCTACATTTTTTTCTTTAGAAAATGTAATGACAGTAGGAAACTGCATCTACAACAGTATATAATGGTTCAGGTTTGCAAAACTCACGGCCTTGGACCAAGCACCGTAACACGCCTCTTCGCGGAGATAGATACGTGCTAGATCGAGCCGATAGGCCTAGCTATATAGCCGCCCCGGCCATGCCACGATCGAGTGCTATCTGGACCATCACGGTGCATCGCGCGCCCCCCACCTCGCTATATATCTATCGCGCGCCGGCCGTGATCCGTGCATGCCATTGGCGCCTCCCCCGGCTGTACCCTATCACCATCTTTTTCTCCCCCCGAAAGAAAGAGATCGAGCAGCATGATGACGACGCGAGCAGGGACGACGTGTCAAGACGCGAGCGGCATATTGACGAGACCGTCACTTGGTGGGGACGGCTCAGGGAAAGCCCCAGGTTACCATGACGTGCGGGGGCCTGTAAGTCTTCCCCTTCTCACACTATCAGTCGCGCGCATGCATGCAGGCATCGATCGATCATCTCAGCCTGTCGCTCGATCCGTATCCTATTGACAAGCCAGTTCGATCGGTTCCACTATCCATGCACAAACCACAAAGTTTACGTGTTAGCTTTGGCAAAGCAAGCTAGCTAGCCGCTTCGATCTGCCTCTTCGTTAATTAGCTGCTGCGTGCTGGTTACTTGCCGCTGCTGCACGCTTAAGTCCGTGTCCCTCCTGTGTGATCAGATCACATGCTGATGACACGTATAGAAACATGTATGCATGAGAGTACAATACAACCGGGAGGAAGACATCGGGGTCTCGTTCTGTAATCGATCGGGTTTGTTTCAAAAAAACGCACAGGTCGCCGGATCATGAGCACGACAGGACATGCAGATATTTTTTGTGGCAAGCTGCGTGGTTTATACTTCCTCTGTTCACAAATAGTTATCGTTTTGAACATTAACATAGTCTTTAAATTTCACTTGATACTTTCACAGGATGTGATAAATCGAGAAAGGGTATTACACCAGCAAATTTCACTTGACTAGCGTCAGGAAAACCCCGGGACAAATCACTTGCCTCAGCTTGGTGCCGCAAAGATGTTTTATCACTCTGTTTCTTCCCACCCTGTTGTCCTTAATGTTTCGGTGGTCTTTAACTTTGTACTGCTTGCTCCTCTACTTCAATGAATGGTATAGCTCCTACCGGTTTCTTTCAAAAAAAAAACATAGTCTTCAAAACTCACCTTTCATCACTAATTTCTATTATAATTTATTTATAAAACCCAATAAAAATATAATATTATGAAAATAATTTTCAAGACAAATCTACTCATATGATTTTTATGTATCCAATTTAAATATTTGAAATGATATTGACAGTCAAAATTTCAAAATTTTGACTATACCTATATCTAAAATGACAACTATTTGTAACCGGATGCTGGAGTGTATCTCAACACACAAGTATATATATAATCAAGAAATTAACCCTTTATCTTGGTAACAGTTACAGCGACGTACGGATACTTTCTCTGCTTTTCTTTTTTGTTTTCGAACATGATTTATATGTTGTGAACTGACTTGTCACTGCAAAAGCTTGATCTTTTTAGTACGATACCGATATAAAAATCCAACATAAAGCTTTCGCTAACGAGGAAAAGACAGGTATGTTGAACGGGTGGCTTAGATCAACCGAGGGTCAATTAATATACCAAAGGTGAGATCGATTATATAAATTCATGGGGCAGTGGCTAAGACCGTTCATTGTCACATGAGAGGTCATAAGCTAATATAGTAGTTAGTACTAGCGTGCATTGTTGGGTTTTGATATCTTGCAACCTCGTGGTTATTTTTTTGGTTAAAAGCCCCTCACCTTTCCATCACCTTACGTGTTTGGTAAAATGGAAGCTTGGAAAAACACATACGGAACAAGGAGGTAATTAATTTTGAACCGTAGACTTAAGTATCAGATGCAAAGTAAACGCCTAAAAGCCATCAGAGATAAGCCGCATTGCTCGTCCGCTTTCGTTTTCATGCCCTGGGAATTCCGCCACAAAATAAAAAATAGGGAATATATTTGACTCCCACCATGCAAATTTGCAAAAGCTTTCTGTCTGAGAAAAGGAAGCAAAGGAAAAGCATATAATATCTCTTGTCAGGCCACCACTTTCCTCTCAAGTTGACACATTAATGTGCACCATCCAAATCCAAAGGGGAGAAAAAAATATTATTCCCATGATATGTTTCCTCCTGCCAACTTGTGTATGCCATTGGAATTATGCTCGTGCCAGATTCCCCCATCACAAAAACAAGGAGCATCCGCTGAAAACGAACTAGCTAGCTAATCACATTCTCTGTTTTTTTTTTTTTTTGCCGGGCATGCAGATACTATTGTTCTTGCTTAAGATTTAATGCAGGCGTACCAGATTTTACAAATGGATTGATCAAGTGTACGTCGACATGTCTCCTCCTCGCCGTCACTTCGGCCCATCCATCCATCCATCCATTGATCGATCCCTCGTTCAATTCGCTCCATGCATGCAAGGACCGGCCAGAAAGACAATAGCATCTGAATTCTGATCGATCGGCAAGTGGCGCTGAGAATGTTCGGTATATGGCAAGTTGAGAGCTCTCACGAGAGAGAGAAAGGAAAAAGGAGAAGAGATCGATGAGCTATGGCTATTAGTCTGCATGCACTGCATAGATCGTCTCTCAATACGTTGTAACAGTACGCCACTTTGCATGTATCGGATTCCATGCACAAGCTAGGTAGACCCAATCTAATCTAGAGAACTTGTGTAAAGCTAGCGTCTCCCTCAAGCGAAGTGAAGAATTAGCTAGTTGACCGTAGCTTTGCTAGTGTCAACCGTACGTGTAGATCACCGAGTGGCCTGTGAGACGCTATGGACGAACCAGCAAGTCTAAAAACCCTGTGAGACGCCGTGGACGTACCAGGGCGTCGTGATTTCAATTATGTGAATTCAAGCTAAATTCGGATATGTTTTTAAAAAATTCTGTTCTAGTATATATATATAGCAATTCAAATAAAGCGCATACCTTTGAAAAAATATACTCGAATTCAAAGAAATTGAACGAATTTAGATCACATTCTTTGTTTATATATATATAATCAGCACATACCTATACAATCAAACCACCCTAAAAAAAAGACAACTATAATTTGAATTTCAGTTAAAAAAAAGAGAGACATTTGCTCTATCTCCTTCCTCTTTGTTTGTACTAATTAGTAAAGTAGTTAAACTTGATATCTAAAAAAATTTAAACTTTTTCGCATCCGATACATAGGGGAAATTATATCTGTTTTAGATTATAGTGCACACGCACCATTTTGTTTGTTAATAATAATATATATGTGTGCGCGTGCATGCAGTAGTGATAGTGAATACTGTACAAACTTATGTTTGCCATGCAATTAACAACTAGGATGCCCAAACCACTTAGACAAATATAGTCCAAATTAAGTATGGGTAAAGCAAGGATAAAAAAAACCTCTTTCAAAACAATAAATACTCTTTTTTTACGGTGTGCATGGTACACAAGGTATATATAATATAGGAGGTGTTTCTATATATCATTATTTGAAAGTTGCACAAATATTAAAATATAAATAAAAGGATAGATGGTGATTACTTACCCCTTCGATTACTTCAAATTTTATATAACTTATATTAGAAGGGTGATGTATAGATGCACTACTCATGTAATATATGTTTGGTTGTTGGTGTCAACAGGTAACACAAACAAATTCTATTAATGAAAATGCGGTAGATAAGGCAAACATGTATCAAATAGAGCACGGTAGAAATTAAATCAAACCCATTGTACCAGGATCAGCTAGCAATATAGATCAAATGGTAATAACATTAAGATCAGAACATTAAAGCATGAGGAGAAGTCAAGATTGAACGGCGATAGGATAACGTAATAATACTAACTAGATAAGGCAGGGCATACATATAGATGGTTTAAGTTAGTGTATCTTAACACCGACTTTTGGATGGATCGGATGGGACACTACTATACTACTACACTATCTAGTTCTACCATCCAAAGTTTAATGGCATCGTTAGTTAGGATAGCACACTACGCCAAAACCTGCAATAGGTGACGGTCTATTTGTGGCGGTTTTTTTCGAACCGCCACAAAGATAATTATCAGTGGCGGTTCAATTTCATAAATGGCGGGAAAAATATCAGTGGCGGTTCTATCCTCGAACCGCCATCGATACGATTATCGATGGCGGTTCGAGGTAGAACCGCCATCGATAACAATACATTATCGATGGCGGTTGGAGGCTAGAACCGCCATCGATAACTAGGTTATCGATGGCGGTGCTATCCTCCAACCGCCATCGATTTATTGATTATCCGTGGCGGTTCTATCCTCGAACCGCCATCGATAATGATTATCGATGGCGGTTCGAGGATAGAACCGCCACGGATATGTTATTAGTGGCGGTTCTAGTTAAAAACCGCCATCGATAATATTGCCTATAAATAGGTGGTCGAGAGCAAGACCTGGTCTTCTTCCTCCCGAGAGCAAACCAAAACTTCTAAATTTGATTTCGTTTTCTCCAATTCTTGTGCTTGTACTTCCTCTAGTTGTTCCTTGGTGAGTTATTTTTCTCCTCTCTTGATTTGTGTTAATCTTGTTGCAATTTAAGTTTTAAACCAAGTTTAATTAGGGTTTATATGTAGATGAGATGAAAAGTTTAGATTTTGTTTATTTTTATTTAGGTACCATTTTGTAGTTGATGAATTTATTTCTAGCTAGGTTCATTAGATGATGTTGTGTTCCTTTTATAGATGATGAATTATGATTAAGCATATATTTAATATTAATTGCATTTTAAGTTAATTTGATACATGATGAATTTATTATCTAGCTCCTTTAGATGATAAGTAATTAGATTGGTTTTTAATTACTATTAATTGGGTTCTATTAGTGTACGGACATGTACATCTTGCATATATATGAATTTATTATCTAGCTCCTTTAGATGATAAGTTATTAGATTAGTTTTTAATTACTATTAATTTGGTTCCATTAGTGTACTAACATATACATCTTGCATATAATAAATTTATTTAATTAAGATTATTGGGTATTAATATAAATGAAATTTTAGTTAATTTGGTAGGTGGGTGCTCATCATTTTAGATGATGAATTTATTATCTAGCTTCTTTACAGAAAAGTATTGATTACTTTTTAATTACTATTAATTTGGTTCCATTAGTGTGGACATATATTAAATTTATTTAATTAAGATTATTGGATATTGATATACATGAAATTTAAGCTAATTTGGTAGGTGGATGCTCATCATTTTTAGATGATGAATTTATTATCTAGCTCATTTAGATGATAAGTAATTAGATTAGTTTTTAATCAATTTTTATATGTTAATTAATTTTAGATGGACCAGGAGATGGATGTACAATGCGAACTGCTGTAGAGATTACATCGACGGGTATCTGCTTTTCTAAGAGCACGAGGAGAACAAATTGCATAAGAAGACGAGTACATACATTGTCCATGCATTGATTGCAAGAATGAGAAAATGTTTTCAGACAAAGAGCACATCCACTTGCACTTGATTCGAAGAGGTTTTGTACTTGGCTATACACGTTGGACAAGTCACGGTGAAGAGGAAAACGTACATGAAGGTGATAACGTATTGGATGATGGAGAAGGCATTATGGCAGCTGACATCAGTTATGGATCTGATGAGGATAGGTTGGACATTGATGACGATAATAATCTTGCTCAGATGTTGCGCGATGCGTAAGGAACTACACTAGTCGAGAGAGTTTAATCAATTCAAGGGTTTGTTGGACGACTCGGACACACCTTTGTTCCCGGGTTGCAAGGAGGAATACACAAAGTTGCACACCGTGCTTTCACTTCTAAAATTGAAGGCAAGCAATGGTTGGTCCGATAAAAGTTTCACGGCGCTATTACATCTCTTAGCGGACATGCTTCCGGATGGAAACGTATTGCCGATAACCACTTATTTAGCTAAGAAGGTTGTATGTCCATTGGGATTGGAAGTAGAAAGAATACATGCATGTCCAAACGATTGTATACTCTATCGCAAAGAGTATCTGAGACATGCATGTATGTCCGTGTGCAAATCATCGCGATACAAGCGTAAAGACCATGACAATGAGGGCACCGTGGTGAAGAAAGGAGCTCCGCTAAAGTGGTGTGGTATTTACCGTAATACCTCGGTTGAAGCGCTTATTTGGAAACAAAAGCATGCCCAATCGATGCGATGGCACTTTAAGAGCGTAAAAGGATGGAAAGTCGAGACACCTGCGATTCTCGCCGGTGGAGAACCATCGATAGGCTCTTTAGGATGGACTTGAGGAATGAACCGAGGAATGTAAGGTTTGGGTTGAGTACGGATGGAATGAATCCTTTCGGTAACATGAGTAGTATTCATAGCACTTGGTCAGTGACTCAGTATCTACAACCTTCCTCCTTGGTTGTGTATGAAACGAAAGTACATTATGATGTCATTTGCTTATCCAAGGGCCGAGACAACTGGCAATGATATTGATGTATACCTACAACCATTGGTGGAAGATCTTGTGATCTTGTGGAGCGAAGGTGTACTGGTATGGGATGAGTACAAGCGAGTACTTCACCCTACGCGCATTGTTGTTTTGCACCATCAATGATTTCCCGCCCTTGGTAACCTATCCGGTCGTCTTGTAAAGGGGCCAAAGCATGCCCCCATTGCATGGATGAAACCGCAAGTGTGTGGCTCAATAACTCAAGGAAAGCGTGTACATGCATCACCGCAGTTCCTTCGCAGAATCACCCCTACCGCAATATGAAGAAACAATTCGACGGGACAAAAGAGGATGGTATAGCTCCAAGGCCTCCTCGTGGGAAGAGGTATATGATATGGTTAAGGATATTAATGTTGTACTTGGAAAGGAGAGAGTAATAATAAATCGAGGTCTCGATCGAGAAGATCACATGGAAGAAGAGATCGATATTTTGGAACTTGCCCTATTGGAAGGACTTAGAAGTTCGACATCGCATAGACGTCATGCATGTAGAGAAAAATGTATGTGACAACTTGATTGGTATTTTTTGAATATTCCTAGCAAAACTAAGGACTGATCAAGGCACGAAGGGACACGGAAGATATGAAAATCGAGTGAGCTACATCCTCGAGACAACGGGAAAGGCCGACTTTACCTTCCCCCAACTTGCTACACTCTATCCAAGAAAGAGAGAACAGACCTCTGCAAATGCTTGCATGGTGTGAAAGTTCCATCCGGCTACTCCGCAAGCATCAAGAAACTGGTGTCCATGAAAGATTTGAAGTTAACTGGCATGAAGTCTCATGATTGTCATGTGATGATGACACAAATGCTTCCTATTGCAATTAGAGGTATTTTGCCTGAAAAGGTCCGAGAAGCAATCATGAGGTTGTGTTTCTTCTTCAACACGATTTCACAGAAGGTCATCGATCCCATCGGACTTTCTGAACTACAGAATGATGTGGTGAAGACACTATGCCAGCTAGAGATGTATTTCCCTCCATCATTTTTCGATATAATGGTTCATCTCATTGTTCACCTTGTGAATGAGATAAATGTATGTGGCCCCGTATTCCTGCATCAGATGTACCCGTTCGAAAGGTACATGGGTATCCTGAAGAAGTATGTACGCAATCGATCTCGGCCGGAGGGTTGCATTGTGGAAGGTTATGCAACTGAGGAGGTTATCGAGTTTTGCGTGGATTACATGGAGGGGGTGGAACCGGTAGGAGTGCCTGTATCTCGCCATGAGGGTAGGCTAGCTGGAAAAGGGACGATTGGAAGGAAATCAACAAATTCTTACGATCATGTATTGTTCAAAAGCTCATTTCACGATCTTGCAATGATCGGTTGAGGTGTCCTCGTACATGGACATGCACAAGGATAAGCTACGAGAGGAAAATCGTGGACGATCGAGGCTTGGGTAACAAAAGAGCATAACCGTTTGTTCAATCATTGGTTCAAAGAGCATATGACTGGAAAGAAACGAGTGTTATGTTGAGGTGGTTGGCAAAGGGCCATCGGTACAATCTTGACATGGCAAGGATACGACATAAATGGATATACCTTTTACACGAGATCTCGGGATAGCAAAAGCACTTACCAAAATAGTGGTGTCCGCATAGATGCCTATGACAACACAGCAAGAAGAAGACTAGCTTCTATGGGTTCATAGAAGAGATTTGGGAGCTCGACTATTGTATTTTTAAGATCCCGATGTTTCGTGTCGTTGGGTACAACTCCCAAAGGGTGTCAAGGTGGACAAATGCGGCTTCACTACTTTGGACATCGAACATGTCGGATACAGAGAGCGAACCATTCGTACTTGCGAAGCAAGTAGCACAAGTCTTCTATGTAATCGACCGACGGATAAGAAGCGGCATGTAGTTCTTGAGGAAAAGAAGGATCGTCGGTGTTGAGAATGTCGTGGATGAGGATGAGTACAACCAGTTTGACGAGTTGCCTCCTTTCGTAGATGGCAACATCGGGCTCGAGGAAGAAACCACTCAAGAAACTACCTATCATCGCGACGATCATGAAGAAGGGCAAATTGTGAAAGAAAATAATTAGCTATATACGAGTAATGGCAATGTGATGTATGGAGTAATGGAAATATGGTGTTATGCATTTGTGTGGAGTAATGGAAATGTGGGTCATTAATATATTACTATATTAGGATTATATAGGGTAATTACTATATTCGATTACACAAGTTTTAATGGTTTCTCCTCGGTATGAATTAAAACCAAATATATTGTACATAGTACATAAGGCATTTATGATATTAGAACATATTTAGAAATAATATTCTATTCTGGTATACATCCTAGAAGATATGAAAATAAGCAGTAGAGATTATATAGGTATATTACTATATTAGAAATATATATGGTCATTACTCGTTTTTTAGTTTCGTAGGACCACTTGAAGTAGTCCGCGCAAAAGTTCGTTCACGCGGACCACTTGAAGTAGTCCGCGCAAAAGCTTATGTTAGATAACTTTATCGGTGGCGGTTCTTAAGCGAACCGCCACAGATAGATTATCGATGGCGGTTCGTAAAAAGAACCGCCACGGATTATATATGTATCGATGGCGGTTCTTGTGAAGAACCGCCACAGAAAGTGAATCTGTGGCGGTTCGTATAAAGAACCGCCACAGATAATTATAGATCGATGGCGGTTCTTGTGAAGAACCGCCACAGATAAAATATCGATGGCGGTTCGTATAAAGAACCGCCACGATAATATGTATCATCGGCGGTTCTTTTGAAGAACGCGCCAGATAAAGTATCGATGGCGGTTCTTGTTAAGAACCGCCACGATAAGGCCCCACATATAAAAGTCGTCTGATCATTCTTCTTCTCACCGCTGTTCTAACCCCTAAACTCCTGCCGCTTCACTCTTCGCCCGAGCCCGACGCGCCACGGTCTTCGCTTCGACGCCGTCGGCGCGCCGCGCCGCGCCGACGCCCGTGCCGCTCCCGACGCCTCGACACCCGACGCCGCGCCGCTCCTCCACCGACGCGCCCGACGCCGCTTCGACGCCGCCCGGCGCGCGCCCTCGAGCACGACGCCCGACCTCGCGACGCGCCGCGCATTCCTAGGTATGTTCTACCTTCATTCGGATGGCTCTGTTCTTTAGCTCGGTTGTTACGTTGTCCGATAAAATGTTGCTTTGCTTGTTATTGCATCAAGATATTATGGTAATATAAACCAATGAAATAGGTTAACTTTTTCATCGCTAGTCTACTACTCATTCCATCATCTTTGTCTTTGAGTTTGGTGGTCAAAAGATTGCCCAACCGATAGCCTACTTGGTCCTATTGTTTAGTAGATAGGTAGTACTCGTGATTCTCTTCTTGTGGGTTTTGTGGACGCGCATTACCAAGACAAACCTTTCATGAGTTACCGCAATATCCCGCATAAATGTTTGCGGTCAATGTGGGCAATATATAACCAACCCACAATACATCCCACTTACATCTGAATGATGTCAGAGCCCAAATCCAATCTGCGATATTCCTTTCTAGAGTATTATATTGTCAATAACTATCCTTTAGTTTCCTAAATCCTTTTGCCGCCTCAAGTTCAAGTAAAGTAGAATATCATAAGTAGTAGATGCTCTTGAAAGAGGTATGTCATAATCATAAGTAGTAGTTACTTCTTCCATTTTGACTGTAATAGAGTTCAAGTAGTTGATAGCGCCGATCTAAGTAGTTATCTCTGTTCTCTTTGGAGATGTAGTAAACTATGCGTAAGTTGTATTTGACTATGGATAAGGAATAGTTCTTGCCTATCTATCCGGAGTATTTGCCTATTCCTAAGTAGTTATTGACTATCCATAACCTTTATCGAGATCGACCTCTTGGGCAAGCGTAATCGATAATTCTTAAAAGCTAGTATCTTGACCTCTTTCTTTCCTCCGTCTAAGGCTGTCATTTTCCTTCTCTGCGGTTGCTTATGGTGAGTGCTAATTCCTTCCAATTGCAGTCCTTGAGGTTATATCCTGGTATATGAAAGAGAAGATCAATTCCTTAGGAGGCAGTATCGATGCTTGCCGGCAGGAGAAAGATCACTAGGTTCGATCTACGATCGATCAATAGGGTTCCCTAGGTACATTCCGTTTTTGGAAATCCGGCGAGGATAGTAGCTCCCTTTCGAGGGCAAAAACAAGTTAGGCTATCCGAGATTTTCTCTTTTTCCAGCTTTTGGAGTGAAAATAAGGAGTGCCCACCATCTAAAGTGCGATCTAAGTTCCTCCAGTGCAGGTAAAGGGCGGATACACGAGTTCAGAGCGAGGGAAAGGATCAAGGGTGCGAGTATGCTTCTTACCCGCTTTATCTGCTAGGTCTAGGATTGGTTTTGTTAACTAGAGATCTTTTCCTGAGCGTTTACACCTCTTCCATTAGTGCTTGGAAAGTTGCAGGGGCGTTTGACAATCCAAAATTCATTGTCAAATCTTGCCATGCAGCTGTAAGAATGGGTAAAGGCTACACTAGACAAACTGGTTTGGATCTTTTCCCCTTTGCTAGCTGAAAAGTTTCACATTGCTTAACAATATTCTCTACTCTCTATTTCATTCTTATTCAGTAAAACAATTCCTTTAGTCTTTGGTTGGTTGTCTGCATTGCCGAATGCCCTCCAATGGTACTTCAATGGAAAGCCACAATTAGTTTAGTTTGTAACGCAGAGTTCTCTCCAATCCAAATTTTTCCTTGCTTGCGGATCAAACCTTGATGCAATTCAAACCCATCTTTGTCGGGGCTATGAACGTCCAACTATGCTAGTTGTTGTGCTACATTGTCGGTGGCATCGAATTCACTACCTCTTGAATACACAGAGGTTGCATCCTCGATAAAGCACGCAAATTCATGAGTTGTCCAGCCCATGACAATGCGTTGGCAACCACATTCTCCTTACCCTTCTTGTAGACAATTCGGTACTTCAGCCCATCAATTGAATGCCCAATTCTTCGATTACTTTTATTTCTAGTTCTCGAGTTAAACTTCCGCACTTAACCCATCGGATCGCCAAATTCTAATGGTTCCATACTTTACCTCTTTCGATTCGCACATCCAAGGTCGATATGGAGGAGCAATCCACCCGAGCCCGAGCCCTAGCCCTACCGGGTTCCTCAACCTCCACCCAACCACCGGTGTTGCGCCGATCTTGACATACCTGTGGCAAGACCTCGTGGCCGAGGAAGAAATAAGAAGCCCAAGGCGGTATACCATCTCGGAGGTCTCGGAAGTGGGGCCCTAGTGCACCGCCAAAGTTCGTAGCAAAGTGCAGAACAACTGCGGGTATATCGCAGGAGAGAGTGCCAATCACCTTTTGGATTGGCACAAAGTGCTGATACCATCAAACGGATCTATGGTGAAGTGAAACAAACCTTTGAATTCTCAAGAAGATGAACACCGCGTGCGTCGGGATGCGTTGATGACCATGGATGCGGCATGGAGGAACTTCAAGGCCAGTGAATACTACTTATGTAAAGAAAAACCGATCGCCATCGGGACTACCCAAACTTAGAACCATATTGGGATGATTTCGTGTCGATGAAGCAAAGTGAAGCAAACAAAGAAGTCCAAATGAGGACCACATAAACATCGGAAGAAGGAACATCCATCCACACGACTTGGTACGGGTGGGTGCGCTGGTAAAATCCCTCAATGGGAGAGGCAGAAGCGAGAATCACTACAATGATTGGTACAAGTCAATTGGCGGACTACGGACCGAGTCAAGCACTACGTGCTAGCGAGGGCAAGTGTCACGTCCGGTGGGGCTTATCCTTCGAAATAGCGACGACGAAGCAATGTCACAAAGGGTCCAGGAGCATGACGTCGAGTCTTCCCAAGGAACATTCCAACGGATAGGGAGAACGACGAACTAACACGTGCCCCGGGAAACAAGGAGCATCTGGACGAACAAGAGGTGTCGGGTTAAGGTTAGTGGAAGACAGATTCCCGAGCACCTTCACACTTACAAGAGCCGAAAGAGAGCTAGAGAAGCGTTTGCGAAATAGAAATGATGAAGGAAAAGATGCTTGAGAATTACAAGGCACAATTGAACAACAAGTACAACGACAAGTACAACAAGCCATGAGCGACCACAAGCCGAGAACATTATTACGACCACCCTCCGAATCGTCGCAGCGATTGCGCATCCGCCCTAATTGTAGAACAGACATGGGTCATTATCACGTGGACGACATACATGACCCCACACCGTGCGACTCACTTTGCCCGTCATGAACATATTCATTCAGCCGGCATGCATAGCGTACCCATGCCAAGAAGGAGGTGTATTGCACAACTCTGCGATAAGCGCCGGGATATGCAAAGGTTCGGTGGACACGGTTAATCCCGATTCGCCAACCTCGGGCTAGAAATGCCCCGAGCAGCGAGGTTACAACTCTAGGAAGTGCCGTCCACACATTCATCCAGTGGCGCAAACGTGACATCACCTTGGACCATCATGAAGTGCCTGTTCCTCCTGAGGTGAACTCGCCACCCCTCCGAGGTGAACTCGCCACCTCTCTGCAGTGAACTCCGCCGGCCTCTCCTCTGATGAACACCGCCTCTCTCTACTGATGAACTGCCGGCCTCTCCTCTGATAAACCTCGCACGATCGTCACCAACACATCAACAGTATGAAAGTTAGTGCGACAACTTCGCTTGACCGACTTAAAACCCTCCTCTGAAGGCATGGCGGAATAGACAAGCCATATCACGAGGTCGGCGAAGCTTAAGAGTATGATGTTGTGTGCGAGAAAAGTAAGGGTAAAGCGGTTCCAAAGGACAAGTCTGAAGAAAGACTGAAATACGAATTGGGGAAGCCGTTTGTCACCCCTTCGGAGCTTCATAGTCTAACAGTGCAGCTAAGGCGATTACATGAATGGTATATGGAGCGATCGAACCACCATGTACTCCCGAAGGTGATCACTGCCATTTTCAGAGAGGAACATTTCCACCATGAGGGGACTGGCTGCTTCATGATAGAATTCAGCGAGTTGCACAACATGTACTATCAAGATGCCCTCGACGTGTCTCTTATGAGATCTTTGGTCTTTGTAAGTGTCCAATATAAAAATCATTGTCTACATTCATGTAATACCGATAAATGTGATGTCTAAATCATTTGTTATGTAGATACGAGTTGATCGAACTAAAAAGAACCAAAGGGCCAGTGGCGTTCCTCGATCCGGGAATGGTTTGCCAGCCCGAAATCAAAAGAGTACCAAAGGAGGTCGAGGACTACGTATATAACGCTCTCATCAAACTCCAAGACAAGGAGTTCATACTTTTACCATACAATTTCAAGTAAGTGGCTCACTAGCTAGTTCAATTACTTGTTGATCTCGTTCTTTGCTCGAGTTAGGACTAATGACTACGGCATCATACATGTGTACGTAGTTTCCTTTGGATTCTCGTAGTAATTCATCCGGATAAAGCAAGATCTTGATCTTGGACCCCGGGACAAAGATCCAAAAGACTACAAAGATATGACAAGTCTAGTGAATAGGGCCTTCAAAGCATATTGTAAAAGTGCTCAAGACACCGTCCTTTCCATAAATCAGCGACAATCCGTACTAAATTTCCGATGCGCACAAAAACAATTTGTCTATATCGCACCTCGTAGTCAATAACTCCTTCAATGTCGTATAAGTTTATTCAATTTTTGCGATTGCCACAAGCAACCGCCAGAACAAATTTATGTGGGTACTTGTGTGCCAATACATGCGCGAAATCTTAGGCTCTACAATAGTAAACAATGACGTAGAGGTTTGTCACGCTAACATCACACATTGATTTGCACATCTCATTCTCTATATAAGCTCTTAAGACAAACTTTTTCTATCTATAGCGTTTGAAGTTGCCTATGGGAGGACCGGTTCCAAATGAAATCCAAGGCATTCAGGGACAGCTCGCCTACTTCATTATGAAGGAAGTACTCAACAAGAACGGCGAGTTTCATGACCCAGATAATAACGATGAAGTCTTCCATACTCATTTACCACCTCCTGAGGCCCCTACCAACAGTGAAGACTCGTAGGCTTATAGTTCACAAAACTAGTTAATTTTTTAAATGCGGTGGTGTAAATTGATGTTTCATTGAATGTCAAGTTTAGTATTGGATGGCATGGCTTGCATATGTTCTAATTTTTGTCATTTCATTTAAGAAGTTGTGATTGATCTGCGCTTGTGTTGTTGCCCTTCTCCCGTGTGTGTGTGTGTTGATGGGTGGTGTGTGTGCGTGCGTGCGTGCGCTCTAGACGAGGAGCTCTCCTCTATTGCTTTTCTCTGTGCCCTTTCATGATGGCTAGTAGAGCTTTTTATAGGCGTGGGTGATGGATGAATACGAAAGAGCTCACCCCAAAACTGCACCATTACAAAGAGTTTATTTGATTGCTTGATTTAGTTGCGAAGTTTCCTTTTGCATCTTTACCTTCCATTCATAAGATATTTGATTACATGGTCCTTATATTTTTAGATGGTGTGTTTTACTCTAATGTATGATAGTAAATGCCATTAAAAATAGCTAAATGGAGATTATAGAAGGAAAAATAGTAAAAGTAGGATCAAAATTGTAGAATGATATGTATTTAGGAATAAAAATTGAAAAATAGAATGTCACATATTCAAAAATAGAGGAGTATAAACTAGCTAATGCATGTACAATATCGGAGGATGCCACGGCATTCACATGGAATAAGACGGCAATGGATCGGCTAGATTTGTGATACAACAAAAGTGATCTATTTAGCTTTCCATAGTATGATATATAATGACTTCATTTACATACTCGAGAAATATTGATGCAAAGATGGTCGAATGGAGGAGAAGGGAGCAGTCCAATGGGAGGCATGCCCTACACCATCACCATGATCGAGCACCTCATGCATGAGACACTTTAATTGTACATTGTAATTGTGTATATTGTAATTGTGATATGCAAAATCTGTGATTGTAATTGTGATTGATGTATTATATGTAATTGTGATTGATGTATTATATTGTAGTTGTGTATATGCAAAATCTGTGATTGTTGTACATTATAATTGTGCATATGCAAAATTGCAATTGTGATTGATGTATTATATTGTAGTTGTGTATATGCGAAATCTGTGATTGTTGTACATTGTAACTGTGTGTATGCAAAATCTGTGATTGATGTATTATATGTTTCAGAGGGCATGGCTAGCAAAGACACGAGGCTAGCCCAAAATGCGTTTTTATTTTTTGGTCAGCACTATCTGTGGCGGTTGGTGGATAGAACCGCCACAGATAATATAGATCTGTGGCGGTTGATGTATAGAACCGCCACAGATAATATAGTTATCTGTGGCGGTTGGTGGGAAGAACCGCCACAGATAATATTTTTATCTGTGGCGGTTGTAGGAAAGAACCGTCACAGATAGTGTAGTTATCTGTGGCGGTTGGTGGATAGAACCGTCACAGATAGTATTGTTATCTGTGGCGGTTGGTGGATAGAACCGCCACAGATAGTATTGTTATCTGTGGCGGTTAGTATGTAGAACCGTCACAGATAACACTTATCTGTGACGGTTAGAAAACCGCCACTGATAATCCTCGATTATCAGTGGCACTATATCTGTGGCGGTTCAATAACCGCCACTGATGGCGGTTATGAACCGCCACTGATGACGTTTTTTGGTGTAGTGGCATGTGCACCACTACTGCAGTACGGCTGCCCTCCCCAAATCTCCCACATTTAGCCCACTAAATACACATCATGCTTTAACCATAGCATCAAGGACTAATCAGTACTCATTACATTGTTTAATCAACCGACCACCGCCATTATCCCTCTAATCATGATGAGGCGCACTTTTTGTACCAGGTTTGACAGTTGCATTTGTCAAAGCTTACTCTTAGCTAAATAATAATATACTTCTACTGCTAGGTAGAACAAGGCTTAACAAAGACTCTTAAAGAGTTTACAAAGTGCGAATTGCAAGGGAGCACTATACTGAAGTGCACGTACTAGATACTACGTATTGCTTGTATAACTGTATTGTCCTTTTATTCAAACATATATTAGAACTGGCAATTTTCCTTCTCTTGCTTACTACTACGAGATCTTAATTAGTGCGAGCTAAAGACCAGTTTAGTGCGTGCACTGTAACGGGCACCATATATAGAGGTACCATATGAACCAAACGCCGCAATTTTTTATGCAAAAATCAAAAGTAATGGTAGAGTTCTGAAATAATCATGTGGGAGATCTCAGGGGAGGGAGTGCTAATGTAGAAATAAGAATGAGTAAAATAGAAAAATAACACCTTAAGTTTTTCATCTGATATGTATAAGGCCTAGTTTGGAATACAGGGATTAATTTAGCTACAAGAATCCTGTGAGAATTTTATATTGTTTCCTATAAAATTTTTGCAATATCCCGAGCATAACCTAAATGGCTTAGACCAAACGCTAAATAACACCAATATATTTTTAAAAAACACATGTGAAGAATTTGAGTAATATATGAAGTTATGAAGTTATGAACGGAGCTAGTTAAACATATTAAAATTATTATAACAATGTACTATTTGAAATCAATTCAAAGTAAACATAATATTAGAAATACTAATGCAAAGTTAACTTTCCATCTCATAAAGATGCGATGCCATTAGGACCACCCCATTGCGCGCCATAGTTAGTTTATTCTAGAGGAGGCTTTAAGCCTCATTATCATGAATTAATTAATTAATTGGCACAAAGTTACGAGTCACTGTTAGTATAGTTTTTTATGTCACTTACATAGCTTCAATTTTTTTAAGAAGATTTAATTAGCTTAATTCAGCAATAGTACAAAGATTTGGAAGCATGTGGCACAAAAGATGAGCACGACACCGAACACCAAGGTGATAAAAAGCATTATGATCATCACCATTGCATGGGCCAAGAAACTAACACGCTAATCATTTCTCTACACGTGAGCTTTAGTGCTTTACCCAGACGGCCATAAAATAGTTTGGTGATAATATACCATGGACGACTACCATAACGCCACGTGTCACACTCCACCAACCATGCATAAATTAAGTATCCCCTGCCTTTAGGGGATAAATGCAACCATGAGCTGCCATTGGTGGAAGAATGGCGTACTAGTGTTTGTCGGGGCAAAGGGAGGATTGGAAAAAGAAACTGTAAAATGCTGGACATGATCCAAGCTAGCACTAGAATATGATAATCAAAGGTATAGTAGAGAAATTAAAGGGCCTAACCAAATGTTGGTCCATTAGAGCATCCATTTGTATTTTGGCTAGCTGCTACAAGTCGAAATAGTGTTGCTAGTTTAGCTCACGAGTCACGACACACATTTCTTGCTTCTGTACCAAATGTCATGTCATGGAGCCCTAGGTAGGCTACTGATTGCTCCTTATCTTCACCCACCCCATCAAAGAAACAAAAAGAAGGCTCCGTATACTCTACTAATTAAAAAAAGATGGTCAATGTCCCATTGGAGATTCAAAGGATCATTTTGGTTTTGTTTCCCATTGAGAAGGGTGATGTACGGGTTAGGGTTTTGAGGCACCATTACATTACATGTGTTCATGAGCTTACGACAAATTCACAGTAGCGAGAAGGCGGCCTTCATAGACGTTCTTTACACTTGTGTGCTCTGATCATAAACCACCTTTTTTTCCCACGAGGCTAGGAAAGGTAGAGCTTGCAAGCTACAACTTTGCACGTCCAACCAACCAAACCAATTATGTATATCCTTGAGGCCAGTGGGCTACATTTGGTTGTAGGCTCACAGCCCACGATTGTCTCAATGTGTTCGTGTTAAAACATATTACAGTTTCCTGTAAAATTCTTAAGAAATTACTACACAACTCCTGTATTCTAAATTGTAAGGCCCTCATTTTTTATATTAAATAACAACAATGGGTTTTCTGTGTATACCGTACTAGTTCCATGATCAGTGGCTAGTACACACAGATTACAAATTGAAATCACATCCATACACAATAATATTACATAAGCTAAGCGTCTTGAGATTACATAATATTATTACAAGCCAAAAACTTGAAACTAGCAGCAAAAACATTATTTCTCTTGTAGTATCACTACTACAAGAATGTACATCACAATCGGTTTTTTTTCGTCATTACAGTCGGTTCTAGTGGCGATACAAATTCATTAGACAGTGATGAGGTGATTTTATCACTGTCGGTTTTCGCCCGATTGTGATAAATACATCATTACAATCGGTTCTTTATAAGAAGCGATAGTGATGAGGTGCTCATCACTATCGCTTCTTATAATAAACCGATAATAATAAGGGTCTCATCACTATCGCTTCTTTAGAAGAACCGATAGTGATGAGGGTGGTGATGAGGGTGCTCATCACTATCGGTTCTTCTAAAGAAGCGATAGTGATGAGGTGCTCATCACTATCAGTTCTTATAATAAACCGATAGTAATAAGGGTCTCATCACTATCGCTTCTTTAGAAGAACCGATAGTGATGAAGGACCCTTATTGCTATCGGTTCTTATAATAAACCGATTGTAATAAAGGTCTCATCACTATCGCTTCTTTAGAAGAACCGATAGTGATGAGGGGTGTATTGTTTCCTATTTATGCACCTTCTGAAAAATAGTATATATTATACACAGTATGTGTAACACCCTAAATTTTGCTCTAATTTAAATTGTGGAGTATTTTTTATTTTTGAGAATTTGTGGGAATTTATTAAAAATTTAATTGGATTTATTTATATTTGCCCTAACATGAATATAATTAAATTTATGCAAAAGTTTATGCAAAGTTTTATTGGAAATATTTTATTTGAGTTCCAAATGGTGTAAAGTATTTTCTGGATTTTTCCGGGTATTTTTGCTATTTATTTTGGCTTTGTTTATTTACCTGATTTATTTTAATTCGAAAATGTTTTATAAAGTCAGTGAATAGTAATGGGCCGAGCCCGTTACTGTGCGCGCCGTCGGCCCAACCCCACCAAAACCCTAAAGCGCCGCCGCGCGTAGCCGTCGGATCAGAATCGTGCGGCCGAGGAGGGGCTGCGTCATTTCGCCGTCCCAGCCGTTGGATCGTTGTCGCATGGATGGCCGGGATTGCGCCACGTCGCCCGCCGATCGTTTCCGGTAACGCCGCCGCCGCGCGTTATGGCCGGAGATTTCGCGCGCCATTACCGCCGGCGTGTTATCGCTTCCTCTTTATTACCCGGCGGGCTGTGTAGAGCACCTCCTTCCGTTTCATTTGCCCCATTTCTCTCCTCCCGAGACTCGCCGTAGCAGCCGTTAGAGCTCGCCGAAGTTCCGAGGCTCTCCACCGTCCGTTGTGCCACCGTCGGTCACCCTCCGCCATGTCTGAGGTCGTCGCCGAGTCGCCCGTGTCGAGACACATCGAACGCGCCGCTCATCTTCGCCGGAGGAACCCCGTAGCGCCATCGTCGAAGTCGTCTTCCTCCGCGTCGGTCGAAGCCGCCGCCATCTCGCCATCGCCGCCGCTCGAGTTCTCTCGACCCTCCGATCTCCATCCGACCATCGCGGTAACGCCACGCTTTTCCTCTCGATTAAATCCAGATCGTTTTATTCCATCCGTTAGATCTTAATCGCACGGCTGTAGTAATTCACATAGATTATTTATTTAGGTTTTAATTAAATCTTTTCGCTGGACTCAATCGCAACCGTCCGTTTTGATTTGAACGGTAGAGATCGTGCCATCGCGTCAGCCAATCGGGAGTCGACGCGTGTCGCAGGTGACCGAAGCGTCGCTTTGACCGCGCCGTGCGCATGACGTCAACGATGACGTCATGGGCATGGGGCCCGTTTGTCAGCCGTAGCAGGCTGGTGGACCAAGTCCACGGTGGACCAAAGTCGGGCGTGGACCCAGTCCATAGGCCAGAGCGACGTGGCATCCTCTGGGCATGCCACATGTCATGCTGACGTCATAAATATTTTTTATATATAAAAATATTTCGGCCGAAATTCATTTCTGTACTGACGTCATCATGATGCGATGCTGACGTCATAAATGCGAATTTTCAGTATAAAAATAATTTGGAAAAATCGGATTTTCTAATTTCTGAAATATCAGATTTTATTCAAATTTCAAATGGCTATAACTTTTGCATTTTAACTCGGATTTGGGTTATTCAAATTTCTAAAAATTCATAAAATTGTGATCTATTTAATGATGAATTCTATCTGAATTTTTGAGGCCATTTAGTCCTCTGTATTAGATATTTATTGTATATTTTGTTTGTACGCGTAGATGCAATTTTGCCGGAAAGTTTCGAGGAAGAATTCGTCGCTCAAGACCAAGCTTCGGAACATGACCAGCAACTCTTTGAAGGCAAGTGATGCTTTGATCATTTTAATCCCAGCTTTTTAAAATGTAATTTATGCTTTGAAATTATGCATGCTTATTTATTTAAAATGAAGCTAATTTAAATTGGGATAACGTAGTTAATCAACCCATTCTGTTATGCCACCTTGAAATTATTAATTGTATGCCCTAAATAATTGTCACCCTAAGTTTGTTTGTACTGGTTGGATAATAATATGATGCCAACACGGGAGGCTAGACCGTGAGTAGATGCTTAGCCTTGCAACGAGTCATGAATGATCTTTCAGAAAAATGCTACAAAATTGACTAATGGAATATTGAATGTATTTTGAAAGTGGTGTGATGATGCCACATGATGATATGGAAGTATGGTGACTGTGTGGTTCCATGTCGATGTTGAGTTATTCTTTGGCATGTGTTGCGCAATAATCAACCGGGTGGGAAATGATTTAGATCGGGCAAGTGGCAAGAGGTGTGTGCCTGGTGGGCCTGTGTGGCATTGGGTTGATGAGTGTTGTGAGTTTGTGTGCCACAATGGGCTGTGTGCCACTGTTGAGTGTTGGAAGTCTTGCCTTGGTCAGTTAAGGACTTCACTTTGCAAGCCTTTGATCTGAGTCACCCGTACAACCACATGTCTAATATGGGACAGACATAGTTGATTAGGGTTCTGATATCTTTCCTCTGATACCTCGGGGTGACAGTGCATGGGGGTGTATCTGTGCGGGGGAGCGTACCTGTGCTACGGCTTGGTGCCTATCCAACGGTGATTGACCTGTCCTATACTTGGCTCTGTGTGAGGAAGTGATAGTGAGGTAATCTGGAGAGGTTCTTTGGTTAAGGTAGAGGTTCTGAAAAGCTTTGTTGCGGACAATCACTGTGTGGTGGCGGTGTATCTTGTGGGTAAAGTGTACAACCTCTGCAGAGTGTCAAAACTATTCGAATAGCCGTGCTCACGGTATTGAGCATTGCTCGGGGATTACAGTCAAGGGGTAGATTTTCAAAAACAAAATGTGGGAAGGGTGGCTGTGTGCCAATGTTAAAAGTGAACTATTAAGGTGTGTGTGAGAAACTTTGAGGAAAAACCATTTGAAGAAATTAGTATTATAAATAGCTCGTTTCACTTTGCTTTAATCTAAATAAGATACTAGTTTAAAAATGCTGTTTGATGCAAAAGAACCAATTAAGCCAATCCTTTGGGATAAGCTTTGCATATAGTAATAGCGCTGCATTTTGTGCATTACTTGTTGAGTGCCTTGTGTACTCACCCCTCCTTGCTTATCAACCCCAACATCAGTGGAGGAGTCTACACCAGCCTGGGAGGAGGAGTACATTGAGGACCCGAGCAATTAGGGGGCAAGCCCAGTCGGATGCCTGTGGAGAGATGGAGGCTTCCACGATATTTATTTTTATTCTGCTGCTATTTCTTTTACTTTGAATAATGTAAGCCCTGATAGCATCTAGGCACCCCTCAATTTATTTTTATATTATTATGGTTTTGGTATTGATGACTAAGTTAGTAATATTCAAAACTTGAAGAAAAAATGAGCTGGAATCTATGATGGAACAAGCTGGGACAACAAGATTAAGGCTTTTAATTTATAATTTATATCTTGGGAGATGTTTTTAGTCAAATAGCCTAGGTGTTTTATCTTTGTTTAGTTGTCCAAAAAGAGGGACTTTGCACAAGAAATAGTTTGTTAGGCAAAGGCAAAACCAGACCACTTGGAGCAAAAGACACTTAGTCTTTATCCCTCTAAAACTATACCTTTCAGTACAACGGACCAATCTTTACCTCTATATTCTTCAGTCCGTTGCAAACCTCGAATCCATTCTAAGTCAAAACTCCTTTTGTATATCTGTTTTCAGATTAAAATATACTCGCTTTCATATCCACATATTCTTGGTCAAACATTCTTTGAAAAACATCTTAGTCAAAAATCTGCCTATGTATGACGGACCAAAATATTTGGTCCGGCATACATGCAATCTTCACTCCTCGATGATCGGACCAAAGATGTCTTAGGTTTCCTATCCTCGTGAGACCAAAAATTTGGTCGGAATCCCTTTGGTATATGAGTTTTGCCGGACTAAATCTCCTATGTTCCTTTTTGGATCGAAACCTAAAATAAGTATTCTCTATCTTCAAAGAAATTTTTACTCAGGAAATGGACAAAATATTTGTGTTTAAATCTGTTGCTAGATTTAAAAGCTAGGATAAATCTTATCTATGTTTGAAAAAGGTTCTTGGCACATATCTTCTCTAAAGTCCATGCATAACGGACCAAAAATTTGGTCCGAAATACATGTGTCTTCTCGTCAAAACCTATCTTCTCTGAAGTCCATGTATAACGGACCAAAAATTTGGTCCGAAATACATGTGTCTTCTCATCAAAACCTATCTTCTCTGAAGTCCATGCATAACGGACCAAAAATTTGGTCCGAAATACATGTGTCTATATTCCTGGAAAATCTGTGGCTTTGTCCATATATGACAGACCAAAACTTTTGGTCCGGCGTACATAGGTCTCTATGTCTAAGCAAAATCTTTTGAAAGTCATGTGTAACGGACAAAGTTTCTTAGTCGGATACTCATATATCTCTCTTAGTTGTATGCGGACCATTTTCTTGATCGTCCATGTACTACGGACCAAAATATTTGGTCCGTCGTGAACTCTGAAATTTGGTCCGTCATACACATACCCAGTATCGCTAAGCACTGATACATAGTCCGTTGTACGTGTGTATTTCTGTTGTTTCTGACATCTGACACGTCCAACGGCTCTTTATCGTAATGTGTAACGGCTACTTTCACCCAAAATGGCTATATAAGCATTTCCTGAGCCATCTACCAATATGTGAAATGAACTCCTTACACTTTGACATTGTCATATAGCTCTCATTCTCAAAAAGGAGTCTGTGCTTCATTTTCACACAAAAATCTTCATACATTCCTAAGTGTGTAAGCTCCAAGTCAGTGTCTAGTTGTGTGATTTGCAAAGTGAACCAAGAGACAAAACTTGTGCAAGGTTTATTACTCTTGGATCTTGGTGATCCTAGACAGCTTGGAGGAAGTAAAACAGTGTGACCTATCCAAAGGTGTTTGTGGAAGACAACTGTGTTTTGTGAGAGGTTTGGAACTCACCTCACTGGAGAAGTGAAAGAGTTACCTGAAGTGAACACAGAGCTACTGCGACTAGCTTTGGAGAAGCTGAACTTCAAGAGAAGTGCTTCAACGTGGATTAGGAGTGCAGCTCTGAACCACGGGATAAATCTTTGTCTCTCCTGTATCATTTCTTTTATTGCTTTCGCTGTTATTACTTGTTACTTGAATTCTGCTTTATTCTTGCTATAAGTTACTCTCGTTAAACTAAGTTAGTTAATTAAAATTGCTAGAATTCGTAAAATTGCCTATTCACCTCCCCCCCTCTAGGCCATATCGATCCTTCAAGCCCTGCGTGGCTGATTTTATGTAAGGAGACCATAAGGTCGTACAACTCAGTTTATATAATTGTTTGCACTATTTATTCTTATATCGCTGTGAATATCTGTGATGTGCAACCCTGTAAGACTGTGTGTGCTAGCGTGATCCTGGACTAGCACGGAATACACAGAGGGTCCGGATTTGCAGATTCGGGTCCCGACAGTATGCACATATCACATTCACACAGCTCATATTACACACAATATTCCACAATCACATTCACAGAACACAAACACTTTGCAAATACAAATAGCTGAAACAGGTTGAAAGATCTTCTGCGTTAGATTTATAGATTTGGTTTTAGCAAGTTTCTATTATTGCAAATGTACATGAGATTCTTTAACATATATCATAACACTAATATGAAGAAATTCACTTCACTTATTTGCTACATTGTTGCTCATACAATTTAATGTTGACATAGAAACTAAAATAACTAACTGGTGACCAGAATCCTCTGGAAACTTCAAGTCAAAAGATAACTTTGCTATTTATAAATGCTAACTGTGCTAACTGTTTCTAGATGATGCAATGGAACAAGCTCGGGCCTGTACTTACAGTTCTTGCTTATAGTGTAGCTACCAATTAGTTCTGTTCCAAAATAAATCAGTGGACAGGAATTCATCAGCCACTTCAAGTGTAGTCTATTTAGTATTTTAAAATAAAGAAAAGCATTGCATACCTCACGGGCAACATAATTTGGTGTGCCACAAGTTGTGTGAAGAAGGTCCACTCCCTGGAACAAAGAAAAAAGAACTCTTAATCAGCGCAACACCAGGATAGAAGTTTAAGTAGGCAGCATCAACAAAAGAAATCACTAAACATACATTTTGGGACAGTGTGCTAAGTTCAAAATCAGAAACTTTTAAGTTGAATCAAGAAGCAGGTTTTCAGGGAAAAGTACAAACCTCAAATTGTCAAACATGAGAAAATAGAATTAGTGAATAAGATAAAAGAAAGTGACACATGTATCTCTTATCTAGAACAAACCTTCAAATCTCTATGATAGATTCCTTTGCTATGGCAATAATTAATGGCATCAATAAGCTGCTGGAAGTACTTCCTAGCTTCATTTTCACGAAGCTTCCCTAGGCGAGCCTACAGATATTTGATATATATGAGTGATGAAGGAGTTTACAAATAGAAACACCGTCAGGAACAACAAAAAAATTGTATAGTTTAGGTAGGGCTGCAGTTTTTCATTATTTTGGAGAAGGTAGAAATACTCCTAGATTATTGTGTATACATGGTTTGCAGAAAACTAAAGTTAGTTAACTATCACAAATTCTCACTACTACAGAAAATCTCATCACAGACGGTTTAGCCAAATGTTGTAATTTGTAAAAGCAGCAGAGATTCAACACTAACCTTTTGTCGACATCGCAGCTGACTATCTTGAGTAATTCATCCATATCTTTGGATATAAGATTTTGAACACCTTCTGAGTGAAGTACCACTTCTTTCAAATGCTTTAATGCTCTCTTTTGAAAGAGCCTACATTGCGCCCAAATTCAATGCAAAGTAAGCAGTACTAAAAACATGAGCAGGGCACTTAAAATTCTGCTCCAGTAGAATAGATTCATGAATGTTCTATTCAGATAAACATAAAAGATTCATGTAGCCACTTTGACCACCAAACAATCCCAGAGCTCAAGAGTATATCTAAAAGTTAAAATGTCAAATATAATGAGTTTTCCCTTCCGCAAATGCTAAAACCTGTTCCATATATAGAACCTTAGTGAATGGCATGGAGCATGAATTGTTCTTAATATATACTAGAATGAACACCAAATAATTACAGGTACACCCAAACCTACAAGGCTTTTTGCCAGAGTAGTAAGCATCAGGGATTGTGCATCTACGTTCATAGTTCCTGTAACCTGAAACAATGCAAAGTCAACCCTCCATGACAAGCAGTTGCAGCATTATAAAAATCATAAGCACAATATCTCTCACCAGTACAGATAAATAATACACCCACAGTTGCTCATTCCGCATTTCATTTGTAAATCCAAAGCGAGTTCCAATAGATCAATTGCATTCCTCGCTAGAACTGAAATTTAGAAACTAATGCAGTGAAGCAACTAGGTAGTAAGTGATCCAATAGGGTTTGGGAAATGAGCAGGCAAGCGAGGGAATAGGAAGACTCACAAATTCCAACCTCACGAGAGAAAGCCCAGGCCACCAACGTGGTGTGGATCTCACGGCCTCAAGGGAATAGAAATTTAGAATGGGTGGAGATAAGGCGGGTGGGCGGTGAAGCAAGACGCTACCTGGTGGAGCATGTGGTGGTCGAGGATGGTGGCCTTGTGGAGCACCTTCATGGCGACGACGGCGCCCGTGTGCCCTTGGCGAATGTGCCCTGCCCGATGGTTCGCCCCACCCACTTCTTCCTCTCCGCGCCTGCCATTCCCTCTGCTCCTCTAATCAGCCGCGCCGCCCGCTCGGAGCAGCCGAATCCAACGGTTTTATGTGGGATTTCGCGGTTGGACATGGAGAACGCGTGCGCTCTCACCTTCATGGCGACGGCGGGAGATGCGGTGGCAGCGAGCGATGTCGGGGCAGTGGGAACCTAGGGTTAGGCTACGGGGAACCGAGGCTACGGGGATTGTGTCGAGGGCGGCTGCGAGCGAGTGATGACCAAAACGGCACTTAAGAGAAGCAATGCTATCGGTTTAAAAAAAACCGACTGCGAAAACCACCAATATAGTCGGTTCAGCAAAAGAAATCGACTGCGAAACATAGAAATCACAATCGGTTTTCCCGTAGAACTGATACAAAAGAACATACATTGCTATCGATTTGTTTTACAGAACCGATACAGAAGAACATACATTGCTATCAGTTTTTCTTATGGAACCGATACAAAAGAACATACATTGCTATCGGTTTTTTATTGGAACTGATACAGATATATCATACATTGCTATCGGTTATTTTTATTGGAACCGATAGTGATGAGCACGTGCACATCACTATCGGTTCTTAGTAAGAAGCGATAGTGATGTGCACGCTCATCACTATCGCTTCTTACGTGAGAAGCGATAGTGATGTACACGCTAATCACTATCGGTTCTCACGTGAGAACCGATAGTGATGAGCGCGTGCACATCACTATCGTTTCTCACGTGAGAACCGATAGTGATGTGCACGTGCTCATCACTATCGGTTCTCACGTGAGAACCGATAGTGATTAGCGTGTACATCACCATCACTTCTTATGTGAGAACCGATAGTGATGTGTCTTGTGCTGTAACAATCGCTTCTAATCTGAGAACCGATAGTGATTATTATTAACACCCCTCTTAAGTCATTTATCACTATCGTTTTTTCCGAAAAACTTAAGAACCGACCCAGATGAAGCGATAGTGATGTACCATTCTGTAGTAGTGTATGCCCACACACCCTCAGGCAACAGACAAGGTAAAGCCCCTAGAAAAGATCATCATCATAATCCACGTATCCTGTATTGAAAGGACCAAGTTGGCCTAGAGGGGGGGGTGAATAGGCAACTTTAAAAACTTTTTGATTTTTGTGAAAAACTTTTCTCAATAAAAATAGTAACAGAAACGATTAATATAAAATTCAGCACAGCTCTGTTTAAGTAAGATTTGTAAAGAGAAGAATTTTAATGAGAACTGACAATAAGATGAACAAACAAAGATACAGCAATAACAGGAAGACTAAAAGATTTTTTCACCGAGGTTCAAAGCTCAAACTCTTACGTCCCCGTTAGAGCACTTCTTCAGAAGTATTGCTCCACCAAACAGCCAATCTCAATGGCTTTCGGTTTTTCACTATCTTGACTCTTTCACCACTCCAGTGAGGTGAGTCTCAACCTTTCACAGCAATGGTGGCCTTCCACAATCTCTGTTGGATAGGTCGCACCAACAACTTCTCTAACCGTCTAGGAACAGCCAGTTCCAAGAGTAATAGACTATCCACAAGCCCTGTCTCTTGGTTCAATAGCTAGATGCAAACTAGACTTAGCTTGGAGCAAGAACTCTAAATATTCAGAATGAATTTTTGTAGCTTTTGAGTTGAAGCTCAAACTCTTTGATGAAATGAAGGCTCAGGAATGCAAGAGATCAAAGAGTTGTAATTGATTTGAACAGAGTTCAGGATGTCAAGGATGTATATGTGCAAAAGCTCTTGTGTATTGTTTGTGAACCCAAGCGTTCTATATATAGAGCCTGAACATAGATAACCGTTGTACCTGCCATTTGCCCATTGGGGTTGGTAGGATAGATGGGGTAGGTCAACTACTACCCTTTTATAAAAATTTCGAGGTGTATGAGTCATAAGTCAAAATACGCACACGTCGAACTAAAATTGTTGGTCCGGGGTACATAGGATTGGAGAAGCATTATTGTACTCAGAATGACCCATTTGCGCCGGACCGAAAATATCGGTCCGTCATAAATATACTAGTCAAGATAGTTTGTGCTGGACTGAAAAAGTTGGTCTGTCGAACACATACTTTGATTTATATGGACATCAGCAAGACAATGTTTGCGCTGGATCGAAAAATTTGGTCCGGCGTACACATTCCTTGTTCCATTTGAGTACCAGCGAACAACGTTTGCGCCGGACCGAAAAAGTTGGTCCGGTGTACATGAGAAAATAGCTGATTTTATCTGAGTAAATTATGTTTGCGCCGGACTGAAAAAGTTGATCCAACGTACACATAGAATTCTGATCCGCATCAAACTTCATATTTCTGAGTGAAATAAATCTTAACAGAGACTAGGAATTTATTTAGAGTGAAAATATAACTCATGTCGGACTGAATTAAAAGATGTATTCAGATCGGTCCGACCTGAATGGTGTACGCTCGGTTTGAAAAGAATCAAAGAAGAGTTTTTAGCACCGAACTGAAAAAGTCGATCCGGCGTACATGGAGTGCGCTCGGTGAAGAGAACTCTTAGTGCCGGACTGAAAAGGTCGGTCCAGCGTACATGGTGTGCGCTCGGTTAGGTTTTGAACTTTGATTTTTGAACGCCTGACAAGATGTTTGGTCTGAAAGAGAACTCTTTTTGGCTTAAGGAAGGGAGAGATTTGAATTTTTGAGTGAGAAATATGAAATGTCCTATGCTCCAAGTAATCTTAGTGATTTTGCATATGAACCAAGATCATTTCTTATGTATAATCCCTCTTAATAGTACGATGATTCTAGCTATATGGCTTGAATCAACTCCCAAGACAAAACTAGAAACAAATACCTTAGCCTTGATCTTCAAATGCAATTGTTGTCGGCTTTTTCTTAGTATCCTTTTTTATCATCAACACCAAAACCTACATAATAAGCATAATTGTCAAAAATAAGGAGCTTAGATGCTCTCAATCTCCCCCTTTTTGGTGATTGATGATAATATCTTTGATATTATACTCAGAGAGCTATAAAAAGGATTACTTTACCTGTAGATAAAAGTTAGTCTGATAGAACAGATAATGTTTAAATGACTCAAGTATTTTATACTCCCGCTGAATGAATGCATGAGATGAAATTCATTTGAACATATGAAGCAATATCAGAATCATTCAGAAGAGGTTTTTCAGATAAAATCAAACAGATATCAAATAGATCCAAGAGAAGCATATGCATAAAGCAAAGTTCATAAAAGACTTGAGTTTTTATCATAAACTCTCTATAACAAGCTTAGATTACTAAGAGAGTAGGCATTACTAAGAGAGCTATTCTATTCTTAACTATTCTATTCTTCTCCCTCTTTAACTAAATAACTATTCTATTTTTCTTCCCCTTTGGCACCAATAGCCAAAAAAGGTCACTTCTTGCGCTTTGAAAAAGTCCTTTTCAGTATACTTGCCATTCTGGAACTTGTACTTCTTCTTGGAGAAGGAGATGATTGCTCTTGGTCATTGTCAGAATGTGGAGTGGCCATTGCTTGATCATGCCAACTAGGATAATCAGGATCACCAGGCTGAGGATTGAAAGTGAGTTCACTGAAATCATGCTAGACATCTCTAATCAGCTCTTGAGTCTCATTAGACTGATCCAACAAGAGTTGTTATATCTACTCTTGATTAGAGACTAAGTTGTTTCTTGCATCTTGAGAGTAGTCCCTAAGATATTCAAGCACATCCCCTTGCCAGTCCAAGTAGTCACCGGTTTTGTCAAAGTTTTTGTACACAGTTTGAGAAAACTGGTCAATTTTGGCATTTTGGGCATTCTGTTTTTTATTGAGATCATACAATCTGTCTTTGACCACCAGTTGTTCAGTCTTGATTTCACCTATCCACTTCCTCAGGTCCCATTGATTTCCTCTGATCATATCAAACCTCTTATAAGTTTCATCCCTGAGATTTGCTTGATCTTGATAGATCTTTTGCAGCATCTCCTGCTATTGTTGAATGGCCGTCATTTGCTCACTATGTCTCTGGGCTGCCAACCTTCTTTCTTCTTCAAAACTTTCTTGAGCAAGTCTGAGATCAGAATTGTATTGTTGCTCAAAAGATGTGAACCAACCTTGTTGTGAGTCCCACCAAGATGGTTGCTGACTATAGTCATGTGAAAATTTAGGCTCAGCAAATTCAGTGTGATGAGAATGATGAGAGTCCTCAGAACATTGCTGAGTAAAAGTTGGCATATTTCCCTGAGGTGGCCTAGAACCACCTGCTTCATGCTCATGGGTTGCTGATGGAAATCTTTGAGCTTCCATGAATCTAGCTGTAGCTGCTAGTTCTTGCAATTTGTGTATTTCTTCATCTTCATGATGAGATTCTGAGCTGATATGAATTTCAGTGCCTTCATGTTGGCCAAAAATCTAATGGCTCAGACTCTCAGAGTCGTAGCCCACTACTTCTGTAGGAGTATGTGACTGGGCTGGAGAGAAGTGTTCCTGAGTATGATGACTGAGACTTGGTGCTCTGCCATCATCATCTGAACTGGCTTTTATCTCAGTGTCTTCTTGAGCACTTGCCTCATATATTGCTGGAAGTGTAGGAGTAGGAAGTCTAGCTGGCCTTTCTGCATCAGTTGTTGGCTTGGGCATCTTGTATTGTTTAGGTCGACAATTGAAGTCCCTATTCATTTCATTCTGGGAAATGATTCCTTAAGCCAATAGCATTTGAGTGATCTGCATGGCAAAAGGAAGAGGGCTGCCCATTTTTCTGCAAATGGCTTCTTCCATCTCTCCAAAATTGTAATCTGTCAGATCAATGGGTTGTCTTGACAGAATCAAATGTAGCAACCAAGCAAGACATGGAGTTACTCCCTCTTTGTATCCAGTCTTAGGGTAAATTGTAAGCCTTAGTATCAGGAGCAGAGCTTTTGCCTCAGCAGATAGACACTTAACCCTATTTGCATTAAAATTAGCCTCATTGATGTTTCTGTAAATATGAGCTGATATTTGCAAATCTGGCATATCACCAACCTGCCTCCATCTATTGCCAGAAAATATTCTGTCATGAATCCTGATTCTGTTCAATAAGAGACTTGAGGCACCAATGGCAGCTTCTAATTGAGGTGATATCACTTTTCTCTTTTTCCCATCAATAGTGAACAGAATATAGTGTCTATTTTTGTTCACAAGTAGAGAAGCATAGAATTCTAAAATTCTATTTTCATTCCAAACTGGCCCAGCAGAAGACATAAGAGCAGCAAGGCCAGGGGTTGATCTTACACAATCCAAAATTCTGTTTGAGACTAGAACTGAGCTAATCTGGTTCCAGTCCACATACTGATGCTTGCACAAGGCTGACAAGAGTTTACCACTCTTATTTTTCCTGTTCTTGTAGCCCATATATATGTTTTTTCTGGAATATGGTGATGAATTGCTCATTAAAGGGAGGTCTATCAAAAGGAAACCAAACCCTTTCTGGCACCAATCTAGCAGCTCTTAGTTTCTTTTCACCTAAAGTAGCTAGCTCATACCCAACAATCATGTCAATTTCACCACTAAGCTCTATTTCTTCATCAGAAGATATGTTTGCACTATGCTCATAGTCACTATCGTCTGAAGAGGAGGAGGAGGAATCAAGTTGCACTGGTTGTTTCCCTCTTTTTATTGGTTTAGAAGTTACTTTCTTTACCACTCCACCAGATTGATGAGGTTGACTGGAGCTATCTGTTTTGGCCTTCTTTTTCCCTTTGACCTTATCAGCAATTTTTCCAAAAAGACCTCTTTTGTCTGGATTTTGAGAACATATTTTGACTTAGACCCTTTTTAAGAAAAATCTTGGTGACTTGGTTGTGAGACAAATAGTACACTTCTTGACAATGCAAAGCGCAAAAACTGAAGAACAGCCTAAAGAACAGAGAGATGACTTTTTAAGAGAAAAATTTCTAACTTAGGGTTTCCATCTAAGCAAATAGACGAGATAAAGATTGAAGAACTTACAGAACCCTAGACGCAGTGCCTTGAGCACGCAGGAGCACCGTTGCAAGTCACCTGTTCAGGATGTGCTTCGGTGAAGGGTTGATCTTGCGCTCAAGAGCAAATTGCAAGAGGATTGATGTGGATCAAGAGAGCTTGAGAAATTTCTGAAGAATATGGAGGTATAAATAGCGCAAGTTGCGAGGAATAAAAACAGGAAGTTATTGCAGTAGTTTGGAGTACGGACAAAACATGGGTAAAGTAATGACTGCAACTGCCCGGTTTGAAGGAGGTCTCTTTATGTAGGGGTGTTTGGAGTCAAAGAATCCAAGAAGTATGGTTACCAAATTTGGACAGGTTTAGCAGAGATAAGTCCTAAGAATAAGAAAGATTTTGACATGAACAGCAAGGATAAGATTTTTAGAAGTTTGAGATGAACATGATTTGAAAAATATAAGCGCTGATCTGAAAAAATTATTGTCGTACGCACCCTGGACTATTTTTTTAGTTAAATCTGATAACTTTCCATCTGCGCCGGACCGAGTCCATATAAGACATACTTGGTCTGCTGCAGTTGGAAAACTCTCGGTTTGGTTTAGACAGCAGTCCGTGGTACATAGACAAAGTTCTGAACTTGAAAATACAGATATAACTAATTAAAGATTTTCTGAGATCTCTCTTTTAAGAAAAACACACAAATTTGTAGAGGGATCTTAGAATAATCTTAATATAAAGATCAATCAACCAATAAACTCAGAAGATTTTGGATTCAAATGGGAATGTATGAGCCCTAATTTTCATAAGAGCATGAGTATGATTAACTCAAGCTCAAGAAGAGAGAACTCATGTGCTGAATAGTTTAGGTTTTTAATATTTTGTATAAGTATTTCCTTCAGACATTTACTTAACCTAATTACTGTGTTTTAGAAAAGTATAGTATAGCAATAGAGAAAGAGAAGGCTTTCAGCAGCAATTTTATGATAAACAAAAAAAATTGTTGAGTAAGCCTTTTTATTTCAGAATATAGTCTTATAATTATTTCAGCACCAGTAATTGCTTTGTTCACATATGGGTAGCAAGATATGCATGGCAAGCAGACTTGACTCCCCGTTAGTATGTTATTCCAAAGAATTTAAGCAATATTTGAAAATGCAAGAATGTTTAGTTCATTTCTTAATTTTGAAAATCTGGCCTCATCAAGTAGTTTAGTGAAAATTCAGCCAATTGATCCTCAATCCTGACACGACTAAGCATAATATCACCTTTAGCAACATGATCACGTATGAAGTGATGTCTAATTTCAATATGCTTAGTTCTAGAGTGCTGGACTGGGTTGTTGGCTATTTTCACTGCACTTTTATTATCACACAACAGAGGCACATTTTCAAACTTAATGCTATAATCCAAAAAGGTTTGTTTCATAAAAATAATTTGAGCACAACAACTGCCTCCAGCAACATATTCAGCCTCAGCAGTTGAAAGTGCTACTGAATTTTGTTTCTTTGAACACCAAGATACTAAAGATCTTCCAAATAAATGACAACCCCCATAAGTGCTTTTTCGATCAAATTTGCAACCGGTATAATCAGAATCTGAATAGCCAAGAAGTTCAAAAGATGCACCTTTTGGGTACCATAAGCCAAAACAAGGAGTATGCTTTAAATATCTGAAGATCCTTTTTACTGCACTAAGATGCCTTCCTTAGGTGCAGCCTGAAATCTAGCACACATGCAAACACTAAACATGATGTCTGGCCTAAATGCTGTCAAGTAGAGTAAAGAACCTATCATGGATCTATATAAATTTTGATCAATAGACTTATCTCCCACATCTTGATCAAGATGTGTATTGGTTGCTATAGGAGTTTTAAGAGGCTTGCATTCTTCCAAATTAAAGCGCTTGAGAAGGTCTTTAGTATACTTTTCTTGTGAGATGGAAGTTCCTTCCTTCAATTGCTTGACTTGAAATCCCAGAAAGAATGTAAGCTCTCCCATCATAGACATCTCAAATTTTTTAGCCATTTGATTACTGAATTCCTTGCATAGAGATAGATTAGTACTTCCAAAGATAATATCATCAACATAAATTTGGCAAATCATTAATGTACCATTGAAATCTTTTAGAAATAATGTTGGATCAACCTTCCCAATTTTGAAATTCTTTTCTAGTAGAGAGTCTCTAAGGCGCTCATACCATGCCCTGGGGGCTTGTTTTAAACCATATAGTACCTTAGATAACTTGTATACATAATTGGGAAATTTTACATTTTCAAAACCAGGAGGTTGTTCAACATATACAGTTTCTTCAATGATTCCATTAAGAAAAGCACTTTTAATATCCATTTGAAAAAGAGTAATATTGAAATGACAAGTAAAGGCTAGAAGGAACCGTATGGCTTCAAGTCGAGCTACAGATACATAAGTTTCTCCATAATCCAAACCTTCAACTTGAGAGTATCCTTGAGCTACTAGCCTTGCTTTATTGCGTGTGACCACACCATTTTCATCTTGTTTATTTCTGAAAACCCATTTTATTCCAATGACATTATGTTCTGTGGGTCCTTCCACTAAGTTCCAGACTTTGTTTCTTTCAAAGTTGTTAAGCTCTTCTTCCATTGCCACAATCCAGTCAGCATCCTTCAGAGCTTCATCTATAGTTCTGGGCTCAACACATGAAACGAATGAGTAATGTTCACAAAAATAAGCTTGTTTAGAACGAGTTTGAACACCCATACTAAATTCATCGATGATTTGATCTACAGGGTGATCCTTTGTGATGGTGTGATGGCTCTTTATGAAATTCAGTCCTTCATCCTTCTTTTCATTATCTTCAAGTTGTGATCCATCTTGAGGTGTTGTGGACATTGGTGGTAGATCATCTTTGTCTTCTTTGGACTTAATTTCACCAATTTTCATTTTCTTCATGGATTCTTTTAGAGCTTTTTCACCTACATCAGCTAGATTCTCATGCTCACCTTGTGAGCCATTAGATTCATCAAATTTAACATCATAGGTTTTCTCTACTAACCCAGTCGTATTATTAAACACTCTATAAGCTTTAGATTTAGAAGAATAACCTAGCATGATACCTGTATCACACCTGTTTTGAAATTTACCTAAGTGTGTTCTCTTTTTATAGATGTATACCTTGCATCCAAACACACGAAAATATGAGATATTAGGTTTTCTTCCTACCAGAAGCTCATAGAGGTCTTCTTGAGAAGTCGGTGAAGATAGAGCCTGTTGATTGCATGACATACAGTGTTGATGGCTTCAGCCTATAAAGCATCAGAAGTGTTGTACTCATCCAACATTGTCCTTGCCATTTCTATGAGAGTTCTATTTTTCCTCTCAACCACACCATTCTGTTGAGGAGTGTATGTGGCTGAAAGTTCATGCTTTATACCTAACTCATCACAGTATTCAATAATGTTAGTATTGACAAATTCAAATCCATTGTCACTCCTAATCTTCTTAATAGGACAGTCAAATTCATTTTGAGCCATTTTTGCAAAAGTTTTAAATATTTTTCCAACTTCACTTTTATTTGGAAAAAAAATACCCAAGTGAATCTAGAGAAATCATCTACAATTACAAGACAGTGTGAGTTGCCACCTATACTTGCATATGAGGTAGGACCAAAAACATCCATATGCAAAAGTTCTAGAGGCCTAGTAGTGGACATAATATTTTTAGCAGGATAAGAGTTAGCTACTTGCTTGCCAGCTTGACAAGCACTGCAAAGTTTATCTTTTTCAAATTTAACATCCTTTAGGCCCACTACTAGCTCATTTTTGAAAAGCTATTTGAGATTAGACATACCTACATGCCCAAGTCGTCTGTGCCAAAGCCAACCATGTGAAACTTTAGCAAGCAGACAAGCTGAAATGCATGAGGAGTTAGAATTGAAATCAACAATATAGAGATTTTGAAATATGAAACCTTTAAAAATAAGCTTCCCATTTTTGTCAAGAACTGTTACTCCATCACTGGAGAAAATACAATGGAAACCTAAATCACAAAGTTGAGCAACAGACAAGAGATTGAAATTTAAAGAATCAACAAGTAATACATTTTCAATAGAGTGATCATTTGAGATAGCTATTTTACAATGGAAACCTAAATCACAAAGTTGAGCAACAGACAAGAGATTGAATTTAAAGAATCAACAAGTAATACATTTTCAATAGAGTGATCATTTGAGATAGCTATTTTACCATTTCCCTTTACCTTTCTTTTACTGTTGTCTCCAAATGTGATTTTGTGACTTGGATCTTTTTCCTTTTCAACTGAGCTGACATTCTTGAGGTGCTGGTCATGTGTTGTGTCCAGCCACCGTCAATAACCCAGTGTCGGCCACCACTCTTGTAATTTACCTAAAAAGAATGTTTATTTCTTGATTTTAGGTACCCAAATACTTTTGGGTCCATTAGAGTTAGTCTGAACAATTTTAGGGCCAAATGGATTAGTAAATAAGGACTTAGGCACCCAAATAGCTTTAAGATTTTTATCCAAATTAGATGGGCCAACATATTTGACATTCATTTTCCCCCTAAAACCCTTAAACAACATATAATGTGCATCAACAATGCATCTTCTACTTAGCATATGAAGCACAGGCAAATTTGCAATTTTTAGAAGCGTGATTGTAGTTATGACAATAATAGCATTGAGTCCTACTTTTGATAAAATTTATCTTGGGTTTTGGCTGTTCATTCTTTCTGGGCATAGATTTGGCTTTATAACCTAATCCCTTTTTACCCAGAACAATCTTTTGTTCCCCAAGAATTTTATCAATAGTAGCACTACCAAGGAAGCATTTTTCTAATCCTTTGTCAAATTTCGCTACCTTGGATTTCAGCTCATTGTTTTCTGTCATGAGCTCTTTAGCATACAAAGCATTTTTGCAATTTTTACTACACATGCTAGATGAGCTAGGAGTAATTATTTCATCAGACAGCAAATCACAGCTGATTGAAACATTGAAAGATGAAACATTTTTAGATTTGCTATTCTGCATTTCATTATCAATTTCAAGCTCATAGTATTTATCAAGTAATTCAGTAAGAAGAATATGATCATAATTTAGTACAGAGTGAGCGTGTGAAAGTTTTTCATGTTTATCTATAAGCTCATTTTGACTAATTTCTAGCACATCATATTTTTCATGCATGGTCTTGATATCAGATTCAAGAGTTTCAACTTTATTCATCAAGCTTGTAGCATTTTTCTTAAGAGCTTTGTCTTTAGCAGTTTTAACATATAAAGCATCATTAAGCTCTTTAATAATTTCTACAGGCTCTTCATACGAAGGAGAATCATTTACCTTGTCTTCATCATTCTTGTCTATTAGGCACAGTGGTAGAGAAACTGAAGGTGAAGGTGGTGTAAATTCATCCAGAGCGAGTCCTGCTAGTCCCTTGGACCTTGGCTCTTCTTCATCTGAGGAGGATGATGATTCTTCACTTGAATTTTCTTCATCAGTGATCCATTCACCAATGTGTGCCTCCTTCTTCCCTTTCCTCCAATGTTTCTTGAAGTAGCTCTTCTTGCGATGACTACTCTTGTAGCTTCCTTGAGCTTTTTATTCATCATTATCGTCTTTGTTCTTGCTCTTGCCCTTTTTGTTACTCTTATTTGGGCAACGGGCAGCTATGTGTCCTTTCTCATTGCACTCGAAGCAGATGATGTAAGAGAAATGGTTTCTTTTTGAGAAGTGGTTAGAGGATTTACCTTTGGCATTTACCCTTCTCATGATTTTGTTTGCTGATCTCATGAGTAATGCCAATTTTCTTACATCTTCATCCTCTTCGTGGAACTTAAATTACTAATTTTAATTTATATTTTTATTCTGAATTTCTATTATTTCTCAATTGCACTTGACATAGACGTTTTCTTTTAATCTAGACTATATAATCTTGACCCATAAAATAATTGTAACATCCCAAAAATTCAAGAAAAATATGAAAATGAGAATACAAAATTCTGAGTGAATTTAATTCTGCATTTTATGGATTCCTTGGATTTTTCTTATTTTTTTGGATTTTTGCTTTAAAAGAACAGTCATTTCTATTGAAATGGTAAAAAGGTAAAAGAAAACAACAAAAAAAAACAAAATATCAGAACTTTTTTTAAAAAAATTATAACAAAATATTAGAAGTCTCCATAACCCTTATCAAGCTTTGAAAGGTAATATGAACACATTAATTGTTGAAAAGAAATATGAAATAATGAAGATTAGACTGAAAATAGTGTTGTTGAGGGGAAGTTCCCTCATGACCCCACAGGCATGTCCCTCCGACAAAGGCAAGAGCCCCTGGCCATAAGGCACATGGCAAGCCTCTTGGCCGCAGGGCGTTAGGCAAGGGCCCCAGCCACAGGGCACTAGGCAAGGATCCCTGACCACAGGGCACTTGGCAAGCCCCCCACTAGTGTTGGAGAAAAAGGAGGGCGTCCATGGGAGGCGCCCACCTACTCCGCAGGAGCCTACGGGAGGCGCCCTCCTACTCCTCGGGCGTCTACGGGAAACTCCTTTTTACTCCGCGGACGTCGGGAGGCACACTCCTACTCCGCGGGAGCCTACGGGAGGCACCCTCCTACTCCGCGGGAGTCTACGGGGTCTCCTTTCTACTCTGCGGATGTCGGGAAGCACCCTCCTACTCCACGGGAGCCTACGGGAGGCGCCCTCCTACTCCGCGGGCGTCTACGGGAGACTCCTTTCTACTCCATGGATGTCGGGAAACACCCTCCTACTCCGCGGGAGCCTACGGGAGGCGCCCTCCTACTCCCCGGGTGTCTCCGAGAGGTGCCCTTCTACTCCGCGGACGTCGGGAGGCACCCTCCTACTCCACGGGAGCTTACGGGATGCGCCCTCCTACCCCGCGGGCGTCTACGGAAGGCACCCCGTGGGGTCCCGGAGTTAGAGGCTTGCCCCACGAAGAGATGACATGGGATCCACTCTCTCCGCCCGGGAATGACCAAGATGCCCCCGCTTCAGCCGTTGTAGTAGGGGTAGGATGTTATTTTCGCGTGTGACAGTGGGCGCCTATAAAGCCCACTGTAACCCATGCTTGTAACCTGGACTCTCATTGAATACAGAACTAACAACTGGTGCATCCCTCGGGAGCCTAGACCAGGAGGCCCCTCCCTACTCCCCCCGGGGAACGCATTGACAGGAGTAGGGCGCTTCTATAAGCGCACAAACCTGTATAAACCCTTGTGTCCATTTTCTCCTTTCTCAGACGTTGGCCCGTGAAACGGCAGATGTCCGCCCACATTCTTGTGTCTAGTTTCCGAACATACGACAAGTGTAACGTCAGATTTTTGTAAAAATCTACATAATTTATCTCAAGCTAAAAATTTTACCATGCCTTTCTCAGAGCAATTTTTATCTCTAGTAAAAATATAAAAAATAAAAATCTTCATTTAGAGCCTTTTAAAATTCAAAAATAGAAAGTAATAAAATCTAGAATTTTCAATGTCAGAATTTTTAGAAAATAAATATACAAGATAAAAATCTGAAATTTTTAAAAAAGGTAACTTAGATTATAACAAACCTTCACAAATTCTTTCCCCTCTCCTTCTCCCCGCACGCCAGATCTTTCTTCTTCCCCTGTCCTCTCTTCTCCTCGAGCCAGAGACAGAGCTCCACCACCTCAATTCTCGTCGCGTCTACCATCGCAATTGCATAGCCCGAGGCCACCTCCATGTCACCTCTGACATGCCACTACCAGCTGGACCCTATAGCCCCACTTGCCAGATGCTTCTTTTCCCTTCCGCATCCTTCCTCTCTGCTCGTCTCATTGCCACGACAGGCTTTTTTTTTCTTTCGCCGCCCTTGCCACGGCGCAACTTGGGCAAACCCTGGGCAACTCAATGCGGCGTCGACCTTCTCCCTTGTCACCTAGCTAAGTTGCGGCGCTGCACAGCTCTATCTTACAATTGTCGAGGGTGTCTTATCCCGCCAAACCTGCTGCCACGGCAGAGAAGGCTCGCACGTCATCTTGACCGCCGCAGTTTCCACCACCATGACCGACTCGGGTTCAAACCCTGTCACCGCTAGCCTATTTAAGTCACCCAATGCTTCCATTAGACACTCACCTGGTTTCCTACCACCATTTCTTTCCACTCGAGCATCCAACCCATCCATTATTATCTTCTTACTCCACACCAAGGTGATAATGGAATAAACGTTTACCGATACAACGGTGTATGCCATGCTATGGAGAAAAGCTAGACAATAGGGTGTGAAAGCATTGGTTGTACCGTATGTACAAGTCTTCTGCTGCCATAATATGGGTTTGTCGTCACCGGACTGGTGCAAAGTTAGGGCTAGGTAATGTAACGGTTATGTTATGATCTCCTTACCGACACACCAAATAAAGTGTGTTATTAGCCAGGAAAAAGGGGTTGATCATTTCTTGTGGGTAAAGTTGTACACCTCTGCACAGTGTAAATCTTTTTGAAAATCCGCGCCAGCGGTTATAGGCACTTGGTAAAGTCATCACATAGTTAGATGATTTTTATTTTCATAAAAATCTGGTTTATGCCATGTGTGGGCAGAAATTAGTTCACTCTATTGATCACATCACAAAGATTCGTGAATTTCTTTATTTATGCTTACGTACTTATTATTTTATATACTTGTCAAATTGCTTTTACTTAAATTCCATTTTCAATGTATTATTCAGTATTTGTAATTCAAATTGGCTTTATGTAAAGTAACTGTAGTAGCCTTTTCTTTGATACAGCCTGCATATATTATAGGTTTTGTAAAAGTCTTGAGAGTACGTAAAGTACTCAACTTGCTATTGTTGTTGTTTTTAGGTGAAGAAACAGAATACCCCGACGATACTTACTTTGGCACAGAATTCGGGGATGTTAATGATGTGTTTTTCTAGGGTTCCCCTTAACAATTGCCTATGGGGATAATGGGTTAAAGGCATACTACAAGATATATATGTCTCCTCTACAAAAGTTTATTTTGGTTTGTAAAAATATTATGTAAGAACTACTTTCGTTGTTGTTGTAATAACATGTGTGTAGTTGTGATATCAATTTGTGAACGTGCGTGTTAGCCACTGATCATGGACTAGTATTGTATGCATGTGGAATACATTATTGGTATTTATTATAAAAAATGGGGGCTTTACAATAATTAATGGTGCAGATGTAGCTTCTTTTTCTATCACTTTAATAATATAATAGATAGATTCTCATGGATTACTGGTTCCAAATATACAAAAGTCGATTGAGTAGCGAGATCTCAAAAGGAAAAGTTGCATGAGTATAGATAACTAGTAATCCACTTGTGTTGTGTAGTGGGTTGTTGGGTATAGAAAAGGAAAGTTAAGATAGCTTCCTTGCATTGACAAAACTGGAACTCCACGTCCGTGTGGCGCTGTCCGCACCGAAAACGCTGGGGAAAAAACATATCCATTTCTTCATTTTCCTGGTGCAGCAATGGGAGATCGAAGAAAGAGAAAAAAACACTACTACAGAATAGTGTATCACTATCGTTTTATCTTAGTCGGTTCTTAAGTTTTTAGAAAAAAAAACAATTGTGATAGATGACTTAGAAAGGGTGTTAATAATAATCACTATCGGTTCTCATATTAAAAGTGATTGCGATGTAGCACTGGGCACATCACAATCGGTTCTTATGTGAGAAGCGATAGTGATGTGCACGTCGTCATCACTATCGTTTCTTATGTGAGAACCGATAGTGATGAGCATGCACATTGCTATCGTTTCTTACATAAGAACCGATAGTGATTTGCACGTGGTCATCACTATCGTTTCTTATGTGAGAACCGATAGTAATAAAAATGTACATCACTATCGCTTCTCAAATAAAAATCGATAGTGATGTGCATAATCACATCACTATCGTTTTTCAAGTGAGAACCGATAGTGATGTGCGACATCACTATCATTTATTAAGTGAGAACTGATTGTGATGTGCCTCGCTAGGTTATTTATACCCTTCAGGCTAAACTCTCCTCTGTTGTTGTTCCAGAGAACATTTCTCCGCTACCACCCAAAAAGACAGTACATCTTTTGGTTGGAAGCAATACTTGAGTGAGAAAATTTGAAATCCTTAAGGTGGGTATTAAGAGTGTAAATTTGAAGCCCTAACTTGAGGAGATTTTTCTTCTTTTTGCACAATTTGTGATTTTCTTCAAAATGTGAGCATTCCTTCAAACCCCTTCAATTTTGCACTAGATAATTTTGATATGTCACGAAGAAAGTTTAGGTTGCACTGAAATTGTGTATATCCAATCAGATTTCACACCGTTTATTTGACAAGCACGCATCCATTTAATTATCTTTGTAGTGCTCTCGTGTTAATCTAGAATTATTGCTGTTGTCATATGATTAATGTTAGAGTTTATGCTGTGAAACCTACGTTTCCCGTTCGATGGTGCTTTTATAAGCAGGCAATCTCGAATTCTCCACATTTTTTGGATAGTTCGAGAATATGTGGTTCGGGCAAGTTCTTGAGCTGTTGTATAACTCCATAGTAGATTTCGGTAGCATCTCCCTAGTGTTCTCGGGGTACACACCTCTCTTGACCTGTTGTTGAGATGTGTATCTAGAGAACAGCGGAGAGATGATGTCGAAATTTTCTCTAGAGTTGTACAACGGCTTAGGAATTTGCCCGAATCATATATCCTCGAATGGAATTAGGATCTAACCTATTTAGAGATTAGGAGTCATCGTTGGTACCCTTGTTTTGTTTCATTGAAATTAAAATATTTGCAAACTATTACACTATATAATTAGGTTATTCGATATCATTATTAATGTTTGAAATGTATATCTCCTAATTAGGGAATTGGAAACTCATACTCTATTTTGCATAGGTAATATTAATTGAAATGATGTCTCAATATTTGGAATAGCTAGCTAGCTGTCGCTCCAGTTTTTTCTTAATTTATTGTGCGTAGTTTAATTGCAGATGGACCGTGAGGAAAGAATGTATCAGAAAAGCCAAATGAGTGCTGAATTTCATAGGAGTGTTAAGGAGTTCAAAAAAATTGCAGAAGAAGACATGGTGAAGAGGGTTGCAAACTTCATATATTGTCCTTGCATTAATTGTACCAATCTCAGGAGATTTAACAACTCAGCTCAAATTGAAGACCACATGATTCGATGTGGCTTCGTGAGGAATTACACGTGTTGGATCCATCACGGAGAGACAAGTAGTATCCTTCCGATATGCAACGAAGACATGGTGGAACCCGATGACGAGTTGCAGCGTGATATATTTGAGGAGAACAATTTGGAGCAAATGTTGCGCGATGTGGAGGAAAATTACACGGAAAGAGAATTTGCAAAGTTTAAAAGCTTGATGGAAGATAATGCCAAACCTTTGTTCTCGAGATGAAAAGCGAAATACACCAAGTTGGGTTCGATCTTTGCATTGTTCGAACTGAAGATAAAATACCGTTGGACAGATACAAGTTTTAATGCACTTTTAGTTCTGCTGTCGGATCTGCTTCCAGAAGGAAACGAGTTGCCAACAAGCATTTATGAAGCGAAGAAGCTACTATGTTCCATGGGAATAGAAATATAAAGGATACATGCATGTTCGAATGATTGCATCTTGTACCGTAACGCGCATAAGGAACTGCACGTTTGTCCAGTGTGCGGTGTGCCCTGATACAAACAAAAGGAGAAGCATAACGACAAGAAGCGTAAGAGCCGGGGCGACGACGGTGAAGAGGTCACTAAAGGTGCATCGGCCAATGTATTGTGGTACTTGCCCATCATTTCCCGTTTGGAGCAGTTAAAAGCAAATCTCAGAGAGACAAAATTGTTGCGTTGGCATTATGAGTCTCAAAGGAAGATGGCAAGCTGAGACACCCTACTGATTCGGCTTAATGGAGAACCATCGATTGGAAACATGAAGAGTTTGTGCCGAAGTGAGGAACATAATATTTGGGTTGAGTACCGATGGAATGAATCTGTTTGGTAACATGAGCAGTCGTCACAACACCTGGTCAGTTCTGTTGTGTATCTACAATCTCCCTCCTTGGTTGTGCATGAAGCGGAAGTATATCATGATGTTGTTGCTAATCTCGGACCCAAACAGCCGGAAAATGATATTGATGTGTACCTTGCTCCATTGATCGAGGATTTGGTAAAATTGTGGAACGAGGGGGTCATGGTGTGGGATGCGTACAGAAGAGAGCACTTCACCCTACAGGCTATGGTATTTTGCACCATAAATGATTTTCCGGCACTTGGTAATTTGGCGGGCTACAATACGAAGAGAGCCAAAGCGTGTCTTATTTGTGAAGAGGAAACTGACAGCCTATGGCTGTCGAATTCCATGAAAATTGTGTATATGGGTCACTGTAGGTTTCTACCTCGAAGTCATCAATACCGTAAGATAGATGACAAATTTGATAGGAAGAGGGAAATCCGTTCGGCCCAGCAGCCTATGAGTGGAAGACAAGTATATTCACGTGTGAAGGATATCAATGTTCAGTACAGAAAGAGTCATAAATTTGTTCGTCCTAGGACTATTTGGAAGAAGAGGTCGATATTTCGGGACTTACCGTACTGGAAGGAGTTAGATGTCCGGCATTGTATTGATGTGATGCACGTTGAGAAGAATGTCTACGATAATTTTGTTAGCATCCTGTTGAACATACCTAGGAAGACCAAGGATGGTGTGAATGCTCGCCGTGACATGGTCTACATGGGAATCTGGTCCAAGCTTGCAGTGATAAAGAAGGATGGAAAAGGTCTGTACATCCCCGCTACATGCTACATCATGTCTAAGAAGGAGAAAGAAGATCTCTGCAAGTGTCTCGAAGGTATTAAAGTTCCATCGGGCTACTCTGCAAATATTAAGAAGCGTGTGTCCATTGATGATTTGAAGTTGCTTGGTATGAAGTCCCAAGACTGCCATGTCTTGATGACCCAAATGCTCCCAATTGCAATCAGAAATATTCTGTCGGGGGATATTAGGTTGGCAATCACGAAGCAATGTTATTTCTTCGATGCGATTTCTTGCAAGGTTATTAACCCCGATGTGCTAAATAACTTACAGTGTGAGGTGGTGCAGACTCTATGTCAACTTGAGATGCATTTCCCCCATCGTTCTTCAACGTCATGGTCCACCTTATTGTACACCTTGTTAGAGAGATTAAGATATGTGGACCCATATTCCTACATTGCATGTATCCGTTCGAGAGGTGTATGGGAATATTAAAGTCATACGTGAGGAATGGGTCGAAGCATGAGGGTAGTATTGTTGAAGCATATGGAACTAAAGAGGTTATTGAGTTCTGTGTGGACTACCTAGGTAAAAGATAAGCAATTGGTGTTCCTGTAACTCATCATGAGGGCGGGTTTGGTGGCAAAGGAACCGTTGGGTCCAAACTAACAAGTCCACGGTTAATATGTATTGCAAAGCGCATTTGACAGTCTTGCAGCATAGCACAGAAGTTCATCCATACATTGAGCAACACAAATTGATATTACGGGAAGAGAATCCACATATAGATGAGCTTTTCATCACACGAGAACACAACGGTCGATTCCTCACATGGTTCAAAGAAAAGGCGGAGGTCTCCGTTAGTGCGAATGTCAAATGGTTGGCTGATGGACCAAAATATAATGTACAGACATGGCAGGGGTATGATATTAATGGCTGCACCTTTTACACTGAGAGTCAAGATGCCAAGAGTACTATCCAAAATAGTGGTGTGAGCATAGATGCTTTTTTCGACGATCATTCGAAAGGAGGATCCTCAACGGCATTGCATTTGTACTATGGGATGATCGAAGAAATTTGAAAGCTCGATTATGGAATATACCAAGTTCCATTGTTCCGATGTAAGTGGGTGCGACTTCCACATGGAGTGATAGTCGATAAGAGAAGTTTTACTCTTGTGGATCTCAATAGACTTGCCTATAAAGATGACCCGTTCATCCTTGCGAAGCAAGCAAATCAAGTCTTCTACGTGCATGATCTGACCAATCCGAGGTTGCACGTCGTCCTTCATGTCAAGCAGCAGATCGTTGCAGTTGAAAATGTCGTAGATGAAGAAGAGTACAACCAGTTCGATGAAATACCTCCATTTGCAGATGAAGAATGCCTTAGCGGTGACGACGGAACACATGGAACGAATTACATGCGTATAGATCATCAAGAAGGGTTGTATTGTAAATAAAGGGAGTATGTCATCTCATTATCTTAATGATGATACTAGCTCCTGTTTATTGGTTGACACATTTCAATTTATCTTATAGAATTATAGCACTTTGTAGACCCTCATAAAACCTGAGAAAGATGTAAGAAATACGTTTGTTCATGTGTTGTTGTCCTGCAATTACATGGTGTAGTCTCCATGTGATGTTATCTATATAATTCTGAGACAAAAAAATGAGGCTAAACTAATAGTACATGAAAAGCCTATTGCCTCGACCTCGGAGACTCCTTTCACCCAGAAAGGAAAACCGACACAGGCCACAGACACCCCTTATGATTTTAAGTCCTACGTACATGGAAAGCCCCTTTTGCCTCCCAACCAATTGAATCCTCTAGGCAAGTGAACTCAACAGCTCCATGGATGGTACATTGACAAATTAAAAGAGGTCGAGCGGCATGTTAATTTCAATTTGAGGTACAAAAAGGGACATTTGCACCGCAACGACCATGGGACATTTCCATTCAGTTTTGAGGATCTATTCCGTTTGTACCAACTGATAGCCATCGATATTTCTACTATACTATTCTGGACGTTATGAGTATCACACCATACAGCATGAGCTTATGACTTCTATAGGATTTCGAATTATGTTTTTTAATATTCAACACGAGTTGTTGGGCAACGAGGCAGCGAGTCATGACGAACCGACAACTAGTTGGGTTCGTCGACCCTGAGGTTGTGTCCGCGACCATGGCTATGCTTCAAACAGAGTTCGTTGCCGGCTACATCAAGGTGGCATTGAGAGCTGAGTCGAAGAAGGACTTCATTCTACTCCCGTACCACGAGGAGTAAGTACTACTTTACCCTTCAATTACTTGTACGCACTTAAACCGTATGTGAACTTATTTTCTTCATTGCATACCATTTAATAAGCAACCATTAGTTTCTACTCGTGCCCGTTTCGAGTGACATCAAAGTCTACACTTTTAATTAGATCGAGAAGAGACCGATGACCTAGCGATCAAGCCTGCTTTGGAGAAGTAAGTGCACTACTCTTACCTAACACTTTCTGTATTTAACTACTTTTATTTTTTTAATCAACGACATCTCTCCAATGTATATAGAGGGTTTCTCATACTACGTCGCTAAAGGAGGAACACACGATGATAAAAATGGCTCTAAGCTGGAGTATGTGCGCTTCAAAATACAAGTGCTTACCATAAATAGGATTAATATTTTGTAACATCTATTCGTCATCTCGTAATTTCTTTTTCTTTCTTCACAATGCCATCAATAGGACAGCAACGACCTCTGCGGCTTCTACATCATGCAGCACATGCTGATCGTGGTCGGCGGCTCACACTTTTTCCCTAAGGTATATGTACATGCATAATACTACACTTAGCCTTTCACATAGAAATTTTAAAATTTAAATTAGAGCACTAATTTCTATTTTGCAACATATCAATATCCCTAAAAAGAGCTTAGAAAGCTCTACATTCAACAAATTACGAGACCATTTATGCCAGTGATACTGGATAGAAGTTATCTCGGAGGAGGGTAGGTTTAGAGATCATAAAAGCTCCTACTAGTCCATATGTGAATACGATTGCATGTGTACTGACTGTTAAGCATGTTTGAGTTCTATTTTGTGAACGAATATGGTATGTGTTGTAATAAAGTATTTGTGTTCTGTGAATGTGATATGTGCATAATGTGTGTAATTTATGCTGTGTGAATATGATATATGCATACTGTGTGAAATATATGCTGAACCGATAGAGATGAGGACTTCATCTCTATCAATTCTTTGGAAGAAACGATACATCATCTCTATCAGTTCTCAGAAAAAAACGATAGAGATGAACCACTCATCTCTATCGCTTCCTTGAAAAACCGATAGAGATGAGGCGGTCATCTCTATCGCTTCTTATAAAGAACCGATAGAAATGAGCCCCTCATCCAATCGAGCAAGAATCGACTGCGATAGCGTCGCCTCATCACTGTCTAATAACTTTGTATCGCTATCAGAACCGATTGTGATAACAAAAAAGAATCGATTATGATGTATATTTCTATAGTAGTGAAAAGGACGGTCGAACATTGCAACATGCAGCTATTTTAAGCTCCTTTTGATCTCTTATCACTTTGGAGTTTGCATGTCTCCGGCCTAACTAAAAGATGATCGGCTTGAAGCAGACCGACCAACAGTAATGAGATTGGGATAAGTGGTCGTTTAGGGCATCGATGCGCCACCCGGACTTTTTTACCATTTTTGGCAACGTGTGTAGGGCGTCGTTGGTGAACACTAGGAGCTAAGGTCTCGGCCTGTCCATGCTTTGTTTAACATCTGTACTTCAGCCTGCTTTCGGTTGGTTTGTCCTAGATGGAAATGTCGTGCTCCAAAAACAAAAGGGAAAAAAAGACGTCGAAGAACAAAGCAAAAGCATTGCTTCGTTTATATATTGCGTACAGGCGAATGGTATCAATTCTGTTGGCAACACACACATACAAGCGCTAACCAACATTGTCCCCAACCCAAGAAAAAGGCAAAAACGTAAAAGTACAGGGAATACAGGGCTTTCGTCCTGACCTATTTGCGTGAGGGCACACACGTACTCTATCTTATCTACACAAATTTATAGCATGCGTGACCACCTTGAAAATATAATATAATATAGTATACTCCCTTCATTCCTAAATAGATGATGTTTTAAGATTTTGCACTTCAACCGAGGTACGTATAGAAATCATCAAATCATCATCCTTTGTTAGCTTACTTATTGCTCTTGAATGGCGTGTGTTACTCTAATCCACAATAATAAATAACATTGGGAATATATACCCCTTTATAATGCACGTAAACATTATTTTCTACGTTCACCCCAAACAGTGCATCCACTAGAGATGGCCTAACATTTGTGCACCCAGCGAAACATCCTTAGAAACTTGCCTCCATCAAAATTAACCTCTTAGATCTTTCCTCAGCTTTACTCACCCACATCTGATGGCCACTGTTTAGTGTGTCTAATCATCCCTGTGGCCCACAACAGACCTCCCCCGACCTCCAGCATCATCAAGGAAAAGGAAACAAACGTACTGGAATCAAGGAAAAGGAAACAAACGTCTGGGAAAAGGAAAGGACAATACATTACGTGCTGGCAAAAGGAAACCAGGAGACGGGGTGATGAATTTGTGATTGTAGCCTCGAGCCGAAAAAATTCAACGCAGAGGTACTGGAATTTTTTTCCCACGTCCGAAATTATCCAGTGAACGGTGGGTAATTTCAGGCATGAAAAAAACCAAGCTCTGCCCGGCCATTGGATAATTTCGGGCGTAGGAAAAAAATTACAGTACTTCTTGACCGCGGAAAAAAAATTCTAGCACCTCACCGCTGATTTTTTTTGTCTCGAGGCTACAATCACAAATTCATCGCCGTGAGAGCCTGATTCAGAAAAATTATTACGACGATACTAATATAGTAAAAAATTCGAGCCTGGGCGCTGGTAAATAATACCGTGCCACCGCTCCACTGAATTTTTCTGGCTCGAGGCTACAATCGCAAATTTATTGCCGCGAGAGTCTGATTCGAAAAAATTATAACGATGATGCTAATACAGTAAAAAATTCCCAAAAAACAATCAAGCGGTGCGAGAGTCCGCTTGATAATTTTGGCAAAAAAAAAAAGAAATGCTCGGTGGCCGCTGAAAAATTCAAGCGTGGGAGAAAAAATAAAAAAAATCAAGCGGTGCCCGTCCACTGAATAATTCTGGGAAAATATGAAAAAGTCTCGAGAAGGGTCATATTCGAAAAAAAGTCTCGAGAAGGGTCATATTCGAAAAAAAATACGATCACGGGGCCAGGACAATAAAAAATTCAAGTTTGATTTCCTTGCATGCGGATCCTCCCTGTTTATTTTCTTGTTTGATTCGCTCTCCTTCCAAATATGTAGTACGTATAGTTTTGGCCAGGACAGTAAAAAATTCAAATCTAGTTTCCTTACATGCGGATCCTCCCTGTTTATTTCCTTGTTTGATTCGCTCTCCTTCTAAATATGTAGTACGTACAATATGATCACAAGATAAAGTTGTTGCAGGCGCTTAAAAAGGCACTCATAGCTTCACATCTTTCTTCCTTGCGTGATCTCATACGCAGGTCCCGGGAATTCCTAACTAAAGAACGCCCAAACGCCGGGACGAAGGTGCCATACCTCCAGCCGTTTGGCGAGGCCGCGAGGATTTTACGTGCGACGACGACAGATGGCGACATCGGCGTACATACATACGCAGGCGTGCGGCGACAGCGACGGCAACCGGCGACGTCGGCGTACATGCATACGCACGCGTGCGGCGACGGCGACCGGCGACGTCGGCTCTTTCATGCCTGGACAGAGGTACATACAAAACTGTCTAAGTCCAACTTGGCCTCAAGTGCTTGCTAGCCCATGAACTAATGATCGATATGTGCCAATCATAAGGGATGCATGCATCCCTATCAGCCAAGTCCTTCTGATTTGTCAAAGAAACAATATCCTAATCCCCTGAACTGCTATTAAAAATTGAAGTCATGGCAATGGCTTGCGAGCTTTACTCCTCTCAAGCGAAGCACGAGATCTCCCACTTTACATGCTCTATAAAGCTATCATATTATTATATATCCATGCATCGTAAAGGGGTCAGCTAGGAATTCACAAGCCTTCCCTAATACAATTTTGGATCTCTAAATTATTTTGTTCTCCTACATCTGCATAGCCGTAAAGGACAGTTTTAAATCCTTTCAAGTGTCAAACTGCATATTTTCTTTTCTTTTTTTTAATCCTCCGATTTTTCAAATGTCAAACTTGTACCCATGATTAATGTTTATCTGCCTTCTCCTTTTTCTTGTTTAAATACGCAGCAGAATCGAGATGCAGGGAGACATGGTTCGAGATGTCCCAATGGTTTCTTCATCGAAATATCAGACGGTCAATTCCGAAGATCAGAAAGAACTGATTGACATCAACACTGATATACAGATGATGGACAATGTTAGTGAGTCGAAAGCTTCTCGTCATAACAAACCGAAAAAATCCCACATCAGTGTAGTACATGCATAAGGTGACCTTTTACAAAAAATGTCGACAATGTCTTTTCTAATTCAAAAGTAATGTACTTATACCTTGTTATTTCGATGCAGATTACGTTTGTGACGAAGAAGATAAATTCATTATTAGCTCAATTATGAACTCACCTGACAAAAAGATTATTGTTGATGTGGAGGGTGCATTTATTGATTTCTTCCATTTTAAATGTCTTTTAAAACCTGCTGAACGCTTGTATGGCGACGTAAGTATACATATGTAGTTTAACCTTTATTATGTACATATTAAAGTTATGTGCTTTATATATTTCCATTTTATAATAATATATTAACTTTAAACTGCAGGTCATAAACGCGTACATCAACCTTATTATCTCTGAAAAACATCTATTGTGCAGAGAAGGGGCAACTATCTACTTGGACAATACTTTGATATTTTACATTCTCCATCGTGATGGTCAATATTGGAAAGAAAATAAACCAAATATTAAAGAAGACAAGATCGTCGAAAGGGTGATGTCCTATGTTCAACATGACATGGTAAATAATTGGTTCCTATTTTCAATCCGGTCATGCTTCACGTGCCTTTGGTACTCATAAATTGTTGTATTATAATCTGGTTTTTATCCCTATTAACATTAAAGATACTCACTGATACCTAGCTGTAATAAATGGCAAAAAACGTCAGATACAAGTTCTTGACTCCTTGGGCTTAATGTGTCGCGACGATCTCACTTATGCTGTAAGTATTTTTTAGCTATGCCTTTAATCATCGTTATTTTTTTATGATTATAGGACTGATTGTTTTCTTATAAAAATAACAGTTAAAAAGCCTCCAGATACAAATTGACATAGCGTCACTGGTTAAAGAGTTCACAGCCTACAAGTGACCGGATCTGAGTTACCGTGGCTGTTATTGAGCAATTTAAAGAACCAATGCAGGATGACGAGTACGATTTCAATCTATATGTTACCACAAAACTTTGTTTAAGCAATATATTAAAATGTCCGAATGTTCAACATTTGGTTGTAGTGTATCATGTGGCCTATTTTTATTAAATTACATGGAGTACTGGACGGGATATGGACTAACTAACAATATTAGTCAGGTAATTGTAAAAAATTTATTATTACGTGTTTACACATGTGTTCCGTATAAAGTTAATGCGTTTTAATATTTCTGTGCAGCAAGACATGACTAATTTCATATCAAAATTAGCTGCCATCCTTTTCGATTCGCCTCTAAACTGCAAAAATGGATGCCAAGATGAAGTTTCCAGTACCGAAGAAGTAGTAGATCCAAATGAATGTGTGATTTTAGACACACTACAGAAAATGAGAGAAGATGCACTATTGCCTGGCATAAACACTCAAGTGCATTGTGTTAGCTTTAAAGAGACGGCCAATGCGATTTGTGGCTATATCATGTCTATAACTGACGGAGATACTTTGGGGTATGTGATTCTTATTATTTCTACTGTTTTTTCATGCCTTCATACACATAGCTACTCTTTTGTACGTGTTAAGTTGATTAGTGTTAATATCTAACACAAAGCATCTTTTACAGGAAAGAATGGGTGCGAAACTCCAAGCCTTACCCTATAAGCATAACACTCGAGAAACTCCAAGAAATACTTGATGGCAGAAAACCTATGGACATTGATTGCTTTAATGCAGGGGTGCGCATGCTCGCAAGCGATGAAACCATGTATTTCAAGGATCCCATATGCCACTACCTAGATTTACAGTTCTGCGTATGTTTTGATATTTTTGCATTATATATACACACATTATGCAATAATCAACTAGCTATTTTTTAATGTTTTAATTTATCATAGCCACTTTGTAATTACCGACGGTACCATAAGTTTCGTGTCAAGGTTGAAGATGAGAAGCTTGCAAAATTATTTGACACATGGCCTGAGACTGGAATTGCGTTGTCTGAATGCCGAATGGTAAGCTTTGCTTAATAAATTGTTTAACGCTTTATTATGTTACTATATATGTGTGCAAAAGATATAATGTCTATATTTGTAGATTATGCTGCCTTTTCATCACGGAGGGCGATTGACATGTTATCGTTCGACATGAAGAACGAGGTTATCTCCGTTATTGATCCAACACCTCTACCCGGATGGGTTCCAACGGATAAACCATCCAGTTACTATCTTGATAGAATACAAAAAATTGGTATAATATTCGATCATGCTATGAGGATAGTAAATCCCTCATGAAACGATGATATCTATGATTGGCGTATTGTAGTTCCAAAGTCTGTTCCAAAAACAATAGACCGGTAAGTTATTTACACATTATTAGTAAATAGTTAAATTTTGTGTACTTACATGTAGCAATTAAATGTTGCGCAGGAACTTGACAGGTTATGTGATGCTTCGGAAGGTTTAAATATATTTTGAAATATGATTTTTTTTTGGTTTAAAACTTTTCGGTTTGAAAGGAGTGGCGTTCTAGGGCTGATTTTTAGGTGTTGGCTTGTTAGGAAGCTTGGGCGAAAAGAAAAGGAGTGTGGGCTTTAGTGGGTTCGATTTTTGGGCCGTGTGGGGTGGGAGCCGGCAGGGACCAGCTTGGGCGCCCATACCTCTCCTCCCTGCCCTAATTCCCTCCCTCTCCTCTTTTTCCCCAACCAGCCGCCTTCCCCCTCCCATCTTCCCCATTGGCTGGCGCCTCCTCCCTCCCTTGCGCCACCTCCTCCTCCACCCCCCTCCCTTCTCCACCCTCTTTGGTGGCCTAGGAAGGCTCCCCACCTCACCCCCTTGCTGCTCAATTCGTCGGGAGGCTCCGCGACGCGGAGATCCGGCGTGTTCCAGCGCGGGAAAGGCAGATCGGGAAGCCGGGAGGAAGAATTCGTTGTCCTCCGTTCTTCGGAAGAGGTATGGTCTTGGGTGAGCAATGGGGATGGGCTAGGATCTGTGCTAAAGGTAGATCTCAAGTTTTTAGAACAATTGGTGGTGCGGTAATTGGTTAGATTGGAAGTTTTTCTGAGTTTTGCATGTGTAGCAGTTGTAGCAGTTCGGGCAGATTGGGTGCCCGACCTAGGGTTTGCGATTAAGCGATCTTAGAGTCGGATTTTGGTTAGTCGCCTGTTTAAGAAATTGTAGGTAATTTAAATACCTTTAATTGGGCATAAAGAACGAGTAATTCCGATCAGCCGTTTGAAAGTTATAGCTGTTTTACTGAACGTGTTCAAATCTGTGGCGTAGTTGGAACAGATCATAGTATCTTGTAGATTAAACAGTTTTAAAGGCCGAATCAGCTTTTCTCAATACCTAGGAAAAGTTAGGAAATTTCCTAAGCTTCGCGATGATGTACTCGATTAATCGTTTCGGAGCCCCCTAGCCAAAGTTATGCTAGATCGAAGTCTGCTGTCCGGGAGGGACAGAATCTCCGTTTTTCGGATTTGGGAGTAGTTTGTGTAGTCGGGTGGATGATCTAGTGTGTACTATTTTGGGGGTACATTTTGAGTGTTTGATGCGTGTTTGCAGGTGGTGTGACCCCGGAAGTGCCTTCCTCATCTCACCATTCCGTCGCCTGAGGCTAAGGCAAGTGTTTTGGAATGGGTAGTGTGTGGTACGAAAATTGTTAGAATTGCTGTATGTGCTATGGACTAGTTGATGAGTGGTTTGTTATGTTGATGCTTATGTGATGAATGAGTAACTGATAGATTAATTTGCCATGTCTAACGTTAATCAGGATATGATGACTTGATTCATAGTAATGCTATGCTAAGATGAGATAAAATTGTTGTACATGTTGTTTTGGTTAATAGCACATGTTGCATTCATGGCATGAAATCTGGTCAGGGCGGTGAGAAAGTCTTAACTAGTCCGGAAAAGCCGGTGAGAAAGTTATGACTAATCCGGAGAACCATAGAGTAAGTCCTACATCGTGATTCCATTCACCATGGCGAATGGAAGCGAGGAGTAGGCACCCTTCATCTGGGATGGAAGGGGAAGAGGTGCACACCAGCGGTGTGCACTCACTATCTTAGATATCGCCGAGAGGACATGTGCATCGCATGGCATTGCATCTCATTCAAGGATATGAGTACAATTGTTAACGGTATAATGAATATGAAAATGATGAATATGTTGTTGTTGGTGCTAAATGATTCTTTCACTCATTTCATTATGCTTGCTGAGTTTTAAACTCACTCTTGTGTTTAATGTTGTTTTTTTAGGTACCAAAAAGTCGGCATGCGGGATAAGGGATTAGCAACACCTCCTCACGTAGCATTTCACTTTAGACAATGTTACAAGTTACGATTTGAATTCTTGGAAATAAGTAAAGGCCATGAAACTTGTTAATTGGTCTATTGGGGTGCTTAATTCTCTGTTACAATTACGTTCATTGCTTCTTTAGATGCTTTATATGTTGATATTACTTGCCAGTATAATAACTTTGCTAAATTTATGATAAAAACAAATGTTATCTTTGCGAATTTTCGGTATTAAAATTGGTAACCTTGCTGCAATTTAGCTTGTTTTGTGATATTTAATTGTTGTAGTGTCTATGTTTGGTAGCATTCGGGCATGATAGATGCCGGGGTGTTACAGGTTACTTGGTCATGAACTTCATGCACATCTGGAATAATCAACAGTTTAATGCACGGATCTGCATGGTCGGTACTCTCTATTTTATTAATCACTTTTTATAAGGTTGTAAAGTAGGTCTATACTGATGATGCTCTACAATGTACTTACAGGGTTCACCTATCCTCAGGAAGTGTTTCTTAATTGAAATACGAAAATACAAGTGGAATGAGTGCGCAGAAAATATCCCTCAAGACATAAGAACAAGTCTTAAGAGCATACGGGAAATGTTTAGCGAAAAATATTATTAAGTGTTATATCTTTATTTTTGTACTCGCATACAGGCACTGTGATTATTTATTATTAAGTGTTATATTCATACTTATCTTCTCATTTAATTGATAAGCGGGTGTATTGCCGTCGTAGCGTTAGCACGGGCACTATACTAGTAATGAACAGTAGGAGGTATGATAAGGAAAAAACAGTTAAAAATTGTCTAAAAAACTGTAGATGACATGTATTTAAGAATAAACTTTGAAAGCTAGAATGACATGTATTCAGGAACGAAGAGAGTTGAACATAATATTGAATTAATTGACGAAAACTTAATGCTATGATATTTTGTGTCTTTTTGTCATACCTTTTCATCAGTAGAAAAGGTAGTAATGTAGTTATTAAAGAAGTAGGGCTAGGTCTTCTACTAATCCATCACTGCTCCCGTAGTAATACGACATCTTGTCGTGTGGGGGAGAGGGTAAGACTACGAACAATATAGTCGTTCACCTCAGAGACCATATAGTGATCTATTCATGTTTGTGATGAGTAATTGACTGTGGTTGAGTCTATGGTGCTCAGGTTTGAGTTTGAAATAAGCTTGATTTGGTTTTGAGCAATTTGACTAGGGTGGTTGTTCCCTAGAGTGATTGTGACCTTTGTGACCACTAGTGTGGTCGTGCTCCTAGAGTGGTCGTGACCTTTGTGGCCACTAGGGTGGTCATTTCCTAGAGTAGTCGTGACTACTGGGGTGGTTGTTCCCTAGAGTGGTCATGACCTTTGTGACCACTAGATTGGTCGTTTACTAGAGTGATCGTGACCACTAAGGTGGTCATTCCTAGAGTGATCATGACCTCTTGAGGAGTAGTCCTGACCTCTATGGAGAGGTCTTGAGTGGTCATGAACTCTTTGGGAGTGGTCTTGAGTGGTTGTGATCTCTATGGGATTGGTTTGACCACTAAGGAAGTGGTTGTGACCTCTAAGTGATTGGTCACGACCTCTGTAAGAGTGATCTGGAGTGGTCTTGACCACTATAGAAGTAGTCGTGACTTCTAAGGGAGTGGTCATGACCTTTGTAAGAGTGGTCACAGCTAAGAGTGACTTTGAGTGGTCACAGACTAAGTGATCCAAAGTAGGATTTTTTGATGTTTGACTGGCCACTGATATATGTGAGATTATTGGTGTATTTTATCTTGGACAATCCTATGTGATGATTTGCTTGTCTATGATGGTTGCAGGACTTCAGGGCTAGGTCATGGTGAGGCGGTGGGGATCGGGACTAGGGTAGAAAAGCTGAGGTCCAAACGGTCAAGGTGACACTAAAGATGACTGAGGCTAGGGAGTTGCTGCAGGCCAAGAAGACAAGGAACTAAAGTGATGGACATAGCGGACAACAGCATAGACCGAGACTAGGCTCAGGGAGGAGTCAATGTCCAGAACAGTCAAGGAAAACCGAAGTCGTCATGGTGAAGCGGATGAATAAGATGCTAACTTAAGCCTTACTCAAGCGAAGGAGGATCGTTAGGTCAAGGGTTTGAGGGTAGGGTAAAGGCTAAGTTAGTGCTAAAGGGTATAGTCAAAATCCATTATATTGTTGGGTTTCGGGTTAACCCATGTATGAGTGAGGGAGTGAATCTCAACTCTTGATAAGGTTTCTTGAGGGTCAAGAAGGTCATCTAAGGGTGGAGGTTGCTCCCAGTGTGCTATAAATAGAGGGATGGAGGGATGTCTCCATGCCAACTATGTCTGAACCAAGTCTTAGAAAAGGGTTTTTTTGGTTTTTTTATGCTATGTTGAGCTTTGTCCATCTGCAAATGTGGTCTTGTAACCATCCCTCTCTAAGCAATGTAAGATCCAAGTTCATCTAAATTCTAAAGTTTAGTTCTGTTCTTGCATTTTTGCTTGGTTCTTTCTTGCAACTTGAGCTATGCTTTACCTCCTTCTACCTGCTGTGTTTTACTAGATCTAAGACACATAAGTGTTTGAGGAACTCATCTAAAATATGTTCCAACCTAGCAAGATCCATTAGAACGTCTCTTGCTCAAGTGTTGGTCTCCTTCCTTTTTGAGTCTTTGATCTCTCTCTGGTTTCTTTCTTTCTTGATCCTATGCTGCCAAGGATGAATGATTGATGATGAATCTTCTAAAGATCATATCCCAATCATCTAGGCAAGCTTTAACAAGATCTCCAAGAAACTAGATCTTGGCTTGAAAAGAAAGAATTTGTGCAGATCTCATCTTGCACGTTCGAGGGGTATTCCTTTTGGTGTTCTTTCTTGCTGTGATATATGGGAGATCATCTTGATCATCAGATTCCCACGAGCAGCTCAGGGTGAAGTTTGTGAGTTTTTTCCTGTCTTAGTGCAATCTTCCTTCAAACTAAAAAAGGTCGGATCTTTGACATCAATCCTTGAGATTAAAGGTTGAAATAAGTTCCTGACATCCATAGGAATGTGCACATAAAGTTTCACAGGATTTGAACCAACTGATCAAAAGTTATCTCGATTCTTGTTTTTGAAATCGTGCTGATTTTACTGTTCACCTGAAAGCACAGAACGTTTGCCCAGTACTAGCCTAGCTAAGTCTTTCGATTGATTCTTTTAGCTAGAAAATAGGCTTAAAAAATTTTAAGGGAAATTTCATTTAGCTCCTATTCACAACTCCCTCCCCTGCAGCAGCGGTCTAATCGCCTTTTCAGTCCTTCGTCACCATGATATGGCTTCATGCACCAAAATTCGGTTCAAGTTCCCAAACCAATCAGCCAAAAGCTAGGAGCAATTTAATTGGGAGTTTGCTTGAGCTTAGCAGCATGTTTGTTATGCGTGATGTTAATCATACCTTTCTAATCAATATAAAATTGTACTGTAAGTTCCAAGAATATTTTTATGCCCCATAAATTAATATATATTCATTCCAATCTCTAGATGGATCAAAGTTGAGTCCTAGTCAGATCCACCCGAGACCTGTCTGTATCTTAGCTTTATAAATATTTGGTTTGAGACCTAATTTAGAGTTGGATCGGTGTCCTAATGTTGTTTTCAGAAAGAATTCATCGAGGACTGCACTTTAGCTAGCATGGATGGCATAAAAAGAAATTTAATATTGCACAATTAGCTTTGCTGTGGATGCTCTAATACTATCAAACATTGTGGTATGGTCAATGTTTTCATGCCCATCAGATAATTCTTTTGGTGACGACGATGATGATGATGACGATGAAGAAGAATAAGGAGGAGGAAACACCGCCACAATTATATATAGATCTTGATATTAGAAAGCTATAGAGAATCAGGTATTTGACTAGCTAGAGAAAATTTCAGATATTGACCAGAACAGCGCATGCACATTCCATCAAGGATCATCGGTCTCAATGTTTTTTCACAATTAGTGCACTTGCACCACCTTATGTTCTTTCTTGGTAAGAAGTTGGTCAAAATCAAACACAACAAGGTGAGAACAAGAGGAGCGGTGGTCACAGAGGTGACCGAGTCCCACAAGCTAGACCATGCATTACCAATGGAGAAAAAGAATATCCTCTCCTTGTAGTAGTATGCAAGCAATAATAGCCATTTCAAACTAGTCCTTGGACCAGTCCACTCAGTACGAGAGATCGAGATGGCAATGGTGAATGACAGAGGCAAATGCAAAAGGCGAGAATTAGCTTTCCGTCGAGATGTGGATCGATCAACCACGTAATCCCTGACCGGGAAGTGTACCCGGCCGGGCCTCGGGGTTTGGGTGTGCGCGAGTCGGCGTCAGCCAGCCGACAGTGGCGCAATTCGGCCCGGACAGGGTTGCAATGGTGGCTGGAGTCAAGATCCAGATAAGCACTTGGATCCATGCATCCGACGAAACATATGCCCTGAAAGCAATTGATGCAGAGAAGTGGTCAGTCGTCAGTTTGATGTCCGTAAACTGGTTTTTGTATTATGTAGTATTGCTGGAATCTTCAGTGACGTGAGGTCTCAAAAAGAAATCTTAGTGGACTGAGATAGGAGTAGACCCTTCATGCCGTGTCAATCCAGATCTAGTCCATTTTGACTATTGTACAAGAGAGGATATGAGCTAGGGATGATTGGGGCACCTATTAGCATGGGCGTGAGTACGAAGTGCAATTCGCCCGGAAACGAGGAAGGTGCTAGCATGGGAAAGAAGCACGTATGGTATGGTTGGGGACTGTAGCGACACGTTACAGAAAGGCTAGATTTGGTGGCGGCATGGATGAAGATTGCTGGATCTGGTGCTGAGGCGGTGAGGATCGTCGAGATATGGCGCCATTGTCGCTTTCTTTCTCTCCAGTTGCTGTCATCTTCTTCGTCGGAACGGTCGGTGAAGCTGGTGACTCGGTGCCGTAAGGCTAGCTGTATCCAACAGCAGTGCGACTAAAGGCCGTTGGATTTCGCACTAGAGCGGTGAAGGACGGTGAGGAGGGGATGGCGTGGGACGGCGGGGAGGGGGGTGGCGGTGCGTGGAGGAAGCAGGGGTGGAGGAGCGTGAGAGAAGATGACGGAGGCACGAGGAGGCAAAGGAGGAGACAGTATTTGATGATGGATTGAACCACTAAGGTAAGGTAATTGATGATAGACTGAGCTATAGATATGATGTTTTTTACGAAATACCACTTTTGTGCCGGGCTGACCCAGACACTGCCCAATTGGTCGTGCTATGCCGTGCCGCCTATCGTGCAAATTTCTAGACCTAACACGACCCATTATTTGTACCGTGCCTGTTTGGCATGAAGACATCCATGACGTGCCAAGGGCTAGTCCAAAAAGGCACGGCACTACATAGGAGGAGGAAAGGTTTATGCATTTGTTATTTCGCTTAGGGCAAGTACAATAACAAAGCTAGCTGCTTACTCTATCTCCTATCCATATCATCTAGAGTAAGCACTCAAGCTAGTTTGTACGATAGTTATCTCTAAATGTTGGCTCTAGATGCTGTGCATTAACTATATCTTCTCTTTTGTACATAACTAATCTACATATACTCCCATGCAATGTTTACTACTAAATAAGAGCCAGCTCTCTTCTCTCTCCTCTTTTCTCACTCTTTCACATAAGACAAAACTAACGTATGTTAAGAGTAAGCTGAGATGATTTTATTGTATATGCCCTTAGTACCGTTGTTCCGGAAGAATTCTACTACTAGGTTCGGAATCACGCGTGGAACGGTCAAACTTCCATGTTTTCACCGTGAGTAGAGCTAACGTAGTGGCGCTGGCACCTGAAAGGTTGAATTTGCTCCGAGAGAGAAGGACAACAAAAACGATTCTTAGATTTCACAGATCGCGGACCGTATACATAGCGAATAGAGTACTACTAGTGTGATGCTGACATACTGTACATAGAACGATTTGACCGAGTACTACTGCATTTTCAAACGAACCACACGCACGTGGCGCGTGGAGTAGTCCCAGCACGGAGAAGAATCGGCAGCACGCGCACGGCGGGGGACGACAGGTGCAGCGTGCGTGCCCGCGACGTCGCACGGCGAAGTCGTCAGGGAGAACGAACCGTGCGGGAACTGCACGGGCGCGGAGCGCAACAGCAGCCCGGCAAGCAAAGCAACCGGCATTGACCGATCCACCACCCCCGCGCGCTGGAGCGCGACATCCCGCGCATGCAGAACATCGCGCCGGCCGCTGGTTGGTCGCATCGCGTTGCGGCCCAATCGTCCGAGGCAGCGCCCAACTCGCGACGGGAACCGAACCAACTTGAGACAGCCCGCGCGTACGATCACTGTTTTAGCCTCCTCCTAAATTTTTTATTTTTTGTAAAAAAAACTCTCTCCCAAAAAAATTTACAAGTCTAGCCTCTTAACTACTACGAGAGGCATCTTTCAGCTCCCACGCTCTCCTAGAGTGGAACGACCTTCCGCGCTGCCCTCTAGCACCAGCCCTCCTGCGCGAGACACCGCCAATCTTGTGCTGCCCCTTTGCGGTGCCTCCTCCTTCCGCGCCTCCGGAGCGTGGCAGCCTCGGCGATAGCTCCCGCGTCGTTGGCCTCCCGCACTCTAGAACTGTGCCACGCTGGCTTTCCACATTCTCCATGCGCAGTAGGCAACATGTATCGCCTATCTTGACTTTCACGGTGAGGGAGTGGCTAGATTTGCACCGTAGGAGAGAGAGACGAGGAGGCCAAAACAGTTATCATTTTCGATCTGATCAGCCTCCCAAGAGGCCGAAACATGTTACGATTGACGAGTTGGGCATGAGTCGTTAGGGTACTCCCAACGCTGCTATGTTAATAGTTTCTTCAATATGACACGTAGGATTAATGATTACGTGGAGGGAAGATTAAAGAAGAGAAATATAGAAGCTATTTCTTAGATAAGAAACAGCTTGGGTACACAAGCCAAAAGAATATATAACAAAAATATGTATAGGGAAGAGGAGAGTTGTATCTAACTTTATTAAATGTTTTGTATGATATTTATTTGATTTTCTCTATGTATTTGGTTAAGATATAAAAGATTGAAGAGGTAGTATCAAGTACTATTATTGATAATATGAATATTTTTAAATATAACTGTAGAAACTATGTATTACAGTATTAGGATTGGGGTCTCAGTTTCCAGCTCGCAGAGCATTCCTCGCTTTTGCTGTCGTATCAGGTGAGCTTACTCGGGAGTCGAGGGCAACCGCCGTTCAGATTGTACACGCGCTTACTCGGCTTCGAGTGCTACGTATGCACGCTTCGAACTCTTTTTTCTAAGAAAATTAAAAAAAATTAAATATTTATATAATATAAGTCACGTCTAAATAAATTATAAAAATATTGTATTTTAGCGTGTACTAATAATTTTATAATAAAAGTATAATTCAAGTCCAGAATCAACAAACATACTAATACATTTCTAAAAGATCATAAATGATAACTATATCATAATATTATTAACAATAAGTATTTAAAATTTTAAATACGAGTTGAGTTCTTTTACTATATTTTCTTATAGTCCAGACTTATAAGATATGTATTTGTGCATTTTAGTAATGTAGATTTCAAAATAGATCCAATGTTTGGCCCATTGATACCGATGTGGGTTATCATTAGCTACAAACTACGTCAAATAGCAGAGCTTTTGCTAGTTATAACGTTTGTATTTAATATAGTATAACATTGATCCGTAGCTTTACATTTGGAATCAAAAATTTATAGCGCAAGCTATAGTTAGCTACTTAGAACACCGATCACAAGTGATGATGATGATGATGCATAATGTATTTACGTTTAGTACGTAAACACAGGCACGGACGGCAGCAATAGGCCCAATATGATCAGAACTGTGTTTGTTGCAGGATTGGAAAGCCGAGAATACTTGGCCCGTTGGTACATTTGGATCCGTGGCCCATTGCCAAAACGTGCATTGGAACTAGTGATGTCTAAGGTTATTGGGCTTTTTGCAATACTGAAACGCCAAGATGCCGGGAATTAGCGACTGCGTTTTTTTTCCTGCTTAGGATGTCTTCTTCTGTAACTGTTTTGTGAAATGCTTCATGCTTTGTCTGCTTCATGGGTATACACGTTCTTGCTAGTAAGCAAACTGGTGCTAGTTGTTACGCCCATTGGGAGATATGCAGAGTATTAGTAGTCATATGCGTTCTGTGTAATGTGTTCTGCTGCAGAGGACTTTTTTTTTTTTGCGAGGGGGAGAGGACTTTAGTGAGACTATGTTAGTAAATCCACACATGGCAAGGGCATTTTTAATGTCCACTAGCAATAGTTCAGAAACTTTGTTAATTTTCATCTTGCGTGCTACAGAACGTTTATTGTTTGATTATTTTGTATAATTAATATGCACTTGGACAGAGGAAACAATGGTGAGGACTTTACTCGATCCTTTTGCCGTGTAGGTGGACAAAAAGTTCCACTGGACCAAGTTGTATGACTTAAAGATTTGCAAGGAGAGGACTTCTGATTCCTTTATTGTTGAGTAACACAATTTGTGTATCCACAAGTCTTATTTTTATATTTTTGTGATAACAGCAGCCTCTTCAAGATTCAATCATGATATCCTGACAACTCTAAAGATTATTCTTCTAGTTTGTTTTCTTCCATTAGAGCAGTTTGGTTTGGTTGTACTTTTTACAATTTTTTCAGATACGATCCGAATGCAATGTGCCAACATGTACAAGATGGTCTTCCTAGTTGCAGGTGTTTAGTAGCTCAAGTTGATGCAAGCATGACTTCTCCAACACGAAGTTTATAATTTTGTCGTCTGAGCTGGAAAAGGAAGTAGCTAATCATAACACTGGCATGTGATTGTAGTTTGGGTAACTCCTACTCATCCAATGGGAGTAATTTGTTGATGCTGGCAAAGTAGTGGTCTGGCAAAAGGCAAGGAAAAACGATGGAGTAGTACAGACTACAGAGACGCATAGTTTTAGGTTCTATTTGCAATTGATCAAGTAGGCCATGTTAATCTATATATGTAGTCAACTCCATGCCTAATTAGTGATTAGGCCATGTGGTTTCGGGAGATGAGCAATTTAGAATTACAAGCCACTAAATCTAGGCTAAAATTTGCATCTCAATCTTATATGCGGCCAAGCTGGTGCTGGGCAGCAATGTTAACCAGCCCTGGGAAAAGGTGCCACAAAGCTGAGCTTTCAGTTTCTTCCAGAAATAATCACGCATATGTTTAATAGTTAGTCAAATCAAGAGCGTGATGATGTAATTCCTAGAAGCTAAATAGCACGCGATTATAGCTTCAACGCATAGTGATTTGAACATGACGATGATGTAATTGATAGGTGTCAAAATCAAAATGACACCTGAAGGAAAATCAAAATCAAAATCAAAATGAACACCGTTTCTGAAAGTATAATGTGACATGCACCAACATGAAGCATGCAGACGAAATATTTACATGGTTGGTTAAAGTAGTCCTCAACATCAATTCGGTTGCCCCACCTGGGATGGCACCTGGATCATATTTGCCGGCTTTTACATGTGGCTTAAACCATATTTTTCAAGTTGCACCTAGAAGGCTAGAACAATGCAACAACATGATATTTTAACAAGTAGCTTAACTTCATTGGTGGGGCCAAGACAAAACAATAGAGTCCTTTATGCTCTTCTTTTCCTTCTTCAGGTTTAGACTTGCCAGCCAGTTGGTCTGCAACAGCTCTCTGCTATTTGTACTTTGATTTGAAACGTCATGCTTGTGATTTGCTTCTGTAATCTAAAGCTTGCAGGTTCAGAATAAAAAATTCTGCGCCATTATCACATGGATCTCCTAAACAATTGACAGAAGTATATGATTAGTATGCACACTGATGAAGTTCACAAATTGTACTTACCTCCAACAACAAATACATACATGAATCCTTCCAAAAACGTCGCCATCACTTCAACCTACTGCACCATGTAAGAATTGCTTAACATAGTTGCAACTATCGTACTTTTGAGTGAAATAGACTTCTTCAGAGAGCCACGAACACTTTCTAGCAAAGTGTCACTGTCAATGAACCTACTGAATCTTCAGAGGGGTCTTGTTGAGGTATGCGCAAAGAGTTGTTTAAGCTAGTTTCAGATCACAAATTTCTGAGCAAAATAAAGATAATAAGAGATCTTCGGAGATCATAGCTGTGATGTCAACACAAAAGTAGGCCAGACCGGAAAAGGTGTTGAATTTTTTTTTTTTTGAAACGCGTGTGCGGAGCCAAACGTGCAAATATTTGCTCACTACTACTCACCTTACCTTGACCTTATCTGTGAATGCAAGGAGCACGTAAACGCCTTGTTCTGAACCGCAGGGGCCGTAAGTTCACACCAGTAGGATTGTATATAAACTCGGCAGCAAGTTAGGAAAAAAGAGACCAGAGGGGTGGACAGAAGGAAACTAAACAGCTAGAAGAGGTATGTCTTTGCCTGAGTTACTACAGAAACTTCGAGTTCTTGAGGATTCGGCACTACACTGTCTTGGTTCTCTACTTCTCTTTGTGTTACTTATCTTGTTCTTCTTGTATCCTCTTGGTGATGTACAGAATTTAGCGATGGACCAACCAAACAAATGGCTCACGCCGCCGGTAAGCACATTCGATCCTTCCGTCTGAGCTATGAAAAATTGGATACTTCGAGTACTGAAGTTTATAATTCTTGTAATGCCATGTCAGGAAACTGAGGAGCTAGCCTACGTGTACCAGCAAGAACAGCACCCCGGCATGCAACAACAGTTCACAGAACCACCACAAACCGAGCAACAAGAGCAGTACTACACGCCACCAATGGCAGACCCGTTCCATCCATCTCACAGCTCCAATTTCCAGAGCTTTGGGGGTTTGGCCGCATTGCCTAACCTGCCGTTCGGAGCGGTGACGATCAAGAACGAGCAAGGGCAGCCGTCGGGTTCATCATCGAACATCCTCTCCTTCGGCGGTCAGGCTAGCACGCTCAACTTCTCGGGAGGAGCCTGGCAACAAGACGGCATTATTGAAGGGATGCAGCAGGTGCCGGAGAAGCGGAGCAGGGCGGCAGGGAGCGCTCAGGAGCACGTCATCGCCGAGCGCAAGCGACGGGAGAAGCTGCAGCAGCAGTTCGTGGCGTTGGCCACCATCGTCCCTGGCCTCAAGAAGGTGCGCCCGATCATGTTTTTGTCTTTCTTATCGAAATAAAGTGATTGTGCGGCGGGAGCCGGGAATTAGAGAGCTCATAAACTGAGGTACGGGTGGCACCGGGGTCTGAACTCTGAAGGGGAGGTCAAAACGCCGGATGGGGGCCGTGCGGGGGTTTGTTTGTCATTTACGTGCGGACCGGACAGCGCGGAGGAGTCCATGCGGCCGTGTGGAGTGGCAGGTTGATTAGCGGCCGGGCATCCCGCCGCTCCCGCGTTTGGAGGCGTGTGAGCCGGCCACGCACAGATCGATGCCCTGGTTGCTTACCTAGAGCATATATTGATGGTGCAGTAACAGGTTTCACCGGTCCCATTAAAATGCAAGAAGTACTTCCATGCTTTTTTTTTTTTACAATTGCACAACTATTAAATCATGAATAAAAGGTAGATAATAATTACTTACCATTTTGCTTACTTTAAGATTTATGTAACTTATATTAAGAGGGGAAAGCATGGAAGCTTTCCTCTTAAAGTATTTAAATATATTTTAGGTTTCAACGAGTTTTGCATATTTATAGAAGTTTCTAGAAGATTCTAGAAAATCTCAACACCAGATTTCAACAAGTTTCAGATTTCAAACTCAATTTTCAACAAATTTCGTTGAAGGGTTTTAAGAAGCTTCAACAGGTTTCATCAATTTTTGACCTAAAAAGTTTCAGTAAAGTTAACACATGTTTTATGAAGTTTCAACGAGTTTCATCAAAAAAACACAAACAAAAGAGCAAAAAAATCGCTAACATGCTCACCTACAATCATCATCCCGCCATTGCCACTTAGCACCACCATCTCCTCCCTCTGCTCACCCAAGGGGTAAAGCTAGATCTCGAAGTCACCCCTTGATGCATGTGGTGGTGAAGTAGAGCTATGAGGTGACCCAAACAAGGAGGCAGAAATGTAGGTCACGGATCTGATAGATCCCGTCGCCAGACACAAGAAAGACGATCGGATCCGATGGATCTCATTGCTGGCAATGAGAAAGACGACCAGATCTAACTGGTCTGTCGTCGACGTCCTCTTCCTGCCATGCTACCTGCATGCTACCTCCGTCATGCAGGTTTAGGCTCTAAGTTAGATACATGAGCAGATTCCGAGTCGTGACAATGTGATCTACAGTCATTGACGGTGAATCAGGGCACCAACGTTCACCCGTTGCTCTTCCGTGACCATTGGGTTTGCCCATGGCCGCTGCTCCCAACCGTGCACTCCCACGCGCCCTGCACTAGCGGACACTCACACCTAAGCTGTTGGGCCGCCACAAGCCCTTGACTGCTTGTCCTGCGCTTCCCCACAGCCACGGTCGCTCAGCGCTACATGACGAATCTAACAGGGATGGAGACTCAGTAGGCTTCGTTGGGAATGTGCTACATGACGGATCAAACATCACGACGATACGGAGATAGGCAATCAGACGGCTCTTACATATCCTATTGAAAATAGATCGTACTGTATACCGTAGGATTCGGTAGGTCCGCGAGGGGCGTGCGCGGCAGGTTTGCGAGCTGGAAGCTACGCGGGCGTGACGCGTCGTGCACTTTGGCAGCCGCGCGCGGGGTTGGCAGAGCCGGAGGTGGTCAGTGGGGCTATGACTATGAGAGAGCATGAGAAGGCGCTAAGGTAGCCGGCCGGCCCGTTGCCGCAGAGAATGGCCGCTACCGCCACCGCAAATTCGAAACAATTTCCTTCTCGGCGTGTTTACAGGGAAGAACTAACATTTTCTCGTGGTTATAAACTGAACGTCACAGTTTTTTAATAGCCGGTATGTAAATATTGCCGAACAATTGCCAATTAGTGTTTTTTCCCCGAGAGGCGAACGATTAGTACTTTGTGTAAGTCTGAACTTGTTGCATTCAGAGTTCATAACACCAGAAATGAATCATCAATTATTAATTTGCCATCGCCTGTTTGGTGGAAACCAGCCGGCCGATTCCTGGACTTCTCGCAGAAGCACTAAGAAATCGCTTGAAATCGGCTAGAACCGGCTGGAGTTGGCCATCCTCAGTGTAACTATCCTGGACTGAGAGATTACTCAGTGTTAACCCTTCGGGATTCCATTACCCTCCACCCTCCAGTTTGACATATCACTTAACAGTACTGATAACTGAAGAACAAGACGAACACCAGAACTTGCACCACATATATGGCTGAACACTCATGTGATCCGGCATATAGTTCCACGAAGTACCACCTTAACCTTTCCCATTTTTCAGATAGACAAGATCTCTCTCCTAGGGAGCACCATCGACTACGTGAAGCAGCTGGAGCAAAAGGTGAAGGCCCTGGAGGAGCAAGGCACGCGGAAGTATGCCGAGCCCACCGTCTTCGAGAGCAAGTGCTGCATATCCGCCGACAACGACGCCTCAGGCCCCAGCGGGAGCGCCTCCGGTGCCGGGGAGTCCAGCCCGGCCGTCGAGGTCAGCATTCGGAGGAACACGGCCCTCTTGAAAATCTGCTGCAAGGAGAGGAGAGGAGTGCTGGTGATGGTCCTCTCCGAGCTCGAGAACCAGGGCCTCTCCATCATAAACACCAACGTCGTGCCGTTTACAGATTCGTGCCTCAACATCACCATCACTGCAAAGGCAAGGCTTCTAATCTCTGCTCTGATCATACATTGTGCAAGTGTGGTTATAAGTAGCGTTTTTATCTAGGAAATACTTTATGGTTAACGGTTAAGCTAGCCGAGAGTCCCTTCTATTAGCACCTTAGTTACCAGCGTACCAGAAGATGCTTCGAAATTCTAAATTTACTGTATGATCAGAACATTGACACGTTTCAGTTTTTGTGCAGATCGAGGAGGGATTTTCGTCCGCCGTGGAGCTTGTGAAGAACCTGACCATGACTCTCAGAAGTTTCAATTGAAGAAAAATGGGAACCATTGTACAAATGACAATTGATTAGATTTCTCCTCCCCTTCCCTTTTATTCCTTTTCCTTTTAACATGAACAGGAGTCCAGGGCTTCTAGGTAAACCAGCTTTACTTTTTTTTTTTTTTGCGGCGGTTACGTATCCATTTCTACAAGTCTATACCCATTTATAATGCACCTAAGCAAATTTTTCTACGTCCACCCTAAATAATGCACCTCATTAGAGATGGCCCAATGTTCGTGCACCCAGCAAAACGTCTCCAGAAACTTGCATTCATCAAAATGAACGTCTCAGATCTTTCCTCAGTTTTACTCACCCACATCCAATGGTCATTATTTAGTGTGTCTAATCATCCCTGTGGCCCACAACAGACCTCCCCCACCTACATATTTGGAAGGAGAGCGAATCAAACAAGGAAATAAATAAGGAGGATCCGCATGCAAGGAAATCAGATTTGAATTTTTTATTGGCCAAAATTGTACGTACTACATATTTGGAAGGAGGTGAATCAAACAAGGAAATAAGCAGGGAGGATCCGCATGCAAGAAAATAAGACTTGAATTTTCTATTGTCACGGCATTGTGATCGTATTTTTTCCGAATATGACCCTTCTCGAGACTTTTTATTGATCTAGCCCCATGAGCCTAATTTGGTATACGGAGCGCTGAATTTTTATTTTCATTTTTATCTAAGGAACCAAGCGTGTGTGAGTCTTTGCTTAATTTTTTCAATTTTTCTCGCGGAACCGTGGCGAAAGAAACATTTAATTTTATCTTTTTTTCCTTGCGGATCCGGTGATCGGTGAGCGCATTTATTTTCCATATTTTTGAAATCATCCTGTGGTCCACAGCAGACCTTCCTCATCTCCGGCATCAACAAGAAAAGGAAACAAACATCACGGAATCAAGGAAAAGGAAACAAGCGTCTGAAAAGGAAAGGACCATACATTACGTCTTTGGAAAAAGGAAGCGGGAGATGGGCGCGTGGCCGGGAGAACGTGGAGTCTGCAATGGCTCCACGGTCGCCATCGGTGACTTTCTTGAAGCCTTGGCGAGGTTCTTTGGTCGCGACCTCGCTTGTGCCGTCTCTCGGCAAATTTATAATTTATTTTTATTGAAAATAATTTTATTAAGTACAAAATAATCGAAAGTTTTTTGAGAATTTTTCTAGAATTTTTAACCTAATGTGTTGTCTTTTCAAAATCCTTCTATATTTAAAAAAATGAAGGCAACTCACTGTAGCTTCTTTTAGGCTGCGGCCAGGACAGAAGAAGTTTCTTCTCTTCCTCCCTCCATTAAAGCAAGAAAGAAGCTCCAAAGCTCCATCAATCCGCATCAAATCTCCTCTTTCCATCTATGGTGTTAATTCTCCAAATTTAGTGCTCTATTGCCAAAATTTCCTCCCAATCTGATTTGATCCCAAATTATGGTTTCCATAAATATGCTTGTTTCGGTGCTATAAAAGCCGTGAGCTCTTCTCCACCCCATCGCATTGCGTAAATCCCCAAGTGCTCCCTCTTGTAAAGATCGCGGATTTTGGAGGTAATCCAAGCCATCACCGTCATCTTTCAGACGAAATTCACACCGTGACTCCTCCCCATGGCGTCGGTGTCGGCGATCTCACCGCTTGATCTTGACCCATGTGACCGGGCCACCCGGCCTTCTCTCCCCCTTGCCCTGGCCAAGCCCAGAGAGCACTTTGTGCTCTCTGTGGAAGCTGCAAAAAAAATAATCTAAGATCAGAAAATTCTTTTTTCTTTCTCTTTCTTGATTTAAAATCTTTTGGGAGCCCGTTTTCGCCTATTCGACCTCTATTTAGTTCCGTTTTTCTTTCTAAATTCATTTAAAATTCTAAATTTCTCTTTTATTATTAAGTGTTGTATTCATACTTATCTTCTCATTTAATTGATAAGCGGGTGTACTGTCGTCGTAGCGTTAGCATAGGCACTATACTAGTGTTATGTAAAGTCTGTAATCATTTTAGAATACCAATTTCTGTAACTAAACAGATTCGCCCCTGATTTCATATTTCAATGTATTTTCTCTTAAAAAATACTCCAGATATATACTAGAACCTTATATGAATGTCCTGAATATTTTCCATCTCATAAATGCATGTCCCAAAATATGGGCGTTATTCCTGATGTACTGCCTAAATCTTATTGGGCCTACAGTTTACACCCACGTCCAGGAGATGGCAGGACCAACTTGTATAGCAAAACTTAGCGCTCCCCAACCAAGGTTACAAAAACCGCCGAAATTCGGCGAAATCTCGCCGAAATCTAGGATTTCGGACCCCAGCGAGTTTGCATAGACCGGCCGGATGTAAAAATCCGAAAAAAAATTGAAATTACTACAGTATATTTCGGATTTTTATTTTTCGGCGAATTCGGCAAAAACCGCGAGATTTGAATTTTAAACCGAATTTGAATTTTTGGCGGATCGACGGAATTATATCAATAGGTTCTCGAAGTGATCTTCAATGATAATGTTTGAAAAAGTTTATTTTTAGACTTTTTGGCATTTAGTGAGAAACACTCTCTAAATTTTAAAAATTGAGAATGCATTTTCATCTTTGTGAAAAATTTATGGGAGTATCATAAGATATGTAGGATAATACATAAAATTTATGAAAATATTTTAACATCATTTGTTATGTTTTAAAAATAAAAATCGAAATAGGATAAACATCAGTTCACGCGGACCACTTGGAAGTGGTCCGTATACTTCGTTCACGCGGACCACTTTCAAGTGGTCGGCGTGAAACTGACTAATATCGCTAACTAGTCCGGCGTAGAAGTAAAAACTTACGGACAAAGAATTCAAGTGGTCCGCGTAGAATTATGAGAAATTTAATTCTAGCGGTTATAAGACATTTTCGATGAACCTTTTCAAGAAAACATATAGAAGAAACAGACGAAATCGCACATGTAGCAAACTTGACTCCCCTAAATGTGATATTTTGATAAAACCTTTTCAAAACACAAGCGGGATCAATGTAGGTCATATGAATAAGATTTCAATATACAATAAGATTTCCATATACAATAAGATTAGTAGGTATACCGAATTCCCCAATTTCATACTTCACGCACGTATACCCGAATTCCCCAATTTTTAAAATTCCTCGAGCTTCATAACTACTGAAAATTTTATGGCAATATTATTCACATGTCAGAATCATGCTATTAAAATTTCAAATATTTATAACATGCTTTGTCCCATTTTTCATTCGGTTCAAAATTGCGTGCGTTTCATTACGACAGTACCAATGTTTCAATTTTTAAAAAAATTACATGATTCAAAAAAATCTGAAATTTTTATGACAACATTAATAATACGTCAGAACTCTCCAAAAAAATTCGAAATTTTCTCCATCTTTTAGACCAATTTTCGGGCTTGTCAATCTGGCGAAATTTCGCCATTCTCGGCGAGATCTCGCCAATTCTCGAAATTCGGCATTTCGTAGAAAAAACCGGATTCAAAATTTGGATTTGAATTTCGGACGAGATTTGTCCGAAATTACCGAATTTCGCCGAAATTTCGTTTTCCGGGCATGAACGGTATTTTATCCGAAACCGAAATCCAAAACACTGTCCCCAACCCCCACAGAGGCTACCCAGCAACGAGGTCCCCCATTTGTAAGAGCTTACTTGACACGGGAGCGCGGCAGGACACGCCATGGAAGCCGCTGGCTCCGTCGACACGTGTGCCCGCACGGCCCCGTCTGCTAGCCGTACGCGCGCGCCCACGAGGTGACGCACGACGAACGGAGCAAACCGAGGGGCCCGTACACACCGCCTACGCCATCGGCTGGGGGCCGCGCCGACGCGACGAAGTGAGCAGGCCAGGCCACGCGTCGCGCGAGGGTGGAGACGGGGCCGTACTAGAGAGGGAGAGAGGTCAATAGGTGACTAATCTTTTTTTATAATTACTTAAAATCTGGTCAATAATCAAATCATCAATTCTATGAACATAAATTGCTTGAGTATAAATAAAGAATAAAATGCAAATCACAAGAGACATACCGATATTTTACCGTAGTGTTTAGAGACTTGCCGATCTCCCCTAATCCACGTTGAGGCAAGCCCAAACCGCTTTGAACCGGCTCCACAAATTGAGAATCCGCCTCGATTGCACTAGTGGTAGCTTTTTTCCCCCTCCGAGTAGATGAGCCCGACCTTCATAGATTTGCTGGCTTTCTCACAATCTCCTTGAGAAGGTTATCGTGCACGACGCCTCCACACGCCACGCCGTCTAGGTGTCGGCAAACACCAAGAGTAACAAGTTTAACCCTCTAGCTTGAGCTCCACCGCGTACAACACATGTACAATGTTGATCACCGAGTGCAACACATGCACAAGTCTCCCCTCAAGTGCAACACATGCACAAAGGGCTCTCAATCATTTTCTAATTGCAGCACATGCAATTAGAGCTCACTCTTAGCTCAAGAACAAAATGTGAGGGTGCAACACATGCACAATGTCACCTAAATACTCAATAAGGCTGACAACAACTAAATACCAGCCCCCAAGGCTCCTTTTATAGCCTCTTCAAATAAAACTATTCGTTGCGAGGCAAAAATGGGCAAAAACCTAGCAAACCCAGTGCTACCGCCCTACTAGGGCTGGTAGCACCGGCCTGTCTGACCGAGAAGTACCTCTTCTGGAATTTTCATACTGGTTTTTAGGCCAGTGCTACCGTTCGGCCAGTAGCACCGGGCCTAGAGCTGGTAGCACCGCTCCTATGGGGGCGGTAGCGCCACTACTACAGCGACTAAAATGATCATAACTTTTTACTTCGAACTTCGATTTATGTGATCTTGGACTCTATCGAAAGCTTATCAAGAGGGCTACAATTTCACCCTTTTTCAAGATTTAAGCAGCCATAGATATTTTTAAATATCATAAAAACTCCAAATTAAGTATTCAAGTTTAAAATCTGATTTTTCTCGAAATCCCTCACATAACTTGATCAAGAGCGTGACTACAAGCTAGCAAGAGTGAATAAGATTAAATTTTAAGCCATGTAATGATCAACTCATGATCAACATAATTTTGCAAAACACATTTACAAATTATAATCACATGTTCCAAAATCAAATGCATGAACACCAATATTTTGCAAAACAAATTTGCAAATATAAATCTTGCAATCAAGAGCAATCAAGATCATATCTTTGAGCCATGCGATAATCAACACATGATCAAACCAATTTGCAAATTCTAGTCACATGCTCCAAAGAATTTCACAAATATCAACTTGTTTGCAAAACATATTTGCAAAACAACATAAAACATGAGCTCCTCCTATTTGCAAAACACATTTTCAAATCAAATCTCCATACAAAGAACACATCAATAAAATTGTAAGCATGTGCTACAACTATTTGCAAAACACATTCGCAAATATTTGCTCCATGCAAAAAACCAAATCAAGAAAGTGTGAGTTAAATCAAGCAGGATCGAGCTATCAACACATGATGAGACTCAAGTTATAAGACTCGACTCCTCTTAATAGTACAGCAGCCTATACTAGCAACCTGATCTTCTAACCAAACATCGAGACCGGTAAAAAAGTAGGAACACATCCTTAGCCCTATGCTAGTTATACATTTGCCTTGTGCAACCACTTTGAGCTTTTATGATTACTATCATCTTCTCTCCAAGTCGGGATCTCCTCTCGTTCATCAACACATGATGGACTTCCTTTGCTCTTCTCTTCAAGATATCTCATTGATGCCCATCAACACATAATGGCATTTATCCTCCTTATTCTTGACTTGATGACAATCAACACATGATGCCATCCAAATCTTCATCACCGTTGGATTTAACCTACTTTCATAATTCATAGAAAATGCTAGTCAATTGATTTGTCTTGAGTATATTAATGCAACTAATGCTTTATATACTCAAGAACTTTTTATTTGTCCTTTAACCAACAAATTCGGAGATGCTATGTTTAGACCCAGCAGGCATTATATACTACTATAACTCACTTTATGCAAACAATATGGGATTAATTCCACCATCACTAAAGGGTTAATCTAGAGGTGCTATGTTTAGATCCAAAAGGCATTATATACTACTACATTCACTTTATGCAAACAATGTGGTATTAATCCCACCATCACTCTATGGGCCATATGGCCCTTCACATTAACGGGCCGGGTACCCTCGGCACACACCGTATACACGACATAGCTAGAACCACCACTCTGTACATGGCCGTGCGTTCAGTGCCAACACATATGTCATGTCGTGTGGCTACTCCGAACCCACACGTGCCATATGCCAATGGTACACGGTCGTGTGTCTAGTGCCAACACATATGCCATGTCGTGTGGGGTATTACATAACACGTCCATGTGTTCAGTGCAGGGCAATATGCCATGCCGCTCCATATCCTAGCTCACCGTAGGGCAGGTCCACGCATATATAGCATCCTACTTATACTTTCGTCCTCGCTTCATGTAAAATAGTTAATTTAAAGATGCTATGTTTGGACCCAACATACGTTATATACTACAACAACTCACTTTACATATGCGATATGGGACTAATCCCATCACCAATGTATATGAATCATACGAGGTTTTATATTAACAGACCGATTACAGACCATCCGGCCCAGGACCGGAGCCCATACAGTATCCCAGCTGGGCAAACGGCCGAACGGGCTTGAGGACCCGGCCAAGGCCTACAAGCCGACGACTATGGAGTGTACCCTACCCCAGGAAACGAACTCACGGGCAAAACTCAGAAGAAAAGAGGGACCAGAAAGCACGAAGGGCGCGTAGGTCCGTACCACCGCTGCCCGTCCGGTTGCGCCCACTCCTCGCCGGCGCGGCTGCAGAGAGCCAGTCTCGACGGCCGCGCGGTTGCCCCGCGCTTCCTAGCCGGCCGTACGGACAGTCTCCAGTGTCACCACTACTTGCCCAGCGACTTTCCGCATCGCGCGTCTGGTCGATCGACAGTACAGCACTGCACTGCACCCGTGGTCCGTGTGGTGTTGCGGTCGCTCCCTGCTTGTTCGTGCCGTGCTCACGTTGTTTGCAGCAGGCCGTCCTTGCGCCTGCACGTTGAACCGTACCGGCCCATCCTTCCGCTCGTTGGACCGTCTTGTGCTTCAAAATCCATGCATACTTCACGAGCCCACCGTTTCTTTCCTTCTCCGTGCGCTAGCAAGGATATCTGAGTAATCTGACCACGTCCAGCAGCCGAGGTCCCAATAAAGTAAGTGAAGTTGAGCGTTCAGACAGGGCAATCTCGGGTCATGAACCGAGGAATTAACTCCTGGCTGAAACCAAGATTGGCCATGATCAATCCGCCATACCATAACGATCGAGATACGCGAGCACAAGTTTGCCAACGGCAAGAGCACGTACGTACGTTACACTGACCCAAATTAAGTCTACGTACACACGCTTGCAAAAAAAAACGACGGTTTGACCAGAGCATGAATAGCTTCGATGTGCACGTAGAAGTCTTGTTAGAGTGCGGAACAGCCAATTTTCTCTGGATTAGCAACCGGGTTTACAAATCGATCTGTCGATTATCCCCGGGCAATCGGTGGTCGTGGGGCTTAGTGCATGGCTGTACTACTCGCTCGAAGCGTACGTCCAAATTAAGTTCCCGGAAGACAAGGAGGAAGCTAGACGCTCGAGATGATGGGAGAAATGGTAGTGTGGTTTGTATTGACAAACGAAATCAATTCTGTTGGAACCGCTGGTAGGCTGGTAGCACACAATGAGAAATATGATCACACAAAACACTGAGGAGATAGTCTCCAAGAGCTGTTGCAGCGGTTCTATTCTATCCATACGAGGAGTTTCTTCCATATCACGAATTAATTAAGGTTATAATAAAGGGGTCAGCCAATTAATTTATACCATAGTTCAAGTCTGACCTACTTTTGGTACACAGACTCTTCCTTTTATATCTTGCCATATATATGGCCCGTACGCAACAAATTCATTCGTGGTGGCGCTTGAGCTACAGAGTGCTCGTACTAATTGACATTTACCATGGTAAGAGTGATACTGTGCATTTTCCGAAACAATGCAGTTGGCCTCATTATCCTATCAGTTTTGTAGTTGCCAGTTGCCACCATCGAATGAGGCCGCACATACCCGCCATCGCTCGGTCATCTTATTCGTCATCGTAGAGTGAGTCCGTCTCTCTCAGGCCTAGCGAGGCTTAATTTGGCACAGTTACAGAGAAGGTTATTATAAACGATTTGAAAACGTTATTACTGACAGTTTTCTAAACGTTTGTAAGCATTTGCCAGTGATAATAGACACATATCATAGACAGCTTCCCTACCAACTGTGAAAACACATATTACATACGGTATTTAAATAGAACCGTCTGTGATATATTGTAACATCCCAAAAATTTTGTTTTAAAAATAAAGGTTTAAATAAAAAACTAACTAAAACTAAAAATATTATTTTATTGGCTTCTTTGAACAATTTTCTGGATTTTCTAATATTTATTTTGAGATTTCCTCTAAATTTTCTGAATTTTTAAAAGGCTTTTCCTATATTTAAAAATTAAAACTAATTTATGTATGAAGAATAAAAATTAAATTTAAATAGGAAATAATTTTATTGAGTTCAAAATGTCTCTGAGAATCTATGTAAATTTTTCCCAAAATTTTGAACTTTATTTGATATTTTTCAAAGTTAAAAATAATTTTTAGAATTTGAAAATTAATTACTGTACAAAAAATAACAATATAATACTATTTAAAAATATTTATTCGTGCTTTATTTGCTGAAATGGTTGTCATTGAAAATTCCTAAATTTATGATGATTTAATTGAATTTTTCTCGAATTTAATTCGAATTTTCAGTGGAAAATTAATTGCTTTCAGAATTAATTATTTTGATACTGTTCATATGACCCTGATCCACTTCCTCCGGCCCACTCGTCAGCTACAGTGAACTCAAACGGACCTGACCCGCATTAATTTCCATCTGTTTCACTCATTAACTCCGGCGAACTCGGTTACTGTTCCCGCAATAATTCTAGCGAGCTTTATCTGACGATCCGCTGGTCTGATTTCCCTATAAATTTAGTCACAGATTTCTCTCCTCATTTCCCACACAAAATAATTTGATTTTTTGCAATCCAACCTCTGGATCTCTCTACACAAGCCATTCTTTCTGAACTCCCGTGAATTTTCGGCGAGCTCTCTCGATCACTCCCGACCTCCATTTGGCATCAAATTTTAATTGGAGCTTCCTCTCGGTGTCCTATACATTATTTAAAATAATAATTCGAAAATTCTCAATGGAGCACCACCGGCAACTATTTCTTCTACAAGTGCGGCGAGAGGTCAATTTTTGGAATTTCAGCATTTTTTTTGTAAGATTTAAAAGGTCCGATCTCCTTCATTCTATGTAAGATTGACCTAATTTTTCTTCATAAATTCATATAAAATTATAATCTATCTATTTATACTATCTTTATATTTTATTTGAATTTATTTAGGTTTTATTTGAATTTGGTTGATTTGTAACGTATATTTTTCGAAGAGCCGAAAGGACTTGCTACCGACGATATTGATCACCTACCCTTGAATCCAGGAAAGTTGCACATCTTGACCATATTTGATCCTAGTTTTTAGATTTTAATTTGTTTTAAATGTAATTGCATGTATTAATTGTATCAAATATAGTTTAAACCCAGTTTAAAATGACTAGTTACGCCCAGATTGATTTATATCCACATTTGTAAATTTGATTCCATTATACCATTGAAACCATAAGATTATACTTTTATATATATTATGATAATTAAAATAATTAGAGAAATGCTTAGACCGGCTTAGAACCAAAAACTAGGTTTTTGGGGAATTTGTGCCAAATAAAATATGTTAAAATGAAACTATTCTTTCAATGCTATGAAAAGTTATGATAAATGAAAATGTGAGTTTAGACTGGGCGAGAATAGTTGACTGGTGGTTTTTTGGTTTACTGAAAGCTCACCTAGTCAATTAAGGACCAGTCTGGGAGCTACTGAATATAAAGCGCAACCGTGCTTCCACAAGTCTGGTATGGGATAGACCTAGCTACCCATTTAATTATATCTCATTGATGGTTGTGCCATTGGGGGAGTGTGGGATGGTTAGTCTACCACATGGCGCAAGAGGGGGCTTCTGGACTGGGCGGTTTCAACCCTACCAGCAGTGGAATCTTATCAGGTATAACTACATGAGATCAAGCTTTATAAGGGCCTTGTCGTGATTTTTCTCTGCTAACACACCAAATAAAGTGTGTATTTAGACAAAAGGAGATAATCATATCTTGTGGGTAAAGTTGTACAACTTCTGCAGTTAAAACTAATCAATTAGCTGCGCCCGCGGCCATAGGCATGCGGAGCAAGTATTTCACATATTATATTTTGATGTTTTCATAAATGAGTTCAAAAAAGTGAATTTTAGGTGAATATATTCCATCATGGGAAAGTTGGTTTAGCTCCAGGACAGATTCCTGTGTTAAAATTTGTTTAAAAAGAAAATATTCTTTAACTAAAAGTATGCCATTGAAAAATTACTTAGAGTATTGAAAAACATGCTTAGTGCAAAATTCAACCATATGGCCTCCTTTGTCAGCTCTACATTAAAACGCATCTCCCGTGTAACTTGCGAGTACTTTCACTACTCACCTTTGCTTTTTTGTTGTTTTTAGAGGAGTATCTCTACAATAGTGAGGATCACGATAACTATGTCGCTGCCCCAGTTGATTGTCTGTGGTAATTATATTGGGTTCTACTACTGGTTTTATTATGCTTCCGTTGTAATATTTTATTTGGCATGCGTGCCATATTTATTGTAAACTCTGATTATTAATAAAGTACGTTGGATATGTTATGTTATCATCATTGTTGTGTGTACTAGCTTTTCCTAAACTAGTACAAAATACACAGAGGATTTCGAAAGTATTTTTTCGCGGTCCGACATATGTTTTTTTCCTAACTCTATTGGCAGAATTTCCATGATTAGTATCTACTGTTTGTAATTTTATTCTCTTTAGATATTTCTACAACGACATTTACAAGGCACAACCAGTTATAGATTTTGCAATGAATATCAAAACATCCTAGATGCATTGAGGCAACAGCTTGTCTGATGAGAGTGGTCTTAAAATATAAATATTTGTAGTACTTTTATCCCCTAGATGTTAATGGATTCTAAGGCAAAATCCAATTCTATCCACAATTCGACCTGAAAGTTATCATGCTCTGATTTATCTTCCACTTCATTCTCATCACCGAATGAGAATACCATAGGCAGTCTATATACAAGATGCCTTTGGTATTCTCATTCAGGGATGAGGATGAAGTGAAAGATAAATTAGAGCATGATAACTTCCAGGACGAACTGTGAGTGGAATTAGATTTTACCTTGGAATCCATTAATATTATAATAAGAAAGGGGATAAAAGTACTACAAATGTTCATATTTTAAGACCATTCTCATCAGACAAGCTGTTGCCTCAATACATCTAGGATATTTTGATATTCATTGCAAAATCTATAACTAGTTATGTCTTGTAAATATCGTTGCAAAAATATCTAAAATGAAGAAAATTTCGAACAATAAATACTAATCATGGAAGTTTTGCCAAGAGAGGTAGGAAAAAACATATCACATACCTCCACTACACCAGGGTCATGTAATCAAAATTGAATTAGACAGTTAACTAAGCAAATAAAGTCTTGAACTCTTATATGTGCCATTCATGTATTAAAGATAATGTCAGGTGACAATACATTAACAAGATATGATACCATAAATATCAATAAGCATATATTAAGAATCAACATTATTTGATATATCAACACAAGAAAACTTAGGGCTTTTTTATATCTGCTATCATATGTGCCATAGCTTCCACAACAAAGGCTTTTCGATTCTCCCTAAAGTTCCACAACTCTGGCACAGTGCCTATTTGTTTGACATCAATAAACCGATTGACTTCCAGTCATATCTCTCAATCCCTACAAAAGCGATCATGTTGTTGTGAAAAGGGTGTCTTGGTATATTATCAGTAACCATGTCGAATTAGATACTATAAACATTTATATTACCTCTATAAGCTCAGCTTTGGCTTCTTCTATCTCTGCATTTGCCCTGTGGTCCTTAATGATGAGTGTCGTGTTAACAGATTCAATATCTAGCAATTTATCATCTATATCTTTCAGTTTTTGTTTCATCTCATAAATCTATTCTGTTAACTCAGACTTTCCCTTCAATTGTTCTATCTCCTCCTCAAATTTTTGTTTTGCATCCACAGCTTTTTCATGTCGTTTATCTTACCAAATCAGATTTCAATCTTGTCAATTAATTTAAATCAGAAATTAAATGATGTTCTTACATATCAGAATAATGGATTGATCAAAGTAGTGGTAATGAGAATTTCAATGTTCTTGTATATTACAAACCATGCATATATTACAAACTATATGAACAGTAATCACAAATACAAAAAAAAGTATAAGAGATCGTCACAGATATTACATTTAACTAAACTCAATCATGCCTAATCACCAGATAAGTGTTCTAGTAGGATCGAAGTTACAGATAAACTAAACTATGCATGCATGTCCTAGGTATATATTGATCTTTTGTGTACTTTGTTTACTATCATGCCTAATCACCAGATATGGACATGAGTTAATTCGATTTTGCCATCTTCCAATCTACATTTTGCCATTTATCTACATTTGTTCTGTGCACGCATGTCTTCATTTTTTTAGACCCGAAGATCGAAGGATAAAATTGAGGCTCACAGTGAAACAATATTGAAAGGTAAACTAAACTACGCATGCATGCCCTAGGCAGAGATCGATCTTTTGTGTACTTTGTTTACTATTTTAGCAATCATCCATACAAATTACATGATAAGGATCTACAAGGACATAGGGACTCACCGAATCAAACATACGGAGCACAGGCTCGAGGGGAGGAGGAGGAGGTCGTCGAGGGTGAGGAGTGGAGGATGCCGGGGAGGTCGCTTTGAGGAGGTTGTTGAGAGGGAGGTCACAGAGGAAGAGGTCGCCAAGAAGGAGGATGCGGGGGCCTAGGGTTTGGGGGAGGCGAAACACTCTAGATGCTAAGGTCTACGAGAGGAACTTTGGTATGTTTATATAGCTGTCCCGGCCGTATCACAGATAGTTTGTGGGTAGAACCGTCTGTGATTACCCGATATCACAGACTGTTCGTTGATAGACCTGCCTGTGAAGTATCACAGACGGTTCTAACCACGATCCGTCTGTGATATCAGCATTTTCAAAACGTAGATGGTCACGCTTGAAAACCGTTTGTGGTTATCTTTAACACAGACGATTTTTTATATCAGTTTGTGATGAAGCGTCTAATATAGGCCTTTCTATAGTAGTGTGGCTAACTAGCAGTGCAACGCGACAACAGCCATGCATGCGGGGCATGGCTTCTCGTCCGAGGGTGCAACACAATTCAAGCATGCATCGTGGCTGAGGCACGTCGTGAACCTTGGTGGTGCCATGGGTACACAGTAGGTTGCGCACAACGGCGAGGGTAAGACATAGTGGTAGGGGTAAGATTAAAAATCTCACCGGTTTCTCACGATATCTCTCCGAGATCTCTCTTATCGGACTTGGATGAGTTTTGAAATGCGGGCCGGAGTGAAAAAAAATTTAAAAATTTTGAATTGCTACAGTAATCTCGCTATATCTCGGCGAGATCTCGCTATAAACAGCCGAGATCTCAGGATTTTAATCTGAAATTTGATGTTTTATGATCAAATTTGACAGAAAATTGATCAATAACCCTTAATAAAGTCATCTCCTATGAAAATTTGTTGAAGAACTGAATTTTTGAGATATTTTTTAAAAACTATAGAAACACTATCGGATTTTTATAAAATTGTACGTACTTTATCATGATGTAAAAAATTTATGGTACCATCCTAAGAATGTAGGATCATATATAAAAATTTTAAAAATAATTTAACTTCATTTGTTATCTTTAAAAAATCAAAAACAGAATGAACATAATTGGGACAGTAACCTTGTTAGAATTTTATAAATTTTCTTGAGTGTGATCATGATCCAATTTTTTTTTGAGAGCTTAGTAATTTCCTCAGTAACATTATATAAAATTTTCAACTTTTTTTGTTTGCTCAATAAAATCTATGTATGCATCGAACAACATTTGTTATATTTCAAAAAATTAAAAATAGAAAGAACAAAAATGGTACAATGCAATTGTAAGAATTTTATAAATTCACCGAAGTGTGATCATGATTCAAAATTTTTATGAGATCTTAATAATTTCCTTATAACCATTCTAGAAACTTTTCAAAAATTTAAACCTTTTTTTATTATTAAAGCAAATCTATGTATTGATCATTAGGCTTTTATCAGGACGTAGCATTGTCAGAATTTTTGAAACTTCTTAAAGCTTGATCATCATATAAAATTTTTATAGAAACATTAATGATACATCAAGAACATACAAAAAAATTCAAAATTTTCTAACGTGGTTTGTACCATTTTTTATTTGGTTGAAGTTTGCCGGTATGGATTTTATCAGGACAGTAGCACTGTCTGAATTTTTATAAATTCATGAAGATTTATCATCATCTGAAAATTTTATGGGAACATTAGTTATGCATCATAACAATGCAAAAAAGATTCAAAAAATTTCTAACGTGGTTTGTTTCATTTTTCATTCGGTTCAAACTTGTCGGTCAGTGTTTTATCAGGACAGTTGTAATGTTTGAATTTTTAAAAATTCCTCAGATTTGATAATCATCTAAAATTTTTATGTTAACATCATCGATGTGTCATTAACCTCCACCAAAAAATTTCAAAATTTTTCGACGTCGTTTGAGCTATTTTTCGCTCGGTGCAATCTCGCTGAGATCTTGGCAAATCTCGATGAGGTCTCGGTAAAACCGGCCAAGATCTCGGTTTTCTCGGTAGAAAAAAAAACGGAATTCAAATTCTACTTTTACATTTTGTCCGAAATTTGTTTGAAATGGTTTAGCATAATAAGGTAATACGATTTTTTTAGTCGTATCTTAGTACGGGCATTGAACAGTCTGCTATGGCATTCAAGTGATTGGCCGTTGGCTACGTGTCTAGTACTATTAAATCACAAGACAGATTAACCATGCCAACCATTGCAATCTTTACTAGCATAATCAGCAGGGCTATCGTACCAGGGCAGTAGGATACAGCCAGACGCTAAATTAATTAGATCTCCTGGTCATCTGTCGACCCCCTGTGCTACAGTAACGACAAAGAGCAGAAAATAAGGAAAGATAAGCTGCTTTACTAGGGCCAGCAAAGATCTAGATTGCACGGGACACCTCACAAGAGCTGTTGCTGTTATTGCTCGCATTACTTTGTGCTCTACGAAGTTGAAGCTTGTCTCAAAGACTCGCTCAAAAGATTAGGTAATGCGGCAGTCCAAAACTCTGCGATATGTATGTATATATATAATACGTACAGGGAGTCCAAAGTCACTTAGAACAGCGTACCGTTGGAACGTTTGGTGTTGGGAGACAAACAAAAAACTGCACTTTGTTTAGGAGGCTAAGTAGTGGGGTACAAATTGAATTAATCTCGAGAGGGCATTGGGCTCGGGCCCGACCCAAGCCCCACATCGCCGCGAGAGCCGGGCGCGCGTGCGCGTCAATGCGGTGGTGGTGGGCTCGCGTGGCACGCGCGCCGCCGTGTGCAGTGCAGTGCAGTGCGACGCATCATTATTTCCTTCCTCCCACCTCGACGGCCGAGCCAAATTAGCGGTCGTGTTCGGGGACAAGATTTCGCGGCGTTTCGGACCGAATCATGGGCACCGCATCATGGCTGCTCCGGACTCGACTCGATCCACGCTTGTTTCTGTTGCTCTCTTCCGTCTTCCATCAGACCGTCACCAACCCGCCTTGATCAAGGTGGCCACTGGCCACTATACGCACAGTGCTCTGCATGCATGCATGATTCAGGAGTTTACTAGTAACTACTATGTGACATCGTGATCCTAGAATCCTGGTTCTTGGTAGGTCCGTGTGTGTAAACTGCTGACTTGTTTGTGCGCCTTCGGGCATGCTTGCGCAGCACTTTACGTTTGTTTTTGTTCGTTTGATGCGGCATTATTGGCGGTGCTAATATGATGGCATTCTGTAAGGATGTGTTGCACGTCTCTTAACAGATAAACAAAGACGTGCTATCTTCGGATGGCAATGGAGTCTCAGCGTGAGGAGAAAGTTTCTCAAATTGCACTTTTGTATGGTGTCTTATCTATTATCTATTATTTAATAAAAGCGGGTGACAGTCCTTTTATAACGCTAAGAAAGAAAGAAATATTCTAGAAATTCTAAAATAGAAAAATAAAACATCTCGTCCTTAATTAGGTGAGCCATATTTAGAGTTGAACCTAACATCCATCGGATATTATTAAAAAGAGAAATATGCTAAAAATTCTTTAAAAAAAACATTCGATCCTCAACCTGATGGGCCCTAATTACAAGGTAATATTAGATATTATTACTTAGAGACATATCACCTTGTAATTTACTAAAAGAGTAGATAACCCTTACGTAGACGTAATGGGAAAAAAAGAAAGAAAGCCGGGTATACTTGTGCTGACTATTGTGGAATATTCTAATAATAATATACTACCTATCTTATTTCTCGCAAGTTTTCTGGCCAAGGAGGCCAGCCGATATCCCGTGAAAGGCCCACGAAAAAATGTGTAATTATGTTTAGGTCCATTCAATCATTTTTTTGCGAAAATGACCTTTCGGTTTGGTAAAATCGCGAATCCTTCTAAAAAGACCTAAAATAAATACGAAAAAATGTGTAATTATGTTTAGATCTTTTCAACCATTTTTTACGAAAAGGACCTTTCTATCTGTTCTGTGAAATCGTGGATTCTTCGTGAAAAGAACCCAAATAAATGAAAAAAAGAGCGTGATTACGTTTATATCCTTTCAAACGTTTCGCGCGTTTTATCGATTTACTTGAGTGGGAGAGCAGCGATCGCAGCGTAGCATGTCGCGTCCACACCGCGGACACTCATCTAGTATCTATTATAGTGGGGAGGATTTCAATGCATGTAGGTCCTCCAGCTCAGCTTATTTGCGAAATGTAACAGCCTCAAAAATTATAAAATAAAGAAAAATGAAATAAAAATCTTTTGTGTATTATTTTCGAAATTTCTGAATTTCCTGGATTTTCTGTGTATTCTTTTGGCTTTTCTTTAATGCAAGAAAGTGAAACAAAGAATATGGTAAAAAGTAAAAATGTTAATTCAACAAAAATTTACCAAAGACTCCAAAAATATCTAAGGGCTCTCCTCAGCTTGCTTAAGTCGGTGGGTAAGCTGAATTAGTAAAAATATTAATTAATCAAAGATAATCATGAGTAAATATCTCAGGGTAAAATGGTAAAACAATTTGGTAAAAATATCTGTAAGTCATCCTGACCCAAAATTTCTATATTGCTGACATCAAAACAGTATCAACCTTCAGTAAAAATATCAAGAATTTATTAAATAATTTTATAATTTTAAAAATTCAAAAACAGTGAATAAATAATCTGGAAAACAGTAATGTCAGAATTTTTAAAATTTAAATAATAATAATTAAAGTCTTTAATTTTTACATAAGGTGTATAATATCATTTAAAACCATAATAAAAAGTTTTGTAAAATAATCATTTCATTTAAATCACAAATTAAAAGAAAAACCGAATGGGCAATGCAGTAACTGTTGCAAATGTCAGAATTTTATAAAAATCTGCATGCATCATAAAATAGCGAAAATTTTTCAGGAGGCTGGTAATATCCTTGCCGACCTATGGTAAAAAGTTTATAAAATTTCACGTCGTTTTGACCGTCAAAATCCCCGTTCTAATCCCGTTCGGTCGTGAGCCTTCGCCAGAGTTCTTTTTCTGTTTCACTGACATGTGGGCCCGGTCTATCAGCGAGCCAACTCAGCCGACAGCCACCGCCATCTGGCCCCCGCGTGTCAGCCTCTCAGCCGCGTTCTTCTCCCCCTCTCTCTGCCTCTCTCCCGCGTCGACGCAGACCTCTCGGTCTTTCTCGCGCCCGCGCCCAAACCGCCTTTCTCTCCCTATATAAACCCCTCTCGTGCGTTCGCAGCCAACCTAGCCGTGCCCCTGCAAACCCATTCCGCCGCTGCTTTGGTCGTCTTCTCCGTGACGGCAAAAGCGCAAAGAGGGCAAAACTTCAAATCTTCGCCTCGGTCCATTCCAATCCAATTCCTTCAACCCGGCACCTAGCACCTCCAGAGCTCGTCCCAAGCCTCGTGAAGCCCTTCTTCCCGTGAGCCGCACCTCACTTCTTCTTCCGCGCCACCGCGCACGGTGAGAACCCTCCTCTGCCATTCATTCTTTGAGCTAAACCCGAAATGGGATCCTTGTGATGCCCGATGCTCGTAGGGTGATCTTCAAGCTTAGGAGTAGCTAGTTCGTCGCGTCGGCCGGGCCGTGAGTTCGCCGCGCCTCGCGGTGCCGACCGCCTTCCGGCCACCTCCGGTCACCGCGCCACCACCCAAAGGTGCGCCTTGGCTCTTGGTGCCTCGGTGGAATCGATTCCGTCGGTCCGGCTCGGTTCGCCGTCGGCGAAGCCGAGCCGCGTACCTGCTCTGAGTCACCGCTAAGCGGCGACTGTGTCGGCCGCTTCGCTTAAAGCGCCGAGATCGTCGGTGACCAGTGAGCCCGACTGTCGATCTCATCATGCGCGTCGCGGCGATCGGCTACCATGTGGGCCTCGGTATCGATCGCTTAGCAGCGTCGTCGTCGCCGACACGCGGACCCGCTGTCGACCTCATGCAATGCGATCCATGTGAACCAGCAGCGTCGGCCATACAGCCAGCGCATCGATCGGTGACCGATGGGCCCGACTGTCGATGCCTCGGTAGTTCGCCGAAAAGGAAAGCGCGTTTTCCCTGTGAAAGCGTACTTTCCATTTTCGGCAGTTTTCCGATTTTTAGTATTTATTCAAAACCTAGATATTCATTTAGCTATAACTTTTGAATCATTTAACCAAATTCGATGAAATAAATTTCTAAATTCATATAAAATTCAGTAGATTCAGAATATGCAAAAATATTTCAAAATTGAATTTTATTTGAAATTCGAAGTCAAATTCAAAAGAAAGGTTAGAAATATGTCATTCATGAAAATTTTGCAAATAACCTCCAAATTTAGTAAAATAAATTTTATTAGAATCCATGTAATCTCAGAAACCAGAATATGTTAAAATACTTAGGGTGTGTTGTAAGAAAAATTTAAGTTATAAAATGGGTAGTAAATAATACCATAATGGTTTAATTAAACTAAATCTTTAAAATTGTAAAGGGGAACAAATAACTCATGTAATCATTCCTGAATTTGTGAAATCATTTTATTTGAATATTTCCATCTGATTTCTTTTTGGCTCTATTGAAATTTGGTATTTGTTATATGTTGCCGTACGACGTGTAGAACCCGAGCGAACCGGTTTATTCGATGACAGGAGTTGAAGTCGAGGATAATCAACAAGGCAAGCAAACCCCCATTGATCATATTGATCCTAGTTTTATAAATGTTTTCATTAAATGTTTTATTGCATACTTTACTTTGATTAAAGTGTGCTATATTTTGGGTATTGGTAGTTGTACCTATTGTCACATAGAACTTCCTTGATAAGTAGGAAATTGAGAACCTTGAAAACCCTAGAATAGCTTAGACATTATTTAATGTCAATCTAGGTTACTCACATTTAGTAACTTGCTTAGCCATGCTCAAATGAACATACAACCATGACATGATTAAAAATGTTGGTTATGAAATTTAAAGGGGTATGACCATTTTTATGGTTGGTATTTGGTTGGAAAATGAAAATAAAACTATGGTTTAGATGTGGGCAATTATTGGCAATAGCCGGTTGTGCATGTCTTTGCACGTAGTGTAGGGTGGAGATTATTGCCCATGTCGAATTAAGGACCGAACTATGGGTTGTTTTCAGGCCAAGAACATTCATACAACACAAGTGCTGGTATGGGACAGCTCTAACTTATTAAGTTGTTTAAAACTAGCTTTGCACTTGGAAGGCCGGAGTAGTACGAGCTGTTTCTTAATGAATTGCTCGACGGGACGTCCACACCGAGGTGATCATGGATTAAACGTCTACCAATATAACGGTGTACGCCATACTGTGGGTAGTTCCATCATTTCTATGCTCTGAGTTCTTACACCACAGAATGGGTTATCGCCATTGTCTTTGGTGCAAAGTTAGGTTTAAATAATGTAAGCTGTTATAACATGACTCTCTGCACACCAAAGCGGTGTGCAAATATCGATTGCTCAAAGAGTCAGTCATGTCTTGTGGGGAAAGTTGTATACCTCTGCAGTGTAAAACTAATCGATTAGCGCGCCATGATCATGGACACTTAGTAAAGTCATCACATAGTTAGCGCTTTGCTTATTTTCATAAAAAGTGGTTTCTACCACGTGTTGGTCATTTCATTGTGTGCGGAAGGAAATGGTTTTAAGTATGATCAGATACCCAAACATTCGTGATTTATTGATGCTTACATTCTATCACTTTCAATATTAAATTGCTTTTATTTAAATTCCATTTTGCAATCTATTATTTCGTATTTACATTTCAAACCGACTTTATGCAAATTAACCTTAATAGCCTTTCATTGGAATGGCTCGCATGTATCTTAGGATTTGCATAAGTCTTGCGAGTGCGTAAGTACTCAACTTGCCAATGTTGATGTTTTTAGGTGAAGAAAGCAGATTTTCCGAGCGATTCTTACGTTGATGCAGGATGCGGGGAATTTATCGATGAATTTATCGAAGGATTTTCCCTTGTCAGTTGCCTGTGGAACAATGGGTTAAAAAGGCATACTACAAGAATTTGTCTCCACTGCAGTTTTACTTTTGGTATTGTAAAAATAATATGTAATCTTACTTCATTGTGTAATAAAGTTTGTGTATGATTTGTGATATCAATTTGTATTTGTGCGTACTAGCTACTGATCATGGGACTAGTACTGTATGCACATGGTATCCATTTTTGGTATTTATTTATCAAAAATGGGGGCCTTACAAGTTGGTATCAGAGCCATGTTGACCGTAGGAAACCTTAGGTAGTATGGGAGTAATAAAAACTTAAAACTTGATATTAGGATCCAAGTGAACTAAAATTTTGAATTAGGACATCTTACCTGTCTATTCTTTATATGCATGAAACTCCTCTTTTGGTTATGCGTATACTTGTTAATAACTCTTTCCTATTTTTAAAATTCTGCTAGAATCTTTTCTTCCAAAAATTACTTTACTGTCTTACATTTAATCAGAATACTAATTCCTTGTTAAATGTGAGATGGCGGATACACCCCATGTTATACTTCCACTAATAGGAGAATTACGGCATGGCGGAATTCTTACTCGTTTGCTAGAATTCGCCCATTTTCCGAAAATCCACGATATATAGTATTCCACGCTGCGATTAGTTCTCTCATGGAATACATAGCTAAGTGGATATCCTACCGAGATGAAGATAGTGAAGAGTTTTTGTCTTTTGAGGTCTGGATCTTCCCTTATGATGGCCATGAATGAAGCCGCCTATATGGCTATTGTCGATTCACGCCACGCCTTACAGGCGGCGGTGGTATATAGGAGGATTCCTCTCGCCACCGGTGGGGAGAATAATTATATGGATGCCACGGGTTACAAAATCTGCTCTACGTAACCTAGTGGAATTCATAAATGCCTCTGACCAGTATTGCCGTCAGGCAATAACTGAATACAGGGAGGCGCGTCGCCGTGTAGCATTCCTAGAGAATGCCATCGCTCCCTGCGTTGCCAGAGGTATTGTTCCTCGCTCAGTTCTGGGGCAATTCCCTCAGGCACCTGTGCCCGACGACACCCCAGTACCACTCAGGTGTCGCCAGGCAAGGATGTCAGTGATAGGGAGTCGCCCTAGGTTACCGAGCATCCAGGTGGATTCCCATAGTTTTCTTCCGCGGCGTCCTCAGATACCGCAGGAGCATCGCTGTCAGGAGACCCCTTATCCTCCTGATGCCGAGAGTTCTAGTCGTAGAGATAGTAATAGTCTGTGAGTTGGTCAGATGATGAGTAGTGTTAGAAGAGGTTTTTGGTGTTGCCCTTTTATGTAGTAAGGTCAAAAATAAATGTTATGTTTGTTGTGAATATTATAAAGTTGAAATAAAGTTTTTGCTTGATATTGTTTTGTGTGCTTTTGGTTCCTACTCGTAAATATTTAACTTTCAGTTAATATTTTTACGACGTTGTGATCCGTAATAATAGTAATCAAGTTGTGCTTTTAAAATATTTGGTAACAACTGAGATTAAAATTAAAGTAGATCTTAATTCATTAATAATCCTGTTCGATGATCGCAACCCGGTCCTTGGATGAGATTCTGGGGAGTGAGGAAACCCCGGAAACTCACCCTCGGCGAGTGTGAGACCCCGTTCTGATGAACAGGAACTCCATGTGATTACTGTGCTATTTCCTGGATCAGTAGCTAGCACTCACATGTTTACAACATTTGTATCAAACTCATACAAGCGAACTCACAGAAGAACTTTCATTACTGAAATAATTATACAAAGTTCATTACAATTTTAAACCATCTTAACGTGAAATTAAAAGCGGAAAACCAAAAGGCTGAAACTCCAAAATGCCTTGCGGTTGCCCACTAAACCCTCGAGCATCGACTAGGCTACCTAGAAGAGGCTATCGTGAAACCCCGAGACTGCTCGAAAGAACGCGTCGTCCGGCAGATCACAATCTTCTTCCTCCGAGACAATGAGATGCAAGATTGAGTACATTGGTACTCAAGAAGACTTATATTGGTTCACAGATGCAAATAAATAATTATGCGAGTTGAACAAATGACGAGCTATGGTTATTTTGCGGTTGCATAAAAACATTAAATAAGTAAGCATAATAGATTGCAACATCGCATTTTTAATAAAAGCAATTGAAGGACGAATTGTAAGCAAAAATATACTAGATTCTCAACTCGGTCTACCCGATTGCATATAACCCCGTGTTGATCCTTTGACACAAAGAAGGTTGCAAAACGATTACCAAAGTTTCAACCCATTTTGAAAACACCAAAACTCTAGCATTGGGAGGATTTTCCCCAAGTGCCCATTACATGGCGCGCTAATCGATCGATTTTTCACTCTGCAGAGGTGTACACTTTACCCACAAGGAATGATCAACCTCTTTCGCGGGCCGTTAACACACTTCCTTGATGTGTCGGCAAGGAGATCATACAAAGTGTTACATTATTTAGACATCGCTTTACACCGGCCGGGCGTTAACCCTCGCCACAAGACAGAGACACACACCCAAGCCGTGGATCCACATTTATCACACACACACCACGTTTACGTCGGGGCAAGGCGTACACCGTTGCATCGGTATGTAAAACCCCTACTGACAGACTGACCGGACTGCTGTGCAAATCTCCGCCTTCCATAGATGCAAAGCCAAGTCTAAACAACTTATTAAGCTAAGACCCGCCCATACAAGCCCTTGTGGTTGCGGAAACATGGTTCTACAACATCCCATTTGCTCGGTCCTTAAGCCGACACAGGCGATACTCCACCCTAGCTACGTGCATATCTCTTTGCACAACGGCTAGCGCCAAATAATCACCCGCGTCAAAACATAATTTTGTTTGAAGGTTTTTAGCAAACTACCATCAACCAATTTCCAAGACATTATATGACGGTTGAAAAGATTGAAAACCAACAAGCGACTAAAGCGGGAATATTATTATGCTAGCGGTTATACCCAAAACGACATTACATATGTCTAGCTCAATCTAAGGTTTACAAGGTCCACAAGTCCATACAGATTGAGGCAACCCATAATTTACAGGATTAACTACAGTTCTAACCCAAATTAGCACTTTTAGGGGGAATTATCCGGATGCACTGTACATAAGCAAAAACAACATATAGTAGGTGAATTATCAGGCTCAACGTGATCAAGGAGTTGCTTGCCTTGCAAATCAACTGTCGGGAATAAGATCGGATCTGCAGAACCGCCTTCTTCTTCTTCAATGAAATCGGTCTCTACTGTTGCGAACAAGAAGAAAAGAGAATATCAGCAACTTCAAATGGCAAAAAAAAGCAGACGGATAAGCAGTAAACACAAATTGAATCAAGCAGTATTGCTATTCCAGAAATATTCGAACTTAAACATCGAATTATAGATGCTAAAATTATTTGAAAAGAAAAGATTGATCATTTGCTTCTTTGGAGGATGCTATACCTAACCAACAGCCAAAACAGAGGTCTCCCTGATTTCTCCAAAGATTCAAGAGGAGCACTTGAAACTATATCATCTAGGGTTATAAACCTAACAAGATTGATGTACATTAACTACAGAAATTAGAGTTTAAGTCTTGGATTAGCTAAAGCATAACTTAATTATCAAATCTAACTACTTCTTTTATCTTTTAGGGTTTAGATGAAGCTTGAAAACTATTGTTGAAAAGGCTTGGTTAAACTCTAGACTTGGCTACAAAACTGGCTAAGGACAGGACTAAACAACAGCACTTAAGGTTATTTCTCTTATGAAAACTAAGTGAACTAAAGCTCTAAAACAGAATATTTTTCTGGAATCTAGTAGAACAAACTTTGGTTATCAATTCTACACTATTCTTCCAAAATTTCTTACTTGGATGAGTTATTTCACACATGGTTGAAAAAGCTTGATTGTTTCAATCTTTCACCAAAACATAAAAACTAGCCTCATTCCCTTAACTTGCTTTGTATACCAACCTTAGCAAAACATCATTCTTTTCCAGAATCTACTAGAATATACTTTGTGAAATGCTTCTATACCATTTTACATTTCTTCTCATTCATATAATCCATTTTATCATATGTTGAAAAGGGCTATATGAACATAAAAACTAACTTATAACCTTTCCATCTTTTGCTTTCACTTATTACTAAACTATTTAACATCTTTTATCCATTTTCATCCTGACATCAGGGAAAGATCCTAAAAGCATTTTAAAAGTGAATTTGAGTTATTTTGAACTTGTTCATAACAAATTACATCTATTTTGGTTATAACTAGTATTGTTTTTCTTAATTGAACAACTATCATAAATACTTTTCTTTAAGTATTTTCACAAGAGCAACTCCCCATGATTATAGCTAACCAGGATGAACTTTTAAACATTCAAACTTTAGTCTTTTCTTTCATTTACTCGTTTTCCTTTTTCATGTTTAATATCCATTTTTGAGTAAATATGATATATATATATATATATATATATAAAAGTATTAAGGAAACATTTGGTTTATTTGGAATACTCATAGCTCAGGATTCTACAAAACTTACTTTTCCTTAATTGGATCATCCCAAAATATTTTATTCTTCACACCTTAATTACACTTAGGCTTCTATTTCATTTTCCTAAAATCACACTTTACTCATCTTCAGAAATTTTTGTATATTCTGAAACTACAGCCTTTTATACGAATTTAGAAATTTGTTTCACTAAATTTGGCCAGATGATTCAAAAGTTATGAGCATTTGAATTTCGATCGGTTTCTGAAAATCATTCAAAAATCGAAAATACGCTTTCAATCGGAGAAAACGGCTTTCTGCGCGCGCGCTAAAACTGAGTTCAAATGCTCTGACCCGCTGACGTGTGGGACCCGCGATCGGCGACTCGATCGAGGCACCATGTTCTTTGCTCGCTTGGCCGTAACTAGCTCCGCCGCGGCCGAATGGGCACCGGTTCTAGCTTCACCGTGCCAAGACGAGTCTAGGGGTGGTGCTACTTCACCGGGAGGTGGCCGGGAAGATGGTCGCCACCGCGAGGGTGCGGCGGCGCCATGACCACGACGGCGAAAGCTCGGCTAGGGGCAAAATTTCCGGCGACCTAGGGTTCGTACAGCTACAGTGGATCAAGGAGATGCGAGTTCACCTGATGGCTGGGTCGGAGAAAGTCTGTACGGCCTGCCACCGCGCGCGGCCGGAGGAAGAAGAACGGCGGCTCAACGGCGCTGCGATAAAATGAATCCAAAATGGCGAGTGATCGGCAATCACAGGATGATGAGGAGCTCGGGAAGCAATCAATTTGGAGGATTGGTGAGGACTCACCCGATTCAACGTTTCCCCCTTCTCGAGTTCCTCCGGCTCAGCGGGAAGACGGCGCCCTTGAGGCTCTCGGCTCGGCAAAATGGAAAGGTGAGGTGCGTGAGGGCACTGCGACGCGAGCACAAGGCTTAAAGCCGTATGGAATCGATCGAGTTCGCGGTTTTGGCTCGAGTTGGAGCGAACGACTTGGTCGGTTCTTACGTGCAGCGCAACCCATGCGCAAACTCGTCTCGAGGCGGCTCGGCGGGATCAAGTGGGCACAGGCGAGGAGAAGCTCTACTCGCGACGTGGAAGCCATCGAGCTCGGCCGGACGAGGCGGTGAAGCCGGACGCGAAGGGCGAGCGGGACGGCGACATCGCCTCGGCCAGGGAGAAGAAAGGGAAGAGCAAACGCATGTGAGACGGCGTGTGGGACCGGGGCCCACTGGCAGCGAGACAGCCTCGCCTCAGCTGACCGGCTCGTCAGCGGGTCAACAGGGCTGGGCCCACTGTCGATGAAATAGTCGATTTTAATGTGATTTGACAGAACGAGAATTCTCTAGGTTTCTCATTTGTTTAAGATTTAAACTAATCCCAAATTTTCTCAAACTTTTTGAATAAGTCCCACTGAGAGTCACACGTCTGCTACAAAATTTTGAGACAAAAACTCCTTCTAGGTGATTTGCTAAAATTCTGACACTGTACCCAGGTTCTGAATTTCGATTTCGGTTTTTGATTTAATTATAGGTTCATTTCTTACAATTTATTTTTGAGACTTTTTGGACAGGTTCCAATCCTTATAATTGGATTACTTTAAAATTTTCAATTCAAAAAGATGAGCCGTTATTTTATAAAAATTCTGACAATCATTTTCCTTACATTCTGGACCCACTGTTTTTGAATTTTTAAGAGGCTTATTTCAATTCATTTAATTACAAAAATTTTACCAGTGATGAATCATATCTCCAGGGATTTACATAAATTTTCTTGGCTTTTCTTGATATTGATTATTTTTCTTTCTACTTTTTGATTCACTGTTTTTAACCAAAAAGTAGATCCATAATTCATTTAGCTTGACCCCAGGTTTATAAAATTTTACTTACTGATCAAACATTTAGATCAGCTCAAATGGAATTCATGATAAAATTTTCTAAATTTTATTTTCATCTTTTTACCTTTTCCTTGTTTTTCCCCTTTTCATTTAATCTTTTCGTATAGCACAAAAGTCTAAGAAATCCTAATTGGATCGAATAACACTTAGAACTTCAAAATCACTTAAATTAAAACTTAAACTGTTTATTTTCACTGTTCCAATTTCGGTCGTTCTGATCCACCCCCTTACGTAAATCTACTTAGAGATTTTGAGAGAAAAAGGGCAAAAGGGGTTTAAAAGAAATCTGGAAATTCTTCTCTAAGGCGATCCTCTCGTTCCCATGTCGCTTCCTCTTCCGAATGATTACTCCATTGCACTTTTAGCATCTTATGGGCTTTGTTTCGAGTATGGCGCTCTGCTTCTTCAAGAATCTTCACAGGGCGCTCTCGATAGGTTAAGTCAGGCTGAAGATCAAGATCTTCCAACTGAGTAAGTTCGATCGAATACGGAGGCACTTCTTGATTGCGACACATGAAAGGCGTTATGCACCATTGGATAATTGAGTAGGCAACTCCAATCTATATGCCTTCTCTCCCATTTTCTCCGGGATGCAATAAGGCCCAATGTACCGAGGAGCGAGCTTACCTCGGACACGAATCGGCGAACTCCGCGAAGAGGCGAAACTTTAAGGTAAAGCGTAATCACCAACCTCGAAGCTTAAGTCACGTCGGCGAGTGTCGGCATAACTTTTCTGGCGAGATTGAGCTTCCCTCAACCGGCTTCTGATTAAATCCACTTGTTCTTGGGCTTCATTAATCAAATCCGGACCGAAGAACTGTCTTTCACCCGCCGGACCGAGAAAAGTGGTGTTCGACATTTTCTTCCATAAAGAGCCTCAAATGGTGACATCTGCGGACTAGCTTGAAAGCTATTATTGTAAGAAAATTACGCAAATGCGAGGCACTTCTCCCCATTGGTGCTATAAGACGACACACGGGCTCGTAACATATCTTCAAGGGTGCGATTTGTTCTTTCGATCGCCCATCGATCACATGGATGATAGGCGGAACTAAAGTTCAACTTGGTTCCCAACAACTTGTGCAGCTGTTCCCAGAAATGAGACGTGAACTGAGATCCACGGTCAGACACAATCGTCTTTGGGACCCCATGCAAGCGCACAATATTTGAAACATAGAGTTACGCGACTTAAGCAGTAGAATCTCTAGTCTTGACAGAATAAAATGAGCTACCTTCGTCAACTTTGTCAACAATAACCCAAATAGAATCGCTCCCTACGGGTTCGAGGAAGACCGATAATGAAATCCATCGATATCATCCCACTTCCATTCGGAACTTGCAATGGTGAAGAAGTCGGTTTGGGCCGATGTTCACCTTAACTTCGTTGACATCGTCGCACTTTGCAACATGTTCGCGACGTCTTTCTTCATACCGGGCCACCAATATTCTTTCTTAAGATCCTGGTACATCTTTGTACTACCAGGATGAATAGATAATGGTGACTCATGAATTTCTACCAAAATCAGCTTCTTGATCTCCGGATCATTCGGCACATATATTCGAGTCCCTCTCATGATTATCCCATCAGAGCTTTCCAAGAACTCAAAATCCGTGCCTTCTTTCAACTGATTCCGAATCTCAGCAACTGCTTCATCTTTATCTTGTGCAGCTTTTATTTGATCTTTCAGAGTGGGTTGCAATTGCAGAGCGGCCACATAACCTCTTTTAACTAAATTCAGATTGAGCTTCTGAAATTCCCGAACTAACTCAGGCTGATTTGAACCCAACATGCAATAAAGTTTGCGGCTAAGAGCATCGGCCACAACATTGGCTTTGCCAGGATGGTAGTGAATGCCGAGGTCATAGTCTTTGATTAGCTCTAGCCATCTTCTTTGTCTCGATTCGGATCTGGTGAGTAAAGAAATATTTGAGGCTCTTGTGGTCGGTGTAAATCTACATTACATTTCCAATGAGATAGTGCCGCTTGATTTTAAGGCGTGCACCATCTGCAGCTAGCTCTAGGTCATATGTGGGATAATTACGCTCATGAGGACGGAGGTGTCGAGAAGCATAGCGACAACCCTACCCTCTGCATCAACACACAACCCAGGCCGTGAAGCGATGCATCACAGTACACTTCAAAACTCTTATGAATATCTGGCAAGATGAGCACCGGAGTAGAGGTTAATTTCTCTTTCAATTTCTGAAAACTTTCCTCACAACTAGGAGTCCACTCAAACTTCTTTTCCTTTTTCAGAAGCTGAGTCAAAGGCTTAGCAATTTTGGAGAAATTCTCAATAAACCGGCGATAATATCCGGCGAAGCCTAGGAAACTTGAATCTTGGCCGCGATTGCGGCCTTTCCCAAGCCAATCTGCTTCTACCTTACTTGGGTCAGCGGCAACTCCGCCTTGGACGAGAACATGCCCTTAAAAGCGACTTCTTTCAACCGAACTCACATTTTCAAATTTGGCATACAATTTGTTCTCCGAAGCTTACTAAGGACCAAATGCAAATGTTGCCTATGTTCTTTCTTGCTCTTGGAATAAGCGAGGATGTCATCAATAAAACCACCACAAATTTATCTAAATATTCCATAAAGACTTTGTTCATCGAGTTCATAAAGCTTCTTTGGAGCATTTGTTAGCCGAACGACATTACGGTGTATTCAAATAACCCATAGCGCGTCGTGAGGCGGTCTTTGGAATATCAGAAGGTCTGATTTTTAATTGAAAATATCCCAATTTCAAATCTATCTTGGAAGACTTGCGCCCATTCAAGCGATCAAGCAGATCATCTATTCGGGAAGCGGATACTTGTTCTTAATAGTTACTTCATTTAAGGCACGATAGTCACGACATTTATCATGAGCTATCGTCCTTCTTTTCACAAAAAAACTGGACTTCCCGAGCGAAGAACTGGGACGGATAAACCCTTATCAAGTTGTTCCTTAAGTTGCTTTTCAATTCTACCAATTCATTTGGAGGCATCCGATATGGTCGTTTTGATATCGGTGCGATTCGACACCAAATCAATCACAAACTCCATATCACGATCCGGAGGCACTCCCGGTAATTCAGCAGGAAAAACATCCGGGAATTCACTAACAACTGCCACTTCTTTTAAACTAGAAACAGATCACGAGAATACGCATGTTTGAGGTGTTGAACTTTCGATGCTTGAGGTAAATTCTACATGCACCCTTCTTGATTTTCAAGGGTTATGGATCGCTTAGCACAATCTATGCAACCCTTACTTTTAGCTAACCAATCCATGCCTAGAATCACATCCAAACCAGATGTTTCTATTATGATGAGATCAGCATAAAACATAACCTCATTGATCTCTATGCCAACCCCAGAACCGAAACTAGCAGTTCTAATAGTAGCTCCAGGTGATTGCACAATCATATGAGCAGCAAAGAGAGACTTCCAAATTATGTTGCTCGAAAACTTCTTGAGATGAAAGAATGAGAAGCTCTGAATCGAATAAAACCAAGGTAGGAATGGATTGCACGGAAACATACCAAGCACGACATCCGGCGCGTCTTGCGCCTCCTCGATCGTCACATGATGAAGGCGTCCCACATTACCACCTTGAGTAGGTGGTGGGCCGATCCACGAGCTTGCCGCCGCCCCATCCCGAGAGCGGCCTTGGGCTTGAGGCCGTTGCCCGCTTTCTTCTTGGGACAAGCGTTGGCGTAGTGCCACGCTTCGTTGCGATGAAAGCAAGTAACATTAGCGGCACCTTCGAACAACGGACCGATCTAGGTTCTTGTCCCGACGGATCGGGCTGCGATGATCATTTGGACAACGCGGAGTCGACTCGAACCGTGAGCTTGGCGCTGGACCCTTTGGGCTGAATCGGTGGTGGTCGGCGAACATTAGTCATTGCCACCACGGTGATCTAGGCGATCCACTCGGAAGAACTACGCGCAAGCCACTTGCGCTTTCGGCTCTCCAGCACATTGCGGCTGCCGTGTTCCACTCTCACCGCCTTATCAACGAGGGTTTGGAAATCATTAATGTCTTGGGCAATCAAGGCCCACTTAATCTCTTCATTCAGATTTTCCCGAAACCTCTCAATTCTTCTCGCCTCATCAGCTACTTCATAAGTGGCATATCTGGACAGTTGGTTGAAGCGATGCAGGTATTCCATCACTGTCATTGACCCCTGCTTTAGATCCAGAAATTCCCGCTTTTTCACCTCAATCACACTAACAGGAATGTGAGTGCGGCGGAAAGCAGCTCTGAATTCAGGCCATAAGACCACTCGACCTTCAGGCAGCACTGCTTGGTAGTTCTCCCACCAAACTGCTGCGGTCCCTTGCAGCTGATAGGAGGCATACAAGACCTTCTCCTATCATCACATCTGCGCAATGTCCAACTTGCTCTCCACGGCTCTCGGCCGATCCATCGGCATCGAGAGGCTCGGCAGTAGGGGAGAACACTGGTGGTTGTGTCCTTAGGAATTCACCCAACTTAGACACCTGAGGTGCTCCACCATTTCCTCCGCGAACCACATTCTGAGGCGCCGTATTCTGGGCTATTTGTTGCAGCAGCAGGGCATTCGCCTGTCTTCCTTGTTCAATCATAGCCAGAACTTGCGCCATCGTAGGCGGCTGCGCAATCGATCCTCGGAATATCCCCTCGAGTGGCGGTGGATCCGGGACATCATGACGAGCAGCTCTTGAAGCGAGGCTCGCGTGGTAGGGTGTTGAGGATTCGGTTGGGCTGGCGTGGAAACACTCGCTCTAGGATCATGAGCATCCTGAGCCGCGCCAGACCCCAAAATTTGACTAAGGGATCTTGTCGATCTCATCCTGCAATTACAATCTTTTAGCATACTACAGAAAAAAACACTACTTTGAAATTTATGACCGACACAAAACTTCACATAGCTAATTCATACTCTCTTATTTGTTGTGCATGATTATCTCATCGAAAACTTCCACTTTAAAGCTAAAATTTGCGAGAGAAAATCATCACTATTACTTCACACGTAAAAGCGACAACTCAAAAACTTTATCTTGCAAAACATAATATATCATTATCTGTTCACATACACACACACATGTTAATTTACATCTCAGTTATCAACAAAACATGTGTAAGCAAACTGTTTTCACACAACAGCCAACTCCACCTCCCTGTCACTTGGGTTCATGTTTTCAAGCATATGTAAATGCACAACCCACATACTAAACTTCACTGCCCCTATCTTGAGTTGTAACCACCACTCTCTAATTTCTAACCATCCCAACACATAGCAATACATTTTTCACACAAAAGGGCACAGACCATTTCTTCATGACAGATATTACTACATCCTTGCTGTGATTTTGTTTCTATTCCCAGAATATTAACATTTGTAGCACAAGTCCTTCACATATATATATTCAAAGTATTAAATAACTAAGAAATTTCAATTTCTATTTAACTTTTACTGCTACCAGCATATATGCCTATACACACAGGTTAGCTCATATGTTAACTACCACTAAACATGTGCATGTAAATTGTTACAATATGACAGCCACTAATTCACCTGTTAACTAATTCACCTGTTAACTAATCTTTCCAAAAACTTGAATTCTTATATTCTCAAAACACATACTCATGCACCATTTAGCACTTACTACCAACCCCATCCAAAAATGAATTTTTCCTCAGTATTTCGGCAGCACCTCCCCAGTACTACTGCCATCTCATCCCAAACACAATATAGCAAGATTATCAAATATTTTCTTACAAGCACACATACAAAGCGTTGATCCAATTTCTATACTCAACAACAATTTCTAACACTACACATCATAACACATATTATTTGCATACAAGAACATGGACCACTTTTACATGGAAGTCAGCTCCCCACCTTCTGAAATTTCGCTCCCATCATCAAGCACCAGAAATTTCAGCACAAGGAACACAGAAGGAACTAAATGCACTCTTCCATAAGCACATATACATATCACTAGCTTGCCCACACAAGGTTTAATTCCACACTTGCATTTTTACATGGCCTACTCTTAGTTTACAAAAGGAGACTACTTTAACTAACAAATTCAGCACAACCTTCAATGTTTACAAGGTTCTTACAACATTTATTTTACAACAAAAGACATATTTTAGCAACTACATTGCCAATATACAACCAAAATACTTCTTCCATACGTTACCACATACCACCAGATTCTTCTACATTTCACTTCACTACCTCATATCCCCACATTCCTAACCACACATCTCCTTCGGCGATATACCCGTGGAGTGCTAGGGTGGTAGGTGCAAATACTATATGGATTGATGCCCTTGTCATTAATGAGCCTAGGGCAACTCCCAATAGTAGACATCATGGCATTTGCACCCACTCCCGGCGTAGGCACATAGGACATAGGTGGAGGGCGTTGCGCCGCCGGAATCCCCGGAGCCTCACTAGTTAACACCGTGCGTGGTAAGGCACGCCTCGCCACACACAATGTCACTCGGGACTCCAAGAATGCCACACGACGCCGAGTCTCAAGCAACTCTTGCGCTAACTTCACATAGTGGCTATCTAACCTATTAGTAAACTCCACCATGACCCTTAAGTTACCATTTCCCACTCCAACATGATCCCTACACATTACTCCCTACTAACGGTCTCGGGTAGGTAGTAATGGTGAGGGCTCAAGTCGTAGTATGCGTCTTGAGTCGTACTATGGCTAGGTATGCCGCTTCATTCATAGAAGCGTCTATCGATGACCCACTCCCATATAGCTCCTCTCTCCTCACTATGGGCGGCCTAGGAGGAATAAATACACGAGCGGCGTACTCCTTGGTTATTGGGCTCAAATGCGCTGGAATACCACGTATCTCGGGCACCCTCAAACCGACTGACTCTCGAGTAAAGTCTGCAAAGACTCCCATCATACACGAGTGCTCGGGGACTCTCGACTCGTGGCAAGGAACAAATCGAGCCATCTACAAAATACAAGACAAGATAAGCTTATAAACATAATTAGGAAGAGCTAAGGAACTACAAACAAGAAAATTAGCATTAGGCTAAATTCCATTATTAGTAGTGGATGAGTTTTGTTTACTTCCAAATTAAGTTTTCACACTCCTAACTAGCGACCATTTCTCCCCAAGGTTCCTACAATCGGTATGGCTCGATACCCTTCTTTGTGAGACCCGTTCGATGAGCAGAACTCCATGTGATTCTTGTGCTATTCCTGGATCGATAGCTAGCACTCACATGTTTACAACATTTGTATCAAACTCATACAAGCGAACTCACGTAAGAACTTTCATTTGAAATAATTATACAAAGTTCAAGATACAATTTTAAACCATCTTAACAGTGAAATTAAAAACGGAAAACCAAAAGGAACTGAAACTCCAAAATGCCTTGCGGTTGCCCACTAAACCCTCAGGCACTGACTAGGCTACCTAGAAGAGGCTATCGTCGAAACCCCCGAGACCTGCCTGAAAGAACGCGTCGTCCGGTAGATCACAATCTTCTTCCTCTGAGACAGCAGATGCAAGATTGAGTACATTGGTACTCAGCAAGACTTATATTGGTTCACAGATGCAAATAAATAATTATGCAGGTTGAACAAAAGACAGGCTATGGTTATTTTGCGGTTGCATAAAAACATTAAATAAGTAAGCATAATAGATTGCAACATCGCATTTTTAATAAAAGCAATTGAAGGACAGAATTGTAAGCAAAAATATACTAGATTCTCAACTCAGTCTACCCGACTGCATATAACCCCGGTGTTGATCCTTTGACACAAAAGAAGGTTGCAAAACGATTACAAAGTTTCAACCCATTTTGAAAACACCAAAACTCTAGTATTGGGAGGATTTTCCCCAAGTGCCCATTACATGGTAGCGGCTAATCGATCGATTTTTCACTCTGCAGAGGTGTACACTTTACCCACAAGGAATGATCAACCTCTTTCGCCAGGCGGTTAACACACTTCCTTGGTGTGTCGGCAAGGAGATCATACAAAGTGTTACATTATTTAGACATGGCTTTACACCGGCCGGGCGTTAACCCTCGCTCGAAGACGAGACACACACCCAAGCCGTGGATCCACATTTATCACACACACACCACGTTTACGTCCGGGGCAAGGCGTACACCGTTGCATCGGTATGTAAAACCCCTACTGCATGACTGACCGGATTGCTGTGCAAATCTCCCCTTCCATAGATGCAAAGCCAAGTCTAAACAACTTATTAAGCTAAGACCCGCCCATACAAGCCCTTGTGGTTGCGGAAACATGGTTCTACAACATCCCATTTGCTCGGTCCTTAAACCGACACAGGCGATACTCCACCCTAGCTACGTGCATATCTCTTTGCACAACGGCTAGCGCCAAATAATCACCAGCGTCAAAACATAATTTTGTTTGAAGGTTTTAGCAAACTACCATCAACCAATTTCCAAGACATTATATGACGGTTGAAAAGATTGAAAACCAACAAGCGACTAAAGCAGAATATTATTATGCTAGCGGTTATACCCAAAACGACATTACATATGTCTAGCTCAATCTAAGGTTTACAAGGTCCACAAGTCCATACAGATTGAGGCAACCCATAATTTACAGGATTAACTACAGTTCTAACCCAAATTAGCACTTTTAGGGGGAATTATCCGGATGCACTGTACATAAGCAAAAACAACATATAGTAGGTGAATTATCAGGCTCAACGTGATCAAGGAGTTGCTTGCCTTGCAAATCACTGTCAGGAATAAGATCTGGATCTGCAGAACCGCCTTCTTCTTCTTCAATGAAATCGGTCTCTACTCGTTGCGAACAAGAAGAAAAAGAGAATATCAGCAACTTCAAATGGCAAAAAGAAAACAGACAGATAAACAGGTAAACACAAATTCGAATCAAACAGGCGACTGCTATTCCAGAAATATTCGAACTTAAACATCGAATTATAGATGCTAAAATTATTTGAAAAGAAAAGATTGATCATTTGCTTCTTTGGAGGATGCTATACCTAACCAACAGCCAAAACAGAGGTCTCCCTGATTTCTCCAAAGATTCAAGAGGAGCACTTGAAACTATATCATCTAGGGTTATAAACCTAACAAGATTGATGTACATTAACTACAGAAATTAGAGTTTAAGTCTTGGATTAGCTAAAGCATAACTTAATTATCAAATCTAACTACTTCTTTTATCTTTTAGGGTTTAGATGAAGCTTGAAAACTATTGTTGAAAAGGCTTGGTTAAACTCTAGACTTGGCTACAAAACTGGCTAAGGACAGGACTAAACAACAGCACTTAAGGTTATTTCTCTTATGAAAACTAAGTGAACTAAAGCTCTAAAACAGAATATTTTTCTGGAATCTAGTAGAACAAACTTTGGTTATCAATTATACACTATTCTTCCAAAATTTCTTACTTGGATGAGTTATTTCACACATGGTTGAAAAAGCTTGATTGTTTCAATCTTTCACCAAAACATAAAAACTAGCCTCATTCCCTTAACTTGCTTTGTATACCAACCTTAGCAAAACATCATTCTTTTTCCAGAATCTACTAGAATATACTTTGTGAAATGCTTCTATACCATTTTTACATTTCTTCTCATTCATATAATCCATTTTATCATATGTTGAAAAGGGCTATATGAACATAAAAACTAACTCATAACCTTTCCATCTTTTGCTTTCACTTATTACTAAACTATTTAACATCTTTTATCCATTTTCATCCTGACATCAGGGAAAGATCCTAAAAGCATTTTAAAAGTGAATTTGAGTTATTTTGAACTTGTTCATAACAAATTACATCTATTTTGGTTATAACTAGTATTGTTTTTCTTAATTGAACAACTATCATAAATACTTTTCTTTAAGTATTTTCACAAGAGCAACTCCCCATGATTATAGCTAACCAGGATGAACTTTTAAACATTCAAACTTTAGTCTTTTCTTTCATTTACTCGTTTTCCTTTTTCATGTTTAATATTCATTTTGAGTAAATATGATATATATATATATATATATATATATATATATATATATATATATATATATATAAAAGTATTAAGGAAACATTTGGTTTATTTGGAATACTCATAGCTCAGGATTCTACAAAACTTACTTTTCCTTAATTGGATCATCCCAAAATATTTTATTCTTCACACCTTAATTACACTTAGGCTTCTATTTCATTTTCCTAAAATCACACTTTACTCATCTTCAGAAATTTTTGCATATTCTGAAACTACAGCCTTTATACGAATTTAGAAATTTGTTTCACTAAATTTGGCCAGATGATTCAAAAGTTATGAGCATTTGAATTTCGATCGGTTTCAAAATCATTCAAAATCGAAAATACGCTTTCAATCGGAGAAAGCGGCTTCTGCAGCGCTAAAACTGAGTTCAAATGCTCGACCCCGACGTGTGGGACCCGCCGATCGGCGACTCGGATCGTGGCACCATGTTCTTTGCTCGCTTGGCCGTGAACTAGCTCGCCGCGGCCGAATGGGCACCGGTTCTAGCTTCACCGTGCCAAGACGAGTCTAGGGGTGGTGCTACTTCACCGAGGTGGTCGGAAGATGGTCGCCACCGCGAGGTGCGGCGGCGCCATGACCACGACGGCAAAGCTTCGGCTAGGGGCAAAATTTCCGCGACCTAGGGTTCGTCACTCTGATGGATCAAGGAAATGCGAGTTCACCTGATGGCTGGGTCGGAGAAAGTCTGGTACGGCCTGCCACCGTGCGTCGGCCGGGAGGAAGAAGAACGGCGGCTCAACGGCGCTGCAGCCAAAATGAATCCAAAATGGCGAGTGATCGGCAATCACGGGATGATGAGGAGCTCGGGAAGCAATCAATTTGGAGGATTGGTGAGGACTCACCCGATTCAACGCTTCCCCCCTTCTCGAGTTCCTCCGGCTCAGCGGGAAGACGACGCCTTGAGGCTCTCGGCTCGGCAAAATGGAAAGGTGAGGTGCGTGAGGGCACTGCGACGCGAGCACAAGGCTTAAAGCCGTATGGAATCGATCGAGTTCGCGGTTTTGGCTCGAGTTGGAGCGAACGACTTGGTCGGTTCTTACGTGCGGCGCAACCCATGCGCAAACTTCGTCTCGAGGCGGCTCGGCGGGATCAAGTGGGCACAAAGAGGGAGAAGCTCTACTCGCGACGTGGAAGCCATCGAGCTCGGCCGGACGAGGCGAGTGAAGCCGGACGCGAAGGGCGAGCGGGACGGCGACATCGCCTCGGCGAGGAGAAGAAAGGGAAGAGCAAAACGCATGTGAGACTGACGTGTGGGACCGGGGCCCACTGGCAGCGAGACAGCCTCGCCTCAGCTGACCGGCTCGTCAACGGGTCAACAGGGCTGGGCCCACCTGTCAGTGAAATAGTCGATTTTAATGTGATTTGACAGAACGAGAATTCTCTAGGTTTCTCATTTGTTTAAGATTTAAACTAATCCCAAATTTTCTCAAACTTTTTGACTAAGTCCCACTGAGAGTCACACGTCTGCTACAAAATTTTGAGACAAAAAATCCTTCTAGGTGATTTGCTAAAATTCTGACACTGTACCCAGGTTCTGAATTTCGATTTCGGTTTTTGATTTAATTATAGGTTCATTTATTACAATTTATTTTTGAGACTTTTTGGACAGGTTCCAATCCTTATAATTGGATTAATTTAAAATTTTCAATTCAAAAAGATGAGCCGTTATTTTATAAAAATTCTGACAATCATTTTCCTTACATTCTGGACCCACTGTTTTTGAATTTTTAAGAGGCTTATTTCAATTCATTTAATTACAAAAATTTTACCAGTGATGAATCATATCTCCAGGGATTTACATAAATTTTCTTGGCTTTTCTTGATATTGATTATTTTTCTTTCTACTTTTTGATTCACTGTTTTTAACCAAAAAGTAGATCCATAATTCATTTAGCTTGACCCCAGGTTTATAAAATTTTACTTACTGATCAAACATTTAGATCAGCTCAAATGGAATTCATGATAAAATTTTCTAAATTTTATTTTCATCTTTTACCTTTTCCTTGTTTTTCCCTTTTCATTTAATCTTTTCCGTATAGCACAAAAGTCTAAGAAATCCTAATTGGATCGAATAACACTTAGAACTTCAAAATCACTTAAATTAAAACTTAAACTGTTTATTTTTCACTGTTCCAATTTCAGGTCGTTACAAGCGAGGGACTCCACCCTCGGCCCATTGACCTAATCCGATCCATCCGTCGGCAGTCCGAGGATCTTCGTCGCGTCGTCCAAGCCGTCGAGATTCGCCGCCTCCTCAAGTCCAAGAAGAAGAAGTTCGAGGGCGGTTTGGGGCCGCCAACCATGGCCCAAGTGCTTGCAATGATAGAACAGGGTCGCCAGACGAATACCCTGTTGCTCCAACAGTTGGTCCAAAATACGACTAACCTTGGTGCTGCAAGTTCTAGGCCCGGTGTTGGGTAAGCCTCCCATCAGTCCAAATTGGGAGAATTTTTGAAGACCCGGCCTCCAACCTTTTCTTCTTCATCAGATCCCCTGGACGCTGATGATTGGTTACGAGCTATTGGAAGCAAGTTGACCATTGCCCAATGCAATGATCATGAGAAGGTCCTATATGCATCGTACCAACTCCAGGGAGCCGCTGCAGTCTGGTGGGAAAATTTTCAAGCGGCAAGGCCCCAAGATCAAGAAGTTACTTGGGATGTTTTCCGAGAAGCTTTCAGGAAGACGCATATTCCTTCGAGCCTGGTGAATTTAAAAAGACGGGAATTTCTTGACCTGCGTCAAGGAAATATGTCCGTAATGGAGTATCTTCACCGTTTCAATTACCTTGCTCGCTATGCGTCATCAGAAGTCAGTTCAGAAGCCCGAAGAATCGAGCACTTCCGGGACAATCTGAATAATGAAGTTAAGCATCTTCTCGCCATTCACGACTTCCATGACTTCCAAACACTCGTGGACAAGGCTATAATCGCCGAGCATAGTTCGCGTGATGTTATGGAAAGTCGAAAGAGGAAGTGGATGGCGCGAAAGTCGCCGATCCAATTTGCCGAGGGCGCGTTGGTCACCGACCAATGTTCGACCTCCTCGCCTCGTCGCAGCAGCAGACAAAGCGTCAAGGTCGAGCACCACGCCCCCAGATCTTGCTCGTCCCTCGAGCGGTAATGAAGGAATGACTTCTGGAGTTCAGAATCAAGCAGCTGGTGTGACCTGCTATCATTGTAAAGGGCGCGGGCATTATGCAAATGCCTGCCCTAAAAGAGGTCAGCGTCAGGCGCGATCGTCGCGAGGAGTTCAGAGACCCCAGTCGACCCTCAGGAGCTGGGAATTCTCAGGTTGTCAAGCCTGCTGCAGCTCTTAATCGCAGTGCGAGTAGCGGTCGTCTTCATCATGTGACCGCTGAAGAAGCAAACGAAACGCCAGATGTGGTACTGGATATGTTTCCTGTGCACTCGGTATCTACTTTGGTATTGTTTGATTCTGGAGCATCGCACTCATTTATTTCAAAGAAATTTGCTGATCAGAATAATTTAGAAATTGATCTCCTCTCTGCCAAAATGATAATCTATTCCCCTGGTTCAGTCATGAATTCAATTAAGTTTTGTCCTAAGGTTAGCATTGAAATTAATGGAGTCATGTTTCATGCTGATCTTATCCTTATAGAAACCTCAGGGTTAGAAGTAATCCTTGGTATGGATTGGTTGTCTAAGTTCAAAGGATGCATAGACTGTGCCAATCGATCCATTTCTTTGGTTAGCCCTGAAGGAATTCCAGTTCATTTCTCTTCCATCCAAAGTTCTTCGAATTCTCAAGCTTCCCTTTGTTCACCATAGTAAAAGATCTTAGCGATTCCAATTGTCTCCGAGTTCTCGATGTTTTTCGGATGAGTTGCGGGCTGCCTCGGATAGGGATATAGAGTTTGTCATAAACCTTGTTCCTGGAACAGCGCCTATATCCAAGCGCCCTTATCGAATGCCCCCAGACGAGTTAGTTGAACTAAAGAATCAAATTCAAGAGCAGTTAAGAAAAGGCTTTATTCGACCTAGCTCTTCTCCTTGGGGTAGTCCAATTCTTTTTGTGCCTAAAAAGGACGGTGGAATACGCATGTGCGTGGACTATCGTGCATTGAATGATGTCACAATTAAGAATAAATATCCTTTGCCTCGTATCGATGATCTGTTCGATCAATTGACTGGTGCTCAAATCTTTTCAAAAATTGATTTAAGACATGGGTACTATCAATTGAAGATCAGACCAGAAGATATTCCTAAAACCGCTTTTACCACTCGTTACGGTCTATATGAATATACCGTAATGTCTTTCGGACTTACAAATGCTCCTGCTAATTTTATGTGCCTCATGAATAAAGTTTTCATGGAGTATTTAGATAAGTTCGTAGTGGTATTCATTGATGATATTCTCGTCTATTCCAAATCCGAAGAAGATCATACGCATCATTTGCGTAAGGTTCTTGAAAAGCTTCGAGAGCATAAGCTTTATGCCAAATTTGAAAAATGTGAATTTTGGCTAAAAGAAGTTGCTTTCCTTGGTCATATTCTTTGAAAGGAGGTATTTCCGTTGATCCCGAGAAAGTCAAAGCTGTTTTAGGTAGGAAGCCCTCGATCTGTTAGAAAATTCGAAGTTTTCTTGGACTAGCGGGATATTATCGCCGCTTTATCGAGAACTTCTCTAAAATCGCTCATCCTTTGACCCAGCTTCTCAAGAAAGAAAAGAAGTTTGAATGGACACTGAATGCGAAGGAAGTTTTGGGAATTAAAGAAAAGGCTAACATCAGCTCCTGTGCTAGTGTTACCGATGTCCATAAAAGCTTTGATGTTTATTGTGATGCTTCCAAGAGTGGGCTTGGGTGTGTGCTTATGCAAGAAGGAAAAGTCGTAGCTTACGCCTCCGTCGATTGCGACCTCATGAGCTCAATTATCCGACTCATGATGCGGAACTAGTCATGTAGTGCAAGCTCACGAAAATTTGGCGTCATTACGATTGGAAACAAATGCGTGTATTCACAAATCATAAGAGTGCAAATATTTCTTCACCCAGCCTGATCTAAATTTAAGACAACGAAGATGGCTAGAGTTGATAAAAGATTACGACCTTAGCATTCAATACCATCCTGGTAAAGCCAATGTCGTAGCAGATGCTCTAAGTCGAAAGCTTCATTGTCTTTCTGTTTCATCTTTGACCGATCAATCCGATCTGGTAAAAGATTTCCAAAAGCTTAATTTGGGAGTTGTCGAAAAAGGTTATTTGGCCGCCCTAGTGGTGCAACCAACCCTTAAGTCCCAGATTAAATCTGCTCAGCTCAAAGATGAAGCAATTATCAAAATCCGTGAAGAGTTGAAGCAAGGAAAGGAATCCAAATTCGTGAAAGTTCGGATGAAGTGCTTATGTTGAAAATCGAATATATGTTCTCGATGATCCGAATTAAAAGAGTTAATTCTCAAAGAAGCCCATGAGTCTCCCTCTCAATTCACCTAGAAGTACAAAGATGTATCAAGATCTCCGCGGGAATATTGGTGGCCGGTTTGAAAAGGATGTCATTGCATATGTCGCAACTGTGATGTATGCGGCGTGTCAAAGCCGAGCATCAACGCCCCACAGGACTTCGACCTTTGAAGATACCGAGTGGAAATGGGAAGATATCGGCATGGATTTTATTATTGGTTTGCCAAGAACCGTGAAAGGGCATGATTCCATTTGGGTAATCGTTGACCGTCGACTAAAGTGGCTCACTTTATTCGGTCAAGACTACTCATTCGGAGATAAGCTTGCCGAGTTGTATCTGGAGAATATTGTCCGTCTTCATGGCGCATCAAGACAATTGTTTTCGACCGAGGTTCCCAGTTTACTTCTCGTTTCTGGGAAAGTTTGCACCGTCTTCTGGGTACTAAGTTGAATTTCAGTACAGCTTATCATCCTCAGACTGATGGACAAACGGAAAGGACCAATCAAATTTTAGAAGACATGTTAAGAGCCTGTGTGCTGTCATACGGCACTAATTGGGAGAAAAGTTTGACTTTCGCCGAATTCTCTTATAATAACAGTTTCCAATCTAGTCTGCAAGTGTCGCCTTTTGAAGCGCTGTATGGAAGGAAATGTCGAACCCCTCTTTTCTGGTCTGAAGTTGGAGAAAGAAAATTCTTCGGCCCAGATCTTATTCAAGAAGCTCAAGAGCAAGTGGACATAATCAAAAGCCAACTGAAAGAAGCTCAATCTCGTCAGAAGAGTTACACCGACAATCGTCGTCGTGAACTCAGTTTCGAAGTTGGTGACCATGTCTATCTCAAAGTCTCGCCTCTTCGTGGAATTCGTCGATTTCAAATCCGTGGGAAGTTGGCTCCTCGATTCATTGGACCATTTCAGATCATTGGAAAGATGGGTGAGATGGCATATCAATTAGAATTGCCACCTCAACTATCTGACGTTCATAACGTCTTCCATGTATCTCAGCTTAAGAAATGCCTTCGTGTTCCTCGACCTCCGATTTGGAAGGGATAGATCTTGACCAGATTTATCTTATCGGGAGCATCGGTTCGTATTTTGGAAAAAGCCGAACGCCAAACAAGAAACAAGACCATCAAGATATTGAAAGTGCAATGGAGCAATCATACTGAAGACGAAGCAACATGGGAAAGAGAAGATCATCTTCGACAAGAGTTCCCCGATTTCTTCTAGTCATCTCCAAATCTCGGGGACGAGATTTTTTGTAAGGGGGGTAGATCTGTAACAGCCTCAAAAATCATAAAATAAAGAAAAATGAAATAAAAATCTTTTGTGTATTATTTTCGAAATTTCTGAATTTCCTAGATTTTCTGTGTATTCTTTTGGCTTTTCTTTAATGCAAGAAAGTGAAACAAAGAATATGGTAAAAAGTAAAAATGTTAATTCAACAAAAATTTACCAAAGACTCCAAAAATATCTAAGGGCTCTCCTCAGCTTGCGTAAGTCGGTGGGTAAGCTGAATTAGTAAAAATATTAATTAATCAAAGATAATCATGAGTAAATATCTCAGGGTAAAATGGTAAAATAATTTGGTAAAAATATCTGTAAGTCATCCTGACCCAAAATTTCTATCTTGCCGACATCAAAACAGTATCAACCTTCAGTAAAAATATCAAGAATTTATTAATTAATTTTATAATTTTAAAAATTCAAAAACAGTGAATAAATAATCTGGAAAACAGTAATGTCAGAATTTTTAAATTTTAAATAGTAATAATTAAAGTCTGTAATTTTTACAGAAGGTGTATAATATCATTTAAAACCGTAATAAAAAGTTTTGTAAAATAATCATTTCATTTAAATCACAAATTAAAAGAAAAACCGAATGGGCAATGCAAAGAATCATTGCAAATGTCGAATTTTATAAAAATCTGCATGCATCATAAAATAGCGAAAATTTTTCAGGAGTCTGGTAATATCCTTGCCGACCTATGGTAAAAAGTTTATAAAATTTCACGTCGTTTTGACCGTCAAAATCCCCGTTCTAATCCCGTTCGGTCGTGAGCCTTCGCCAGAGTTCTTTTTCTGTTTCACTAACATGTGGGCCCGGTGTCGGCCGAGCCAACTCACCGACGACCACCGCCATCCGCCCCCGCGTGTCAGCCTCCCAGCCGCGTTCTTCTCCCCCTCTCTCTGCCTCTCTCCCGCGCCGACGCAGACCTCTCGGTCTTTCTCGCGCCCGCGCCCAAACCGCCTTTCTCTCCCTATATAAACCCCTCTCGTGCGTTCGCAGCCGACCTAGCCGTGCCCCTGCAAACCCATTCCGCCGCTGCTTTGGTCGTCTTCTCCGGCGACGGCAAAAACCGCAAAGAGGGCAAAACTTCAAATCTTCCGCCTCAGTCCATTCCAATCCAATTCCTTCAACCCGAAGCACCCTAGCACCTCCAGGAGCTCGTCCCAAGCCTCGGCCGAAGCCCTTCTTCCCCGGCGAGCCGCCGCACCTCACTTCTTCTTCCGCCGCCACCGCGCACGGTGAGAACCCTCCTCTGCCATTCATTCTTTGAGCTAAACCCAGAAATGGGATCCTTGTGATGCACTAATGCTCGTAGGGGTGATCTTCAAGCTTAGGAGTAGCTAGTTAAATCGCGTCGCCGCCGGCCGTGAGTTCGCCGCCGCCGCCGGTCCGACCGCCGCCTTCGGCCACCTCCGGCCACCGCGCCACCACCCAAAGGTGCGCTTGGCTCTTGGTGCCTCGGTGGAATCGATTCCGTCGGTCCGGCCCGGTTCGCCGCCGCGAGCCGGCCGCGACCGCTCTGGTCACCGCAAGCTGGCCCGACTGTCGGCCGCTTCGCGCTAAAGCACCGAGATCGTCGGCCGACCGGTGGGCCCGACTGTCGATCTCATGCGCGTCGGCGGTCCGCCATGTGGGCCTCGGTATCGATCGCTATAAGATCGTCGTCGGCCGACATGCGGACCCGCTGTCGACCTCGCACAGAATGCGATCCATGTGGCCATCAGCGTCGGCCAAGCAATAAGTCAATCCATGTGAACCGTAGCGTCACCCATAGCAGAGATCGGTCATTGACCGATGGGCCCGGCCTGTCAGCGCCTCAGCAGCAGTTCGCCGAAAAGGGAAAGCGCGTTTTCCCTGTGAAAGCGTACTTTCCATTTTCGGCAGTTTTCCGATTTTTAGTATTTATTCAAAACCTAGATATTCATTTAGCTATAACTTTTGAATCATTTAACCAAATTCGATGAAATAAATTTCTAAATTCATATAAAATTCAGTAGATTCAGAATATGCAAAAATATTTCAAAATTGAATTTTATTTGAAATTCGAAGTCAAATTCAAAAGAAAGGTTAGAAATATGTCATTCATGAAAATTTTGCAAATAACCTCCAAATTTAGTAAAATAAATTTTATTAGAATCCATGTAATCTCAGAAACCAGAATATGTTAAAATACTTAGGGTGTGTTGTAAGAAAAATTTAAGTTATAAAATGGGTAGTAAATAATACCATAATGGTTTAATTAAACTAAATCTTTAAAATTGTAAAGGGGAACAAATAACTCATGTAATCATTCCTGAATTTGTGAAATCATTTTATTTGAATATTTCCATCTGATTTCTTTTTGGCTCTATTGAAATTTGGTATTTGTTATATGTTGCCGTACGACGTGTAGAACCCGACGAACCCGGTTTATTCGACGAACAGGAGTTCGAAGTCGAGGATAATCAACAAGGCAAGCAAACCCCCATTGATCATATTGATCCCAGTTTTATAAATGTTTTCATTAAATGTTTTATTGCATACTTTACTTTGATTAAAGTGTGCTATATTTTGGGTATTGGTAGTTGTACCTATTGTCACATAGAACTTCCTTGATAAGTAGGAAATTGAGAACCTTGAAAACCCTAGAATAGCTTAGACATTATTTAATGTCAATCTAGGTTACTCACATTTAGTAACTTGCTTAGCCATGCTCAAATGAACATACAACCATGACATGATTAAAAATGTTGGTTATGAAATTTAAAGGGGTATGACCATTTTTATGGTTGGTATTTGGTTGGAAAATGAAAATAAAACTATGGTTTAGATGTGGGCAATTATTGGCAATAGCCGGTTGTGCATGTCTTTGCACGTAGTGTAGGGTGGAGATTATTGCCCATGTCGAATTAAGGACCGAACTATGGGTTGTTTTCAGGCCAAGAACATTCATACAACACAAGTGCTGGTATGGGACAGCTCTAACTTATTAAGTTGTTTAAAACTAGCTTTGCACTTGGAAGGCCGGAGTAGTACGAGTTGTTTCTTAATGAATTGCTCGACGGACGCCCACACCGAGGTGATCATGGATTAAACGTCTACCAATATAACGGTGTACGCCATACTGTGGGTAGTTCCATCATTTCTATGCTCTGAGTTCTTACACCACAGAATGGGTTATCGTCACCGTGCTGGTGCAAAGTTAGGTTTAAATAATGTAACTGTTATAACATGACTCTCTGCGGCACACCAAAGGCAGTGTGCAAATATCGATTGCTCAAAGAGTCAGTCATGTCTTGTGGGAAAGTTGTCTACCTCTGCAGTGTAAAACTAATCGATTAGCGCGTCATGATCATGGACACTTGGTAAAGTCATCACATAGTTAGCGCTTTGCTTATTTTCATAAAAGTGGTTTCTACCACGTGTTGGTCATTTCATTGTGTGCGGAAGGAAATGGTTTTAAGTATGATCAGTATACCCAAACATTCGTGATTTATTGATGCTTACATTCTATCACTTTCAATATTAAATTGCTTTTATTTAAATTCCATTTTGCAATCTATTATTACAGTATTTACATTTCAAACCGACTTTATGCAAATTAACCTTAATAGCCTTTCATTGGAATGGCTGCATGTATCTTAGGATTTGCATAAGTCTTGCGAGTACGTAAGTACTCAACTTGCCAATGTTGATGTTTTTAGGTGAAGAAAGCAGATTTTCCGACGATTCTTACGTTGATGCAGGATGCGGGAATTTATCGATGAATTTATCTAAGGATTTTCCTTGTCGTTACTGTGGAACAATGGGTTAAAAGGCATACTACAAGAATTTGTCTCCACCGCAGCTTTTACTTTTGGTATTGTAAAAATAATATGTAATCTTACTTCATTGTGTAATAAAGTTTGTGTATGATTGTGATATCAATTTGTATTTGTGCGTACTAGCTCTCGATCATGGGACTAATATTGTATGCACATGGTATCCATTTTTGGTATTTATTTATCAAAAATGGGGGCCTTACACGAAAGAGCCCTCTGGAAATTCTGAAATTGTGAACAGGTCCTTCCACCGGTTATTTTGCAAAAAAGACCCCATAGTACCGCAAATTCGACCCGGGCGCTGATTCTTTAGACCCGAAAGATTTAAAATTACATTTAAGTCGCGTTATTTTGAAAAAAAAAATGGTTCCGCAAAATCCTTCCACCGGTTCTATTGCAAAGAAAAAAAAACGTGGTCCTTCAAATTCAACACGGGCGTCGGTTCTTTGAACCCGAAAGATTTAAAATTACATCTAGGCCCCGTTATTTTGCAAAAAAAACGTGGTTTCGCAAATTTGTCACGGGCGCTGGTTCTTTAAACTATTTTGCAAAAAAAACTTGGTTTCGCAAATCCTTCCACCGGTTCTTTTGCAAAGAAAAAAACGTGGTCCCGCAAATTTGACAAGGGTGTCGGTTCTTCTGCAAATTCAACACGGGCGCCGGTTCTTTAAACCCGAAAGATTTAAAATTACATCCTTCGCCGGTTCTTTAAACCCCGAAGATTCCGGGTGGGTCCTTATAGAAAAAAATAGTGGTTACGCAAATTCACTGACGGCTCTTAGCCAGCAATTTTAACTCGTTTTTCCTTACATTTTTTTAGAAAAAAACAGCTCGATGTTTCCCGCTACGCAAATTCGTCGACGGCTCCTAGCCAATCAATTTTTAAAAAACACCGCCGAGAACACTGAAATTACTTTTTTTTATAGAAAAAGGACTAGATTTTTCCACGTGGCGTGGCATCGCGCACGCGTTTGCCTATATATATATATGGATACTTTTCTAAATGGCTCTTGGGAGTTTTCTAAAGGAACTCACGAGAATTTCCTAACGAAGACTAAGAGTCCTAGTAGATTAATGTATATCCTTAACTTGCAAGAGTCTCCTCCTCTCACACTATATAAGCGGGAGCATGGGATCGATAGATTGTACACGGACCAAAAATATCAATAAAGAGATAGAGCCATGGGTTATACATCTACTGTCCCTATTCTAATCTTGTATCTATGTGATATTAATTGGTCTGCAATGTGATCTCGATTACACAACACATTATTAGCACGAGAATCTCGAGAGTAAAGGCTATCTGCGGATCTTATCGTGGCACAAAAAATTGTTGCCACAGCAACTGCAGTAGGTGGAATTGATGAGATTGGTGGTTATTTGGACTTTGGCAAATATAATTAATCCCCAAAATGCCAAGTTATAGACCGGATATACCATGAACTGGTATAACCATGAGTGAGTCTGTTTGGATGGACATTGGTTATAAATCTTAAGAGAACCACCTAGATATAGTTGCGATAAATAAATCCTCATATGATTATCCAGCAATACTAAGGTAATGCAACTAATACCCCCATAATCCCATGAGAGGACATGAATACTTTTATTGCACAAGATCGAGTATGTGGTAATATGAAAGGGTAAATATGAGAAAGAATATCGCTCAAGGATTCCGCACACTCACGATTCCTATGAGGAAGTAATATATGAATTTAGCATAATGAATCTTGTGATTGTCTATTGAACATATTCTCAAAATCTTTGCTCACATCTATGGGATGTATTTGAGGCAATAGAAGACACCAGTTATTGTTGTCTTCAAAGGGAGTAAATATCGATATTCTCATGCTGAAAACTCTAAGTCTTTGCATAAGTTAAATCTAGAAATACCAGATTAAATATCATGTATCTCCTGTGGTGAGGAGTAGGAGCTTAATCACTTTACTTTACTAAAGGTTTATGCAAAGATATACCACTTGATCGTTTTGATCTTGAAGGCCAAAATTGTGGGATTGTGATGGACACAATCAAATCCGAAAGGATTGATGTTGTACTCTTTTTTATCTCCCATAGTGAGGAGGATCTTAATCGCTTTAATTTGCTAAAGGTTTATGCAAAGATATACGATTTGATTGTTTTGATCTTAGAGATCAAAATTGTGGGATTGTGAAGGGCACAATCAAATTCGAGAGGATTGATGTTATACTCTTTTTTTCTTAATTTGAGTTTCTTCCTATTGGGTTTTCTCAATTTAAGGTTTTTAATGAGGCCACATGTGTAATGATAAGAACACGAGCTATGTACTCTTTTCTCTGTCTGTTTTTTCTCACTAGGTTTTTTGAAAGGTGTTTTTAACGAGACATGAGCAGTGCATTGAAAAAGTGTCCTAGGGAGTGTTATAGAATATTCTAATTCTATATACGTGTGGACACTTTTTCTAAACGGACTCCTAAGATCCTAATAGATTACTTTAGATCCTTCTTGCAAGAAAAGTCTCCCTCTCCCCCGCTATATAAGTGGGGACATGTGACACGTTGTACACACTACACACACTAGATATATCAATAGCGAGAGCCAAAGAATCTATATCTGTTGTTTCTATCTTGATATTGTGTTTTTGTGATCTTGATTGGTCAGCAACACCGACCTTGATTAAACAACACTGCCAACCTGCCATGCATGCACACAAGGATTTATTTTAAAATGAACGACATGCCTTGAATTAGTTGGCTAAGTAAAGTCCATTTTCTTTTCTTTGCTTCACTAGCTCTAACTTCCCATCTATCTATTATCTTATTAAAGAAAAAAGATAGAAATTATCATATTAATTGAAGTAAGAAGAGAAATATCTATATTGTTGATTCATAATGGATCTAGATTATAGCAGTGTAGATATACTTTATTTGAATAAGATATCAAATAAGTCTTTTTTTTTCAAATATGTGCGTGTAGTCTCACGCATATTTGAATCCAATATGTATAGGCATGTGTCATGATGTGTGTACGTACGTGTGCCCTACTACAACACTAGAGAATAAAGACATGCGCATTAAAAGTTAATCCCTGAAATAAAATTAACTTAGATTAACATGAAGCAAAGCTACACGGCTACACGTCAAATTGCTTGGAGAATGTGCGTAGGAGCTTATGCATGAAAGGGCCCATGTATCGTACGTGCATACACTAAGTAAAGATGATGCATGCGTCACTACCGTAGAAATGCCTACACAAGACTCTACATCACAGACGATTTTAAAAAACAATCTATGTTAAAGCTAATTATAAACAGTTTTGCTAGCACGACCACCAAAGTTACAGTACATGGTAAGAACCGTCTGTGATAAACTAATATTACAGACGGTTAGTGGTTAAAACCATTTGTAAAGTATGACAAACGGTTTTAATCACAAACCATCTGTGATAATCGCTTATCACAGACGATTCTTAGATAGAACCGTATGTGATAACACTATCGTATTATATATACCGTACTAGGGTTTGCACGCACCGTATTGTTCACCCAAACAAAATCATATAAACGACGATCGGCCTCCTCCCCCAGACTGTCGCAGGACGCCTCATCCCTGAACCCATCGCCAGCTGCCTCATCTTCAAGCCCGTCTCGCGCCTTCTCGTCTACCACGTCGCCTGATGCCCGTCGCCTCATCCCCGAGCCCTAAGGTATCTGAAGTGTACAAATATTCAATCCATTGCCTAGGGCTACTATCTTGATGTTGATCTTTGGATAGCATACACTATATATTTTAATGTTGATCTTTGGATGGCATACACCATAGCTATATTTGAATGGCATACACTATCTTTATGCATGTTGATCTTTGGAAGGCACAAACCATAGCCATATTCGGATGGCATGTGTATATATATATGGTTCAATAGCTCTTTTTACTTTTTACATATATATGGTTCATGTTTGTTTAGTAACATGCATGGAACAAGCTTGAACACTATGTTGATAGCTTCTTATGCTTTTATTTTTGAAAGTTGCATAAATATTAAAGCATGAATATATAAAGGATAGATGGTATTGGTTAGTAGTCTCATATAGTAATTTGTCTTTACTAGTTCTTCAGTGCATACACTACCTTGATATTTATCTTTGGATGGTATACACCATGGCTATGTTGGTCTTTAGATGGCATACATTATCTTGATAGCTTCTTATAGCTATGTTAGAATATCTCGCTACTGAATCCAATGTAACATCGCTGCCCTCCCCCTCGAGCCCTTGCACCACATGGATGTTTTTTCCCTGGATGTACATATTACTGCTCAATGACGCTATGGGTCTATTGATGAACTAAAACAATTAAAGTAGTGAATGTAGCCTTGAACTATAGAGTTGCTTTCTGTAAATGGTAGAAAGTAGTACTTTTATTTTACAGTCTATGAGCTTGATTATGTCATGGTAGAAAGTAAGGAGATGCCCTGTTCTTAGAACTTCTAATGTTTCTATGATCATGATATATTTTGTTTTATATGATCTATTTTACCATTACCTTGATCTTTCTATCATCATGTCATAAATAGTGCAATTGACTTTAAATACTTTATGGTGTATAATTTAGGAAGGTAAGAGTTCAAGGTCTTATTTTCTTAGGTAATTATCTAGTTCAATTTTAATTATATGACCCTAGTGTAGTGGAGGTAACGGATTAGTCTCTAGCAGCTTTACACCTTATGGCGGGTAGGCTGAAGGTCTAAACTTTAGTAGCCCGACACCTGAGAGCACTCTATCATACAATTACTCATTAATATGTTAAGTAGACATGATTTAATGTCAAGTTGACAATAATTATGAATTGCTCTATCCTTTCGAATTGTGCACATTATATTCCAAAGACATCTAGCTGTTTAACTTCTGTCGTGATTCATCATATATACATTATATGTCCCAAAGATTAAAAATTGTGCACATATATAAAATAGAGCCTACAAACAAGATAGACGACATGAAAAAGCTGTTGGATGCTAAACAAAAACTTGAGGTGGAGATAGAACAACTGAAGGAAAAGTCTGAGTTAACAGAATAGATTTATGAGATGAAACAAAAACTGAAAGACATAGATGAAAAATCGCAAGATATTGATTCTCTTAACAATGCACTTATCGTTCGACATGGATGCGGAGCTGGAAGAAGCCAAAACTAACCTTATAGAGGTAATATTAAAGTTTATAGTATTTAATTCGATGTGGTTACTAATAATATACCAAGACATCGTTTTCACAACAACATGATCGCTTTTGTAGAGATTAAGAGATATGACTAAAAGTCAATCAGTTATTGGTGTCAAATAAATGTGCACTATGCCGGAGATGTGGAACTTCGGGGAGAACCTAAAAGCCTCTATTGTGAAAGCTATGGCACATTTGATGGCAGACATGGAAAAGCCCTAAGTTCTCCTTGTCTTGATCTATGAACTAATTAATGTTGTTTTTCAATGTATATATGCTTGTTGATATTTGTGGTATCATATCTTGTATTGCCATATGAAATTATCTTTAATATTTGCTCATCTTGAATCCAATGGCTGAAAAGTGGCTACTTGTTTGTTGGAACCATAAGTTTTTCTTCCTCACTTGGTAGAACTTTCATGAATAGTATATGTTATTTGAATTTTTTTTCTCTTTAGATATTTCTGCAATGATATTTACAAGGCACAATCAATTATAAATTGTGTAATTGAATATCTAAACATCCTAGATGCATCGAGGCACAACTTGTCTGACCGGGATCATCTTAAAGTATTAACATTTGTAGAACTTTCATCTACTTTCTTATTGTAATATTGATGGATTTCAAGGCAAAATCCAATTCCATCAACAGTTCATCCCGAAAGTTATCGTGCTCTGATTTATCGTTTCTACTTCATCCTCATCCCCCAATGAGAATACCATACGCAACCTATTTTTACTCTGTTCTTGTGCAGAAATAAGATCACTTTGGTCTTGTTTATGGTCAAGACCAAAGTGAAAATAGGTTGTCTATGGTATTCTCATTCGGGTATGACGATGAAGTGAAAGATAAATCAGAGCATGACAATTTTCAGGACGAACTGTGGATGAAATTAGATTTTGCCTTAGAATATTGCGTCAACATTAGAATAAGAAAGTAGATGAAAGTGCTACAAATATTCATACTTTAAGATCATCCTGGCCAAAAAAGTTGTCTCGAAGCATCTAAGATGTTTATATATTTAATTACAAAATTTATAACTTATTGTGCCTCGTAAATGTTATTGCGGAAATATCTAAGGAGAAGAAAATTTCAAACAATAGATCTGTGATAGTGATGCGTTGCATTATTACTGACACATGCTTACAGACGGTTTAGAAAACCATTTATGATGACGATTTTGAACCATCTGTGATAGCATTTTCTGTAGTAGTAGTGCATGTAGGAACCAAACTATATTATATTACCTATTATATATATTAATAAAAATAGGAGCAACAGAAGCCACACATCCGCTTGTTGGGTGAGAAATTATCATGTTAATCAGAGTAAAACGAGAAAAATCTACATTATAGATTTTTTGTGGTTCGGATTATAACAGTAGAAATTGATCTAAATTTTTATAACAAATACAACTCCATTCTAATTAGAAAGGGCACGTATATTAAGCCCTAGGACTCTTACTGAGATATTAAAACAAATGCCCATATTAGCCCAACAACCCTAGAAGTAAGTAGATCTCCCGTTTAAAAAAAACATGAAAGGAACTCCGACAGTAAAACAAGGGGACAGGACAATTCCGTGACGGAGATGCTTTCTCTGATCGCACAAAATAGGTCATTTCATTTGCGTCAAAGCACGAGAAAACTCGCGAGGTATGGGTTTATAGCCTGGATCAAGCTACGTGACTGGTACTCTCTCCGATTTAAAAAAAAAACTTGTTTGCAATTAAACTTTTAAAACTTTAGTTATCGATATCTTTTTAAATATTTAAATTGGATACATGAAAATCATATATGTAGATTCGTCTCGAAACATACTTTCATAATATTATAATTTTATTAGATTTTTTAAATATATTAGAATAGAAATTAGTGGTCAAATTTGAGTTTAAGAGACCATGTCAATATCTAAAACGATAACTATTTGCGACCAGAGAGAGTATGTTTAACAATCCGCATCTGTCCAAACAAAGAAGCAAATCGTGATGCTGTGATGCTGCTCTCTCGCGTCTAAAAGAATTATTAGGTATGCAATTCTTGATCTAACACGCTTATTCGGTGTGCACAGATTATAATAGCCTAGATTAATTAGGCTTTTATAGATATGAAATTTTTATCGAGTCAGATTATATTATTATCAAAAATCTATATTATGTGGCGTCTTAGTGAATTCAATCTCTATTGATCATGGTTCACGTATGTATATCTGTCTCCGTCATTCCGTCAAGCATCACGCTATATGGTTCATGTATCGGTGCATGCTTGTGAGAATGAAAGGAGAGATAGCCGAGGCGTACGTTTTGTAAATGCAATGCACCCAGGAACAAGAAAATGAGAGCAATGTGAGAGTTGTAACGCATCGACGAGCACTTTCAAGGATTTTTAGATCGCGTCAACGCGTCAATGAAAGAAACAAACCTCATATCGAGCCAATGACCGTGACGACGAGCTAAGAACATCTCCAATGCTCCACCCTGCACAATAGCTCTAGCCCTCCGCGTAGAGGAGAGATGGCACGTTGGGAAGAATAGCTATACTTTCGAAGAGGGCTAAAATAGCTTCACGAAGCCGATTAATGGGAACATCACATAATTCATGTGAGTTCAATCTGCAACTATATATTCTCTTTCGAGTGCATTGGACTATTGTAGCTTTATTTTATATTTTATGAATCAGTCCCGGAACTGCTATTTTTTTTGAAAGAAAGACGACAGGAGCTTTGCCAAATATATTAAGAAGAGTTGACAGTAGTTACAACCAAAATAGTAGTACAACAACCGAGGCGAGACCACCCTTAAGCACTAGAAAGACTTAGGGAACTACTGAAAGCAGGACATGCAATACAGTGCAGACAAGCGACTACAACCGATGGAAGTTTTATATGGTGAAGTCCTTCCATGAAAATCGTGCATGGCTACCGAAATTCGGAAGTGAGAGCATTTCTTCGATTCTACACATCCTGAACGATGTTATCAGCTACTAGTTGTATCGTTCGATACGAGCTATTGAAGATCTTGTTATTCCTCTCTTTCCAAAGGTTCCACATTACATAAAGAACAACATCCACCTCCTTGTGGCGCTGCTTGACGGCGGAAAAGCGGATTGACCTCTACCAAGTAGCGACTCCTAGGTTAACTAAGGTAAACTCTGGGGCTACGTGGTTTATATGCATTAAGTGGAGAACCTTTCTCCAATGCTCCAAACCTCCTTGTGGTCCTAGAACTACTATCAATTGAAGTGAAGGTTTTGGGTAGTAACTAAAGCTGGTAGGGCAGTCTCTCGGTCTCTCCTGAAGCTACTACCTTAAGCTATGTGCTTTCGAATAAAACATTAATATATTCACATGCATGCCTCCAATCATAAAACAAAATGACGAAAACTATAGTCTTTACAAAAAGAAATGCAAGGGTTACTGTCATGTTTCTGAATACATGGCATTTTAGCTTTTAAATTTTATTTCTAAATGCATATCATTTTACAATTTTAATATGGCTCTTTTTTTCTATATCCCGCCATTTTAACTATTTCTAATGTAATTGTGTCCAGCATTTCCGCTGGGTACTAAAACAAAACATGAATGAACACCACCGGTACGCTAGACATAGAAGTCAAGCAGCAGCGTACTGCACGGTAGAGTGTGCGTCTCCTACCCACCCACAGAGAATCCGGGTCCACAAGAGGATACACTCTTCGTGTTTTTGCTGCACTGCAGCTGACCGCGGGCCCCACTTCCCGAACAGGCGCAGCTGACGTTGCTCCGCGTTCTTGCCTCCCTGATACGGAAAAGCTGATGGGCACATGCTGCAAACTACTCTCTGTATCACAGATCTCTCGATGACACACTGGACCCACAGCGCACGGGCCCAGTACGTCAGTGTGAAATACAGTATCGTGTATAAAGTACATCAACATAATTACCCAGGCCATTCCCTCGATTCTCGACATAGCCTGTACTTCCTTCAGCGCTAAAAGCAGCAAAAACTTTGGAGATTCAACACTGGTCCCTGCGCTTGTCCTTGCTCCCACTGCCTTGTGGGCCATATCAATCATCGGAGCCTACCTGTAAGGGAGAATGCGTTCTATCTTCTACATGGTTGCTCATATAAGTTCATGTGCGTGAGCTCTGGATTGCAAAATTACTTAGGCTCTGTTTGTGTAGGTTTAGATTTTTTAGTTTATAGTCTAAAGCTAGTTTTTGAGTTTAAACAATTTAAAAGCTAACGATTTTTGTACGTGACAGAGATGGATAATTTTACTATAACTTTAATGGTGTTAGTCTCAAACTAACCCTTAATAAGCCAAAAAAAAAGTTTCTCTCCGGTAACTTTTGGCTTTTAATTATATAAAAGCTTATAGCTTTCGAAAAGTCCAGATAAAAAGTTATCTATTTATTTAGACTTTAACTTTTTAGCCGATTAAAAAGCACAAACAAATAGTACCTCAGTTCCTCGTTCAAAATTAGGAGGGTTTCAGGGAAAAAGTTCTGAATACCATTTTTGCACAATAGCCCCTCATATTAGATCTGAAATATGCTTACTTGAGTTTAGTACAGAAGTGTCAAGACAGAGGCACAGAGGCAAGGGTTGAGATCTTCGCCGTGTGGAATAGTACAATTCAGGGGAAGTATGAACTGTAGCTGCTTGCGGTGGTGTTCGATGATGCCATATCCCTCTCTAAAGGTTGGACTGCTGTCTGCTGCCATTACATACTAGCACCGGTAGCCCAAAGTAGTTGAACGGGCGTAATACCTCTACCTAGGCTCCAAACACATATTAACACAAATTTGTTATACAATTTCCTGCAAAACTATCACAACTAGCTAATAAGTTATAATTTCTAAGACAAGTTTTTTTTAGTTACAACACGTATTATAATTGAACAATTAACAATCCACTAAAACGACACTGCAGAGAGCGTGTAGTGGAGGGCTTGATGATCCTCACAACCATCGGATCATGCAATCAACAGTCTAGATTAATGTCTCGATAAAAGTAAAACGTCTTTCCATTTTTCACATCTTTCGATCTGATCTAGACCGTCAATTCCGCGTACGTAAATCTGAAGACTAGTACATTACTTCTGAAAAAAATGAACCAAAGGAGTACATTGAAAATCATTAGAATCTCTAGCCTAGTATCTAAAATACACCAGAAAACAAGGAGTATCTACTCATCATTCGAATGATATTTTTGGTGCATATCATTCAGATTTTGCACCGTTCGATCAAAACACAGGCGAATGAGATCTGTTCCACGAAACAGTAAAACGAAGAATCGACGAAATCGCATGAAAAGTTGCTACAAAAATGCCACAAATCACCCGGATCTAACGAACTTAATCCAAAATTGATCTACCATCTCCCTACACATAACCAACTGATGCAGTCAAAACAACAAACATGCATCACACATCAACCTAATAGCAGATGCAAGGAGAACAACCCCCAACCAATCAACATGCTGATATACACCAACCATCCACATGATCGCAGGATAAGGAAGCACCAGGAAACCTCTAATAGTCAGCTTACATAAAAAAAAACAAAGAGAGAAGACTATTTCCCTCCGCTCAAAAATAGTTGTCGTTTTGGACATCGACATAGTCTTCAAAACACAACTTTAACCACTAATTTCTATTATAATACATTTATAAAACCAATAAAATTATAATATTATGAAAATAATTTCCGAGATAAATCTACACATATGATTTTTAGGTATCCAATTTAAATATTTAAAAAGACACTAACAATCAAAATTTTGAAAGTTTGACTATACCCACATCCAAAACGATAACTATTTATGACTAGGAAGGGTATCAAGTACGGACACTTTCACGAGATTTTTAAAAATAATATATTTTTTATTTAAATTGTAAAAATATACCACGATTTCAAAAATTGCAAAAATATACCTCTGTCGCCCTTTGAACGGGCGACAGGGGCAACAGAGGCCTCTATCGCCTTCTGAATGGGCGATTTTGGCACTTGTCGCTCTCTGAATGGACGACATGTCCCCTTTCTTGTAGCCAGTTTCTAAAGAAAATCATAACTTTTTCATATGATCTCGGATAGAGATGAAATTTATATGAAGATTGTAGCTCTCGACGAGATCTACAACTTTCATATATAATTTTTTTTCATTTGAATCCATTTAGATGGCCAAAAATGGGAGGAAAGTTCAGATCTAAAAATCAGATCTACACTAGATCTGAAACTTCTATCTCGTTTTTGGTAGTCTAAATAGATTCAAATGAAAAAAAATTATATACCAAAGTTGTAGATCTCACCGAGAGCTACAATTTTCATATAAAGTTCATCTCCATCCAAAGGAGATCATATAAAAAAATTATGATTTTCTTTAGAAATTGGCTACAGGAAAGGGGATATGTCACCCATTCAAAGGGCGACAAGTGCCAAAATCGCCCAATCAGAGGGCGACAGAGGCCTCAGTTGCCCCTGTCGCCTGTCCAAAGGGCGACAGAGGTATATTTTTGTAATTTTTTGAGATCGTGTTATATTTTTGCAATTTAAATAAAAAAATATATTATTTCAAAAAAAAGTTCTAAGAGTAGCTACCAGCGGGACACAATTTGAGATGAAGTTGCTCACCTAGCTATCAGCATGACTCTTATTTACTGATAAAGACACGAAGCAAATCTATGGGCTGAATCCTTCACATATATGTCAATAGATGACTAGATAATAATTATGCAGCGTCGCCAAAGCTTTGCAATGTAGTAGCGATGATACCAAGTGTTCCCAAAAGCTATGGTACACTGACTGGAACAATTAGTTTCGATAAAACTGGAGTGCTAACTACATTTGGTTTTGATGATCCTTCATGTCACATGAGATTATCAGGATTATCAATGAAAGTGATGGGGGTAATTTGGGTGGTTATCTCTACTTCCCTACTCGACCATGTTGAACCAGCAACCAGATGAGGTAGAACCAGACTGGTACGAACTTCAGTTCAATGTGAAAAGATGACTGTGCACTACTTGCTTTCATTCCACCCTAATTTGAATCATCTTTGGAATGTGAATCAGGCAATCAGCAGCCACCCTCTATTTAGTGGGTAATTCAAATTAGCACTTCAATTATAGTCCTCCATCAATGCTGAATCGCACACCTGCTGCACGTGAATTTGGATAGGTAGGGCCTGACATTTCCATAGTCCCTAACACGGCAAAAAGCATTGGTCTCTCACGGTGACTGGGTGGGGTGCATATGTGCTGTACTTCGGGGCCAAATTTCACATCCTCAGGTGTTGAAATATCGGAAACTCTAATTTGAGGTTACCCTCATGACTCGTTTCGTGCGGACACCATGTGGAGCTACGTGATTCAACCACATCCTCATAATAGAGCCCTCATGAGCATTCCTAGTGTGACATGTGGACGAGTGGGAAGTGTTTCCTTTAGTTGGATGCTCCCTCCAGCCAACATGGGGACAACTTGAAGTTTGTGTAATATTCCAAATTTCTAATTGAAACTTTTCGATTTGATTTTTTTTGTTCAAATCTTTTCGACTTGAAATTTAAATCGAAACTTTTTGAACCAAAAGTTTTGTGAATCAAAACTTTTAAAATCGAAAGCTTTTGAATGAAAAGTTTTACGAGTTGAAACTTTTTGGTTTGAAACTTTTCGTGTTGAGACTTTCCAATTTGAAACTTTTCGAGTTGAAACTTTCTAATTTGAAACTTTCCGAGTTGAAAATTCCTAATTTGAAATTTCTGATTTAATTTTTTTCGAGTTTAAAATTTTGAGTTGAATTTTTTTTCTAGTTGAAACTTCATATTTAAAATTTTCAAAGTTTAAATGTTCTAATTTAAAATTTTTGTGTTAGAGAGGGAAGAAAGGGATGGGAGAAGGAGTAGGAAAAAAAAGGAAAGAGAGGATGGATGGAGAAAATGACATATGACATTTTAGAGAGGTGACCTTAAATTTATTAGTTTGAGTTCAACCACAGAAGAGTCGTTCCCTTGAAATATAGTTAGGGCAAAAAAACATGCAAGCGCATGCGAATACACTGCTCACAATTCAAGCTCCGTTTTTCCCACACAAACTAGTACTTTAAAACTTCAGAACATATCTACATGCAGGGATCCAAATTTCGATGAATTTCGGTGAAATTTCAGATTTCAGGGACCTCGAGACCTAAACTACCGGCCGGGAAAAAATTTGAAAATGCTACAGTAATTTGATTTTTTTAGGCTAGATTTCGATCCAATCGGGCGAAATTTCTTGAACAAAATTCCGGATTTTGGTTTTTTATAGCCGTATTTGACCTCAATTACATCAATAACCCTTGAGAAAGTGATCTTTGACGATAATTTGTCCAAAAACTTATTTTTTGAGACATTTTAAAATTTTGGCAGAAACACTGTTAGAATTTTATAAAATTTAATATGCTTTTTAATGATATGAAAAATTCATGGTACTATGTTAAGAAGTCTAGGATCAAACAAAAAAATTTATAAAATATTTTAACTTCATTTGTTATCTTTTAAAAATAAAAAACAGAATTAGCATAAACGAGGTAGTAACAGTGTCAGAATTTTATAACTTTTTTTAATATTTGATCATCATTTGAAAATTTTATAGTAATATTAGTGATGCATAAAGAATATCTATAAATTTTTTCAAAATTTTCTAGAATGGTTTGAACTATTTTTCATTCAGTTGAAATTTGTTGTTGACCTTGAACAATCGTCGGATTTTTAAAAATTCATGAAGCTTGATAATCATCTGAAAATTTTATGATAACATTAATTATGTATCATAACCATGCAAAAAAAATTAAAAGGTTTCTAACGTGGTTTGTACTATTTTTCATTCGGATCAAACTTATCAATTAGTGTTTTATCAGGACAGTAGCAATGTTTGAATTTTTAAAAACTCTTCAGATGTGATAATCTTCTGAAATTTTTATGAGAACATCATTTGATGTGTCAGGAACCTCCAAAAATAATTTCAAATTTTTTTGACATTGTTTGAACTATTTTTCGTTCAGTTGAAATTCGCCAAAATTTCGAGATATTTCGACGAAATTTCGTTTTTTCGGTAGAAAACAAACCGTATTTGAATTTTTGTTTTTGAATTTTGAACGAGATTTGTCCGAAATACCCGAATTTCGCCGAAATTTTAGATTCCGGCTTCGGGCGATATTTTATCCGAAAACGAAATTTGAATCCTTGTCTACATGTATCAGAGTTCAGACAGAAGCAAACAATAGGAAGTAGGATCTTTCCATTCTAGAAAAAGGGCTCCATTCATCATGCAACTATTTACAAACTTCCTTTGCAAACACAGCAAAGGTAAAAGTTCCTTATGTTCCAAGCTTTCTCCCACCATATCTGCAAGTTTTAAATGCTTTACAACCCGCAGCTACAAAACATTAAATAGAAGCAAACCATTTCAGGACTTTACATTTCACTCCATTCAAGATAAAACTCCATTCCATAGCCTGGGGAATTCATGGATTCAAAACTGATCCAACCACGCATTCGAGCACGACATATGAAACTTAACAAAGCAAACACAAGAACGTCCATTGAATTTCACCTAAAGCCTAATCCAAGCTCCCCATGAATGATTTCTGCAAAAGCCAAACCCCAAATCGCCTATGCTGTCCACATGAATCCTAGCAAACGCAGGGTCGAGGGTCAATGCAGGACGAGTACTATCCTCTCCATGAATCGGGTAGTAGCGATCCACCGGAAAATTCCAAGTAAAGGAGTGGTCTTTACACGCCAAAGTTCCAAGGTGCAGGAGTAGCAAAAGCGGAATCAAAATTGTAAGATAAAGGATTTGTGGGGTGGAGCGTGGAGGCGTTTGTGGGGGGAGCTTACGTTGTCATTCACCTTGCGGATGATGGCGCGGCGGAGGGCGTCGAAGTCGCCGTCGTCCTTGAGCGGCCCCACCACCTCCGCCGCCGTCGGCAACCGGCGCAGGCCCGCCATGGGAGCGAGGCAAAGAGGCGGCTGCAAGCCTCGAACCCCTAACCCTAACAAGAGAAAAAATTAAGTTCTGGAGAGATCGAAACTCGCGACACGAGGAATATGCTGGACTCAGAGTAGGACTTAGTTTCAAGTCGCATATATCCCACGTTGTCCACCTGAAGTCGAACACCAACTCCTCCACACCCCCATCAATAGCACGCTCCATGGCCAACACTTCCACCCTTCTGCTCCACGTCCTTCTACTCCTCGCCACCGCCACCCACTCCACCGCTTCCAACTCAACCTCCTCCTCCGCTTCGCCAGAAGCGGCCGCCCTCCTCAACCTTTCTGCCGCACTCGCTGATCCCTCGGGCTACCTGTCCAAGGACTGGAAGCCGGACACGCCGCTCTGTTCGTGGCCGCGCCTCTCCTGCGACGCCGCTGGCTCCCGCGTCCTGTCCCTCGACCTCTCCGGCCTCAACCTCTCCGGCCCCATCCCCGCCGATGCCCTCTCCTCCCTCCCGCACCTTCAGTCCCTCAACCTCTCCAATAACATCCTTAACTCTACCTTCCCGGAGGGCCTCATCGCCAGCCTCAAGAACCTTCGCGTTTTCGACCTCTACAATAACAACCTCACCGGCCCGCTCCCGGACGCCCTCCCCAACCTCACGGACCTTGTACACCTCCACCTCGGCGGCAATTTCTTCTCCGGCAGCATCCCAAGGTCGTACGGCCAGTGGAGCCGAATCCGGTACCTGGCCCTCTCCGGCAATGAGCTAACCGGGGAGATACCGCCGGAGCTCGGCAACCTGACAACGCTGAGGGAGCTGTACCTCGGATACTTCAACAGCTTCACCGGCGGTATCCCGCCGGAGCTCGGGAGGCTGCGGGAGCTCGTGCGGCTCGACATGGCGAACTGCGGAATCTCTGGCGAGATCCCGCCGGAGGTGGCGAACCTAACGTCGCTCGACACTCTGTTTCTTCAGATCAACGCCCTGTCCGGGCGGCTTCCGCCGGAGATAGGCGCAATGGGGGCGCTGAAATCGCTCGACTTGTCGAACAACTTGTTTGTCGGGGAGATACCTGCGAGCTTCGCGTCGCTCAAAAACCTGACGCTGTTGAACCTCTTCCGGAACCGCCTGGCCGGTGAGATTCCCCAGTTCGTCGGCGACCTGCCGAACCTCGAGGTGCTGCAGCTGTGGGAGAACAACTTTACCGGCGGTGTGCCGGTGCAGCTTGGTGTGGCGGCAACCAGGTTGAGGATCGTCGACGTGAGCACAAATAGGCTCACCGGCGTTCTACCAACCGAGCTATGCTCCGGCGAGCGGCTGGAGACGTTCATCGCGCTGGGGAATTCGCTGTTTGGCGGCATTCCCGACGGACTCGCAGGGTGCCCGTCATTGACGAGGATTCGACTGGGAGAGAATTTTCTCAACGGGACGATACCGTCCAAGCTGTTTACGTTGCAGAACCTCACGCAGATAGAGCTGCATGACAATTTGCTGTCCGGCGAGCTCCGACTGGACGCCAGCGAGGTGTCGCTATCGATTGGAGAGCTGAGTCTGTATAATAACCGATTGTCCGGCCCGGTGCCGTCGGGGATCGGCGGGCTTGTGGGCCTGCAGAAGCTACTGGTCGCCGGGAATAGGTTGTCCGGCGAGCTCCCGCCGGAGATTGGGAAGCTGCAGCAGCTTTCAAAGGCGGACCTCTCTGGGAACCTGATATCCGGGGAGGTGCCTCCGGCGATCGCCGGATGCAGGCTGCTCACCTTCCTTGACTTCTCCAGCAACAAGCTCTCCGGCAGCATCCCGCAGGCGCTCGCCGGCCTACGCATCCTCAACTACCTCAACCTGTCCCATAACGGGCTCGGCGGGGAGATCCCACCTGCCATCGCCGGAATGCAGAGCCTAACAGCCGTCGATTTCTCGTACAACAACCTCTCCGGTGAGGTCCCGGCCACCGGTCAGTTCGCCTACTTCAACTCCACCTCGTTCGCCGGCAACCCCGGCCTCTGCGGCGCCTTCCTCTCCTCTTGCCGCTTCCACGGCGTCGCCACGTCGACCTTCGGCTCCCTCTCCTCGTCCTCGAAGCTTCTCCTCGTGCTCGGCCTCCTTGCGCTCTCCATCGTGTTCGCCGGCGCGGCCGTCCTGAAGGCGCGGTCTCTGAAACGCTCGGCCGAGGCGCGCGCGTGGCGGCTCACGGCGTTCCAGCGCCTGGACTTTGCGGTGGACGACGTGCTGGACTGCCTCAAGGAGGAAAACGTGATCGGCAGGGGCGGGTCCGGGATCGTGTACAAGGGCGCAATGCCGGGTGGCGCAGTGGTGGCCGTGAAGCGGCTCCCTGCCATCGGGCGCACGGGCGCCGCGCACGACGACTACGGCTTCTCCGCCGAGATACAGACGCTGGGGCGCATCCGGCACCGGCACATTGTGCGGCTGCTCGGGTTCGCGGCCAACCGTCAGACCAACCTGCTGGTGTACGAGTACATGCCGAACGGCAGCCTCGGCGAGGTGCTCCACGGCAAGAAGGGCGGCCACCTGCAGTGGGCGACGCGGTACAAGATCGCCGTCGAGGCGGCCAAGGGCCTGTGCTACCTACACCACGACTGCTCGCCGCCGATACTGCACCGCGACGTCAAGTCCAACAACATCCTCCTCGACGCCGAGTTCGAGGCCCACGTTGCCGACTTCGGCCTCGCCAAGTTCCTCCGCGGCAATGCCGGTGGCTCCGAGTGCATGTCCGCGATAGCCGGCTCCTACGGCTACATCGCTCCCGGTATGTACGACTACTAGTCTACTACATGTCACCTTCCTCTGTTTTCTATGTTCAGTTCATAGCGTCAACTTTACCAAGGTTACTAATTTCCGGTGATTTCACTGCTGAAATCTTCGTTCAGAACAACTTTTGTGATATTCTCCTTTTTTTCGACAAGCATTTGCTTGCTAAAGCTCAAGGTTGCTACAGGTCTGTCAAGTGGCAAATGTTAAAGATAGGACCGTCACGTTTGCATTATTTGGGGGAATTTCCGAAATTTGCTTAGATTCGTCCTACTGTCATGTGGAAATCTGAAAGGAATGGTTGGTTTTGGTGTGCTCTGATTTGTTTTTACCATGCCGCACCAATTTGTGAACGTTGTACAATGCCTCTCATCGCTTTGTCGTTTTAAATGGATCATCATTGGGAATTGTTGGCGTGTGATCTTATGCGGCCACCTTCTTTGTTTTATTTGTACCCAGAGTACGCCTACACGCTCAAGGTGGACGAGAAGAGCGACGTGTACAGCTTCGGAGTCGTGCTGCTGGAGCTCATCACCGGCCGGAAGCCGGTCGGGGAGTTCGGCGACGGCGTGGACATCGTGCAGTGGGTACGGATGGTAACCGGGTCGAGCAAGGAGGGCGTGACGAAGATCGCCGACCCCCGCCTCTTGACGGTGCCCCTCGACGAGCTGACGCACGTCTTCTACGTCGCCATGCTCTGCGTCGCCGAGCAGAGCGTCGAGCGGCCCACGATGCGAGAGGTCGTGCAGATCCTGACCGACATGCCAGGGACGACGTCCTTCACCATAGACGTACCGCTACCCCCGCTTGTCATCGAAGCGAAAGAGGAGCACCGAAGCCAAGAGAGGCAGCAGCAGCTTCCACAGCAGGACTCCCGGCCGCAGCATGATCTCCTTAGCATCTAGAAGTGGTACTTCGTAGCCTCCCCTGTGCTTTTTGCTTGTACTCTTGGAATGTGGTAGTGTCCGGGTGTGTGTGCAAGAAGAGGCGAAGCATGCACCATTATTAGCTTAGATTATTAGTATTACATGTGGTGGCTTAGATCTATGCAATCTCTGTACTCTCGTGTATACAAAGCAACTAGTATGGCTCTCCGATCGATCAGAGTTCTACATTCTCAGTAAAAAAAAAGCGATGCTTCAGCCCAGTAACTCACAGTGGAGTGTCATGCTAGAACTGCTATTGAGTGATATGCACGGGTCCTACTCCTACAGTCCTACTTGAGAATGTGCAAAAAACACAAACCCGTGCACGTTTGCTCGTTCGCTGCTCCTGTGCTGTGCTGATGGGCGACACGCACCCACATCATGTATTGTTCAGCAGGGAGGAGATTAGGCATGGCAATAGGTCTCTGATACTTGCTTTCTCGCGGGGAATTCCTCTGTTAGGGGATAGAGATGGCAAAATCTCTTCATGCGGAAGGCTTATCAGGAAAATTATTCCCCATCGGCGATGACGAGTTTGGGACCGTTCCACCATTCCCTATCCCTACCCCCGGTTAGCTCTGACAGGTGGAACCCATGTAAGAAAACCCTAATCCTAATCCAAACGCTCCCATTCCACCCGGCTGCAAACGCTCCCAATCGGCCACTCCTCCTGTTCGCATTTCGCAGCTGCCACTCCCAGTGCCTAGTCACTCCCACCGCTCCGACCGCCGCTCCCAGGTCCCCGCGTCGGTCGCTCCCAAAGCCCACCGCTCCCAGCGCCAGTCGCTCTGAGGCCCGAGTAACTCCCTTCCACCGCTCCCCCTGCTCCCAGGTCCCAGCGCCCGTCGCTCCGAGCCGCCGCTTCCGCCTCTCCCTGCCGCTGCTCCTGCCCGTAGATCTGGGAGACTGGGACTCTAGCCCTCCAACCAGACGCCAGCGTCGATCAGACGCCGCGGATCCCCTCTCCAAGCTCCAAGGTAATTTACGGTGGTTCATTTTTCAATTCTTGTGAAGTTAATTAATCAATTTTGAAGTAAAATAGCTCATATTGTCACTTGTCTTGAAAAGATAATAATGCTTACAATTTGAACTCACAGATGATGAACAGGGTGATGTTATTAGCTTCTAGACTTGTCTTCAAGACATTCAAGAAGAGATGTAGGCTAAGTGTTTAGAAAATGAAGTTTACATATATTAGTCTTTACATATCAATTGTTTCACTAAATGTCTGTTTTCATATTACATAGGAGGTGACACCGTGAGGAGATGGTTCTACACTTCTACTTCTACTTCTACATATATAGTCTTTGTGGATTTGTGAACTTGTGTGATTGTGGATTTGTGGCTTAAGGCCAAACACTATTTGTGATTTGCAAACAATTTTAATGTGTCGTATTGTCATGTACTCATTTTCTGATTTTGGTGTTAAAATGTTGTAATTGTTTGCTGTTATTTTGGGGTATACTGTTGATGAAATTTTGATTGTGGTAAGACCTCTTTTTCTGGTCACAGTAGCCTCACAGCCAGGGGCAGGTCAGGTGGCTGTTTTGCCAAATTTTTCTCCTTTACCTTTCCAACTGCATTGTGCTTCTTTGCAGTTTCATTGAGTTTCGATTTTAGTGGTTTGGCATTTTTAACGGCTCAGGCCAGGGTTCACATTTTTGTTTGGCAGTCGAAAACCGCAACCCGGTCGGTACTGGTTTTTCGTGAAATTCGATCAAATTTCAGTAAAAAATCGATCGGTTTGGAAAAGTCAAACTCGTTGGTCAAACCCAGCGAAAAAATGGGAAACCGCTCGACAAAATCGAAAAAAACCGCTCGGTTTTGTTCAAAAATCACCGACAGAAGAAGGGAAAATGGAGGAAAAGACATGAAAAAATGGAAAAAAATTGTGAATTTTTTTGTGGAAAATTATAAAAAGCTTATACAGGCCCAGAAAACCTGAAAAATGTTACAAATGTATAAGAAAATATAGAAAATTATGATTAAATTCTGGCATGACCTATGAACATATTTAAAGACAATGTGTAGTTGTCCATGACATATTTTACAATAATAGCATAACTATAGAAGAATATGAAAAATTCGGCATGACCTTTGCTATATTTTAGACAATCTCAAGTTGCAAAGTAGGTATTTAGCAATAATATATCAAGAAATAATATTTTATTCAATACCATTGACAACTCAATCCAACAAATCCACACTTCAGTAACAATCATTTCAATAGTATGGCATATGACATTTTAAATCGATATTTCTCACCGATTATGAATGTTCACACCTGGCACAGCTTTGCTGTCCTTCCATTGTCGCACATGTGCCGTGTTGGACCTACACGAACGCTATGTTAGTAAAAAATCGAGTTGCAATGAAATAAAACATACAAATGAAACATTACCTTTGGCGCTATGGGTAGTATTGCTGGGTGTACACTTGGTTGGCCATGTTATATTCCTCGGTGAACATCAAGGCCAATCCTCGTGTAGCTAGCAACGTTGCATTGTGATCGTGCCAGCTTTGCACCGTCCATTTATTTGTCGTTTGCCATTGTTGATACAATATGGCACAAAACTCGAGATCATACCACTCGTAGACCCATTGGGTGGTCGGTTGTGCATGAGCATCGGGGATGGCGTAGTCGTAGCTGCCATATAAGTCATAGCTCCCTTGTGTCTTGGCGACGCCATAGGAGCTACAGCTATCCTGTGGTGCGTCCTTTCCCTTCCCCCCAGTAGTCTTCCTTTGTGATTGGGGAGTGCCATGGTCTTTATCCTGTGTTTCAATGGACGACATTCGTGCCACGCCCTGTCAAGTGGTGCTTCAGTCGGGTTGCATCGCCTCCTTTCTTCTCTTTGTGACAATACTTGTGTCGGGATCGGATGACTGGCGCAAGGCCCTCGACACGATCCGCTCCTCCGTGCTGTGGGAACTGCCCTAACCCCAGTGCAGACGCTCCGATCTACCGCCCGGCACCGAGCGGATCGTTACGGTACGGATCCGACCAAAGGTCCCAAGAGGCTACCAGGGACACTCTTCCCCGACCTGGCGGACCTCTCCGAGCTCTTCCCCGACCTGGCGGACCTCTCCGAGCTCTTCCCCGACCTGGCGAACCTCTCCGAGCCCTTCCCCGACCTAGCGGGTCGGGCTCCCGACCTCCGCAGCGGGACGGGGTCCCCCGACTTCGACCAAGCTGAGCTCCCGACCTCCGCAGCGGGTCGCGATCCCCTGACTCCGATCAAGACAAGGCAACCCCCGCCAAGGGCCGCGTGTCAAAGCCTCCACCAGCCAACAGCCACGTGCCCCACGGATGGGGTCAATCGAAGTGACTATACGAGAGCAGTGGCCACTTCCCAAGATGGCTTAATGGTCGCTGAAGTCATGCTTCCAAATCCCATCGACCGGTTGACGCGATGCGAAGACACGCCCTCCCGAGGTAGCACCAACGCCATGGACAAAGAACGCCAACACTCGCCAGATCACGTATGCGTGTACGCCATTTTCCGGAAATACCTAACCGCCTCGACTAACGAGACTACCGCCCGGTGTGGGCGGATTTAGCGCGACCGTCGACGTGACGAAGGACCGAAGCTCTTAGTATAGGTCACCTCGCCCTTCCCCAGCTCTCGAGGTAACCTGCCCCTTCCTACCGTATAAAGGGAGGCAGGAACCCCGGGGAAGGGGGGATTCTTCTAGTTAAGCCATGAGCACTCTTGCGCAAGGATCCAATAACTCTCGTTTGTAAACTTTGTACAGCCATCTACACTAAAGGCAATACACCACCACCACACGAACTGGAGTAGGGGTCCGGCCCGAACCACTATAAACCTTGTGTCCCCTGTTTGGTTGCGCAGGTTCCCCTGCTTAGTACTCCCGCCGAGGGTGCCACTCGGACGAGCGAAGCTCTGGGCCTCACCCTCCGTACGATCCTTCCCCCTCTTTCTTTGCGGTCGGCGGTCCCGATCGTCGACAGCTGGCGCCCACCGTGGGGCCCGAAGTTTCGTTCGTCCAAAGTTCATCATCTTGGCCAGCTCAACACCTCCAGCTCCACTACCAGCATGTCACGAACGGCGAGCTTGGGCTCGGACGCTGTCCCCGAGTGCCAAGGCTCCACATCTATGCTCTCGCCATCCTTGCCGCCCCGCGAACGCCATGCCTTCGCAATGACGGACGTGAGGCAACCCTCGGGCGGACGACGGTGGTCGAACCCCTCGGAGGCGATCGGCTCGCCAGTCGCCATCGACCGTGCCATCGCCGCCATTCGACGAGAGGGGCGTGGTACGACCCGCTCCCAGTCCGGTCGGTTCGACCCTTCCCGCCCGCACGAACTTGCCCAAGAACGCTCATGACCATCGCCGGTCATGGTCGACCCGCGGCCGGCCGGCCCTCTTCCGACGGTCCCCGCCAAGAGCTCAACAAGGCGACCAACGGTGTCGCACCCGTCGGCAAGCAAGCTCTCGGGCCCGAAGTCTCGCCCGTGACGCCGGCCGCCTCGCCGCATGATCGCGGCCACTTCTCGGCAGATCCTCGCCGGGCTCGCACTTAACGCCATCTTCACCGCCTCCCGACAGAAGGGGCGGCGTGGGCTTCGCCTGTCGCCGGGCGTAATAACGATGCTCGCCGACAATGATTTCGGAAGTCCTCTCCGGACGCCCAAATCGGGCGACAGAAGATCCAGAATCGCTTACGACACCACCGCAACGACGCCCCGCCGACCATCACGGCCGACGCAGGTGCGCCACGGCCGAGTTCTCCTCGTCGGTGGTGACGACTCCGACGCTAGCAGCGGCGGCAGTGACCTTCCGGCCTACGGCTGCCCGGCGTACTCATGCGATCTCCGTCGGGTACGCTGGTCGGCCCGGTTTAGGCCAGCGATGATGGAGCGGTTCGACGGGACCAAGAATCCCGCGGAATTCCTCTCTATCTACTCCACCACCATCCTGGAGGCCGGAGGGGACGAGGCCGTGATGGCCAACTACCTTCCCACCATTCTGGACGGCGCCGCCCGCACCTGGCTCTTCAACCAAGCGTCCGGAACCTTCCGGTCGTGGCGCCAGCTGAGGAGCGCTCTCCATTCCAACTTCCAGAGTTGCTACGAACGGCCTGGGCGGGAGAGGGACTTGGACCGTGTTATCCAGGAAAAGGGGGAACATCTGCGGGACTTCGTGCGCCGGTTCACCCGCGCGCGAAACTCGATCCCCAATGTTTCTGACGAAACCGTCATCAAGGCTTTCAAGTTTGGCGTCCGAGAAAGACGCCTTACAGAGGACCTCGAGATTGCCACAAGACTCACCGTCAACAAACTATTCCGCATGACTGAGCGGTACGCGGACGCGGATGATGCTGTCCGCTGGAAGCATGACTATGACCGGGGCAAGCTCGGCCTCGCCTTCGGTGAAACGAGGCCATCCGGCGCTAAGGAAGGAGACCCGGGCCCGCGCGACAAAAGGCGAGGAAAAGACCGCTGCGTCGAGGGCGGCCAGCTCCGCCTAGTCGCCACGGTCGACGACAAGCGTGAAGGGGCGGAGCCACGCCAGCCCGACCGCTGGGGCCACCGGCCTCAGTAGAACCATCCGCGACTACAACAGGCGCCGCATCGGCCCCAACAGGGGCAAGGTCGGGGGGACCCCCTCCACGCGAACATCCGAGCTTGGGGCAACGAGGACGGCACCGGCCGACGCCAACAAGTTTTGCCTGCTCCACAAGATCCACGGCCATGACCGCGGGCCGCAGGACATGGCCGTTCGCCGGACGCCTTTATAGGGGACCGGGAAATGCCCACGCTACAAAAAGGTAATGAACGGCCAGGAGGCATCGACGCCGGTCAGGCTTAAGCGGGCCCTGACCTGGAATTCCAACAGGGCAACCGCCGTGTGGACATGATCTTCGGTGGTTCCTCCGCATACCGATCTCGGCGCGAACTGAAGGACGCCACACGCGCCGTCTATCAAGCCACCGCCGGAAAGCCCGCTGACCAACCCTGCAGATGGGGCATCGTCCCCATCACCTTTTCCCGGGACGACGCCCCTCTGGGGATGTCCCGAGACTTCAAACTGCTCGTCGTCGCCCGACCATAAGCAACGCCGCTGCTGGTCGGGTCATGGTCGACGGGCGGTTCCTCAACTCGCTCCTAGCGGCGCCTTGGACCGGATGCAAATACCTGGCCGAAAATCAAGAACATAGCGAGCCCTTCTTCGGCAGATCGCGTCGGAGCTCGACCACCCCCGGGCAGTGGTCCTCACCGCCACCTTCGGCGACTCACAATTTCGCGACCGAGCCGATCACCTTGAAGTCGTGGACGGCGATCTCCCTACAACGCCATCCTCGGCCGCCCGCCCGGTCAAGTTCATGGTCGCGAATCACTACGAGCACCGTGCATGAAGCTCCCGGGGCGGTGGCGCCATAACGGTCCGCGGCGACCTTAAGGCAGCGCAGACGGTCATGCGAGGAAAAGGCCCCGACGCTGGCCGCATATTGCCCCACCGCCCCGAGATCACCCCAAGGACGCCGTTTAAGATGGCTATCCAAATAAACGGTCGGCCAAGGCCGCAGCTTGAGGAAGGGAACACGGGCAAGTGCGTCGCATTTCGCCACCGATCCCAAATAGGAAGACGAGCTCGCCACCTTCCTCCGAGATAACAAAACCATTTTCGCATGGGAACCGCGGACATGCCCGGTCCCACGGAGGTGATCGAGCACAAATCGCAAACAAAGCTCGCTGCGCACTGCGGCGCCGAAGCTCGCGCTTCTCTTCTCGAGAAGGCGGCGATAATCGTGGAGCACTCGACAAGCTCCTTAAGGCCGGCTTCATCCGCGAGGTCAACTACTCGAATGGTCGCCAACCCCGTGATCGCATGTAAGAAAGGCGAAGTGGCGAATGTGTGTCGACCACACAGCTTGAACGCCGCATGCCCCAAAGATAACTTCCCGCCTCCCGCATAGACCAGATTGTGGACTCCACCGCCAACGCCGAGATGTTGAGTTTTCGACGCCTACCCGAGTACCACCGATCAAACTCGCGCGGAAGACGAAGACAAGACCGCCTTCATCATGTCGTTTTGAACCTTCGCTACACGACCATGTCGTTCGACCTCCGCAACGCGCGCCACGCTCCAGCCGACACGGCCAAAGCCTTCGACCGCAGATCGGCCGAACCTCGAGGTGTACGCCGACGACATCGCCGCCAAGAGCCCTCTAAGGCTAACCACGCCAACGACTGCCGAGACCTTCGCCAACCCGAACAGTTCGCATCAAGCTCAACCCCGAAAATGCGCTTGGCACGGCCTGCGAAAAGTACTCGGCTACATGATCGGGACGGGCGGCCCGAACCCAGAGAAGATAGAGGCGTCGAGCGATGACCGCCCGACCTCAAGAAACAAGTGCAGAGCCTCACCGCCGCGATCGCCGCCTCACCGCTTCATTTCCGGCTCGGCGAGCGGCCGCCTTTCTTTAAGAACTCGCAATCATAAGGGTTTCGAGTGGACTCGAAGCCAGCCGGTCTTTCGACGAGCTCAAGACGTACTCTCGCGTCCTCCTCTCACGACAACCCACAACAGGAGAGGTGTCGCTACTTTACCTCGCGGCCGCGACCCAGCCGCCGCCAAGGTCCTAGTGGCCGAACGGTAGGGCGGCAAGACCCGATCTACTATGTTAGCGGCACTCCACGGGCCAAGGAGCGCTATCCCTGTGTTCGTAAACTCCTCACGCACTCTTCATGGCCTCGCGGAAGCTCCGACACTACTTCCAAGCACATGCGTAGTCGCCCCGAGTGGCCTCCCGCCGGGAAATCCTCGTGAACCCCGGCCGAGGTCGCGCCGCCAAATGGGCCATGGAGCTGGCCGCCGACCTCCGCTTCACGCCCGCACCGCCATCAAATCACGTGAGCCGGCGAACTCGTGGCCGAGCGACGACGGAGCTCGCCCGAGCCCGAGGTCAAAGCCGAGGACCCATGGACTATGTTCTTCGACGGATCAAGATCCTTTGAGCGCCTCGGGCCGGCGTTCTCCTCATCACCCTCAAAGTGACCACTTGCGATATGTGGTCCGCTCGCTTTCCGCTACCAATAACGCGGCGGAATACGAGGCCCTCTTGGCCGCCTCCGAGCCCGCAAGTCCCCGGGCATCCGCCGCCTAATCGTGAAAGGAGATTCCCACCGTCGCCAATCAAGACAACAAAGTCTACGGTGTTCGAGCCTCGATGGCCAAATACTCGCCGAGGTACGCAAGATGGAGAGATGGTTCCGAACATGAGGATCCAAAGACGCATCGAGGAAAGACAATTCCACCGCCGATCTCCTGTCCAGGCTCGGATCATCCGGCGACGAGCTCCCGTCGGACGTCTTCCTTGAAACCTTGGCCACACCGTCCGTCGCCGACCAGGAAGACCCGGTGGCCTTCCTCGAAAACATTCCGACGTGGATGGATCCCTTCATCAAGTTCCTCGACCAAGGGGAGCTCCCCGCCACTCCTGCTGAAAGGAGCAGGCTCCGGCGACGTGCGGGCTCGTACAGGCTTGTCGGCGGGCAGCTCCACCGTCAGGGGGCCTTGGGCGTTCTGTCAAAATGCATCACTCCAGAAGAAGGTAAATACATGTTCAACGACATACACTCCGGCCTGTGCGGCGTTCACTCCTCTTTCAGGACTATGGTCGGGAAGGCCTTCAGGATGGGTTTTATCGCCAACGGCGCCAAGATGCCTGTGACATCGCTCGTTCTTGCTACCCCGCTGGTTTCACACCGGAAAGTGAGGCAACCGCCCACGCCTGCACCATTCCCTCGCTGGCCATTCTCGACGTGGGGCCTCGACATTCTCGGTCCCTTCCCGAGGTCGGTCGGGGGGAAGAAGTTCCTATTCATGGCGATCGACACCTTTTCAAAATGGATCGAAGCAAAACCGGTCTCCGCTATCACCGCCAAGGCCGCGGTAAGGTTCTTCCGTTCCTTCGTGGTCACGAGGTACGGAGTCCCTTGCAGGATCATCACCGACAACGGGACGCAGTTCACCAGCGAGCTGTTCCAAGAGTTCAGCGCGGATATGGGGACCAAGGTCCGCTATGCCTCGGTGAGCCACCCCGCAGAGCAACGGGCGGCCGAGCGCCAACGGGCAGCTCATCCAAGGGCTCAAGAAGCGAGTCTTCGACGAGCCTTGGCCGCGCGGCCAAAGCTTGGGTGGATGAGCTCCCACGCCTTTGGTCCATGCTCTCGACTCGACCACCGGCAACAGAACAAGCCCTTTCCAGCTCGTCTTCGGGGCCGAGGCTGCCCTACCATCCGAGGTTGCGCTCCGTTCCGTTAGGACAAGCTCGGTCGACCAGGAGCGGTCCCTCGACCTTGCCCTGGCGGAAGAAGTAAGGTGCCGCGCGCTCCTGCGCTCGGCGCGCTACCTGCAAGATCTCCGCAGACATGCTGCCAGAGCCATCCGACCCAGGGGCTTCCGCGTCGGGGACCTGGTCCTGCGACGGATCCAAGATCGCTCCCACACCAACAAGCTGTCCCCGCTGTGGGAGGGCCCCTTCAGGGTCATCTCGGCAAGCCGCGCGGGAGCTTACCGTCTGGCGGTCCCCGATGGTAGGAAGCTCACGAGCTCGTGGAACGTAGGCCAGCTCCGGAAGTTCTACGTCTAGCGCTCCTCTTTCACCCTTCGTTAAGTTAAGGTGCCTCTTTCTTTATTGCTATGTTCGTTCCTGTGTTCTGAACTCTGGCGCCTCGGGGCATGCTCAGGGCCTTTTTGTGTTGCCATCCCCTGGTCCGGTCCAGGTTCGTGGCCACAAGTAAAGTTTTTCTTTCGATTTTCGTGCTAATCTCGTTCGATTTGTAAAAGGGTTGATGTTCCACCACGACCCTAAGTTGCAGATTCCTTCGATCGAAGGTCGCGCCATCTTAAAGGCCTTCGAACGCGGCGTCTCGTCCGTCCCTTTTTTTTTAACCGAAGTAATTTCTTCTTAGCACGCCTCGGGCGGCCCGACCCCGCGGCGTGGCTATAAGGGAAACCATAAGGCCACGCGGCGGGCTCGGCCTCGGGGCGTCCATGCGTGTTCTTTCTTGCAGCGCCGGGTCACGCTTCTAGGCTCGCCGGGATGAACATCCCGGCCCGGTATTCTGTGATCGGGGCCGCGGTAAGGCGATCGTTATCGGGGTAAGCCGACCATCCCCCCGTGCTGCCAACCATTGAACGTTCTCAGAGGGTGCCCCGAGCCTGATGACTTTTCCCGGGCTCGGAGGTCGCAGTTTGGGATTCACCACCGGGGGTGACTCTGTCGTTCTAAGCCGACCTTTCCCCCGGGGCCGGGTGGCCTGGTTCGAATCTCTAAACCGCCCTCTGAGGGGGTCTTGCCGAGCTCGATGCATTCCCGAGCTCGCCGAGTCAGACCCAAGGCCTAAAATCTGGTCCAACCTGAGCTATCCCAGGCCGACCAGTCCGAGTTGTGCCCAAACCTGAGTACTGTCAGGCGAGGCCTCGGTGGGGACCACGTTCTTCGGGTTCGCCTCAGGGATGCCAACATCCCGAGCCCGATGCATTCCCGGGCTCGGAGGCCGCAGTAAAACGATCCTTATCGGAGTAAGCCGGCCATTCCCCTGTGTTACCGACCGGTGAACGTCCTCAAGAAGCGCCCCGGGCCCGATGAAATTTCCAGACCCGGAGGCCGCGACCCCTAAGACTACCACCAAGGATGATCTCGGTCGCAATAAGTCGCTTTGCCGCAACAAGCCGACTTATTCCCCGCAGCCAAATTATCGAGACATGTCAACCCGAGTCGTGCCCGGGCCCGAGTGATTTCGGCGCAGGCCTCGCTGAATCAACATCGGCATCGACACCACACCCTAAGCCGGGTAATTCGGCGAAGGCGGTAGGCCTCGCTATGTAGGGTCCGCGAGAACATGCTCGCCACGCGCCACGATCCAAGATCGCTCGATTCTTCCAAGAAATAGCCCGCATAAGGTACACGGTGGCAAAGACAGACCGCAAATAAGCTAAGTCCTCCAAAGAAACATAACTCTATAGAGCTTAGCATAAAGTTGTTTTATCTTTACAAGGGGAATCTTTCGCCCTGACCCATCCGCTAACTTTAAAGTTTACAGAGACATGTCTCAAGTAGTTTTTCCTGCTCGAGGCGGAAAACCTCCACAGCAGATCACGAGGACCTCCTGATTCGCCTTGTCAACCCGGCCGCGGCCGCCTTGAGCTGGGCCAGGCGTCTTTCCTAGCCCGAGCCACTGCGCCGCCTTCTCCCAAGACTAGCATTCTGGCCTCGGCCTCACCGCCTTGGTTTCCGCTCCGGTGGCCCTCGCCTCCAACCTCACGACCGCCTTTTCGAGCTCGACGGCTTTAGCCTCGAGCTCGGAGGAGGGCCTCGCTGCGGCGACTTCGCCTCGGCGAAGGTCAAGATCTCGAGCTTGAGGCGCTGATCTCCATCGACGCTGCGCGCGTCCTCGCCGAAGACGCCCCGGCCTCTCGACGACCGGGCAGGGTCTCTCCGCCTCCTCCGCCCCTTGAGGGCTTGAGAGCGCTATGGCGATACCTCCGGGCCACACGCCCCGCCGGCTCGACAAATACCGCGAGCTCGATGGCTGTGGCCTCCTTCAAGCGCGAGACTTCCTCTTGGCCGCGACACGGTGGCTTTAGCTCGGCGATGTCCTCTCGATTGGTTTCGAGGACACCGCATAAGGGCGGAAGGCGAGCACGTGTTCGCGCAATGTTGTACCCCGGAAACCACCGCAGACTCGCGAAGGCAAAGAAAACCCACCATGACCACTAAGAAAAGGAGGGAAGGAGGAGGTGACGCCACGATCGATCTTACCTCCACTAGCCGGTCCTCCAGCGAGGACAAGTCGATAACGCCATCAGAATCTCGGGGCAGTACGCCCGCGGTTACATCCTCGGCGGCCTCCGCCGCCATCAGAGCGACGCAGACACCCCGGCGACCAGGGGATCCGCCCGCCATGGCAAGGGCAGCCGGAACCTCTGGGCCGGCGAGTGGCTCGACGGCCCCCTGGCCGCCCTCGATTGCGGGAAGGGTCCTCGGCTCGCCAATAGTGGACGGCCCCACCCGGGGCACGGCGACGCCGCCGCCGATCACGGGCACAACCACCGAAAGCGCCTCGGCCGGAGGCACCGGGTCGGACGATGGACCGTGCCACGACCGCCCGGTATAAGCCGACGCGCAAATTATCAAAAGATGCCGATTGGCCCCACCACCACGGTTAACAAATAGGGGAACTTATCGCGCAGAACCGACGCGCGGCAACCTCGCTTTTTATCGCCTCCGGGCAATTCGCCTCCGCTTTCGAGGGCTCCACTGGGACGCCCACCGGGCGCAACGACGACGCCACCTCGATCGCGCCCTTCGACTACGGTGCTCCCAAAGAATGCACTCCCAATCACGACGCCTTGGTCGTGGCGCTTCAACCAACCCTCCTCGACCGCCGCCCTCCTGAGGACGCGGCAGCAAGATTCGCCGCGCCCCTGTCGCGCGACGAGGCGGTAATCGTCCTCATAATCCTCCTCCCCGGCCTCGCCCTGGACCACAGGAAAGGTCGGTACCCCTCGGACGCTATAACGCCGCGATGGGGTGGGATGACGAAAAATATACGGAGGTCGTACCTGGCGTGACCGCTCCTCGGCAGCAGCGGGAGGGCTTCCCCCTCGGGAGCTTGTTGCCGGAACCCGTTGCTCTAGCTGCGTGCCCAGGGCTCTTGCGGCCGAAGCCGCCTCTTGTTGCTGGCAAAAGCGAGGGTTAGTGGGCGAACCAAAAAAGAAGAAAAAGAAAAAAGGTGGCGGTGGAACCAAGCTCGAACCCGGCACTTCGAGCTCGGGGTCTAAACTCACCACGACCTTGGCCGCCCCACTCGACGTGGGGCTTGGCGATTTGCTTGGGGCGTCGAGAGCCGGCTTCTTGCCCCCCTTCTTGCCTTTGTTTGGGCCAAAAAACGGTAGCAACTGCTTCGCCGTATCCCAGAGCTCTTTAGTTGCCTGCGCGGGCTCACCACAATAAACATCCGAGTCCGAGCACCCAAAGCAAGGACCAAAGTAAAGGCTATTACTCATTTGCTACGCCCCAAGATGTTCTTGGGGACGTTGCCGCCGAGGTCGAAGGAGTTGACGGCCTTCCTGAAGATCTCCTGCATCCTCGAAACGACCCATGCCGACCTCGGTGCTGCGAGATCAGGAATAAAGTTTCAGGAGATAAAGGAACTCCACCAAGATCCGAAGGATCCGAGATCGGACAACACTTACCTCGTGACTTTCCCGGTGGCGCCGCACCTCCCAAAGTGATTCAAAGAAAGGGTGCAACCTCCTCCGTAGAGGAGCACCGATTCGCAGTAGTCGAACGATCGTCGCCTTTAAGGCCCGCATGGCGCATGTGTGGATGAAGGCGCCACTTCGGTCGCCCATCGAGTCCTCGTGCTCGTGGGTCTCCCACTTCCTTCGATCGCGGCGCCAAGATAAGCAAGCCCACCTCCTCGCCTTCTTCAAATAAAACCATTTTTCCGCCCACGGCCGAGCGAGTCCCGGCCGGGACTTGGAGGAAGGTACAAGGAGTCCGCCTGCAATGAAATAGAGGCACCGACGACGGGTCTTTGTGCAAGGGACAGGAGTAAAACGAAAGAAAAGTGAGGGGGTAGGGAGCCTGCCCAAGAATCCCTCGCAAAGATGTGCGAAAACGGAAAGGAGAAGGAGGGAGTTCGACACCAAGTTTACGAGCTCGATCTCGCACTGCGCGAGGACCGCAGCCAAGAAGTCACTTTTCGGGGTCCGCAGCCCAAAGAGCATGTACTGCTCCGTGCTCACAATTTCGTCATCCCGAGGTCGCGGCACTTTCTCCCCGGAAGGAAGCCGCCAGGAGAACGGGTCCAGAAGCCCCAAAGACTCCATCTCCCTCATCCGTTTTGTGGTGAGTGTGCTCCTCCCAAACTTCGCCATAGAGTCAAGGTCAAAAGGGAGGGGGGAGAGCGGGGTCGCAATCAGGGGCTAGAAGGCGTCAACGTAGAGGGACAAGGAGGAAGAAGGCAAAGGCACGAGAAACGGGAAGTGAAATCTGAAAGGGTAAGACCCCTCTGGTTTTAAAAGACGCCTCATCTACCGACGCCACCATCACCTCAAAAGGCGCGCTCGTAGCCGGCGGACAGAAGCCGAGACGTCAGGGGCCTTTCAAAACCCACAGACGCGGCCCTCCACGCATCCGGCTGCACTTATTCTTCAACTTCCCGCCCACGAGGCCCCTGGCTTCCGGCCCGCCCGGAAAACAAAACGTTAAAGTCCAAGTATGTGTCCCGATGGGGAATCCTCTTCGAACAAGACATCGACTCAAGAGCGCCTAGAGTCTCGCATCGCTTCTTGAGCCTCGGGCTGGTTGTCGGGATCGGACACCTGGCGCGGCCCCCGACACGTATCCGCTCCTCTCGTGCTCGGGATCGCTCCTAACCCTGTGCAGACGTCTCGATCTACCGCCCGGCACCGAGCGGATCGTTACGGTACGGATCCGACCAAAGGTCCCAAGAGGCCACCGGGACACTCTTCCCGACCGCGGATCTCTCCGAGCCCTTCCCGACCGGCGGGTCGGGCTCCCGACTCCGCAGCCGAGACGGGTCCCCGACCGACCAAGCCGAGCTCCCGACCTCCGCAGCGGGTGGGGATCCCCGACCGATCAAGCCAAGGCAACCCCGCCAAGGGTCGCGTGTCAAAGCCTCCACCACCAATGACCACGTGCCCCACTTGATGGGGTCAATCAAGTGACTATACGAGAGCGGTGGCCACTTCCCAAGATGGCTTAATGGTGCTGAAGTCATGCTTCCACCCCATCGACCGGTCACGACGCAGACGAAGACACGCTCCTCCCGAGGCAAGACCAACGCCATGGACAAAGAACGCCAACACTCGCCTCGATCACGTATGCGTGTACGCTATTTTCCGGAAATACCTAACCGCCTCGACTAACGAGACTACCGGCCGGCGTGGGCGGGACAAGCGCGACCGCCGACGGGACGAAGGACCGAAGCTCTTAGTATAGGTCACCTCGCCTTCCCGACTCTCGAGGTAACCCGCCTTCCTACTTGCCTAAAGGAGGCAGAACCTCGGGAAGGGGATTCTTTTAGTTAAGCCATGAGCACTCTTGCGCAAGGATCCAATAACTCTCGTTTGTAAACTTTGTACAGCCATCTACACTAAAGGCAATACAACACCACCACACGAATTGGAGTAGGGGTCTGGTCCGAACCAGTATAAACCTTGTGTTCCCTGTTTGGTTGCGCAGGTTCCCCTGCTTAGTGCGCCCGTCGAGGGTGCCACTCGGACGAGCGAAGCTCTGGGCCTCGCCCTCCGTACGATCCTTCCCCCTCTTTCTTTGCGGTCGGCGGTCCCGATCGTCGACAACTTGCATCGAAATCCACCACCCATCTTCTCACTGTGCTCCCAAATAACATCGTCGTGGTCTGCCATCTGTTAATACAAAACAACAATAGGTCAGTCATTCCCACAAAAAAAACAGGTGACACATTTTGATGACTACACTCACAAAGATCATGCATGATGCAGCTAAGAACATACATGCAGAACCACTTAGACAAATAGCGGATAACAATGTTAGCTTCCTAAATATTTCTCATGCTATCACCTTTTATGCATAGAAATCCCCTTGTATTGGACTTCCGATAGATGCATGTTTTGTTAGGGAATATGACAACTAATGTAGTGCAACAAAATAAGGTTTTCCTAGGTTGTCAGCTACTTACCTCAACTGATTGTTACCTACTTATCTCACCTACTTAGCATAATGAAATCATCATGTGCATAGCATACTTACCATACTAGTGAATCAAAATGACTAGCAACTGCATACATGTTTACTCTTCAACGAGCGATGTATGCTTACTCTTCAACGATCGAGATATTACATAACATTCAAGATTCAACAGATCAGCTAAAACCCTACAAGCATTACTCAACTAAATCCTAAAAGCATTACTCAATAATCTGCCTCCATGAATAATCCCTAGCAACAAATACAAAGAATAAACTAATCACCACGTGTTCTTTCTAACCTGGTCGAAATCCCCTCGTTTTACTTCGAAATCCGCTCGGATTGCTCCCAAAACCACCGCGCACACTGCCCAGTCGATTTTTCGACCAAGCCACTCAATTTTCGCCATTATCCCTTGAATTTCGAACTTCGCGCCTCGGTTTCACCTCGCCGGTGATCGGATCTGGCTTCTCCGAGAGAGAGCTAGTCTGGGTGTGGTGGGGAAAGCAACAATGACCAATAATGCGGTCGGCACAAGCCCCAGGCAGCATTAAAACAGAACAATTTTTGGTATTGGGACTGCTGGGCCATATTGGGCCAAGTGAACAGTGCTGTTTTTTTCGCATTTTCTTTTTTCCAAATTCGGTTATGGCGCAAAATCGGCTAAACAATTCAAATTTTCAACTGAATTTCATCCCAGAGGTTAAAAAACCATTAATACTGATTTTAGGAAGGTTATGGATATTTTTTTCTTCAAATTTTCTAAATTTTTTGAATTCAAATTTGAACCAGGCCGGTTTACCGGTCGGTTTTGCTTGCCGAGCCGGCCCAAAATGCAGTTTTCATGGTTTTCAACCGAAAACCGTCGGCTTCGCAAACCCTGGCTTAGGCTGATTGCAAAGAATTCTTTCATTGAGTCCTTTTGAACTGCATTGTGCTTCTTTGCAGTTGGCTTTGTCGAGGTTAGCAACCTTTGCATTTTTTTCAGCACAACATGCGGTTAGGTAGATTTGGCATGAAAGGTAGTTGATTCTTTTTATTATACTGGTCGTTTGGCAAATGTAAAAGAAAGTAGGAAATACAGTGGTCATGTCCTTGTCCCTGCTGATTTTAGAGAGCCCCTATGCATATCTTGGTATTCTTGCAGCTTCTAATATCTACTAGTGTTGTTAGTACTAACATAGGTGGTACTTTCTCTATCATTGCAATAATTCAAAGATGTTGAGAGTGATTTATGCCAATACTAGATGCCAATTCGTATCATTTGAGCTTGCACAAAGAAAATTAAGGCCCATATATATATATAAGAGTCTGCCACTGTGCATTTGCATTTGAACTGAACTGCGACCTTGAGTTGCATCTAGTTCCAGAATGCCACTTGATTTTGATAGACAGCAGCAGCTGAATCTTGGCATTCCACTTTGTAGATGGAGCCTGAAGATGCAAGCTATTCACAGTCTGTAACTAAATTACTATACATTAATTAATATCACACTTTAGGCTGTTATGGTAGTTCATAAGTAGTTGAACACAGTAGAACAATAGTAGCTGTTGACGATTGCAATGATGTGCTATTGTTACAGGCAGCAATGAGATGTTGATCTTGTTGCGCCGCTGAAGTTGATTTTGTTGCTCCCTAGAAGTGAACTAGAAAAGCTGGAGCTTGAAAGATTGTGTAAATGAGATGCTGCTCAATGGAAGGCACATGCATACAAGAAAACTGTAGCAGTTACCATTCAAAGAAAAAGAAAAAAAATGTGGCATCTGCTTTAGAGTTGTTAGTGTAGATTTTGCCAATCTATTTTCAGGGTTTAGTCCTCGTCGGGGCCCCACGAACCTGTCAAGGTCAAAGACAGGTTAAATTAAGCTATGCGTGCAAAGACAGTGACGAAGACAGAAGAAGCTTTAGTTATTAGGGATCGAGAATAGAAGAGTGCTCTCCACGGTGATTTTCCTTCCTGTTGCCACCCCTACAGGAGATCAAGGCCGGCATGCATGCACGCACGCTTTCTCCTGCCGTTTTGCTGTAGCGCTGCTCAGATCCAGCATAGTTGGCCAAGTTGGTGCGTGCACGTGAACGGTCAATTCGGCTGTGCCTCCTTTCACTTGCGGGTGACAGGCGGGCCCAGGCCACGCTGACCTACGTACGCGCACGGCAGGGCACCGTGACCTGGGCTCAGGTTACAAACATGTTACTATGCTAGCTCATCGCCAAGCTTAGGTGATTGCCTGCCGCAGTGCCGTTTGCACAAAAGGCAGGGCACTCGCATCGTCAGCTGCACTGCACTGCAGCCATCATATACACTACATCCTGCCGCGACACTGTAAAAACTGTTGGAGCGTTAAGGCAGGCAGGGCCTGAATCGATCGAGAGTTACCATCCTTCTCTTAAGCGTGAGTGGTGCCACTGTTGCTATCCTGCACGAGGCGATGCGGGGCGAGGGGAGGCGAGATGTGCTCTTGTACTGGCGAAGCCACTGGGAGAAGAGAATCTCCCCATTTTGTCGTTGTTGAAGGCAAGCTCTCTCGCCTCGCCCCTCGGACCCACTGTGAAGTGTGCACTGAGGTGGGAAATATTTCTTGAGTACGGTACATTACGGATCACTCCCACCCTACAACGCCAGCAGCCAAATCATGTTTACTTTGGCTAAAAATATGGTTTAGAATACGCTGTTTGTTTACATGAGAATGATGCGAGCAAATATGTTATAAAAGTATTTTCATAACATCATACTTTTTATTTTTATAAATATGAGATAATAAAATTTACTAGTCAAAGCGGTTCCTTATCGACTTTGAAAAGCCAAAAGCGTCGCTCCTTTTTATTGGAGGGGTAATGTTTTTCTTTGGGAAGTGAAGTAGCACCGAAAAGGTTTGAAAGTTTACTCTGTGTGTGTGTTTTTTTTTACATTTTTGCAAGATTCTCTTGGTTTTGATAAAATGGACGGGTGATATTGATGCTAAGCTATCATGTGGTATACAACAAAGGAGTGCACTGTTGTGTGACAGACTAGTTGTTCTTCGCGTTATATACTTCCCGAGACCGATCTAGTACGAATCTTCCAAAGCTGTGCATCTCCGCATCAATGAAGCATACATGAGTAACACGGTAGACATACTTACGTATAGTACATCCTCAAAAACGGTACTGACGTATACGTGCATTCCATACGATGATTAAACTGTACGTCCATCAGTGCACAGAGCAAATACATGCAAAATTGGTCTCCCAGCTTTTGTTTGTGCCCTTCCGATCTTATCAGACTGAAAAAACCTACTGACTCCTGACCTAGCATATACTAGATCCACAGATGCAACCGCTCAAGAAGGGAAGCCTTGGTCAAACCAGTCCCTTTGCACATCTTTTTTAGCATATTTAGCCTTTATCTCAATGAAGTTTCAAATCTAGGCTCTCTTCTTAACCGTGGAATGAGCGAAAGACGACATATGTCACCTGCTTTCGCGATTGAAAAGCGAGCAAATATGTAATTTCGTTCGAATAGACCAAACTTGCAAACAAAAATTAGACAAGGGAAACAAAGCCAAAACTTATGATAAGGATCCTTTCATGGGCTGAATAGCAACGCATATCCAAGGCTAACAATACCGAACCGAGATGGAAATTCAAGCTCTCATCGGCACCGATTTTTGTCGAAAATTAGTAGAAATCGAACGGTTTGCAAAGTCAAATTTTTTTAATTCGACAGTCAAACAAAGGTGAAAAAAAGAAAACCGACCGATTTTGTTTGATTTTCGATCAATTTTATTCGATTTTTGACCTAGTTCGGCACACTCAAGGACCAATTTTTTATTTCAATTTTTCACTAGTTTTGTTCTTTGAAAATCTACACACGCAAAGAAAAATGGAAAAAAAATCAAGATAAATTGGAAAAATTAAAATTTTTAATAAATCCCAATTATTCTATAAACACCTCAGTAAAATTTCAATAATTTTTGACTTCATTTAGTGGTTCTGGAAAATAGAAAACAACAATTAATGAAAAGAAGTAGAGACGCTATCAGATTTTTATAAAAGTTTACATGTTTGATCGTGCTCTAAAATTTTAATGGTATCATAAACAATGCCCAAGGATCATTTAGTAAAAGTTTCAAAAATTTTAGACTTCATTTAATGCCCCTAGAAAATAAAAAATAGAAGAGCATATACAAAGACAGCAGTACTGTCAGAGTTTTACATAAATCCACAGGTCTAATCATCACCTAAAAATTTTACAGCATCATTACATTGCCTGAGGACCTCACATAAAAAATTTCAAAAATTTATAAAAAAATTTGCAGCCCAATTAAATCAGGAATTGCTGACTACTTTGTCTCTTTTTTCTTTTTTCTATTATGTATATTCGGATTTGCTCAAAAATGTCTCTCAAATTTGTTTTTTGAAAAAAAAATCATCCCAGATGTCAAAAAGCTATTAATACTAATTTTAGGGAACTTTTGGATAAATTTTTTTAAATGTTTTAAATTTTTTGAATTTGAATTTGATCGGTTTACTGATCAGTTTTAAATATAAAGCCGGTTCGATGGTCAAAATCGCAATTTTTTGAGCAATTTATGTGGATTTTTGAAACCCTGGGCACATCCTGTCGAGTGTCGACTTCCCTGATTCCCTCTTTAGCCCAGGCATGCATACTTTTACTTTTGTCTCGGCTCCGGGCCTCTGCTGCCATGGGATCCACGGATTTTGGCAGCAGGCAAGGCAGGGCGATACGACGGGCAAAGGCGGAGAAGGCAAAGAAAAAGAGCGGAGCGGCGAAATTTATTAAAGCATCGCATATCATCACAAGACTAGCTATGGATATAGCTAGCTTTGTTCTAGCTAGGGGTGGACGTCGTGTCGGGCTGGACTGGCCTGGCACGGGTTCATCGTGCTTCGTGTTTGAACCGTGCCGGGTCGTCACGGTCCGTCGTGCCCGCCGTGCCGTGCCGGTCCGGCTCGTCTTCGGTGAGCCCAGGCACGGTTCATTTGCGCTTCGTACCGTGCTGGTCCAGGTCTGACCCATTTGTACTATTGCAACGAGAGGAAAAGAGTTGGAGACGCATAGAATTGAGACGGTGAATGCAAATATTATGAGAAAAAGAACTAAAATTTATTTGTTTTTGAACAGTTACATAGAGCGAGGGGATGTGCTCAACACGGGCGAGAGAGGGGGGCAATGGGCAAGAAAGAGAGTGAGCGAGACAGATGAGAAAGATTGAGAGGGAGATTAAGAGAGACTCGTGAGAGAGAGAGCTGAGAGAGATTGAGAGGGTTTTGTCCGTCTCTCTCAGGTGTCGGCGATAGGGTAACGTTCATGCTACTGAGTGCATTCATAGCGGTCATGCTCTGTGAGTCAGTGGCCTTCATGCTAGATTTCTTCCTCATACCCTGAGTCATTGGGCCCAATACAGCCCATTCTACAGTGTCGTGCTGGACCGGACCGCCCATCGTGCCCGATTCTCGAGCCCGACACGACCTGTGCTATAGTGTCGTACTGGCCCGACACGGCCCACTTCGTGCCAGACCATAACGTCGTGCCTCGGGCCGACCCAAAAGAGCCCGGCCCGAGTGCCCACCTCTAGTTCTAGCTAGTAACACGTACGTATACCCCGCCGGCCATGAAACACGACGTGACATGAATCATACAGGCCTGCACGAGCCGTCGTCTCGTTACCATTCCACATGGGAGAGGAAGCAGCAACTGAGTACTACAAAGGAAAAGAACGGAGGAGATGAGATGTTTTGGTCCTGACGCGCGCGGAAGAGGAGAGATGAGAAAAGATGAATGGATCGATGGATGCATACGTTGGACCGGACAGGACGGGCGTGTCGATGCTGTGCGTGACGAGACGCGCTGCTAGTGCTAGGCCGCTAGCTGCATCGCATGCGGCGTGACGGTGTGTATCTCTGCGCTCTCGTTTCGTTTCGTTTCCTTGCCTCCGCTTTATGAGCCCTAGCTACTGGCTAATGATGCCGCGTAGGTCGCCGTCCCGTGGGAGTAAGCTCGGGGGATTCTTCCTTGTATTGCATATGGACAACAGGGCATGATAGTATGGTATACCACCACCGTAGGCTCACACTACAATACGAATTCGTATCCTTGAGGCTCGGGGGAAGAGGAATGCTTGAGGCCCCTTTTCGAACACTCTCCCATATGATTTCCGTGTAAACTGAACCGTCTTTACGAAATCCCTATCAAATTCTTGCAGTCCAAACGAACGCCAGGAGTGTTTTTCCATTATAGGCTACAATCTCGTCAATTTGATGGTATCAAAGTTCAAGCATGCCATATTGCCATCGAGACGGTGGAATCATGTGTGTAACCAGTTGAGCAACAAACATGCAAGTCTACCATGGCACCATCGATCATGAAAAAGATAAAACTGTCGTTACGGGAGACAATCAGTCGGCAGACGGCCGGTAGTGAGCCCCAAGGGTGCGAAGTCATCAGTCATTACCCGTGTTTCAGATGGAACGTGAGCAAAAATTTAGTACACGCACGCGTGATCGGGCTCGGCAGGGGCGGTGTATAAGTGGGGTCAAGACTCAACACCTGCTCTGCAGCGTTCGTAAAGGGATTATTCACTACCAAGAGAAGGGGAGAAGGACGTGGTGTGGGAAGTGATCATTTTTTTTTAGCATATGTTACTTTATTTTTTTCGCAAAAACATCTCCCTTCCGAGCGAATTTGCGGCCACGGCGGTGCACAAGGCCGTGCAGGGGCCATGACAGGACGTCTACAGGGGCAGCTCCTGGCCACGGCGCACGGCGCAGGTGGTGGCAATGATGGTGCGTTTGTTGCCGGACGTCGGCGGTTTGATCGGCGTTAAACCACTTAGTTTCGGGTCGAGGTCGGGGTGGTCACGATTGTAGCAATGCTGCAGTCGTGGGCGGTGCAGCAGTGTGTAGGTGTTTGAAGCCGTGACGGCGGGTGAGCACGGTGGCAACGGCCAAGGATCGAGTTTTGGTCGTCGCTCTGTAAGGTATTATGTTGTTTTAGTTGATCTAGTTGCTATAATTGGTGTAAGTTTCTCTCCGGAGGATACCGTTGTATTCTCTTCTTCTGAAATTAATGGCAGAGCTCCCGCCCTTAATTTTAAAAAAAAGAAAAAAATTACAAACCTAACCTCCTCCCACACCGCGAAAGGCGCGACAGACGACACAAGAGAGCGCAGTAGCTGGTGAGCGCGGATGGCCAAGACGAGCGCGGGAGTAGCGGCATGCCGCGATCGGCGTGCACGGGAGTCAGCCTCCTATAGTAGGGGAGAGCGGGAGGGCCTGCCACGATCGGCGAGCATGGGAGGCACTTTTCACTGTAGGGAGAAGCTAGATTTATAATTCCACTCGGGGAGAGTATTAGATTAAAAAAAAGAGGTAGGGACTAGAAAAGTGAGACGTGCAGTTTCTTCTTTCGAAAGATTTTTTTTTCTGCTGCCGCAGGGTATCAAATTAATTACGTTTGAGTGAACCTTTTCAATTGTACCTTTTTCTGCCTGATCACCGGCCCGGTTGGCAGGGCGTGAAATAATGCTAAGCAGAGCACTTTGGCTAAACATTGGAATATAACTACTCAACCTCTTACATTGTTCAAGGAGTCGTAGAGAGTAAATATAATGTGAAACAATTGCAATACAAGTCTTTGGTTTGTGGTGCTAAGGGCGCAGTTTGTAACACTACCAAGTAAAAGTTTATATCTGGTGATGGTTGTTATTGAAGAAGAACGCGGTATGCTACGCTAGCACAAAAAAAAATTCTACCGCGAAATCAGAAAGCTACTCGCAAGAAGGGGATCATAGATAAGATTACCACTAGACGCGCGATTGCGGAATCCTTCGCCGATGTAGTGGATCGTTCGCCCGCGATCGTTGCGCCGATGTAGTGGATCGTCCTCGCCTTGCCGTGGATCGTCCTCCCACGCCCAGCCGCAGCAGCGTCACCGCAGAGTCCACACGCCCGAGATGGAACGCCGTGCGTCGTGTGCAAGCACCGTCGCTCGGCAGGGGCAGCGAGAGGAGTAGGCTAGGGTTTCGAGTGAATCACTCCTAAACCGTGGGAAAGCACACTCTGCACCCTCCCTCCTCCCCTCCTTATATAGTCACGAGATGAAACCCTAAACTAGGGCCCATCAGCGTGCTAAGCCCACGAGGTTCATTAATTACGGATCCAATCCAAATTAATGCGTCCCAGCCCATTAAGTGTGTGACCCTGCAGGTTCACATACGTTTGGACATGGATTCGAAAAACTCCTTTTCAATCCAATAGTTGGTAGTGGCTTCTTGCAAAGTATGCCAACTCCCAAACATACTATGATCAAATCGGACAGAACCTATCAAAAGTACTCATGTAATAATCCCTTTGACAAGTATATGAAGATTGATCTCAAGGCGAGAAGCATGTCATCCTTTGATGATTCAATCCATCTCTTGTATCCGTGATATATTAATAAGTTGTGATTGACTCCTCAATCACGGCATGGCCATGCACTTCCTTAATCATATCACACGAGTGGCCTTGTCATATATCTCCGTTTCATTGGAGTGGCAAATTCCATCTTGATTGCATTACTTCCTCTGCACGTTTCATAGTAAACATGAAAGCTACCTTTATAACTATCCGGTTAGGAAGTAGTGTTTGATAGCCCCAAGGAAAACTATTACACATGTAGGGAATATGACAATCTCGTGTCTAAGGATCATACATCTACTAGGTATGAGATACACGATGACACATAAGAATGAAACATTCTCGCAGTTGTCCCATTGCGGGTCTATCTAACCCATGTTCTTCAACATGCGTCTACAATGTATAGATGATATCTCCATATCCCATGATCTATGAAGCATGATCATCGATCACTACATGTGCTGATCTATTCATCGTTGTCCTATACGATGATATCCGATCAGAGATATTTATCGAATTACATCATTAAGTAAAGAGCTTCATAAGCAAGTCACATACTTGTTGATCAATACAATGATATACATTCATTGGACCAATAATCATATTATTATTCATAAACATAGTCATGTTACAATCATCTAAATGATTGCCTCAAGGGCATAACACTAACAGTTATGAGAGGTTTACATGTAGGGATGTGATATTCAAATGCATCCATGAGTGCTAATTTTTGAAGAGTTCAAAGACCATGCACTCTATAGTACTATTAAGCCACATCCATTTGTTGCTATATTTTCGAAGAGAAGGCGGGGTGTGGGAATACTTTGTAAAAAAATGTGTGGCAAGGTGTGTGAGTACTTTGTAAAAAATGTGTTGTACTCTATTGTTAACTTAGTACAATAGTTAATTTTCACATGCATTTTGTTAATTATCTTTTGTTGATTCACATGTGTTTTGTTAACTGTCTGTTGTTAATTATATTGTGTTGTTGTACATATTTTTGAACTGTGAAATATTGTTGTATTGTTTTATATCTTTACAGATGGCATGGCTAGCCTGATTCTTAAGGCTAATCATAGAAAATTACATATCACAGACGATTATTACGTAAGTAACCGCCTTTAACATTCACTATCACAGACGTTTCATTTATCACAAACATCTATAATGGTCAAATATCACAGACGATTGATGTATTCTAACCGTCTGTAATGACAAGCAGACGACTATATCTATTTAACTTCCCGCCTGGTCAATTCAGATACTCACACTTAGCGGCTCTCCATTCAAATATAGGGTTTTCTCTCTGTACCGTCGCCCTCACCACCACATCGTCACCCTCATCATTGAGCTATCGCCGTCTTCGTCCTCTCTGCACTACTCCATTACCCTCGTCTCTGCATCATAGCTCTTCTTACCTGCGTCGTCTCCCTCATCACCACGACGTCACCATCTTTGTCCTCTTCACACCACTCTGTCGTCCTTGTACCATGTCGTCGCCATCCCCGTCTTCTCCGCATCACGCCATTGCCCTCCTCCACCACCTCTCAAGTGCTACCATCAGCCTAGAACGTCATTGCTTTAGTTAAGAGTGAAGATTTGGTAGGAGTATAATACTAGCAGTAGAAATTTATTGATTGTGAGAATAAGGACTAGGAGTAGTTTGGTGGTCCAAACATCTTGCATAAGTTAGTATCAATCAAGTAGAGAAATTATCTACTTATTTTCCCCTTAAGGATCTTGTGAAGGTTTGAGAAGAGCTCACCTCATTCTTCCTAGCTGATGTAATTCGAATCGAGAGTGCATTAAGTGCCTCAGACAGCCTGTAAGTTATATAGCAGATTGTGTGTATTATTCAATCATGAATTATGTAAAGTGTATGTAGATGTATTTGAATTGTGAATTTTAAGTCATTTATTTTGCTTGAATATGTGTCGTGTGTATTTATCTCAACTATGAATTGTGTATCTACACAAAGGGCATGGTTGATGTAATTCCTGAGACTATTCATAAAATTGAAATATATATATATATATATATATATATATATATATATATATATATATATATATATATATATATATGAATGCATACCACAGACGGTTCGTGACTACGAACTATCTGTTATTTATGCTTATCGCAGATAGTTCGTAATTGGAATTGTATGTTGTTTATCATTATCACATAAGGTTTTTTATGTTAACCATCCGTGATGTGTAACTATAACAGACGATTTTTTTTGTAGATAACCGTTCATGATATGTAACTATCATAGACGGTTATCACTAACTTATTTTTCGCAAACAATTTCAAAACCATCTGTGAAGAATGAAACTATCTGTGGTGACTTTTTTTAACCTTCTATGATTTTCTTTTAGTATAAGAACTAACTAGCAAGAGTTTGCGTGCTACTCTGCACGGTACGAAATTTGGTTGTGTGACGTTGCGCCGCGTGAAATTTGGTAGGATGATTATTTCTTAAAAATGGGTGTGAGGACGTAAACGCAAATTCTTTTTTTCTCCGGAATTTTCTAAAAAATGCGCTAGCTAGGAGTCATCGGCGAATTTGTGGCACCACGGGTCATCTTTGTGCGGTGCGGAACCGCTAGGAGTCGTCGTCGAATCTGTGAAAATGTGCGTTTTTTTTGCGCGATTTTGGTTTTCTCGGGTTCTTTTCTAAAAAAATGGCGGATTCTTTTTTCGCGTAATTTCGGTTTTCTTTTTTTTTCTTCAAAAAATGTGTTGCTAGGAGCCGTCGTCGAATCTGTGGATTACTATGAGCCGTCGGTGAATCAGCGGGGTTTTTAAAGCAGAGGGATATAAACGTAATTTTGTTTTTTCGGATCAGTTCAGCAAAAAAACATTTTTTGGGACCTAAACATAATTTCGTTTTTTCTCGAGCCCATTCTGCTAAAAACCGACGTGAGGACCTGAACATAAAATGATGGAAGGACCTAAATGCAATTTTAAATTTTTGGGAGAACTTTTTTGTGGAGATGATGAGGTGGCGCCCCTGGTTGGCCAGGGATTCCTCCCCCTCTTAATATAAGGTATACATGTCCCATTTGAAAGATGGGATTTTACTAGGATTATTGTGGAACCGAATTGTTTCCAAATTCTGCAGAACTCCTACTTTGTGTTTCGAACAGACCCTACCTACGCTTATTAGAAAATGAAGTTAAATTTTGAACATGGTAGAATAAGTCTTATTATTTTATTAAGATGGGTGGACATAAAATAAAAAAGTAAGGGTCCGTTCGGAACGTGGGAATTTCAACTAGCAGAGTGATATGCGCATTTACATGCATAGATTTGTTCGAAAGGTTGTAGTATCATATGATATAACACAGATGCTTAAGTATATATTTATGTGTATTGTAGGGTATTTAGATTTTAAGGTGTCATGAATATTAGAAATGACAATAAAAGTTTAAAGGAAAGTACAATTTTAGAAATATAGTTGAAGCATGAGCTTTGATGGAGGAAAATCAATGAGCATAATAAATTATTGGGATTCTTAGAAAAGTAACTGTTCTCCATCATGCATGGATCATGTAATTGCATACCCTTATCCTTCCTCCATTAGTTACCGTTTTCCAAAATGTATGCATATACATGTATCTCTATTTAATCTCAAGCGATACATTGATTATGTGTGCAGCAAATTATTTTATTAGTTTAATGGTATTAGAGTATGTTACTCACGTATACACTGATGCATCATAGACGACCTACCTTGAACTTATTTTCCCTTACATGTCAGTTGCCTCACTGAACTATGTGTCTTCTATCTTTTCTTGCTACCGCAACTTTTCTACCTCAACCTCTAAAAGTAAGCTCAATTCTTGACCAATCCCTCTCAGTTGCTACCCGTTCCAATGCAATATTATTCCACACAGTTATATTATACTCCTCTCCAACTATTACTTAATGATTACCATTGCGACATCAACATGTATACACGTGCAATCATCAACGATCCCTACTGGGGACACCTGTCACTCTCTCTCCAGTGGCTCTGAACCAATTTCCTATGGCTACGCCAAAGCTCTTTGCTCTTCTACTTCTATACACCCATGCTTCTATCCATACGGGTGCATGCATGTATATACACATGCATGCTATTATACATGCTCGATGTTCTCTTCCCTCGTGTCGGTCGCTAGCTCCTCGTCTTCGACATTGGCCAACTCAACTTTGTGGTTTTCTCACTAACCGTGGTGACCTCTCATCTTTATCGATGCTAGCACGTCTACTTTAGTCATTATCTAACGATATGAAGAATATTCACGCCATCACTGGTGACGTCGTGTCCCTCACTAGCGATAGCACACTTCTAGCTATTAGATGGCCCTATATAGTCCATAGCTCGTCTTCATTGTAAAGCTTCATCTCCTCTACGCCAAGCTTCCCCAGCATCGAGCTTCTTTGTCAATGGACTTCTTTAACAACACCGACGCTCACCACTTGTCGTCGTGGACCTTGGCTCATTTGACCCTAGCCTTTCTCTTCAACAGCTCCAGCGAGCAGCACGCCATTGTCCTCGTTGAACGGATAAGGTGAGCAACACTCCATTGTCCTCATCTCTGCCATAGCCATCTCACCTCTTCACTTCCTCATGGGTCAGTATCTTCTTGTAGACAGATTTACGTCATTGCACTGTTCACGGTCTCCTCTAACACCATTTTTTGCTATCCTCATTATAATTTTTATATTTATTCAAAGTTTCAGTTATTTTTTACTACAGAACGTATACCAATCAAATTGCTAATTTTATTTAATATATCATGAAATTTAGTTATTTAGGGATTTTACTTTTGAAATTCATATTGAAATCAAATTGCAAATTTTTGTTTATTTTTAAGTACGATTTTTAATTATTTTTTGTTAGAATTTGTATACAAATTCAATTGCTATTTTATTTAATTTTTATTCTGAATTACAATTATTTAGTGATCTTTGGAATTTGCATCGAAATCAAATTGTTAATTTTATTTTTTTTTATTCTTGATGTCAGTTATTTTTTTTGGAATTCTTATACAAAATTAATTACTAATTTTTGTTTAATTTTTATTTTGAATTATATTTACATAGGGATTTTGCTTATGAATTCATACGAAAATCAAAGTGCTTATTTTATTTTATTTCCGATTTTCAGTTATTTCTGAATTGTACTTGACATTGACTCCTTATTTTAATCTGGACCGTTATAATCTGAACCCACCACAAATCGATTGTGCATATCTTTCTCTTTTTCTACTGATTAATGTAGAAATTTCTACCCCTTGAGAATGAATACGATGGTTTCTTTTCCTAATGCTTTATTAATAATAGAAGATACTTGTAATATATATACATAATTAATCTACACCGTAATAATCTAGCCTCCACCAAAATAAGTAGCTAGATCTTATCTATACATGATTAACGAGAGAATTTCTAGGAATTTTGTTTTTTCTGATTTAAAAATTATTATGGAAGATTTTAGACCTTTAAAGAGAAGGAGGTGCGTTAAATATCATCTGTTAAATATCATCTGTTGTTCGTAAATATATAAATATGAGCCATTTTTCCTGATTTGTTTATCTTCTGAGAGACACAGGGAGAAAACACCCTAGTTAGAAGTTGCAAAACGCTAGTCATCATGGCCTACCAACCCATCATAACAGTGCCTTTTCTCAAGCTCACCTGAATAGTCGAGTCCACTATATGCAGCTTTGTAACCTTTCTCCTGACCGAATTCGTGTTGTTGGCCAGTATGGATCAGCAAGGTTTTCGTTCGTACGCCAGATATCGATCAGCAAGGTTTTCGTTCGTACGCCAGATATCGATCGATGGAGGATGGAGCACAGTGCCCATCCATCGATCGGCCGGCCAAGAGGAGCGCACGAATGATAGTGTAGTAGTGGGTCGCTTTACGGGACACAAGTACACGTGTTTCCTAGCTCTCGCACTGCACCAAATCCCTATGCGGATTGAAGCTGCTAATTGCGTGCAGTGCGCTGCGCTTCGTGCCGCAGCACGCGTCGCTAGCTGACCGCTGGAGCAGCCGGGCACGTACGTACGGTGATCGATCGTTGGTGTCTTCCACTCTTCCTCCCCCTGCCTCGGCTGAGAAATCATGGCCTCAGTCTGGCGCTTTGTCGGGCGCGTCCACCGGAGCCCGGAAGCGGCAGCTGCCCTTGTGCCTGCCGCTCGAGCACGGGTTTGGAAGTGGACATTTCCGGGGGGTTTCCCCGCCGCATTTTCGGCTGATAGATTTTTTTTTTAAGAAACAGCAGCGCCTGTCATGTATTAAAGTAGGGTGAAAAAAATATAGAAGAGTGTTTGATTCAGATACCGATACATCCTGAGAGGGAGAAGCAAAGAGAAAAAACAACCTAAACTGGATACTAGTCGTAGTCTAACAGAACACCGACCAAGCCACCAGGTATCAACCTATAGATTCATAGAGTGGTGTCGCGCTGTTTTGGTTTCTTATCTCGGAGCAGATTTGGGCAATAGTCCGTGTCTTTTTATATTGGTACTTGGCACGATTAGTTTAGTATGGTACGATACGGATGTCTTTGGATTAGTATAGCATAAAAGATAAGCTATGCCGGTTCTAGAAAGTCGGTACGATAGGTGGCTCGGCCTGACATGACCAAACATATCTAAAGCTCCGTCTATTATCAACTATCTTACCCTAACAGTCCAGCCCACCATCAAATACTACATCACCCCCTTTGTATCCTCTTGTAACCCATTCGGCGTAATCGTTGTCTCCCTACGACTCTATCATCTCTTTTCTCTCTATCTCTTCTTTCAATATCGTGCTGACTTGATATAGTTTAGGTCCATGGTCCACCGAAATCGAAACCAATTCAATCAATAAATTTGATCTATTAAAAAGATAATCTTATAGCATTTTTAAAATTTTTTAGTCTAATCCGCCCCTAGCTTTGAAGTGCATGATCGTTATGTGTACAGTGGTCATGATCCTTATGTGGTGTCATGGTTCTTAGTAGAGGAGGGAGTCGTACCGTGCTGGGCCAGCTCGGCGCGGATCTATCGTGCTTCGTGTTTAAACCGTGCTGGGCCACGACGACCCATCGTGCCGGCCGTGCTTTGTCGTGCCGGCTTGGCTCGTCTTCGACGAGCCCAGGCACAGCTCATTTGCGTTTCATGCCTGCTTCGTGCTGTGCCAGCCCAGACCCGTCCCATTTGCACTATTACGACGAGAGGAAAGGAGTCAAAGACACACGAGATAAGACAATAAACACAAATATTAGGAGAAAAGAAACTAAATTTTATTCATTCTTGAATTTGTCTCATATGTTTCTCTCAATCTCTCTCAGCTCTCTCCCCTCTCTCACCCGAATATCAAAGACACACGAGACAGTGAGAGGAGCGGAGAGAGCGAGGAACGCCATCAGCTGAGGAGAGAACGAGAGAGAGAGAGTGACGAGTGAGAGAGAATAGTAACATACCGGTCCGACACAGCCTACTTCGTGCCGAATCGTGTTTTAATCCGGACTATACCGCCGTGCCTCGGGCCAACCTACAAAAGCACAGCCTAGGTTCTTAGCTGTCTGATCGTGATCCGTATAGGGATTGCACGGCTCTGTTTTTCCTTTGGGTGATTGCAGTCGGTTGAGAGTTCATCCGCACTGGACCTGGGTGTCCTCGTGCTAGGTATCGTCACCACGGCGCCACGTGGATGCTGACTAGGCTTCCACATTAGCTGGTCCACACTCCGGTCTGCGCAGGCCGCAGGGGCGCTAACTCCAGAGTGCCCTGCAACGAGCTCTTCTGCTCTATTCCAGGCGGGTAGTGGCAATTGGCAAAGCCCGTTTGTCTTGGCGCCATCTCAAGAGCTCCAGAATGTGACGTCCCAAAGGGCCAAAATCTCTCTCCTCCCTGTTCCCCTCGCAGCCTTGCACAACCTTTCAAACCCAGTCGCTTTGCCTTTTGCCATCCCATGCTGTCCTGCCTTCTGACATTAAAAAAACTTATTTGAAAAATCTCTACTAGATTGTACATTTGTATGGGCTTAAACAGAAATAACATTGAGTACGACATCGGCAGTCGTTGAACTCACTGTACACAAAGTTCGATTGGGTCAAACTTCTCATGCCTCACTATAATAATTAAAAAGGGTATATACACATGTATGCATTAAATGAGACAGCTGTTCATATGTTTTGGAGGTCATAAGCATCCGATTACTTGCTTAGCGTGTGTAGATAACGCACACACGTACATATACATGTGTTTCGTAAGTATGATATACATGGATTGTATACGCCCCTCTTATACCCTCGAAAAAAACTGAAATAATGATTGCCTTACGCTTCCCAGCTCTGCTGCGTGTGAGCATGTTACCTTCGGTCATCAGAGTGAGGGTTACCAGCGAAGCAAAGCAGAGTAGCAGACGCCAGACAGAGTAAGCTCCATAGCTTCGATCTCTTTCTTTGTCAACAGTACTGGCTACCGATGGACACTGCAATTTGCACGACACCAAGTAGCCAGTTTCAACCAATAAGTTTGTCAATGCAGGAGCGAATTTACTGTTAGGGCTTATGAGAGCTTCAGCCTCACCTCCAGTCGGCCGAACCTCCCCTCCCCTAGTATCCCCAGCGCAGAAAGAAGCAGAGCGTCAAGTCACACCATCGCAGGTTTAGAAATTGTGGGAGGAAGAAGAAAGCAAATAAGCAATTCTGTCATACTGGGCAAGTGGGCCATCAAACTTAGACATGGGCTTTCACCTCACCTGATAGTTGGTACAGTACTCGGCCTCTTTCACTGTAGCACAACACCGGAAAGACGAATAGTGCCGAGATTCCCGAGAAGGCGAGCGCGTGCGGCGTCGTGGGCTCGGGTGACAGCGTCGGTGCCTCGGCGAGCGGTCGAGCGCCGTCCAACCGGCTGCGGACGAGGGAGGACACGCATGGAGTCGAGCTGTCGAGGAGACGTGCCGGCGACAGTCGATCTTTTGAGGAGACACGCCGATGGCCGAACGCCCGTGGCCGGTGGCCCGTCGCCAGAGGAGCTGAGCCGCTGAGGAGTGAGGAGCCAGGAGTCGAGGTCTTGAGGAGATCGGCAAAGGAGAGGACTGGACTCGGATTGATCGCCAGAGATTCGTCGGACGCTTGTCGCACGGTATAGACTATAGTCTAATTGCCCTAAATCCAATGCAATGCAGGCAGAATAGTAGAAGTTAATAACTGTTGATTCTTTTTCTCTATTAATCTATTGAATATTGACTGTTGATTTTTTTTGTCTCTCTGAATGTGAGAATGTCTGATTCAATTTGTTTAATCGCGGGAAACTAAGTTGCAAAAATGGAGAACCAAACGTAGAGTGAAATTACGTCATACTCAATACTAGTGCCTTCGTAAGTTTTATTTCAATTTCTATTTTTATAAATATTCACAAATTGAAATTGCATCACTAAGTTTTATATTTTTTATCTACAGGTCGAATGGTCGATGATCCGTTCTCACATATTTATGCCATTCTATCCATTAGCAAGGTACCACACTTGTTATATTTTGATTATTCACTTTGTTTCCTTTTTATTTATATATGAATTTGGAATTTGGTTAGCAATAGACTGGTAGATATACCATTAGTATGTTTGTTTTGAGTTAAAACTTTGATAGAGGAGTCCTCCTCTATTTTTATCCTAGATTCGCCACTGACTGCACGCGTGTTGATTTGGTCACTTAATGGTCCGTTGCTACTTTTGGCATTTTGATTGCCTCTTAAGGCATCAAAGAGTCAAATGTACTGTTGTACACTGATTACAGATACATCCACAAAAATAGTCTTCCAAATGCCACTCATAGTTGCTGCCACTGGCCATGGAAGCTAGCTAGCTTTTTTATTAGAGATCTACTGAGTACTGATCCAGCACAACTATTACCTCAAATTTCTTATGTGTGTACAATATGTGCCCCCCGAACTGTCGTTTCAGTGGAAGTTCAAGTTCAGAATCCACTGTAACTGTTCCGAAAAATAAAACAAACTAAACCAATCAGGCAATGACGTCATGCCCACAGAATAGTGATCTTAGCATAATTAACACCTCTCGCTCCTACCTAGAATGTTCTGTAATTGTTAGCCACTTAACCTCCCTATCATCCTCATCTCCTTGTCACGAAACACAAAGCGCAGACACACACATGCATGCACGCACCTTTCAAGCTATAAATAAGCTTTATCCTGCAACAGCTGAGCCAAAAAATTCCAAAATGAGAGGGGAGCCCACGCCGGTCCCCCAAAATGGCCATTTGATATCGTCCAAACCTCAAATGCGAGCACTGGACAGGCCCCAACGCAGACAGAGACGCAAGATGGTGTTGTACCACGGAGGGGCATGGCATGAACATTAAAATGGAACAAGTGAGGCACACAGACACAGGGCGCAAGGCAGATGTACTGATCTACTAGTCCTAAGTTCTAGTGGCAAATTTTCTTTTGGTGAGAATGAGATGGGTGATGCATCATCTGTGGTTGATGATTCCTTGTGCATGCCTGGTTCAATCATGCAGGCAATTCCATGGGGCCCATGAGGTGTACCACCCTATGTTATGTTTTTTTTCCTGGATGTTCCTTTTTAACTGCAACACCTTTCCTTTTTCCTTTTCCTGTCCTTGTTTAGCCCTAAGTAACCAATTAATTATCTGTGCACTTGCTTGAGTACCAGGCAAGGAGTTAGTGGCGAGCTAGCTGGTGTCTCGGCATGGAGAAGACAAGGACACCAGACATTTCATGACTCCATGCCTTCCCAAACTTCCAAACAAATGCCCCAATCAGTGTGTGCCTTTGTGCTAAGCAAGCAGGCACCTTTTTGGCTGGTCATGTGTCTTATGTGTTAGATTAGGATAAACAAATGCCATGTTGACGTACTTCCTTCAGGAACTTTGACTGGAGGATGGACTGTGGGCCCTGATGTCAGTGTCCAATGGGTCACCTGACATTGGAATGCGGGGATTTCATCCATGTAAAAATTCAGGATGGAGGAATAGTTAGGGTTAACAAAATTGACGAAAATCAATAAAAAATTGCAAAAATCGACCGTATCGAGTCGGTTTGAAATTCTAAACCGATCGGTAAACCGGTCAAATTCAAAAAAATTAGAAAAATTTATATCACGTAAACCGGTCGAAAATCGGTAAAAATCGAACGATTTCTGTTCAAAAAAATCGGCCCGCAAGAAATGTTCAATTCACCGGTCGATTTTCGATTTTTTTTAATTTCCCCCAAACAATTTGATTTCGAAATCCTTCGGGTTTTAGTGATTTTCGTTCGATTTTGACGATAAATCGGTACTAGTTGGGTCTTGATTTCTTAGTGCAAAACGATTTTGTTAACTCTAGGAATGGTACTTCTCTCTTAACATTAGCCCAAAGAAAGCTTGGTGAGCTCAGACTCAGTGCTTCAGTGGCTACTGGAAGTAGTGCACGTAAATCTTCTAGAGAGAATTAGCTCAAGTTTATGCATTCAAGTTAATGCAAGGAAATTTGACTGCAGTGACTGGGAGAATAGAACTGGCTAGTACTATTTTACATGGGCGGCATATATGGTGAAAACTAGCACATGATGAAAAGATAAAAGTAAGTAAACAAGGGCGTTGAATCGGTCTCGAATTATCCAGATCCAGGTGAAATTCCACCTCCTCCACTTAAACATGTTACAAAATGTGTTTAAGTGGAGGACGTGGGTAATGTGATTAAGCGGAGGAGTTGGGATTCCGCCTGGATCTGAATCATTCGAGATTGATCAACGCTTCTATTTATCTACTTTCATCGTTCCACCGTGCGAAAGCTTTCACGTTGTAATTTGCCATTTCCATGCTCTAATTACCTCCTCTCAGTCCTTTCGTCGTACTGTTCCCTTCAAAAAAGAAAAGAAAAGGTCACGGCACTGTTTTGAGATTCTGGATCCAATAATTCCAAAAGGGACAGCATAAGTCCATTGCGTCCTCGATGTCACAGCAAGCTAAAGAATATATCAGTGTACTATATTGATATTTATATATTCTCCGAGGAGCCTATTTTACATATGTACAATAAATGCGTGCATGCATGCATGCCACATTTCCAGCCATCAATCAAGGTATAGCCGCTTATCTTGTTTCCCAGCCCAGCCAATTATTTCACAAGAACTTCCTGCACATATCATGGACATCTCTCACCTTCCCCTTTCTTCTTCGAGGAGACCTGTAAAAAGATTATATATCTGAATCAATCACTGTATACTTGACCATAGTTTCAGTACTGTCCCTCTGAAGCATACATAAAGAAACAGAAGACGTAGCTTGCAAGCTAAAACAAAGAAGACCTCAAAAAATCGCACCTCATGAATCACAGTTCCGTTATGCAAGAACAAAAAATTGATCACGTACGTACAAATGCAAAACCGGCAGCGAATTGACAAAAGGATATACGCAGGGTTCGCAATATTGTCTCGAGCCGGTACGGTATATAATACCTGTCGGTAAACCGGTTAAATTCAAAACAAATTCTAAAATTCTCAAAAAATTATTTGACGTAAATATCGCGATAATCGGTGAATATCGCTCGATTTTCGATGAATATCGAGTGAAAATCGATCGCCGAAGAACATAAGTTCACAAAATCGCTAAGGTCGATTATCGATGCATATCGAGTGATTATCGGTGAAAATCATTTTTTTTAAAAAAAATCGTGAAAAAAGTTTTATTTCGAAACCCTTCGATTCTCTACCGATTTTCGACCAATTGTTTTTTTTTTAATTTTTGAAAATCTCGATATAGTCGCGATATCAATATTATGAACCTTCGTATGTACATACATAATCACACGGCATCAGGCGTCACTAACGTGTGCAGACGTCGCATACTGCCAATATATTGTGTATATGTAGAAGCTCACCTCAACGATGTCTTTCGTCCATGCATTGCATTGCATGCACTGGACCCACGGACGATATATTTTACGTCGAAATCATCCCTCTTGGAGACGAAAACTCCGAGCTTTTCTTGGTCCAAGAGGTTTTATCGAGCTCGACCAATCGATCGATCGCCCATTGGTTGTTTTTGAGGCCCCATGCAAGATGCAATGTTCCATGGTGCATGTTGTCGTGAGTCTTGCAGCAAGCAAGCAACACAACGTCCTGTCGCTTGCACATATACGCAACAGGATATAATTTACGGTTTGACGAGCAGCTCTACGACCCGGCCGGCCGGTCATAGTCCGTGAAGAAGAAACAAATTTGGTAGCAGCAGTGCTGGTTCATGGTTGTATGTACCTACTCTTAAATTCAACATGCTTGCATCATGCATGCAGTACAAAGTACAAGATATAGTGATGAAGCTGCTTACAAAATTGTTCGAGTAGAGAGTATACCAACTGATTGGTGAATCCTATGTACATGTGGGGCGAACTTACGAAGGTTTGTCCATCAGTTCAAGTTCACGTTAGTTTTGCAGCAATTTGTCCTGCGTAGTACTCTGTATGTCCATAGGGGATGCCTTCTATGATGGCATTGATGTAAAAGAAAAGAAAGGCCTAGCTGATCGATTTGATTCTTCTTCCAGCCATGGGCGAGCGAGCAAAATTAGCTGTTGGTGCAATCAAAGAAGAGGAAGCTAGGCAACAAGCAAGTGAAAAGGAGAGCATAAAAAGGCTAAGACAAGAGCAAGTGGAGGTCACTCACTTTGATAGAATGTTACACATAAAAAATCGCTGTAACAGATCAAACGTCGTTCGGAGAATAAGGTGCAGCAGAAGTAGCAGTAGCACGTAGGAAGGAATAATGCGAAGGCGTTGGAGTGGCCAGTGACGCACAAAAAGAGAAGAGGAAGTACTAGTACCATGTACCAACCCTGGGCTCCAGTGTCCCCTGATTCCAAGCTGATTGCATCAAGAGCTCGCTCACGCCCTTCCAATGGCCAGCTTCCAGTTCCAGCCCATCCAGATCCACACGTCTAGGTCTCGTGAAAGTCTTGACGAGAGCCACGTCACGCACAGGGAGCCCTGTCTCCTCGTTGATTATTTGTAGGAGCCGGGCGCACACACCGTGCACTGTTTGTCGCTGCAGTTGGTAGCAGTAGGGCGTAAGGATCAATGATGCATTCGAGTAAGTAGCTCGAGACGTTGCGTGAATCCGTGATGGTTTGTACGTGTTGCAGCGTGTCTGCTTGTGATGTATTTGGGTCAGAGCTAGCTGGTGATGCGTTTCATTTCTGATATGACTGCGGTTTTGATTCGTTGGTGTATTATGCATATGGCATGTAGAATTGAATTCAAACGCATGCAGTTGTACTAGCTGGGTTTGTTTCAACCGGTAATTCTGCTAGTTCCTTCAGATTCGCACTCAATGTTTTCGTACCGCCGATTGTTCAAATCTCATAAATTTGGCTCCAAGCCCTCGTATCATCGTATGAGTCTATGGCGGCGAAGACGCACTCATATGTCATGTGATTCATCGACTAGTCTAATGGTGTGTTTAGTTGCTTGTGTTAAATGATATATATATATATATATATATATATATATATATATATATATATATATATATATATATAGAGAAGCCTTTCCCAGTACTCCCAGAGTACATACTCCCACATCTAATATACCACTCAAATGAATGCTTTATACACCTTTATTACTTTCGGTATACTCCAATAATAATTCTAATATACTCCAATGCAACATGGTTGAAAAAAATTCATCAGAGCACTTTATTTTTTTGCTATATACCCTTTTCTATATGTAAAACGAATATATAAACAAATTATGCTATAAATGGTGGACTTTAATGAAATTTTTCATGGAACTCACTTTGGAGTATCTTATAATCAGTATTAGAGTATACTCAAAAGGATAAAGAGGTATAACAACATCATTTAAACGGTATACTAGAGGTGGGAGTACGTACACCCAGGAGTATGGAATCATTTTTCTATATATATATATATATATATATATATATATATGAGATGGTTTAAGTAAAAATTATCTTTGTGTTTGATTGCTTGAATAGAACCATCTTATCATAAATGATGTGATACAAATTTGAGAAATATTTTATATCCAGATTGAACAATCACACACCCTAAAAAAGGAAATGGTTCATTTCCTCGTATGTGCAGCTATGCATTGACCAATGTCACCAAACCAACACTTGGCCAGCTTTTTAGCAGGTAGGGTGACGCTAATTGTATACTACTGTATTCCCATGGGAGCAATCATACCGTATGATCCTGTTATATGTTGCTGCTTGCTGGAAGTTCTCTGCGATTTCTGAAATTATCTTCTTATTTGAGAGGATGGAGATTATTAAATCTGAATCCTTGCATTGGCGTCGCCGAAAAGGAGCCCATGGGCCTCAAATGCATTGAAAAAAAGATCAAGATAGCCCGTAGGCCGACCCCATTTTATTTTGCAGAGGTATGTCTTTGCAGCTTGAGACGAGTCCAAAGCACCCTTCAGTCTTTACACGAACCGAACAACCAGTATCACTCTCAGGAAGCACGCATAACACAATCTGAAGATAACGCACACAACGAAGCCATTGTTCGCTAAAACATATTGTCTATTATCCATTTGTCTTCTGATTAACACAGATAGATACCGGTTTCACTTTCGATACTCAAGATTCGCATGAACAACTGTACCTCTCGAGTTGCAACTATAAATTAAATCATTTTTCTTCTTACATTGCTGACAAAGAATCGATCACACTGCCATAGAAATTAGCAAGTTGTTAATCAAACCCAGGAGGTACATCAGGATCCTCATCATCGTCATCGCCCAGGTTGCCAACGACAACCGGCTTACCCTCCTTTGGTTTCACTTGGTCATGATTCTCTGCATTCAATGGCTGCTGCTGCGATATTATGTGCTGATGGTCACTGAAACCAAATCCTGGTGGTTCCTCTGGATCATCATCTTCCAACTGGACTGTAACAGAAGCTGATGCTTTTGCTGGCAAAACTTGCTTCTCTTTGCCATTGCTCTTCAGATTCTTGGAAGAAGGCTCAATGTCCTGTTGCTGTTCAGGGTTCATTATCCTCTTGTAGACAGCTTCTACAGTTCCCCGGATATCAGTTTCATTTGACTGGATGACACTCCATAACTGATCTGAGATTTGACCCATTATTTTGCTCCTGATTTGGAAGCACAGCGTAATAACGGATTAAGTTACTGATATCCAGTACAGATTAGTAAGACAATACTTTTAAAAACCTTAAACCAGATATAGTGGCCCAGCTTACCCAATATCTTGAAAAATCGCATCAGAAAGGTCTTTTAGTTTTAACCTTTCAGAGCCATCTTCATTTACTACCATTGACTGCTTTACCTATGTGATAATGTTGTTGTCATGGGCATATATACAGCGTATGAATCGGGGTCAAGTGAGACGCTCTCCAGTTTAATACATATGGTTCCTATAGTATATAAACATACGATCCTCTTATTACAAGTTACAATTTAGTATTACGAGTTCATAATAACCCCGACGACCCTGGTAACATTTTTTCCTAGATCCGCCTTGTGTAGCACCTCCTGCAAGAAAATAACTTGCCATCAACTTATAGAAAAACACAGTACTAAAGATTTTTATTTGGTGCACACCAATATGCTATTAGGCCACAGTGTACAAATCAGGATGATACTGAGCAAGTTGCTAACCATGTTTGCAGGCTATATAATACTCACCAGCATGGTGCAGCATAAAAATTATCACACATATTCCATACTCTAGGATATAATTAATGCAACACAAGACTACTGACATTAAGGTGCAATACATGAAATCGGTTAAAAATGCAAAATAAGGTTAAAAGGACCATAGGTACAATGTCCCAACGTAAGAACATAATTGTGCTAGAGTTTGAGATATAGCAACAACGTACTACTCAAAACACCAAAAACCAGACAACATATAGTCTTAGTACCAGGAAAACTAATAGTCAGCTTACATAAAAAAAAAGAGAAGACTATTAAGGACGGGGCACTTTCATGAGACAATGTAAGACTAGATGAACACAATTTGAGATGAAGTTGCTCACCTAGCTATCAGCATGACTCATATTTACTGATAAAGACACAAAGCAAATCTGTGTACTGAATCCCTCACATATATGTCAATAGATGACTAGATAATAATTATGCAGCCTCGCCAAAGCTTTGCAATGTAGTAGCGATGATACCAAGTGTTCCCAAAAGCTATGGTACACTGACTGGAACAATTGGTTTCGATAAAACTGGAGTGCTAACTACTGTTGGTTTTGATGATCCTGCATGTCACATGAGATTATCAGGATTATCAATGAAAGTGATGGGGGTAATTTGAGTGGTTATCTCTAGTTCCCTACTCGACCATGTTGAACCAGCAACCAGATGAGGTGGAACCAGACTGGTACAAACTTCAGTTCAATGTGAAAAGATGACAGAATTATTTAACACGCTAATTCTAGCTGTGCACTACTTGCTTTCATTACACCCTAATTTGAACCATCTTTAGAATGTGAATCAGGCAATCAGCAGCCACCCTCTATTTAGTGGGTAAATTCAAATTAGCACTTCAATTATAGTCCTCCATCAATGCTGAATCGCACACCTGCTGCACGTGAGTTTGGAGAGGTAGGGCCTGACATTTCCATAGTCCCTAATACGGCAGAAAGCATTGGTCTCTCACAGTGACTTGGTGGGATGCATATGTGCTGTACTTGGGGGCCAAATTTTCACATCCTCAGATGTTGAAATATAGTTAGGGCAAAAAACATGCAAACGCATGCGAATACACTGCTCACAATTCAAGCTTCCGTTTTTCCCACGCAAACTAGTACTTTAAAACTTCAGAACATATCTACATGTATCAGACTGAAGCAAACAATAGGAAGTAGGATCTTTCCATTCTAGAAAAAGGGCTCCATTCATCATGCAACTATTTACAAACTTCCTTTGCAAACGCAGCAAAGGTAAACATAAAAACACAAGCTAAAAAGCACCGTATGTTCCAAGCTTTCTCCCACCATATCTGCAAGTTCTAAATGCTTTACAGCTAACAGCTACAAACATTAAATTGAAGCAAACCATTTCAGGACTTTACATTTGACTCCATTCAAGATAAAACTCCATTCCATAGTCTGGGGAATTCATGGATTCAAAACTGATCCAACCACGCATTCGAACACGACATATGAAACTTAACAAAGCAAACACAAGAACGTCCATTGAAGTTCACCTAAAGCCTAATCCAAGCTCCCCATGAATGATTTCTGCAAAAGCCAAACCCCAAATCGCCTATGCTGTCCACATGAATCCTAGCAAACGCAGGGTCGAGGGTCAATGCAGGACGAGTACTACCCTCTCCATGAATCGGGTAGTAGCGATCCACCGGAGAATTCCAAGTAAAGGAGTGGCCTTTACACGCCAAAGTTCCATGGTGCAGGAGTAGCAAAAGCGGAATCAAAATTGTAAGAGAGCGTGGAGGCGTTTGGGGGGGAGCTTACGTTGTCATTCACCTTGCGGATGATGGCGCGGCGGAGGGCGTCGAACCGAAAGTTTTTTTAGTTAAAATTTTTTGGAGTTAAAACTTTTCAATTTAAACTTCTTCGAGTTGAAACTTTATAATTTGGGTTTTTTTGATTTAATATATTTTTTGAGTTAAACTTTCTAATTTGAAACTTTTCAATTTGAAATTTTTCGAGTTGAAATTTGAATTTGAATTTTTAATTTAATTTTTTCGAGTTGGAACTTTCCATGTTAAAATTTTTCGAGTTGAAACTTCCTGTTTCAAATTTTCTAACTTGTAAATTTTATGTTAGAGAGGAAGAAAGAGAAGTGAGTAGGGAAGAGGGAAGGGTAGAGATGGATGGGATGACATGTGTCCTTAATATTTTTTGTTTGAAGGTAACCTCAAACTAGTGGTACCCATTAGAATTTTGCTAAGCAGTGGTTAGTGATTACAAGCGCTGTCCTATACTCTCACTACAGGAACCACGCTGCTTCTAATCCAAGGTAGTCGGAGAAAGTCCATATCTGCTCCTCAACTCTTTCAAAGTTTAATTTTCGCCCCCCATCTCTAGCGGCATTTATTGTCCCCATCTCTAGCGGCGTTTAAAATCCGTCCCTCAAGACCTCAACTCTCAAAACTTGGTAGAAGCTGGTAACAACCTTGTTCGGCGACGAAGCAATGGCGGTGGAGTCGATCATTATAGTTTTGGATTCTTGATGTCGAGCTCACTCTCAGGGGTGACCTACGTTGGCAACAAGAAGATCTCACCCACTATGCTCATGGTCCCCTTGTCCCAAACTTCCATTCAGGGAATTGCTGCCACCACCGTTCTTCTTCCCTTTTTTTTGATTTATCTATTCTCTGCTCTTTCTCCTTCTATCTACTTGTACGTAGATCTGATCAGGACTATGCGATTGTGATTATTAGACAACTCGGCGATGATGAAGTGTCAACACGATAGAAGATGGTGATGGAAACGGACTTGGTGAGGATGAAGAAGAGCATAGTCATGGCGGCAAAGGAAGTCAAGCAAGAGAGAGAAGAGATGGAAGAAGGGGTAGAGAATGAGACAAAAAGGAGGCAAACATGTGGGTTCCACAATTTTATTCTTAAATCATTAGACCACACCAGCTTATATGCCATAATCATCCAAAACCACCCATGGACCAGTTTAGGTACATAATTTGTACTAGTTTTGATATTTGGAGATGGAAAGTAAATAATTTTGGACTTGAGTGAGTTTCAGGGCATATTTGGAAAGCAATCTGATGCCTACATGAATGTAATTGTTTCATGTGAAATTCGAATGTTTCAAACAAGTCTCGAAAGGACATAAAAAATGGTAGTTATCTCATGCGTGGAAGTTCATGAGAGACCATATTACAGTACCAAGGAAAATCTTGGAACTATGTCGAAGGCAATTAATCTATGGAAAAAAGGACAATGCATAAACCTTCAAGACATCGGATCTTATAGTATGGAGTAATGGACTAGCACGCGGATGTTTGGATCCATATATGAGTCATATTATGGGCTTACATTTGCTTTAATCGACAGTCAATTGTCCCATCAAACAGCTCGGAGATCATCAGGCAAGTGAGAAACAGGTTATCGTTTATGTTGCTACGGATGCATGATGCTTTAGCTTTCAAATAGCAAGCACAGCTAGATAGTTCAGGGTCTGCTGAGCTCACATTTCAGGTTTACATCTTACAATTCAGGCGGGATACAGTAAGACATGCATGCTATTCGTAAGTTTTCATGTCGAATGGCACATGTTCAACACTTCAGAGAACTGAATCACGATCGGAGATATTCGCTCGAGAGCTTGTTGGATTTCTTCTGCTCATGCCTTCAAAGTTTCTGTCTAGAAAAGGAGTGGACTTTTAACGGCTGAAGTGTTCAGAAATCGATTTCATTATGAGGCTAGTTGTGCTTGATTGTTTCTCTAGCCTTTGTCAACTAATGAACAACGCTGTTAGAATTAAACATGAGCATGCGCACAAGATATGGAGAGTGTAACAACCTCGCAATCTCTTCAACAGATTTAATTATTTGCTCCAAATTTGTTTCAATCACCTGTCCCCCAGTATCATTTCATCCAAAATTGTGTGCAGCTGCATTTTGATATTGCAATGAGCAAAAGAAGAATGGTGGCCATCCTTATATATACACTTCCAATCATTACATGGTGTAGACAATAAAGAAAGCAGGGGGCAGCAGCACCATTGGCATCAGCCCCCTGCACCATTGGCATCAGAGATCACTTCTAGTCAATTTGTTGAAATCCTAGAAAAGACTTGCCATCTGGTAATTACTTTCGTTTCCTATAGAATTTCATACAAAATTACCGCCTCAAGTCATGCTTTTGGACCTTGGTTGAGATTTAAGCATTGTAATAGTTTTAAGGCACGTAGATATTGTGAAATCACATGACTGTTAGAATGACTTGGCATCATTTCAATTCAGAAAACGTTGCTGCCATTTCAACAATGATAACTTGATTACTAGTGGATATTGATATAGCTAAGCAAAATAATAGGTCTTCTTGCAGCTAATCGATATATTTGGATTTGCATCATAGATGATGCATGCATAAAAAAGCTAATTCACTAGGGATAACAGTTATTCTGGCAAAATCTGATATCATATTGAAGAAATTGTGCTTTCCACCTTTTTGTTGCTCAAATTTGCTACTACATGCATTTGTGCCACTCAAGGGTATATGATAAATAGAAACTACAATAGACATAGCATGCATATTTTCAACTTTACCACAGTACTGACTATCGAGAATAAATGATCAAATGAAGAGAATCATTGTACCTTGTTGAAGTTAAATACAATCAAGCTCACATAAATTATTGAAGCATCTGTCCAATGTTTCAATAAACACTGTGCACAACATAAAACGTGTGCATATTAATCGATATCCATGAATCAGAACTGATAAAAGGAGCTTGTGACTTAGACAGAGCATAGAAGAGATGAAAAGTTATCAACCAGCATTGGATGGATAAAGGAACACATGTTAACAATGTGCTAGCTAGTGCAGTTACACACATAGAAATTTAGCAACAAATAAAGACTGCATTACAAATACATAATATAAAATTGTAAACATACATAAGCTACAGCTGATTATGTACCAAGACATTTCAAACAAATATAGCAAGATAACACGTTGAACAAAATCCGTTGCTTATGCGAATGCCTTCTCCTCTTTTTTTCCCTTCTTTCATGCACCAATTAACTCTGGTAAATGAAGACATCAGCTACGAGTTAAGTTACCTTGTATGAGATCTAGCATGGCGAGTTCATTCTCGGAGCTATCAAAGACAAAAACAAAGTATAATGTGGCTAAGTACTTGTAGACCAGTTTTGTTCCCTGCAAAGTGCAAACAAGAAAATCAAACCTTTCTAGCCCTCATACAACTCATTGGAGGTAAAATGAGCAAAAATATACTTAGACCAATAGTTTTCCAGCAAGGAAAGCTAAAAAACTATTCTCCCTTTTCTTTCCTATACAAGGATCTGTCAAGCATATGCAGTTACATACAGAATGGCTAAGAGTCTAAGATACAAGTTACTAACTAAGGAAAAAGGAAACAAGTGACATCCGGGCAAAGAAATTACTATTTTCACTCTTTGTTGCTAGCTTTTGCATATAGTTTCTCACTTTAGCATAAGATTTACTAGATTAGTCTAGGAGAGGGTTCATTACCGGTCCAAATATCGCGTTGGCCTCAACGAAATTGCTCACACTGTCGGGGCTCACAGATAGCACTGCAAGAAGAGACTCCATAGCTCAAGGTCAGGAATCAGGATCCATACAAAGGTTGATAGGAACAGGAAAGCATCTATACATACATTGGAAGACGCCGTGGACGAGGTCCTGATGCTTCTCAGGGGCTGCATCCATAAATTAATCTGTAAAACAGAGCATAGCCGCTAAGGTAATTCATCAATTACATAACGATCAATGAACGAAGTGGTTCTTGGTGGGGAAAATGACCGAGCACTTGGTGGGTGGGTGAAGAGGTCATGAAAAACTAGAGAGGAGGAGGTGACAAATGGGGAAGGTTCAAAACCTGAAAGTTGTAGAACTTGAGGACACGGGGCTTGCCCTGCGTGCTGATCACCATCATCGCCTGGATCATGGCCGACGAGGAGGAGGAGGTGGTGGCGGCGAGTGAAACGACGAGATCGCAACGGCTCGCAGGGCAAAGACGAGGAAGTCGAGGAGTGAATAATTGGGGATGATAAGTGGAGCACGCTGTAAATAACAAAACTTATGTGCTTGGAACTTGGAAGAGCAACGAAGGTGCCTCTAGAAGTGGATGGAGCGTCTGTTTCCTAAGCAGAAAGTCCTAGGTTTGACCCTGCCTGGCGTGATGCATCTCATAAAAGTAATACAAATGTTAAAGTACTGTTTACTCATGTTTTAACATTTATATAATTTTTAAATAGCGATACGTATTATTCTAATTTTGAAGTTATCTTTTTTTTGCGATGGTTTTCTATCTGTTTATGTATAAAAACTTACTTCATTTTTTATCTAAGAAAAACTAACCTAGATGTTGTGAGATAAATATGGTATGTGTTTTGTTATGACATTATGTAGATACTGAAGATATGGCAAATTTGGCTCTAAGCCATTGGAAAAAATATGTCATTTGCTAAAGGACACGCGAAAATCGACAGTTTGCTCTGACACTACAAAATTGTTGTAATTTGTTAGATCACATTCTGTCTGTTAAAATAATCCTATTTTGCGAACGAGAGAGCGCTCGATTGGCTAGCTATGCGAGTGCGCGAGCTACCCGCCCAGGTTCGAATCTCCGAACTCGTCTGAGTGCGCATGGAGCCGGGTACAACGCGTGTGTGGGCGTGTGTGCGTATGTGGGTGTGTGTGCATCTGTAGCCCGGCTATTGTTTTCCTTCTATACTGAATGCTAGAGCTCCTCGTCAAAATTCAAAAAAAAATCCTATTTTAAAATTTAGGAAAGAGAATGAGCATGAAATCATATTTCCTTAACAAATTAAATCAAAGTCTAGATGGTTGAACTATTAAGTTGGGATAACCAAATTTAAAAAAAAAAGTTATTTCAAAATAGGACTTTTCATGTCCCTTTCATATCCTAAATTTCAAAATAATAATATTTTAATAGATGCGATGTAATACGTCAACTGAACGTGACTTCGTACAATTTATCAGCAAATTATCGATTTTCTAGTGTCCTCTCGCAAAGACACACTTTATGTTATCCTATAGCCAATTTTGCCTAAAATATCTTTCCTGCTTTACAACGGATTCTAATCTAGTTTGTTTAACCCAACATATTGAACCATCTTTATATCGTATGTTGGTGTTATTGACTCATTGTACGTGTTGGAAAATTGAAAGCGGAGATCCCCTCCCAAAAAAATTATGGCACCTAGTGCTTTGTCGCATCTCTTGCAAAAAAAATAGACTTATGGTAAATACAGATCTCAAAGCAACTAAATCTTCTTCTCTTTACCCTAATATATACAATGTGTTTTATTCTAAGAGAAATACTACGGATGCTACAAATTGTATGTGTGGTAAGGGATAGTTGATGGAGACTAGTGAGACTACCCCTTACCTAGTTTGAGATCATGAACCCAATGTGGCTATACATGCTTTTGTTTCCAGCCACCTAAATCCATCTCTTATTTTGGGGTGGACTAGCACCGGACGTACGATGGGAGCGTTCCCATCGTACACTCTCCTCAGCCGTCCGATCTCATCTAGATGAACTTTGGCCGTCTAATTTGGCACGGCAAAACTTTTGTGAATATATCATCTCTAGTGGCGATCTCAGGCGTCGCTAGCTCGCTAGAGCACTAGCTTTACCAAAGGAGCAGGAGGCCGTGATGGACAGCCTCCTTCAGGCACGAGTGGCGGTGACCTTCGACCAACGGCTGGCGTTGGAGGTCAAGACACCCGTAGTCACAACTTGCTTACATGGCCTTGGAGGCACAGGGAGAGAGAAGCTCATCTCTGCCAGCGATCTTCAGCGCTGCTTGCTCATTGGAGCTCTAGCTTGGCAAAGAATGAGGAGGGAGGGAGGAGTAGGAACAAAACAATAGTATTCTATATTTAGCACAACAAAAAATCGTGAAATGCAATAATTAGATCCTATGGTTGCAATAAATTCTCACTCTGATGCAACAAACACAAACGCTAAAACAAATGAGAACTACTGTGACAACAAATACGAGAATCTATTGCAACAAGATTAAAACATTGTTGCAACATGTTGCTTTCAAGCCAAGAAAATCGTGCAACCACGAGTGCTGGTATGTGACAGCCTAACCTATTAAGTTGCTTAGATCTGGCTTTGCACATTGGTAGGCAGGAGATAGTACAAGCACTCCTTTCTAGGTTTGCTTGTGAGGGGCTTTCACACCTCGGTGTGGGTAAATGCATGTCGGTACAACGGTGTACGCCTTGCTATGGGAAGAAACCGTTATTACAGGGATGGACTGCCTATTTTGTTGATCTAAATACATGGATGGACTGTTATGCTTTATTTATTCATGTTTCTTCTACCATAGCAAGGGTTTCACGTTACCGGGTTGGTGCAAAGTTAGGTCTAGATGATGTAACGGTTATGTTATAATCTCCTTGCTGACACACCAAAGGAAGTGTGCCAACTGGCCTGGCAAAAGAGATTGATCATTTCTTGTGGGTAAAGCTGTACAACTCTGCAGAGTGAAAATCTAATTGATTAGCCGCGCCCGCAGACATGGGTACTTGGTAACGTCATTACTTAGTTAGCTTTTGGTATTTTCAAAAGTGGTTTTGTTTTGAAAACAATGTTGGGAAATGTACTTCATGTCAAGGGTCGACCATGAAGTGGTTTGAAATAGTCGAGTAGACTGCGATGCAAAATGTATGAATTCTATCATACATAGTTAAGAACTGTGCTATTATAAATTCTGCTTATAATCTACCATATGATTATGATTTATTTTCGCAAACGCAAATAACTGTAGAACCTTCCTCTTTTGTCATAACCTTCATTTTTATTATAATTGCATCTGTGATACACTACAAGTCTTGCTGAGTACGCAATGTACTCAATCTTGCTTTCGTTGTTGTTTTTAGGTGATGATACAAAAATTCCCGATGACATATATGATCCTGCAGGATTTAGGGAATATGATGATGATATTTTCTAGGGATTTTACCTTGTCTGTTACCTAGGGTTATGGGCTAGAGGCAAACTGCAACATAAATATTTTTCTGTTGCAATATTTTGGCTTGTAATAATAATGTGTTAAACTTATCACGCTTATGCGAATGTAATTTATATGTGTATGGATGTGATTCCAATTTTTAAATTGCGCATACTATCCACTAATCATGGGACTAGTACTGTATGCATATAGAACCTATTATTGATAAATACTATCAAAAATGGGGGCTTTACATCTGTTATCCACTACATAGAATTATTAGTACAAATTTACTATGATGCAAATTTACCATGGTGCAAATCAAGGACTTCCACTTAAATGCAAATTTACCATGGTGCAGTTCTTCACTACTGCCTGCAAACCTTTTAATTTGACTACTACAGGAAAATTTCATTGTTGTAGACGCAATACTCTAAGACGCCCACATCCTGACTTCTCAAATCTCCCCATCCAATCCTAACCTCTCATGTTAGTAACTCAGGTCCAAATCCTCTAAACCATGGGTCAAATTCCTGAATCAGAAGTTGCCAAGTTCATGACGGAGCCATCATCCTCTTGGCTCACCCTAAGAGTCTTCTACTTGAGGGTGAGCAAATGTTAGGTGAACAAGTCCATGCTGGACTATTTAACCATCGCTCACATCCTGCTCACTCCAAACACTGTCCCGGAAGTGAACGACAGAAGCCAGTCAACCATGAACAATGGCCATGTATCGTGCTGCCTCCGGAGAGACCATGTCGATTAGACGTCAGAGGAGGCCACCTTTGTCAACATGGAGACCATGAGGATGACCAGGAGCATGCGCTTCGAAGTGTAGAAAAAGACGAGAAGTTCCTCATTGGGATCCTGGAGATGCGTGATATGTTTGGTTCCAATGGAGAGGCGATCAAGAAGGGTAGAGGCAAGAGCTGGGTCATGAAGTGTCAAGTCGCGATGCAGCAGGTTTGGGGGTAGGGTGACGAAGTCGCCGATGATCATGGTGTATGTTGTGGGCTTGTCCCAGGACTCTCCGATCGTCTTCACAAAGGCGATGTAGTTGCGTTTCAGGAGGAAGCATCGGGTTAAGACCTTGATGGAGCTGATCCCTAAATGTAGTGAGCAGGTGGAAGACATGAAAGAAATGCCTCAGAAGCAACAACATCTAGAGGTACTCTTCAGAAATCCCAAATCTTTATACAACAATTCTTCTTTCTTCCATTTGCATCGAATCCTGAATAAGGTGTGTTTCATTATATTCTACCTCCATTCAGTTCAGAGAAAGCTCATCCTTGATTGTTGAAACTAAAATACCTAAACTACATATTGCATGTAGGAATCGAAGTATAGGTGCTACAAGTTAGAGACTGATATCGACAACATCGACTACAATAGCTTCTTCATGAGATCGGTAGCCCTAGAAGGCGAAGACAGTGAGCTCTCGTGGTTCATCGTCGGCGTTAGGGTCAGCGTTGGCACCATCTTAGGCATCTGCCTCGGCATCGGCACCAATCTCCTGGCCCACTCTTACCACTCTACCTCAAGGATCCTGAAGCGGCAGCTAATCTCAGACCTGTTCTAAAACGATATCATTCTAGCACATCAAGATCCAACAACTTTGTGCTTCTTTTCAACGCTTATTACCTTTTCGCAGTGATGCAGAGTTGTTGTGAATTTCCAGATCTTCTTATTCACTGCTGGAGATCATGCTATTATGCATGTATTGTATATCCTTGCTCCTATTATAAGAGCAATGTACTTACACCGTGGTTCATATTCAGTCTGATAACTCAACCTATCCTATTATAACAACGCAAGTGATAACTGTTATGGTAACTGAGCCAAACAGTAATAGAAATGAGTGCTTTGGTAGGCCGTAAAAGGAAACTTGTATATATAGTGTGTTACACTCTCATACCACTTCTTATGTGCAGCAGCCCTTGAATTAGATCAAAGTTTTGTGAGATACAGTACGAGCATGTATGGTCTCAAGAATAGAGAAGATGAATCTCGTAGAGAGAACCAAAATAATGACGTTGAAACAACCATGACGAAAGAGAAGATTTGACGAATCCAACTATAAATTCTTTAAAGACAACCTCAAAACAAGTGATCATTGCTCTCTCACAACCTCTTGAACCTTTTAGGACCTTTTGATCCTCTCTCTATACAAGAATCTAGTCCTAAAGAATAACCTAGCCTCTAATCCTCTCGTACACCTCTTGCTTTGGATGAGATGGTGTTGACCAGCGCCGAGGAAGCTCCAAGCGCCGCGCCAGCGATCACCACCCTCTCGACGCGCTCCGGCACTCGGGCTAGCGAGGGCGCCAGAGCGCTCGGGCCCGCCACTGCTCCAAGGACCCGGGCGCACACGTCCTGGCCGGCCTTACGAAGGGCCTCCAGTTCTGTGGCCAGCTCGGCCCGACCCTCTTCGGCAACCTTCAGCGCCGCCAGAGCCGCGTCCCGCGCCGTGACCGCTTCGTCCACGGGCTGCTTGGCGTCCTTTCGCTCCTCAACCGCGAGGCCCAAGTTCTTCTGCGCCTCTGTAGATGGCAACGGCGCCAGATGATCACGACTTATGAAAAGCGCCCACAGAATCAAATAAGAAGTTGAGACCCTTACCGGCCGCGGAGTTCGCCAGGTTGCCGACCTCTTGCTTGACCGCCTCGTAGGAGGTCCTCAAGGAGGTCAGGTCCTTCCGAGCGGCCTCCCGCTCGGAGCGGACTCGGTCGGCGTCCGAGCTGGTCTCGCTCGGTCCGCAGACGGTCGCTGCGCTGCGCTGCGCTTCGAGTGGTGGTGGCGGCGTCCCTAGCGCTCGTGGCCTCTGCCAGGGAAGACTCGAGCTCCGCCACCTTCATCCTCGTGGACTGGCCCTCAGCGCCATCGAAGAGAGCCTTAGCGGCTCCCTCAAACTCCTGGCGGACCTTCGTCGCCTCCGACCGCCTCACGCTCAGCGCCTCTTGAGCTAAGCGCAACTCAAGGCGCAGTCGGTCGCACTCTTCCACAGCGACCGCCCATTGGGTGTTCGGCGCCGCAGAGCTCGGCCTTCGCCTCCGAGCAAGCCCGCAGATGCTGCAAGGTGCGGACTATCCGTTAGTCTCACGGCGCATACGTCAGAATTTTACAAGTTGGGTTCTTTCGTCAACTTACCAAGCTGATCGGCCGGACTCACCCGACCATCGCGTCCAACGCTCGGCTGGAAGATTCTAGACAAAGAGTCAGACCCTTTCGGACCAGCTCCATCTCTGCTTCGGCGTCCAGAACGCCTTGCTGAAGAGCGACCCACTCGCTCTCTTCGCTCGCCATCGACCTCGACTCGGGGCCTCTCCGGCAGCGGGCCTCGGTCGCTCGCTCAGCGGGCGCTACCCGTCCAGAGCACCATCGGCAACGATGGTGGAACTGGTCCCCCGGGGGTCCCCTCGGCAACCTCCGTCTGCGGGACCTCGGTCGGCACCTCCCCCAGGGGCTAGGGGTCGGGCACCTCTGGCACCAGCGCCGTCTCAGCCGGCACGACCGCCGGTAGCGCTGCCGTCTCTTCCTCCGCGAGGATGACCACGTCAGACGGCGGTGTCCCCAATCGAGGCGTCGGGAGCTCCTCGCCAGCCTCGGCCTCGTGGGCAGGCGCGCCCTCGGCCGCCAGCACCACGATCGGCGCCGACCCGATCGGCGCCTCTGGAACCTCCTGCGGCGCTGTCCCTTGCGGAACCGCCACAGGACGCGCCACGGTCACACCCGTATAGGCGCTGCACGTCGCAAAACGCTTAAAAAACGGTCCAAGCGGCTTTTCTGCAAAAATGTTTGAATAAAAGAAAAGAAGTACTTACTGAGTCGAGCGGGTGCGCGGCAGGCGCGCCCTCTTCGCCGGTCCCCCTCTGAGGGGCAGATCTGCCGGCAGCTTCCCTGAATCACCCTCCGCCCGAGGCCCCTCGACCGCGGAGCCTGTGGTGTCGCCCCCCGGCAGGTCCACGACTGGACCGCCGCCGGTCGGCGGATCGAAGGAACCCACGACGCTGCGGACCGGGGTGCTTCCGCTGCTGTCGGTGGAGGTTGCACCCACGGCAGTGGCCTCCGATACGTCCTCACCTCGCGCGGCCCTCGCCGCGCACTCCTCCTTCTTCTTCTTCCTCCTCTCCTCCTTCCGCTTCTTGCGGGAGGAGTCGAGCTCCGCAGCCTTCGCTCGGGCTGCCGCCCTCGCCTCCTTATCTCCCGGGAGTGGCGCCCGGGAGGACATGCCCAAGAGCCCCTAGAAGATAAAAAGCACTGGTCAGACCAGGCGTTAAACACAAAGAAAAGAGGGGCGGGAATAAGTCCGGCCGACCTACCAGATTTGGAGGGTGGCGCCGAGAATGGCTCCGGTGGCCGCCGCCGCCTCGTAGCGCTTCCTCCCATGACGGCGCCACCGGGCCGACCTCCGTCGCGGCTAGCTCGGGCTCCGCCATCCTCATCCGGTCGGACGCCCCCTCGTACCCGAACAGGGGGCCGGGTCTGTGCGCAAGAGGTTGCACGCGCATCCTCATGAAGGCGCGCACGACCACGCCCCCGTGAGCCCTGCCTCCTTAGGGCCCCGACCGCTCCACGATCGGGCTACCTTGTTCTTCTCTCGCTTCTCGGCGCCCCAGTTCCACTCCTCCCCCGCCACAGGAAGTTTGCCGGTGAAGGGCGGGGCGCTGTCTCCGACATTCTGAGCATAGAACCACTCAGAGCGCCACCCCTTGTTGGACGACGGCAGCTTGACCTCGAGGTACTCCGTGCTCGGCGGACCAAGCCGAGGGCGTGCCACCAATGGGCGCCGCGGCGTCCATCGGCTTGTCCTTCCAGAGTCTCGCTTGGAAGAAATGCCTCCACAGCGCCCAGTGCGGCTCGATTCCCAAGAAAGCCTCGCAGAGGGTGATGAATATGGCGATGTGGAGGACCCCGTTGGGGTTAAGATGGTGCGCCTCCGCCTTGTAGTGGAAGAGCAGCCCCCGGACGAACGGGTGCAGCGGCAAGCCGAAGCCGCGCTCAAAGAAAGAGGCAAGCACCACGACCTCGTCGTCCCCCGGCGAGGGGGCAGCCGCTCCCGTCGGCACCCTCCAACCGGAGAGATCTTGCGCAGGGAGGAAGCCCTTCTTCACCAAGCCAAGCGCGCGACTGGCCTGGGCGGAGCACTCCGGCCACGACATCCTTGCGAAAGAGGCGACGGAAAGGCGAGGAGAAGAGAAGGCTGAGTTTTCTTTTCCTTGGCTCTTTGTTGTTCCTTTTTTGTCTTAGGGACAGGAGGCGAGGAAAGCAAGCAAGCGTAACTACTCAAAGCGCCCAAAGAACGTATATATAGAAGACGAGCGGCGCCGACCGAACAGCGCCGAGCGGCGGCGTCGTGGTACACTCACGCCAGCCTGGTAACTCCCGGTTTCCAATTCCACTCCGCATTTAATCCTGACAAAACGGCAGAGCCATAAAGCCGCCGCCCCCGGGCAGTGCGTCCTAACCTCTCGGTCTCCGCCTTGAGGCCAGGACGGTTGCTCTGGGGCACGCGCGAGAGGCCCACTGGGCCGCTGCGGCCCCGAAACGGCAAAAGCTCTGTGGCTTGCGCCGGGGGCCCAGCTAAAAGCTGCGGGTTCAAAAGGCCTACCCCACCAGATGGGCATAAGGCCGCCCCAGCGAAACTTGAGCAAGGGGCAAGTATGAGGTGAGCCCCACGGTGGGCCCTCGGTTAGGTCGGCTGACGACCCAATCACCTCTACTCGCGTTCGAGACCATACTTCACACTCTCCCGGGAGCTCATCGATGAGCGACAGCCACCGTGCCACAGGTAGGCGGACGACCAGGCCCATCAGATTGAGTAGAAAGGTTTCTTATGAGTCGCCCACGCAGGGCGGGACACCCTACTCTGGGACCGTCCGCTCGGAAGGGTCCCCCTTGGGCGGGACCTCCCAGGACCCACTCGGACTACCTGTTACCCGAACCTCGCGTAGAGGCATCGCGGTCGTCCCTGCCGACCAAGGCACGGTCTAGCTACGACGTTAAACGAGCACTCGGACACCCGAACCTCACGCAGAGGCATCGCGGTCGTCCCTGCCGACCAAGGCACGGCACTCGGACACCCGAACCTCACGCAGAGGTATCGCGGTCGTCCCTGACGACCAAGGCACGGCACTCGGACACCCGAACCTCGCGCAAAGGCATCGCGGTCGTCCCTGCCGACCAAGGCACGGTCTAGCTACGACGATTAAACGAGCAACTCGGACAACTCAAACGAAGCAAACTCATTACGAAGACATTCATAAAGAAAAAGGAGATTTCATTATAGGCCAACAGGCTCAAACTTTACACAACTTTACAATATAGTACCCAAACAGACACAAGAATAGCTACGCTACGCTACGACAGGATTTTGTCCACGCCAAGACCTCTTAAAACATCCGTGCGGCATCGGTCGATCGACAACAGGTCTTTGGTAGGCCCCTCGCCGATCGGCGGGACAGCCGCGCCGCATTGCGGAACCGACGTCGACGCGCTTTACGCTGTTCGGCGACATCGACGCAGCCGCACCGCTCTGATCGGCGCCCTCGCGCCATCGCCTCCAGAAGGCCCCCCTTGCTACCTCGAGCCTCGGGATGACCTCGAGCAGCTCATCGGCAGCAAAGATCGCGGGCCACGCCTTCTTCCTCCGGAGTTCGCCATCGCTGGTCAGTACTCATTTCAAAGCTTCACCAAAGGGTCTTCTTCCGCCATGACATCATCACCAAAGCCGAAGACTAGAGGGTGCCCCGAAGCCATTTTAAAGAGCAAAAGAAAGGATTCTCGTTTAAGGGTTTATCACTCAAGCAAGCCGTAGCGTCCTTATATACCCGGACGGAGGGAGATTGAACGTCTCCAGAATAAATGCAAGCGTCGGAAAACGGCGCCTTCACCGTAACCCGGCGCCCGTAAGACGAGCGGGCGAGGCGCGCCAAGCCGTGCGCGGCGTGCACGACGAGGTGATTCAAAGCCCCCGGCGGTTCGAATGCCCCAGGCAAAATTCCAGGGCAGCCGTCGGATGCGTTGGGGTACACCTGGCAGAAATCGTTTGACCTAATCGGTCGGACCGACCGCTTGGGCCCAGTCACTATTCTCATCCAAACTCAACCCCAACCGATCTGCCAAATCGCCGGGGTTCGGGGCTCTTGATGAATACTTATAACAGGGGTACCCCAACGGCCCAAAGCGACGAGCCGGCAGCCTCAAGCACAGCTCAAAGCCCAACAGGCCGCTCCCACCCACTACCGATCAAGCACTGCAAGGCCGCACAAGACACCCTTCCGACCGACCGAGGGAAGTGTCTCCACTGCGGGCTTCCGACCGCCGCGAGACGGACCCCGGCCCGACCAAGCGAGCTCCGACCCTCGCAGCTGGTCGGGATCCCCGACCGATCACGCCAAGACAACCCCGCCAAGGGCCGCGTGTCGGCCTCTACCACCAATGACCACGCACCCACGAACGGGTCAATCGAAGTGACTATACAAGGCGGTGGCTCCTTCCTAGAAGGTTTAATGACTCACCAAGTCATGCTCCCATCCCATCACCGGTCACATACAAGACGAAGACACGCCTCTCCGAGGCAACACCCACGTCGACGCAAAGAACGCCAACACTCGTAAGGTTCGCAGAGGGCGGTGCACGCTGTTTCCGGAAATACCTAACCGCTCGACCAACTAAGCTACCGACTCGGCATGGGCAAGACGAGGCGATGACGAGTCACAGAGCGAAGGACCAAGCTCCTAGTGTAGGTCATCTCGTCCTCTCCCATTCTCGATGTAACTCGCCCTTCCTTTCGTATAAAGGAGGCGGGAACCCCGTAGGAAAGGGGATCGCAATCGAACTCATCTTGCTAAGCCATTAGCACTCTCGCTTGTAAACTTTGTGCAGTCATCTGTACTAAAGGGAATACAACGATACCATACGAACTGGAGTAGGGACCTTCGGCCCGAACCAGTATACATCTTGGACTTCTGAGTCTAACCATTCAGGGAGTGGAACGCGCGGCCCCTTAGACTTACAAATTTACTTGCCGGTGCTCGAAACGTCGACACTCCTATTTACAGCCTTCCAGAGATGTGTTACTGTCTCTCGGCAGCCGGACGGATACTCATGGACTGCCCCTGCCCCCTCTCCTTAACCCGGGTGTCCTACACTTGCGCTTCCCCAGTCGTATGGGCAATAGGGGCTTTGAGCCAGTGACGATCACAACTCGGGCAGCTCGGCTTTGGTGCTGGGCGCTGGTTTGACCTTTGGCGCGGCTCTGAGGAAGAGATGGAAAGGGGTTACAGAAGGGGGTCCTTGTGAATCGCCTTGGGAAGTCCTTGGTGACCTAAGACTTCCTTGAGGTCCTCGTTCGTGATTAGAAGGTGGCGCACATTGACTTCGTGAGTCGGCTTGGTGATGACGATGAGGAGCCACACCCTTGCGATGTTAACAAGATGGTCTTTGTAGCGTACTTCAACTCTAGCCTCTGTTTCTGAAACATCCCAAAAATTTGATTTTCTATTTAATTTAATTAGATTTATCTTGGAATTTTCCTGATTTTATAAAGCCTTTTGCTATTTTCAGTTTTACAAAAAAAAATCTGAAGAAAATTAAAACCTGAAAATTTCCAAAAACAATTTTATTAGGTTCCAAACATTTCATAGTATTTTAGAGATTTTTTTCAGAATTTTTGAAGCCTTTTTACTATTTTTACAAAACCAATTTTTCTCTAAGCTCAAAATAAATCCGAAAATAACAGGTGGGACTGTCATGCTTTTCTTCGAGCTCCGGTCAAGCCAGTGAACTTGTCTCTCTCTATCCTCCATTAAAACCAAATTTGAAGCTTCAAAATCTTTGTGATTTCCGTGCCCAATTATTCCAAAAAATTGTCAATCAAATCCTCGGCACCTCCTCTTGCCATTCACGTCTCTTTCCTTTTGAACGCCATGAAAACTGTCTCCCGTTTCCCGCTCCTCGGTCCTACTCTCACCCTATAAATGGGAGCACCGGGTGCCTCTCTACGCGAGCAACCCATTTTGCCTCCTCTCAAGAGCTCCCTCGCCTTCGTTTTGCCGGATTTCGCAAAGGTTTGAACTCTGGTCGCCGCCTTATTTTCTGCCCTCCAGCCCCTTTCCCCCTTGTGCCATGGCCAAGACACCTGTCCCGTGCGTGAGAAGCCAAGAGGAAGAAGGGAAAAAGGGAGAAAAAAGAGGAATAAAAAGGAAAATCCAGCTGGTGACATCAGCATGAGAATTAATCCGGATTTTTCTTTAGAAAAATAAAACCCAAAATTTAGAAAATCCTTTTTTTCTTTTCTTTTTTAAACTTCTGGGAGACCGTTTTCGCCCGTTCAAACTCCATTTGGCTCCACTTTTCTTTCTAAACTCATCTAAATTTCTTTTTTATGCTGGTTTGGTATTTTATTTGAATTTAGATGTTTTTCGCGTATAGATTTCGGAGAGCCGGAGAGTTCACAGCCGACAATTCCGATCAACTACTCTACGACCAAGGCAAGTTACATCTTGAACATGTTGACCCCATAATTTAAATATTATATTTTGATTTAAATTATTGCATGCATAGTTTTATCGATGTAATTTCAATCCCAGTTTTAAATAATTAGTTACTCCTAATTGTTATGACCTCAATTGACTTTGAAATATTTATACCTTGTCATCTTAGAACAAAACATCACTAATTTATACATTATTGTAGTATTAACTAGTGTTATATAGTAAATGGCTTAGACATGAATTTATGACTTTTTTTTAGATTTACGCCAAACCAAGATTTATGTTAAAAATAAAGTTATCCTTGGTGTTGATGCACCATGGAATGTTATGAAAGATGATGTTATTCAAAAGAAAGTGAGAATATGTTTTAGACCGAGCGAGAATTAGTTGTCAGGTGGCGACGCCATGGTTCTGGGTTTGTGATAAGCTCGCCTAGTCAGATAAGGATCGGTTTGTGTTATGCTGAATGTAAAGCCTTACCGTACTACCACAAGTCTGGAATAGAACAGACCTGACTATCCGTATTGCAATATACTATGGACAGTCGTGCCATTAGGATAGAAGTGGTGTGAGTGTGAGGCTGTCACTCGGCGCAAGAGGGGGGCTTCTGAACTAGGCGGTTTAACTCTACCAGTGGTGAAATCTTAGCGGACATGACTACGTGGATGGAGTTTTATATGAGTCTTGTCATGATTTTCTGCCAACATACTAAAAAAAGTGTGTATTTGGGTAAAAGGAGATAATCATGTCTTGTAGGTAAAGTTGTATAACCTCTGCAGAGTATAAAACTAATCAATTAGTCATGCTCACCGGTTATAGGCATGCCGAGCAAGCCTTTCACAGATTAGATTTTGATATTTTAAAAATGGTTTTAGAAAAGTGATTTATAAGTGGAGAGAGTCCACATGGGGAAATTTGGGACGAAACTCCGGGTTGGAGCTCGTATTAAAAATTGGATTAAGACTTAGTTTTTACTATATCAATTACGCATTGAAAATTACTTATTGAATTTGAAATATTGCTTTATGCTCAAATTAACCATATTATACCTTCCTTTGTGACCCTTCATTAATATTGTATCTCCTGTGTAACTTGCGGGGTACTTTTTGTACTCACCCTTACTCACTCTGTTGATTCAGAGGAGGAGTTCTACGACGGTGAGGACCAGATTGAATAGGCCGCTTTCCAATCGATTGCATGTGGTAAATCCATTGGCTTTACTACTATTTACTTTATTTTCGTCGCTTTATTATTTGGCCTGCATGCCACTCGTCTTGTATACTGAAATAATTAATAAAATATGTTGAATATGTTGTGATATTATTTTTACTATGTGTACTAGTTTTTTCTAGACTAGTACATGATATATAGAGGATTTCAAAAATTTAATCCCGGAGTCCGACAGTTTCCCCTGTGCCAAATTTGTGACGGAGGTGCTCATTGCTCTGGCTCTTTGACGTGGAGCTCCCCTAGTTTACGGCCAACGCCATCGCCCGGTTGGCCATCTTCAAGTGGGCTACGCGGTCGGAGTCCTCCAGTATGACGGCCCCCTTGGTCTCCTTTCGCTCTGTAGGTACCAGGGCCTTCCAAGCACATACGAAACGACTCTGGGGGATGCTCACCCTCACCATGCTGAAGGGGAGGTGTGGAGATAAGGAGGCGATGCCGGCACCAGCGACAGGATTGAGGAAGGAATAAGCGGTCGTTGTGGCTGGCTGGACCCCGACAGGCGGTGGCCGGTGCAGGGTTGTTGCTAACTAAGGGGTCAGAGAGGCAGGCGTACGTACGTGCATGGGATTTTTAACTTGTGTACTTGTGGTTGGTGAACTTTTTTTTTTTTGAGATTTGATTGTCTTTCTCTTGGTTTGATGATCGTTCAACACCATTCAATTGCAAACTTAGCGAGAGAAAATACAGCACCTCTCAAGCGTTTTGGGTTTACAGAGACTAACGGTGTATTTAGTTGCTTGTACCGAGTAATATATTTATGAGATGGTTCAATAAAAAAAGTTATCCATGTGTTTACTTGCTTGAATGAAACCATCACATCCTAAATAGTAGATTCAAATTTGAGAAATATTCCCTATAAATGCTAAATTATTCAATTCATCCAAAACAATAGAATCAAACGGTACAAGACTATCATATCACATTCAATCTCATCCCACCGACCAAGCACGAAATTTTTACTGTTCTAGCGTCTGAAAAATAATTTTTTTCGCAATTAGCCTCTGAGCCGAAGAAATGGCAAGAATAGCCTCACACAATTTATTCCCGCGGACCGGATGAGCGGAATTTTTTTTTAATTTTTTCCCTCGCTTCCAGCGGACGCAGTCCGCGAGATTTTTTTTTCACCGCTGGAACTCGCGCAGGTGGGGCCGGGGCGTGGGGGTGGGGTCGCGTGAGTTGCAAAAAAACGTCCATGAATGGAAAAAATATTTATAAGGCTATAAAGACTTTGAAAAATTGTGGAATTTTTTGTGGCGGTTTGTGAGACATCAATTATATTTCCATAAAAATCTGAGAAGATTATCACGTACGAAAAATTTATAAAAATTCGAACATTACAACTGTCTGGATGAAACACTGACCAGTAACTTTGAAGCGAATGAAAAATAGAACAAACCACGTTAATAAATTCTGAAAAAAATTTGCGGGTTTTTGAGACATCAATTATATTTCCATAAAAATCTGAGAAGATTATCACATACGAGGAATTTAGAAAAATTCGAACATTACAACTGTCTTCATGAAACACTGACCAGTAACTTTGAAGCGAACGAAAAATAGAACAAACCATGTTGATAAATTCTGGAAAAAAAATTGCGGGTTTTTCAGACATCAATTATATTTACATAAAAATTTAAGAAGATTATCACGTACGAGGAATTTATAAAAATTCGAACATTACAACTGTCTTGATGAAACACTGACCAATAACTTTGAAGCGAACGAAAAATAGAACAAATCATGTTGATAAATTCTGAAAAAAAATTCGGGTTTTTCAGAGAAGATTATCACGAACGAAAAAATAGAACAAATCTGAGAAGATTATCACGTACGAGGAATTTATAAAAATTCGAACATTTTTCAGACATCAATTACATCAGTGTTTCATCGAGACAGTTCTAATGTTCGAATTTTTATAAATTCCTCGTACGTAATAATCTTTACGGATCTTTATAGAAATATAATTGATGTCTGAAAAACCTGCAAATTTTTTTCAGAATTTATCAACGTGATTTGCTCTATTTTTCGTTCGCTTCAAAGTTACTGGTCAGTGTTTCATCCAGACAGTTGTAATGTTCGAATTTTTCTAAATTCCTCGTATGTGATAATATTCTTATATTTTTATGGAAATATAATTGATGTCTCAGAAACCCGCAAAAAAAATTTCAGAATTTATCAACGTGGTTTGTTCTATTTTTCGTTCGCTTCAAAGTTACTGGTCAGTGTTTCATCCAGACAGTTGTACTGTTCAAATTTTTATAAATTCCTTATATGTGATAATCTTCTCAAATTTTTATGGAAATATAATTGATGTCTCACAAACCGCTACAAAAAAATCCACAATTTTTCAAAGTCGTTATAGCCTTATAAATATTTTTTCCGTTCATGGACTTTTTTGCAACTCATACGAGCGATCGATGCCGCTCTGAACGCGCAATATTTCCTGTTTGCGGTCAGTTCCTAAAAAAAATCATAACTTTTCATATGATGTGGATGGAGATGAACTTTATATGAAAATTATAGCTCTCGACGGGATCTACAACTTTTATATATAAACTTTTTCAACTTTAATTCATTTAGATGGTCAAAATGGGATAGAATGTTCAGATTTAAAAACAGATCTGTTTTTAGATCTGAAACTTCTATCATATTTTTGGCTATCTAAATGGATTCAAATGAAAAAAAATTTGTATACAAAAGTTGTAGATCCCGTCGAGAGCTACAATTTTCATATAAAGTTCATCTCCATCCAACATCATATGAAAAAGTTATGATTTTCTTTAGGAACTGACCGCAGACAGAGGAAATATCGCGCGTTGAAAGCCGTACCGATGGCCCGTGTATGGGGCGATTGCCCCATGTACGGGCGACAAAGTATATTTTTGTATTTTTTTTAAGATGGACGTATATTTTTGCAATTTGAATAAAAAATTGTATTATTTAAAATAAAAATTCGGCCCGAATTTCAGACCTACGGGAGACTTCGCAGACATTTGTTTCCCTCGCGAAGATAAATTGGACTATTGCAGGGTACATTTTTGCTGCTCACCGAAGAACTTGTCACCTACGAATTCCTGAATTTCCGTCTTGTTAATTGTGATTCTTATCTTGTAAGTCGTCAAGGTTGTCTCAAGATTTCATCCATACTACTCTGTATTGCTGGAATGCTCAAGGCTTGACTTCAGGTGTGTGTGTGTGTGACGTTACAGACTTACAGTACACTTCGATAGCAAGTGCTGCCAGTGCCAGGTAAAACATCTCTTAATTTCTTTTCAAACGAGGGCAGAGTAGTGTCGATTCATTATTAAGAGAGGTAACAAAAGTTTAAATTTTAGTTATAAGTTAGGTTTACATAAATTACAGTGAAGCACCCAAGAGGCAGGTGCAACCACAAATAAACAGGTGGCCTTAGTCCCTCGCCGGTACTCTTCTCCAATTACTTACATTCTGAGAAATGATATTAAACATGGTTTACACTATCTGATAAGAATTTAATTTCGAAAATTTTCTTGCTCCTTTCTTTCCATATCTCGATTCAACGAAAAATTTTACGAAAGGCTTTCATTTGCTCCAAAAGATGTAGGTTAGATTTCGCTACCCTTTCGATGTTCTTAGTTACCCCTAGGGGTGGGAGTTTCGGTTTTTGGAATCTGAAAACCGAACCGGCTTTGAAACCGAACCGAATTAACAGAACCGAATCGGTTCGATTAATTCGGTTTTTCAGTTAACCGATTCTCTAGTGTGGTGAAAACTGATCTGGGTGACCGACTGACTGAGAGTGTCTGGCATTGGCAAAGTGGCAATTGCCAAATGGGCTCTCAAGTCCAGCCAAGCAACCAGGCAAGGGAACCCACCTGCACCACACTAATGCCATTGAAACCACCCTAACAACAGTAGCAAGCATCCAGTACATTACATACATAATGTCCATTAACACAGTTACACAAAATGCATTGTCCAACAACACAACTACAGAAGTAACTAAAAAGCATGCAATACTAGTATAACACATACATTGTCTGATTGTCCAATGTCCAGCAATGATACACAATTAAAAAGCACAATTAAATTTTAGAAGAAGGTTAGAACTTAGAAGCAGCAGCACTCTGCACTTTGCACTCCTCCAGTCCTCTAGCAGTCCAGCAGCACCAGCATAGAGAGCATTTGTTCCCCCATCGCTCTAAGATGCTCAACAAGCTCCACAGCTAGTCGGAGAAAAGAGTAATAATTATCCGGATAAATAAACAATACGTGGAGATGATTAACACAATGGAACTGAATCTCCATAGGACAACTAAATACCAACAAACCAAACTAATCAAATCGAAATATCCCATATAAGCATTTGGTACTCAAAGCCTTTAGATCAGAAGGCATCTACTACTGCCACTGATTATAGGAAGAAGTAATTCATTGTATGCTGTTTTTCTCTTTCTAGTTAATGCTTCTACTACTGTCACTGATTATGTTCCTATAATATATTTATTTTTGTAATGTTTTATCCATGCTTCAGTAACTCTAGCTGCCTTGCTTTCCTTGGCACGATGCATTTTATTTATTCCATTGGGAAGTGTAAGACACTAAGTTATTATCCTGACTAACATATGTTGAAGGCAACAAAATGACAATGAGAATTCCTCAATCGCTATGAAATATGCCAATATGAAGAACACGTGATTATCAGATCAGGTTTTGCTTTGAAGTCGGATGAAGGTATGTAAAGAACACAGAAATTTCATCATTATAGTCACTTCTGGATAATTCTACTTGTACAAATTTGGCAAATAAGAAATTAGCACAAAAGTTTCATCATTAAAATGCACTTGATCTGGCATTGACAATACATAGCCTGTTATGCTTCTCTGTCTCCATTGTCAATTTAGGCCCAACAATCACATTGCTTGGACTTCCTAATCCATCATCTTTACTTATCACAAGTAAATGCTCAGATTTGAAATAATTTTATGAGGAGTTGTACTTGGAGTCAGGGGCGGAGCCAGCCCAGGCCCAAGCCTCGGGCCGGCCTGGGCTGGCCCAAAGACTATTGGATCAATTTCTGAATTTCTATAAATTTTTAACATGCTTTGTATGGAGTTTTTTGGGCCAGGCCTCGGGTCCAGGACCAGGTGGCCCGAGGCCTGGCTCCGCCCCTACTTGGAGTTGAAGGTTTACCTCACCGGCTGGACTCCGGAGGAAGCGCAGAGGCAGTCAGGCAGAGCAGCCAACGGCCGAAGCGAGTTCAGGAGGCGTCAACGGTGGCACCGAGGGAGGCGGCGTGCCGGCGTCGGCGGTAGTCAGCAGAGATCGAGGTTGGGAGGACCGGAGGTGGCACCGAGATAGATCCACTTGACGTGGCACCGACGGAGGCAGTGTCGACGCGGAGGAAGACTGGAGGCCACGACTCGTGGGGTTGGAAGGAGGCGTCAGGCGTGGCCGCGACCTAGGGTTTGGCGGGCGGAGGCGTCAGGAGTGGTCGCGCACTCGCCGCTCGTGTACTCTCGTGGAGCGGTGGAGGTCGAAGCTGCCGCACCGAATGGGGAATTGGGGATTGGAGAATGAATCGAGGATTCGGGTCGGGGGCCAATCGAGATTCGAGTGAGTTGAGTGACTCCGGAGTCCCTAGGGTTGGCTTGTGCAGAAACAATTCGGTGCATCGGTTTAATCGGTTACAGGAAGACAAAAACTGAACCGAATACCGTACACCGAATAGTAAGCGAAAAAAAACCCGAACCGAACACCGAAAGAACCAATTTTTTCGGTTAATTCAGTTCGGTTCGGTTTTTCGGCCGGTTAAATTATCCCCCCGCGGATCCTTTCAGAGATTAGTTACAGAAAGGAACAGGCAGCTAATAGCAAATAAAAAATGGTTACAAGATTTTACGCAGACAACTGAAGTCTTTCCGTCGACATACGCAAACAGCAGCGGCAAGAATTTGACAAGGACAGGGACGTAGATATCATGGTATATAATCCGGAGACCGCTAGATATAACAGCAAGAATTATTAAGCCATTGAATGGATCATAACTAGTGATAGAGATTATTAAGCCATCAGAACCGATCAAAGGTCAGTTAGCCTGGTTGTGTTCTCTCCAACCAGGGTTCAAGCCTCAGCTTGGCGCTGGTGCTCACGTTCTGTCAAAGCTCCTAGCCTAAATTCAAAAAAAAAAATTATTAAGCCACCAAATTGAGAGAACTTGATGCTCACAAATCATAAGCTTCGATTTGGTCGAACCCGGCTAGGCATATGATCTGAAACTGACCTCTCAACAGCATCGCTTGACCTGGATGCGAAGCTTTTCTCTTTGCAACCACCGATCCAAAGGCGCGCGAGCATACATAATTAATTAGACCAACAATGAGCACGAGATATAACAGAGGCCGTGTGTGTGCATGCAACTGTTTGAGCGACTAAGGAAGCAAGATTAGATGGGTTTTTAATTTACAGGTACGGATGTTTTGTGTCCTCCTTATGGTTGCCCCATGGATCATGATGCCCTGTTTCCTTATGGATTCTTTTGCATCAACATGATCATGGAGGTATTTCTGCCTATTTGGGGAGCATTTGTGTACCTTCCAAATCTAATCTCAGTACTCAACTTACGAATGGACCCGGGGAGATGATGATAACACTTCAAACTCATCATTGGTTTGATACTAGTCCTAATTAGTACTGTATTTTATATGCCTCAGAAGGATTACTTATTTGAGAGTTCGAGATGTGTGTTTATCTTGTTGGATATGTACAACACCAACCGATTTTGTAACGACCTGGTGGACGCACGCAAATATGTATATATTCTCTCTGTCTAAGTTTGCAAGACGTATTTTTTAATATTTTTGTTTATCAATATAGAATATAGAGTGTATTTCATATCTTAATGTAAAATTAGTACGATGTTCTCTCTATATCTGTAGTAAATATACATCTTTACTTTATATTTTCTGTATGCATGCACTAATTATAGTGTTTAGTGATAATAATAAAAGGTAATCTAGTTATTTTTAATATATTTTTAGTCTATGTACTAAAAAGAAATATATCTTATAAACTTCGACGAATAAAACATCTCACACCGTTAGCTATTTTTGTTTCTATCTCATTCTTCCTAGACCGGACAGGCTTGGTCTCTGAGTCTCTGACCACCAAACAAGCAAAGGCAAATGGAGCGTTCGGAGATGCATGCCCCCAGGAAAGGTGCAGTACAAAAGATGGAAAACAAGGGCAAAGAAGTAAAGGTGATGCATGCCAAGAATCTCTGTGCCTGCCTTTACCTTGAAGCTACTCATCAGCAGCTACATGCCAAAGCAAACACAGCCAGGCGCTAGGCCCTTTCGGTGCATTGTTCGGTGTACACTACAGCTTTAATTTGCTATATCCTATATGTTGAAAACAACAGGGATTTCAGAACACAAAATAATTAATAATAAAAAGAAACATATACTCTGTTGGTTGTGATCTTCGGGTTAAAACTGAAGACCGAGATTTTAGGGGTTAGATCCACCTCTAATGCTCACACACGCAATGATCGGAAGCGTTCCAACTTTTTTTGGTTCGACCCCATTAGCTAGCGCTATATTAAGTGGGAGAAGCCGGGGCTTGTTTCATCAGCAATTGATCACAAGTTTTGCTTACTCCCAAAACACCCATCCGATCTGGGATCTAACGCGAGGCTAACGAAGACCATTTCCACCACCATGAGGATCACGGTGCTTCCTTCATCAACTTCACTGTTCTTCACCGACGCCAAGAACACATACCGAGAACCCTAATGGCTTCATCCTCTCCGGGTCAGTTCATCTAACGTTTAATTTCCGCATTATGTTTGGTTATCATGTCTTAAGGCTAGTTCATGTTTTAGTTAAATTCGAAGTCTATCATTTGATATCAGAGCACCTAGCCTAAGTTTGATGCGTGTTAAGCCCGGTTTAGCCCTTTGTTCCTTGGATTAAGTGTTCTTTTCGGCTCGGTTTTGACTCGGGTAGCATTTAGAAGAAGGGGATCCGAACCCAGATCAAGACCCTAAATCCCCTAGTTCCCAAAATCAAGCAAATCCTAATGTCTAAAGAAGGGGTCTTGGGCATACCTCATTGGGTTGTCGCCGCCGCTTCGCCCGCTCTGCTTCCGCTCGCTCAGTCGCCGTGTATTTTTTTTCAGGTAGAGAGGGATTAGGTTTAGGGTTTCCTCGCCCGCATCGCTTTTTTGTTCTGGCTCAGGTTCATCGTGGCCATCCATTCGCGAGCTGACGCTTCGCGTCGCACGCGGCTGTCGCCTCGCATCGCTCGAGGGCCGAGCGCATGCCAGCTGGGCCTTACGTCGCGCTGTGGGCCGCTCTGCGGTTTTTGCAGTTGGGCCGACGTTTTTAGGCCGTGTTTTCATGTAAAAATTTTTAGCCCTTTTTCATATTTGTTCAGTCTTTAATTTCCAGCAATAATAACTGTTTAATTGTTATTTCCTGAGCCTTTATGTTATGATTAATTTTATGATTATTTTTCTGGGCATATTATCTAATGTGGCAAACATTTTTTCATGTGGTGATTATTTATGAGTATTATCTCTAATTAAAATAGAACCAACGGGAAGTTTTGGTTAGAGATTATTGTTTAATGTTTAAAATTGGGATTGTGTTATGACCATGATCATATACTGACCAACGTTGTTTATGAACATGTGTCACCCATAAGATATTTTAGTTCTTTTTCGTTTCTGCCCAACGGTGATGCAAATTAGAACTTTTAATTTTTCCTGTCATTAGCATGATTATTAATCAGACCAACGTAGGGTTAATTTTCAATGCAAGACATTTATTTTTAAATGTTTACTGATTACATTTTATTTTGATTCAGCCATGAATAACACTAATGTTGCCGCTTACTTGAACGACATTGAGCAATTGACTGGGACAAACTTCCTTCTTGGAAGGAGAGGATTTTGATTGTCCTTGGAGTCATGGACTTGGATTATGCATTATGTGAGGATGCTCCCATAGCTCCTTCTGCTGATGATGAGAGTTTCACTGAGAAAAAGAAACTCTATGACTTAACAGCAGAAAAGTGAGAGCGGTCCAACCGCATCTCCTTAATGATTATGAAAAGCACCATTTCTGTTGGGATAAGGGGAGCAATCCCTGAGTCTGATAATACTAAACGGTACTTGACCTCAGTTGAGGAGCAATTCAAGGGCTCCTCAAAAGTTTATGCTAGTACTTTAATTATGAAGATGCTCACTACTAAGTATGATGGCTCTAGCAGCGTTCGTGAGCATATTATGATGATGACAGATCTAACTACTAAACTTAAGGGCATGGACATGGCCATTTCTGATGGTTTCTTGGTCCATTTTATTATGACCTTCCTCCCTTCTGAGTATAATGTATTCAAGATTAATTATAACACCCAGAAGGAACAGTGGACCAAAAGCGAGTTGATCGCTATGTGTTTCCAAGAGGAGGAGAGGATTAAGGCTGAGAAAAATGACCAAGTTTTCCATGTTGGTCATGGGAAAAGGAAATTTTAAGGGGAATCTAAGTCTAAAAAGAAGCTGCATTTTTCCCTAAGGCTGAGTCAAGCAAGCCAAAGCTAAAGGAGAAGGCCCCTACTGCATCTAACTCTACTTCTGATGGGCCTATCTATCGCTTCTGCAAGAACAGTGGGCACATACAAAAGGATTGTGTGGGCTTCATGAAATGGCTTGTTAAGAAGGGTAATGACATAATTTCTACTGTTAATGAAACCCTTTTTGCTGATTTTTCCCCTAATACCCGGTGGATTGATTATGGTGCCTCTGTGCACGTTTCTAATTCATTGCAGGGATTCCTTACCGTGAGGACAATAAGAAAGGGAGAGCTAAGTCTTAGAGTTGCTGATGGAAGGGAGGCTAAAGTTGAAGCCGTTGGCACTCTGCCATTAGCATTAGATAGTGGCTTCACCCTTCAATTAAATAATATTGTTTATGTTCCCACCATGAGGAGGAATCTTATTTCGGTTTTAATTTTGGATAATGATGGATACATTTGTACCTTTGGGGATAATAAATATATTATAAGTTTTAATTTAAATAATACTGGTCTCGCGACTCGGCGAGACAAACTCTATATGCTTCCTCTATCTGAATTCCCTGTGTCAATGAATGTGTGCAATGCCACCAATAAACGAAAGAGAAGTATAAGTGATGAGGCTTCATCGAAATTGTGACACTGTCATTTAGGCCACATTTTGAATGAGAGAATGGAACATCTCATTAAGGAAGAGATACTCCATCTATTAGACTTCTCTGACTCAGATTATTGTATTGATTGTATTAAGGGAAAATATGTAAAACAAATTAAGAAAGGAGCCACACGAAGCACAGGAATATTAGAATTAATCCACACTGATATATGTGGACTTTTTCCTGTTACTTCAGTGGATGGGTATGACTCATTTATCACTTTCACTGATGATTTCTCCCGTTATGGTTATATTTTTTCTATTCGTGATCGATCTGAATCACTCGATAAGTTTAAAATATTCAAGGCTAAAGTAGAAAATCAGCATAATTTAAAGATTAAGGTAGTGAGATCAGATCGTGGAGGAGAATATTATGGGAGACATGCTCCTTATGGACAAATTCCAGGTCTATTTGCAAAATTTCTTTCAGAAAATGGCATAATAGCTCAATATTCAACACCTGGTGAACCTCAACAAAATGAAGTAGCTGAAAGACGCAATCGCACTTTTATGGATATGGTGCGTAGCATGATGAGTTACTCCAGTTTACCAGTTGGTTTGTGGATTGAAGCATTAAAGACAGCCGCACATATACTTAATTGGGTTCCCAGTAAATCAGTACCTAAGACACCTTATGTATTATGGACTGGGAGGAAACCGAGCTTAAAATACTTACGTGTGTGGGGTTGTCCTGCTAAAGCTAAGGTCTTTAATTCACATATTGGGAAATTAGATCCTAAGACAGTAAATTGTCATTTTATTGGATATCCCGAAAGATCTAAGGGGTATCGATTTTATTGTCCAGACCGTATCACTAAGTTTGTGGAAACCCGACATGCTGTATTCTTAGAGAATGATGAAATCAGTGGGAGCTTAGAGGCTAGGAAAATAGATCTTGAGGAGATTCGGACTTATGTTTCGTTACCGATAATCCAAGAGATTATTCTTCTTGTACCTCATACAGTTACACCTCCAACTGAGAATCCTGGAGTTGAGCCTCCACCTGAGAATTCTGGGATTAACAGTACAACACCTAATGATGAGCCTCAACAGCTCCCTGTGATAACTAATGAACCACTAAGGAGATCACAGCGGACAGGAGATCTGCTATCCCGAATGACTATGTCGTATACATGAATGAAGATGTAAATGACATAGGGAAGGTAGATGATCCCACCTTATTTAAGGAGCCCATGGTGACTAAGGATTCACCCAAGTGGCTTGAGCCTATGCAGGATGAAATTATGTATATGAGCATTAATAACATCTGGGATCTAGTAGAAATTCCTGATGGAGTTAAATCAGTAGACTGTAGATGGGTCTACAAAACTAAGCATGACTCTAAAGAAAATATCGAAAGATTCAAGGCAAGGATTGTAGTAAAAGGGTTTACATAAAGAGAGGGGATTGATTATGTTGATACTTTCTCTTCCGTCTCGAAGAAAGATTCACTAAGAATTGTCATGGCGTTTGTTGCTCATTATGATTTAAAGCTACATCAGATGGATGTTAAAACCGCATTCCTTAATGGTGACTTGAATGAGAATGTTTATATGGCTCAACCGAAAGGTTTTGTCGTGGAAGGCAAGGAACATATGGGGTGTAGACTTAAGAAATCCATCTATGGACTAAAACAAGCGTCTAGACAATGGTACCTTAAGTCCGATGAGACCATAAGAAATTTTGATTTCAAATAAAATGAAGTGGACAATTGCATATACATTAAGACTAAGGGGAGCAAATTTACTATCTTAGTGCTTTATGTAGATGATATCTTATTAGCTAGCAGTGATAAGGATATGCTGTATGAGACCAAAAGATCTATTTTCGCTAATTTTGATATGAAGGATCTTGGTGTTGCCTCTTACGTTTTGGGCATTGAGATTCACCGGAAAAGGTCCAAAGGGGTATTAGGCTTATCCCAAAAGGCATACATTGACAGAGTGCTTAAGAGATATAATATGTATAACTGCTCTGCCACACCTGCTCCTATTGTTAAGGACGATAAGTTTGGAGCATTCCAATGTCCAAGGAATCAATTAGAATTGATCATATGAAGGGGATTCCTTACGCTTCAACTGTCGATAGCATTATGTATGCTCAAGTTTGTACTCACCCTGATTTAGCATTCGTAACCGGGATGCTTGGCAGATATCAATCAAATCCAAGGTTGGACCATTGGAAAGCCGTTAAGAAAGTCTTGCGTTATATGCAAGGCACTAAACATTACATGCTCACATATAAGAAGTCTGATACCCTTGAGGTTATGGGTTATTCAGATGCTGACTTTGCAGGTTGTGTTGATACTAAGAAATCCACATCAGGTTATATCTAGCTTCACACTTGCGGGAGGAGCCATTTCGTGGAAAAGCTCCAAACAATCCCTAACTGCATCATCAACGATGCAGGATGAGTTTGTGGCATGTTATTAGGCTACTGGGTAGGCTGTATGGCTTAAAAAATTTATCCCGGGATTAAGAGTGGTAGACAGCATATCTAAACCACTACCTATATCTGCGATAATTTGGCCGCAGTTTTCTATTTGAGTAACAACAAGTCACGTGGTGCTATCAAACACATCGACATATATTAAGTATCATGTTGTGAAAGATAGAATCCAGGATCAGACTATTGATGTCAAGCATATAAGTACTAAGTCTATGCTTGCAGATCCACTTACTAAAGGCTTACCACCCAGTCTCTTTCGAGAGCATGTTGCCGGCATGGGTTTATTAGAAAGCCTCTGATTCTGGAAATGAGGACCATAAGAATAAAACCAACTCCCGTTAAGAATAAGTAATTAACCTATCGAGATAGAATGATACACTATAGATACTGGGGTTGCAACGGTGCTTAAATTAACCGTTGTAATACTTTATCTTGGTGTGCTGTTTTGTTGAGTATGGACTTATGGAATTAGCTTTCGATCAAGTGGGAGAATGTTGGTTGTGATCTTCGGTTAAAACTGAAGACTGAGATTTTAAGGGCTAGGCCCACCTCTAACGCTCACACACGCGATGATCGGAAGCGTTCCAACGTTTTTTGGTTCGGTCCCGTTAGCTAGCGCTATATTAAGTGGGAGAAGCCGGGACTTGTTTCATCAGCAATTGATCACAAGTTTTGCTTACTCCCGAAACACCCATCCGATCTGGGATCTAGCGCGAGGTTAACGAAGACCGTTTCCACCACCGTGAGGATCACGGTGCTTCCTTCATCAACTTCGCCGTTCTTCACCGATGCCAAGAACACCTACCGAGAACCCTAATGGCTTCATCCTCTCCGGGTCAGTTCATCTAACGTTTAATTTTCGCATTATGTTTAGTGATCATGTCTTAAGGCTAGTTTATGTTTTAGTTAAATCCTAATTCTATCGTACTCCTCTAGGGTAGACATGCATATAGATGACGCAATGCTGAAAAACAGAACGGTTTAGCATATTTGCTCTACATATATGCACGCTTAATCATGGAAACTAGCTTGATTTTGTCTACATATGTACTCCCTCGATTCTGCTATATTTATCCAGTGTTAAGTTGGCTCTCCTTTCGCATCAAGGTGAGTACCAGCAGGGGCAGCACGATATTATCGTAATGGCCGACTGCTTAATTGCAAGTCCACGAAAAGAGAGACCTGAGGGGGCCACCGAACAGTGGCCGATCGTGGGCGAAGAAAAGCGTACAGCCTTCGTGCACGTATTAATTCTCAACTGTAGACGCCCAGCTACCCAATCCATCCACCATTAATCCGGCGGTTCGCGCGCCTGGCCTGCAAGCACGCCGACGTGTGTCCCTCCGGGCAATGTCATCGTTGTTCTTGGTTGGGTTTGCATCGGTACGGCATGGACGAGGCCCGAGCACGTCTACCGGTCTAGTATATGCTACATTAATTTGCAGGTCTTTGTCTTAATCTCTGAATAATCATGTATAACTACTGTCTACGTTTGTGAATAGTTGGTACTATTAACTTTTTACGGTTTTCAAGGTTAAACTTTGACAGTTAATTTCACATTAATACATTATAAAATCGTGGAAGTAAGACGTTGTGGAAGTACTATTTCTTATAACAAATATGATAATATTATTGAATATGTTCGATCTAAATATTTAGATTCAAATTGACAGTGCCGAGTAACAAAAACGGAGAGAAATAATCAATGCGTACACGTATGAATTGAATATCGATGGCGATAATTGATAGGTCGCGTGGCATGTAAACGTCGGATGAGATGGCGCCGGTGCGGTGTTCATGCATGCGCGCCTGGTGTGAATCTCGTGACATTTTGATTATGTATATTTCCGTGCATGTGTTAAACTAGAGATCAGTCTGGTTCCAACAATAAGCTAAGATTTGTGAACGGCATATGCATGGTTGAGTATATATATATAGGCAACTAGATAAGCAACCGCGGCGTGCCACGCTGCGAACGTCGTTCTCCACGCGAGAAATCGAGAAAACATGCGATTACCGCTCTTCATGTGAGAAAATCGAGGAAACACGTGAAACGGCTAAAAGGATAAAAATGTAATCGCGTTTTTTTTGCATTTATTCGACGGAATGGTTGAAATGTAATCTGAGCATAATTTTTTTTTACCGGCTCACGTCGCTCTTCCGACTCAAATGTGCCAACCCGAGAATCCTTCCGTCTTTAATAGAGAGAGTATTCTCGTTCACGGTGGTATAGTATACCACCACCACCACCCCTCTGCCAGCTGTCTAGCTAGCTCGGAACTCTATGCACGCAAGTAACCAAGTCAGTATTATTTTATACGGAGTACCATATATCACATACTGTATCTCTCCTTCTTAAAAGAATTAAGTCAGTGGTCATCCGTTTATCATCGATCTTCTCATTTTCTGTCTCACCTCTCCTTAAAAACTAACTAATAGAAAAACCAATTTTCTTAACGAATTTCTAACAAGCTATGGAACTTTTTAAAGAGGCTGTAGCTTTTCTGAAATACTATTTTTTTTTTACTTTTTAAGCTAAAAACGGCTGTAGCTTTTTATAAGAGACTGTTTGATAAATAACTAATTTCTCTTAGCAATAAACTGTAAAAGTAGATTCAACCCAACTTTCAGCTTTTGTCTTTTACTAATTATATATAGCTTCTGACTTATATAAAAACCACTTAAAAACTAAACTGTTTCGAAGTATTTACTAAATTTTTAAAAACTAAAGCTGACTTAAAACGTCCAAACAGGACCTACGTCCTTTGTCTTCAAACAAATCCACGCTCTTATCTATTTAAACAAATCCATCCAACAAACTTACACATCATCGTCTCCTTTCCTAGATTAGCTTCACACGGGAAGGCAACATATAATGGCTTCATGCCTTCGTTATGCATTGTCGACCTCTATTCTGTCGTCTAGCTTGTCTCATGAGATCATACGACTCGCCGACGCCGTCCAGCCAACCAATGTATTAGGGTGCAATCGGCTTGGATTCTATCGAATATTGTTTTTTTCATGTCCTAATTATATTTTTTATTATACTCGGAGTCAGATACGTATAGTGCCGGATACGAATACAGTACAGATAATATTGATCATGAATTTGAAGCGAATACAGAATGGCATCGATATGATACTAAATATTTTTTGTCGGATGTCGCATATAGCACACATGTAGCGATGATTAACTAAACTTATGAGTTCAACAATTTAATAAGTTATTTTATTAGGTAGTCCAACAAAGTTGCAAAAGTATCAAATATTCCTTTATGTTTTTGCAAAAAAAATACCAGGCATTCACGTAGGCAAGTGGAAGTATATTCTTATATGTCAGGCTTTGGTGGCGACCGACACTGACCAACATGATGGCAGATGGGATGGCGGCAGGAAGGTGGAGCCGTGGAGGAAGGCCCTAGCTTAGGCTATTTGGCTGGGTCCAATTAAAGCTGCTAGAATATGGGCTGTAAATTTCTAAATATCTAGAAATTATTTGACACAACTAGCTGAATCCGATACCGAATATGAAACCAACTATCCAAAACCGATACCGAATCCGACAACCACTACTACAGAAAGGTCTATATAAGACACTACATCACAGACGGTTTTCAAAAACCGTCTGCATTAGCGCTAATCATAGACGATTTTGCACCACGACCGCCGGTTACATGATGTGCTAAGAATCGCTCGTGATAAGTTAACATCACGCACGGTTCTATCTAAGAACCGTCGTGATATCGCGCGGTTCTTAGATAGAACCGTCTGTGATGTTGGCTTATCACGCACGGTTCTTTAATATAACCGCTCTGTGATATCACTCCCTTAGTATAAATAGGTCGACCGCACGCATCGCTCGATTATACGTAAAACTCTCCGGCGATCAAAACCCTAGCCGACGCCGTCTCCGGGCCGGGCGCGCCTCGGCCTCGCCAACGCCGCCAGCCTTAGCACCTCCCTGGTCGACATCTCCCCCAAGCGGCGCCTCCCCTCGGCCTCACCAACGCCGCCAGCCTTAGCACCTCCCTGGTCGGCATCTCCCCCTGTGGCATCTCCCCCAAGCGGCGCCTCCTCTAGGCCAAGGTCAATTTTTCCTTCTTCGAGCCATCGCCCCGCGAGGTACGTACCAATCCCACCTAAAATCTTAGCATATGTTCTATGGCGAATCCCCCTAGGGCTACTGTTTTTCCTACAAATATTATTCCATGGCGACCGACGAAATGAATGAGCTATTTGGTCAAGCTGGAGGGCACATATCACTTACATGCATCTTCTAGAATCTATATATATGCAGAATGTGTCTCGTGACAAGAAAATATCGTACGTAGAAAAAATATATTTGTGAGATGAAACATATGTCAAGAGCATTTGTGAGATGAAAAAATACATTTGTGAGATGAAACATGTGCCATCTAACTTAAGAAGGTTATTCCATTTGTTGAGAAAAAAATACATGTATTTTACTGTGTCAAGAGCATAATATGCTCATCACATTGCTCTTACGTTAACCAGGGCTTTTTTTGTCTTTGTAAAGCATGTGGTGTTCATGGATATATAGATACTACTGTATGTAGTTCTTTTTATTAGTCCCTGTGTATTAACAAATATGCCCTTCTAGAATTAACTTAAGAAGGTTATTCCATTTGTTGAGAAAAAAATACATGTATTTTACTGTGTCAAGAGCATAATATACTCATCACATTGCTCTTACGTTAACCAGGGCTTTTTTGTCTTTGTAAAGTATGTGGTGTTCATGGATATATAGATACTACTGTATGTAGTTCTTTTTATTAGTCCCTGTGTATTAACAAATATGCCCTTCTAGAATTAACTTATGAATGAATGAGCATCGATGAGTCATCATGTTATACGTACAAGCATGCTCTCTTTATTTCTATATGTTTCTGATCCAAATTAATTGAAAACTGATTTAGTAAAATAGCCGACATGGAAAAACTATTAGAAGCTGTCGACGATCGGGACCGCCGACCGCAAAGAAAGAGGGGGAAGGATCGTACGGAGGGCGAGGCCCAGAGCTTCGCTCGTCCGAGTGGCACCCTCGGCGGGCGCACTAAGCAGAGGAACCTGCGCAACCAAACAGGGGGCACAAGGTTTATACTGGTTCGGGCCGGACCCCTACTCCAGTTCGTGTGGTGGTGTTGTATTGCCTTTAGTGTAGATGGCTGTACAAAGTTTACAAACGAGAGTTATTGGATCCTTGCGCAAGAGTGCTCATGGCTTAACTAGAAGAATCCCCCCCTTCCCGGGTTCTGCCGCCCCTTTATACGGTAGGAAGGGGCGGTTACCTCTCGAATCGGGAAGGACGAGGTGACCTATACTAAGAGCCGGTCCTTCGTCCCGCCGACGGTCGCCGCTAAATCCGCCCACGCTGGGCGCGGTAGTCTCGTTGGTCAGGGCGGTTAGGTATTTCACCGGGAAACGACGTACCTACCTTCTGTGATCCTGACGAGTGTTGACGTTCTTCGCCCATGACGCTGGTGCCGCCTCGGGAGGAGCGTGTCTTCGCACCGCACGTGACCGGCCGATGGGATCGAAGCATGACTTCAGCGAGCCATTAAGCCATCTTGGGAAGTGGCCACTCGTGATAGTCACTTCGATTGACCCCATCCGTGGGGCACGTGGTCGTTGGTCGTGGAGGCTTTGACACGCGCCCTTGGCGGGGTTGCCATGGCTTGATCGAGTCAGGATCCCGACCACGCGGAGGTCGGGAGCTCGGCTTGGTCGGAGTCGGGGACCCCGTCCCGCTGCGGAGGTCGGGAGCCCGACCCGCCAGGTCGGGGAAGAGCTCGGAGAGGTCCGCCAGGTCGGGGAAGAGCTCGGAGAGGTCCGCCAGGTCGGGGAAGAGTGTCCCCGATGGCCTCTTGGGACCTTTTGTCGGATCCCGACCGTAACGATCCGCTCGGTGCCCGGGCGGCCAGATCGTAGACGTCTCGCTCGGGTTAGGAACAGTCCCCCGGGCACAGAGGGGGAACGGATACGTGTCAGGGGGATGCGCGCCAGGCTGTCCGATCCCCGACAACCAGCCCCCGAGGCTCAAGAAGCGGTCTGAGACTCTAGGCGCTCTTGAGTCTGATGTCTTGTTCGAAGAGCGATTCCCCCATCGGGACACATACTTGGACTTTGTCGTTTTGTTTTCCCGGACGGGCCCAGGAAGCCCAGGGGCCTCGTGGATGGGGAATTTGAAGGAATGGGGTCTGTCGGATGCGTGGAGGGACGCGCCCGTACAGGGGTTTTGAAAGGCCCCTGACGTCTCGGCTTCTATCCGCCGGCTACGAGCGCGCCTTTTGAGGTGATGGTGGCGCCGGTAGATGAGGGGTCTTTTAAAACCAGAGGGGTCTTACCTTTTAGGATTTCACTTTCCGTTTCTCGTGCCTTTGCCTTCTTCCTCCTTGTCCCTCTACGTCAACGCCTTCTAGCCCCTGATTGCACCCGCTCTCCCCTTCCTTTGACCTTGACTCTATGGCTAAGTTTGGGAGGAGCACACTCACCGCAGAGCAGATGAGGAGATGGAGTCTTGGGGCTTCGACCCGCTTTCTGGCGGCTTCTTCCGGGAGAAAGTGCCGCGACCTCGAGATGACGAGATCGTGAGCACGAGCAAGACATGCTCTTGGGCCTGCGGACCCGGAAATTGACTTCTTGGCTGCGGTCCTTGCAGAAGGCGAGATCGAGCTCGTGATCTTGGTGCCGAACTCCTCCTTCTCCTTTCTCGTTGCCATCTTTGCGAGGGTTCTGGGCGTGCTCCTACCCTCGCTTTTCTTCGCTTTTACTCCCCGTCCCGCACCATGAAAGACCCCATCGTCGGTGCCTCTATTTTCAGTGCAGGCAGACTCCTTGTACCTTCCCCAAATCTCGACCCAGACTCGCCGGCCGTGGCGGAAAAATGGTTGTATTTGAAGAAGGACGAGGAGGTGGGCTTGCTTATAACGGCGCCATGATCGAAGGGAAGCGGAGACCCCGAGCCCGAGGACTCGGTGACGACTGTGAAGTGGCCGCTTCATCCACACATGCGCCATGCGGGCCTTAAGGGCGACGATCGCTTACGACTACTCGCGAATCGGTGCTCCTCTACGGAGGAGGTTGCACCCTTTCTTTGAGATCACCGAGGTGCGACGCCACCGGGAAAGTCACGAGGTAAGTGTTGTCCGATCTCGATCCTTTCGGACCTTGGTCGGAGTTCCTTTATCTCCCGACACTTTATTCCCGATCTCGCAAAGACCGAGGTCGGCATGGGTCGCTTCGAGGATGCAGGAGATCTTCGAAGGCCATTAACTCCTTCGACTGGCGGCAACATCCCCAAGAACATCTTGGGGCGAGCAATGAGGTAATAGCCTTTCACTTTGGTCCTTGCTTTGGGTGCTCTGACTCGGATGTTTATTGTGGTGAGCCCGCGCAGCAACTAAAGAGCTCGGGATACTGCTGCAGCTTTACTCTGCTTCGCCCAACCAAAGGCAAGAAGGGGGCAAGAAGCCGCTCTAGACGCCCCAAAGCAATCGCCAAGAAGCCCCACGCCGAGCGGGCGACTGGTCGTGGTGAGTTTAGACCCCGAGCTCGTGGGTACCCGGTTCGAGCTTGGTTCCACCGGCCACCTTTTTCTTTTTCTTCTTTTTGGTTCGCCACTAACCTCGCTTTTGCCAAGAATAAGAGGCGGCCGGCCGCAAGAGCCTCGGGCACACAAATGAGCAACGGGTTCCGCAACAAGCTCCCGAGGGGAAGCCCTCCCGGCCGCCGAGGAGCGATCACGCCGTGCACGGCCTCCAGACATTTTTCGTCATCCCACCCCAACGCGCGCTCGAAAGGTCCGAGGGTACCGACCTTTCCCGTGGTCCAGTGAGGAGGGAGGAGGATTATGAGGACGACACGCTCGTGCCGCGACCGAGGACGCTGCAGATGCTGCTTGCCGCGTCCTCCGAGGAGGACGAAGCGGCCGAGGGAGGGTTGGTTGAAAGCGCCACGACCAAGGGCGTCGTGATTGGGGGTGCCGCTGCCGGGAGCACCGTAGCCGAAGGGGCCGCAGTCGAGGGTGGCATCGTCGTTGCGCCCCCGGTGGGGGCTTCCGTGGGGGTAGAGCCCTCGGGAAAGCGGAGAGCCGAATCGCCCCCGGAGGGGGGCCGGTAAAGAAGGTGAGGTTGTCGCGTGTCCGTTCTGCGCGGTAAGTTCCCCCCTGTTTCTTAACTTCGTGGTGGTGGGGCCGACTGAGCATCTTTTGATAATTTGCTGCGTGCAGCTTATACACCGGGGCGGTCGTGGCACTGGTCCATCGTCCGACCCCGGTGCCTTCGACCGAGGCGCTTTCGGTGGTTGTGCCCGTGATCGAGGGCGGCGTTGTCGCCGTGCCCCGGGTGGGGCCGTCCACCATTGGCGAGCCGAGGACCCTCCCCGCAATCGAGGGCTGCCAGGGGGCCGTCATGCCACTCGTCGGCCCAGGGCTCGCCACCATTGCTGCGTGGCGAGCGGATCCCCGTCCGGGGTGTCTGTCGCTTCTGGGGCGCGCGGAGGCCACCGGATGTAATCGCGCGTCACGCCTCGAGATCTCGATGGCGTTGTCAACTTGTCTTCGCTGGAGGACCGGCTAGTGGAGGTAAGATCGATCGTGGCGCCACCTCCTCCTTCCCTCCCTTTTCTTAGTGGTCATGGTGGGTTTTTCTTTGCCTTCGCAGGTCTCATTTGGTTTCCGGGGTACAACATTGCGCGCGAACACGTGCTCGCTTTCCGCCCTTGCGCGGTGTCCTCGAAACCAATCAGAGGGACATCGCCGAGCTAGAAGCCACCGTGTCGCGCGGCCAAGAGGAAGTCTCGCGCTTGAAGGAGGCCCAGGCCCTCAAGCTCGCGCGGGCTGTCGAGGCCGAGCGGGAGCATGTGGCCCAGGAGGTATATGCCATAGCGCTCTCCGAAGCCATCAAGGGGGAGCGGAGGAGGGCGGAGGAGACCCTTGCCCGGGTCCGTTGAGAGGCGCAGGACGTCTTCGACGAGGACCGCGCGAGCGCGTTGATGGAGATCCAGCGCCTCAAGCTCGAGATCTCCGACCTTCGCTTCGAGGCAGAAGTCGCACGACGAGGGGGGCCCTCCTCTGAGCTCGAGGCTAAAGCGGCCGAGCTCGAGAAGACGATCGCGGGGTTGGAGACTAGGGCCACCAGAGCGGAAACCAAGGCCGAGGCCAGGAATGCTAGTCTTGGGGTGAAGCTGGCGCAGGTGGCTTGGGCTGGGAAAGACGCCTTGGCCCAGCTCCAAGGCGACCGTGACAGGGTTGACAAGGCCGAATCCGAGGTCCTCGCACTGCGGCGGAGGGTTTCCGACCTCGAATGGGAAAAACTCGCCCGAGACATGACTCTGTAAACTTTAAAGTTAGCGGATGGGTCCGGGGGCGAAAGATTCCCCCTTGTAAAGATAAAACAACTTTATGCTAAGCTTTATAGAGTTGTGTTTCTTTGGAGGACTTAGCTTATTTGTCGGTCTGTGCCGCCACCGTGTACCTCGTATGGGCTATTTCTTGGAAGGGTCGAACAAGATCGATACGTGGGCGTGGCGAGCACGCCTCGCGACCGCAACGCAGGCCTACCGCCTTTCACTCGAATTACCCGGCTTAGGCCGGACAGAGTGTCGATGCCCGATGTTGATTCAACCGAGGCCTCGCCCGAAATCACTCGGGCCCGGGCACGACTCGGGTTGACATGTCTCGATAATTTGGCTGCGGGGAATAAGTCGGCTTGTTGCGGCAAAGCGACTTATTGCAACCGAGATCATCCACGTGGTAGTCTTAGGGTCGCGCCCGGTCCGAAATGTCATCGGGCCCGTGGCGCTTCGAGGACGCGTTCACCGGTCAGAATACAGAGAATAGCCGCCACTCCGATAAGGATCGCTTTTATCGCGCCTCCGAGCCCGAATGCATCGGGCTCGGGATGTTGAAATCCTCGAGGCGAACCCAAGAACGTGGTCCCCGCCGAGGCCTCGCCGCGCAAGACTCGTGTTTGGGCACAACTTGACCGTCGGCTGGGATAGCTCAGCCGACCGCATTTTAGGCCTTGTTCGACTCGGCGAGCTCGGGAATGCATCGAGCTCTGCAAAACCCTCGTGAGGGCGGTTTAGAGATTCGAACTCGCCACCCGCCCCGGGAAAGGTCGGCTTAGAACGACAGAGTCATCCCCGGTGGTGAATTCCAAACCGCGACCTCCGAGCCCGGGAAAAGTCATCATGCTCGGGGCGCCCTCTGAGAACGTTCAATGGTTGGCAGCACGGGGGGATGGCCGGCTTACCCCGATAACGACGCTTTATCGCGCCCCGATCCGGAATGCCTGTGCCCGTGATGTTCATCCCCGAGGCGAACCTAGAGAACGTGACCCCAGGCGCTGCAAGAAAGAACACGCATGGACGCCCCGAGGCCGAGCCCGCAGCGTGGCCTTATGGTTTCCCTTATAGCCACGCCGTGGGGTCGGGCCACCCGAGGCGTGCTAAGAAGAAATTACTTCGGTTAAAAGAAAGGGGACGGACGAGACGCCGCGTTCGAAGGCCTTTAAGATGGCGCGACCTTCGACCGAAGGAATCTGCAACTTAGGGTCGTGGTGGAACATCAACCCTTCTTCAAATCGAACGAGATTAGCACGGAAATCGAAAGAAAAACTTTACTTATGGCCACGAACCTGGGCCGAACCAGGGGATGGCAACACAAAAAGGCCCTGAGCACGCCCCGAGGCGCCAGAGTTCAGAACACAGGAACGAACATAGCAACAAAGAAAGAGGCACCTTAACTTAACGAAGGGTGAAAGAGGAGCGCTAGACGTAGAACTTCCGGAGCTAGCCTACGTTCCACGAGCTCGTGAGCTCCCTGCCATCGGGGACCGCTAGACGGTAAGCTCCCGCGTGGCTTGCCGAGATGACTCTGAAGGGGCCCTCCCACAGCGGGGACAGCTTGTTGGTGTGGGAGTGATCTTGGATCCACACAGACCGTGTCCCCGACGCGAAGCCCCTGGCCTGACGGCTCGGCAAAGATGTCTACGGAGATCTTGCAGGTAGCGCGCCGAGCGCAGGAGCGCGCGGCACCTTACTTCTTCCGCCAGGGCAAGGTCGAGGGACCGCTCCTGCTCGAGGTCGACCTGGTCGACCGAGCTTGTCCTAATGGAACGGAGTGCGACCTCGGATGGTAGGATAGCCTCGGCCCCGAAGACGAGCTGGAAAGGGCTTGTTCCTGTTGCCCGGCTGGTCGAGGTGCGGATAGACCAAAGAACTGTGGGGAGCTCGTTCACCCATGCCCGGCCGCGGCGACCGAGCTCGTCGAAGACTCGCTTCTTGAGCCCTTGGATGAGCTGCCCGTTGGCGCGCTCGGCCGCCCCGTTGCTCTAGGGGTGGCTCACCGAGGCATAGCAGACCTTGGTCCCCATATCCGCGCTGAACTCTTCGAACAGCTACCGTGAATCGCGTCCCTGTCGGTGATGATATCGCAAGGGACTCGCACTCGTGACCACGAAGGAATGGAAGAACCTTATCGCGGCCTTGGCGGTGATAGCGGAGACCGGTTCTGCTTCGATCCATTTTGAAAAGGTGTCGATCGCCACGAATAGGAATTTCTTCCCCCCGACCGACCTCGGGAAGGGACCGAGAATGTCGAGGCCCCACGTCGAGAATGGCCAGGCGAGGGGAATGGTCTGCAGGCGTAGGCCGTTGCCTCACTTTTCGGGTGTGAAACTGACAGGACTGGCAAGAACGAACGATGCCCTGGGCATCTTCGAGCGCCGTTGGCCAGTAAAAACCCATCCTGAAGGCCTTCCCAACCATAGTCTTGAAAGAGGAGTGAGCGCCGCACAGGCCGGAGTGTATGTCGTTGAGCAGGTATTTACCTTCTTTTGGAGTGATGCATTTTGACAGAACGCCCAAGGCCCCCTGACGGTGGAGCTGCCCACCGACGAGCCTGTACGAGCCCGCACGTCGCCGGAGCCTGCTCCTTTCAGCAGGAGTGGCGGGGAGCTCCCCTTGGTCGAGGAACTTGATGAAGGGATCCATCCACGTCGGAACATTTTCGAGGAAGGCCACCGGGTCTTCCTGGTCGACGACGGACGGTGTGGCCAAGGTTTCAAGGATGACGTCCGGCGGGAGCTCGTCGTCGGATGATTCGAGCCTGGACAGGAGATCGGCGGTGGAATTGTCTTTCCTCGGTACGTGTTGGATCCTCAGGTTCCGGAACCATCTCTCCATCTTGCGTACCTCGGCGAGGTATTTGGCCATCAGAGGCTCCAACACCGTAGACTTTGTTGTACCGATTGACGACGAGCCGAGTCTCCTTTCACGATTAGGCGGCGGATGCCTGTGGACTTGCGATCTCGGAGGCCGCCAAGAGGGCCTCGATTCCGCCGTTATTGGTAGCGGAAAGCCGGCGACCACATATCGCAAGTAGTCACCTTGAGGGGTGATGAGGAGAACGCCGCCCCGAGCGCCAAAGGATCTTGATCCGTCGAAGAACATAGTCCATGGGTCCTCGGCTTTGACCTCGGGCTCGGGGCAGCTCGCCGTCCGCTCGCCACGGTTCGCCAATACTGTGATTTGATGGCGGTGCAGCCGTGAAGCGAGGTCGAACTCGGCCAGCTCCATGGCCCATTTGGCGACGCGACCTCCGGCTTCAGGGTTCCTGAGGATTTCTCCGAGCGGGAGGCCGCTCGAGACGACTACCGCATGTGCTTGGAAGCAGTGTCGGAGCTTCCGCGAGGCCATGAAGAGTGCGTAGAGGAGTTTATGAACCCGGGGATAGCGCTCCTTCGGCCCGTGGAGTACTTCGCTAACATAGTAGATCGGTGTGCTCGCCTCTACCCGCCGCCACTAGGACCGCTACCGACGGCCCGGGTCGCGCCGCGAGGTAAAGTAGCAAAGACCTCTCCTCGCTGTGGAGTTGTCGCAGAGGAGGACGCGAGAGGTACGCCTTGAGCTCGCCGAAGACCGCTGGGCTTCGGGTCCACTCGAAACCCTTATGATCGCAAGCAGATCTTAAAGAAAGGCGCCGCGCCCGAGCCGGGAAATGAAGCGGCCGAGGGCGACGATGCGCGGTGAGGCTCGCACTTGTTTTATCGAGGTCGAGCGGTCATCCGCTCGATCGCTCGATCTTCTCTCGGTTGGGCCCACGCCCACCCTCGATCATGTAGCCGAGTACTTTTCCGAGGCCGTCAAGACGATTTTTCGGGTTGAGCTTGATGCCGAACCTGCTCGGGTTGGCGAAGGTCTCGCCAGTCGTTGACGTGGTTAGCCTTAGAGGGCTCTTGACGATGATGTCGCCGACGACATCTCGAGGTTCCTACCGACCGCGGTCGAAGGCTTTGGCCATTAAACCGAACGTGGCGCCGCGTTGCTGGAGGCCGCACGACATGGTCGTAGCGTAGGTTCCAAACGGCGTGATGAAGGCGGTCTTATCTTCGCCTTCCGCGGCGAAGTTTGATCCGTGGTACGGAGTAGGCGCCGAGAAAACTCAACATCTCGGCGTTGGCGATGGAGTCCACAACTGGTCCATGCGGGGAGCGGAAGTTATCTTTGGGGCATGCGTTCAAGCTCGTGTGGTCGACACACATTCGCCACTTCTCGCCTTTCTTTCAGACGATCACGTGGTTGGCCACCATTCGGAGTAGTTGACCTCGCGAATGAAGCCGGCCTTAAGGAGCTTATCGAGGTACTCCCTGATTATCGCCGCCTTCTCAGAAGAGAAGCACCGGAGCTTCTGGCGCACGGGTCTGCAGCCAGGCTTTGTTTGCAGTTTGTGCTTGATCACCTCCCGTGGGACCCCGGGCATGTCCGCCGGTTCCCATGCGAAAATGGTTTTGTTATCTCGGAGGAAGGTGACGAGCTCGCCTTCCTATTTGGGATCGAGTGGCGTAAATGCGACGACTTGCCCGTGTTCCTTGCCGCACGGCCTTGGCCGGCCGTTTACTCGATAGCCGCCTTCCGACAGGCGCGCCGGTGATCTCGGTGCCGGTGGGGCAATATGCCGCCAGCCGTCGGGGCCTTTTTCTCGCAGCCTGCAGGCCGCCTTAAGGTCGCCGCGGACCGTTATGACGCCACCGGCCCCGGGAGCATGCACCGGCGTTCGTAGTGATTCGCAGCCATGAACTTGACCAGGGCGTGGCGCCCGAGGATGGCGTTGTAAGGGAGATCGCCGTCCACGACTTCAAAGGTGATCAGCTCGGTGCGGAAATTTACGGAGTCGCCGAAGGTGATGGGGAGGACCACTTGCCCCAGGGGGGTGGTCGAGCTCCCCGACACGATGCCGAAGAAGGGGATCGCTATGTTCTTGATTTTCGACCGGGTATTTGCATCCGGCCCAAGGCGCTCGCTAGGAGCAAAGTTGAGGGAATCGCCTCGCCGATCATGACCCGGCCAACGACGGCGTTGCTTATGGTCGGGGCAACGACCAGAGCAGTTTTAAAGTCTCGGGACATCCCCGGAGGGGCGTCGTCCCGGGAAAAGGTGATGGGGACGACGCCCCATCCGCAGGTTGGTCGTGGGCTTCGGCGGTGGCTTGATAGACGGCGCGCGGCGCCCTTCGATTCATGGGCCGAGATCGGTATGCGGAGGAACCACAGAAGATCATGTCCACACGGCGGTTGCCTGTTGGAATTCCGTGTCGTGGCTCGCTTGAGCTCGACCGGCGCCGATACCTCCCGCCGCTCATCGCCTTTTTGTAGCGTGGGCATTTCCCGCCCCCTATAAAAGACGCCCGCTTGAATGACCATGTCCCGCACCCCGCAGTCATGGCCGTGGATCTTGTGGAACAGCAAAACTTGTTGGCGCCGGCCGGGCGTTCTCGTTGCCCCAAGCTCAAATGTTCGCGTGGAGGGGGTTCCCCCGACCTTGCCCCTGTTGGGGCCGGCGCGGCGCCTGTTGTAGTCGCGGATGGTTCTGCTGAGGCCGGTGGCCCCGGCGGTCGGGCCGGGCGCGCTCGCCCTTCACGCTTGTCGCCGATCGTGGCGACTAGGCGGAGTGGCCGCCTCGACGCCGCGGTCTTTTCCTCGCTTTTGTCGCGCTGGCCCGGTCTCCTTCCTTAGCGCCGGATGGCCTCGTTTACCAAGGCGAGGCCGAGCTTGCCGGCCATAGTCATGCTTCCGGCCGACAAAGATCATCCGCGTCCGCGCTGCGCTCGACCATGCGAAATAGTTTGTCGACGGTGAGCCTTGTGGCAATCTCGAGGTCCTCCGTAGGCGTCGTCTCGAACGCCAAACTTGAAAGCCTTGATGACGTTTTTCGCCGTAAACATTGGGGATCGAGCCGCGCGCAGGTGAACCGCGCACGAAGTCCCGCAGATGTTCCCCTTTTCTCGATAACACGATCCAGTCCTCTCCCGCCTGTGCCGCTCGTAGCAACTCGAAGTTGGAATGGAGAGCGCTCCTCAGCTGGCGCCATGACCGGAAGGTGTCGGACGCCTGGTTGAAGAGCCAGGTGCAGGCGGCGCCGTCCAGAATGGTGGGAAGGTAGTTGGCCATCACGGCCTCGTCCCCTCCGGCCGCCAGGATGGTGGTGGAGTAGATGGAGAGGAATTCCGCGGGATTCTTGGTCCTGTCGAACCGCTCCATCATCGCTGGCCTAAATCGGGCCGGCCAGCGTACCCGACGGAGATCGCGTGAGTACGCCGGGCAGCCGTAGGCCGGAAGGTCACTGCCGCCGCTGCTAGCGTCGGAGTCGTCACCAGCCGATAGGGAGAACTCGAGCCGGCGGCGCACCCCGCGTCGACCGTGATGGTCGACGGGAGCGTCGTTGTGGTGGTGTCGCAAGCGGTTACGGATCTTCTGTCGCCCGATTTGGACGTCCGGAGAGGGACTTCCGGAAGTACCGCTGTCCGGGCGAGCATCGTTATTACGCCACTGGCGACGGGCGAGCCCACGCGCCGCCCCTTCCTGTCAGGGAGGCGGTGAAGATGGCGTTGGGGTGCGAGCCCGAGGGTGGGGATCCTGCCGGTGAAGCGGCCGGCGATCATGTGACAAGGGGCCGCTGGCCGTCACGGGGCGAGACTCGGAGCCCAGAGAGCTTGCTTGCCGACGGGGTGCGACGCCGTCGGTTGCCTTGTTGAGCTCTTCGGCCAGGGACCGTCGGAAGAGGGCCGAGCCGGCCCGAGCGGGGTCAGCCATGACCCGGGCGATGGCCCGCAAGCGTTCTTGGGCAGGTTCGTGCGGACGGAGAGGGCCGAACCGGCCGGACTGGGAGCGGGTCGTACCACGCCCCTCTCGCCGAATGGCGGCGATGGCCTAGTCGATTGCGACCTGGGCGAGCCGATGCGCCTCCCGAGGGGTTTCCGGGCCACCGTCGTCCGCCTGTGGGTTGCCTCACGTCCGCCGGCCGCGAAGGCATGGCGTCGCGGGCGGCAAGGATTGCGAGCATAGATGTGGAGCCTTGGCACTCGGGGACAGCGCCCGAGCCCAAGCTCGCTGCTCGTGACATTTGGTAGTGGAGCCGAAGTGTTGAGCTGGCCAAGATGATGAACTTTGGACGAACGAAACTTCGAGCCCCACGGTGGGCGCCAGCTGTCGACGATCGGGACCGCCTACCGCAAAGAAAGAGGGGGAAGGATCGTACGGAGGGCGAGGCCCAGAGCTTCGCTCGTCCGAGTGGCACCCTCGGCGGGCGCACTAAGCAGGGGAACCTGCGCAACCAAACAGGGGGCACAAGGTTTATACTAGTTCGGGCCGGACCCCTACTCCAGTTCGTGTGGTGGTGTTGTATTGCCTTTAGTGTAGATGGCTGTACAAAGTTTACAAACGAGAGTTATTGGATCCTTGCGCAAGAGTGCTCATGGCTTAACTAGAAGAATCCCCCCCTTCCCCGGGGTTCCTGCCTCCCTTTATACGGTAGGAAGGGGCCGGTTACCTCAAGAACTGGGGAAGGGCGAGGTGACCTATACTAGGAGCTTCGGTCCTTCATCCTGTCGACGGGTCGCCGCTCGTCTTGTCGACGGGTCGTCGCTCGTCCTGCCCACGCTGGGCCGGTAGTCTCGTTGGTCAGGGCGGTTAGGTATTTTACCGGGAAACAGCAGTACACGCCTTCGTGATCCCGACGAGTGTTGATGTTGCCGCCCATGACGCTGGTGCCGCCCGGGAGGAGCGTGTCTTCGACCGCACGTGACGGTCGATGGATCGAAGCATGACTTCAGCAGCCATTAAGCCATCTTGGGAAGTGGCCACCGCTCGTATAGTCACTTCGATTGACCCCATCCGTGGGGCACGTGGTCGCTGGTGGTGGAGGCTTTGACACGCTGCCCTTGGCGGGGTTGCCTTGGCTTGATCGAGTCGGGATCCCGACCACGCGGAGGTCGGGAGCTCGGCTTGGTCGAGTCGGGACCCCGCCCCGCCGGAGGTCGGGAGCCCGACCCGCCGTGTCGGGAAGAGCTCGAGAGGTCCGCTGTGTCGGGAAGAGTGTCCCCGGTGGCCTCTTGGGACCTTTGGTCGGATCCCGACTGGTAACAGTCCGCTCGGTGCCCCGGGCCGGTAGATTGGAGACGTCTGTGCCTGGGGTTAGGAACAGTCCCCCGGGCATAGAGGGGGAACGGATACGTGTTAGGGGGATGCGCGCCAGGCTGTCCGATCCCCGACAGAAGCTAAACAAAAACTTGAGGTGAAGATGGAACAACTGAAGGGCAAGTCTGAGTTAACAGAAATAATTTATGAGATGAAACAAGAATCGAAAGACAGAGATGAAAAATTGGAAGCTATTGAATCTCTTAACACGGTACTTATCATTAGGGACCGCAAGGCGAATGCAGAGATGCAAGAAGCTAAAGCTAAGCTTATAGAGGTAATATGAAAGGTTATAGTATTGAAATCGATGTTGTTACTGTACTTAACAACATGATCGCTTTTAATTTGTAGAGATTGAGAGATATGACTAAAGATCAATCGGTTATTGGTGTCAAACAAATCGACACTGTACTGGAGTTGTGGAATTTCAGAGAGAACCAAGAAGCCTCTATTGCAGAAGCTATGTCACATATGATGGAAGATATGAAAAAAACTATGAGGTTTTCTCGTCTTGCACTACAAAATAATGTGGTTTCTAGCTGAAAACTTGTTGATATTTGTGGTATATATCATATTTTGTTAATGTATTATTACATGAATTATGAAATATTTTGTTATCATATTTGTAGTATCATATTTGTGGTAAGGTCTTCTTATCTTGCACTATAAAATAATGTTTTTCCTTTAATTCTCTTGGCAGAACTTCCATGATTAGTATCTGATGTTCGAAATTTTATTCTCCTCAGATATTTATGTAATGATATTTACAAGACACAATCAATTATATATTTTGCAATTCAATACCAAAACATCCTAGATGTATTGAGGCATCCCAGGATATTGCATCTAGAGTACTCTAATCATGGAAGTTCTGCCAAGAGAGTTAGGGGAAAAACCATATCACAAACAGTTCTATTTAAAAATAGTCTGTGATATAGTATCACAGACGGTTGTAATTAAAAACCGTCTATGATTACTTATCATGAGAGACGGTTCTATCGTAGAACCGTCTAAGACAAATAATTATCACAGACGGCTCGTAGATAGAACTGTCTCTGATATTAGTTTTACTGACGGTTTGGAAACCGTCTGTGATGTACATTCTTATCACTGACATATTTTTACAGACGGTTCAGAAAACCGTCAGTGATGAGGTTTTCGAACCGTCTGTGATGAGCTTTTGTGTAGTAGTGAACTATCCGACACGACTAGTCGAATTCGAGCCAAACAGATCCGATCGGTCGGTCGGCATATATCCGGTATAATTGCACCCCTACCATGCATCCATTGGCGAGGATTCTTCTCGACCATGTCAGTGTCTTAAGTTAAAATATCTCTACAAAAGTAGCCCACATATTAAGGGGGCCACTTAAGATAAAAGCTATGTCTACAACTGCGATTCAAAAGAAGCCTTATCCCCTTAGTAACAAATTGATCAGAGTAGTTATTGATAAACTAGTGGGAAGATATGGCAGTTTTCCACGTACTTAACGTAAGAGTAGTTATTGATGTATCTGGTAACTTACAATGGTTGACCAAAAGACACTACAGTTGACCAAAGGTGCATGCAACAGTATTAAATACCACCCCTTAGATAGGTATAAATAGTGTGCCCCTAAAGGACAATATCATCTAGGTTGTATTGCATTCTAATCCAAATTCATTCCTGTAACATTATTATGTTCATGGCAAAATGGTCCCTACTTATTCGTTCTCTCATATTCTAGTTTCCCGTAAGTTCGATAGGGGATCCTAGGTCTCAATCATTGACATCCATGTCTTAAACCCTTCTCGCATATTCTGATTTTAAATTTGAACACGAGTAATACTTGTGTGTTAACATCTAAAAAAACCTTGTTAGGAGGGATCAAGTTGATGTTGACATGTTTTGCAAAGTGTGTCAATATTATTTAGAAATTTTGGGCATATTATAGCATGTAATATTTTTTTTATCCATTGCAAATTACCTTCACAGCGATAGAAGTGCAACGCTCGGTGAGGCACGGCGACAGAGCTAAGGATGTGGCGCAGACTAAGCACAGTGGAGACGTGATGCAAGCTAAGCAAAGCTAGGCTGACCTTGTGGCAAAGCTGAGGACATAGCTTAGGCTAAGCCCAACAATGTTGGCTTGACATGTTAGGATAATACTTTCTCCGTTCAAGCTTATAAGGTGTATTTTTTGAATGATCTTATCCATAAATGCAAGTTAAATGTGTTCAACATTAGTATGATGTTCCCTTTATACCCCTAATAAATATCTATCTTTACTTTATATTCTTTATATGCATACATTGAATATAGTGCTTAGTGATAATAATTAGAGATAATCTAGTTATTTTAATATTTTAAGTATATATGTCTTATAAACTTGAATGGATTATGTTTTTTTTTCATAGCAAAGCATTGGCATCGGCCTTGTGTACTACTGGGCCAGTGTACTACTTACTCCATATAGTACTACATGCATGTCTTTTGTTATCATCGTCGATCTTATGTCTACTAAACGAGATGAGACAGCAACCAAATCAGTGTCATAGTATGTATTATCTAGTTTCCCTCCCGGGCCTCCCCCATACATCGTCCCAAGATTATTGAAAATTAAGGAAGGTACGACTATTTCGCATATAGGCAATAATTAAGTACAATTCGATCGGCCGGCCATGCATTTAAATTCAATCTTCACGAGCGACGCACGATCTTGTTGGAAAGCGATCTCCACAGTAGATAGTCGTTGTCTAGGCAAGCAGGAAAGCTAACCTGGAAGATGGCGTTTCTCCTGGAGTGCACCATCAGCTTCACCGAAACGAAAGCAAGGCCAGCCGGCCGGGCCGGGTGCCTGACAAATTGACGTCTCGCTTTCCCTGCGCCGACGCCGCCAACCGCGCGTGGGGGAGCACCGGGACTAGGGCCTCGCCTCGCCTCCCTGCTGCATACATTTGAGTATCTGACACTCGAAAATTAGGCTTGCTTGGCTAGAAGAATTGGCAAAGAAAGTTTACATCCTGCAATTGGCTCCTAGATACTGGCTCTGGAATAATCGAATTGGAATCCGATTTCAGGTAGATGTTTGGCTGCCATCTAGAATTAAATCGTTGATTCCAAAGCCAATTATAAGTTAGAAGTAATTCTTAACTTACCTCCTTTCATTTATATGGAATTCATTCTACAAAATTAAGTAAAAGTTCGGTATTTAAAATTTCAACCTCTCATTCACACTATAAAGTTTTCACAAATTTGACTAAAATTTGTTGGAGATGATTTAGCGTGTAGAGAAGCTACTAATTTGTGCACTTTGTTTGACCTAGGTGCACATATAGCCCCTGTAGCCTTGTAGAGAATGATTTTGTAAAAGTTTGATATTTAGAATTTCAACCTCGGGTTCATACCATAATTTTTTCAACATGTAGAAAAGCTACTTTGTGCATATTGGTGGGCTTATGTGCATAGGTGGGCCCCACAGCAGGTAGAATTCCAATGATACCCAAACAAAAAAAATGGATTTGGAATTGGCTTAAATCAAATTCAAATTCAAATTCAAATTCAAATTCAAATAGAATGAGATTTAGAATCCAATTGAATGAAATTAAATTCAATTCTAGGCAGCAAAACGGGGTGTTAGAGGGATGTTGTTATATTTCACATGAAGTTGTAGGGAAGAGCCAGGACCAGGGCCTCGCCTGCTAAATGTTACAATTGACACTTGTGAAATGGAGAGTCCATTTGACTCATAGGACCATATACAAGTTTTGTTCTGCTTTACATGAAATTCCTATGGTCGTGGAATTGGGTATTTGCAGTAATAGTTTGAATAGATGATATCTTGACAACTTACATATACACAGAAAATATATATAAAAAAGCAAATGCACAAATATATGTATATAAACAAATCTACTTTTAAACATTATGTACCTATGTCACACTGACATATAGACTGCTTAATACATGTTGAAGATTCAAGAATTAATACTGATTGATCCATACAAACCACCTACATGCAATCTTTCCATATTACTAGTAAGACAGTACTACGTCAATTAATACTTTGTTCATATCATTGGACATTTACAATGGTGCGATGTCAGCTATTTATATGCTTTGTCACGTAAGATTTTTACTAATATAGAAGAGAGAAGGAGAAGAGAGAGTATATCCATCTCTTCGTAAAGAGACGACTATATAGACATAATAAAATACCATCAAATGAGTTATTATCTATAATAAATACTTTTTCATACTATAATTAAAATATTGTATAATATCACACAGACAACCTTAAGATGACATCTATTGTAGAAGTTATCTTTAAATAACATAGAGAAGTATATAAACATCAGTTATCTCTACTATTATACGTGCTCTTGTATTTTGATCTTAATGCATCAACCTACCCAAACATTACTGCTTCTGCTGGTCCTGCCTGTTGAGGAACCTCGCTATCGAATAGTCCGGGGTTCCCGAACAGATCTGAAGTGGAGAACAGAAAGAGAGAGAGACACGTGTTTAGGGAGAGCGAAAGCGGAAATTCTTTATTGCTAATGAATTCTGGTACATAGGGGGGACCCCCTCCTCCTTTTATAGCGCTCATCCAGGGTTTTGGCTAAGGGACCACATGGGCTTTCCAATGGGCTATTAGGGTTTCTTAACACTCCCCCTTGGACCCTTTGCCGCGAGATGCATATGCCTCATTAAAACTCCAGAAAAACCCAGTGGGAAAAATACTTGGAGAAAGAGTACATAGCATACGCTTACTATGTTGCACGAATTGCCTCGTTAAAAACCTTATGCAAGAAAACTTCATGAAAAACTTGCTAAGGAAAAAGAGTACAATTCTCCCAACTTCAATTGCTAATCTTCATGATTCATGTTGGGTATTCATAATTCATGCTCGAGATTCATGTGGGAGTATGTGAAATATCTCCCCCTGAAATCTGCACTTCTCTAAGTCTCATCATCCCAATTCCTTTCACGCACCTTTCAAAGGTAGATGCTGGGAGTGATTTAGTGAACAAATCTGCAAGATTTTCACATGACTTAGTATGCAATATCTTGATCTCGTTCATCTTATGCAATTCATGAGCATAGAAGAACTTGGGGTTGATATGCTTCGTGAGATTGCTCTTCACATAACCCATCTGTGCTTGGGCAACACAAGATGCATTATCTTCATAAATTATTGTGGGAGTTTGCTCAATGTTCAAACCACATGACTTTCGGATGTGGTGAACCATTCTTCCGAGCCATGCACATTCACGAGATGCTTCATACAAAGCGATGATTTCGAGTGGTTTGTCGACGCCGAGACAAGAGTCCGCTTAGACGACTTCCAAGAAATTGTCGTTCCTCCACATAGGAAAACATAGCGGTTTGGGACTTGCCAAGATGCGGGTCCGATAAATACCAAAGATCGGCATAGCCAACCAAATTCAATTCATTATTTCTTCAAAAATGTACCAAGGTCTTTGCTTCCTTGGAGGTAATGAAGATGTCCTTGATCCCTTCCAATGCCTTTTGGTGGGTTCTCAGATTGCATCGAGCTAGCAAATTCACTGGCGAACGCAATGTCCGGTCTAGTGCTATTCGCAAGGTACATGAGCGCTCCAATTGCACTCGGATATGGGAATTCGCTCCCGTGACTTCCCCCTCTTCTCTAGGTCCGTATGGGTCTAGGTCCGCTTGGAGTGACCTTCCACCATTGGAGTCTTCGCAGGATATGCTTTTTCAAATCCAAACCTTTTCAACACTTTCGTGTGTAGGTTGATTGATGTACCAAGATTCCTCCTTGGACATGTTCAAGCCGCAAGCCTAAACAAAACTTGGTTTTACCTAAATCTTTCATTTCAAACTCGGACTTCAAGTATGAGCATGCCTCTTCAATTCCTTCATCCGTCCCAATGATGTTCAAGTCATCTACATAGACGGAGATTATCAGAATCCATTCGGGATCACAGATAAACACACATGGACAATCTTCATTGCTTGTGTAGCCTTTCTTGCAGAGAAAGTCACTCAGCGATTGTACCACATTCTTTTCGATCGCTTCAAACCCATACGGTGATTTCTCCAATTTCACATCATGCATGTGTTTCTATTTGCTCCATCTTGGTTGGGATAGGAATTCCTTAGGTACTTTCATGTATATCTCCGAATCCAAGTTTCCATATGTATCTTTGTGACAACATCCATTAGCTTCATTCTCAACTTCAAGTTAATCGCCATTGAGATCAAATATCTAAAGGTAATTCCTCCCATGACCGGAGAATAGGTTTCTTCATAATCAACTCCGGGACGTTGAGTGAAACCTTGAGCTACAAGCCTTGCTTTGTACCTTACAACTTCGTTGTTTTCATTCTTCTTAGAACAAAGACCCATTTGTGACCTACGGGTTTATATGGGGAGGTGTGCGGCATACGGCCCAAACACCTCTCTCTTGTTGGAGAGACTAACTCGCAGTTGATTGCCTTTTTCATTCTTCCCAATCTAGCCTTTTCTTGCACTCTGCGAGAGATGCAGCTCGGGATCATGATCAATGATCGAGGCAATCTTCTTTGCAAAGTATGCATCAACGTTGGTCGTTGCTCTATTCAGGATTCTCCGTTATTACAAAGTTTATGGCCATTTCTTCATGGGGTGCTTCATGCACTTCTACTTGCTCTTACGCTTTTCCTATCGCAGAGCAAGTTCCTTTAGCTTTTCATCGCCTATGTGTGCGCACACATTATTTCCGCGGCTTCTCGCAGTGGAAGATTCAAGTCCGGGATTGCCTTTCCTGTTGGCTTCTTTCAAATGCTGTGTCTCAACTGGCTCCCTCTTTCCTTGGGGCATTTTCGTGATTGGTTGTGGTAAGTCCTCTCGCCCGCTTTTCCAGACGCCTCCGGTACTTTGGGTTTGAGGAGCAGATTGCTCGCTCTTTTTCTTTGAGGCCTCAACAGGTTGAGGGATACCTTCTATTTTCTTTGGTATTTCCACCTCTCTCGGTGCATTCCTTATGGTACATGCGACTTAACCACGCCTTCGATCACAAAATGATCAGCAGTTCATTTGCTAAATTCTACAAATCAATTATCTTCGGACTTCTTGATTTGCTTCATTAGTTCGGGGTCATGTGCGGGATCCGGTGGAATGCCATATGATTTCCGGCATTTTTCATCCAAAGGTTGATTTCTCCCCTAATGACGGAAACGATCCTCGTCAAAGATGCAATCAATGAACCGGTCAGTATGCAAGTCTCCAATCATGGGTTCCAAGTACGATTATGGATGCACTCTCATAACCAACGATATCCCGGACTTCATGAGAGGGCCCATTGTTGTCACGAGGGGTGGTATAGGTACATATACCATACACCCAAACTTTCTAAGATGGGAGATCTTCGAGATGATCCAGTGCACAAGCCGCATAGGGAATGGATGTTGTAGGCCGACGGTCCAAATTGATAAGAGCCGCCGCATGCAGATCGCGTGTCCCCAACAAGTGTTGGGCAAGTTACAACTCGCAAAAGCGGTCCGCAATGAACTTAATCCTCTTTATTAGTGCTTCGCTAGTCCGATTCTGCGTATGAACGCGTGCACAGAGTGCTCAATCGCTATCCTCGTTTGTGCAATAATCATCAAATGCCTTTGAAGTAAATTCTCCGGTATTGTCCATTCTAATGGACTTTACGCGATGATCGTGAAAAGCATTCTTAATTCTTATGATCTGCGAGATCGCTTTGCAAAAGCATGGTTTCTTGTTGACAACAAGCATACATGCGACCATTTCGAGGAAGCATCGATGAGCACCATAAAGTATCAAACGGCCTACGACAGGCTGAATCGACCGCAAATATCCCCCTGGATGCGTTCCAGGAATGCAGGGATTTCACTTTGCACTTTCATGACAGAGGGTCTAGTTATTAATTTCCCGGTGGCACATGCAGGGCACACAAAATCTTCATGATTCGGGAAATTCTTAACGTTAATGCCATGACCTTGTGAGTTGTTCACTATATTTCTCATCATTCTAAGATCAGATGACCTAATCTACCATGCCATAAAGAAAATAATTTGAGCTTCTAAAAACAGTCTTCAAGGAAGTATACACTTCGGGTGCATGGATATTCGTGTAGTACAACCCAGATTCATATGAGGGACATTTTTCTAATACCATTTTTCCACATACCGCGTGCTTCACAATGCACAAGTATTCTTTGCCATTTTCTTCATTGGTTTCTACGTGAAAACCATTGGCGCGGATGTCTTTAAAGCTTAGGAGAGTGCGCGTTGATTCAGGGTACAAAAGGGCTTCTTCAATTACCAAAGTTGTACCCATAGGCAATATAATAGTGGCTCTTCCTGAGCCGATTACATATGAGTCGCCTGCGATCGTAGTAATCTTTCCAGTTCTTCGTGATCGATCGAAATACTTAGACTCTCTTAAGATGGTATTTGTTGTGCCATTATCAACAATGCATATCTCTTCCATTTGGGCGCTACACGATTTCTAGATAAAAGAAATATAATTCTAATCAGATAGAGGCAAAAACAATCCAAATATTATTTGCAAAATTGAAGAATATCGAATAAAGAATAAATTGCGATTTATTCATGAAAGAAGTATGCTCTTCTAGAGCTTACAATCCTTTATTCAAAGAAAATGCTAACAACCATAATCTAAAAGAAATGCATTAAATGTAATCGTAAAATATGCATTAATTTTCGCTTCTATATCATCTTCGTAAGTTTTCTTCATTTGCCATAATCATGGTCGCAAAGATCGATGTCCGTGCTATTTCGTGAGGATGAGGCAAGTGGGGTGTCTACATCCATGACATCATCTTCACCGATGTTGGCGCGCCTCTGGGGCGTTTTCCTTTGCCTTCTTCTTAGCCTCGATATGCGTTGATCGCTTCCTTGGATTCTCGACATATCTTCGACCAATGTCCCCAAGTGCCACACTTGAAGCACGCGTCGATTCTGCACGTCCATACGGCTTGGCGTGCGTCTTTTCTTTGTCATACCTCTTCACGTGGGCTTTGACTTTCCTTTGGCACGGGTCTCTCTTTTCCACCTGCTTGCCCTTCTTTCTATGAGTGGGCTTTTCACCTTGTAGCTATTGACTTCATGCGATTGCCTCGTCCTGTGGTGCGAGACATAGTTCTTGCGTAGAACATCGTCTTGCGATTCCGCAACTTGCATTACATCAATCGATTCGCTATACTCCTTGTATGTGTCCCGACGATAGCGTGCACTCTGGATAGCATTAGGGTGGAAGGTAGAGAGAGTTTTCTCAATCTTCTCTTCATCGCTGATCTTCTTGCCACATAGAGAAAGATTGGTACAAATTTGCAAGGCGTAATTGTACTCGCCATCGCTCAAGTCCGCAAACCTCAGCGCATCCAATCTTGCGTGCTTGGGGCAAGATGGTGTACTTGAGCTTTTCGAACCGCTCAAGTGCACCAAAGCTCAAGTGCACTCTCCTCACCATATATTCATTCTTTAGAGTGGCCGAGAGGTGGTGCTCGAGAAAATGCAGAGCTTGACCGCTCGCCGGCGGTAGGTTTTGCATGTCGCGAGGACCCTAGACCAATCACGAACGGAGCTTCTTGCCCCAAGAACAATCTTTACGTCCGATGCCCAAGTGAGGTAGTTCGACCGCAAGGGCCGCTTCTTCAAACTCACGATTCACAATGCCGGACATCCGCATGATTTCAAAATTCGTTTAGATTATCGCGTAATCGATAGAAAATGGTTGCAAAAGCATAAAGTGCGTAAAATTAAATTGCTATGCATTGCAATGTATTAAATAAAGCAACGATTCAAAATTCATAAAGAAAATTGAAAAACAGAGAAATAAAGCAAGAAAATTAAAAGCGAGCCAAATAAATCTTCTTGATTTTCCGCAAATTTTCAAAATTTTCGCAATTTTTTCGCATTTTTTTCCTTTTTTTCTTTTTCTTCTTTTCTTTTTTTCCAACCGACCGGCCTCGCCGCTTTTTCCTTTTTTCTTGCGTGGGCGATTTTTTTTTCTTTTCTTGCGCTGGGCTCTTGAGCCTAAAGGGTCGCTTCTCGCCCAAGGCTGCGCCCGCTAGAAGCCAAAACCCCACTTCGCCGGCGGCTAGGGTTCCTCCCTAGCCGCCATTTGCTTATGCTCCAAACGCACAGATGCTTGGTGGCGAGCGAGCCGCGGCCGGGGCGGCCGGCGGCGGCGACGACGGCGAGTGCGACGGCGGCATGTTGCGATCGGTTGGTTGGCGTCTGGGTCACCAATGGCCGCGGCCAGCCGGACCACGGAGGAGAGGCGGCGACGCCGCGGCGTGTTGCGGCATGACGACGGCCGGCATGGGCAACTTCGAGCGCGTGGAGCCGAGCGGCGTTCACACGCGGCCGAGCCGGGCGCCGCTTTCTTCCTTGGCGCAAGGCGCTGGGAAGCCGAGGAGACTCGGTAGCCGGTCCGGCGGCTGGGCGAGGCACGCATACGCGGACCGACATCGCGGCGCCGGGCGCGGAGCGAGCCGGTCGGCCATGGCGGCGAATCGAGGCGGCGGCTCGCTTCGGTGGCGATCGCGAGCGGCGAGCGATGAGCCGTGACGCAAGACGGCCGAGCCGGCGTCCGGCGCGTTTATCGGCGACGCGCGGCGATGCGGCGGGCGCGGTGTACCGCGCGTCGGCGCGGCCGACGGTCGAACCGGCGGCGTGTTCGACGAGGCGCCGCGTTCTTCGCTGGGCCGCTCGTGATAAGGCGGGCCGGCGATGGTCGCCAGCTTCCAATGGCGAGCATGGTTACGGGTTTTTGCGCAGTTGCTTCGCGGACTTCATGTCATGCACGCAAACCGAGGCAAGGATTTGGCGATGCACGCGAGCGCGGAACCAAACGCATGTTTTTTTTTTTCGTGGATGATGCATGTATCGATGTCGCTTGTAGCTTCGTACACGTGATGCAAACGTAAAGCGGATGCGAACAAGCAGATGCATGCATAGGATCAACGGCGATTAGAATCAATCGCCGATTCTCACCTCTTCTCACCTTTTCAATTCGATCTCGTAGAGCTTCGTCGCGATAACGTGTTGAGGAACCTCGCATCGAATAGTCCGGTTCCGAACAGATCTGAAGTGGAGAATGAAAGAGAGAGACACGTGTTTAGGAGAGCGAAAGCGAAATTCTTTATTGCTAATGAATTCTGGTACATAGGGGGACCCCTCCTCCTTTTATAGCGCTCATCCAGGGTTTTGACTATGGGACCACATAGGCCTTCCAATGGGCTATTAGGGTTTCTTAACACTGCCTAACGAAATCAAGTATGACCCCACGCGGCAGCCTCCGCATCTTCCGGTAAAAAAGGGCATCTTCTGGTAAAAAAGCCGGTGAAATAGTTAGTTGCGGAATGGCGTAACGTAACCGTTAGCCGCAAGTTTATTGCACCGGTTCCCCGACAGCGAGAGACTGGAAATACCTTCCCGACGGGTGGGGTCCGAACCTTCTCTCTGGCCTACGGTCAGTGGAATACACATTTCCTCTGGTGCCGCTCCCGTGGGGCTAAAACTTTGCCGTAAAGTCTGAGGGGTTCCGCAAATCAAGGGGAGTGGCATCTTCGTAATTCATCACCAACCCCAGGTCCGTTTTGAACACCAATGGTCCGTCTCACTGTTCTTCAGAAGAATCAGAAGTTCAGAACTGCTGCAAAGACTGGCAGGGAGGAGGAGCACGCCATCATTCTCCTGTACCCAACGGGAAGAAAATCACATGTTTTTAAGACCAAATGGAGATCGATTGTGTTTTTGCCTGTTTCAGATTTGATGTGGTGAGCACTAAAAAAAAATGCTTTGATGCAGTAGAGTTAATTGGCTACAAAAGTATTGTTTGTCCAACTCGATCGAGTGGCTGTGGCTGTTCAGAAGTCTCTTTACAAATAAGTGATTTGGCCATCAATAATTTGATCGCTGATATTGCACATCTACCAGCTTTTTTTTCCTGGAGTAACGCATTACCATTCGTTGTGCACATGTACTTTGAACATATTGTGACAAAAAATAAATCCATTAGATGAACGTTATGATTAAACACCTTTTTTTTTTTAAAAAAAAAGGGAATATTTCAGCACCACTAGCTAGTTCTTGTTCAGATAGTCATAATTTGTATGAACTGTCTTTTTTTTTCTGAATATATATACAATGGAACTTTGCATGATGGCAATGAGATATATCACGAAAAATTGTTACTTCATTTCTAATTAGCTGAAGATTCCACTTTCTAATGTTTTTTTCCCTGTTGAGGATACTATACACTACTCAAAAAATGAAATATTTCTCTTTTTTTAGAGAGAAAAAGAAGCATTTTATTCAAACTGATTAGTACTACCAATTTGGCACTAAAGTAAATCACGAGCATGGCACGCACACACATCTCCGCTCTTCTGCACGCTTGCTTTCCAAGCCAAGGCAATCACTTGTTTATTCGTCAAACCCGTTGGCCTCGTCGCTTTCCCGGCAACCATGCATGCTAGCTTAACCTACCTAGGAACCTCCTGAACGTTGACGATGTAACCTTAATTAATCCACAAACTCACGCCAGGGCCAGGCAGATGATCCAAGTTTACTCATCTGTCGCTGTCTAAGATCCGGAGAAAATCATGAGTTAATTTATCACCTTTTCTGAGAGGAAGCAGCAGGATCTTTGATCGATATGGGATTAATGAGTTCACATCTCTTTTTTAGGGGCTTATGGGGACTGTGACATCTGTAAAGATTACAGTAGCGATTGAGATTTAGTGGATTGTCTGACTGATGGAGGAATCGATAGTGAGGTTGTGCGAGGAATAGGGAATGTTTGAGCTGGTTCATCGTCGGATACTGTGCTACTGTCGGTAGGCCGGTAGCTCAGGAAACGGACTAGCTTACCGTGCGTCTGTCTGGCAAAATGGTTTACAGTTTCAGGTGTGTAGGCAGGCGTATGGCTATGAGGATGCAGACATGACGGCAACCCGAAGAAAACACCAGTATATAACGTGTCATCAATTCGTCATGTATTTATGTGTTTCAGACATTGTTGGACTGTGTAAATAGTGGAAAATACAACTCAGCTCTGGTACTGATCCTTAATACCAGCGGTCGTACACTGCAGATGTGTAAATACATATACATACAGATACAGAGGCTCTGTACATCAGTACACGAATAAATAGCTTCATACACACTGGGCATTACATAGAACCGAAACTGCACACTTGCACTGTTGCACAGCCTTCACGGGGCCCGCTCCTCAGGTGGACCCTGTCCATGGCGCTCGCGGGCCCACCCAGCGACCGTTCCACGTACGTATGCTATGCACACCAAAACAAAAATACACGCCTACCGTCGATCGGCCAAGGAAATAGTACGCCCCTCCACCCGTAGACGTGGACCACCGATTGCCGCCACCATTTCGCGCCTGTCTACCGTAACAAATCGCAAATCGCGGGGTAAATCATTGCACTAGTGGAGTAAATCGTACATTCATTAAAGCTCTGAGAATTCCCGGGCTGTGGGGGCGTTTGAGCCGGCTGGCTCGAGCCGAGCCGCGAAAAAAAAATTATGTTTAAATTCTTTTTGTGAGAAAAAAATTACGTTTAAATCCTTTTTGTGAGAAAAAAAATTACGTTTAAATTCTTTTTCGAAAAAAAAATAATTAGATCTTTTTTTTGAAAAATAATATATATTACGTTTAGGTTCTTTATGTGTTTTTAGGCATTGCGCTCGGGTCCTTTTTCGGAAAATCAAAATTACGTTTAGGTTCTTTTTCGGGAAAAAAAACATTTAGGTCTCGATTTGCTCGCGTAGGGAGCGGCAGCCGCACGTTTTCTCAATTTACTCGTGTGGGGAGCGGCGTGTCACGCCACGGTCTATTATCTAGTTACCCCTACTAGATTGCAGCTGCGTGAACAAATAAATGCACATAAAGATGTTACTATGTACTTTTAATTTTACGTCGAAGTAATACATGTGACAAATGATGAAAAAAAGAGAACTCACAAATATACATTTGATACATCCCCAATCCCCAATCACCTAAAGAGAGGTGTTTTCATGTTTTTTTAACAGTATAAATATTAAAACATACATAAAAGGTATTCAGTGATTACTTACTCTTTAACTTATTTTAAAATTTATATACTTGTATTAAGAAAGAAAATATTAAAGTACTGCACTAATCTAAAATGCATAGCACTAATCTAAAATGCATAGACTTTGAGCGAAGAAAACAAACAACTATGCATGAAACGGGGCCACGGAGCACCGAGTCCACCAACGTTAACAAAGCAAAGCTCCCATAACTCCATATAACACAGGTGCACGCAGCCACGCTCCACCTCCCTACGACCACCCTCCACTCCCTCGCCAACCTCCTTGCAACGGGTCGGATCCACCGCCGGCGATGGACGCCGCCGGAACGCCGCCAGCCGCAGCCGTCGACGTCGGCGGCTCCTCTGACCCGAGGACATCCCTCCTCGGCCTGCCCACCTCCGCCGCGGCCGCGGCCGCCGCCTCCCTCGTCGTCCTCCTCGTCCTCGCCGCGGCTGCCACCGCCGCGTTCCTGACTCGCCGGCGGGGCGCCAAGCCACTGTCTTCGCGCGTCGAGCACGCGCCCTCCTCCGGCTCGCTCCTCCCGACGTCCACGCCCAAGGAGAAGGACGTGGACGCGGAGGCCGGGCCGGAGGCGGACGCTGGTGCGAGCTACTCCGACGTGGCCAGCTCGTCCGCCGCGGCGAGCTCCCTGGAGTCTCCGGCGAAGAGGAAGGTGGAGAGAATCAGCGGAGCGGCGGGGGTTGAGATGGGCTGGGGGAGGTGGTACGAGCTGGCGGAGCTGGAAGCGGCGACGGGGGGGTTCCGCGAGGGGAACGTGGTCGGAGAGGGAGGCTACGGCACGGTGTACCGCGGTGTGCTCGCCGGCGGCGAGGTGGTCGCGGTTAAGGATTTGTTCGATCACAAGTGAGTATTCGGCTATTGTCACTGTTACCGTGCTAGTTTTGTTTTGTACTACTACTGAGCATGGTAGAAACGTAAGTACGCTTTAATCTCCAGGTTAAAAAAAATGGACGATTGTGAAAAAGAATTGACCGTAGCGGTACAATTTTGTTCCCTTGCATTTGGTTATCTGTTGCAAATGTCTGATGGGTGGAAGCGCCTTTTAGTACTGTTCTGGGGAGTGGATTTTGACATTGGGTGTACGTTTGATGCTTTTGTAGATTAAATGCATTTGTTGGTCATTTGTCACTGTTAGTGGGGTAGTTGTAGTTTTGCTGTTGATGTGGCTTTAAGATTATCAATTTGTATGGTCGTATCAAAAGAAAACAAAAACTTGTCGAAAGCATGTTTACCTTAAAAACAATTTTTGTCCTTCGTTAGGATTATAAATTATTTGATGTCATGTGTTAATTTTGATATTGGTGAGCATTCGTGATAATTTTTTCATCCCGTTTGTGTAATTTTAGTGAGGTGGTCATGGGAGCCCATTTATGTAATTTTTTTAGTGAAAATGAGCACATTTTTAGAGATCTATTCAGTGGAAAGAAATTCTTAGGACCATTGGACAAGTTCGTCATGAAGGAAACGCTTGGGGAGAGGGAGAGAGGGAGGGGGAGTGCTTCAATGGATCATTGCTTTCTAGGAATGGTGATTTAGACAAATTTAAAAGTAATCAATGGACGGATTTGCAATTAATCAATGTTCCAATACTTGCCATATTGCTTTAGAATGTTCTTTTGTGCAATTTAGTTTCTGAAAAGCACGGATGAACTACTCATTGCAAAATTTATTGTGGAACCCTTTTTGTCTATGCTAAAAATAAAAGGTAGATATTTGCAAGCTTTCTTAAGTGGGGTTCAGAATCTTAGGATGTCATTTTGACTGAACGGACAAAATCTCAAAAGTCATTGACGGGCAATATTTTTCTAGGGAGAAAATCGTATACAATTCAGGGCATTTTCACACCCCCAAATGTTCAGTATTATGTGTGTGATTATTGATAGGATTGGTCTCCATGGTCTTGTGAATTAATGGACTCCATGTAGCTAAATGTTCATAGGGGAACAGAGCACTAAGTCAATGCTACAAAGAAGGGTAAAATTGCTTTTCTTTTTCCCCATTTCATATGATTGTGATACGAGTAGGTGGCTCTTTTTGTGCTTTTGTGTGACAGCCCGTATCTATCCATCTACTTAGTTGGTCTAGCTCGTCGGCAGTCATTTGCACCGATCTATCCTTTCTTTCAAGAAAAGATAAAGCAAAGGCAAGGTAAAGTAATGATCAGACTTTTCCTTTTCCTGATCATAGAAATTTTTAATTAAAAATACATGGAGTTAACATCTTTGGAGCTGCTTTAGCTTTTAAGTAAATGAAATGCATGCACGTGGATTGCTGAAGATTGACATAGGCATAACAACAGTTGTGTGTTTCTTTCCTGCACACTGGATTAGTATATTTACTGTTGAGGTTCAAACTTCAAACTGTATGATCAGGTCATTAAGAGAGCCCAGCCGATGAAAAATCAAAGCTCGAGATGAAATAGAAAAGTTTCTAGTGTGATAACTGTGCACATGGTTAAAAATGGAAAAGTAAGAAGTTGATGAGACTGTTGTACATGTTCAGTGATACAGTAACATCGTGAACAGCTAGGGATGTTGATTTGGAATTACAATTGGTTTTTAGGGGACAGGCTGAGAAGGAATTCAAGGTGGAGGTTGAAGCCATCGGCAAAGTGAGGCACAAGCACCTAATCGGCCTCATTGGTTACTGCGCAGAAGGGCCCAAACGGTAAGCACATTTCTGAATTATGGATGAACTCAACTGCTCGCTTCCTGAATAGAAAACGCAACTGATGGTCATGTGCTAAACTGCTAATGCCATCACCCTGTGTTCACAGGATGCTCGTGTATGAGTTTGTTGAGAATGGCAACTTGGAGCAGTGGCTGCACGGCGACGTTGTGCCCTTCAGCCCGCTGACATGGGAAATACGGATGAAGATCGCCGTGGGAACAGCCAAAGGGTTTGTTTCTGCTTACGGTCGAAAAAGATTACAGCTTCAGAAAGCCCTGTCTGAAATGCAACAACGATTGTGTTATGATCTTCTGTGACATTCAGCTCCTAACATTGCTGCTTTGCTCATGCCCCATCTGCAGTATTGCGTACTTGCACGAAGGCCTGGAGCCCAAAGTAGTGCACCGAGACATCAAATCCAGCAACATCCTTCTGGACAAGAAATGGAACCCAAAGGTGTCCGACTTCGGAATGGCCAAGGTTCTGGGCTCTGGCTCGAGCTACGTGACAACCCGTGTAATGGGCACATTTGGGTTCGTACATTACCTTATCACACTCTCCCTGGCTCAATTCAATATGAGCTCTTTTACAGTGGATTAAAATCAACATAATCCGTCCATTCATTTAAATCTAATGGTTAAAATCAATATAAGCCAAGAAGAAGATCCTACTCTTAGCTGATGAGTGTCTAAGTGCCATTCCTCTGAACATTTTTGCAGTTATGTCGCTCCTGAGTACGCTTCCACGGGCATGCTCAACGAAAGCAGCGACATATATAGCTTCGGCGTTCTGCTGATGGAGCTAATTTCGGGGAGAAGTCCGGTGGACTATAACAGGCCTGCCGGCGAGGTGAGCCGTCACCATGTGCAACTCTTAGTATGAAGCTGAATGCTACTGGGATGGCATACATGAAAGTGACTGCTTGGGAGTTTGCATATGTGCTCAGGTGAACTTGGTGGAGTGGTTCAAGGGGATAGTGGGAAGCAGGCGCGTGGAGGACCTGGTGGACCCGCGCATCGAGGTGCCGCCGCCGCCGAGGGTGCTGAACAGGGTGCTGCTGGTGTGCCTCCGGTGCATCGACTCCGATGCTCACAAGCGGCCCAAGATGGGGCAGATCGTTCACATGCTGGAGGGCGACGAGTTCCCCTTCCGCACGGTACGTGCTCTCTCACCCATCCAATGTCACTCGCCACAGTAATCACAAGCTTGACAGTTAAATCCTCCGTGCTTTACTCAATGCAGGAGCACCGCTCGCCACGGGCGGCTCATCGGACGTCGACCAATGCGCGGCCGTCGCTTCTGTCCGAGAAGGTCGGAGCCGACGACCCGGACAAATCCATGTGGAGATGAGACGAGCGAGCGTAGCGCATGCACCCTGATGCGAGGAGCTAAACTGACTTTCCCCCCGGTGTACATTTTTGTTTATTCGTGCGGTGTGTTTGCAAGTAATGTATAATTAACACGATCGATATTTTTATTTTATTTTTTTGGCAATGTTGTGGCTGACCAAACGCGATCTTCATGATATACGAAAAGAGGGATGGATCAATGAGCATTGGTTTTGTCTCGGTGCGGACAGCTGATGTCGCTCTGTGTAGGCCGCGTAGCACCAACACAACACCGTTCTGCAATCATGCGGCGCACGCGTTGCTTTACTACTCCGTTCCGCGAAACAATCGTAATTGCATCATTTTGCTCGCGCACGGGGCTTCGGTGGTGAGATGGTGGCCGGCAGCTGTTGGGAGCATCAGTCGGCGGGCCGCGCCCCGCATGGTAGGTGCAATGCTGGGCCGGCGCGCACACATTGTGGAAGCGTCCGTTGTTGAATTTTTATTTTAAATAATATAATTTTTTATTCAAATGGTAAAAATATATCTCGATCTTAAAAAATTACAAAAATGTGCAGCTCTGAACGCGCGATATTTCCTCTGTCTGTAGTCAGTTCCTAAAGAAAATCATATCTTTTTCATATGATGTCGGATGAAGATGAACTTTATATGAAAATTATAGCTCTCGACGGGATATACAACTTTTGTATACAAACTTTTTCAATTTGAATCCATTTAGATGATCAAAAATGGGATAGAATGTTCAGATCTAAAAATCCTGTTTTAGATCTGAAACTTCTATCCCGTTTTTGGATATTTAATGGATTCAAATGAAAAAAATTTGTATATAAAAGTTGTAGATCCCGTCGAGAGCTACAATTTTCATATAAAATTCATCTCCATCCGACATCATATGAAAAAGTTATGATTTTCTTTAGAAACTGACCGCGGACAGAGGAAATATCGCGCGTTCAAAGCCGCACCGATCGCCCGTATATGAGGCAATCGCCCCATATACGGGCGACAGAGGTATATTTTTGTAATTTTTTAAGATCGAAGTATATTTTTGCAATTTAAATAAAAAATTGTATTATTTATAATAAAAATTCGTCCGTCGTTAAGAGGGTGGCTCGCGCGGGACGCGAACGGGTGTGGGACGCGGCAGAACGGACGACCACCAAGGGGAGGTGCGCGGCGGCCACGTACGTGATGCGCCGCACGACGGCATGCGGATGCGGTAGTGTGCGCGCACGACACTAGGACGCAAGGCTCGGCCACTCTACGGTTATGCTCGATTCGAAGCATGCATTCCGCGCCCGCTGCACTGTTCGCCGTAGCACCGCTAAACTGGCGAAGAGACGTGCGACGACGTCTTGTTTGGGGGCTCGCACGCAGCGCGGGACAGCCGCGCCTGGGCGCCGGCCAGCGTCGCGTTGCCGAGCCGTACCAGCGCGTTTCGGTTCGCGCGGCAGCTACGCAATACGGGGAAGAAAATTTTACTAAGACCTCGTTACTCTTAAATCCATATTAGACCCATTCAATATCATAACATGTGGCAAAACAAATCAACCGTGTCTTTGCATATCCACATATCATAATTTGAAAGGGGTTCAAACAAAAGTCGAAAGGTATGAGTGTCCTTTTTCCCCTCATGCAGCAAGGTGTCATAGATGATAGATCCACCAGAAAATAGCTTTGGATTCAGATTATCATACGTTTGGAATGGTATCTCATTAGTAAAGGCCAAAGGGCCCTTACCATTTCATACTCAGGTTAGTTGCCCTTTTCCTGTAGTTTTGTGAATTTTCGTTATTGTAGTTGCCAGATTGTGAATTCAAAAAATGGGTTTCAATTACCTTTTAAGACGTATATACACAATGAAATTTCTGATCTGGAGTGGTTAAGAAAGGTTACGTAGGTCTAGATTTAGTTTTTGATGGATCTTTTGGTCATCTTAGAATGAAAACTGCTGCTCTTTGATACGGACCGACTCTTGGTGTGTTTGGTCGGCTAGTTAATTATCTTAACCATTGTTTAGATCAGGCAAGTTATAAGTGGTACTGGATTCCAAAAGTTCAGAGTAGCATGATACCGTCATGGATTCACTCCATTCTCTCTCTTAAAAACCCAATTGCTTAGGTCTTCAACTCGATTGCCTGCAATTGTTTAAAGCAAATTGCTGCTAATATTTCCTTGACTGTTCTCAACCTTGTTTTATTTGCAGTGACTGTTTCACGCTGATATTCAACAGTGGCAATATTCTAACACACTAGCACCTCTGAAGAACAGCCTCTGATAGTCTGATGTCCCTCCCGAGCAAACAGTTAGTCCGATTCAGTCTCGACGATCTGGTGGTTAAATCTCGAATTTTTTTTCCTTTAATATTTTTTTTAATCTTTTTTACAAAACTAGGCGTCAGGGCAAAAAAATTACAAAATTGAGCGCCGGTCACCGATCGCCCCACGTACGGGCGATTAGTACTACTTTAAACGCGCGATTTTTCCTCTGTCTGCGGTTAATTTCTAAAAAAAAATCATAACTTTTTCATATGATGTCGGATGGAGATAAACTTTATATGAAAATTGTAGCTCTCGACGGGATCTACAACTTTTGTATACAAACTTTTTCAATTTGAGTCCATTTAGATAGTCAAAAATGGGATAGAATGTTCAGATCTAAAAATAGATTTATTTTTAGATCTGAACATTCTATCCCTTTTTGGCTATCTAAATGGACTCAAATTGAAAAATTTTGTATACAAAAGTTGTAGATCCCGTCGAGAGCTACAATTTTCATATAAATTTTATCTCCATCCGACATCATATGAAAAAGTTATGATTTTTTTTAGAAATTAACAACAGACAGAGTAAAAATCGTGCGTTTAAAGCAGTACTAATCGCCCGTATGTGGGGCGATCGCCCGTATATGAGGCGATCGCCCCATATACGGGCGACCGGCGCCCAATTTTGTAATTTTTTTGCCCCGACGCCTAGTTTTGAAAAAAAGATTAAAAAAAATATTAAAGAAAAAAAAATTCAATAAATCTCGCAAGCGTTTCCTTTGGCAGCCCATGGGTTCTGTGGCAGGAAAGTTCCAGCGGCCCATGAGAAGGACGAGGAGATAACACGTACGGCCTTTAGGGCCTAATAGTATAGATACGAGGTCTAGCAGCGTCGTGCAGCACCCATTACAGTTCCGGTTGCTTCCAATCAACGAAGAATAAAGCTCCATAAAGAGCAAACAGCAAGGTGAAAATACGATTACAGAGTACAGACAACGGGTGGTCGAGCAAAGCAACATTAGACCATCTCCAACCGTTTCCCGTCGGTCGTCCCAATCCCGTCCGCATGGGAAAGCGACGGAGAGAGAAGGTTCCCAGCTCCTCCAACGGCTTCCCTTCCCCGACCGACGCAGCGTGGGATAGGAGAGAGGATCCCTCCCACGAGGGCTGCCCTCCCCATTTCCCTCACGCTGCCCCGTTGCTGTGGTCGTCAACTACCGAGGCTTCGCGCGGCGGCAAGGACAGGGCGGCAGTCGGCAAGGGCGACGCGGGCGAGGAGCTAAGGTGCTCCGCCTCACCGGCCGGAGAGGAGGACGCGTAGACGAAAATCGAGACCTTGTGCACGACGAGGACCACCATCTTGCCGATTTGAAATGGATTTAGGTTGTGGGATCTTCGATTCAGTGGGGGAAAACCTGGATGGGGTGAAATCGCTTGCTTGGGACAAGTAATTTTGTCCTCACCGAAATGGCAGTCCAGAACATAGATAGGGAAAATTGGGGAAACTTGCGTTGGTTGATGATGACCGATTGGTGTAGAAGATTGATTGAATGAGCACTAGTTCGAATTAGTGAACCTGACAGTTCATATGTGTTGTCCTGCTGGGTTTAGGGAAATTTAGTTCATGGGTGCTCTCCTCATTGTTTTTTGCTGCAATAAAATTCTAGCACAAATTCATATAGTTGCAAGTTGTCAACCTGAAGCATTGGTTTCAATTTGCACAGATCAAATGGTCAGGTCCACTAGTAGTTATTCGGGAACTCGAAATGGATGAGTTGATTCAATTTTGTGCCGATGTCGCAATGATTTGCATTGTCATGGTGTGACCTTCAGTTCAATAAAGCTAATCCTGAAACACACACCAATGTCACAGCTTGTATTTAATTGGTTCGTACGTAGTATGATTCAATATTGCCATAGCTTGTGCGAAGTATTGTCATTACATCTCGTTTTAGATGGATTCGAGACCCTTCGAGACGCCATCTCCAAGCTGCGAGATATTTGGAGGATAAGGCCGAGCACCTCGTGAAGCTCGCCGACAACTTCAGTTCAAGTGATGAAATTTGGGCCATTGACATTAACGATTGCACTTCTTCGTGTCGAGTCCATAGGCGAGAGCATGGAGAAGATGTCGTTTGACACGATAGAATTTAGCACCGCACCTCCTCCGATCGTGATGGATGACATTGCATCCGCCGAGGCGTTCATCGGACGACATAGTGCTCGCGGACTACGAGCTCGAATGATTCCTCACGAGCGACTACTCCACGGATTGTGTACTTAGCGATTGGTCCATCGAGTCCGATCGCTCGCCACCTTGTTTAGGTCTACATGTCATGCTCCATGCTCACCATATTGTTATTTTGGACCATGTGGCTTTGAACCGCCAAATGAGCTTTATTGTATTTTGCACCATCCGCTATGAACTTGTAATCCTTACCGTAATTTACATCAATGTGATGTCTGCTCCATGTTGACTCATATTGTTCCCACATTGCTTTGACATGATTCCGTAATAACAATCTATTTGTGTGCTTTCAATGATCGGGAGGACGACATGGACCCTTTCTTATCGAACTACATTCGGGATGACTTGACGCTGTGGTACACGGCTTATCTCCTCGCCAAACACCTCCGAGCATGGGCACGATCGATCTTGCCCCAAGTCGGTCCACGACGCCAAGAAGGGAACCAAAACAGCTCCAAAGCAGAGGACCAAATGGAGTGCGCAGGAGGATGAAGTTCTAGTCTCACTTGGTTGAATGTGAGCCAAGATCCCATTGTTGGGAAGGACCAATCGTCCGATACCTATTGGAGCGAATTGCGATTATTACAAAAGCAATAGCAAGGAACACATGAAGGCAAGATCAAGAAAGGAATGGTTAACCACCGGTCATTGATAAATGAGTGTGTTAGCAAATATCTTTGGGTATCTCAATCGGATCGACGGTTTACATCAGAGTGGGAGCACCGAGCGTGATAGGGTAAGGACATGTCCTCGTCTTCAGTCAGCACTTGTAGTCACTTCATAATTAACTGTGTCTCCCGAGTCTATAATTGTTATCTCATTTTGCAGATGGCCCATGCTGCTAGGATGTACCAGGACATTGAGGGCAAGCCATTCGCGTTCCACCATTGTTGGGTACTACTGGCGGATCATCCGAAGTGGTCTTCGCACTTGTCCCACAAGAAGCAAAAGATGGTACGATATGGTGCAACGCATGAAGGGTCCAATGACATTCCTATCGACCTGGCCTCCCAAGCATCCTCTGAGGAGGGGGAAAGGCCACCAGGCAGGGACGCTGCAAAGGCCGCGAGGAAGCGTGCTAGTTCGTCTAGTATGTCATCTGTGGATGTGTACTCCGACCATTTCGACAAGATGAATGAGTCCAGAGCTGCTATGGTAGAAATACAGCGTGAAAAATTAGCCATGTTCAAGGAAGCGGAGAATGAAAGGATTATGAAGGTCGACTTGAACTCGTGTACCGGGTTGCTTCGCGAGTACTACGAGAGTCGACAGATTAAGATTGTGATGAATCGTCGTCAAATGAATAAATAACTGTTGCCTTATGTCATCCCTGTTTGGGTGAGGGCCTGTAGTACTATTGTTGTATTGTTGTTTTAATGTTTGAACTATCTAGTTTTATGTCATCCCTGTTTGGGTGAGGGCCTGTAATACTATTGTTGTATTGTTGTTTTAATGTTTGAATTATCTAGTTTGTCGGATTTGTACTGTCCGCATTGTCGGTTCGCTGGACCAAATTTGTACTGTACCAAGTTGTCAGTTTACGCCCGACCACATGTAAACAGCCTGATACATATTCACTAAAATAGATATTACTGAAGATCCAACCGTTAGATTGACATGAAATTTTACCTGTAGGAACTATATTCAATTATGAATCTAACCCAATAAAAATCAACTCGATCGGATCTACGGATCAAAAGATATTACCTTCGCAAGATGACTGAATCAGCTGATGACAGAAACTGAATTCCAAGGCTACGCCAGACCAATCTTCAGAACATCGAAGGCTACGACGGACCTATCTTCAAAAACAAGATCACCGAAGATCCAACCGTTAGATTGACATGAAATTTTAACTGTAGGAACTAGATTCAATTATGAATCAACCCAATAAAAATCAACTCGATCGGATCTACGGATCAAAAGATATTACCTTCGCAAGATGATTGAATCAGCTGATGACAGAAACTGAATTCCAAGGCTACGCCGGACCAATCTTCAGAACATCAAAGGCTACGACGGACCTATCTTAAAAACCAAGATCACCGAAGATCCAACCGTTAGATTGACATTAAATTTGAACTGTAGAAACTAGATTCAAATATGAATCTAACCCAATAAAAATCAACCCGATCGGATCTACGGATCAAAAGATATTATTACCTTCGCAAGATGACTGAATCAGCTTATGATAGAAACTGAATTCCAAGGCTACGCCGGACCAATCCTCAGAACATCAAAGGCTACGACGGACCTATCTTAAAAAACAAGATCACCGAAGATCCAGCCGTTAGATTGACATGAAATTTTAACTGCAGGAACTAGATTCAATTATGAATCTAACCCAATAAAAATCAACTCGATCGGTTCTATGGACCAAAAGATATTACATTCGCAAGATGGTGAATCGACTAATGACGTAAATCGATTTCCAAGGCTACGCCGACCAATCTTGTAACATCAAAGGCTACGACGGACCTATCTTAAAAACCAAGATTACCGAAGATCCAACCGTTAGATTGACATGAAATTTTAACTGTAGAAACTAGATTCAATTATGAATCTAACCCAATGAAAATCAACTCGATCGGATGTTATCTTCTAGTTACTGGATTTCCAAGGCCGGACGAATCTTCAGAACTTCAGACTTGGCGCTAGGGAGAAAAATTCTAGTTACTGGATGTTATCTTCTAGTTACTGGATGTTATCTTTGCATGCATACACCTCCAAACATGCATGCATCAATCGATGCAACTTCTAATCGCCAACACCAACGAGCGCATTGCATCAAGCAAAACCAATATCATGCTATCACTAGCATATCAAATAATCATCAGACATAGCACATGCACAAGCACCACACATGCCATAATCACAACCACTTTGCAATGCCAATTTCATTACTCAGCCAATTTTTTAGCACATGATTTCACACTCACACCGAAACATAGCTTACACTTGCATTATCCCCCGTGCCGTGACCAAAGGTGTTCGACCAGATCCGCCTACAACCGATGGTGAAGTTGGCGATCCCTCCGCCTTTGAGTTGCTTGTATGCAGTGCAAGACCGACCCGTTGGGTGACGTCCCTGTAACGACGGGAGTTCCCATAAAATCGAAGTTAATGTCCTGTGATGCCCTATTCCTCTCATCCTCCACGATCATGTTATGAAGAATGATGCATGCAGTCATTATATTCGTTAACGTACTCTGGTGCCAACATCGGCCGGGGCAAACCTAGCTTGGAGCACTCCAAACGCTCTCTCAACATCCTTCCTTACAGCGGACTGCATCTGCGAGAAGTAGACTCTCCTGTTTCCCATCGGCGATGCAATCCCCTTAACGAAGGTAGCCCACTCTGGGTAAATGCCATCCGCGAGATAGTAGCCCATGTCGTACTGATTGCCATTGACGATGTAGTTTACCTCCGGAGCTGTACCATCATTTTCTCCAGAAAATATGTTAGAACGGTGCAACACATTAATATTGTTCATGTTCCCTGGCATCCCGAAAAAAGCATGCCAAATCCACAGGTCATACAAAGCAACCGCCTCGAGGACTATGGAAGGCTTGCGAGTATGCCCTGTGAAAGCCCCTTGCCATGCTTTCGGGCAGTTTTTCCAGGTCCAATGCATGCAATCGATGCTACCAAGCATTCCAGGGAAACCCCTGTGCTCACCAACAACTAGGAGTCTACCAATGTCTTCTGCATTAGGAGATCGGAGATATTCCTCCCCGAAAACCTGGACCACCGCCTTCACGAACTTCTTGAGAGCTACAATGGCCGTACTTTCCCCAATACGGAGGTACTCGTCCACAGCGTCAACAGGAACACCGTAAGCTAGTTGACGGAGAGCTGCTATTACTTTCTGAAGAGGTGCCAAACCAAGCTTCCCGGTTGCATCCCTACTTTGCTGGAACCAAACATCGTGTCCTTCGACAGCATTCGTTATGCGCAAAAATAGGGAGCGGCTCATCCGAAACCTGCGTATGGGAAACGACTTATAGACATAATGAAACCTTACAAGTACATCATTCATATTTGTTAGGACTACTGGTTTGTTACCTCCGCCTGAAAAATACATCGCCGTACACGGGGGAGGAAGCGAAGTAATCACCATAAAGCCGAGCCGCCCCTTCAACGTGACCTCAGTTGATCACCGTATGGCCTCGAACCGATCCCCGTCGTCGGTTGTTACCTTGCGCTTCTATCTCCTCCTCCTCTGCGATTGCTAAGAGAAGGGAGTCCTCATCATCAGTAAATGATTGTTCATCACTTGAGGAAGAAATGAACTGACTCATTGTGAGGTTGGCAATCCGTTGTGGGTGACTACCTGATGAATGCAACCCCTCAATATATAGAATTGCTGGGTTGGATGAGAGGGGATGAGGAAAAGTTAGGTATTTCTGGGAAGGGAATGGAATGGGGAAGGGAATCTGTTGGAGTGCATTGCTGGGAAGGGAATGGAATATGGGAAGGGATTCCCTTCAGGGGCTAGGAAGGGAATGAAACCCTGGGAAACGGTTGGAGATGGTCTTAAGGCCAATTTAAGAACGATAGCACAACGGCCCATGATGAATCCAAAACTCGTTTGTTTCCTCTCAACACAAACGCATTATGGATCCATTGAACACAAAAGAGAGCCCATATTACGCCCAACCTTAGCTTCTTGGCCCAACCAAAACCAAAATTCTTCAATTTTAGCCCATTAGAGGCCTAGTGCACGACCCATTTAAGCCTGAACATCTCCGTTTGACCCATGAAAGGCCGTTAGACTCGTCAAATGCAGAGGCCAGTGAGAGAACGAGTGTGCCATAAGTTAGTTAGCCTTTCCATCACAATTAAATCTTGACCCAACCAGTCAAATGAAAGCCTAACAAATTCATAGAGACGGCTCATTTGGCTCATAACTGTTTGTAGTAATTCCTGAACACCGCAGTACCACACCAGAAGAATTCGTCTAGATAGAACTTACCTCATCCTAAAATACTTACTCTACAATAGATATGATTCACATGGTGCTGAAAAGAAAAGGCAAGAAATTCATTGACAACATACATAGACTTTCTACACTTGTTAAAGAAAGATCAGAGAGAGAGAATCTCAATCTCAAAATCATCTAACATTTCAGAAAAAAAAACTAATAACTACATAAGGAATACAGTGGCAATGTTTCATTGGAGATCTCTATGTAATATGCTCAAGAACGTTGAAGCCAAAAGCAGAAACACAATCATATTTTGCTCAAAATTAAAAATGATTTTAACCCCTGGTCTACACTGAGTTAAGGAAACGGACCAGGCATAATAAACAGCAGAGTAGCAGACTCAAACATAGCAGAAATCAATAATTTCCAAAAATAGATTGTCTTGGAATTTAACAACAAAGCATCTTAAGTCCTCAACTAAAAGGACTCACCTCATCTACCAAAGGTCCAAGGCGACAACAAACTCATCGTGCTAGCTTCGTGTGGCCAAACATTTTATTGAACACAACCAACAGCATAATCATCTGCGACAGAAATTTTCGAAGTTCAATTAAAATGCTCGGAGAAATAAAATATATAAGAAAACCTGGAAATCTTACTTTATGCAGATCATTCCTGGGGAGAAACTAGGTATTTTCTACAAGTATACTATGGCATGGATCCAAATTCTTGCCACTTTCAATTGAATTGATATCTCCAAATCATAGCTTGAGATGATGATCCAACAAAAGTTGAGTCTCAAGAATGTTGCAGGCAGTGGCAATGTTAGGATGGCTGGAATAATCTCCACGGGTCTGCACTTTGAGAAATATAAAAGCTTACCTATTGTGAACATAATGAAATACTCAGATTGGTTAAATACGTACTTCAATCTCTCTCTCTCTCAAAAAAAAGGTTGCATCTCCTGATTCCAAATACGTACTTCAATCTATCTATCTCTCAAAAAAAGGTTGCATCTCCTGATTCCACAACTAGGAAGTAGGAGGCCCATCGATTCTGGGGAAAACAGATCCAGACCCTAGAACACCACAATTCAAGGAAATCACGATTAATCAAAGCAATAGCGGCAAATGAAGTCGAGTACACTCCCAACACACAACAAAAACTAATCCAAACCCTAAACCCACCCCGTAAATCACAAGTTACGAGATTTGAGCCAACCCAAACCGTACTCCCTCCTCGTAAATCCTATTCATGCGATTCTAATCCAATCGAAATCCTAGTCCCTCGTTAATCCAAAGACGGAAGATCTAATCAATCCAAAAGCCCAACCCAAACAGTAACTTTTGTGGAGAAAAAGGGGTTATACCAGGTTTCGCGTTTCGTGAAATAAAAAAGTTTCACGAAGGTTTTAGCGTATTTCATCGAAAGTTCCATATAATTTCAAGACGTTTTAAGAAGTTCAGTAAAAATAGTTTGAAGTTTCAATAAGTTTTATACATGTTTTAAGCAAGTTTCAACAAGTTTTTAAGCTTCAAAATGCAACGTCTTATCTTTCAAAAATCACAATTCATACATGTTTGAACAACTTTCAAGTTTATTGAAGCAGCAAGTAAACTAAAGTTTCAGAACCAAAACATCAGTTACATAGAGTTTTGAACATGTTTCAAGAGTTTCAGAAAAAGAATCAAGTGGGTTTCAGTAAGTTTCAAGGATGTTTCGACAGAGTTTCAAGAGGGTTTCAACATAATTTCAAAAGAATTAAGCAAATTTCATGAAAACAAATAAAACACAACTGCTGAAACTTAAGTTTCTGAATTGAAGCTCAATTGTTAAAACTGAAACTCAAAATTAGATAGGAAACTTTATTGAAGCATCAAGTTTCAAGGAGTTTTGAACATATTTCAGGAGTTCTCGAGAAAAGTTTTAGGTTGGTTTCGGCGAGTTTCAAAAGAGTTTCAAAAGAATTCAGCAAGTTTCATGAAAACAAGTCATGCAAAGCTGAAACTTAACCAAAACATCAAGTTTCATAACTGAAACTCAATCAACAAACCTACAATTTAAGATTTAGAACTAAAAAACATTCTAAAAGTTTTAGGTTGGTTTCGGCGAGTTTCAAAAGAGTTTCAAGTGGGTTTCAGCATAGTTTCAAAAGAATTAAGCAAGTTTCATGAAAACAAGTCATGCAAAGCTGAAACTAAACCAAAACATCAAGTTTCATAACTGAAACTCAATCACCAAACCTACAATTTAAGATTTAGAACTAAAAAACATTCTAAAACTTTATTAAAACATGATTGAAACATCAAGGTGCAACGATAGCACTCCTTAGATTCCCCGCGCGCCCTCGTCGTCTTATTGTCCATGTTCTGGATGGCTACAACTGCAGTCCACGGCTCAACTTGCACCTGGCACATTCTCACAAGGTGTCACCCACTGATATGATGTATTATACCACCACTCTGCTAGAGTTAACCAATTATACCACCTTTTAGGCTCTTGGAAGACCATACTCCGAAGATAAGACTCTAGGCATTGATTCACTCGTTCTGTCTGACCGTCAGTTTGCAGGTGATGAGCAGTGCTGAAACGAAGGGAAACTTTGAGAAGTTTAAACATCTCCTGGAACAGCTTGCTCGTAAAGATCCGGTCTCGGTCAGTCACAATCGCAAGAGGCATACCATGCAATTTGAAAATGTTATCCATAAAAGCTTGTACAACTGCTGTAGTGAGTAGGGATGGGAGAGACCGATAAAATGTGCATATTTGGTCAGTCGATCCACCACTACCAATATCACATCTTTTCCCTTTGAGCATGGTAAACCCTCGATAAAGTCCATGGATACATGAGTCCAGGCCATCTCTGGAATCTCCAAGGGACTAAGTAACCCTAGCGGATGAACATGTTCTGTTTTCGTCAGTTGACAAACTGGGGCATTCTTTGATGAAAGTCTCCACGTTCTTCTTCATCTTTGGCCAGTAAAAGACCTTTTTGAGCCTATGATAAGTGACCCTCACTCCTGAGTGTCCTCCAATTGCCGAGGTATGGAATGATTCCAGCAGCACAGACCGAAGATTAGTGCTTTCCCCTACATAGAGTCGCCCTTTGTATTTGATCAGACCATCTTCAAGTTTATATTTGCTGCTTGCATCTTCAGGATTGTGTAATTCTTTCAAAATCTGGGCAACTTGAGTGTCTTGTTCGTAGCTGTGCTTAACATCTTGTACCCATTCTGGTATAACATAAGTTATGGCTGAACAAACATCCATTTTTGTTGACTAATGATCAATCCGAGATAATGCATCTGCAGCCTTATTCTCCTTTCCTTTCCTATATTCAATTTTGAAATCAAACTCCAAGAGTTTAAGCATCAACTTATGCTGTATTCCATCCACCAATTTTTGAGTAGTGATGAATTTCAGACTTTGTTGATCTGTTCTAATTATTACTGTCTGTCCCAATAAGTAGTGTCGCCATCTTTTCAGAGCTTCCAAAATTGCGATAGCCTCTTTATCATATATGGATCTAGCCGAAGCTCTTTCTCCCAATGATTTGCTGTAATATGCTATAGGACGCCCCGACTGCATGAGCACTGCCCCAATACCGGTTCCACTGGCATATGTTTCTAATTGAAATGGCTTGGAAAAGTCCGGTAAGGCCAAGATAGGGCAAGAGGTCATGATGTTCTTTAATTTTTCAAAAGCTTCCATCTGTTTCGGTCCCCAACTGAAATTACCAAGTTTTAATACTTCATATAGAGGTTGACACACCTGACCATATCCTTTAACAAATCGCCGGTAATACCCGGTAAGTCCCAAGAATCCCCTGAGTTTAGTGATAGTATCTGGTACAGGCCATTCTAATATGTCAGCTATTTTCTTTGGATCTGTAGAAACCCCTTGAGAACTGATAATACGGCCAAGATATTCTATATTACTGACAGCAAATACACATTTATTTCTGTTGGCAACCAATTTGTTGTCTCTTAATGCTTGTAAGGCCATCTATAAATGATCCAAATGTTCACTGAAACTTCGGCTATAAATAAGTATATTATCAAAGAATACCAGTATAAACTTTCTCAAGTATTGTGCAAACACTTGGTTCATTAAAGCTTGGAATGTAGGAGGTGCATTTGTCAATCCAAACAGCATTACCGTATATTCGTAGTGCCCAAGATGTGTTTTGAACGCTGTTTTTGGAATGTCGTCCTCCTTCATTCGAATCTGATGATACCCGGATCTAAGATCAAGCTTGGAGTAGATGATAGAACCTTGCAATTCATCCAACAAGTCCTCGATCACCGGCATGGGAAATTTATTCTTCACTGTTAATGCATTCAATTGCCGAAAATCCACGCACATTCGCCAGGATCCGTCCTTCTTCCGGACCATAACCACAGGAGATTGAAAGTGCATCTAGGCACTTATGTTATTTTAGTGATTAATGACAAACGCATATAATGATAATCTATGAAATTGAGTAAATGCTTAACTTAGTGCTTAACAAATGACAAACCTCTAATATGATTATATTGGTATGAGACTAACTTGTTATTGCCTAGTTGAGTATCAGTCTCATCTATTTAGAGGAAAATCAAGTGGGATGGTTAAGCAAAGATAAGGTATGCAATTTTGGTATCTATCTATATTTGTTATTGCATTCCTCTTGTGCAAATGCATAGTGAACTCTAAGTAGCATGTTGATTATATATATGAACATTGGTTCATGTCATATTTATTTGTGCATATATATTCATTTGAGTTCATTATGTGCTTTGTTTTTAGTATGCATGTATTAACTAGAGTTAAACTTCATATTGCTATAGATTGACTTGGTGCATGCATGTTTTAGTTGTATATATTCTCATGCAATTCTCTTAGTGAAGTTTAATCTAGTGTTGGATCACATATTTACTCTTATTCTAAATATTATTTGCACATGTACAATTCGTGTACATTCTATCATGTGCTTCATTTAAGTAAAGACTGTGATCATTGCCATGATTTAATTGATTCATCATATTGGCAATTATCTCTCTAGTGCATATAGATCAATTACATATTCATCATGATGTACTTAGTAGAGAACATTTCTTATGCCAAGTGTTTCCATTTATGTTGTGCTTCCTTATATGAAACACTTGTTGTAATCAATTGTTCACAAATATCAACTTGTTTATATCTATTGAGCTTTTGGGACTAATGTCTATTATAAGTGGATTGGAAAGACTTAGGTCCCGTATGTGTATGATGACCAAGGTATCTTGGAGGATGATCGTTAAGCCGAGGTCAACAAGACGGCGGTGTCACCAAGAGTTGAGGACTAAGTCAAGATCGACTTGGCGTGGAGATCGTCAGAGAGGATGATCAAGTCAAGGTTGATAGGACGAGAGTCTCATGAGGTGAATCGAGTCGAGTTGGACAAGGCGAAGATGTCATCAATTATATGGTGAAAGTCTTCATGCATCGACATTAAGAAAGAAGACGGCAAGTGACTATTTCTAGACTTATATTATCTTTGATTTAATTTTAGTCTAAGGATTGTCGTACTATTAAGAGGGATACGATGTCGAATGACTTTTAGATGTGTCAAGTGCTCAAGTGATCCATCCTTGTGAAACTTAGAAAGAGAGTGGTGTTGGTGGTGCCGGAAAGTGAGGGTTGTAGGTCTCCCTTGGATTCTTTGTGAAATATGTGTTTATCCTTTTAGTTTTGGGTAGTGAGACCTTATTGGTTGTGTAGCCCTCGTTCTTAGCTTTCGGTAGAGTCCAAGATCTCTGAAATTGGAGTCCGGAGTCAAAAGTTATGCTCATTTTCGTCGGGCTGCTCAGTGCTGTTCGGACAATCCGGAGTATCCGGTGTTAAGTCTGGACACTCCGGGTTGAATTAGTCCGAGTGTCTGGGGTATTTATCCGGAGTCTCCGGGTTGTGCGCAGCTGTCTCCAACGGCTAATTTTTGGGGGGGGGGGGCTCTACTTATAGCCCCATCCTCCCTCATTTTGGGGGGGCTTTTTACCCTGTTGATTAGAGGTGCTATACCCTTGTTCTTGAGCCCCCAAAACACCTCTTTACCCTTAGATCTAAGTGATCCCCTTTGTGAGAAGGGTTGGGAAGAGTTTGAGGAGTGAGGTGCTAGGTTGAGTGAGTTTTGAGTTGATTGAGCACTTGATTTCATCTTCAAGCTTGTTCTTCGTGAGCATTTGTTACTCTTGGAGGTTGAGGACTCCTAGACGGCTAGGAGGTCGCCTACGAGCCACCGGAGCTTTGTGTGGTTGGCTGTGGGAAGTTTGTGAAGGCCGGTTCCGCCTCCGTAAGGGAAAGAATCAAAGGAGTGAAGACCGGCGAGTGCATTTGTGCAACACCGGGAGGAAGAGGGTTGAAAGAGACCCCGGTTCAAGTGTGACCGAGCCGCCTCAACGGAGACGTAGGATCCCCTCAAGGATCCGAACTTTGGGTGGAAAATCATCGTCTCCAAATTTGCTTCTTACTCTTGCTTTAGTATTTGATTTTGAATCTTGAAATTGCCCGATCTACTCTATTGTTGTGTTTGGCTCTAGATCTACATCATCCCCAGGTACCTGATAGCATTTAGATCTTTTGTATTCAACTAGATTGTTGAAAAATTACAGGGATTTAAAATCTCATTTCGAGGTCTTAAATCCGGAGTATCCGGACTCCTGAACCCGGATAGTCCGAACATTTCGGACTATCCGGAGATAAGTCCCGGACACTCCGGTCTCAGTCCCTCGGGTCCAATTCGAAGTATCCGGACTCCTGACCCCGGACAGTCCGAACATATCGGAGTATCCGGATAAAAGTCCCGGACACTCCGGACTTAGACCCTCGGGAGATTTTATTTAGCTGCAATTTTTTTATTCCGCTGCAATTTAGTTTTAAATATTTTAATTCGCCTATTCACCCCCCTCTAGGCGACATCCCCTGTCCTTTCAGAGATGAGTATGGGCTGCTACTCGGTCTGATCTCTCCTGATTTCAGCATCTCCTTGATAATTTCCTCCAAAGCAGTTCGCTGGTAATGTGGTATTCTGTAGGGTCTTAGACTTGGTGGCTCAGCCCCCACCTTTAAATGTATTATATGATCACAGTCACGTTTGGGTGGCAACCCCTCCCTTTCCGCAAAGACATCCTTGTATAAGTTAAGTATTTCTTCAATTTTTGGATGAAGCAGTTGCGCCGACTGTGTCTTCCCATATGCCACTAAATTCACATGGAATAATAATCCATTAACTCTCTTTTGTGATATCTTCTGGAATTGCTCAGCCTTCAGCATGAAATTGGTGTCAGGTTGAGTGAAATCTCTGAATTTGACAAGCTGACCGTTCTTGTTAATTGTGAGCAGCTTCTGCCGGAGATCCAACTCAATAGGGATAAAATCATATATCCAATCAGCACCCAGAATGATATCATAATTACCCAGTTGCAACAATTTGAATGTAGTGACAAAAGCTGTGTTCTGTATTTCATATGCTAAGTTTTCAACTCTAGTTTTTGAGGTCAATTCTCCTCCACCAGCAACCTGAACCTTCCGGCATGGCATTGAGCTCAGTGTAAATCCATTTTTAATAGCATAATCATAATCCATAAAGGAGTGTGTACTCCCACTATCAACCAAGCTATTGCTTGTTTACCATCAATCCGCAACATTGATGAAAAGGTCACCATCCCGTACAGTCCATGGGCAGCATGAATTGAAATTTGTAACAGTTGGTTCTTCTGGTACTTCAATTTCTGGACTGCTAGGTGCCGTGATGAAACCATTTTGCTCCTCTTGCACTCCTATTTCTTCTTCTTTCTCATCCTACTCGCCCTTCAGCAATAATGTATGCAAAGCATTCCTCACCTTGCATTTTTTGTTATGACCAGGAGTCCAAAACTCCCCACAATGCCAGCAATTCCTGCCTGGTTTTCCAGCCATATTTCCTTTTTGAACTTTAGTCTTTTCAGCTTTCATTAAAGTGGGGAGAGAATTCTTCATTATCGTGGTTGCCTTCAGTTTGCCACTTCCACCGTAATGATTATAGCTTTGCATACCAATAGGCTTCCAATAATCCTTTAGGTTGATGGTTGCTAACAGCATGTTTGATCTCATCTTTGAGTCCACTAATGAAACAGCTCATCATAAAATTTTCTTGCAAATAAGAGTGATCTCTTTTCACCAATTCCACACACTTTTCAAAATAATCAATATATTTACTTACAATGCTCAAGTGTTTGCAGCTCAGCAACTTTTCTACCGCTTCATGGGCACTGGCCTCAGAGAATCGATCACAAAGTATAGTACTGAACTGAGGCTAAGATAATGCTTGCCAAGAAATTCCAATACCCCTGAACCAGGTGCTGGCTCGTCCAATCAAGTGACCCACTGCTAAATTAGTCCACTGATCAGGAGGGGTTCCAGCCATTTCAAAAAACTTTTCACATTGATCGATCCAGCACATTGGATTGTCTCCAGAGAATAGTGACAATTCCAGCTTAGGCCCTTTAATAACCGCTTCAGCATACTGGTGATTACCATGATGTTCTCCGCAGTAAATATTCCTATTAGCATCAATTAACTGCACTCCAGGATAATGGACAGGTTGTGCAAACCCGCCCCCATTTGATGAATTTCCTGGTACATAGCATTGAGGAAGAATAGGATGACAATAGCTCGGAACAGGTTGTCCTCGACTGTTACGACGATTGTCGCCCATAAACATATGATTCTGTACTTGAGTAGTCATCCCAGTCCCATTACTCACTGGAGATCTTAAGCATGAATAAACGGAATCTCTAGTTGCAGTTGTGTATATAGGAAGTCCGCTATTCCCAGCCATCAGGGGTTCTATTTGACCAATGGTATTAGCTAGAAAACCAGTAGAGGAGATCGGATGTCCAAACCTGTTAACCTCACCAGACGATGATATAGTACTTTCCACACCCGCTGCAGGCGCACTTTGTTGCTCTGGAGAATTAATTGATAGGTGCGACAACCCCCTAAGTAAGTTCTTAATCTCAGCCATGTCAGACTTGAGTGTCTCCAATTCCTCCATACGGGCCTGCATCTTCACGAACTCTTCTTGCATATCCATTTGATAGAACCACTAGTACCGTTTTCTCAAGAGATTGGGGGATTTTACAGCATCGCCAACCCCTTTCTAAAACGATATGCCAAGAAAATGACTGCTCTGATACCACTTTGTCAAGACTCAAAATGAATCCGACAAGAAACCGGCAATTAGCAGAACAAATCACTGAGATATAGAATAGAACTCAGGAGATGCAATCAAATAATGAAGAACTAAGAGACTACGAGAACGAAACTAACTCTAGAATATGCAGGTATCCATTCTATTTCATTCCACTTTCCATTGTTTCTTTTATACATCCAACTGGGTATAGCTCAAAAGCAAAATAGAAAAGATTCGATGTTTCGATTACAGCAGGGTAAAGCTAAATACTTCTACTGTGGTCATTTTCATGAGTTACTCTTCACAATCTCCACCGTTGATGTAAATTCTCCTATCAGATGCTCTGTCCACCGTTGATATCTACTAATTGAAATCGACGAAACGGTACCACTGGCTGCCGGTTTTCCCCTGTGCTTCTTCCTCCTTGCGACGATCCTGACAGGTGTCCCATTAGAAAGATAGGAAATGTAATTACTGTTTTGTAGTCTTCCTGATAAAATAAACCCGAATTCAAATTCATCCTCGTAAACCACAATTCTCGCAATCTAAAATCGAATTCGAACCCTAATCCTTCCTCTTAAAGCAATTTATGCAATCTAAAATCGAAATCCGAAACCTAATCACTCCTCATAGACGTAAGTCACGCAATCTATCAAACAAGAATTCTCAATAAAAAAACCCAACCAGAATTCTCGAAAGAAGTCCCCAACCAAAAGTGCATAAGCGTGAAAGCCTATACGGTAGGATACGAGACAGGCGAGGGGAGAGCCGGAGAGGAAGGCAATTCCCTTAACTGCAGGCCATAAATTGTCGGTGAAGAAAGCGTGGACGCTCCGTGCCATCATAGCCGCATTGGAGTTTGGAGTAGCGTCGGGCTCTGGCGACGGTGGGACCTAAGCAAAGCGGATCTAGACATCCGGTGGATTTGGAGAGAGGACGAGGAGCCGGAGTTTTAAATTCGACCTGTCTGTGTATAGCTATACTAATTCAGAAACAAGTTAGTTCATATAATAGAAACAACGATGATAACACATCTATATTATGAATCAAATAATATAAATTAAGCAAATAATACCTACCTTGTGACCAACAATTACAAATGAACAGTCACATGGCTTAAGTTCAATACAGTAGCAGCGAAAACGAAATAAATAGAAGAATGGTAAGCCCATCCATTTGCTAAACAGGCAATCGATTAGAATGCGCGTCCTAGTAATCCGGATCTCCTTCTTCGTAACCACAAGCAAAGAACTTGTAGTCACCTTCTATTTCTGTGCACTCCTTTGTGAAAAATTATAATCTTGCAAGGGTAAGTACACAACATACTCCGCAAATCTTGGAAACATAATGCATGATAACTATATGCAAGGCTAAACAATTGAATGCTTAATATGACTCATTTAGCATAAAGCAACGTTTAACTTTAAATACCACTAGTAATTTCACAAATCATCATTTGACCAAATGTAATTACAATAATTGAATTTAATAAGATAACTAAAATAGGTACCATCCACCTAACTGGCTCTATCTGCCATATCATAACCCGAGAGTTAACTTACTATTGAAAGTGCACCTTGCCCGCCTTTAACCGTGGGCACGACTATTAAGTAGTTTTAACTCTGCAGAGTGTGTACAGCTTTACCCACAAAACATGATTGCCTCTTGTTGCCATGTAATTCACACAGTTCTTTTGGTGTGTCGGCAGAGAGATTATGACAAGGCCTTTACAATATACTACCGGCTATTAACCTCGTTCGCAAAGGTTCCACCGCTGAAGGGTTCCATCTACCCAGTCAGAAGCCCCCTCTTGCATCTTTTGGGAAAACCTGTCTCCATCCGATACCCATGTTCCACCAACTAGCGAAGCTAATAACGACACGCATAAATTAATTAGTCAGGTCATACCCATATAGACTTGTGGTTGTACGGTAGTGCTCGGTCCAAGATAACATACGCTTCGGTCATTAATTGACTAGAGCGGAACAATCATTTTATAAGGTCTCGTGCTTCCTGCACCCGCCAGACATTCCATCCGTCCTAGCCTAAACCATTTTTTCACTGTATTTTATTTAAATAACAACAACAATACCTATTGCCATAACTTCACATACATGTTTAAACAATGTTTGAAATGATTCCTATAATAGCATAATACTGAAACGTTTAAGCTGGATTAAAAAATTCTATCGTATGATGCTACTCTACTAATCATCACAAAATAAAATAGCTAATACCAGCTAGGGTGATAAAGGTACATAATGTCCAATGCCTATGTAGTCATAAAAAAATTGGAATTTAACTAAACCTTATGACTGAATTTAAAATACATTATATAAAAGTAAGTATGCATAATTTGAAACAACATAAGCATTTTAAAAATTTAAGATCAACATGGTCAACGAAGACTTTCCGCCATTGAATGCCGCTAGTTCTACCTCTTGTTGGTTTGGCAAAGCTTCGGTGACGACGTCTACACGCGAAAATGAGCACAAATAAATTAAAGGGATACAAACAAAATTTAAAAATTGAAAGAAATGGTACTGAAAGGTAGATCTTGAATTTAGATGAATTTAGAAATTTGAATAACGGAATTTGGAGCTCTAACGAAGGAGAATGGACACTTGAAAGTGGCTCGGATCAAGAAATTAAAAAAAATGAAAAACAGAGAGAGAATGAACCGTGCATGACATGTGGCACACTTTGATTGGTTGGAATTTTCTAGAATTCTGGGGAAAAAATGGTTTCGTCTGACATGTGGGACCACGCGTCAACGACTTGGCTCATGATGGCCTGGGTGCATCGAGGCGACTCTGCGGGGACATGGCAGACCAGTGGACATGTGCGGGATGCGTGGCACTTAGGGCTGACGTGCGCGTGTCACGGGGCGACGACACGATAGCCACATAGATGCTAACGTGGCACCGATGCGACCTGGGTGACACGATCGACGCGTCAGCACTTGAGCCGAGATGGCGATGCACATGGCGCCACGTAAGCGACGCGTTAGCGGCAGCCGACTACGGACCCTAGCAATGCGGTTGCGACGGCACCTCGTCGGAGCGGAAAAAGAAGGCTCGGTCGTGCACGAAATCACGATGAGATTGATCAGGGTTTGGGGCAAAAGAATGCGGGCGGTGTGGGGAACTCAATGGTGTAAGCGACAGCGGCGATAGTTCACCGGCGGCGAAGATCAACGGCGAACAAGCTCAACGGCACGACTGTGAGGATTTGCGCCTAGGGTTTAGCTCCGGGCGACGTCCTCGTGTAGGAAGAACTTGGGAAAAGAGATAGGGGAGTGCAGTTGCTTTTATATGCGCTTGAGCTGAGGTTCTCCGGCTCGGATACAACATAGGCAGGAGCAAAAACCAAGGCAGTCGGTGCTGGATTTTCGGGCGGCGGATAGAGTTCGGCTCGAAGACGAAGAAGCGTCGGTTGACAGGTGGGGCTCAACCAAGGTTCACAAAATAATTTTTGAAAAAACCGCTCAAATTCGAAATTCAAAAATCGAGAAAAACCGCTCCAAAACCACACGAAAATCGGGAGAAATCGAAGGGTTAAGAAATAAAAAATTTCGAAAAAAATTCAAAAAAATCGAAAACCGTTTGGTTTTCACCGCAAACCAACTGACCAATTGGATGTTCCTTAAAGCTGGTTTTGAGCGGTTTTTAACGGTTTTGGAGCGGTTTACGACGCATAAATTTGTTCAATTTTTTTGTTTTTTTTAATTAGACTGGTTTACCCATCGGTTTTGAATATCGAACCACAGTGGTAAGGTCGAAAACCGCGTTTTTTCGATTTTGAAATCCACGGGCCCGACGTCGTAGTGCGGTCTGCGAGCGGAGTAAGTCTTTGGGCGAAGAGAAGATAGGCCGAGCGAAGCTAGGCCTGAGGAGCTGAGGTGGACTGAGAAAGGCAAGTCGGGTCGGGACAACGCGAAAAATCAAGCCTGTGGTGGAATAGGAGTGGGCCGCGGCCGACGTAGATTTTTGAGAAATTAAAAGGTTTTTCGATTAAATAAATTCTGGAAAATCCTTATATACCGAAATAAATAGCAAATAAATTACGAAAAATTTCAGAAAATTCTCAAAAAATACTTTAAAGCATTTGGAACCTGAATAAATTGATTTGAACTCAACCCAAATTATAAAATTTGTTTAAATTGATTTGCTCGCACTTGAGAGAATATGTTAATTCACAAAAAATTTAAAACTTACGAAAATTTTTAAAAGGCTAAAATTCGGAATGTTACGTCAGAGGCGGCGATTGAGGCTCGTGCAGGGTTCCAAATCTCGTCGAATTTCAGCGAAATTTCGGATTTCGGGCCACCTCGAAATCTAAACTATCGGCCAATTTTTTAAAAAAAAACTTGAAATTTCTATAGTAACCCGAAATTTCGGTTTATCTTGGCGCAATTTCGCCAAATTTCACCGAAATTTCGTTTTTTGGCCGATTTTGAAACTTTTAGGGCCGGATTTGGTCCAATAACTCATAAGAAAGTCATCTCCTATGAAAATTCGTTGAAAAACCGAATTTTTTAGACATTTTAAAATTTTGGCAAAAACATTGTCAGATTTTTATAAAATTATATAAGCTTGATAATGAGCTGAAAATTTTATGGTAATATCTTTAATAGTGTAGGATCATACGTAAAAAAGTTAAAAATAATTTTACTTCATTTGTTATCTTTAAAAAATTAAAAACAGAATGAACATAATTTGGACAGTTACATTGTCAGAATTTTATAAATTTTCTTGAGTGTGATTATGATCTAAAATTTTTGTGAGAGATTAATAATTGACTCGGTACCAATATATAAATTTTATAAAAAAATTCAAGTTTGTTTGTTTGGTCAATCAAATCTATGTAAGCATTGAACTTCGTTTGTTATATATATTTCAAAAATAAAAAAAAGAAAGAACATAAATGGTATTGTGCCTTGTAAAAATTTTATAAATTCACTGGAATGTAATCATGATTCAAAATTTTTTTGAGATATTAAGTGTTTCTTTATCACCCTTATGTAAAATTTTCAAAAATTTTAAAAAAAATTTATTGCTAAAGCAAATCTATTATTGATCATTAGGCTTTTGTGAGGACGTAGCACTGTCTGAATTTTTAAAAATTATTTAAAAATAATCATTATCTAAAACTTTTGCAGAAACACTAATGTTATATCAGGACAATCCAAAAAAAAAATTCAAATTTTTTAACGTGGTTTAAATAATTTTTCATTTTGTTCAAATTTGCCGGTAAGCCTTTTAATAGGGCAGTAGTACTGTTCGAATTTTTAAAAATTTATAAAGATTGATCATGAATTAAAAATTTTATGAGAACATTACTGACGCATCATAAGCATTCAAAATAAAATTTAAAGTTTTATAACATGGTTTGAACCATTTTGCATTCGATTCAAAATTACGAGTCAACGTTTTATCAAGACAGTAAGAATATTTGAATTTTTAAAAATCCTACAGACTTTAGAATAATTTGAAATTTTTATGAAAATATCATCAATGTGTCAGGACTGTCCAAAAAAAAATTTAAAATATTTTATTATCATTTGACCCACTTTTTTTCCGTTGCAAAACGACCGAAATTTCGGGTATTTCGCCTAAAATATTGTTATTTTTCGGCGAATTTTGTTTTTTCTCGATAGAAAACAAACCGGATTTGAATTTTCGTTTTTAAATTTCAGACGAGATTTGTTCGAAATACACGAATTTCGCCAAAATTTCGGATTCCAGTCCCGGACGGTATTTTATCCGAAAACGAAATTTGAATCTTGGCTCTGACGGTTGCTTCCTTCCTCCCATCACGAGGAGTAGGAAAGGGCAACGTTTGTTTAGGCTTAAACTTTTGTGTCTTATAGTTTAAAGTTAATTTTTGGGTTTAAATAATTTAAGAGATATCGGTTTTTATACGTGGTAAATGTGAGTTTTTTTATCTTAACTTTAGTAGTATGAGTATAAAATCAACCTATAATAAGAAGAAAAAAACCTGTACCGGTGAGTTTTAGCTTTTAGTTATATAAAGACTTATATAGCTTTTGAAAAAACTCATGAAAAGCTAATTGTTTGAGCCGATGGACCAGCGATCTCTCCTATTTTTCCCCCGGTAATAACAAAGTGCCGTGCCGACATTTACCTCGACGCTTCCAACGCTAGTAAAAAGAGTTTACACCAGGTATAGCCTATAGCTACAGTATCTAATTGTGCTTTTGATTGCACTCTTAACCATTGACCACTGCTTTGACAAATCAAATCGTATCGGGAATGATCTCAGAAGGTTTTTTATTTTCTGTAAAAGAAGCCCACCAACCCAAAATGTTTCCATCATGGGAGAAAAAGAGTAAATACAGTAGTTGTTTCAGCCCGTAACATATGTAATAAGTGATTTTTCATATTTCATATCTTGGCTTGAGGGTAGAACAGAGTTTTAGGATTTAGGTGTTGGAATTGCGCACGGTTTAGAAGCTGCATTGTCGAGATCTACGGGTTAGGGCGGAAAACTTACAAAATCTTGCAACAAATCACATTTGTCTATCTAGTCCAAGTTAAAAATCGAAGGTTAAAACTAGTGGAAGTTTGCAAATTTTGGTAATATTTACTCTCTGAAGACCTGCTAAACATACATGCATGTGTAAATTCATCTCGAAAAGTACTTTTATAATATTATAATTTTATTACACTATACAAATATAATTACAATAGAAAAATTAACATGTATTTATTATTGAAGATTACTTAAATAGTAACTGGGGGGTTTGGGTTTTAGCCAACAAGTAGTAAATTGATGGTTCCTTGCTAGTGAAGTTCCAAAAATAAATTAGACCACAGCTCGAACAATTCGTTTTACCTTAGCAAGATGCCCCATAAAGGAATAATGTAAGCTTTGATGTGATTCGCAACAAATCCACAAGTTCGAAATATACGTACTAAAGGATCTTGGTGGATTTGAACCACCTTCCGTCCGGAAATGTCAGGCACGGGCACAACAATCCACGGACGACCTCACCGAAGAGTTAAGATCCACAGTTTCAACGCACTATAACGAGCCAAGTGAACATATTTTTCATTCGTGTACCGAAGAATATTTTCATTAGCGAGTGTCACATAGACAACAAACGTGTATTGAATTTATCTAACCTAAAATATCCTTTTGGTCACATCTGCAATTTCAGATAAACTAATTTTTTTATTTTTCGTGCACAATTGTAGAATAAAAAATTTAAAGAAATACATCAAACGAATCACAAACTGAATTGGAAATGAAAACGTCTAGGCCTGTCACTTTCCGTTTACAATGTAGCTACCAGGAATTCCATGGCAGCATCAATTTCCGATACTAAATAGTATATACCAAGGAGTACTAGATTAACAAACGACTAAAATTCAAGCATGTACCTTTCAAAAAGCCATTCACTCAAAGCAGATGACGATTTTTAAGCATCCAGCCTCACCGTCCGGTATCTGAGATTGACCTTCATTGCAGAGCATCCATATTCAACAACACTTTTAAGAGTTGTACAGTGTAGATTTAACAACGCTCCGCCCGATGACACAAACAGTACCATAACCTTTACATGAATCTGATTCTGAACAGAAATGCCGATCAATACAAGTTAAATAACTTCCTTCCACCAAGAAATTCATAGGTTTTTGAAAATAACAAGACCATTAAAATTGCAGAATACGCTGCAACTGATAACGAGACGACCAACTGAATTAGTAGAGTACTACATAGCCACTAAGGTCAAGAACCACCCGTCACCACAAATCAGCTAGTAAACCGCACCAAAAGCGCCATCAGTGTTACCACAAATCAGCCAGTACACACCTCACCAATAGCTCCATCAGCGTGTTACTTCCTTGTTGCTAAGAATCATGCTGCGATTCTCCATTCTCCATGTCCATACATCAAGGGGAAGATGAATCGTAGAATCCTTTACAGCTTATTCAGTCGAAACAAGTTACAGGCAACAGCAAACAAGCTAAGAAATAGTAACAAATGGAATAAACAAAACCTGACAGGTCATACAAAATACACGTTCTTTATGATGTCGAGTATTACCAGCAAAAAATTATACCAGTTTATACAGTAAATTTTTATATCAATACGCACAGCAAAACAACTCTCGACAACAAGGCACAATATAGCCTCAACCAGACCTACTACAAGAAACTGATATCCGTTATAATTCAAGACATTGGCCAATGAAGTCGCAGGATTTCCAACAAAAAAATTTAATCAGCAATGGAACACCAAGACAAAAGGCTAATAACTTTGTGGTCAATTCTAGATGATAATAGGGCAATCAAATATATGCAACGCTCAAATCTTTATTAAAATTGACGTTTTACTATAAAATTCAGATATTGTATGATATAAACTATATCGCCAATTAGAATGCATCCGGTAGTTAGCTCGGCAAATTCGGTACTTACGATTCAGAAATTTATTTAGGAATTACGCTGCAGAGCTAGAAGACGAATCAAGTATGTTGGCAATAGTACAAAATTATATCACAGCTGCGCACATTAAAAACAAATTCATATACAAAGGTTTCTCAAGGAGAGGGCAGTTACTCAGATGCGCAAGAACATTTGACCATGTCAAGCTTTGTAACATTTGCACTGTAAACAAACTTGTCCAGAAATATGTATTTACAGGTGTAGATTATCATTTAACAAGCTTTGTAACATGAGTTGAACTGTAAACAAGCTTATCAGGATTATGTATATTTACAGGTGTAGATTATCATTTGTACCTTGTCTGTTGCGCTGTAGCTCCATGTTAGATTCACAATTGTAGAATGTGTACCAGGTATTCGCAGTGTGAAGTCTTATGAAGACACGACAGAAAGGAGACCGGGACACAGGAGGGAGAACCCGGGGCTAAAATAAATAACCCCCGTGCGATCTCCCCCCTTAAGGCACAAAAACATTTTTATTACGTTGGCCTGCCATGTGAGCGCACCCAACATGGCAAAGGCCTCTCCAGACGTCACACCTATTTTTTTCTCTCTCCAGACAACCACCCCGCTTGTTACATGCTCACCTTGCATTCACCTCGGATCGGCTCCCTCGATCTCTGAGAGATCTAATAATTATCGAAATTTTCATCCAATAATTATCAATACAAGAGAATCATCACACGCGAGGCAAGGCATGAGGGGATCCCGTGAACCGAACGGCCACGCTTCCTTCCTAGCCGCTTCATCACCTCAATCTCGCCGGGAACTTCCAAGATCCTCCTCAAGGCGACAGATCTACATGCGAAAACAGAAGACCCATATATCATCAGAAGCTACGACATATGTACGAGCCAATCCACGCGAGAACTCGAAAACCAAATCGAAATCACTTGGTTTTCAGGGAAAAATTAACTCACCAGTATCACATCTGACTCTCCGACGCGCAGATCTGCCGCTTCCGTACACGGATCCAGGCGAACCAACCTTGGTTCGGAAACGCACACGCTCATCACATCCATGAGATCGGAACCTGCGAATCAGAAAACAAACGCGTGTTTCGCATAAATCAGGGAAGAGATATATTCACCGTTCGGAGATCGAAGGATTCCACCCGCGAACTACACGGGAAATCCATAGCAATTAAGACGAATTCTTGATCTAGAGGGAAAAGGCCGGTGTGTGTAGTTAACGCGGCGAGATCTAGATCTAGATCTAGAGATGGAAAAGCACAGGCTGAGAGGGGAACGTGGCTTAGTGTTTGCTTGGCTGGGAGGAGAAATCAGAGGAAGCAGGGTATTTATGGTCTAGTCGGGCGAAGCGGACGGCCCGGATGAAGCAGTTCGGCTTGGACGGGCAGGATGCGTGGCGCGTGGCGCGAGGCCATTGGCCTTGACAGCTGGATCGCACTGGAAGACCGCAACTTGCGCGGAATAAACGTCACTGCTTGCGTCATTCGCTAGCTGGATCCTTTGTGGGCGTGGACAAACGTGTGTAGTTTATGGCCACCGCGACCGAAGTCCCTGATTGGCCGCGGCGCTGCGGTAGCAGTCGACAATGGGCTGGGAGCCATAGAAAAGCCCATGGGCCTCTGTATCTTTTTGGCAGGTAATTTTTCTGTACAATTCTTCTGCCATAGCTATTCCTTTATTATATAGGCTTGGGCCCAACTCCATCGCCAAGCCGTTCCCTGAAACTCGTCATCTTGCGACTTTGACCTGAACCATGCAGTGTGAGATCTTTTCTGATGACCACAAAAGCTCCACAGCACAGAGGAATAATACGCCCAACAGGCTCCTCTGCTATGTTTCTTATCGGCTTGTTCCATAAAGGTTCAAGTTATTACTAAGATCTTAAACTTCAGGTTATATATGGTGAGAGAATTGATGAGATGAGAGATTCCAAACAAATTTTTTTTTTGATGAGATGAGAGATTTCAATAAAAAAATATTGATGAGACGAGACAAAATAGTAGAATTGCTATCTACAAGATAAAGCCATCTTTTATTCTTATTACTTGATTTGGGCCGGGGGCCGGCCTTATTACAATTCTACCACTGAGCCTACCCAACATTTTGCAGCCATCTTTTACTCTTCTATCCTATCTTGTTTTATCACATCTACATAACGCAAAACCCCCCAAAGAACAACCAAAATGTGTATATTTCCTCTGTACTCTGTCCTAGAAATCATATATTCACGGTGAAAACACTTTTACTTTTCCTCCTGTGCAATTCTATGAACCCTAATCGGGAGGCCCTTGGGGAAGTCGACGAAGGGGTACACGAACGCCTGGTCCGGCTCGGCGAGCTCCCACCGGAAATTGAGCACCAGGTGGTGCAGAAAGATGGCGATCTCGAGCTTGGCGAGCTCCGACCCGGCGCAGAGCCGCGTGCCGCCGCCGTACGGCATGAAGTAGCTGTTCTGCGCAGAGCTGGATGCATTGTTCTGCAACAGCAAAATATAAACAAAATTACAATTTGTTATACTTGTCAGCACTTTGGACTGAACTAATCGTATCATCTAGCAATGAACATGAAAGAATGCAGGTTGCGATGCACATCAGATAATCCAGCGACGAAAAAGAGCTTGTAGAAAAAACATAGGAAATGTCCTCGATAATCCAAGATTGTCTTCTCTTGGTGAATGGCGATCATGTTGCCGCGATCACATAATCCCCACCGGCATCGACAATGGCATAGATTGTCTGAACATACACGTGTCACGTCCCAGGAATTGACAAGGGATCTCCCCATCGATTCGTAACGGATAAGAATTGGATGTGTTGGAGAAGGATGGATTCCAATCGGTCGCCCACTGATTGGATTCCAACGTGCCATTCTTTTCCGTTTGGACCATGCCCTTGGATTCGTTCTTGCCGAATTGTGCGAATCCGAGGGCATTGCCCAATTATGCCATTCAAGTATAGCCTTACAGGTACAGCTAGAGAGAGAGAGAGAGAGAGAGAGAGAGAGAGAGAGAGAGAGTGAGTGGGGACTCCATTGACTGCGAGAGAGAGTAGCAGCCGGGCAGATGCTGCAACGCGAGCAAACACTTCTCTTTTGATCGGACCAGAGCAAAAGCACACGTGTGAGAGCTGAACACTCCCTTTCATGTCAGGCTCATGTTGCTATCGTGGAGTTAAGCGGAAAAAGTGTCGTGTATTTGCAGAATTGCTCGAGCTTAAGCACACATTTAGCTTATGCATCTTTTCTCTTTTCTTTCGTGGTTCGTACTGATGTGCTGGTGACACGAATGCTCATGATTGACTGGGTAACAACGACTGCATGCCCAGATATTTTTCTTTCTTTCTTTCTTTCTTGATGGCTTGGTGATATATAGATGTCCATGGGACATCTACCTGGCATTGGCAGTAAAGTACTCGCCCTAAATGTGCATGCAATTAACAGTATTGTTCTTGGTTTCAATTTTTTGTAAACCAGTTCTTAGTTTCAGTTGATTATGTGTGAATTGAACTGAAACTGACCTTCGATCTCCAAGGGTTGAAACGGTGGGGATCTTCGTACAAAGACGAATCGAGATGCACCGCTGCTAACACCGGCAGAATTTTCCACCCGCTTGGAATGTCATACCCTTCAATTAGCATATACAAAAGAAATATTTAGCACTTGCTGTCAGATATGCATGTTTGGTACTTTGGAATCGAGACATATGTATAGGCAAAATTAAGCTACCATTGTAGTGCACATCTCGAATGACTTTCCGGTGCAGGAACCTGACCACGTTGCCTAGCCGTAACGTCTCGTTTATAACCTGCAAGAAACAAAACAAGATAAACAGATCAATTATTTTCACCTTTTTCTATAGCTTTGAACACACAAGAATAGAGTTCGGCAATTTGGGATTTAGGAGGGAAGAGGCTGTTCTGATGTACAACCTACAGTACTACTACAGCATCTATAGTGTTGTACAAGGACAGATATATATAATATACACACTGACACACACGACTATACATTCTGCTGTACCAGGACTTGTAAATGTGTAATCTACAACTTTGCAAGGGAATCGGATCCTTTTTGCCTTCTGCGAGTTCTATATATAAAACTGTATGAACAGTGCTTTCCTGTGAATAAAGCCATTCAACTGAGACCAAGATAGGCGACAAGTTTCAAGAATCTTTACTGCAATTTCTGAGGCCTCAGTTACTTCACCCCTTGGTTGATTCCTGACTGAAAGATGCTGTTCTGCTATATTGTGCCGTTTGAACAGCAAAGCAGACGACACATACTTTCTTGACGCTGGCTTTATACTGAACAACACATACTTCTCAAAGCATTTGGATTGTAGTAAAACGATGAGCCTCACCCTGTCGTAGAAACTTCCAAAACAACAAAAGAAACTCTGCTAAGCTAGAAGAGTAAGCAAGCACTCCAAAAGTTGGCCGGCCAATAAGTTTGCAGAGCCTTCCGTTTCCATTCGTACATGACATTTTGGGAAGATCCTATCCACATACGCAACTAGACCAGACTTGTGCTAGTAGGAGTTGGAACTTGGAGGTAGCTAGCAAACAGCAGAGCGCACGCTCCATTCTACTTTCGGAGTAGTTACTTCCATCTTTAAAATATCATCTAAATAAACTTAAAATATTTCTTTATATATCATTTTGGGTACACTTATATACTAATTATAAAATACTCTAATGTGAATCACACGAAAAAATTGCAAAGGAGTCTATAGTTGGGTTTTGATAAACATCACCCGGATGTTTTCTTAGAAAAAAACATCTAAATTTTGGAGCATTGGATATGCGGTGAGATCCGTAGAGACGCGAAGAGAGGTGGAATTATGTTTTGATGGATGGTTTGATACATTGATCTAAAGGTCTAAAATTTGAATGTTTGTAAGAAACAAAACATCCGAATAAAGGCTAGACACTCCCTAGAATTTAGCGTATTTTACAAATACCTTCATATACACACATAAAAAGGAGTATATCTAAAAAATATATATATACCACCCATGAAAAAAATATACATACCACGTCGAAAAAAATATACATACCACGTCTTATATACTCATATACTACATATAACCCTTCATTACACGAAATACTCCATAGTTGTGAGATACAGCATTGGGAGTAACTACTCTCGAGAGTAGAAAATGCCGAAATGGGACGTCACCATGGTGCCAGGGTACTATGATTTCAAATATACAAATTTAAGCCAAATTTGATTTTTTTTTTGAAAATTTTAGTTATTTGGGTATATACTCATCTATAACAAACCAAATGAAATGCATACCTTTGAAAAAATGACTCAAATTCAAATATTTTAAACGAATTTATATCTCGTGCTTTGCTAATTTATATATAAAATTAGCATACACATACAATCAAACTATCATAAAAAAGGCAACTATAGTTTGAATTTTAGTTCAAACTTGTTTGAACTAGTTAGTAAACTAGTTAAACTTGACATTCCAAACAATTCAAAAAAAATCACACGTGATACATAAGGAAAATACCCAATTTAGATCATGGTACCCAGCTGGCACCATGATCCAAAACGGGTATATATATTCCCCTATGTATTGCATGCGGAATTTTTTGAAATTTTTAGGATGTTGAGTTACTAGTTCAAACAAGTTTGAACTAAAATTCAAACTAAAGTTTCTCTTTTTTATGATAGTTTGGTTGTAGGTATGTTCTGATTTTATATATAAATCAACAAAGCTTGTGATCTAAATTCGTTTAAAATCTTTGATTTCGAGTATATTTCTTTGAAGTATGTGTTTTATTTGAATTGTTATAGATAAATATATAACTTAAAATTAAAATTTTCAAAAAAAAAATCCGAATATGGCTTGACTTCACGCATTTGAAATAGCCGCCATTCCGGCGAAATTGCATTGCTATTACTGGCTAGGGAGAAAAAGAACAAATCAAAAGGGGCTTACGCATTGCGTGAAAACCATCTCTTTGTAGTCTTCCCAGCTCAATTTGCACTCCCCTCTTAGCCTTTGTCTCCTAGCAATCTCAAGATGCTCCTCCTATAAGATTGCATCAATGTGAGTATAATTAATTCCACGATATTTCTGATGCTTTTAACCATATCTGTAGAAACCCAAAATTAACTATATAAAAGTTAAATTATATCAAATTGAGTTGGTTGTAAATTGAATTTGTACCCGCAGTTCTTGGACAGCCTTAGGGCAGCCTTCAAGGAAGAAGATGGCGAGGGCGAGCGCCATTGACGACGTCTCATGCCCGGCGAAGAGCAAGCTCAGCAAGAGGTCCAGGATTTGTTCTTTTGAAAGATTCGATTGCTTCAGGGCCCATCCAAGAAGATCATCTTCTTCTACACTTGCGTCTTCGTTGCTCATTTTCTGAACCCTCTCCTCCATTTTCCTTTCTATTACTCCAAGTATCGTGGCACGCGACTGCCGGAAAATATAGTAATTGTATAGTGTAATTTTAAGATACAACAAATTTTTTAACAGCGCAAATAAATTTCTTTGGCTAATTTGTTGGGGGAATATTGGACATCACTATCATTTAGATGTAGCCTATAACTGCCTACTAGTCTAAGATTGTGTCTTGTCATAGCTTTCTGTCCTGTTTTGGAGAAAATTGTGTCGTTTCAACAGAGCTACCGCCAAATAAGAGGGGGCCGCTCGGGGGTTCTTCAGAAGTACTACCTCCGTCCTTGAAAATAAGGGAGCGAAGTGTTCAAATTGTATCTTCAAATATTAGGGATTGGGAGCTCTTCTCTCTTAAATTATGTTCTTAAATTGTGCTCATGTATGCAGATGCACGTAAATACATACGACCACACATATTCCAAAACAAAAAGGAGGCAAGTCATTCTCTATAATCGTGATAATTAATGCATGCATGCTGCCAATTAATAGAAACACAGTATTAAATAGGGGTATTAGAGTCTTTTGGCAGAAACTATAATTTGTTCTAAAATTTCTTCTGTCCCTTATTTTCCAAGACGGAGATAGTACTTTATAAGCTAAAATTCACAAAATAACAAAGTGTACAAATAAAACAATCTCTTCAGGCGTTTCATAAAATAAACATATGCTAACATTGATCACAACATTTCTTTTCTTGTCTAGATTTCTTTCTTTGCCAAACAAGTATCTATAGGATTGACCAGCTAACAAAAGTACAAAACTGGTACTCCTATAAATCTTCATTAAGTAAAATCAAATTAAGAGGGTTGCTGATATTGCCTTCTTAATGATATTAATGTGGTTCCAGTGTGGCAAGAGTTGGTCAGCGGCTCAATCATGATAAATGATGGGTTCTCCCAACATATAATCATGTCAAATTATGAAGGTTGGTCATTTAACTTTCTCAACAGATTAAAAATTCCACTAGCAGTCGCATGCTGTTCAGCACAGACCGTGTGTGTGGGGGGGGGGGGTGATTGCGATTTGTGAAAGCATGCATGCTGCAGCTAGGAGCAATCAATAAAATACCATTTGAGTGTGACCTCACAAGCAGGTACAAAGTGGGCAACATTTTATGCGCCCATGAGTGATGATCAGTCTCCAAGGGCAAAGCAGTGATGCAGCTGGGAAAAGAAACAAAAGAAGCATGCAGCAAGCTAGGCAAAGGCTGATCTTATGATTCGATTCACAAGTAACTTCGTTTCCATGTGCATGGTTTCCTGCTGTTAATTAACCATGGATTGTATGCAATGCTATGTGTACAAACTAATATTGATCGGTACATTAGCCTCCTAATTAAAATAATTCCACCCATGCATGCACTTGCTAGACATATATACTTTTCAACCGGCATGTGTAAAACCTAGTATGTCACTATTTATTTTTAAATAAATACTTTCATTTACGCGCACATATAGTGATGATCTATTTCTATACAGTCTTGGCCATGCTTATTCCTCAATCAAAGAATTCATTTTGTCCAACCAATTATATCAGTAGCCATTGCAACCGAAGTGGCTGTGTCAGAAAGGGGAAGATCCACTCGTGTGATTGGACCTGATGCAGTAGTACGTGTGAATAACAATACAAATCCTTGGACCATCCACAATTCGGAACCCACGGACATCCCTACATGCACTGCTGCTTCCGTCTGTATTAATGTGTTATGTGGCCCTCTAGCTCCCTTCTGAGTTCTGATAGCTCTATGCATATGCAATATTGATGCATGGGCCATGTTTATATATGCAACTACACACAAGCTACCAAAGAGAATTAAAAACAAACCCCATCTCTATCTAGCTCCTGGTGCAGTTTTTTTTCTCGTTTTCTTTTCATGTGAGTACCAAACAAAACGTTGACAGGGTAGGGGGTCACACACATTGATATACATATTTCCCTAGCTCCCCTTGTATCGACCGGTTGTTGTAATATCATCTGCGATGACACGCTAGCTACTTGCTGCATGCCTATATATTTTAACACAAGAGAGAGCGCCACCGTACCTTGAGCGCCTTCCAGTACGCCGTCCCGGGGAAGTTGAGCGGCGCGGAAACCACCCCCTTCATGAAGGTGATGTACTCCCGCCTCAGCCACTCCGTCTCCTCTTCCCTGGGGTCCATGCTCATAATGTTCTTCGCCATCAGGTTAAACGTGAACTGCACGCACCAATATATCCACCCATCCATCGATACGTTAGCACTGTGTCGCGCGCGTACGACGTTGTTAATTCCTGCGTGGCCCCCGTGCGCGCGCGCGCGGTACGTTTGTGCGAGCTAGTAGTGCTATGCAGGGCACCTACCTTCTTGGCTTCGTGCTGGGCAGAGAAGACGGCGGGGGTGGAGGAGGAACAAGGGGGCCAGGCGCGGAGGACGAGGAGGGTGTGGCGCTCCACCTCGGGGAGGAGGACGGAGCGGAGGCGGACGGAGCTGAGGAAGTTGAGGGAGATGGAGCGCATCTCGCGGTGGGCATCACCGACGAGCACCAGCATGGACCACTTGCCCAGGATACCGCCGATGCTGCGCGGGTAGCTGCACTCGAACAGCCACCCCTCGTTCTGCAGGATGTACCGGTTCAGTCCCGCGTCCGCCGACACCACCGTCCGCTCGCCGAAGAGGCTCGACCGGTATATCTTCCCGTACCTGTATGGCACCGTGGCAAGGCGTGCGCCGCCGCTTGTCGTTAGTTCTCAATTACAGCTACTACTCTTCTTCGTCAGCGTACATAGATCATTCATGCATGTTGTACCGACCGTGCGATGTGCTGGTCCATGAAGTGGCCGATGGAGGTGGCGGGGTGGGCGCGGAGGTAGCCGTAGGTCTCGCCGATGAAGGGCCAGCCCCGGGCGCCAGGCGGCAGGTTGAGCCGCTTCATCTTTGTCCGGCGCCACCGGTGGGCGCCGTGGCATTTGGCGACGGTGGTCGCGTAGAAGGTGAGCAGAGCCAGGAGGATGAAGGGGAGGAAGAAGAGGAGCTCGCTGGTTATGGAGGCCATGAGCTAGCTACTCAGAGGCCGGTCTTTCTTGAAATTTATTTCCCTTTCTCGCTTTGCTCGATCACACGCTCGCTTTGTTGGTGTGTGTTTGTGTGTGAGAGAGAGGATGGGTTAGAGAGAGAAAGAAAGATAAGCTCTAAATTTTCTCTCTCTGCAAGCTTTGTGCAAAGGAAATTTTGGTAGGAAGGTGCCCACTTCGCCCCCCTCCCCTCCTTCTCTGTTGTGGTGCTCTTATATAAGTTTTTGAGGTGTGTGACAGGGGAGGTGGTTGTGGGTATTCTTCGGCCAGAAATTAATTTTGGTGCGGCGCTGGGAGTGGGGTCACTGGTACCTCCCGGGGCTGCTGCTGTTTCTCTGTTCCTCTCGGGCTTGGAAAGACAAAAATCATTGCATTTTACCAGCCGGTTGAACGGCCGGTGTGTTGTTCTTGTTCCGTTCGTAGTGTACCGGAAGGACGGACGAGCTATTTTACCGATATCACTTACCTCTATAGAGAGCGAAGAAAGGGTTTCAATCCCAACCGTTGATTTGACTGTTATGGCTATTAAGAAAATCCACAGCTCATTAAGTTACACGCCTAAAATAGCATTGTATATGGGCATACCACTCCATAAATTACAAAACCAGGGATTACAAACTTATTTAGAATTTAAATGGCCGTATCATTGTCAATATTCCAAAAGTTCTTGTCCTATTTGGAAGGCATAAATTTTACAAGAGTTCTACGGAAGTTTTATAGGAAATAGTTCAATTCATGTAGGAACAGGCAAAAATTTCCATGTTCTAAACGTGCCTTAGTCTTCACAAATAGTCGAATCATCAAATCTCAGCGTAGTGAATAATCAGATGTTGCACAAACAATAGTCTCAAAAGAAAAAACATAAGCCATGTTTTTGTAAGTTTTAGTTATGTATTTTCGGAATTTTTACGGTGCACCCAAATTAATTTGAATAATTTGTTTTGCTTGATCTAAGGTTGATATTCCAATTACCTTATAGGAGGTAATATGCATCTATTGCCATTCAAAGGCTACTATTGTCACACAGTAAATAAGGAAACAAATCATATTTTGTTGGAAATATGCGCAATATTTTTATTCCAGATTTTATATTGAGGCAAATGGAACAAAAGACTAGAGATGCATAAAACAGCATGTAACATATTGTACTTTAGAATATACTCAAGAATTGTATATTAACAAAATTGATCTATCACACGAACGACTTACAATTAGGCTTGCTGAAGAATAGGAAGCAGCACAGGGGATTGTCAGAAATTGGCCCATTGGGAGGCCTATTTCCTTTAATTCCAAAGCATGCGTGGTTTAGTACCATATTGCCTAGCCAAGTGGAGAAAAGGCAATTTAAAAGGTGGAATCCTTGTCACATCTTGATTAATTACACTTGGTATTAGAATGGCATAGGATGGACAATTGCTAAACACACTCATGCGCATTCGCGTATTTTTGCGTGAAAATTCGCGTGACTTGTGATTTGCGACGAGCGACCGCGCCGCGTTATAGTGTGTCTCCTGGCACTTCAAATTCACCTTTTGTTTTGCTGAACCTTATAATTATCTATCCATTCAATCTGTTTAAATGTGATTTAAACATATGTTTGAATTCGGTGTCATTATGTAGTCAGTTACTAGTGAGTTAATTGACATTATGATATCAGTTACTAGTAATTGCCGCATTTAACTGACATAATGTGGTCAGTTACTGGTGCGCGTGTATATAATCTCCTTATAACATCCCGAAAAATAAAATAATATAAAAATAAATATTTTAAATTTGCAAATATTTATTGATAAGTTTTATTGGCTTTATTGGTTCTTATTTGAATTTTCTTGGATTTTTGTATTGTATGGAAGTCCAACAAATAGAATTAGTAAAAGGGAAATGGTAAAAGTAAAAGTTAGAAAATTTACCATGGTAACCCTAAGCATGCACTGGATGGATTCAGCCAACAAATAAAATTTTATGCACAGGAATGTGATAGCATAATTGAAAAGACATCTCTTTTGACCAAAAACAGTAAAATCCAGAATTCCTAGAAAATATTAGGAATTTATCTGGAGCCACAAAAATTACCATAACACCCTCAGAGAAGAATCTACTTCTGGTAAAACTTTCAGGAATTTATCATGTCGTTTATACCTTCTAAAGATTCATAAACAGAGGCCTTGAAAATCTAAAAATTATCATGTCAGAATTTATATAAAATAAATATACAATTTTTTAACTTGAAGTTTTTATGTCAGAATAAATAAATTAAATATAACTCTTGCAAAAAGTTTCAAAAATAAATAATACAATTTGGATCTTTAAATAAGTCAAAATCCGAAATGGAAATTCTGGACAAGAAACAGTGTCAGAATTTCTATAAATTACCTAGAGGGTATTTTTGTCCCAAAATTGTACAGAAGATTATCAACTCTCAGGAGACTCTAGTAAAAAAGTTTCACAATGTTTCAACTTTATCTGATAGCCATTTTAATGCAATCACCGACTTGTCCTGGCCAGCCATATCTCTTCATTTCGTCCTCTGTCCCTGCTGTGTGGGCCAAGCTGCAGCGACTCCGCTCACTGGAGAAACCCTCAACCACTGCCAGTGGTCCCCGGTCCCGCTCGGCAGTCTCCTCTCCCTCTCCTTCCTTTTCTTCCTTAGCCGAAGCTCTGCCTGCTCCTTCCCGATCTTTCCCAGTCAAGCCACCGCTGCGTTCAAGTCGTCGCCGCTGTTCCCTTACGCCACGGTTGTCCTCAGCCACACCCGCACCATACCGCCGATCCTTCCAAGCCCTCGTGCCATTCCTCATCAGCCAAAATCTCGCGCCACCTCGCCGTTCCGCGTAGAATCGAGCGACTCAAGCCATGCACTCAAACAACAACGCTATCATTTCCCTTAGGCTATAAGCGATCACTTCGCGTCACAATAGACCTCCCTCATTTGCTCCCACCGATACCAGCTTGAAGCATTGCTCTCCTGCCGCCATGACGAGCGAAATTCAGAGCTTGAGCCCGAAATCAAATCATCCAATCCAGTGAACCACTTCCAAATTCCTTTGGCACCAAGAACCCTCTTGCATTCCTGAGCCTAAGCCGCACTTCATCTTCAGTTCACCTTCTTCCTAACGCCGCCGTCCATGGAAGCTTTCTTCTCAAGATCCGGCCACTCGGTGGCAGCCCGCTCCAGTCATCCTCTCGATCAACCAAATGGTAAGATAGAATCCCCGAGAACCCCTTTTGCTCAATCCCGCATCAATTTGACTCGAGTCGAGCTGATTTTTCTTCTTGTCGAACTGCCATTTTTGCGCCACATGAGCTCGGTGGCGCGCCAATACCAGCCTCCACTGGCCAAACCGACACCTCCCCTGCATGCGCGCCAATGCCCTGGTGCTCGCCGTGGAACCCGTTCGCCGGCTCTAGCTTCCTTCGCCGGCGAAGCCGGCAAGCCTGTGCTCGCTTTCCTTCATCGCACGATGGGACCGATATGTCAGTGGCGCAATGGACTTCACTTCAGCGGTAAAATACGCTTTCTGTGCTATGAAAACGTATTTTCTGTTTTCTTTAGAATTTCCTTTACCCGAGAGCACAAAAGTATTTATAACTTTTACATTATATGTCCAAATAAAATGAAACAAAATTATAAAATCATCTAAAATCAAGTTATTTCATAATATGCAAAAACATTTTGAAACACAGTACTGGGTTAATTTGAAATTCAAATTTAAACAAAAGGGCTAAATATATGCTACATATTAAAATGTTGTAGATAAACTTAGAATTTAATGAAAACTATTTTTTTAGAATATTTATGCATCCAGGAACTCAAATATATAAAAATATTTATATTTTACCTTTGTTTATATCATTTTCCATTAAAGGTTATTCTCAATAGAATAAATAATCAAAAATGGATAATTGTATAAAGGAAATTCTAAAATAAATAAAAATTGATTTATAAACACTTAGATATCAGTAGGCTGATTTAATATGTTGAAATAATTAAAATATAAACTAGATTTAGACTTGTTTATGAATAATAAATGATTTAAATGGAAAAGATGTATGTATATATGTAAGTGCATATAGTGATCAGTAACAATATATATATTCATGTGAAAAGTGTCTAATAGTTGTACAAGGATATGAATAGCTATGAGAATGTGTAAATTGTCACTATAGAAATGTTTTTAATGAAATGTCACATATGCACAAATTTATATTGCATCAAGAGCATAAGCATTGTATATGTAGAAAAATGTATACAGGTACAGTTAATAAAGAGCAAAGACATGAAAAGAAATTGGATTCTAAATAGCTAATGTGATCAAACTAAATGATTCAACAAGAATCATTATAACAAAGTTATAAATAACACTTAACCAAATAATTGAATTTCCAATACTTGTATAATCCAAATAGTCATAACTTTCTCAACCTAACTTCAAACTTGACAAAACCAAATCCTATAATTTTGAAAAATAATGCTCTTGCCGATTATACAAAAATATCTTATGTTTGTGCAAATTTAAAATAAGATCATGTTAGACCCTAATGATTACTTATATGGAAAACATTTCGGATAAAAGCCAATCATCGCAAAATCAACTCTAAAATGCTCTTATAGTCATCCCAGGTTTATACCTGAAAAATGGATAGATTATCTTATAAGGTGTACTCGCAAACTTAAATCGGAAATCGAACCTTTATCGTGTAAAGTTAGAAACACTTAAGTCTTTTTAGTGGCTTATAAAACACCTCGTCTAAGTGTAAAACTTTACGAAAATAGCGTAGAGATACTCTATAAAGTGCATGCTACTATGTTCTGAAGAAAGAATATTATTTCGTTAAGGTTTGTATATAAAAGAGTCTAGTAACATAACCCTAAATGTTATGTTTTCTAAATAAATGAAACACTTAAGCATTTTCAACAACCCGTAGAATAACTCGTCTAAATGATAATGTTAGGAAGATCAGTTTAGAAATGATATTTAGGATATAGACTTCCATAATCTGGAAAAATATTTTATTTACAGCTTGCTTTTCAACCAAATCCTACTAGTTGAATACCTTTAAGTATTATGGTTATGGTAACCCTTAATATCATATAAGCTTTTTCAACAATGAATATAATGTCTCGTGTAAACACTAAAAAGTGTGAGATCAGCTTAGAAATGTTCTAAAAAGTACATTCTATACTTTTCCGAAGAAATAATCTTGTTTCATCGTGTTTTGCATATAAATCCTTTTAGCCAAATAACCTTAAGTATTATGTTTTATGAACTTCATAATATGAATAAGCAAGCTTTGAAATAATGAAGAAATCTGTATAATTGTATCACCAGAACCTTCTTGGAAACTATAAATAAATCCATTAACCTAGCTTATACAGATCAAACATATTCAAGACTTCTTCTTATGCAAAGTCAAATAGGGATTTAAATGTTATTTGTATAATCCTTTAGCTAATGTCTTAATTCTATTAATCCAAATAATTTTAGCATCTATAATTCGAAGTTATAAATGCAAGAATTCATAATTTTAGCCTCTTGAATTCGTAATTCAAGAATAGATAAGCTATAAAAGAAGCTGTTTATTGCTCAATGTTAAAAGCTAATAACAGTATGGTTATTTAATCAACTGAACACGATATGAAATCATCTAATTCAAACCCTAAAATATTCCTGTTTTCTGTAGTGAAACTTTATTTGATTTGCTGTCTGTTTTCTTTTTGCCCTTATTAAAGCTTGTTATTTGCTTTATTTCCGTTGAACGACGCGTAGAACCCGATGTCGCTGTTTCCGTTGTCGACTTCATCTATTGCGACCATGTCTTCACCGTAAGCAATGATTAAGCAAGGCAAGCGCCGCTTTGACTATCTTGATCCCAATATTTAATTGCACTGTGTTTATTAAAATGTTTCATGCATGCGTTTACTTTCTGTAAATTCGCTATTTTGTGGTATTAGTAGATATACCTGTTGTCACATGAAACTCCTTGATAATTATGGAAATGTGAACCTTGATAACAATAGAATAGGGCTAAACATTAATTAATACCAAATTGGGTATATTCGATTTCATAATTAACCATGCTTAGCCATGCTTTAGAATCTTTGAAGTAGATGATCAGATCAAAATTTGTTTCTTGAGAAATGGAAAATGTTGGAAATGAAGCTGTTGGTTACTGGTACTTTGATTAAAAACCCAAAATAAAACTATGATTTTGATGCGGGCGATTATTGGTAATAGCCGGATGTGCAGAGAGATTTGCACGTAGTGTAGGGTGGAGTATCGCCCGTGTCGGATTAAGGACCGAGCAATGGGACATTGTAGATCCTTGTTTCCGTACAACCACGAGGGCTTGTATGGGCGGGTCTTAGCCTATTAAGTTATTTAGATGTGGCTTTGCATCTAAGGAAGGCGGAAGATTGCACAGGCATTCCGGTCAGGTCAGTCTGTAGGGGTTTCTACATACCAATGCAACGGTGTACGCCTTGCTGTCGGTGTTTCGAGCACCGGCGAGTGAATTTTTAGTCAAGAGGCCGCGCGTTCCCTCTCCTTGAATGGTTAGACTCAGGGAGCCCAAGATGTATACTGGTTCGGGCCGAATGTCCCTACTCCAGTTCGTGTGGTGGTGCTATATTGCTTCGGATGCAGATGACTGCGCGGTGTTTACAAGCGAGAGCTAAGAAAACGAGAAAAGGATGGTTCGATCGATCCCCCACCCGGAGGACCCTGCCTCCCTTTATATAGTCGGAGGGGGCAGGTTACATGGGAAGTTAGGAGAGGAAAGGATGAGGTTTCCTACGCTAGGAGTCCTGGCTCTTGCTCTTGGCGATCTGTCCGGCGTCCACTTACCCCACGCCGGGTAGGTGGACTCATCGAGTGGCGCAATTTTCCATGTAGTCAAGGAATGGCGCTCCTACCCTCATGTACGCCTGTCAGATGCTGACGCCATAATGCGTGGCTTTGGTGCTGCCTCGGGAGGGAGCGTGTCCCACACTGTGCATGACTGGACGATGAGACTGGAGCTTTGACTTTGGCGACCTCCTTGCTGCCTTGGGAAGGAGCCACCTGCCCTCGCATGGTCACTCCGTGCTGTCGTGTCCGTGGGGCAGGTGACCAACGGCCTGCGGCAGCCTGGCACTTGGTCCTCGGCAGAGATCGCTTCGGCTTGGTCGGAGCTCGCGGGGAGTCCGACCTGTGGCGAGGGTCGGACGCCCCCTGGTTGGTTTGGTCGGGGTTGAGTGTCTTTTGTGGCCCAACGGGGGCCTTTGGCCAGAGCCGGTCTTGTGGCAGCCCGTTCGTCATTCCGGGCCATTGGGGGTACCCGTGGTAAGAGTATTCGTCACTTGCCCTGGATAGAGACGTGGTGTTGGGTGTGATAAATGTGGATCCACAACTTGGGTGAGTGTCTCTGTTTTCAGGGCAAGGGTCAAACGTCCCGGGCTGGTGTAAAGCCACGTCTAAATAATGTAACGGCTCTGTATGATCTCCTTACCGACACACCAAAGGAAGTGTGTTAATTGATCTAGCGAAAAGGTTGATCATTCCTTGTGGGTAAAGTTGTACACCTCTGCAGAGTGTAAGATCTAATCGATTAGCCGCGCCCGCGGTTATGGGCACTTGGGTAATATCCTCCCAATGTTAGAGTCTTTGGTATTTTCTAAAATTGGTTTGGTTTGAGCTTATTTTAGCAGCTGTTGCTTTATGTCAAAGGGTCGACATTGTTGGATTCCATTTGTGGATTATTCGTTGCTCACGAAGGGTTGTGAGTATTACTTATGCTTTACTTATTTCATATCAGTCAACTTGCTCTTACAAATTCTGTTTACAAATAACTTGATTTTATAATATCAATTCTGCTTTATGCAAATTAACCGTAGAAGTTTTTCCTTTGAAATGGCCTGCATATATTATAGGTTTTGCTCAAGTCTTGCTGAGTACGAAAGTACTCACCCTTGCTTATATGTTGTTTTTAGGTGGATGAGTTAGCGAGGCTTCGAGTCTCTTTTCGTCGCAGGTCGCGGGATCTTCTTTATCGTCATGTTCTATCTGGAGTTTATACCTTGTCAGTTGCCTGCGGGTCGGATGGGCACACTACAAGATATTGCTTCTTTTGCTGCTATCCTCTGTTTTGTAAGCTTCTCTTTGTATATTAGTTTTCGCTGTATTTATTTGTGGTGTGGTTGTGATTCCAATTGTTGTAAACATGTGAGTGCTAGCTACTGATCTAGGGAATAGCACAGTAATCACATGGAGATTCCTGTTCATCAGAACGGGGTCTCACACTCCTAGAGATGTCCAGGACAGTAACCGAATTCCTCCTCCATTCTTCCCCCTCATCTCTGAATTACTGTACTGTTGAGTTGAGATGTTGAACCTCGCCGGCCTTCCTCCTCAGCGTGCACCGTGAAGGAGGGTGAGCGGTATCTCCGAACCATTGCCGCAGAGTTCACCTGCACGGGGGCGGCAATAAGGTTTCTAGGCAGCGCATCAGCGCGCTCGCTCTACTTCTTCCTTGACGTCGACTACTTCCACGACCCCGTCTGCGCTGCGCTGCTTCCTATTCTTCAGCAAGCCCAATTATAAGTCGTTCGTGTGATAGATCAACTTTGTTAATATACAATTCTTGAGCATATTCTGAAGTACAATGTGTTCCGTGTTGTTTTATGCATCTCTAGTCTTTTGTTCCATTTGCCTCAATATAAAATCTAGAATAAAAATATTGCGCATATTTCCAAAATTCTAGAAACCTTATTGTAAATATTTTTGTGATTCAGCAATGGCTGGTGCTTCGGATGCAATGAAACCTGAGAGGTTTTCTGGTGTGAACTTCCGTAGATGGCAGACAAGGGCCAAGTTTTGGCTCATGTCATTGGGGCTTTGGTGGGTGATCCACCCATAGTATCCATTTATGGTTGACCAGAACCTGCAGTTTGATAGTGCGAACAACACCGCACTAGGCTGCCTTCTGACTATTCTGGCAGATCAGCTCTATGATGTGTATATGAACTACACATCTGCCACTGAGTTGTGGGATGCACTTGACCAAAAGTATCAAGTGAAGGTCGGTCGGTTGGTTGTACGTGTGTGAGCAATTTTTTGATTTTAGCATGGATGATGCTAAGTCAATTGTTGCACAAGCACATGAACTCCAACTACTGGTTGGCGAGATTGCGCACTTGGGTTGTACATTGCCTCCTAAGTTTGTGGCTGCGGGCATTGTTGCCAAACTTCCCTCAACTTGGAGGGACTTTGCCACTAGCTTAAAGCACAAGAGACAAGAGATTTATGTTGAGGATCTCATTGCCGCCCTTGATGTGAAAGAAAAGGCAAAAGCAAAAGATGCACCAAGTACCACTAATCAGAATAAATGAACCGGGCAAGAAAAATGCCAACATGACTATAGGCGAGGCCTCGACTTCAGGAGGGTATGGTAATTCTCCTGTTGTCTTTTCAGCATGTCAATCCACTGATTGGTGGGTTGATACTGGTGCTAATTTTCACGTGTGTTCTGATGTTTCCTTGTTTTCTTCTTTCCAGGCAGCCAGGGCTTCCTCCATCCTAATGGGGAACGGGTCGCATGCTTCCGTTCTTGGTGTTGGCACGGTGGATCTGAGACTTACTTCAAGGAAGATTGTCCACTTGAAGAATGTGCAGCATGCGCCAACAATAAAAAAGAACCTCATTAGTGGTTCTCTCCTATGCAGGGACGGTTATAAGCTAGTATTTCAGTTAAATAAAGTTGTAATATCTAAGTGTGGGAACTTTGTTGGTAAAGGCTACGAGAACAAAGGCTTGTTCCGCTTTATTACTCTAGAGTCTTGTTATAATATGAATAGAATATTGCAACTGTTTTGAATAAATGTGAGGCCAATATTTGGCATTATCATTTGTCATATTGGTTTTGATAGCATTGCTTGAATGTCCAAATTACAGTTAATTCTAAAATGTGATTTTGTCAATTGGTCAAAGTGCCATTCTTGTGTGTAAGCAAAGCAGCCTAGAAAACCCTTTAAGGGATTAGAGGATGAAAAAAACTTAGCACCATTAGATCTTGTCCATTCTGACCTGTGTGAGATGAATTGATTGTTGACAAAAAGAGGCAAAAGATATTTTCTAACTCTGATAAATGATGCAACACGTTATTGTTATGTGTATCTGCTGAAAACAAAGGATGAAGTTTTAAACTACTTTAAAATGTATAAGGTCGAGGTTGAGAACCAACTAGAAAAAAAAATAAAAGACTAAGGTCTGATCGTGGAGGAGAGTATATCTTTCATGAATTCTCCCAGTTCTGTTCTAAGCATGGTATAATCCACGAAGTTACACCACCATATTCTCCCCAATCAAATGGGGTAGTTGAGAGGAAAAACCGAACATTAACGGACTTGGTGAATGCCATGTTGGAGAGTGCTGGTATGCCTAAAATGTGGTGGGGGAAGCTATATTAACAGCATTTTTTGTCCTAAACAGAGTTGTTTGCACCAAAATTTGGCAAGCTTGGTCAAAATCGGCAATAAAGTCAAAGATACGGAATTAACGGACAGGATGGAAAGGTTTGGAGATATTTTGGTAACTGCAAGATTTTTAAGAAAAACAACCGTCTGAGATAAGGCCGATACGGATCAAGACTTGAAACGTGCTGTAACAGGACATTATCGGCCGGAGGGTATAAAAGAAGGGCCAAAGCAAATTGCAAAGAACATCAACACAATACAATCAACCAGCTTTTACTTTCTTCCTTCCTGTCGACTAGGAGTAGCTTTTGTAATTTAGTCTCTATAATCGATCTTGATCAATAAAGTTGCGCATCGCCGATTGTTGATCTTCGTCAATTACACCCGTGTTTGATTTATTCGATTTTGTTGCGCATCGCCTTCTTGTAATCGATCTACCTTTATCCTCTGATTAGCCTTAATCGGCTAATTAGACTTACCTTGTTACTTTGATCTTAATCGCTTCAAGTCGATTGGGTCTAAGCCGATTGATCGTTACGATCGGCTTTTGAGTAAATTTTATATTTTACCTTGTCGATTCTGTGTCAAATCGACGCGCGCTCTTGAACGGTGTTAAATGCGGTGTCTTGCCGTAAACCCTACCTCAAGTTTTTGACGCCAACTACCCCAGGTTTGATTTATTCTGATTTTGTTACGCGTCGCCTTCTTCAGAATCGATCTACCTTTATCCTCTGATTAGCCTTAATCGACTAATTAGACTTACCTTGTTACTTTGATCTTAATCGGCTTCAAGCTGATTGGGTCTAAGCCGATTGATCGTTACGATCGGCTTTTGAGTAAATTTTATATTTTACCTTGTCGGTTATAGGTCAAATCGACTGGCACGCTCTTGAACCAGGTGTTCGTCTGGTGTGCTGCTGTCAGAAACCCTACCTCAAGTTTTTGACGCCAACACACTCTTGGCACGCCCGGTGGGACCATGTCTTCATCAGGAAAGTCGATTCCACCATCAGATCTAAACGCAGAAGCCATAATCGTCCCAACAATGGACGATTTGACCGCGGAACAACGTCAGGAAATTGAGGCTCGGAAGGCTGCGCTAGAAGAGATGATGCTAAGCTGTTATCAAAAAACCAGACGTGGCGTCACTCAAAAATCCGCCCTACCGACGGTCAACGCCCTGGGAGATGCGGGTGTAACAGAACAGGTAAGTCGATATCTGCCTGCTCAAGCTGAATTATCGGCTATGATTAATCAGTCTGTGCACCACGCTTTAATAAACCAATCATCGGCTCTCGTGACAACCCTTAAGCCGACGATAGCGAATAGCGTCAAATCTATAGCCCAGGAGTTAGCCTCGTCAGGAAGTCTGCTTGACCCATTGCAAACAAGAGTAATCACTAAAAAGCATGAGATTACTCCGTATGAGGGGATGGAAAGGAAGAAAGCCCAATGTTAATTTTCTGCGAACTTGGGGGTGTTTGGAAAAAAGTCAATATACCATTGCAGAAAAAGAGAAAGTTTGGACCTAAAACAGTCGATTGTATTTTTCTAGGATATGCACATAACAGCACGGCCTATAGATTTTAGTGTTAAAATCAGAAACTCCTAAGATTATTGCTAACACAATAATGGAGTCCAGCGATGCTTCATTTTTTTGAGGATATTTATCCTATGAGACCAGCAGGTAGTACTTCATAAAATGAGAATACTCAAACTGAAAATAATAATATTGAACCTATCACTGTATCTGAACCAATAAGTGATACACTACCAGTAGAAGATGTTTCTAAGGAGGATAACAATTTAGTCGCAGAGGCTCCTCGTAGGGGTTGAGAAAACCTTTGACGACGACTTTATTGTATACCTTGTGAATGATGTGCCAAAATCTCTTTCAGAGGCTTATGAACTACCTAATGCTGAGTACTGGAAAGAGGCGGTCCGTAGTGAGATGGATTCCATCATGGCTAACGGGACTTGGAAGATCACTGATCTTCCTAGTGTGTGCAAACCTGTTGGATGCAAGTGGATCTTCAAAAAGAAGATGAGGCCTGATGGTACTGTTGATAAGTACAAGGTAAGACTTGTGGCTAAGGGTTATACTCAGAAAAAGGAGAGGATTATTTTTATACTATTCTCATGTTGCCGGATTAACAACCATTAGAGTGCTCATTGCATTAGATACTTCCCATAGTCTACACGTCCATCAAATGGATGTAAAGACATCTTTCCTTAATGGAGAGTTGGAGGAAGAAATCTATATGGAGTAACCAGATGGTTATGTGATTTTTGGATAGGAAAATAAAGTGTGCAAATTATTAAAATCCTTGTATGGTCTAAAGCAAGCACCTAAGCAATGGCACGAAAAGTTCGATAAAACTTTTACATCTGCTGGTTTTGTTGTTAATGAGGCAGATAAGTGTGTATACTATCGTTAAGGTGGGGGTCAATGTGTAATTTTGTGTTTGTATATTGATGACATACTTATATTTGGGACAAACACTGCTGTAATTGACCATGTGCGGGATCGCCAGGCGTGAAAGGGTCCCTATCACCTATCCATCATGGAAGATGCTGACAGATGAGGAGCGAGATAATCTGGTGACAGAAATATTCGCGTCGTTCGAGCTCCCAGAAGACACCATGCCCGCACTGCAACGGTACGCATTGCTAGTGGTGGGAAAGGCGTGGAAGAACTTTAAGAGAGTCCTCATCACTAATTACGTGAATAAGGAAATGACTCCATTCTAAAAGTACGGGTTCATCACCGAAGACGTGTGGGGACAATTTGTTGAGTTGAAAACGACGAAAGAGTTCGTGCTTCAAAGTGCGGTGCACAAGACTGTCCAGTCAAAAAACACCCACCCACACAGACTCGGCTCAACTGGGTACACGGGCAAGATCGCACAATGGACAAGGGAGGACGACGAGGCAGCCCAAATGGAGGTCACGCCGCTGTTTGCCTCGATCGTGAACCCGCGCGCCCGAAACTGGATAAGAGTGAGGTCACGTCCCACATCTTTGGGCGGCGTGTCCTTTGCCAACCCTACTGATGAGGAAGTGTCCCAACGCCTAATATCGTTGAGCACGGAATCTTCTCAGGGCTCTTTCACTTTGGAGATAGAGAAGAATATACTCTCCACGGCCTTGGGAAACAGGGAGCACCCGAGTCGCACCCGAGGCCTATGTGTTTTCGTTCTCTGGAAAATAGGATTCCCGCATAACTTCGACACGTACCGGAGTAGGAAGAGAAGCAAAGCCGAGCGCGAGGAACGACTAATAGCCCTGACTGAGGACAGGGTTGAGGAAAGGCTCAGAGCGCAATTCGCTAATGAGCTACGAAGCCTTGAGGAAAGGATGGAGCAAAGAGTGGCTGCGAAGGGGCTGGCATGGAATGTGCATGCCCAAGAAGCGCAGGCGTAGTTCAGCCCAACCAACCGTTGGAGCAGCTGCGCATCCACCCCTGAGACGGATGTGGATGAAACCAGATTTCCTCCTACTGACACCCGGGTAACATGTCTGCAATGCTTATTAGATAGACATGTTAGACATATTAGCTAATTACTTGTGTACCCTTATGTAGGTGGCTACGCTGTGCAATCTACAAGTGAGGCTTGCCATCGACACTGTTCCCCTGTAGGCTGCTTGGGGACACGTGTATGTATCCGATGTAGGGGTGTTTGTGCACGGTCGTACTTTAGAGTCAGGCTATGCGAAGGTCCATGTCGACGGTATACATGAAATTTGCAAGGCCGCCACACTAGAGATGCCCCCAAACAACGAGATCGTCATACTAGGAGATGCCATAGGCACATTCATCTAGTGGCCCAAGAAAGACATCTCCTTCGACGCTCGCCCAGGAGCACTGAAGCTACAAGCACTACCGGAGCCACATGATGCGTCGGAGCTACCAGTACTACCGGAGCCATGTGCTGCACTGAAGGAGCCCGCTAAATCGCTCTCGTGTCCCATCAGGCACAGGCCATTACTGCAGTTCGGGCCCAGTCCTCTCCTGTGAAGATGATATTTGGTAGAAGGGGAGGCGGAGACAAGGGAAAATCAAAAGGGACTACGTGAGCCCGTGACTTTTCGTTTTCCCTATTTGTGCAGCAATTCAAGCTGGTGCAGCCATTCGTACCATATGAGCGCAACGAGACGCTTACATTAGCCTGCATTAGATTGCAATATCGGTACATGGAACAAGCCAACAAGTCGCTGGCACAACGGACATCGAGTGTCTCGGTAAGTTTCAAGGAGGAGCATTTCTTACACCGGTTTTTAGATGGCATCTTCGTGGTCGGCTTCTCCGACTTGTTCGATCTGTACAACCTCAAAGCGTTCGACGCCTCACTCATAAGATGCTGGACAATGTAAGTGTGTGCAACCACCGTCTATATTTTTGCCGCACCGATAAATGTCATATATATGATCATTGATTTTGTATATGTAGATACATGATCTTGGAAGCAATAACAAGGAAACAACCAATGGGTTTCGTCGACCCCACACATGGTGTCCAAGCAAACCGTCGACGAAGATAAACAATTCGTCCACAAGTACGTGGAAAAAGTAATGCTGGCTCATTCGAACAAAAAATTCATACTTTTACCCCACAACCTGGGGTAAGTGCTTCGTCCAGATGCTATACTTGTTGATTTGTACTATATATCGCACCTCGAAGTTAGGTTCAGTGACCATGATGACATAGATGTGTAGGTTTTACTGGATTCTACTCATAATTATACCGAGATAGAACCGGGTAATTTACCTTGATTCCAGAAAGGGTGGCACTCACGACTTGCAGCCTATCAAAGATTTACTCGACACGTCGTTCGGTGTCTACAAATATAGGGGAGGGCCACACAAGAAGGGCCTAGCCACTCTAACGCATACTTATAAGTTTTCGGTATCCGATAATACGCAATAATCCTTCACACTCCATAATAATACCTTCGAAACTAATTAACCTATTATATTTGGCAGTGCCACCAGCAGTCAAAGGACACTAACCTATGTGGATTCTACGTTTGCCACAACATGGCACTCCTCGTTGGTTCACAGAAGACCAATGTCATACAGGTCTATCAATCTTGCAACAATTGTCTCCACTTATCAATTTATATACACACAGGACTTTACTCTTCTCATCGATAGACTTGGTAATGCGCTGAATTTGCATTGGAACAGGTTGACCTGCTAAGTATTCGAGGACATCTCTGTGCCTTCTTGATGCGTGAGGTCATAAATCCAAAGGGAAAATGCTACTCAGGGCTCAACTGATAAGTTGTGAATTTGTTAGATATCGTTTCTATTAATTTGCGAACCTTGTGCTGTGAATTTGTGAGTTGTAGTTCTCAATTCAATTGGTTTTTATATGTGTGAGTTGATTTCTTAAATGGATGCGCTGTACATTGTAATGTGCGATCAAAGTTGATTTCTAAAATAGATGCGCTGTATGTTCATATGTGATCGGAGCTCATTTATGAGATGTATGTCATAATAATGCTGGTGATGCTCTGTATTTTGTATTTTGTCTTTTCTTTCAGAGGACATGGCTAGCATTTCCTAAGGCTAGCCAATAAGACAAAATTAAAGAAAAAAATAAACAATCAACATTACAGACGGTTCCAAACTGGAACCTTCTGTCATGAGCTCTACTTCATAGCCGGTTCCAGTTTGGAACCGTCTGTGATGTTGAGATCATCCCAAACGATTCCAAACTGGAACCATCTGGGATTTATTTTTTCACTGATGGTTGCAAAACCGTCTATGATGACGTATTGTCATCACTGACACTTTGATACAGACGGTTCGGAAAACTGTCAGTGATGACTGTTCCGAACCGTCTATGATATGTGGTTCTGCAATAGTGTAACTTATTAATGCAAAAATTTTAAAGGATAGTGCTAACTCTAATGAGTTCCTTTCCTTGCAAAGATTGATTGTTTCCATTTAACCACTTCCCATTAATATGCAGTGATGAGGTGCAAAGTCGGTATTAACCTTTGGATGGTCAAAGTGAACTCTTACTCCTGGACATGGTAATGATCACCGTGGCCATTAGATCAAATAAATCCAACGGTTCTCATGAAAAGTGGCGTACTGTAAGAAAAATCTACCAGCATATATCACATGACAATATGTGACGACCCCATTTTCGCATACCTGCAAAAATAGAAATCTAATGTGCATCCCGTACTAGTCCCATGATCAGTAGCTAGTACGCACATACACACCAATTGGAATCACAACCATACAACGAATATTATTAAGCGGAAGCTATTATACAAAGAAAACTTTACAACTCAAAGATTACAGCAGCAAAAGAAGCAAAGTCTTGTAATGTGCCTATCCAAAATCCGCAGGCAACTGACAAGGCATAATCCCTAGAAAGATCATGTCGAAGAAAATCCCTCAACCTGCGACGAAAGAAACCTTCGAAGCTTCGCTAACTTATCCACCTAAAAACAACATATAAGCAAGGGTGAGTACTTTCGTACTCCACAAGACTTGAGCAAAACCTATAATATATGCAGGCCATTTTAAAGGAGGCTACTACAGTTGCTTTGCATAAAGCAGAATTGATATTGTAAAACAAGTTATTTGCAAATGGAATTTGTAAGAGCAAGTTGACTGATATGAAATAAGTAAAGCATAAGTAATACTCACAACCCTTTGCGAGCATCGAATAATCCAGAAATGGAATCCAACAATGTCGACCCTTTGACATAAAGTAACAGCTGCTAAAACAAGCTCAAACCAAACCCATTTTAGAAAAATACCAAAGACTAACATTGGAATGACTTCACCAAGTGTCCTTGACCGTGGACATGGCTAATCGATTAGATTTACACTCTGCAGAGGTGTACACTTTACCCACAAGGAATGATCAACCTTTTCGCCAGATCAATTAACACACTTCCTTTGGTGTGTCGGCAAGGAGATCATACAGAGCCGTTACATTATCTAGATGTGGCTTTGAACCAGCCCAGGACGTTTGACCCTCGCTATGAAAACAGAAACACTCACCCAAGTCATGGATCCATTTTTATCACACCCAACGCCACATTTCTGTTCATGGCAAGGCGTACACCGTTGCATTGGTATGTAGAAACCCCTACAAGCAAACCAAACCGGAATGCCTGTGCAAATCTCCCGCCTTCCTTAGATGCAAAGCCACATCCAAATAACTTAATAGGCTCAGACTGTCCCACACCAGGCCCCGTGGTTGTACGAAAATCTTGGATCAATAGCGTCCCATTGCTCGGTTCTTAATCCGATACGGGCGATACTCCACCCTACACTACGTGCAAATCCCTCTGCACCTCCGGCTAGTGCCAATAATCGCCCGCATCAAAACCATAGTTTTATTTTGGGTTTTTAATCAAAATACCCATAACCAACAGCTTCAATTCCAACATTTTTCATTTCTCAAGAAACAAATTTTGATCTGATCATCATCCTCTTTAGTTCTAAAATCATGGCTAAGTATGGATAAAATGTAATCGTGTATACCCATGATGACATTAAGTAATTGTCTAAGCTCAATCTATGGTTATCAAGGTACACATGTTCATACTTATCAAGGAAGTTTCATGAGACAACAGGTATAACTACCAATACCACAAAATAGCGAATTTACAGAAAGTAAACGCATGCATGAAACATTTTAATAAACACAATGCAAATTAAATTCTGGGATCAAGATGGTCAAAGGGGGTGCTTGCCTTGCTTATTTATTGCTTACGACGAAGATGCGGTTGCAACTGACGGAGGCAACGACGGAGGATGGGACGTCGGATTCTACACGTTCAATCGGAAATACAGCAAATAATAAACTTCAATAAGGGCAAAAGAAAACAGACAGAAAATCAAATAAAGATTCACTGCAGAAAACAGGAACGCTTTAGGGTTTAATTATGATTTTAAGATCTCATGATTTAAGTAATTACATATTCATATACTTAATAGCTTTATGACAAACAAAACATGGTTTCTCTTATAGATTATCTATTCTTGAATTACGAATTCAAGAGGCTAAAATTATGAATTCTTGTATTTATAACTTCGAATTATAGATGCTAAAATTATTTGGATTAAAAGAATTAAAACACTAATTAAAGTGGTTATGCGAATAGCACTTAGCCTTAAGCGATTTGCATAAGAAGGGTTTTGAATAAGTTAGATCTATTAAGCTAGGTTACTAGATTTATTCAGGGTTTTCAAGAAGGTTCTGGTGATACAAACATATTAGCTACAACTTCTTCATTATTACAAGGTTCACTTATTCATATTATGAAGTTCATTAATCATAACACTTAAAGTTATTTGGCTAACATGATTTACATGCAAAACATGATGAAACAAGATTATTTCTTTGAAAAAGGATAGTATATACTTTGAAGAATATATCTAGGCTGATTTCATACACTTTAGTGTTTAGACGAGACATTCTATTCACTGTCGAAAGAGCTTATATGACATTAAAGGTTACGATGACTATATTAGTTAAGAGTATTCAACTAGCAGGATTTAGTTGAAAGGCAAGTTGTAAATAAAATATTTTTCTAGGATATGATAGTACATATCCTAAATATCATTTCTAAACTGATCTTCAGAATTTTTGCACTTAGACGAGGTATTCTACGGGTTGTCGAAAAAGCTTGAGTGTTTCTATTACTACCCAACACATGTTCAGTTTTTGGTATAAGATTGCAACTACACCCTATAAGATATTCTATCTATTTTTCAGGCATTAACAGGGTATGATACTAAGAGTGTTTTGAAACTGGTTTCTCGATATTTGGTTGTTATCCGAAACATTTTCTATATAAGTGCTCATTAGGGTCTAATATGGACTTAGTTCAAATTAGCACAATCATAAGATATTTTTGCATAATCAGCAAGGATATTATATTTCAGGTTACCAGGAATTGGTTTCATCAAATTTGATGTTTATTTGCGAAAGTTATAACTATTCAAATTATGCAAGTATTAGTGCTTCGACTACTAAATATTTACTGTTTTATATGATAAACCTTAAACATTTTTACACGTTTGGGATCCTTGTGATTCTAGGAGTATAACAAAACTGGTTTGGTGACTATTTGAATCTATTTGATCTATATTATAACTATTTGGTTTTCTATGCATATATATACACTTTGTGCTTTAGTTAACTTATATTTTTAAAGACAGTTCAAACCAAACTTACTTCTTAATTATTCTGGCAATTTCAGGTATTCTTCTGGCACACTAGTATTTATAAACCAAATTCTACTTATTCCATATTTCTTTTATTCAAGTTATGCTTATTTGAATTTCCAATGTATTAATTACAATCTTTAAAAGAAAGTAGTTCAAACATAAATGAAACTTAAATATTTTTATATATTTGAACTTCTGGAAGTATAGGGATTTCACCAAAATTGGTTTCATTAAATTTTAAGTTTGTTTGCAGAAATTTTATATAAAGTATATCTTTAGCCCTTTCTTTCAAATTTGAATTTCAAATTTACCCATTGAACATTTTCAAAATATTACTGCATATTCTGAAAGTAGTTGATTTTACACGAATATAGGAATTTATCTCATTCAATTTGGAGTTATAATGCAAAATCTATAAGCATTTGAATTAACTCGGTTTCTAAAAATCAAAATGAAATTCAGAACTACGCTTTCACAGAGGGGAAAACGTGTTTACTGGTTGAACTAGAGGATCTCGCACAGTCGATGTGAAGGCCCGCCAGTGAGATGGGCAAGCAGGAGCGGCTAGGGCAGCTCGCCGGCGGCGAAGGAGCGGCGAAGGGTCTCGGTCGAGGGCACTGAAGGCACGAGCTCGACGAGGCGCACTTGCTGGTGGGCTCGGTTGTCACCAAAGACTGCCGGAGGTACCTTGCCATCGAGAGGAGGCGGCGGCAATGGCGGGAGCTCGCCGGAGAAGAAGACGGGTGAATCTCGGATTGAATGGGTAACATATTAAGCTTCAGTGAGGACAGAGGATTCCATTTTATCGCTTTTCTGGGCCGAAGCTTGGCCGAGCGGCTGGAGTTGGGGAAGAAGGAGTATGGTGCGGCGGCGCTGCAGGCAAGAAGAGCTGAAATTAAGGCGTGATCAGTAAACTAGGATGCCAGAGGAAGCTCTAGAAGGAACTAATTCCAACGATTACTAGCGGCTTTGCTCGATTCCCCGATCTCCCCTCTTTCGGGCTTCCAGCGAAAATGGCGTAGAAAAGGAGGTTTCAGGCTCTGGCGTTTGGTCCAGGGAGTGACTAAGAAAAAGGGGCCTTAATGCGACGCTACATGGGTATTTATAGCCGGCGATGGGTTAGCAAAACAGCATTTGAACGCGGTCAAGGATGCGGCTCGGTTTTGCGAGGTGGCGCAGTGTCTCGCCGACAAGAAATGATGCGAGGTTGACCGGGTATGGCGCGCAGCTTCCAAGGATGAATGTGGCGTCAGATGATGGGGTGGGCAGCATGGAGTTGCTGCGACCCAAGGCGACGAAGGCACGAGAGTGAGTGAGGGCAGCGAGCTCGGCCGCGAGGAGAAGAAGAAAGAAAGGAAACGGCAACCTGACGAGAGGGACCGGGGCCACCAGCAGAGAGAGAGGGTTTTCCCGTTGCAATGCCAGCAAACGTTACGGCATAAGGGCTGGCCCACATGTCAGCGGTGGAAAAATGAGCAAAGAGATAAGGCTTCCGGACAGCGCCATGTTAGGCATTAAAACGGCTATCAAATCACCATAAAATTTTATAAAACTTTTTGACCGAGGTCTCCTGGTATTTTATTACCTCCAATAAAAATTTGAGACTAAAATACCGTATGGTGGAATTATAAAAATTCTGACACTGTGCATCAGCCAGAATCTTCATTTTGGGTTTTTATTTATTTAAGGGTACAAAAGTTATCATTTATTATTACAAATTTTGTTAAGCATTATATTCAGTCTAAGGATGTCTCTATAAAAATTTCAAGCCAAAATATTGGGTAATAATTATATAAGAATTCTGACATCATAATTTTCAGACTTTTGAAGTCTCTGTTCTTGAACTTTAGAAGGTCTAAATGACATGATAATTTCCTGAAATTTTTACCAAAGATAAATTCTACTCTGAGGGTATTATGGTAATTTTTATGGCTCCATATAAACTTCGAATATTTTAAATAAATTTTGACTTACACTGTTTTTAGTCAAAAGAGGTGTCATTGATTTTATTTATTTGTTTTTGTGTGCATAAAATTTATACTTGTTGACTTTACTGACTTACCAGCTTGGTTAGGTCCCATGGTAAATTTTACGAAATTTTACTTTTACCTTTTTATCTTTTTACCATTATCCATTCTTTAATTCTATTTGTTTGATTTTTTTCATTCAGTACAACAATCCAGGAAAATTCAAATAAATTCCAATAATGCCAGGAAAAATCAGAAATAATTATATTAAAATTTAAAGTATTAATTTTCATATTATTGCATTTTTCGGGATGTTACACAATATAGGTTATAATTTGTTTTTGTTTTTAGAAAATTGATCATATGCCATCAAAAAACGTCATTCTTCACGATATGCCATCAAATAACTCCACAATATCCCATGGGTGTTCCAACTTTCTTCATAATATGCCATTGTTGTCACCTTGCCATCCAAGATCATCCGTTAACCTTGTCAACTTTTTCCTAAATGGCCAAAATGCCCCTACCTGCTCTCTTTCCCTTTTTCTTTCTTTCCTTCTCTCTTTCCTCTCTCCCCTCTCATTCTCCCCCACTTCTAACACTCCTCTTTCTATCCCTACCCCACCCCTGGTATTTCTCCTTCACTAGTGAACGACGACGGTGAATTGGTAGTTAGTGGGCGCGCACAAGCAAGGCGACGCAAGCCAGAGCCAGAGGAGGAGGGCATGACCACCATCGCCGAGTAGGGGCGGAGCCAGGCCTCGGGCCACCCGGGCCTGGGCCCGAGGCCTGGCCCAAATTTTCCTTTCAAATTCCATAAAAACACTATGCAAATTCAGAAACTAAGCAAATATCCTTTGGGCCAGCCTAGGCCGGCCCGAGGCTTGGACCTGGGCTGGCTCCGCCCCTGTCGCCGAGGATAGGGAAGGAGGCCAAATCCGATAGTTGCGCGGCACAGGACAGTCGAATCTAGTCGCAACATGGATGGGGAGGACTAGATTAGGCGTCCCCATGGGTAGGGATGGTTGGATACAGCGGCACCATGGCTAGATATGATGATGCTTTCTTCAACTTCGGTGGCGCATCGGCGGCCCGGGCTTTGTTGCCGGATCTAACCTCCTTATCTTGTCGGTGTCACCGTCCTCTTCCATGTCGCCTCCTCGATTTCTTTAGCTTGTCGACATCACCGACGTCTCCTTCCTCACTAGCCAAGGGGCTGCGGTAGGCATGAATGTTGGCGGTGAAGTGTCACCTGATGGTAGTGAGGGGCCTGAGTCAGCTGTCGGTTGCAAGACAAGGAGGAAGAAGATAGACCTGACTAGCGGGTCCCACATGGAGAGAGAGAATGGCATGTGTGGCTAGGTTGTTACTCACATGTTCCTAACGGTAAAATAGCATTTTCACACTCCTAACGGTAAGCAATTGATGGGCTAGTTGACGTCGATAGCATATGTGAAAAAAATTAGAACCCGATGGCATATTACGAATGGAGAGTTTTTCAATGGCAATTTGTGAATAAGAGAGTTATTCGATGACATATAATCAATCTTCTCTTGAAACTGTAGCAACAAGGAAATGTACACGGCTGTTTGCACCAAAATTTGGCAAGCTTGGTCAAAATCGGCAATAAAGTCAAAAATACGGAATTAACAGACATGATGGAAAGGTTTGGAGATATTTTGGTAACTGCAAGATTTTTAAGAAAAACAACCGTCCGAGATAAGGCCGATACGGATACGGACTTGAAGCGTGTTGTAACAGGACACGATCGGCCGAGGGTATAAAAGAAGGGCCAAAGCGAACTGCAGGACATCCAACAACACTACAATCAACCAGCTTTTACTTTCTTCCTTCCTGTCGACTAGGAGTAGCTTTTGTAATTTAGTCTCTGTAATTGATCTTGATCAATAAAATTGCGCATCGCCGATTGTTGATCTTCTTCAATTACACCCCAGATTTGATTTATTTTGATTTTGTTGCGCATCGCCTTCTTCAGAATCGATCTACCTCTATCCTCTGATTAGCTTTAATCGGCTAATTAGACTTACCTTGTTACTTTGATCTTAATCGGCTTCAGGCTGATTGGGTCTAAGCCGATTGATCGTTATGATCGGCTTTTGAGTAAATTTTATATTTTACCTTGTCGGTTCCAGGTCAAATCGACTGGCACGCTCTTGAACCAGGTGTTCGTCTGGTGTGCTGCTGTCAGAAACCCTACTTCAAGTTTTTGACGTCAACAACTGCTTATCTAGAAAAGAGACTCCCACTTACTTGAATTGTGTATTTATTTAAAAGAATGAAATCATTCCATTAATTAATGTATTACTGAAATATGAATATTATAGGCTGCTTCTCTGTCAAGGGCTCACTTTTGGAATATGTCAATAAGCATTCCAGTTACATATCGCCATCTTAATTTTTTTAGTGCTGGACATGATGATATTCTTAGTTTTTTTTTAAATAATAGAAGGGCAACAAACCCTCACGATTTCTATTATAAAAAATCACAGAAGTCCACTATAGGAAAGCAAAAGCAAAAAATAAAACATAAACACAGCTCTCTACTGCACCCTGTCTTATAAATTCAGTCAGCTAAAGCAACGTTCATGCCAAAACAAACACACGGTTCAAAAGCAGAAAGTAAATGAACTAAATCTATTACAATGTCATTCATAAACACAAAATAGGGATCGCTTTGTCCTAGTACTTCTGGATCAACACAAAAACTCTTTCTTTTCTTCCCCATCTTTTTCTATTTCAGATAGCAATCCTAGCAACCATTGGTCTCCATCCCCTGTGCACCTTGAGCACATCAATAACCACTTGTTCCAGCAATTCCCCCCCCCCCCCTCCCCACCCAAAACATGGTTTCTCTATCTTCCTCCTTTATCTGCAAAACAGTCCAAATATTGAGCCACTATGTTATATCACGGATTAGTTTTGTGGGATCAACTGGCATGACATTTCTGAAGCACACTACATTACACGCTTTCCAAATAGTCCACTGCAATGCTGAAATTCCCATCAACAATAGCTTCTTGGATTCATGCCTAACTTGAATCAACTAATTTTCAAATAGGTGTTCAATATTAACAGGCGAATATCTCAAGCCAAAAGCACATCTCACCACATTCCAAATGAATCTTGCCAATGGACATGAGATAAACAAATGGTCAATTGTCTCATTAGCACCACAAAACTGATTTTTTTTATCCCATTTCCAACCCCTTCGTAAGAGTCTATCTTTAGTTAAAATGCTTTTCCTCAGCATTAACCAAATGAAAACTCTAAATTTGAGATGAATCTCAATCTTCCAAAGGAATTTATGGGAAAAGTTTACATTCTGAGTTTTCATAAACAAGTAAATAGATTTCACATAAAACAAACTATTAGAACTCAAATTCCAAGCAATCTTATCATCTTTCTCACTTAGTGTCACCTCTTAACATTCTGCCTTCAGTTTTTCCAATGAGGCCAAAGTATCACCCCAGAGAGTCCTTCTGAAGGTGATAATCTCCTAACCTTTAGAAGATGATATGCTTAGTGCTTCCAGATTATTAACGGAATCGAGTGGCGCTTAGACTTGATTGGTCACGTTCATCCCCGGCATGGGATTTCGGAGAACTGATAATTTTTGGCAGATCAATGGCAGGGATGGCCCCTGGCATGTAAGAGGCATGGCACGTAAATGATCAAAAGGAGGGGTCTGGATCCAGATTTCCATACAGGCCAGCATCATTGTTAATTTGGTGCCATGGAAAAGATGATTAGGGTGATGTTTACCGATAAACTTTTTTATGTGTATGTATCTGCTGCATAATTCGTGGCTGTTGCTGCGGTCCCATGCAATCATGGTGTGATAAATGTACCTTTGAGAGCAGAGGTCTGAAGGTTGCGAAATAGTCTCTGTTGCACATACAGTTGGTACGACTAAACCGTCTCAACGGGGTATATAGTGATGTAGCGTCCGCATGGTATAGGCACCATCGCCACCGTAAAGTGCTAAGACGAAGGTTTTATTTAGAAAAAAAGTCCTAAGATTTAGAAACAATGCAGGTTCCCCCGATTGAGCTGCTCGAACCGCTCTGTGTACATGTCGAGGAGGGCTGAGCCGCTGAGGTGGGAGGGGCTAAAGTAGGGGCAGAGGGAGACAGTGGGACGGGTGGAGGTAGGGGTGAAGGGAGGTGACGGGAGGGGCGGAGGGAGCGGAGCAGGGGCCGACCGAAGGAGTGGAGGCGGCGAGACGGGCGGCAGGAGGGACGGAGCCGCGAAGGGAATGAAGGGCAGCGGGAAGGCTGCAGGAGGGAGCGGAGGGCAACGGTGGGAGGGGTGGAGGTCAGCGGATGTGGCGACGACGTGTGAGCCTGTGAGGGGACTGTGGGAGGACCGAACTACCGAAGGACGATTCCACAGACTCGGGACTGGAGGACCAAACGAAAGGCTAGGTGCTAGGGTTTGTAATTTGTACTATTGGGCCATATGGCATGGGCCTTGAATGTCGGATATCCGAGTCAATTAGTTCGGATATATCCGAAAAAATCTCAAAATATACCGAGTTGACGGATAGTGATCTACCGAATCTGAATCCGAAACAAAATATCTAAAACCGATTTCGAATCCGACAATTATCCGAAAAAACTATCTGAATCCAAACCGAAGATATTCGATTGATCGGTCGGAAATTATCCTATCTGATTGCACCCTAATAATACAGATTATTGATGTAGGCCGGGAGGAAAGCGAGTGACGCCCTCCGCCCCCCACCCATGAGAGATGCGACCAAACACCCATACGGGTGCTTCGCCCACTCGCGCTGTGATACGTGTAAAGCCAATGATATGACCGTGGGCCCCCTAGCTACCCACACGTGCGGGGATGTTAGCTGGTCATGCCATCAAAAGGGCGACTGGATCCCACACCACTTTCCTTTTTCTATTTCATTACCACGATACACTCAATTTCCTGTGGAGCCCACCCGTCGGGGAACTGTTTATGTATATTGCCATGTAGCTTTCATTTTTTTAAAAAATCTAACTCCTGTGCAAAAGATTTGTCAATATAGCCTAGTGAGCGCGGAAAAGCTGGTAGGGAACATCTGTACCTTGTCGCGCTATGCAACCGCGGTAGGAGATGGTGCGGGAGGAGGAGACCTGCCGCAACGGTGCAGGGCAGGGCAAGAGATCCTGTCTCTGCTGGCAAAAGATACCACGTTTGCCTGTCGTGGCAGCAAAATGTATCATGCTTGCTGCCACAGTAGGCTGCTTCTGCTACGCTTCCCTACCGTGGCAAGTCTCCTCCCTCCGCGGTTGCATAGCGTGGCACGAACAGGTGTTCCTTGTTAGCTCTTCCACACTCACTTGGGGTCTAGATTTGCAAAAAAAAAATTCGTACGGGTCGTATTCCACTTATGGATGGTACCCTAGTACCTCACACACTAATTTTTTTAGCACATACGTACTACAAAATAATCTTTATCTTTGATACTTTCAACACCTAATCCTACATGTGATCTACATCAACTACCCTTGATTTCCACTGGAGCTAAATCTATACTAACAGAGCCGCGCGCTACATTACTGACGAATACTAATAAAAAGGATACCCCATCAGATCGCCCACGCCGCACGATCGAATCGCTGCGAGATCGCGCAAGGCGCCCGCTCCCGACCGGCCAGGGAAGCGAATCCGACTGCATACGGCCCCGACTTATCTTGGCGGGCGGGATCTCCGACTCCAAACAAACCAAGGTGACAAACGCCGAGTGCGCGTGTCGTCCTCACCGCCTACCGCCACGCACTCGAATAAGGTCAATCGAGCGACTATACAAGGCGGTAGCTCCTTCCCAAGAAGATCCGTGATCAGAAGACAAAGCTTCGGCCATCAACGACCACGTAAAGACGAGCGCCGCGCTCCTCCCGAGGCAAAGACCAACGCCACGCACTCGACGCCAAGATTCGCAAGGATCACAGAGGGCAAATACGCTACTTCCCGAAATACCTAACCTCCCGACCACCAAGGCTACCAACCCAAAGATGGGCAAGACGGGTGGCGACGATCCACGTGACGAAGGACCGGAGCTCCTAGCGAGGTCGCCTCGCTTTCCTCCTAACTCGATGTAACCCGCCTTCCTTCAGATAAAAGGAGGTGGTGAACGATTCGTAAAGGCAACGAGCAAGGACAAGAAAGGAGAGAGCGCTATCAAACCCCTCTCGCTAAGCCATTGGCATTCTCGCTTGTAAAACTTTGTGCATCATCCGTACTCAAGAGTAATACAACACCACACACGAATCGGAGTAGGGACCTTCACCAACCAAGATACATCTTGGACTCACGAGTCTAACCATTCGAGGAGTGGAACGCGCGACTTCTAGACTTACAAATTTACTTGCCGGCGCCCCAAAACGCCGGTTGGCGCGCGCTGTAGGGACTTCGCGTCTTCATCACCATCTCCGATTCCGCTTATCTCCTGATGGCATCCACCCATCGCGACGGCATGATCGCGCGGGAACCGGATCCGCCGGCTCCTCGACCGGCCGTCACCCCGACGGGAGGCTCACGCTCGCCCCCGCTGCCTCGAAGACAGCGCCACGAGAGCTTGGGCGTCCTCTCCGGCGGCCGCTAAGCTCGGCAGGCGCCTGCAGCCCCGGCCGGAACCCGAGGAGTGCTCCGCCGCGTCGGCGAAAACTCAGAGGCCGGGCGGGTGACCATGTCACCCCGTAGGCTCGCGACAGGCGGCGATGGCGGCTACATGCCAACCTCCGTCCACGAGTTCTTTGGAAGACTCTTCCACCACGGCCCAGCCCGACGCTGAGTATCCCGCCGCAGCGGCACTCTCGCGAGTGCAACGTGGCGGCCACAGCCGATTTGGTCGTAGCCACCGCGTTACGACGGTCCCCGCCCGCGCGACCGAGGCATGGGGGGGAATACCCCGCGAAGGCCGCCGAACCTTCGAGCTCGCTGGCGAGCTCCAACGGCAACGCGGAGAGTCGAGGAGCGGCGGTCGAGCTCGACCGGCCCAGCCGACACGAGCAGACGAGCCCGAGCCCGCGCAAGTCCGGGCGACGCGCGACGCGCGCGCGCCAAGAGCACCACGAGTTGGGGCGTAATCCGCGCCCCGCTTTTTCCCTCACGCGAGCCAAAACGTGGGCTGCGGCGCAATCGCCGCCCGAGGCCTTCCGAGCCCGCAAACTCGGAGGCCGAGCTACCTACCGAACCTTCGGGTGGTGGAGCGCGCCGTCAAAGACATGCAGCCTCGGCTCCTACCACACCGGCGCTACTTCCGCCATCGGCCCCCATCTGCATGGGAGCCGGTACTGGCGCGCCAAGACCGCACCCCACCATGAACCACCCCAGCCTCACGCACCCGGTGCGCGGCGCCTCGGTAATGTTTACGACATCCGCGCCACCCTCGAGGCGCGAAGAAAGATGGCGCAGACGCCGCCACTCACGTGTTGCGGATGGTGAGCGCCACTATCGCAGCCCGAGCCCCGATGGTCCCGACCACGGGCTTTTTGCTGGGGATCCGCCAGCGGATTTTCGCCGATTCCGGCGCCTACCAACATTGCCAAGTACACCGGGCCACCAACCCGTGTGTCCGCTCAAGATTACCGGCCGCATGTCGGGCCGGGGAGCGACAGATGATCTCTTCATCATCCAAGACCTCCCCATCTACTCGCGGACTCGGCTCGAGCTCGCTCGAGTACCGCCGCCAAAAACCGTCGAGAACTGGCCGACTTGAAGAATCTCTTCGTCGGTAACTTCGTGGCACTTACAGCGCCCGAAACTCCTCGACTGAAGGTCGCAAACAAGCAGCCTGGAAACCCTCCGACTACATCCGGCGGTTTTCCGCCAAGGTAACGAGCTCCCGACATCTCCGACGCCGATGTCGTGGGAGCCTTCATCTACGGCACCTCCGCAAGGCCTTGGTGCACAAGCCGGGCCTCAAGCCCAGACCACCAAGGAACTCCTCGACATCGCCACTCAACCACGCCCGCGTGAGGAGGCCGTAGGGCTATTTTCGAAGGAGGAAAGGCCCAGCAGAGCCCGGCGTCAAACTGGTCTCTCCCGACCGCCCGACAAGCGGAAGCGGACGGAAGCGATCCGTGAGACCCAGTGGTCGCCACGGCCGACCGCTCGCCAGCAAAGAAGCGCGACCGCCGTCGCCCACCACTTCGAAATTGATGGACGCCCATGCCCGAACCATGGGTTCTCCGTCAAGCACAAGTACCGGATCGCAAGTCCCGAGGCGCTATCTCTCTAGCGCCCCACCACGCCGCGAGCAAAGGAAAGAAGCTCGCCGCGCCCCGCGAACGGCGGAGAAGAAGGCGACGACGAGTTCCCGAGCCCGACGGGCGCCTCATGATCTTCGGAGGATCGGCTTGCTACGCCGACAAGCGCCGACTAAGCTCGCTATCGCGAGGTCCACACCGCCGCTACGGGCGCCCCCAATATCTTCGGTGGTCGGAGTTCCCGATCACCTTTGATCGGACCGATCACCCGATCGCGGCCCCACACGGGAGGTACCGCTAGTGGTCGCCCGTCGTCGAACGGCGCCCACGAAGGTGCCGATGGACGGGGCGGCCTTAACATCCTCTACGCTGAGACGCTCGACGCTATGGGGTCCCGCGCTCAAGCCTCCGCCAAGCAAGGCACCTTTCCATGGCGTCATCCCGCCAAGAAGCCCATCCGCCGGGCAGTCGACCGTCCGTCACCTTCGGGAGCCGGAAACTTCCGCACCGAGACCTCACCTTCGAGGTCGTGGATTTCCGGCGCCTACCACGCCATCCTCGGGAGGCCATGCTACGCCAAGTTCATGGCGATCCCCGCCACGCCTACCTCGTCAAGATGCCCGACCGCATGGAGTCATCACCGCAAGCATCGCCCTTCCGGCTTGCCTTCAATCTGAAGGAAGGCAATGCGAGCTCGCCTCGGCGGTCGTTGCCTCTGCAGAACTCAACAAGCTCGGGAAGGAAGCCGCCGAGTCCGGCCCTCGAATCCAAAGAAATCGGGCTGGATCCTTCAACCGCCGAGGACACGGCGAGGTCACGGCCGATCCTCGTGATCCGACCAAGACCGCGGGTCGAGCCACGCCCCGCCAAATAGGAAAGCGCCGCCGACTTCCTCCGCACTAACAAAGATGTCTTCGCATGGAGGTCCTCCGACATGCCGGCATTCCAAAGGAGGTCGCCGAGCACTCTTGAGCGTCCGACTGTGCTCAAAGCCGGCCGCCCAACGCCGCGCCGCTCGACGAGGAAAGGCGCAGGTTATAGGGAGGAGATCGCCAAACTCTTGGCGGCGGGGTTCAGAAAGAGGTGCGCCACCCCGAGTGGCTAGCCAACCTCAGACTTGTAAAAAGAAGAACGGCAATGGAGAATGTGTGTTGACTATACGAGTCTCAACAAAGCATGCCCTAAGGACCCATTCCCTTACTCGCATCGACCAAGTCATCGACTCCACCGGCGAGTGCGAGTCTCTTTCCTTCTCGGATGCCTACTGGGCTATCACCGATTGCGCTAAAGGAGTCCGACCACCGCGACTTCCTTCATCACTCCGCTCGCCTGCTCGCTATGTCACAATGCCCTTCGGCCAAGAACGCGGGCGCTACATACCAAGCGATGTATGCAAACGTGCTTCAATGACCGATCGGCCGCAACGTTGAGGCATATGTCGACGATATTGTCGTAAAGACCAGAAGGTCGACGACCTTATCGCCGACCTAGAAGAGACTTTCGCAAACCTTCGACGGTTTCGCATAAAGCTCAACCAGAAGTGCGCCTTCGGGTCCCCAAAGGAAAGCTCTTAGGCTTCATCGTCTCGAGCGAGGCATCGAGGCCAATCAGAGAAGATCTCGGCGATCGCAAGGATGGGCCCGGCCAAGAACCTCAAAGGGGTCCAGAGGTCGACCGATGCCCGCGGCTTTGAGCCGTTTGTCTCGCCTCGGCGAACGCGAATGCCGCTCTACAGCCGCCAAGAAACCGACCGCTTCGCTTGACACACGAGGCTCGTGGAGGCCTCACCCGCTTGAAGGCCTTCTGTCCTCGCCTCGACCTGGTCGCCCAAGATTGTGAACATTGCTCCTCTACATCACGCCACTACCCAAGTCGCCGCGCGGTCCTCGTGGTGGAGCGAGCGGAAGAAGGCCGTGAGCTCAAGGTACAACGGCGGTCTACTTCATCGCTGAGGTACTTTCCGAGTCCAAGACTCTGCACCCACAGTGCGTTAGTTACTCACGCGTGCTCATCGCAAAGAGGAAACTCGCTCACTACTTCGATCAACACGCCATCACCGTGGTGACCACGCCCCACTAGGCGAGATCATCCACAATCGCGATGCCTCGTGAAGGATAGCCAAATGGGCGCCGAGCTTAGCGGCCATGGCATAATATACGCCCCTGACGGCGATCAAGTCGCAGCTCGCCGACTTCGCCACCGAGTGGACCAAGCCGTGCACCACCGGTGGTCGAAGACCCCGAGCATTGGACAATGTACTTCGACGGTCTTACACCAAGAATGGCGCGGGCGCAGGAGTCGCCATCATCTCCCACTCGGAACAGCTTCAATACGCCATTAGGTTGCTCTTCGACGCGACCAACAACATTGCCGAGCACGAGGCTCGCCAACGGTCTCCGGATCGCCGCCGACCTCGGTGCTCGCCGGCTACGCCCACGGGACTCCAAGCTTGTCGTCGACCAAGTCATGAAGGTCGCGGAGCCCCGAGACGCTCGCATGGCCGCAGATCGCCGAGAAGCACGCGGCCGAGGAGCGGTTCAAGGGTTTCGAGCTTCACCATAGCTACCGACGCTACAATGGCGAGGCCGATCACCGCCAATCTTGCCTCCAGCAGAGCCCATCCGCCCGGATCTTCGTCTCGACCTCCTCCTCGCCCATCGTCGGTGGACTCGGCGGTGGCGCCACCCGACTAATCAAAGATTTGCCGCCTCGACCGACGCCGCGGCCGGCGTAGACTTGGCCGGATTCGCCCGCGGTGTGCTAGCGCTTGAGTCCGATCGAGGAGGCCCTACATCGACCGCTTGACGAACGGGTCACTTCCCGACCGACCGAGGCCCGCGCGCCGCCTACGGCAAAGTCCTTCGCCCCGATCGGCCTGCACCTACACAAAGGAGTTCCTCCGGTCCTCCAAAATGTATCTTGACCGACCAAGGAAAACAATACTTTGGACGACATACACGGTGAGTCTGCGGTCACCACGCAAAGACCCGATCTCTTGTGGGAAAGGCCTTTCGACAAGGTTTTTATCGCCAACCGCGTGTCGACGCCGAGCATATCGTGACGACCGCGAAGGATGCGCTTCTTTGCTCGCAGACGATCCGCCACCAAGCTTTACAGACGATCCCCATCACGTGGCCTTTGCCGTCTGGGACTCGATTTGGTCGGCCTTTCAGAAAGCGCCCGGGCTTCACCCACCTACTCGTCGCGGTAGACAAGTTCACCAAGTGGATAGAGGCCAAGCCGGCCGTGAGCGCCACGCCTGCATAAGCGCCATCTTCTTCCGCGACATCGCTTTTAGGTTTGGAGTCCCAAACTCCATCATCACCGGCAACGAACACGTTCACGGGAAGGAATTTCTCGAGTTCGTGACGACTTCAACATCCGTGTCGATTGGGCGCAGAGCCCATCCGCGACTAACGGCCGGTCGAGCGCACTAACGGCATGATCCTTCAAGGACTCAAGCGCGGATCTTCGCCGGCTCAAGCATTTCGCAGGCGCTGGGTAGCCGAGCCGCCTCCGCCCTCGGAGTCTGCGGACCACGCCGACCGGCGACCGGGTTCACACCTTCTTTATGGTGTTCGCTACCCGCCGCTTTTGCCCATCGACCGAATACGGCTCCCGAGATTGCAAGCCTTCGATGAGGCTCGGGGCTCGCCGCAACAAGACGCCATCGACCACTCGACGCGCGCGACGGGCCATCCCGCGGTCGGCCGATATCAACAAGCCTCGCGCGCTACCACGTACCGCCAAGTTCGAGGATCGATCCTTCATACCGGGCGACTTGGTTCTGCGTCGGTCCGCATAACCAAAGATAAGCACAAGCCGACGCCACTGGAGGGTCCTTTCACCGTCGTGGAAGTTCTCCGACCGCACCTTCCGACTAAGGACGCCGATGGTCGATCCTCCCTAATGCTCGAACATTGAAAAGTTAAGGCGATTCTATCCCTAAACTCTTTTCCTCTTCCTAGCATGCTCTTTACCTTCTTCCTTCCGAGCACTGTCGGTCGCAGCGACGACTGGGCTGCCTTCGGCGCCCGCTCAGTCGCTCCCGGTCGGCACTTGCGCGGGTTGATGACCCAACCGACCACAAGGTCCTTCCCGAGCAGTAACTCCTTTGACCCAAGTGCTACAAACCCGCCGCCCGGCTATGGTTGCTAACACTTCGCGGAAGAAGGAAGTACCCGAGTGGAGTGACCTTTGGGTCGGCAGGAACACTCCTCCCGCACGAACTCGGCTATCCCACGCGCTTATGAGGGTACGTGACCTGACCGTCATGAGGTCCATCCCGAGCGATAACCCTCTCAACCCAAGTGTTACGGCCACGCCCATGCTATGGTTGCTAAGTAGCACTTTGCGGAAGAAGGAAGTGCCCGAGTGGAAAGATCCTGGCGGTCTAGAACACTCCTATCCTCACAAGTGCGCCTAACATTGCGTGATAGCCAAGTCTCCAATCCACCTCGCTCCTCCCAAAACAACCCGACCTACGCATAAGTGGCCCTCGCGGTCCTTAGGGCTATGGTCGCCAAACGCTCATCCTAAATACGAAAAAGGACGAGGGACGATTCGGGACTTGATAATTTCAAGATTGTTTAAATAACGGTCTTTACAATCTAAGAAGGATAAAGCTAACTTTTTCTACTCTTCTTGACGGGCGACCGGTGGCGAGGCGAGAGTTGGTCGCCTCGCTTCTCGAGGCGGCTGCGCGGATGCGGTGGCGATCTCACGGCTTCGGCTCAACCAAGAGCTCGAACCGATCGATCTCCTCGTCGATCCGGTTCCCACCACGCCGCCCCCACCACCGCGAGGTCGATGCCGTCGTAGTACGAGATGGTGTTGACCGGCCGATGAAGCTCAAGCGCGGCGCACGGTGACCACCGCCTCTTCTACGGTCCGCACTTCGGGCGGTAGCGGGCAAGGGCACTCGGGCTGCCGGCCCAAGGATGCGATCGCAGACCCCGACCGCCTTGCGGAGGCCTCGGCACGGCGCCATCTCGCCCGACCATCCTCAAGAACCTTCAACGCCGCCGGGCCTCGCCCCGCCACGATCGCCACGTCGCGGCGGCGGCCGGCCGTTCTCTGCGCTTCCACGGCGACGCCGATTCTTCTGCGCCTCATAGATTGCGGAGATTTTGGATAAGTTCGCCGCGGTCGCACCCAAACTTAATTGAAGAATTGAGACACTTACCGGCCGCGGAGTTGGTCGATTGCGGCTTCCGACTTGGCGCCCAGATGAAGTCTTCACCGGCCGGCTCATACGGCGATCGCCGCTTCGAGCGAACTTCGGCAATGGCCCCCGAGCCTTGTTCCGCTCGGTCCGCAGACGTGTTACTGCGTCTGCGCGATCCTCCGGCAACGGCAAGATCCTTGGCCTCAGTGACCTCCATCGGGAGGACTCGATTCGCCACTTTCGCCTCAAAGCCTTGGCTCCTAGGCGCCATCATGAAGGGCCTTCGTGGCCTCTTCAAATCCTTGACGGATCACCACCGCCTCCGACCGCCTAATCGCGCAGGCCTCGGCTAGCGCGCACTCAAGGCGCACTGATCAAGACTCCTCCGCCGCTGCCGCCCACGATCGGTTTGAGCGCCGCAGAGACTCGACCGACGACGGCGATCCCGCAAGTCTTTGCAAAAATGTGGACACTCCGTTAGTCGCACGGAAGAACTATCAAAAATGTGCAACGAATCGTAACTTTTTCTACCGACCTACCGGCAATCGGCCGACTCCCGACCATCATATCCGGGCTACCGTGGAAGACTTCGAGCAAGGGCTAGACCTTCACGGATCGCGCCTATCTCGCTTCGGCGTCAGTAGCGCTTTGCAGAAGGGTGGCCCACTCGCTCTCCTCCGCCTCGCCCATGATGCCCGACCGAATTACACCCGGCGCGCGCCTCGCTCGCTTCGTCGGGCGGGACGCCACCCGTCCAAAGCACTATGGGCAAGGGTGACGAGGTCAACCTTCAGAATCCCTCGGCGACTGCGCCGAGGCATCGGTCGGCACCTCCCCGGACGAGGGGTCGGGCACCTCCGCCGCCGGCTCGCCACGATCGGGCGCGATCACCGGCAACGCCATTGTCTCATCCTCCAAACGACGATCACGTCGTCGGAGGGTCTCGCCGAGGCGCGGAAGTTCTTCTTCGCACGACCTCGGGTGGGCTCTGTCCCCTCAAGGCGACCGCGCCCTCGGGACGCCGACGCTGCGACCTTCGCCGACCCAACCGGGTCACCGAAATCACCGCGCCGTTACTTGCGGGCCGATGTGGCACGCCCACGATCACCCCAAGATAGGCGCGCAGACGCTGCAAAGATTCAAAAGTCGCCGGCGGCTTTGCCAAAAAGAAAATGCTCCAAAAATAAAATAATAATACACTTACAAGGCCGAAGCGGGTGCGGCACGCGCCTCTTTGCCGCCCCCGCCAGGCAGTCGCACGGCCGCTTCCTCGGCCACCTCCACCGAGACGCTGCGACGACCGCAAGCGCAAGATCACCCCACCGAGGATCCGTGGCCACGGGCCCGTGATGCCGCCTCGCCGAGTCCACACTCGGGCCGCCGCCACGGCAGTCGAAAACCCACCATAGGGGTGGCGGAGGCACTCCCCGCCACTGTCGATGGAAGTCGCCCCACGGCAGTGGTCTCGACACATCTCGCACAAGGCTGCGCCAGCGTGCCTTACTTTTCTTCCTCCTCCTTTCCTCCTTCCGCTTCTTGCGGAGGAGTCACCGCTGTCCTCGCCGGGCGGCCGCTCCGCTCCTTATCCCCGAGCGGCGCACGGGAAGACATCCCCATGAGCCCCGAGAGGATGCAGGAATGTCGGTCAAGTGCGAAGGACAGAGAAAAGAGAAGCAGAAAGGAATTTCACCGGCTTACCAGATTCGGCGAAAAAGCCGCCGAGAATGGCTCCGGGTGGCCATCCGCGCCAGCAGGCTGGCGCGCCAGAACGGCCGCCACCCGAGCCTCCACCTCGACGCGCCAGCTCGGGTTCGCCATCCTCGCCCGGTCGGACGGCCAAGATACCGAGCGGGGTGCGGCACGTGCACAAGTGGTTGCACGCGATCCCCATGAAGGCGCGCACAACCACGCCCCGTGAGCCCGCCTCGCTTTGAGCCCCGACCGCTTCCACGATCGGGGCCGGCTTGTTCTTCTCCTCTTTCGGCGCCCAGCCCACCGCCTCCGCCACGGAAGCTCTCGGTGAAACGAGGGGCGCTGTCGCCGACGTTTGAACGTAGAGCCATTGAACGCCACCCTTGTTAGACGAGGCGCTTTACCTCCGTGTACTCCGTTCGACCGGGCGGCCGAGGCCCAGCCACCACCAGGCGCCAAGGCGTCCGACGGCCGCCCTTCGAGCCTTGCTCGAAGAAGTGCCTCCACAACGCCCGGTGCGGCTCGATCCCCAAGAAGGCTTTCGCATGCGTGATGAAGATGGCGATGTGGAGGACCCCATTAGGGTTGAGATGGTGCACCTCCACCTTGTAATGAAACAACAGCCCCGGACGAACGGGTGCGTGGCGAGCCAAAGCCGCTCGAAGAACGAGGCGGGCACCACGATCTCGCCGCCGGCGCTGGGGTGGTAGCCCGGCCGGCACCCTCCACCGGAAGGTCTGCGGCATGAGGAAGCCCTTCTTCACTAAGCCGAAGTGGTGTCGCCTTGGCGCGAGCACTCCGCCACGACATCTTCACTGGGAGACGATCGAAGGTGAGAAAGAAAGGTCGGGTTTTCTTTCCTTAGCTCTCTGGTGCTCTTCTTGTTTGAGGCGAGAGACAGAAAGGGCAAGAAAGCGTGACCACTAGAAAGCACCCAACGGGCGATTATAGAGGATTTAACGAACGCCGCAAGCAGCGCCCGTCTGCGAAGCGTCGCGACCACCCTCGCTCGTCGCGCCACCGTAACTCCGGTTTCCAATACCACTCCGCTTTTAATCCTCGCCTTGTCAGCGTAAAGGGCCATAAAGACGCCGCCCAACAACGCGTGTCCAGAACCTCTCGGTCTCGCCTTTAGGCCGGAACGGTTGCTCGGGCGCGCGAGAAGCCCATCAGCGCTGCGGCCCAAGGCAAAAGCTTTGTGGCTTGCGCCAGGGCCCAATGAGAGGAGTGGGTTCAAAAGGCCTACCCCACCGGATGGGTATAAAGCCGCCCAAAGAAAACTTGAGCAAAGGCGGTATGAGGTGAGCCCCACGGTGGGCCCTCGGCTAGGTCTACCGACGCCTAATCACCTCTACTCGCGCCCGAGACCATACTTCACACTCTCCGGGAGCTCATCAATGAGCGACACCACTGTGCTCGGGTCGTGGACGACCTAGAGTCCATACGGATTGAGTAAAGAAAGGTTTTTATGGGTCGCCTACGCAGGGCAGGACACCCTACTGGGACCGTCCGCTCGGAAGGGTCCCCTTGGCGGGACCTCCCAGACCCACTCGGACTACCCGCTATTAGCTCCACGAGCACGGCGCTCAAACCAACGCAGTAAACGCGCCGCCATCCTCCGGGTCCCACACTGCGGATGGGGTATACATGTGGGATAGACGGCGGCCATTCCTCGCAGCTACCCTCGCCCGACGAGGACTCGAGAAGGATGCCCCACGCCCAGCTACGACGGTAAGCGAGCACTCACGCCCGCCTACGACGGTAGAACGAGCACTCACGCCCGGCCACGACGGTAACGAGCACTCACGCCCGCCACGACGACAGAACGAGCACTCACGCCTAGCTACGACGTTAAACGAGCACTCGGACACCGAACCTCACAGAGGCATCCGGTCGTCCCGCCGACCAAGGCACTCTGACACCGAACCTCACAGAGGCATCCGACCGTCCTGCCGACCAAGGCACTCTGACACCGAACCTCACAGAGGCATCCGGCCGCCCTGCCGACCAAGGCACCGTCTAGCTACGACGTTAAACGAGCACTCGGACACCGAACCTCACAGAGGCATCCGGTCGTCCCGCCACCAAGGCACTCGGACACCGTAACCTCACAGAGGCATCCACCGTCCTTGCCGACCAAGGCACTCGGACACCGTAACCTCACGGAGGCATCCGGCCGTCCCGCCGACCAAGGCGGTCGGACACTAGAACCTCACAGAGGCATCCGGCCGCCCCTCGCCACCAAGGCACTGTCTAGCTACGACGTTAAACGAGCACTCGGACACCCGAACCTCCCAGAGGCATCCGGCCGTCCCGCCGACCAAGGCACTCGGACACCGTAACCTCACAGAGGCATCCGGCCGCCCCGCCACCAAGGCGATCGAACACTAGAACCTCACAGAGGCATCCGGCCGCCCCCGCCACCAAGGCACCGTCTAGCTACGACGTTAAACGAGCACTCTGACACCGAACCTCACAGAGGCATCCGGCCGTCCCGCCGACCAAGGCACTCGGACACCGTAACCTCCCAGAGGCATCCGGCCGTCCCGCCGACCAAGGCACTCGGACACCGTAACCTCACAGAGGCATCCGGCCGCCCCGCCACCAAGGCGGTCGGACACTAGAACCTCACAGAGGCATCCGGCCGTCCCCGCCGACCAAGGCACTGCGTCTAGCTACGACGTTAAACGAGCACTCGGACACCGAACCTCACAGAGGCATCCGGCCGTCCCGCCGACCAAGGCACTCGGACACCGAACCTCACAGAGGCATCCGGCCGCCCCGCCACCAAGGCACTCGGACACCGAACCTCACAGAGGCATCCGGCCGCCTCGCCGACCGAGGCACCATCCACAACGATTAAAATTAAAGCAAACTCATCGCAGACATTTTCATAAAGAAAAGAAAATTTCATTATAGGCCAACAGCTCAAACTTTACACAACTTTACACACAAGAGCGACAGATACAAGAGTGGCCACGCCGCACCACGGCAGACTCTACCCACGCCTAGAACCTATCAAACATCCGTGCGGCATCGGTGGCACCGACGGCATGTTTGGTAGGCCCTTGCCGGTCGACGGATACCGCCACGGCCGCAGCAACGCAGCCGATGCTCTCACGCTGCTCGGCGACATCGACGCGCCGCACTAACCACGGCCGGCGCGCCTTGCGCCATCGCCCCGAAGGGCCCCCTTACCACCTCGAGCCTGAACGACCTCGAGCAAGTGCGTCAACGGCGGCGTCGCGGTCGCAGCCTTCTTCCTCCCGAGCTCGCCCATCGCTCGGTCGAACTCACCCAAAGCTCGCCAGAGGATCTTCTTCTTCCACCGTGACGCCATCGCCAAGCTAAAGACTAGAGGATGTCTCAAGCCATTTGAAAGAACAAAAGAAAAGCTCGCCCCTTCAAGCAAGCTACAACAAGACAAGATATATATATATATCCGGACGAAGGAGGCTAAGCGTCTCAGAGTAAATGCGGTGCCAAAAACGAAGCATCCTTCACCGTAAACCCGAGGCGATCAAGAAGACGAGCGGCGCGCGCCAAACTATGCTCGGCATGCGCAACGAGGCAAGTAAAGCCCCGGCGGTTCAAATGCCCCGCCAAACTCCGGGACACCGCCGGATCCAACGGCACATCCGACGGAATCGCTAACCGGATCTACCGACCGACCTACGAGCCCGCCACCACTTTCGTCAAGTTCAACCCCAACCGAATCTGCCAAATCGTTTGGGAGTTCGGGCTCTTGACGAATACTAATAAAAAGGATACCCCAACAGATCGCGGCCGCCCGGCCGCCACCGATCGCTGCGAGACGCGCAAGGCGCCCGCTCCCGACCGCCAGGGAAGCGAATCCGACCGATACAGCGCCCGACCCATCTTGGCGGGCGGGATCTCCGACTCAACCAAACCAAGGTGACAAACGCCGAGTGCCGCGTGTCGTCCTCACCGCCTACCGCCACGCACTCGAATAAGGTCAATCGAGCGACTATACAAGGCGGTAGCTCCTTCCCAAGAAGATCCGTGATCAGAAGACAAAGCTTCGGCCCATCAACTACCACGATAAAGACGAGCGCGCTCCTCCCGAGGCAAAGCGTCAACGCCACGCACTCGACGCCAAGATTCGCAAGGATCACAGAGGGCAAGCACGCTACTTCCGGAAATACCTAACCTCCCGACCACCAAGGCTACCAACCCAAAGATGGGCAAGACGGGTGGCGACGATCCACGGGACGAAGGACCGAGCTCCTAGCGAGGTCGCCTCGCTTTCCTCCTAACTCGATGTAACCCGCCCCTTCCTTCTGTATAAAAGGAGGCAGGGCTGAACGATTCAGAGAGGCAACGAGCAAGGACAAGAAAGGGAGAGAGCGCTATCAAACCCCTCTCGCTAAGCCATTGGCATTCTCGCTTGTAAAACTTTGTGCAGTCATCTGTACCAAGAGTAATACAACACCACACACGAACTGGAGTAGGGACCTTCAGCCCGAACCAGTATACATCTTGGACTCACGAGTCTAACCATTCAGGGAGTGGAACGCGCGACCCCCTAGACTTACAAATTTACTTGCCGGCGCTCCCGAAAACGCCGACAATTACGCTGGGTAAAATTTTGTCCGCGGCTAGACACAATTTTCTAGAATCACGAGAACTTTTTTGCAAAAAGGTGTGGTCTGGATTTGGATATATTTTTGTGGAACCGTGAAGGTTTTTTTTTTCGAAAGAGCTTGGTCCAGAGCTATACACGAATTTGTGAAACCACAAGGTTTTTTTTCCAAAAAAAAAGCCGGTGAGAGGATCTAAATGTAATTTCAGAATTCATAAAGATTTTTTTGTGAAAAAACGCTGGCATGGTGCTCTCCATACACGGGATTCTTTCGGTTTCAATAGAGTAAATTTAAGGGGGCGCAAATATTGGCTGCACGTACTAGTTTCTCCGTGAAGCTAAATAAGAAATTTGCACTCGTGCCGTGGCATCAACCGGCAATCGGTGCTTCGCCTCGCAAGGAATCGCCTTCCCCAGCGCCGTCCCGGTTAATCCCGCCCGCGTAAGAACAAAATTCAAGCCTTCCTCGTAACGCACGGCCACGGACGGTCGTACAAATGGGTTTGCTATGACTTGACTCGCGAGGCTGATTGATTTCAGCTTGCGTCCATCGATGGATCGATCGGTTCTTCTTGCTGCTACAATTGATACCATGTTTGCCTCCTTGATTTCAGGCCGGCCTGACGAGACGGACGACAAAACTTGGATCAGAGGCACGCGATCCAATCCGCACGGACGGCACAGGCTGCAAGATCATCGATCTTGACCCGAAAACGACGCCGTCTCGCGACCGTCAAACCAAGCCCGTAATCTCGTTCGATCTCATCCAGTTATATGATAGGGCCGCGGGCTGCCGTTGCTGCTGTGAGGGCACGTACCCTGTGCCCTGCCAGAACTTTTCAGGCTCACACCGTTGGTAGTGGCGATTGGCGAAGTTAGCTTAAAAATTCAGGAGGGCCTGCTAGGCTGAAGCTTTCTCAGCTGCTCACTTCACATCGACACCATATATCGACGACATATAGTCGACGTCGTCACTCGTCGCTACCTGTGTTGCTACCGGCGGTCTCGCGTACAATCTCACGGTCCGTGCCAACCGACAATGGCAAACGCAGGACAAAACTTTATGGGGGACAAGTATAGCTAATTCGACCTAAAAAAATGTCGATCTATGTATTATACGCGCGAAGTTCACAAACACAATAATTTTAGACTAAAATCAATTCTAAAATTACGTAGACAAAGAAAGTGAATTTATTCTCTCAATTTGACTCACTGTCAATTTCTTAGCCCGGTAGTCCCCATGCAAACATTCATCCTCAAATAATCAAATGTAGCATATAGAGATGTCATTTCATAGTACCATTCTCTCAAAATTAACATATAACGATCTCTCTCGTTCTCTCACAAAACATACCTTGTATATAAGATTGAAATTAGAACCGCATGAACTAGTTGGGATTACTGAATCCCAACACCGAAAGATTGGACTCGAGCCCAATCAAACCCACCGGTGGCTACGCCCCTGACCGTCTGCAAATACTTACTGTTAGCTACTTGTTAAGGGAGTATTACAACAGTAACTCCATCACCTGTATCTTTCAGAAACGATGGACGATAATCCAGAGTTTTGTTTTCTGTGAAGAAAACGGAAGGGGAATCATCCACTATCCAGAGTTCTAGGCTCACAGAAAACGAAAGGGGAATCGTCCACTATCCAGAGTTCTAGGCAAGCAAACATGTGCTCGTCTCTCGACAAATACACCTGCAAAAATCACACGCGAGTTTATCTCGTACGGAACAAAGCTGCTACCCATGCAGGTCACGCAGTACGCCATGCACATATGGAAATGGAAGGCGGTCAATGTATTGCACTGTTACTTACGTCCCCCCGGCCAATTCGCCACTGCTTTCTGGTCGAACAAGTACAAACAGAATAGCCCGTGGAAATAGACTCCCAGTGTGCTCCAATAGTGCCAAACTGGCCGTCGATCGAAGCGAAACAACAATAAAATCGATCGAAAGAGACGTCGCACGCATTATCAATCTATCATATCTATCTAACACCGTTGAGATAGATACCATTTGCCCGTAAAAAAATATTACTGACGGGCCGTCACTAACATAAAAATAAAAATAAAAATAAAAAATATTACCCAAAAAAAATTATTACTGATGGCCAGTATAATTATTGACGGTAATTGGGTCTGCAGAATATGGATCCTCAAATATATTGTGTTATATTCTGTACCGTAGAATATGGCCGACAGAATATGGGTCCTCAAAATATTTGTGATAGTATCTGCGATTTTCAGAACTAGCCGCCGTGAGTTTTTTTTAGAACTATCCGTAGAATTTTTTTTTCAAAACTAGCCGCCGTACGATTTTTCCTATGATAATGTATTTATAAGACCTAATAAATTTTTTTTTTGCAAAACTAACCTCCACTCAATCTCGCATGCGAAAAATAAAACATGTGCTACAGTACATGTAGTGGTACTGTAGCATGCAGCGCTTCAGTACCGCTGCATGCCTTTTTTTTATTTGGTTGTGTGGATTCGCTGCATTGCAATTTTTTTTATTTGTTTTGCATTTCGCTGAGCGGGGCGCGTTGCAATGTCAGGTGTCGCGTCGACGGTATTGCAACGCTCCCTGTCCGTTGCAAACCCAAATTCACAAAAGAAAAAATCTAACAAAAGACTAATTCGAAAAAAAAATTAGGAGCTACAACAGTCAAAATTTCCCGCAGCTTAGGATCGCATTTTAATGCCAGCGCCGGTGATTGATCGACTTCACGTGCTTAGCTTTCGCGTGCGATCTGCAGCTTTGCACGCAGCAGTCGCCCACCGAACGCATTTGGTAGAATACATCTGTGTGAACAGCGCAGAGCATGCAGGTGCAGGGGACGCACTGCTATGCAGCACCTCCGCAACAGTAGGTTGTTTTCTACTAGGTTTCGGTAAGATATGATAAAATTGTCATGCTAAAGATCAAGAGAAATTTCGGCCTATATAGGATAAGAAAAGGATTATTTGAATATGAATTATAACCGATACCGATTTAAATATGAATCTATCCGAATAGAAGCCGATTCGGATTATGACAAACATAGTTAAAGGTGAACACGATCGGTTGATGTGCTATAAAATATAATTAAAGGGCAAGCAGAAAAAAGAACATAATCAATCCAACAAATCGCATTTACTTTTTTATTTTCTCGTCGACTTGGAGTAGTTTTTATAATTTAGAATCTTTGTAATTCGATTCTGATCAATAAAGTTGTGCATCGCCGATTGTTGATCTTCATCAATTACCCCATCAGGTTTGATTTTTCTCTGATTTTGTTGCGCATCGCATTCTTCAGAAAAGATCTACCTTTACCATCTGATTAACTCTAATCGGTTAATTAGACCTATCGTTACCCTTTGATTTGATTGTTAGCTATTTAGATCTAAGTCGATCGTCTCTTGACAGATCGGCTTTGAGAGTATTATATATTTATCTTACCGATTGCAAGATCAAATCGGTTGACAAGCCCTGATCAAGTGAACCCGATGTTCGTTAGATGTGTTATGGCCGATTAACCCTCTCCATGTATTTGACGCCAACATAGTCAACTGGATTCACGTCAATGTTTTGGTTGCCCTGGCTCAGACCGGGCAGGAAAAAAATGATCGAGCTCAAGTCAACAATTTCCGGGAAAGTTCCATGCGTTTCGGTGCCTGTTTGGCTTTTAACAAATAGCAAATTTTCCTCATTAATAAGCTGGAAAAGCAGGTCTAACTCAGCTTTCAGGATTCAGATTTTGGCTTTTACTAGTTAGGCTTCGAACTTATGCGAAAAATACTTAAAATTTAAGCTGGCATTTGAAAAACAAAAGCCAGCTTAAACCCCTCAAGAGTCGCCCATGCATGCATCCTCTGCTCCAGCCGCTATTATCGATCGATCGATTGCAATAGCCGGACAAGCCTGGATGGAACCTAACGACCGATCGATGGATCAGCTAGCCAAGTTGCAAGGTGGCCAAGGGAAACAGTAGTTCATGTTGCCACTATGCGTCGGTCGTATGGCTCACACATCGCTCTCGCACGTCGCGGTCGGGGCGCGCACGCACTCACTGACGCACGTGAGGCCCCGATCGGACGCGCGCGAGGATGCAGGTTCCAATGGTAAGGCCGGTTCCCGTGCTACGTTTCCTTTTTTTCCTCTTTCCCGTTCCGGCTCGCGCGCACGTACGCGCAGAGCCAATCGACGGCGCCGCTCGGGGATCCCACCGGCGCGGCCGTGTCGACAAAGCTTGCGCCGAGGGGGTCCAGCCGAACGCGTACTGCGACGTCCACCGTGCCAACGAACGAACAGCCCCGGCGACCCGACGCGCGGTTCTTGACCTTGGCAAATATTGTACAGTTCACAGGCCGGTCCCTTTCCGTCTTCTCCCTGTCAGATTGGGGGCTACACGCGGGCTAGCTACCTACACTGCTACACATGCGCACATCAGATTGCATATCTCGCAGGCATGACAGGGCCTTAGCTGGCTGGCGGGGCACAGTGGCCACTCACAATTCATGAGCTGAAACTTTCAGCCTGAAACCGACTGGTCCTGCATATCGTTGGCAGGGGGCCCTCGCGAGGCTGGGCAGGGTTGGAGGTGACTAGACTGCACAGCTGACACCTCCTGCGCTATATTAAATTTAATATAAATTATTTATTATTTTCGAACCAACTGATAGTACTTATTTATATTTATTTTGGTAATAAAGTAATAGAAATAAATTTAATAAATAAATGGCTAGATCTGTTTTTTATTACCCACCAGATAATACTAGTATAATACATCGTAAAATTTCTAATTCCAAAAACGTGTGATCCCTCCATTGATAGCTCTGCTTAGTGATTAGATTAGATATTTGGATTGGGCGCATGCACGGCACAGGCATTGCATACTACTACTGTACTATATGTGGACAAAGCCGTACATTAGAGAGGCTAAATGGGCGGCCCAGCACGGCCCGTTTATTAGATAGGCCGAAATCGGTTCGTTTAAGCACAAGCCTGTTTCAGCATGTCTAATAAACGGGTCGTGTCGTACCGGTCTAAGCACGGACCATTGGCCTCATGGGCCGTACCGTGCCGACACGGGTCTGATTGGGCTAAACAGGTTGGACTGGGCCGCTAGCTCTAATTTAAAAAAATAGAAAAAATGTTAGAAAAATTAGAAAATATAAAAAGTATGAAAAAAATATATGCAAAATTTGAAAAAATTTATAATAAATTCAGAAAAAATTATAATAATTAGAAAAACTAAAAGGATGTAGATTTTTTTAAAAAATATACAGGTAAATTAAGAAAAAGCTAAAATATGGAAAAAATTCTAAAATAAGACAAATAATTAGAATTAAATAATGAGCTTTATTGATGTTTGGTTGTCTCGTTAAAAACTTTGCCAAGTAAAAACTCAACACGAGAAAACCTTGTCAAAGGAAAAAGAGTACATCATATAGCTCAGTGATACAAGAAAAAAAGTGAAGATTACAATTATTCTTCCTGATTATCTAGATAAAGATTTTCAAATGTCTCTGCCAGCTCAACATTTTCTGTAGTATGTTGAGCTCATTGATCAGCTAGTTCCCAACAAGGTTTGAAAATTCGGTTTCGGAATAAATTTCGTCCCTGGCCAGATCGCGAAATTTCGGAGAAATTTCGGACGAAATTTGAATTTGAAAATTCAAATCTGGTCCATTCCGGAAAAAACCCGAAATTTCGGGTTTTTTGCACCGACTGAAAAATAGACTAAACGTTAACGAAAAATTTTGAAATTGTTTTTGGAGGTTCCTGAAACATTGATGATATTCTCACAAAAATTTCAGCCAATTATCACATCTGAGGAATTTTTAAAAATTTGGAGAGTAGTACTGTCCTGATAAAACACTGACCGACAAGTTTGATCCGAATGGAAAATGGTACAAATCAAGTTATAAACTGTTGAACTTTTTTGTGCATTGTTATGATCCATAAATAATGTTCTCATAAAAATTTCAGCTGATTATAACATGTGAGGAATTTTTAAACATTCGGAGAGTGGTACTGTCCTGATAGAACACTGACCGACAAGTTTGATCCGAATGGAAAATGGTACAAATCAAGTTAGAAACTATTGAATTTTTTTTCATTGTTATGATGTATCTATGATGCTCTCATAAAATTTTCAGATGATGATCAAACTGTATGAATATTTAAAAATTCGAACAGTACTACTGCCCTGTTAAAAGGCTTACCGGCAAACTTGAACAAAATGAAAAATTATGTAAACCACGTTAAAAACTTTTGAAAATTTTTGTGGATGGTCCTGATGTAACATTAATATTTATTTAAAAATTTTAGATGATTATCATTCTCAAATAATGTTTAAAAATTCAGATAGTGCTACATCCTGATAAAAGTCTAATGATCAATACATAGATTTTCTTTAGCAATAAAAAAAGTTCAAAATTTTTGAAAATTTTACAGAACGTTGATAAGGAAGTTCTTAATATCCCATAAAAATTTTTATTCATTATCACACTCCAGTGAAATTATAAAATTCTTACAAGGCACAGTACCATTTATGTTCTTTTCTTTTTGATTTTTGAAATATAATATAACAAACGAAGTTCAATGCTTACATAGATTTGATTGACCAAACAAACAAAGTCGATTTTTTTTAAAAAATTTATATTATGGTACTGAGTCAATTATTAATCTCTCACAAAAATTATAGATCATAATCACACACAAGAAAATTTATAAAATTCTGACAATATAACTGTCCCAATTATGTTCATTCTATTTTTGTTTTTTCAAAGATAACAAATGAAGTTAAATTATTTTTAAATTTTGTATGTATGATCCTAAACTACTAAGGATAGTACCATAAAATTTTAAGATTATTATAAAGCATTTAAAATTTTATAAAAATCTCACAGTGTTTCTGCCAAAAATTTAAAATATTTAAAAAAATCATTTTTTCAACAAATTTTCATAGGAGATGACTTTCCTAAGGGTTATTGGACCAAATCCGGCTCTAAAAGTTTCAAAACCGGCCAAAAAACACTAAATTTCGGTGAAACTTTGGGGTTACTGTAGCAATTTTAATTTTTTTTTCGGCCGGTACTTTAGATTTCGGGGTGGTCCGAAATCCGAAATTTCGCCAAAATTTGGAACCCTGGTTCCCAATCTTTCACAGTGAGAAGTATTTCCACCATCTCACTTGTCAGATATGTTCTTCTCTCTGATGATTCTTACAGATAGACTAAAAGCAGACTCTGAAAAAACTGTGGAGACAGGAACTGTTAACACATCCCGTGCTAATATGGAAAGCACCGAATATGTTATCTTGTGCTCGTTTCACCACTGTAAAATGCTGAAGTCCTCATCTTGGTGGTATCCACTGGGTCTCTATTTGAAAAATCTTCTCAAAAACAAAACTTGTGCATGTCAAAATGCAAATAGCTCAATGATTCTTTTTAAAAAAAATATATATCTTGGGAGCTTGCTTGATCAAGTTTTGCGTATCTATTTTCAATTGGTATCGGACTTTTACGATTTTGAGGTATTTTGAGGAACTCATGATCATGAAAATTGATTCTCCATTAAGTGGTCTTGAATGATAAATTAATCAATTCTTGGAGATCAAAGGAATCAATCGTTGAGTCATTCTCTTGAAGCTCAAATGAGTTATATATGTTTGCTTTGATACCTTCGAGTTCTTGAAAGCTAAGAGGTATTGTTCTTTACAAGTGGTATTTTCTACCCTATTGTATTTTTAAAGTTCACAGGGTAATTAAAACTCATCTGTATGAGTTTCCCTCTTCGAAGCTCAATTGTAAGTTCAATCTCTCAAGGACTCTCTGAGTGAGATCCCTTGTATATTGAATTATTTAAAAAGGGACAAATTCATATCGCGTTTATTTTGAATGAAAATATTTTTCTTAAGTGATACACTCATTCAAAATGTTCTTTACAAGTGGTATCTCTTTCAAAGTATCACTTGGAAATGAGGTATTTACATGTGGTATCAATTGAAAATTCATTCAAACAAGTGGTTCTTCAAACAATGCCTCTTGAGATCATTTTTACTTGGTATCTTTCCTTCTTTCTCAAGTGGTATCGATTTTATTTTCAAAAGCTTGAAAATCTTTCATTCAAATGATTTTATTGAAAATTTGAATCATTTTTGAATGGTTTCCTCATTTAAGCCCTATTAGGCAAAATAATGGACTCTTCAAGTGAGTCACGATGTAATGTTGAAAAGTCTAATAAAATGAGGAGTATTATTTGAATGTGTTCCAAATAATCTTTTTGTCCTTAACTCTAAATATGGCATCTTTTCAAGTGGTTTACTCCTTACGCCATATTTCAAAAGTTTGCAAAAACATTGGTTTTCATTCTTTAAAACCAAAATTCTTTGAAATGATCATATGAGTTTATTTCAAATCCTTTTATCACCTAAATTCAATTACTTCCCTTGCCAAGCTCCGTACTCTTTCACTTAGCACTCGATGTTTACAAGTGGTATCTTTGATACCCAAAAGATCTCCTTTTGGATCGATCTTCCATTTTTGATGTTTAATGAAAAAAGGGGGAGAAATATTGTGAGTTTAATTCCCTCATTTGGAACTTTGAGTGAAGATTGCCAAAAGGGAGAGAAAATTTGTGAAATAATTTAAGAGTTTAACAAATGGTATGAGAGCTTGGATTTATTGATTAAGAGGGAGAGATTGATTGGAAAATTTTTGTGAAGAAGATTCCCTCCTTTGTGTTTAAATGTTCTATATGTCAAAAGAGGGAATTTTTATTTTAATGCCAAAGAAGGACATGCAAATTTAAAAAATGTATTATGTTATTCGATCTTTGATCTTCAAAACCCTTTCATGCATTGTTTTTCATCCAAATATAGAATTAATATAAGATTTGTCATCAATCACCAAAAAGGGGGAGATTATAAGTTCAAGCTCCATTGGTTTTGGTGATTGGTTTTAGATTAATGCTTAATCTTTGTTTAATGACAAATCATTATGAGGCTAACATGTTTATTAAGCTTTATTCTTATTAGTCTCAAATTTGGATGGAAAATGAAAAACCCAAGGTATGCACTCGTATTTATTTTACTATCCTATTGCATACTTAGGATTCAAGTTAAAGGATTAACTCTTCCATTGCTTATACATTAAACATATGCATTATATTTCAAATTTCATACATTACATGAATGAACACATCTAAGGGGAGTTCATAATTTAACTTAATATTTCAATAGTATTAATCAATGTCTTCTTGCCAAATAATATATATGATCAAGACTTTGAAACAACCCTTTGAGTATATATATAACTTGTGTAGTAGTAATGTACTCATGCAAATATAGGATAAACTCAAATGCTATCTAAGATTGATTATGTGCATATTGTTTCCAAGTTCATTTATTTATATGCATATATTTAATAGAGTTTATTCTATAGTTAATGGTCTCAAGAGTATTGATCCATTTCCATCACTCCAATATATTGGATCTTTACTTTGAGAATCCATCAAAATAAGTATATAAAACTTGTGTAGTTATATATACTCATATCAATTTAAATGGAATTTAAATTGACATTCGCTTGTCTTTTAATCAATCAAAGAACACTTCATCATTTGTTGATGATGTTCCTTTGTTGATTAAAAACAAACGAAAAGCTCTTAAGTATAATGAAGCATTAGTTGTATCAATGTACTCAAGACACAATTAATCATTCCAATTGATTTGGGTTGTACTCAATCAATCTTGGGGGCTTCCACTATGTGTTGATGGAGTGCAAGTGATGATTGAGATAACCGTGTTTGTTGGACTAACAATAGGTTGAGTCCAACGATGATACATAATCGGGAAGAAAAGGTCATCATGTATTGATGAGCTTAAAGGAGATCCCGAAGTAAATAAAAGAGAAAAGTAGGTTCATCATGTGATGATGAACAAGACGAGATTCGATCTTGGAGAAAAGAGAAAAGGAGGTTCATCCTAGTAGATCGCTAGAGGCAAAGGTATAACTAGCTAGGGCTAAGGATGTGTTTGTAGTCTTTTACCGGTCTCGGTGTTTAGACGGGAGACCAGGTTGCTAGTTGGGTGTCGTACTATTAAGAGGAGTTGAGTCTTTTAGCTTGAGCTTCATCATGTGTTGCTGAACTCAATCTAGTTCACTCTAACTCACTCTCTTATTTTGATTGTGCATGAGCTAAGTATTTGCATGTGTTGTAAATAAGGGAGTTTATGCTTGCTTCTTATTGAATCTTAATTGATGTGGTTCTTGCATGGAGCTATGGATTTGCATGTGTTTCTAAAAGGAAATAGCTCATGCAATTTAGTTTAAGTGGTTTGCATGGAGCTAGAGATTTGTATGTGTTGCAAATGGAAAGCTCATGCATTTGAGTTAAATGCTTGTTTTTGCATAGAGCTAAGTTTTGCATGTGTTGCAAAAGAAGAGAGCTCATACAACTTGATTTAAATGGTTGTTGTTTGCATGGAGCCAGATGTTTGCATGTGTTGCAAATAGAGAGCTCATGCATCAGTCTTAGCATGTGACTTGATCATGTGTTGATCATCACAAGGCTAAGAAAGGTTTATGTTTTGTGTTTGCAAAATGAGTTTTTGCAAAATGTTGGTTTAATTGAGTCTTATCTTGGAGCATGTGAATAGGATTTGCAAATATGTTTACAAATTGACTTGTGAAAGATCGAGATGGCGATCAGAGGGGGGTGAATGATCTCAAAATAAAATTTTCAAACCCTAATACTCCAACCAACAGCCTCACAACATCAAAGAGCAGTGGAGATAGCGAAAAACCCAAAAATATCAGCCAGAGGCTGGCACTATCGCTCACAGGCCCGGTAGTGCCAAATGAACAAGAGTCCCGCACTACCGGGGTATCAGATCAGATCGCCGGTTGCAATTGTAGCTACAGGAAATCAAAGATGATGAACAATAATTTCAGCCCGCGTTCAAAAACAAAAATTGAGGAATCATTTGATCGGCTAATCCAAACTTAATGAAACTTTGTGGACACCTTCCTATGGTTGTCAGGAACCTATTCCAACCGGCGATTGAAAGAATCGACATCAAAGTTCTGACCTTTTTCAAATTTACGGAAGGGTGCACAAAAACGGGTTCAAGAACGAAAACTTTGCCCTTATCTAGCTCGTGGGTTCTTGATGATCAAGATGATCCTGGATGGCTTCCCACATGTCATAGCAAGCTAGAACACAAGTCAAGAACACCAGAAACCCGATCTTCCAAGAATCATCCTCTTAAGAACAACAATCGGTTTCTTGCAAAGAAAAACACAAGATTCGCCTAGATGATTGGGATATGGTCTAAAGAAGACTCATCCATCAATCATACATCCTCAGCAAAAGATCCAAAAGCATTTAAAAGGAGGGACCAAATTGCATAAATGTAAATTGCTAGAATGTAAAGATTGAATTTAAGTGCGGAATGTAAATGCGAAAAATAAATTCAGAATTGAGAGGAATGGTTTTTCATTTCTGGGAGGAAGGTTTACAAAGCCTCACAACAAGGTGAGCACACAAACCTCTAAACCCTTCAAGTGAGGGAGGGCTACCTCTACCCCTCTATTTATACTACCTTTGGGCAACCTACCACCCTTGGATGAGCTTCTAAACCCTAGAGCACTCATCAAAGGCTAGGATTAACCCACTCAACCAGCCAGCAAGGGTTCACCCAAAACCCACAACACATAATGGGTTTTCTTGCACGGTTTTCAAAGCACACTAATTAGACCCGCTAATCTATCAACTAGACCAAGATCCAATGGCCCTCATTGATCCATACAACGCCTAGCTAGCATCTCAACCGTTCCTTGTCTTCACGGCTTGCCATGACTCTGTCTCCGATCATCTTCCGGTGATCCTCGACCGTCTGGACCTCCGACGCTCCTCGTCTAGTCCCGGTCATCCTTCGCCTCACCATGATCTAGCATCGTCGACCTGCAAACATCAAAAACAAGGAACCACATCACATAGCAATGTCCAAATTGATATGCAATAAATCATCCAAATTCTTATTTTAATTTCACTATGTTGTCCGGCACTACCGCTCCCACATGGCCGGTAGTGCCGCTCCTGAAGAACCAACGAAAACACCCTCACTGGAATATAACTACCGGACCCCTGGCCAGTACTGCTGCCCCCTAGCCGGCAGTACCACCTCCTCATGGCAGGTGCTGCCGCTTGGCCGGCACTACCGCGCCCACATGGTCGGTAGTGTCGCTCCTGGCAGACAGCACTCAAATTGCTTCAAATTTGAAATCACATTCAAATTAAACTCAAACCAGAGCAATCCAAGCTCAAATTTAGTCAATTACTCATCACCAACAAGGATAGACCTCCACATAGTCTTTTAATCTCCCCCTTGATGAGTATATTGATAAACATCATAAAAGGCATAAATTTGAGTTTGAATGAGAGAGGAAGAAAGCAATTTGAATGTAAAGCCAAAACTTGGTCCAAAGAGAAAGATATAAGATCATGACCAAGTTGACAGGAAGAAATTTAGAGCAAAATCAAGAAAAGAGCAAGTTTTCCACAAAAGCTCTAAAATCCAATCATAAGTGCTAGATGTGATTATGTGATTATGATCCATAAGAAATAGCAAAATTTTATAAAGATCATAAGAACCAAATAAGCTTTCACATTTTTATCTTTTTAATGATGCCTTTTCTATGTTTTCTCCCTCTTTTGCCAATATAGGCATCAAAATGGAATTTTCTCCCCCTTTTTATACATGCATGAAATGCAACCTAAGGGAGCTTTGAAGATTATCCAATTGATTACAATGACAAGATATGACACCAAGCTTATCAATCTCAGATTATGACTAAACTAAGACATATCCAAGAGCACACACATTTTGTGAAAGGGCTCGGTTTACAATATTTCATTTTAGCAAGATTTGACAAGTGCCAAACTTAGCAAAGTTTCAAAGCTAGAAGCAAAACCACTCAAGGATCAAATGGAAAACCTAGAGTTCAACCCACTCAACACTTTGGGGAATTTTGAAGTGCATATAAGGTCCTTTGAGCTCATTTTTCAATTTATGCAATTTTTCTTTAAGACTTTGAAAAACATAGCGGGGTGCAAATGTTTGACATTATTTGCATTCTTTACCCACTTATGTGTTTGAAATTTTGCATTTTGTTAATGATTGACTCAAGCCATTATCGATCATCTCAAGAGTAACTCTTAAGAGAATGATCTTGGTCATACACAATATATTTCAAATTCATCCCAAGTGTAATGGGAAGCAATCTCGTGAATATAAAGTGGTGAAATCAATTTTGCACAAAAGAATCAAATTTTCTTGATTTCAATTTAGCACATATGAGCAATTCTGAAGGACTCAAATATGGATCAACCAAATTTCACCCAAGTTACTATAGGGACTCTAGAGAAATCCAAAATTTCACAATTCATGGTAAAAACCCCTAAAGAAGAAACTTAGTAAGTAAAAGCAACATGTTTCATCAAGTTTTCATTTAAAGCTTTCAAATTTTTCAGATTTTAATAAAACTTAGTATGATAATTGAACTTGGACTTATCTAAGCTAGTGATTTTCTTCAAAAGATATAGCATGATGTATTTCATGAAGGTTGAGTCAATTGCATAATGGACAAAGCTCATAAAATAGAAAATACAGTCTATATGCAATGCATGAACAGATTCCCAAACTCCCCCTCAACAAGTGAATCAATGTTAATCTCAAATCTGGTTAAAGTTGAGTTATTATCAAGATTAGGCATTAGGAAAACCCAAATGAACTCAAAAACAACCAGAAAGACAATGAGGAGAAGAAGTCAAGAAACTGCAAACTAGATGGCTATTGAGCATATAGAAGAGACTCACTACGGCTCAGACTCGCTCTTATCTTCCCCGGTGACTGACTTAGGGAAGCTGACTCTAGATCCCAACTAAGTAGTGCACATAGACCCTGTCTACTCAGGAGGCCCAACACCTGCTAGACTTATAAGACTGTGAGGGAACTCAACCTAGAGTGAAGAGAGAACAGTTAATCACGCATGATAGCAACCTAAAGCATAAGATAAGAGGTCCATGCAAAGCATGCCAAAAGTCTAAGTGAGTGAACTCAACTCAGGAAAAATAAGCCCAAAATCACCTAGAAGAAACACAAAGGAAGGAAAAGCAAAGCTGGAAGATAACATATTATACATAATATACAAACCAGCTCCCCCTCACGATAGGCCGTAAGGGCTCACAACTCCAAGCTCACTCCTCAAGGCAACAAATCCGGAGCTATTCAAAGGCTTGGTAAAGATATCGGCTAACTAGAGGTCGCTCTCTACAAACTGAAGCGTGATATCCCCCTTCTCCACATGGTCTCTAAGGAAGTGATATCTAACATCAATATGCTTGGTTCTGAAATGTTGCACTAGGTTTTTAGCAATGCAAATAGCAAAAGTATTGTCACAAAAAAGTGGCACACTCTCTATCTCTAACCCAAAGTCCCGTAAGGTCGATCTCATCCAGAGCACCTGGCTACAACAACTGGCTGCAGTAACATACTCGGCCTCAGCGGTGGACTGTGCAACTCCGGACTGCTTCCTAAACAACCAAGAAACAAGAGAAGTGCCAATGAAATGGCAAGTACCAGAAGTGCTCTTCCTATCTATCCTACAGCCAGCAAAGTCGGCATCGAAAAAGGCTCTCAGGGACAAACAAGAAGAGGAAGAGTACTAAATACCATAATCAGTGGTAGCACGAAGGAACATGAAGATGCGCTTCACCGCCTGGCGGTGAGAGACGCGAGGAGAAGCCTGAAATCGAGCATATAGACACACAGCGAAATGTATGTCCGGTCTCGAAGCAGTGAGGTACAAGAGAGAGCTGATTATGTTTCGAAACTCCTTTTGATTAGCAGGCTCACCATCCTCATCCGGCTCGAGGACAGCAGTGGTGGCCACAGGAGTCATCACCGGCTTCCCGTCAAACATATCAAAACGCCACGGAGGTCACGGGTATACTTGGCTTGATGCAAGAAAGTACCCTTCCGAGTCTTCTTGATTTGGAAGCTAAGAAAGTAGCTCAACTCTCCCATCATACTCATCTCAAACTCTGTGCTCATTACCTCAGAAAATTGAGACACAAGCGAATGAGATGAACCACCAAAAATGATATCGTCCATATAAATCTGGATGAGAAGTGATAGAAGGATAGGTCCTGACCTTTCGATGAGAGGGCATAGTTTCGATTGGGAGGGAGAAGACGTTGGCGATCCGACTACACCGTACCCAAACAATGCGCCTTAGCAATCGTTACACCGACTCTCGAAGCTGTTATTGATCTTGCTGGTGCACGATCAACCTGACCATGAAGACCTTTGTCCCTGCAAGCAATCGAAAAACACGCAAGAACAAGATGAACAAGCAACTGAAATTAGAATTGAAACCACGAGTTCCATCAGAATCACAAAAGAGGGGTTTCCGAAGACAGGTAATTCGGACGGTTTAGCCAACACGCGCAATTACAAGAAGTAGCAACTGCTATATTTAATCTAAAAGAAAACCTGCCTCCCTAATGGCAGCGGCTGGCTGTTTATATGGTGGAAGGTACGTCCAGGAACCCTAGGGCGCAGGCTAAAGTGGGCTTTCCTTGTTACAAGGCCAAAGGCTCACTTTTACTCGGACTAGAAAAGTGACACCACTTGTTTGGACGATTCCCATTGACTCAGAAGGAGTTTAGATGTCATTCTAGATCCGTTGGAAAGTAGACTTGATAATCTTTCGGTGAAGTACAAGAACACTCCAAACGGAGTCCAGATGCAGCCGTGGCAGCTGAAATAAGTCAGCCCTGTCCTGGAGTCGAATCTAAACCCATCTTATGCACGTCCTTCGATACTTCAGCTTGCTTGGTTCCTCGCCCTGGTTCCTGAGGCAAAGGACATCATCACAATAATTAAATAGAACTCCATCCATTGAAATGTTTATATGCAGCCCGAGGAACGCATTCACCTAGTAATTGAGTTGACGTGCGCGAGCTCGAGTAATCAGTCCTTGTATTACAGCAGCGGGTTCCGATTGATGTGTAGGTGATGGATTTGCAGGTGTGGCTATATCCATAGAAGTGATAGCCTCATCAAGAAGAAAATACGACTCATTGTGTCTGATGAACAGAGTCTTGTCTACTACGCCCATCTTGAAGTCATGGCTGAGAAGATAAGAATTGAGCCTCTCATACCATGCTCTAGGGGCCTGCTTGAGTCCATACAGAGCTTTGGAAAGCTTGTATACATGACTCAGAAACTTGTGGTTCTCAAATCCTGGAGGTTGTTTGACATAAACCTCTTCCTCAATATAGCCATTGAGGAATGCACTATTGACATCCATTTGATAGAGCTTGAACATCCGGGATGCGGAGAATGCAAACAAGATCCTAATAGCCTCTAGTCTAGCTACAGGGGCAGAAGTCTCCTCAAAGTCAAGACTCTCAACCTGAGAAAATCCCTGTGCAACTAGCCTAGCCTTGTTACGATTGACAACCCCATCTTCACTCTGCTTATTTTTGAACACCCACTTAGTCCCAATGACATTATGACTAGATGGGCGCTCTACAAGCTGCCAGACTTTGTTCCTCTCGAAGTTTTCAAGTTCCTCATGCATAGCATTTGTCCAAGACTCTTCAGATAATGCATGACTCACATCCTTCGGCTCAAACGAGGCAATAAAGGCAGAGTGAAGGCAGAAACTGGACAAACCAGATTTTAAGTGAGTGAGCCACTCAAACAGATCGCCGATGATCTGATCAGGTAGATGAGAACACTGAATATGACGGGGAGGTCTAGAAACAGAAGTGGCCTCTACCTCATGCACAGAAGAGGTAGGAGCAGAGCTACTAGCTGCATGAGAGTCAGAGGGCAAGAGCTGGCCCTCCTGAGGTGCAGAAATAGAAACAGGTGGCACCTCAGGTGTAGAGGGGACTGGATCAGGTGTAACACCATCATCTCTATCATCCTCATCCTCTACAAAGATAGTCTCGAAGGAGGAAGAAGAGCTTGAAATGTCAGGTCTAGATCCTGGGCTAGCCTCATCAAAGCTCACCTCACATATCTCTATGATCCTATGCGCATCGCAACTCCAGACCCTATAGCTACAAGAAGAAGTCGAGTAACCCAGAAAGATACCATCAAAAGAACGAGACTCAAACTTATCCAGGTTACCAGACTTCAAAATAAAACACTTGCAACCAAACACACGAAAATGAGAAACACTGGCTTTCGCCCATACCTCAACTCGTAAGAAGTGTGGTGCAAATGTTCTCTTAAGAATACACGATTTCAAACATGACAAGCAGTAGCTACAGCCTCAGCCCAAAACTTCCTAGGAGTGCTGTACTCGTCTAGCATCGTCCTGGCCATCTCTACCAGGGTCCTATTCTTCCTTTCCACTACGCCATTTTGCTGAGTGACGTAGGGAGAGGAGAACTGATGCTCTAAACCAGACTCCACAGAGAAACTCTCAAAATAGGAGTTCTTGAACTCCGTGCCATTGTCACTACGTATAGCTCATAGGGCACCAGAGAGCTCAAAAGACAACATATGAACCAAACCCCTAAAATGGGTAAAAGCCTCATCCTTCGAGGTCATAAAAAACACCCAAGAGTACCTCGAAAAATCATCAACAATGACAAGAACATACCACTTCCCACTCATTGACTTCACTCTAACTGGACCAACAATGTCCATATGTAAAAGCTGTCCTGGTGCATCAGTCATCACAACAGTGACTGAGGGATGAGAAGCAACAACCATCTTGCCATGTCAGCAGGGAGAGAAAACTAAGTCTTTAACCATTTTGAGTTTGGGCAAACCACGAATGAGGTCGTGGCTGTTAACTCGGGTCAAATGATCAAATCCAATGTGACCAAGTCTCCTGTCGCCTCCTCATGGCCGCTACTGCCGCTTGACTGGCACTACCGCGCCCACATGGCCGGTAGTGCCGCTCCTGGCAGACAACACTCAAATTACTTCAAATTTGAAATCACATTCAAATCAAACTCAAACCAGAGCAACCCAAGCTCAAATTTAGTCAATTAATCATCACCAACAATTATAGAAGAAAATTTTAAAACCACCTATTCACCCCCCCCCCCCTCTAGTCGGCATCCTCGATTTTACATCTTTAGCTCTACCACTCCATATGTCAGATGTCAAAGACACAGAAAAAGCACAGGTACTAAATTGCTCTTTAATCAAATCTCTAGTTTTTGTCTGTCTACAAACTGCAGAAAAACTAGGATTATGAGTGGTCATAATATAGTTTTCAAATGCAGACGACTCACCAAAGTTTAAAGGAAGATTGATAAGTGATTAAACGACAAAGAGATTCATGAGTTACCTCGGGATTGTAGTCCCAGTTGTAGGATCAAGGATAACCGACTAGAGAGGGGTGAATAGGAGGTTTCTATATTTTTCGGATCTAATTGCAATAAATAAAATTACTAAGCAGGAAAAGCAATTTTCGACAATTCAACCTAAATTCTCTCGGGTTCACTAAGTGCTCCAACAATCTAAATATAAGCAAGATATAATTCTAAGCACAAGAACAATACACTTAAATTGCTAGAAATGCAAATTTTGCACAAGAATAGAAAATTCAAACCACAAGAAAATGAGACACAAGAATTTATCACGTGGTCTCAGAGACTTGCCGGTCTCACCTAATCCACGTTGAAGTGACCTGAACAACTTCAAGCCGGCTCCAATCACTTGAGCTTTCCTCGAGCACTTGGTAGTTCTTCCCCACTCCGGGTAGGTGAACTCCGACCTTCACAACTTGCCGGAGCTTCTCACAATCTCCGTTGAGAAGCTCACCGCACACGAACGCCTTGATTTGCATGTGTTGCAAATTGGAGAAGCTAATGTTTGCTTCTTATTTGAATTCTTAATTGTTTTGGTATTGCTTGGAGCTAGAAGTTTTGCATGTGTTGCAAAAGGAGAGAGCTCATGCAACTTGATTTTAATGGTTGTTGTTTGCATGGTGCTAGAGGTTTGCATGTGTTGCAAATAGAAAGCTCATGCATTTGAGTTAAATGCTTTGTATTTGCAAAATGTGTTTTTACAAATTGTTGATTTGTTATTTGCAAATGTGTTTTGCAAATAAGCTAGAGGATATGGATTTTGATCCTAGAGCATGTGTTGGCATTTGCAAATATGTTTTGCAAAGTGTCGCAATCATGTGTTGATCCTTACATGGCTAAAGGATTGATCTCATAGCTTTCAGTTTATTTGCAAATGTATTTTGCAAAATATTGGTGTTCATGCATTTGATTTTGGAGCATGTGATTAGGATTTGCAAATGTGTTTTGTAAAATTATTTTGATTATGAGTTGATCATCACATGTCTCAAGATTTGATCTTATTGACTCTTGCTAGCTTGTAGTCACGCTATTGGTCAAGTCTATGTGAAGTATTTTGAGAAAATCACTTTTAGACTTGAGTGGCTACTTTGGATTTTTTTGTGATTTTGGGAAATATCTATGGTTGCTTAAATCTTGAAAATAGGTGAAGATTTTAGCCCTATTGATAAGCTTCGTATAGAATCCAAGATCACCTAAATCGGACTTCGGAATATGTCGGTAGTTATTTTCTAGAAAGGCTTTTCTGGAGGTAGCCTGAGTCCGGCACTACCGCCCGTGGGGGCCGGTGTACCGCTCGAGCGGTACTACCGCTACTTTGACTGCGGTAGTACCAGGTATATAGCCGTTAGCCGACAGTTGGGATCGAGGCCGGCAATACCGGGCCTCATAGGGCGATAGTGCTAGGTTTTTGCTGTTTTCATCCCATTTGCCCCCCAACGGCTAGTTTTCGTGTGACGGGGCTATAAAAGGACCCCATATGGGGCAAGGTTAATCATGTTGATTCTCTTGAGTGTTTGGGGTGAGTTGTGCAATTGTTGCACTCTCATATTTACTTCTTGAGCTAAGGGTGAGCCTCTAACTACATGTGTTGCAATTAGAAAGTGGATTGAGGGCCTCTTGTGCATGTGTTGCATTGAGGAGGATCCTAGTGCATGTATTGCACTTAGGAGGTCACCGGAGTGCATGTGTTGCACTAGGTGAAGTTCAAGCTAGGTGTTTGACTTGTTACTCTTGGTGGTTGCCGACTTCTAGACCGCGTAGAGCGTCGTGCGTGGGAGCTCTTAACGGAGGTTGTGAGAAGCCCCGGCAAAAGTTTGTGAAGATCGGTGCTCGCCTATCCGGAAGGGTAAAGAAGCAACCACTAGTGGAATCGAGGCGGGTGCTCAATTCGTGGAGCCAGTCCAAAATGATTTGGGCTAGCTTCAACATGGATTAGGGGAAACCGGCAAGTCTTCGAACACCACGGCAAAAAGTATTGCGTCTCTTTGTGTTTCAATTCTTTATTTATATTCAAGCAATTTATGTTCATAGAATTGATTGTTTGATTGCTTATATTTAGAATTGCAATTTGTTGTTAGAACTATTTAGTTAGTAAACTTAGTGAGCCTAGTTGATTTAGGCCTTAATTGTTAAAACTGAAACTAACTTCCTGCTACTTTTACCGATACGAATACTATTGCTCTATCTGACAAGAAAGGCTAAATTGACTCACACTGAGTATAAGACTGACTGCTTAACTGAATACAAACTTAGCAAAACTGACTCTTACTCTGAAAACCGAAAGTTACAAGATTAATCTAACAGTTTATGTCCAGTGTCCAGCTTCAAGCTGAAAACAACAGCAGCCTTCTCAACTACAGGAAAGATAGCTTCCGATGTATGAAAATGAATATAGACAGGGTATTCAAATCGAGGAAGTCATTGATGCCTGTAGAGTCTTTAACAGCTAGAAATGGAATATGAGATACGCTCACTCTAAATCTATTAAATCATCCTTACTTGAATGATAAACTATAAAATTTCTTAATATAAATTCCACATAGGCGCACGAGTTTTATTTCTAATGAGGGAAGCACGAGAAAGTTGCCATCTTTAGTCGCAGTTTGGGACAGAGCACATAGTTAAAACAACATAATACATGCACCTTGATGTGGTGTCCACGAGGAAGGAGTGGAGAATAGAAGGCGTGCCCTACATGGCCACATGCCTCGCACGTCTTATCATCCGGTTCAACATTAATCCATCCTCTCCTTGCACAATTAACAGGACTAATAACCTAAAAAGGACTACTCACTATCAGCTAACAAGAAAGTAAGAGATGCTTCAGCTGAATGCTCAGCCATCAACTATAGTGCTACCTCCCTTCCGATTCAGAAACGAACTGAAGAAACAGCTGTTAATGAACCAAGTGCTTCCATAATTGAACAAGGATAACACGTAGAACATTATCTAGCACTCCAATTCGTGCAATTCCAGAACATAACCAACATTCAATTAGAACTTTAACTGGTCTATCAAGAGAGACCGCAACAAAACAGCCCTTTTAATCTACAAATTTCATTGACAACCACTTACATTCCACAGCGTGCCGAATCATCTTAATTAGGAGTAAAAAATTCCCAAAACCAGTAGCCCCGGTGACCACCTAACCGCCACCAATCCACTAAGCAATGCAGAGACTGTACGCATTGCAAGTAACACGAAGGGTGGAACCGGGCAACTGGATGTACCTTGGGCTTGGCAAACCAGGTCATGGCCTTGAAGGACGCGAGCCGCCGCATGAGATCGCCGCGGTCCCACAGGCGGCATGATGGCGGCGGTGGCAAGATCGCTGCTGTGGCCGCCACCTGCAGTGAGAGCCGCGACCCCCGCACTATCCCGAACCTCCGACACCTTCCCCGCCCTCCTGGAGCTGCACACCAGATCGGATCAAAGCCACATCGAAACCGCACAGATGGGAAGGTGCGAGAGGAGAGGTACGAGCCAGCCTAGGGCTACTAACCTGGGAGCAGAGGGGGCGAATGAGGAGGGTGCCGGGACGGGCCGAGGGCAGTGGGACTCGGGGAAGACGTCGAGAGACGAAGCAGGTGGAGGGCGCCGGGAGGTCCAGGAGGGCAGAGGGCGGCCTGGGCGACAACGGCGGGAGAATTGGGCAGCGGCATAGTGGCGAGGGAGGGTGGCGGTGGGATGCCTCGGCCGCTCGGCCACTCGAGTTCGGGGGAGACGAGGAATCTGGAGATGACGGGAGATGGATCGGTCGGATATCCGAAGAAGTTTAACCGGATATATCCAAGAAAATATTCAGAATATCCCGATCCGACGGATAATAATATCCCTAATCCGAAGCCGAATCCGAAATAAAGTATCTGAAACCGATACCGAATCCAGGAATTATCCAAAAAAATTATTCGAATCCGATCCGAACACATCCGGTCAGTCTGTCGGTTGCAAATTATCCGATCTGATTACACCCCTAAATGCAGGTGGGAGTATTTATAACCCCCCACCAACCAAATATGGTCGTTGGTTAGAAAGATCTCAAAAATACCTTGGAAGCTCGGTCATAGCCAACGATCGCTACAATGCATTAAATGCACTGTCAGTGATCGTTGGTCACTGTGGCTGGTATGACCGGAGGGGGTCCGGTCATACCAGGCTTCAAATATGCCCCCTCGGCCAAAATACCTTCCCTCTGGAAAAAATAGACCGGATTGTCCCCGGTCATACCGCTGGCCGGTATGACCAGACTCAGTCCGGTATGACCGGTCAACTCAGCAACCAGAGCACCTTCTTCTGTAGCACCGGCCACACGGGCCAAGAATGCATTTTTGATGCCTTTTGATTTTGCTTTGAATGCCTTAGCTATCTTGTCTCGATGCGTTGATTTTCCATTTTGTCATTTTCATGCTTCCACGATCGTCGAATCTTGGACCAACCTATTCTCAATATACTCAAATGAAAATATTAGTCCTTTAATCATATAGTCATTAATTACCAAAACCAAATCAAATTAGAGGCCTAGATGCTTTCAATCTCCTCCTTTTTGGTAATTGATGACAATCCTCATGTAAGAATTGAGTTGATTTGAGATTTTGAGTATGCAACTAGAGGATCAAGTTGTATACTCAAAAACTTTATTTTAACAACATTTTGCTTCTTGGGATGAAGAGTAGATTTAGCGCATAATATTATCAAAACCATAATATTTAATTGAAAAACCCCTAAAGATGTGCATATGAGTGCAGAGTTGTTATTTCCACATTTGAGATTTTTGTAAATTTTGATGGAGTTTTCCTTTAAATATTGAGTCCGAGGATAACAATATACGAAGCATGAAAGTGAATATGAGACAATGAATCAAAGATAAAATTTTAGTGCAACGCTAGAATAAACATTTAAACCACATAAGCATTCAAATCAACATCCAACATTAAACTCCAAAAGCAACAACGAAGGTTCATTAGCTTACAACATATATATATATATATATATATATATACTAAAGCTAATCCTTCAGAGAGTGATTAAAAACTTCAAATCTTCAAACTTCTCCCCCTTTGGCATCAAGAACCAAAAAGAGGGAACTTTAGGGCAAGCTCAATACGAAGGAGGTGGCAGAGGAGGTGGAGTACGGCGATGCCCATAGAGATGAAACACTAGCACTGCCAGCTCAGTACGGTACTCCTGGAACGATGAGCGAAGCTCCTGAATGGTAGAATCAATAGAGTCCAGCCATCCATGAACCTCCTCAACAACCTTGCGAGTCTAGGATTGATACTCATCTATACGAGTAAAATTGCTCATCATGTCGATCCTGAGACTCGCGAAGCTATTCATCATAGCACTATGCAGGATATCAAAGTTTTCATGAGACAAACCAGAGTAGAGCTGTTGCGTTGGATGAGTCTGTGGCTCCTCCTCCTCAAGATCCTACTGCGGTGACTGCTGTGAGGACTGACCTCTCTGTGCCTGAGGATCTGCCTCTCGTGGCTTGTGGGTGCTGCCACAACCACCATGGTATCTCGTCACCCTCTTGATTATCATCATAATGTATGTGGCAAAGTAGATCCTCTTGCCACGATCTGCAGCAAATGAGTGCATCTCTCAAAGAATAAAATCAACCACATCAAATTTTTGCCTATTCATGATCTTCCTCATAATGTTTCAAGCATAGCCTCTAATCTCATCGAAGTTACCGCTTTTAGGATGACTGGTAACTCGTACAATCCTGTTTATGAGGCTAGATGTGGGAAGGAGGTTGGTCATTTTACCTGGCCTCCTGACATGAGCTGCTGGATCATAGAAATTATATTGATCTGAGAGAGGGAGAATCCTGTCACTGTGTATCTTAGGTTGCCCACCATGAAAAATGCCCCAAGCATGCTCAATCTCTTCCTTTGAAGCTGTGCACACTACAGAGTCTGTCATCCATGTAATTTCATCATAGGAGTACGGAATATGGAGGGTGACATAAAATTGACGAATCATGTCGTCCTTGTAGTCACACCTCATACTGACAAACTCCGCCAGGCCAGCTCCATGAAAGAGCTTGGGCACTCCAACAAATAGTGGGATTTTTCTGATATGCTCCCAACTCACCCACTTGTGATATGCGAATTCCTTGTTCAGATAAATCTCATGATATACTTTCTGTTGAAACATGGATCTGAACTTGTCAAGAGTGGCACTACGGGGCAGCATATACTAATTAGCTTGTCGCAATGAAAAATATCTCTCTCCTTTAATTTTCCTTAGAAACAATGTGGGCTCAAAGTCATCAAAATTTTCCTCTTCGGATTCTTCATCTTCAATGTTATTTCCTTCCTCAAAATCCACATCCATATCTGTGTTGTCATCTTCTTCTTCACTAGACTCTGAAATAACCCTATTTCCTTTCCCCCTTTTTGAACTCCTACCAAGCTCTTCTTGAATTTTCCTTCTAATTTCCCCGTGCCTCGTTACCCGAGTCTGCGAATCCTCGCTATCACTGTGATGAGGCAATGGAACACCCCTCCCACGGACTGACTTGCGAACGACTCCGCCGCCACGAGGAGGAGGCATGTTCTTGGTTCTCAGCATGGTGACTGGGAGAACAAGGGGTATATGAAGTGACAACAAGGTTCATAAGCCCTAGAGATGGATTATAATGCAAATGTGGCAAAAATATGCAATTTTAGAATTTTTGGCCAGCAATCCCGGTGCTACCGCCCACCGCCATAATGTGCCATAACCCTAAAATATATAGAATCTCGGGTTTTGAGTAGATAGGACCATTGAATGGCACATATAGACGTCACAAGTAAATAATCTACTCATTTCTACAAAAGATTTCAATTTGTTTCACAAAAATTTGCCACATTATACATCAAACCTTAGAAAAAGCAAACATGAACCCTAGGGCATGAAAATGTGTAACATCCCGAAAAATACCATAATATAAAAGTTCATATTTTGAATTTGGATATATTTATTTCTGATTTTTCTTGACCTGATTGGAATTTATTTGGATTTTCTTTGAATTTTGTATTGAATGAAAAATCAATCAACTAGAATTAAAGGAATGGATAATGGTAAAAAGCTAAAATGGTAAAAATAAAAATTTGGAAAATTTACCATGGAACCATAACCATTCTGGTAAGTCAGTAAGATCAACATGTAAAATTTTATGCACAGAAAAATGGGAAAATAAAATTTATGACACCTCTTTTTGACTAAAAACAGGACAAGCCAGAATTAATGAAAAATATTCGAAGTTTATCTGCAGCTGGAAAAATTACCACAACACCCTCATGGTAGATTTTATCTCTGGTAAAAATATCAGGATTTGATCATGTCGGCAAAGCCCTCTAATAATTCAAAAACAGAAACAATTAAAAACTAGAAATCCTAATGTCAGAATTGTTATAAAATATTCACTCAAGGTTTTGACTTGAAATTTTTGTGGAGATATCCTTAAGACAAAATGAATCACTATAAAAAGTTTGGAAAATAATTAATACGATTTAAATCCTAAAATAAATAAAATACCGAAATTCAAATCCTATACAAGTCCACAGTGTCAGAATTTTTATAATTCAATCATGCGGTATTTTAATCTCAAATTTTTACTTAAGGTTAGAAACTACCAGGAGGAGTGGGTCAAAAAGTTTCACAAAATCACACGCTGATTTGATAGCGTTTTGAATGCTCACATGGAGCTGTCTGGGCTGAGTTTATCCTTGTGACTCGCCTCTTTCACCGACGTGTGGGCCATCCTCTTTTCCGTAACGGCGCGCTGGAAGCAACGGAAACCTTTCCCTCTCTCTCTGCCCGGTGGTCCCGGACCCAGCTGTCAGTGGGCCACCCGTTTTCTTCCTCCTCCTTTTCCTTTCTCCCGGCCGAGACTCGTGCGCTGCTTGCTCCCGGGTCTTGCCTCTCTGCGTCTCAGCTCAAATTGCGCTGCCCGAGCAATTGATTGCCTCCACGTTCATCCTTGAAAGCCGAGCGCCATACCCCAGTCAATCTCGTGTCATTTCTTGCCGGCAAGAAGACGTGCACCTCATCACCGAGCGGGAGTAGAGCCAGCGGTAATTCACTCGGGTTCAAATACTGTGAAGCAATTTCTCCGGCTATAAATACCACTAGAGCATTGCGCTGAGGCTTCCCCATCTCTGCATCTCCTCATTCACTCCCTAACCAAACGCTAGAGCCTGAACTCCTTTTCCCCTCGCCATTTCTGCCAAGAACCCGAAAATGGGGAGGAATCGCAATTGAGCCAAACCGGTAAGTCTCAATCCAATTATTTGCAACCGAAGCATCTCTGGGAATCGCTGAGTCCATACTACCCATCAATTTCAGCTTTCTTCTGCTGATCAACCGCCACCACTGCGCCACCTCTTCCCCACAGCCGGCCGACGGTGGCAGGCCAACCCGTCGCCTCTCCGGCCCGGCCGACCGCAAAAATGGAATGCCCTGATCCCATGGATGCTTAAAGAGCTACCGATCCAACCGGATTTCGCTTCCTCTCCTTCACCGACGAGTCTCACTTCCTTCCGCCAGCCGCCGCGGTGGCGAGCACCTCGATCGTCCCACGGTGACCTGGCAGCTCCCAGCGCGCCATGGTCCACTGGTACTAGCCATGGCCCCCACCTCGCCGGAGACTCGCCGGAGCACCGTCGCCGAGCAGCCCTAGCCGCGCCCCTATTTTCCCTCACTGCCGCGTGGGGCACTGCATCGATCGATCAAAGCGTCTTGATTCATTCGGTGAAATCGCTTTCCAAATTATGAAAACGTAATTCTTATTTTTCAGTTATTTTGTATAACCGAATTGATTCAAATGCTCATGGATTTTGCATTGTAACTCCAAATGAAGTGAAATAAAATTATTAATTCATCTAAAATCTAGTTCTTTCAGGATATGCAATAACATTTTAAAAATCTCCACTGGTTAAATTTGAAATTCAAATTCAAAGGAAAAAGCTAAAGACATGCTTCATATGGAATTTCTGTAAATAAACTTTAGAATGAATAATACTAATTTTAGTAAAATACTCATACTTACAGGAGTTCAAATATATAAAAATATTTAAATTCCATTAAAGTTTGAACTACTTGCTAATAAAGATTGTAATCAATATATTAGGAGTTTAAATAAGCATAATTTGAATAAGAGAAATATGGAATAATTAAAAATTGGATTCTAAATATTAGTATGTCAGTAAGATACCTGAGTTTGCCAAAATAATAAAGAAGTGAACTTGAATTGAACTATCCTGAAAAATATTAAATAACCTAAATACAAATGTGCATAGATATGTATAGAAAGTTGATTAGTTAATATATGGATCAAATGAATCTTAATAATCACTAAAACAGTTTTATTATACCTCTGGCATTGCAAGAATCTCAGATATAAAAATATATTTAAGGTTTACTATATAAAATAGAAAATGTTTAATAGTTGGAGTGTTAATGTTTGAATAATTGGAATAGTTGTAACTTTCGTAAATAAACTCTGAATTTGATGAAACCAAATCCCATGACCTCGAAAAATAGTACCCTTTCTATTTATACAAGAATATCTTATGTTAGTGCTAGGTTGAAATAATGTAATGATAAACCCTAATGATCGTTCATAGGAAAAACATCGCGGATAAAAGCCATTTGTCGCGAAACCAACTTTAAATCACTTCTGGTATCATGGCCTGTTAATACCTGAAAAATGAGTAGATTATCCTAGGCGGTATAGTCGCAATCTTGTATCAAAAACTGAATCTCCAGCGAGTAGTAAATTGAACTATCAAGCTTTTTCGTCAACTCGTAGAACCCCTCGTCTAAATGCAGAAATTATGGAAATTGGTTTAGAAACGATATTTAGGATATGGTCTTCCATATTCTGGAAAAATATTTCTTTTACAACTTACTTTTCAGTTTAATCTTGCTAGCTAAATACCCCTAAAAAGTATGTTTGTCACAACCCTTAACATCATGTAAGCGTTTTCAGTTAAGAAAATAATATCTCGTCTAAAAGCTAAAATGTATGAAATCAGCCTAGTTTTGTTCATCAAAGTATATGCTATCCAATTCCGAAGAAATAATCTTATTTCGTCATGTTTTGCATATAAGCTTTAATAGTCAAATAACCCTTAGTTTTATGCTTTATGAACTTCATAATAAGATTAAGTGAACCTTGTAATAAGGAATTTGTACTTAATATATTTGTATCACCAGAACCTTCTTAAAAACTATGAATAAATCTAACTAGCTAGCTTATCAGTCATAACTTATTAAGAACCCTTCGTATGTAAATCTTAAGGCTAAGTGCTATTAGCATAACCTTAACTAGTGTTTCAATTCTTTTAATCCAAATAATTTAAGCATCTATAATTCGAAATCGTAAATACTAGAATTCATTATTTTAGCCTCTTGAATTCGTAAATCAAGAATAGATAATCTATCAGAGGAAACCATGTTTTGCTCATCCTAAAAGCCATTAACTTTATAAATGTGTGTTTATCTAAATCATGAGATCTCAAAATCATATAATCCAAACCCTAAATCATCCCTGTTTTCTGCAATGAATTTTTATTTGGTTTTATGTCTGCTTTCTTTTTGCCCTTATTAAAGTTGGATATTTGCTATTTTCCGATGGATCGACGTGTAGAATCCGACGTCCCTTCCTCCGTCGTTGCCTCCGTCGCCTGTGATCGTGTCTTCGTCGTAAACGATATATAAGCAAGGCAAGCACCCCCTTTGACCATCTTGATCCCAGAATTTAATTTGCATTGTTTATTAAAATGTTTCATGCACGCGTTTACTTTCTGTAAATTCGCTATTTTGTGGTACTGGTAGTTATACCTGTTGTCTCATGAAACTTCCTTGATAAGTATGAACATGTGTACCTTGATAACCATAGATTGAGCTTAGACAATTACTTAATGTCATTTTGGGTATATGCGATTACTTTTATCCATGCTTAGCCATGCTTTTAGAACAAATGAGAATGATGATCAGATCAAAACTTGTTTCTTAAGAAATGGAAAAATGTTGGGAATAAAGCTGTTGGTTATGGGTATTTTTGCTTAAAAACCCAAAATAAAACTATGGCTTTGATGCGGGCGATTATTGGCAATAGCCGGAGGTGCAGAGGGATTTGCACGTAGTATAGGGTGGAGTATCGCCCGTGTCGGATTAAGGACCGAGCAATGGGACGCTATAGATCCAAGAATTTCGTACAACCACGAGGGCTGGTATGGGACAGTCTTAGCCTATTAAGTTGTTTAGGTGTGGCTTTGCATCTATGGAAGGCGGGAGTAATGCACAGGCATTCCGGTTTGGTCTGTCTGTAGGGGGTTTACTTACCAATGCAACGGTGTACGCCTTGCCGTGGACAAAAACGTGGTGTTGGGTGTGATGTGAAAGGAGCCACGTCCTGGGTGAGTGTTTCTGTTTTCATGGCGAGGGCCAAACGTCCCGGGCTGGTTCAAAGCCACATCTAAATAATGTAACGGCTCTGTATGATCTCTCAGCGGCACACCAAAGGAAGTGTGTCAAATGCGCTGCACAAAGAGCTGATCATTCCTTGTGGGTAAAGTGTACACCTCTGCAGAGTGTAAATCTAATCGATTAGCCGTGTCCACGGTCAAGGACACTTGGTGAAGTCATTCCAATGTTAGAATGCTTTGGTATTTTCCAAAATTGGGTTTTGGTTTGGAACTGTTTTATCGACTTTTGTTTCATGTCAAAGGATCGACATTATTGGATTCCATTTCTGGATTATTCGATATTCACGATGGGTTGTGAGTATTAATTATGCTTTACTTATTTCATATCAGTCAACTTGCTCTTTCAAATTCCGTTTACAAATAACTTGTTTTACAGTATCAATTCTGCTTTATGCAAATTAACTGTAGTAGCCTCCTTTGAAATGGCCTGCATATATTATAGGCTTTGCTCAAGTCTTGCGGAGTACGAAAGTACTCACCCTTGCTTATATGTGGTTTTTAGGTGGATAAGTTAGCGAAGCTTCGAAGGTTTCTTTCGTCGCAGGTTGCGGGATTTTCTTCGTCGAATCTTTCTAGGGATTATGCCTTGTCAGTTGCCTGTTGGTTTTGGATGGGCACACTACAAGACCTTGCTTCTTTTGCTGCTATATCTCTGATTTGTAAGAGTTTTCTTTATGTAATAGCTTTCGCTTAATTAATATTTGTTGTATGGTTGTGATTCCAATTGGTGTATGTGCGTACTAGCTACTGATCATGGGACTAGTACGGAAATGCACATTAGATTTCCATTTTTGCAAGTTTGTAAAAATGGGGGTCGTTACAAAATGCAAGGAATTTCAAGAAGAATGGATGGGGATTGATACCTTGGATCAGTAGATCGAGGAGAGACCAAGAGATTTTGAGAGAAAGTACACGGATCACGGGTTTTTCTTTTGGAGATTTTTGGAGAAAAAAAGAGTTCTTGGAGTCTTGAGGGGAGAGATGTGAAGAGAGAAGGGGGAAAGGGAGATGAGATGAGGAGGGTACGGGCAGGCCAAAGAAGAGAGAAATTTATGGTCAGATACAACAAATCTCGGGCATTAACTGCCTTTCCCCGAGATACCCGATATGACCGCAGTGAGGCCGGTCATACCGCCCTCTGGTGCTACCGCATCAGCCCCGATAGCACCGGCCCTATCAGGCTGAAAAGCAAAACAAATGTCCGAATTGAGTTGAAGTTGCTCATTTGTCCAAATAACTTGATGAATAATCTACACTACTACAAAAAGGTTTATATTAGACGTCTCATCACAGACGGTTTCTCAAAACTGTCTGTGACGATGAACATCACTGACGGTTCTATATTGCAACCGTTAGTGACATTATCACAGACGGTACTCTTCAAAAACCGCCAGTGATATACATTAATATCACAGACGGTTTTAGTTAAAAACCGTCTGTGATATCATATATTATCTCAGACGGTTTTATAACAAAACCGTCAGCGACTTATCACAGACGGTTCGTTATAATAATCGTCTGTGATAAACCACATCATGACGGTTTATCCGCATGTAACCGCTCGTGATAATATTTCAACTTTCGCGCTCTCACCAAATTTGAACTTCCCGCTTGTCCCGTTTTTTACTTCCTTTAAAATGCCAGCTCGCGGCTCTTCTCCTGCTGCTTTCTTCTCACTTCTCCTGCTCTCCTCTTCTCTTCTCTTCTCTTCTCTTCTCTCTTCTCACTTCTTTTTCCTCTCCTCTTCGAATGTTTGGTAAGTATGGTGTTCGAATCGTTCAACTAAAATGTTATAGCTCATCCTCTCCTCTTCCTCTTCCTCTTCCTCTTCCTTTCCCTCTTCTCTTCTCTTTTGCACTCTTGATGTTGCAGCGTTTTCGTTTTCGATCCGTGCACCTTTCGGTAAAACGGCCATAACTTTTGCATACGAGCTCCGATCGTGACGTTCTTGTGCTCGTTTTAAAGCTAACGAAAATTTAGAGGGCTATATTAGAAGTACACGCGAGGCTCTGAAAAAACGTCGATCTCGAAAAAACGTCGTTTAGGGCCTCAAAATGGCCTCCGAAGTTTTTTTCGTCGATTTTGCATTTTCAAGTTCTTCAGAGCAGTGACATGGGATATCTCACATCCAGTAGCTTTTATATTATGCCTGAACTAGCACAGAGCAGCTAGAACACAGAAATATCATCTATACGTGACGATATTTTTTTTGTTTCCAAAAGTAACATCACAGGCGGTTCATAGTAAAAACCGTCTGTGATAATGTTATCACAGAAGGTTCTTAGTAAAAACCGTCTGTAATGTTTGCATATCACAGACGGTTTTAGTTTGAAACCGTCGACATTGTGATCCTTAGGTCTTTCAACTAGCGTCCATACATCATTTCGAACGAAGTTGTTGAGCTCTTCATGCATTGAGTTTCCCCAATCCGGATCATCCAATGACTCATCTACACGAGAGGGTTCAAAATAAGGCACAAAAGAGTAATGTTCACAAAAACAAGTAACACGAGAACGAGTTTAAACGCCTTACTAACATCACCTAATATTTGATCTATTGGATGATCTTTGGAGATCGCATGATGAACTCTTTGAGGTAGAGTTTGAAGTTGTTGATCATCTTCCTTCTCATCCACATCTATGGGTTGAATTTGACTTGGCATTGCGGAAGTAGACGGTTCAACTTGAGTAGATGAGAGTTGATCTTCTTTATCCTCCTTTGGCTTGATGTCTCCAAGCGTCATATTTTTCATTGCTTGTCTCAATCCTTCATCACCTACATCATCCAAATTATCTTCCTTTTCTTTAGAGCCGTTAGTCTCATCAAAGTCAACATCACATGTCTCTTCAACTAAACTTTTGGTTTGATTGAAGACACGATACGCTTTACTATTTGAAGAATAACCAAGTAAGAAACTGATATCACGACTTTGAAATTTTGAGAGCCGAACACCATTTTTTAAAATATAACACTTGCAAACAAAAAGGAGAAAATAGGAGATGTTTGGTCTTCTTCCAATGAGAAGCTCATAGGAAGTCTTTTTCAAAAGACGATGCAAATAAAGACGATTTGTTGCATGGCAAGTGGTATTGATAGCTTCCGCCCAAAAATTATCGGAAGTACCATACTCATCTAGCATAGTTCTTGCCATTTCCATTAATGTTTGTTTTTTCTGTTCTACGACTCTATTTTGCTCTGGAGTGTAGGTAGCGAAAAGCACGTGCTTTATTCCAATTTCATCACAATAATCTTCGATTCTTGTGTTCTTGAACTCGGAACCATTATCAGTACGAATTTTTATTATTTTAAAGTTAAATTCATTTTAAGCCCTTTTTGTAAAACTTTTGAAAATACCGGAGGCTTCGGATTTGTCATTTAAAAAGAAAACCCAAATATATCTCAAATAATCATCTACAATGACCAAACAATAAGAATTGTCCCCGATGCTCTCATAGGTTGTTGGGCTAAACAAATCCATATGTAAGAGCTCTAATGGCCTAGAAGTGGATATGATACTCTTTGAAGGATGAGAACTAGCCACTTTCTTACTAGCTTGGCAAACACTACAAAGTTTATTCTTCTCAAACTTCACATATTTCAAGCCCACAACTATATCATTTTAAAAAAAATGAGTTGAATCATCCCAACATGAGCTAGTCTTCTATGCTATAACCAACCCAAGGAGATTTTTGCAATTAAACAAGTTTGAAGACATGACTCATTTGAGGTGAAATCAACTAAAGTACAAATTTTCAAATCTAAAACCTTTGAACACCAATGAATTATCATTTTCTTTAGAAATAACTACGCCATTTCTAGAGAATGTACAAGCAAGACCAAGATCACAAATTTGAGCAACGGATAGCAAGTTGAAATTCAACGTTTATACTAAAGAGACATTTGAGATAGAAATATCATTTGAGATAGCGATTTTACCCAATCTCAATACCTTTTCTTTGCTATTGTCGCCAAAGGTGATCTTGTCATGTTGGCCGCTCTCAACTTCAAATGTCGTGAATATTTTTCGGTTGTCGGTCATGTGTTGAGTGCATCCACTATCTAACACCCAATGCCATCCACCGGTCTTGTAGTTCACCTACAAAAGAAAATCAAACCTTTTTAGGTACCCAACTTTGTTTGGGTCCTTGGAGGTTAGTAACCAAGCCTTTGGGCACCCAAATGGCATTCTTTCTACGACTAAGTATAGGTGTGACAACAAATTTAGCAATAATTTTACCAAAGCCATTTTTCTTAAGCACATAGCAAGTATCATAAATGTTACTTTCAGGAGCTTTACCTAATGGGCAATCACTTGCTATGTTCGCTACATCATGACACTTATAACAAAGCTTCCCATTTAATTTTACAAACCGAGGAGCTTTGTTACTCAATTTCTTACCTTTCTTGGAAATATACCCAAGGCCTTCTTTATTGTAGGAGCATCGTTGATTGTTCAAGATTTTATCAAGGGTCTCCTTACCCTTGACACACCGATCCAAGCTCTTACTTAGCTTGTTCATGAATAGTAATAGAGCTAGAGCATGAACTAGAAGGCATATCTATAAGATCATCACATGTTGTGGATATGCTACCTTTTGATATACAATAAGAATCAATTTCTAGACTAGGCATATCATCAATAATATTGCAACTAATGCTTATATCATTTTGAGGCTTTGAATGCTCCTTGACAAGAAGAGTCTCATGAGCTTCCTTTAGTTCCTCATAAGTGTCTTTGAGAGAGATACTCTTTTATCAAAGCCTTATGTTTAAACTTCTCCTCACCGAGGTATTCATTCGAATCCTCAAGCATATCCATTAGCTCATCATATGTCGGTTCATCATTGTTATTAGATTTTACCTTATACTCTCCTTTTGCCTTCAGACAAAAAGGAGTGACGAATGCCGACGAAGCTTATTTGATAGTGACATCGGCAAGACCCTTCTTCTTGGAAGGTGTATCATCTTCAGAGGAGTCGAAGTCCGAATAGTCTTCTTCGAAATCCCACTCTCCAATGTGGGCCTCGCCTTTGCCGTCCTTGTGAAGCTTCATGAAAAGCTTCTTCTTTCCTTGAAAGAATTTCTACTTTTTGGGCGATTTGTTCTTGTCGTCCTTCTTCTTGAGACAATTAGAGGCGATGTGCCCCTTCTCATCACACTCATAGCACTGTATATTTGCATATCGATTGGTGCTAGAGTATTGGCCCTTTTTGAATTTATGAGGGGCGCTTGAGCTTAAGCGCCTCTTCATAAATCTCTTCATCCTTCTTACGAGAAGAGCCATCTCCTCCTCGGTGTCATCATCATCGGAGTCTTCAAGCGGCTCATGGCTTGACTCCGCCTTCGCCTTGAATGTGATGTTCTTCTTCTTCGAAGAGCTTTGCTCCAAGAGCTCTTCTTTGTCCTTCTTGTAAATCTCATTCATGATGAGGTTTTCAAGAAGTCTGGTGGATGTCATTCCTGGCAACTCCGGTGAATTGAGAAACAACGTCACCAAAGTCTCATACTTGTCTGGAAGTGCCCTAAGAATCTTACGAACAACATCAAGATCGGTTAGCGACGCCCTAAGTCCTTTGAGCTCATTCAATATGTTATTTAGCTTTAGTACATCTCATTGATGTTCTCATGAGGTAACATAATGAAACTCTTATATTTTATTCGAAGCATATACACTTTGGCCTCCTTGACCGATGATGTTCTCTCATGAATTTCTGAAAGGGTAGTCCAGATCTCATGAGCGGTGTCAAGGTTACTCACTCGATTGAACTCATCCGCGTTCAAGGCTCCAAATAGAGCATTCATTGCTTGAGCATTGAGATAAGAATTTCGCTCTTCTTGATCAACCGTGAGTGTGGGGTTTAATCTGGTAGCGAAACCCTCATCTACAATTCTCCATATGCTTACGCACATGGCCTTGAGATAAACGGACATACGTATTTCCAGTATTTTCAAATACGCATAATTTGTGCCATCAAAGAAAGGTGTCTTTCCTATGGATACCCCGTCGCTAGCCATCCTGTACTCTCTAGGTAGTAAAGCCCCAAAAGAGAGTCCAAACTCGGATACCACTTGTAGGATCAAGGATAACCGACTAGAGGGGGGTGAATAGGAGGTTTCTAAATTTTTTAGCTCTAATTGTAATAACTAACATTACTAAGCAAGAATAGCAATTTTTGATAATTAAACCTAAATTCTCTAGGGTTCACTAAGTGCTCCAACAATCTAAGTATAAGCAAGATATAATTCTAAGCACAAGAAAAATACACTTAAATTGCTCAAAATGTAAATTGTGCATAAGAATAGAAAATTCAAACCACAAGAGAATGAGACACAAGAATTTATCACGTGGTCTCGAAGACTTTCCGGTCTCCCCTAATCCATGTTGAGGTGACCTGAACAACTTCAAGCCGGCTCCAATCACTAGAGCCTTCCTCGATCACTTTGTAGTTCTTCCCTGCTCCGGGTAGGCGAACTCCGGCCTCCACAACTTGCCGGGGTTTCTCACAATCTCCGTCGAGAAGCTCACCGCGCATGAACGCCTTCAAGCCATCTAGGAGGCGGTAACCTCCAAAAGTAACAAGTCTTGACACTTTCTTGAGCTCGAATCAAGTGTCTAACGGCTCAATACTAAATGCAACACTTGAATTTCTTCTAACTCTCTCAAAATGAGAATTTAATGCACACAATGAGTTGGAGATTTTATAGAGCTCAAGTAAGATCAATGAAGTCCAAGAGATGCTCTAGAATGTAGGTGGGGGTATTTATAACCCGCACCAACCAAATATGGCCATTGGTTAAAAAGATCTCAAAAATGCCCTGAGAGCCCGGTCATACCGCTCTAAGACCGGTATGACTGCTCCTCAGTAGCCAAAGGTTGCTACAGTGTATTAAATACACTGTCAGTGACCGTTGGTCAATGTGGCTGGTATGTCAATATGTGTGGTGGTGTCATGCCTAAAAGTTTTTGTCCCGCCGTTTTTTTTTATCAAAAATTTGATTATTCTCATGGGATGATGGGAGGATGGTTTATGGTAGCGGAAAACCGGCGGGACGGTACGGATCAATATAGCTTTAGGATTTGTTACTTTTCTTACTTGGAGTCATTTTGCACCTTTATATATGCTATTTGTAGCTGTATGTGATTAATTGTTACATAATTGTAAAATCCCTAGCTTGTGTGTCTCCTGTGTTCTTGATTATATATTGAGAGGTGCTTTTATGTTTTTTTTTCTTATTCAGTTGCACAAATATTAAAGCATAAATAAAGGGTAGATGATGATTTATTACTCTTTCGTTTGCTTTAAGATTTGTATAACTTGTATTAGAAGAGAAAATATTGAAACACTGCTCATAAATATTTGTTTTACTGTGCGCCTTATAAAAGTCACAAACCTGGCATGCTTGAAACGCAGGAGTTTTACAGGAAGCATTAGTAATTCCAACATGATCTTTTGTGTTCCCTTGTATTTGTATTTGTAGTTCCAAAGCTTGAACTTTGCAACGGTCTTTTCATGGCTACACTTTTGGCCTTTTCTTTTCGATATCTTTCCTCCTTTTACAACCCATGGATGAATGTTTCAGCCTTGCAGGGTTGCAGCATGATTACGATGTTTGTACAGAAGCCATGGTATATCTGGTTCTTTTGTCTAATTTTTTTTTTCAAATATAACCTCTTCCAAAATGATTTGCAGATTCGATGTCTTTCCTGACCACGATTGCCACGCTCGTAGAGCTCGGTAGTTCGCTGCACCTTGGAAGCCAAGCCAATCGCGGCTTCAAAGGTTGGCCCACGGTGGTAGTTGTTATAAGATAAGATTTTCGTAACCGTTTATGTTACGATCTATCTATTATGTGTAGGCGAATTCAAACTTATCTCTTGCCAGTTTCTTTATATATTGAGCATCCCTCCATCTACAAGAATGAATCTAATAAAACCAAGAGAGCTACGCCCCTATATTATGTGTGCTCCTATTCTAGTTCTTGTGATTTCATTGGCGTGTGATTGGTTGAACGTGGGTGAACGTCTACATTTTACAACACGTTATCAGCACGAAAGCTCTACCGAGACCGATTGTGATCGTCTACCAGCGACAATCGACACTGCATCGAATTCATCCTGCTACACACGATCATCCTACGGCAAACCCTACATAAGTGCATCTGCGCAGATTTCGATCCCGCAGATCAGCATACCCTTTTGCGGAATAATTTTCTCTATTGAGATCTGTTCATCAGGAAAAATAAAAAAAATGTTGGCATCGGCGCTGGTGCCAGAAACACCACGCCTCTTCGCCCTCCAGTGGTTGCACCGACAGTATCTCTCCGCATCTGCGTCGGTTCCTCGGGTCTTGCGTTCGCGACAGTGGCCGCCAGTAGCAATGAAGAAGCTTTGATTTCCCGCACCTGCATCGGCGCCGTCTCGACCGCGACGCCATCTCGGCCCTGTGGGCCGCCCGCCGCGGCGCCGCCTCGACCCTGCGCCTGCATCGGCGCCGTCTCGGCCATGTTTCCTCGGCTTCACGCCTACTCACCCGGAAGGCGATGTCCGCCCGCTCGCTCGACCGGCGACATCTGCCCGTGCGCCCAGCAGGCGGCGGCAGTGACTAAGCATGCAAACTGGTGGCACTCGCGTTTCGGGCCGTGTGACCGATGGTGATGCTTCGCTGTGCGCGACGACGCTTTGCTCTCTACCCCCTGCCGCCTTGCGGTCCGCGCGCTCGATAACGCTTCGCGTCCTGCGCCTGCGCGAGGTAACGGCGGCGCCCGCAACGCCTTTCGGTGCTCGTCCCGGAGGTGGCGACCGTCGCGACAGTAGAGCACCTACTGAGCCGCGTGCCCCAGCCTCGCCGGAAGTTGAGGCAGCTCCGCGCTTGGTTAGAAGACGGCGATGGCGGCACAGCTAGCCCTCGCGTGGAATTGGCAGTGGCGGCTAGGGTTTTCAAACCCTAGCCACCGGTCTTTAGCAAAGCAAGCCCGGGCCGGATGGGCACACAGGTCATATGGGCTGTACACCCAGTGACCGTACGGCCCATCCATTTTTCTGAAAAAAAATTGAGGATAAATTCTATAAATAAGATTTTCTAGGTATATGGGCTTCTAAAAATTTTGAAAATTTAATATTTAGCACACATTGGTAGTCCCATGCTCTGGGTTTATTTTCTAGCATTATGCCATGATTTATATGTTCTGAAATTTATCTTCTGTTATTTAAGTAATTCTGAAAATTGCTTGGTAATTAACAGAAAATGCTAGAAAAATTGTGGAAAATATCTATGACTCATTGCTCTGTGTCATGTTGCTAGATTAATTTTCTCAGCATATTTTTCATGTTTATATGTACTGGACATTATTTCCTGTTATTCTGTAATTCTAAAAATTGCTTGGTAATTAAGAAAAACATGAAAAATGCTAAAAAATTATAGAATATTTATGATTGCATAGTATGAGTTTAATACCTCTGGATTTGTTTTCTTAGCATTATACCATGATTATTTCTTGTTGGAATTTATTTCCAGATAATTGGTAATTATGAAAATTGCTTAATAATTAGCGAAAATCATGAAAAATGCTAGGAAAATCCTGAAACAAAGTGATGATTATCTACAGAATAGATATAGGCCAAAACTTTATTGATTCAATAATAAGCATGCAAAATAATATTTTACCTGAAGTAAAATCCCTGTTTTGTTTGCATATAGGATATGTCTGACATCGCTAAGAAAGAATTTACTAAGCTTGCCCTGAATGGCAACAATTACCTCACTTGGGCAATGGATGCCAAGATCAACTTGACAGCCCGATCCTTTGGAGTTGTAATTTCCCAGCTTGAAGCTGGTAGTCCTGCTCTCCCTGAAGCCGCTAAATGCGCAGCTTTGCACTTCCTGAGGCACCATCTTCATGCGGACCTGAAGGCCGAATATTTGATGGAGGAGGACCCACTGGCTCTATGGAATTCCCTGAAGGAACGATAAAACCAGCAAAAATCCGTTCTGTTGCTAGAAGCACAACGGGAATGGACCCTCCTACGCTTTCAAGATTTTAAGTCAGTGGGAGCGTACAACTCTGTCATGCACAAGATTGTTGCCAAACTAGCATTCTGTGACCAGAAGATTACAGAAGCTGAAAAGATTGACAAGACATTATGCACATTCCACCCCAATATGAGAATACTGCAGCAACAGTATCGCCATGCAAAGTACCAGAAGTACTCTGAGCTAATATGCATTTTTCTAAAAGCAGAAAAGCACGATAAACTTCTAATGAAGGATCATCATGTCCTACCTAGTGGGAGTCATGCATTGCCTGAAGCACATGCAAACACTCAGCAAGATAGCAATAGCCGAGGCCGCAGAAAAGGCCAAAGAGAGAAAGGAGATAAATGGAAGAATGACAAAAATCATAAAGGAAGAGGTAAATACTAGTGAAAAACAAAAGAAAATGGATCAGGTCGCTTCCAGAAGAAAGGACCGACAAATAAAGCAAATGATCATAAACAACCATGCTTTAGCTGTGGATGTACTGATCATTGGTCACGTACATGCTGCACCCCGATGCATTTGGTAGAACTTTATATGAAATCCACTGGGAGATTCTAGAAGAATCAAGGGAATAAAGCGGAGGCACATTTCATTACTCAACCTATTGTTGACAATGGAATAGAATTAGATGATGATTAAGTCTCTGACCCCACAGAAGAATTCAAAAAGGGCCTTCTTGGATATGGTGATACTCCCATGGAAGAGGATGATCTTATTGGGGATGAGCTAAAAGAATTTCAGAAGAATAAAGATAAATCTCAGGAGGATGATATAAATGATTTGTATAGAGACATGCAGTAGTCTCCCAGTCTTTCCTTTAGAGTCGATGTCACATTATCCTTTTAGAGTCTCCTTAAGAGTCTCTTTTATCAGTTTAGTTTTTGTGTTCCTGAATGAACAATGGTCTACGCTCCTGTAGAGCGATTATCGGTCAAATTCAATAAAGTGTAATTTTTCAGGAAATTTATTTAATCATGCTATGCTTGTTCTATATTATTTGTTCCTGTTGTAACAAATGTTTGATTCTTTTTATATCTTTAATATAGAACACCTGTATAGTCCAATGGCGGAGGAGGAAATCTGTCTTGTAGACAGTTGCACCACAAATACAATTCTCAGGGAAACTAAATATTTCCAGACTTTGATTAAGAAAACTGTAAATATTATGACCATCGTCGGAAGTGATGCTCTCATTGTTGGCACCGGAAGAACCATCATAGTTCTCCCTATGGGCACTCGCATAATTATAGAGAATACCCTATTATACCCTGAGTCCAGTCGCACTCTTCTAAGTTTCAAAGACATCCGTCTAAATGGTTTCCACATACAAACTAAAAATGAGGATGGTACAGAATACCTACTCATGACTAAATTTGACGGGTGTAATAAACGTGTGGTCGAAAAACTTCCTTCCTTCTCCTCCGGATTATATTACCCATATATAAAACCTGAAGTTTATGTAGAGATGAAAACTATAGTTAAAACCCCAGAAATATTTAAGATCTAGCATGATTGTCTGGGTCATCCTGGGTTGAATATGATGAGAAGAATAATAAATAATTCTGCTGGCCATAACATAAAAACTACAATCTTTTCTAAACATGAAGCTTTTATATGCCCTGGTTGTGCTAAAGGAAAGCTGATAGTGCGACCCTCTTATCTCTAAGTTAGGGAAGAATCACTGAATTTTCTGAAGAGAATTCAAGGTGATATCTGTAGACCAATTCAGCCCCTGTCGGACCCCTTTAGATATTTTATGGTACTAATAGATGCTTCAACTAGATAATCCCATGTATGTCTCTTATCTACTAGGAACCATGCTTTTGCTAAATGAATCGCCCAAATTATTAAATTGAGAGCCTCCTTTCCAGAAGAAAGGATTAAGTCCATTCGCATGGATAATGCTGGCGAGTTTACCTCAAAAGTATTTAATGATTATTGCATGGCTCTGGGCATTAATGTAGAGCACTCTGTACCTCATGTCCACACACAAAATGGCCTTGCAGAGTCATTAATTAAGAGAGTAAAGCTTATTGCTATGCCACTTTTGCAGAATTGTAGGTTACTCACCAGCCGTTGGGGCCATGCAGTGCTGCACGCTGCATCATTAATTCAACTCAGACCAACTGCATACCATGAAACTTCCCCCTTGCAGCTAGTGCATGGGAAAGAACCAAGCATTTCCCATCTGTGAAAATTTGGCTGTGTTGTATACGTGCCAATCTCTTCACCTCAGCGTACCACCATAGGACCTCACCGGAAGTTAGCGATCTATGTAGGTCATGGATCTCCGTCAATTATTAAATACCTAAAGCCTACGACAGGGGATATGTACACTGCTCGGTACTCTGATTGTATTTTTGATGAGGACAATTTTCCAGTATTAGGGGGAGATAAGTACCACATTGAAGAATGCCAGGAAATAGATTGGAATGCCACTAGCATTCAGTCCTTAGACCCACGCACTAAAGAAGCCGAACTTGAAGTTCAGAGGATAATAAGTCTGCAACAAATAGCCGATAATCTGCCAGATGCCTTCACAGATCATAAGTGAGTGACAAAATCTCATATACCTGCAGTAAATGCACCTGAAAGAGTGGAAATACCCCAGAAGGTTATTGAACCCACTCTTGCCCCTCATGACAAAAAGAGGGGGAGGCCTCCAAGTGCACAGGACTCAGTTCCGCGGAGACGTCCACAGAAACGAAGAACCGAACAAGTGAGATCACTATCTGAGACAGTTGAAGAAGCTCAACCTGATGTTGAGAAAATCCCTGAAGTGAGCCATCCTGAAGATGGTAACTTACCTGAAGGAGTCAAAGTTTCGGATCCTAAAAATCGCAACATGTATAGCGTCAAACTGCAGAGATCGCTATATGGGTTAACACAGTCGGGGAGAATGTGGTATAACCGGCTGAGTGAGTTCCTCGTGAAGAAGGGATACTCGAATAATGATGATTGTCCCTGTGTGTTCATAAAGAAATCTCAGAATGGATTCTGTATCATCTCAGTATATGTCGATGATCTGAATATCATCGGAACCACGGAGGAGATAAAGGAAGCAAGTGCTTACCTCACGACGGATTTGAGATGAAAGATTTGGGTAAAACCAAATTTTGCTTAGGCCTGCAGCTAGAGCATCTCCGAGAAGGAATCCTTGTACACCAGTCTTCCTATACCCAGAAGGTATTGAAAAGGTTTAGTATGGATAAATCGTATCCTTAAAAAAAACCATGGTCGTGAGATCCCTTGAAGTGGATAAAAACCCTTTCAGACCCAGGATAGAAAATAAGGAAGTCTTAGGACCTAAAGTCTCATATCTAAGTGCCATTGGAGCGCTTATGTATCTCGCGGATTGCAGAAGGCTTGATATTGCATTCGCAGTGAATTTGCTAGCAAGACACAGTGCAGCCCCAACCAGAAGATATTGGGCTGGTGTCAAGACTTTACTCAGATACCTCCAAGGTACTCAAGATCTTGGATTATTTTTCCAGAAGAACCAAGACTTAACCATGCTGGGATACACGGATGCTGGCTATTTGTCTGATCTCCACAGTGCCAAATCATAGACTGGTTTTGTGTTTCTCTGCGGTGGTGCAGCCATTTCTTGACGGTCTTGTAAACAGACTTTGGTGGCTACTTCTACCAACCACTCAGAAATCACAGCTCTGTATGAAGCCTCACGTGAATGTGTTTGGCTACGACGTGTGATTAACCACATCCAGAAGGCATGTGGCCTTAACACCGTCGATACCCCCACGATTATCTATGAAGATAATACTGCTTGTGTTGCACAAATGCAAATGGTTATGTAAAGAGCAATACCACGAAGTATATTGCTCCTAAGTTATTCTATCCTCAAGAACTCCAGAAGAATGGTGAAATAAAGATCTTGCAAACTAAGTCATATGAAAATCTTGCATATTTATTCACTAAGTCCTTACCTAAATCCACATGTCAGAAATGTGTTAAAGGCATTGGGATGAGAAGACTTAGAGATATGCAAGTTCAGGGGGAGTAATCCTTGAACCATAACCCTTATTGAGATCCTGAAGATCCTAATATAAATCTATAAGATTATAAGTTTACTCTTTTTCCCTTAGTGAGTTTTCCTGAAGTTTTCTCACATGAAGATTTTTAACGAGGCAACTAGTGCAACATAAAGTGCGAGTGCAATGTACTCTTTTCTCCATCTCCTTTTTCCCACTGGGTTTTTGAGTGGAGTTTTTAACGAGACATATGTATTACGCGGTATTCGCCCAAGGGGGAGTGTTATGAGATAAGATTTTCGTAACCGTTTATGTTACAATCTATCTCTTATGTGTGAGCGAATCCAAACTTATCTCTTGCCAGTTTCTTTATATATTGAGCATCCCCTATATACAAGAATGAATCTAATAAAAGCAAGAGAGCTCCACCCCTATATTCTATGTGCTCCTGTTCTTGTTCTTGTGATTTCGTTAGCGTGTGATTGGTTAAACGTGAGTGAACAACTACATTTTACAACAGTAGCAAAGCTATGACTCAGTAGAAACTACTAAGGAACAGTGCTCGGAAGGCACTTGCCCGTAAGGAGAGGCACTAATGGCAACTGGTGATTAATTAAACAAAGTAATTAGTTAGAAATTCAATTAAGCAATTTATTAATTAATTTTATTAATTAGTTATTAATTAATTTTATTAATTAGTTATTAATTAATGCAAATTGGTCAGTAATTTCTTGCCAAGAAAAGAGACCTCGGCAGGAACATGCCGCAATTCCACTACGCTACCACGGTACCACCCAACCGGCTGAGCTGCGTGCCGCTACTGGGCTGTTTGCGGCTTGCCACGGTGCCGGAGTGTAGCAGCCGACGCCTATTGCTGCTTTCGATGTCAGAAAGAGGGTTAAATGTGCAAATAATTTTGAAGAGAGATTAAAATTTTTTTAAAAAACATGGACAAAAGGTCCAAATATCCCATATAGCTGGTCTTACACATGCATGGACATCGAGAAAGCTGGCACAGTGCCCTGCGTAGGTGGCGAGAGAAAGCCTCTGACTAGAAAAGGGCGCATGCATGCCGTTGCATGGCCTGTACGGTTACATCATTTTTTAAAAAAAAATTGTCACCTCTATCATTCATTAAAACAACAGCCGAGCTACGTATATACACCCTCACCAAGGATTGGAATCTCATTACGCTTGAAATCTCGGACGTGGCCGAAGAACGAAATCACAGTGAGATTTATAAATTTTGGATAAATTTCGGACGAACCACAAAAACAAAAATTCAAATCCGGAATTTTTTTTCTACAAAGAAAACCGACATCTGGGCAAGATTTGCCGAGATCTCAGCAGAATTGCACCGAGCGAAAAATGGCTCAAACGATATCGAACATTTTTTATTTTTTTTGAGGTTCCTGACACATCAGTGATGTTTTCATAAAAATTTCAGATGATTATCAAATATGAGGAATTTTTAAAAATTCAAACATTGCAACTGTCCTGATAAAAAGCTGACCAGCAAGTTTGAACTGAATGAAAAATGAAAAAAACCATGTTACAAAATTTTGAATTGTTTACATGGTTATGATGAATCACTAATGTTCCCATAAAATTTTTAGATGATAGTCAAGCTTCATGAATTTTTAAAAATTCATGACAGTGCTACTGTCCTAATAAAATTCATATCGGCAAACTTGAACCAAATGAAAAATAGTACAAACCAAGTTACAAAATTTCGAAAAAAAATTGGATGTTCCTGATGTATTGTTAATGTTTCTATAAAATTTTCATATGATGATCAAGCTTTAAGAAGTTCCAAAAATTCTGAGAGTGCTACGTCGTGATAAAAACCTCATTATCAATACATAAATTTTATTTAATAACCAAAAAAGGTTTAAATTTTTTTAAAATTTTACCGAAGGGTTATAAGGAATTTTTTAAGATCTCATAAAAATTTTGAAACATTATCACACTCCAGTGAATTTATAAAATTCTTACAAGTGCAATGTACCATTTATGTTCTTTCTGGTTCTTATTTTTGAAATATAACAAATGAAGTTCAATACATACATAGATTTGATTGAGCAAACAAAAAAGATGAAATTTTTTGAAAATTTTATAGAATGGTACTGAGGAAATTCTTAAGCTCTCATAAAAATTTTCGATCATGATCACACTAGAGAAAATTTATAAAATTCTGACAAGGTTACTGTCCCAATTACGTTCATTCGGTTCTTAATTTTTTAAAGATAACAAATGAATTTAAAATATTTTGAAAATTTTTATGTATGACCCTACACTTCTTAGGATGGTGCCATAAATTTTTAACATTATGATAAAGCATTTAAAATTTTATAAAAATCCGACAATGTTTCTGCAGTTTTTAAAAAATGTCTCAAAAAATCGTTTTTTCAACAAATTCTCATAGGAGATGACTTTCTTAAGGATTATTGATCAATTTTCAGTCAAATCCGGTCAAAAAAACATCAAAAACCGGTCAAAAACCTCGAGATCTCATCGAGACATGGCCGAGATTTATGAGATACGGTAGCGATTTATTTTTTTTTGAATTTTTTTCACTCTGACCGGCATTTCAAAACTCGTCCACTTTCGATAAGCAAGATCTCGTGAAATTTTGACGAGATTTTAATCCTCGAGTCCCTCCCGCACGCAACTCGGGCGTGCGCGTGCGCGCACCTGATGCCGCGCCAACCAGCTAAGCCCGGTTCTCATACTATTGCATCATTTCTTATGACCAAAAACCCACTCTGCTATTCTTAACAGATCACAAGTGGTGCGCGCGGTCCTTGCAAGTTGCAACAATATATTATCTTCCTTTTGATGGCACATTGAAAACCAATAAGAGATCTACTGTTCAGTTAGTTTAGCCTGTTTAGGCTGACCGCCTGCTTTCCCGAACTCTTATAGTAACGAGTACCGATATAGATACCTAATGGTCCGATTGAACTCTGGTTTAACCTGATTTTACTAGACGACATGTCGGCAATCCTGTACCAACTATCAACAGGTTAAAAAGGGAAAGGAAATAGAACAGCAAGCTAGTGTCGGGAAAGATGTTTTGATGTCTCCACAGCATGAATGTGACAAAAGATGATGCTGGGGGCAAGAAAAGAAGGGCTGCATATATTGGGCTTTGCTTTTACCTAAAAATGCGAGTGCAAGTGCACAAGGATGTGTCGATTGCTCAACAGACAAATAGCATCTTTTGATCAAAGGGCAACTCGATGAGCTTAGCATCCGATTTATTAATGTGCCCAGGTTAGCAGAAAAGTAGCCGGGTTTTTTAGTGCAAGCTGAAGTGTGTTGAATTGGATTGCGGCTTGCGAGCTCAAGAGCTCAAGAGGACAAGCATCATTTGGTGCAGGCACTTGTCATGGCCCCTTTGGTCCTAATATCTCAACTTAGCGTTCCATTAGACACTCGTGGAACACAAATATAAATAAATAAATAAATGCTCCTACTTTTCGCTAATTTGCCGCGTATTCAGAAGAACACGCAAATGCTGGGGCTCTTCAGAGTCCAGACAGCGAAAGACACATTGGCAGTGGACACAATTCTTATCAGGAAAAAGCTAGGAGACTAGTACTGCTCGGCAGATGATGCCAGGTCTAGTTGGTGGTCGCCTGGTCGGCATTCTTTGAAAAAAATGTATGCGAATCGGGATATGGTAAACCTAGGACTAGGAGGCGCTCGTGCAACGCCCAAACGTGGCTCTGCGAGGTGCAGGCCTTTCTGATAAAAGATGACAGGGTCCTAGGGCTTTTCGGCCCACCTTGGGCAGCGTGAATGGTGGACACATTATCCAACTAGACGCTGAAATCCAAAGTATAATGTACTAGTGGCAGAAGTGGTATTTGTTAAGAAAGAAAAGCGTGGCGAAGGGAGCTTGCAAATACGGCTCCTCTCAAACTCAAAATACTTTCATTTTTTAAATTCCTTCCAAATTTTTAAATAAGAAGTATTTTTTATTCACTTTCAAAAGTTTTTGAATCAAAACATTTAGAACTGAATGTTTTTTTAATTGAAAGTTTTTGAACTTTAAACTTTTTGATTTGAAATTTTTCGAGTTGAAGCTTTTTAATTTAAAATTTTTTGATTAATTTTTTTTGAGTTGTAACTTTCTAATTTAAATTTTTTCGAGTTGAAACTTAAACTTTCTAAGTTGAAATTTTTCGAGTTGAAACTTCTTGTTTAAAATTTTCAAAGTTCAAATTTTTTCAATTTGAAAATTTTGTGTCAGAGAGGAAGGAATAGAGGTGAGGGAAGTGAGTAGTGAAGAGGGAAGAGGAAAAGGTAGAGACAAATGAAGAAGATGGCATATAACATCTTAGAAGAGTGATCTTAAATTTTTTAGATTAATTAAGGATAGCCTTAAATTAATAGTGCCTTAAACTAATGGAGTACATGTATACATGCTTGGTAGCTAGGTTACTCCTTGACTAGTGCACACGAAGCAGGTCAAATACGCAAGCACTCAAGGAGATAAATTGTGCAAGCATGCATGTGTTAGAATTTGAGTAGCTTAGATATTTGCGCATGTCTAGTCTCCAACTCGGTGCTCCATCTCTCTTCGAGATAGAATTTTTTTTAACTAATACATTTTTTTATTCAAATTACAAAAATATATTTTGATCTAAAAAAATTACAAAAATATACCTTTGTCGTCTTTTGAAACGATGAGAGGGAAATATCGCTATATCATAGGGCGAGAGAGACTCTTGTCGCCATTTGAATTGACGACAAACAGCCACGTCGGCGCCATGTATACGAAAAACGGTTCGGACTCCCAGTCGTCAAATCATAAGGTGACAGGGCAAAAATCGACTGATGTTATTGTGCGTTCGCGAGCTCTCTCATTTGTTCGCGTTCCTGTCGCCAAATGAAAAGGGGGCTTATTCTAGTCACCCAATGGTGGGGCGACAGAGACCTCTCGCCCTTTAATTTGGCGACAGAGTGGTCACATCAGCGCTGGCTTAGCTTTTTCTACGTTTCGCACTCTTGTCGCTAAAACATATAGCGACATAGGTATATTTTTGCAATTTTTTCAGACCGAGATATATTTTTACAATTTAAATAAAAAATATATTATTTAAAAAAAATCCCTTCGAGATAGATGACTCCCTCAGTGGATAGTGGATGACAAATCTATCCACTTGTGGTAAAAATGCTACAGGCTTATCGCCAATAATCGAGGCTGAGATGGGTCAAAAGGGTTTCGAAATTCGAACTACGTAAGTATAGACCCAATAAGTAGACATTTAAGATTTGGGGAGCATGATGGATATTCCAACTTGGCGAGCACACCTCGGCGCACGTACGCGCCAGCGCAGCGCGGAAGTATCGACGTGCGCGCGCAGCCCAAACGAAAACAGTAGCGCGCGCGGCATATGCCTTGCCTGCCTCGGGCTGGGGCGACCTGCGCAACGCGGGTGGCAACTGGTGTTCGCACGAACGGCATATTCGATTCTGACATAACTTCGAGGAATAGAATGGGTTTAGTTTATTACTGCTTATTTTTTGTAAATATAGCTTAGTACAAAAATAGAGGATAATATTATCCCATCAAATTTAAATTTATGAGATAATCTTGTAAGATGAATCTTCAAAACACACATACTGTTAATCGTGTGCGCTAGAGGTCATCCGCTGGGAGTGGGACTTATGGTTTGCGATGGTGGCCACGTGGGGCTTCGGCTGGTGTTCCGCGGCCGCGCCTTGATCACGGAACAGAACCCCACGTACGCCGCGCGTGCAACGTAACGTCCACACGTTCGTAGCCCGACTAGTCGAGCGGGTGGCACCGGTAGGGACCGTGGCGCCGATGGTGGGGAGCGCAATGGTGGCCGATGACGGGGAGAGCGGCATCAGCGAGAATGGCAACTGATTCGGAACCGGCCGTGATCGTGATGATCCCATGACTTGTGACTACGAGGCATTGTTGCGGATAAGATCCTAAGTTCCACTTCCATCATTATCACAAATCGCTCTCCGGATTACAATTTACAACAGTGCCAATGCTTCTGTGCCAAACCATGTATAAAGAGATCTTATCCCCCTCTGATGGCAGGCGACTCTAGTTTAAACTATGAACGGCAACAGTGCGCCTGTAGCGTACTGTTCCTGGCCTGACTACGCGACGAGCTAATGTAAGTTATCCTGCTGAAGTGCTGATGTGCCTTTACCAGGTCGTCTGGGCTCGAGAAACGCAACCAGCAAGCAGGATAGACTGCAGAAAAAGCGTATTTGGAAGGATTGAGAATTTGAGATAGCAAGAAGCCAAGGAGTGCAGTGCACTGGATGCTGGGCCCACAATAGAACAGAAGGGGGAAAAGACAGCTACTTGCTTTAATTCTAGCACAGCACACTTCAGATTAGATTTGACCATTTAGATACAAAAAAAAATGAGCAGTGAAAAACAATCTACTTAAAGCCTCAAGATTTTGACTTCACAGACTGTAGACCTGCATAACAAAGAAGCGCATTGAAAAATACGGTGACCAACGTTCACAAAATCGACGTCGCTCGATTTTTGCGATTTTTTATCCTATCGGTGTGGTTTAGTTTCTAAAATCGCTCGGTAAACCAATCCTATTAAAAAAATCAAAAAAACGAAAAGAAAATTGTTCAACATAAACTGGCCGCAAATCGATGAAAATTGCTCAAAAAAGTTCAACTAGTCAGTCGATTTTCTATGAAAACGGGCGATTTTTGAAAAAAAATCAAAAAAATTGATTTTGAAACTCTACGATTTTTAACCGATTTTTCTGAATTTCAAATTTCGGGCGATTTTTTCCACACCGATTTTGTTGACCCTGATGGTGACCATATTCACGGGAAATATCCAGGATCTTTACCGTATAAATTATGTAAAAACAATATATATAAGTTTTAAAATATTTCTCAAAAAATTAACATACAAAGAGAAGGTAAACTTCTATAACTCTGTAAAATTTGAAGACTAAACTCAATCGTATTTGTAAGATATGAAAAAAAATCAGTCTAAATAGTGATTTTTCACTGTTAAAAACTATTCCTATCGCTGCTTGTCAATTTCAGATCTTTCAAATGCGATTGCATTTTGCCTTTATATTTTATAGGATTGTAGAAACTCGCCTCCCCTACATATGGTAATATTTTGAGAATTTTAAAAAACTTGTACATTTAATTTTCATAGAGTTTACACGGTAAAACTGATTTATACCGGATATGTCCCCGTATTCACACCTAGTTATGCTAGAAACCGGCAAAGCAGCAGCTCACTTAGCACAGTGAACAAAACGCTAATTCCAAGTGACGCCATAATTGACCAGATATTTACATGATTGCATCCACGAGCACAATAAGCACGCCGAGATATGTAAAGATTTACCGTTAGAAATTTCTGAAGATAGGCATTACCTTTCCAAGACAAGTTTGAAAAAAAGGACAAAAACTGAGACACGAGTGTTTGTGCATATGTATGTGCATGCACAAAAGCAAAATAGTTGATACATACATCATCTTGGAGAGCGTAAGCTGAGATTGTAAATTGAGTAAAGCAAGGATTTTCCTATTTGTAGTTGAGCAAATTTACTAAAATGTTACAAGATATCAAAAAGATATTCACATGGACAGAGGTAACAACAATCTTCTTTCCCTTTTCCTGTTCAGTCTTCTATGCCTAGAGATTTTGAGACTTACTGGAACAAGGATTCCTAAAAATACAACGATGGATGAAAGTCTGAACCATTTCAAGTAAAGGGCGACATAGCAAGACACCATGAGAAAACAAAACAAGACAGCATAGAAGAGAGCAACCTTGAGATCCCGCCTGCAAAACAAAAGAGCATGAATGGATTGAAGAACAATAATGAATTTAAGAGCAATTACGCTGGTCTCATAACTAATATGAAACATGATAACTATAACCAACGGACTATAGTTCTCTACTACCAAAATGAGAATCAGCTAGAATTTCCAAATTGCAAATACCTAGAGCTCATTTGCATTAACTATACTACTTTATACATGCTAATGTGAACTTCGAAAATCACCTAGGATTTCCAAATTGCAAATACCTACAGCTCATTTGCATCTACTACTTTCACCTTCCATTGGCACAGTGAGCACATTACTGGCTAGGAAAAAAAAATGTTTCTTCTGGCCATTCTACCGTGAGCTAAGTTCAGGCATCATTAAAAAAAATCGCCAAACCTACTTTTCTGGATAGGGGTTGCAATTATAAAAGGAAACTCCTCTGTTGTAGTGAAAACAAAAGAGGCATCATTATCAATAAAAGAAGCTTACTTTGAATCATTACATGATTAATTGGAATGCAGGCTACAAGAACTTAACCGTGATAGGTTTGCAGGGTACCAAATTGGTTTACTACCGAACATGACTATGTTAGCACCACCACTAAATATTTGAAGACAGTTAAGAGCCTTAATTCAGTAGCAAAAGACTCGTGTATGAAAAATGCCACCTACGCAGCAGAGAGAAATTTAAGATGGTTTACTGAACAGGCTTTGCTTAGATAATACTAAGTAAATACAGATGTTTTCACTCCAGAAATAGGAAAATAGATCACGCATGATAGTGTTGACAAAGCACAGTTTTGAAATCACTTGTTGGCTTGACCACATATAGGCTGGCTAACAGTATACCACTCAGTCTCAATGAGACTAATATATTGTCCAATATCTTACCCGTTATAAAAGAGAAAACAGATATGCAGTCAACTGTTGATGATCATGCTAGTAAGGCAGCTACTCTCTGGTCGGCATTTAGAGAAAGAAAGGGGGTGACTGAAAACCCTCAGATGCAACTTGACTTATTTAATCTAATCAGCTTGCATGATGATCTCTCTCCTTCTTCAGTACACCTTTCCCTAAAGAGGAAATTGACAATGTTACAAAGGAGTTGCTTACTGATGGAGCTCCAGGACCAGATGGTTACTCGCGGACGACAAGTGTAGTATAGAGGATAAGAAGGAACAACGTCAGAAGGAACAGGTGGAGAAGGCACGGGAGGTGGAAACTCCTGGGGAGAGGCCGGCGAACAGGGAGACTAACTGTGGAGAAGGAAAAGTGACAATAGGAGTATCAGGAAAAGTCAAGAAAAAAAGCGGCTCAACAAGAGATGCTGAAGTGGAAAACGAACGAGGGTAGAAGGGATGAGACTCATCAAAAATAACATCCCGAGAGATCCGCATCCGTCGACCAACAGGATCCCAACAGCAATATCCCTTGTGTTCAGCACTATATCCCAGAAAAACGCACTCAACAGACTGAGCAGTCAGTTTGGTGCGTTCACGAGGTACAGGGAGGACATAGCGCGCACACCCAAAGAGGCGAAGACTAGAGTAATCAGGAAGCATGCCACAAAGACGCTCCACCGGAATCCCACCCTGAAGAGCAGAAGAAGGTTGAATATTAATCAAGTGGCAGTGGAAACAGCCTCAGCCCAGAAATGAGGTGGATAGCGGAAGCAAGTAAAAGAGAACGAGCTGTCTCAAGAAGATGGCGATGCTTGCGCTCAGCCACACCATTCTGAGCATGAGCACCAGGACAGGAAAACTGAGAAAGAGTGCCCTGCGTAGCAAGAAAAGCACGAAGGGCGCCGGACAGATACTCCCCTGCTAAGTCAGCACGAAGAACTCAAATGGGAGAGTCAAACTGAGTACGGATCATAGTAGTAAAATTCTTATAGATGGACAAAGCCTCGCTACGAAAAGACATAAAGTATATCCAAGTGTGGTCAGAGAAATCATCTATAAAAAGAATATAATATTTATGACCCCCTTTTGAAACAAAAGGAGCCGGACCCCAAACATCAGAATGAACAAGATCAAAAGGACGCTGGGATATAGAGTCACTGGAAGGATAGGGGAGTTGTAGCTGTTTACCAAGCTTACAACCCGCACAATCTAAAGAGGTATCACCAGACACAGACCCTAAAAGACCACGACGAATTAAAGAAGACAGACGTGACCCACAAAGATGCCCTAAACGGTGATGCCACTGAGCAAACGACCCAGTAGAAGATGCAAAGGAGGCAGAAGTAATGGAGGAGACTAAGAGACTAGCAGGGGCAGTGGAAGGAAGACGAAGCCAGAGAAGCTCCCAAAGGCGCTAAGAGTCACGGCGACGAGGGCCAATACCAACCAGAGACCCCGTCCTGCGATCCTGAACACAGCAAGAGTCAGAGTCAAGGATAACACGACAGCTACGATCAGTGAACTGGCCAGCGGATATAAGCTGTATAGTGAGTTTAGGAACATGAAAAGAGGAAGACAAAAGAGTTCCTCATCCTGCAACAGAAAGAGAGGTACCATCTGCAGTCTATACAGTGATAGGAGTAGCAAGAGGACTAATAGAATGGAGACTCGTTGGATCAGATGTCATATGAAAAGAAGCTCTAGAGTCAAGAATCCATGGTGTGATACCTGATGAGGACGAAGGTGGTCTCTCATTGGAAGACTGAGTAGCAGAACCAGCAGAACCTAACGGTGCAGAAGTAGCCATGCGACGTAGCAACATAAGAATCTCCTGAGTGGGGTCAGAACCAGCAGAAGCCTGTTGAGGAGAGGCACCTAGGAGCCCAGTGCCCTTAGGAGGACGCCCACTGCGACGAGCAAGATACTTTTTCTTTCGATAGCAAAACTGCTCCACATGCCCATCCTTGTTGCAGTAGGTGCAGTAAAGCCCTGCACCCCTAGTAGTCGATACTGAAGTAGGCGCCACTAATGGAGGAGTAGCACACGGCACTGCCAGGACTGAAGGAGATACTAGCAGGCCTGCACCACGAAGACGAGTCTCCTCAGTACGAATAGCTGCAAGAGCCTCCAACAAGGTCACCCAAGGATGAAGAGCAAGCAGCTGAGCACGAATCTGCTCAAATTCAGCCCGAAGGTGTGTCAGGAAGTCGTAGATACGGCGAAGCTCAAGTGAGTCTTGGCTAGCAAAGATCGACACGACGCAGAAACAAACCGGTCCAAGAGAATCAAGCTGACGCCACACCAAGAACAGTTGTGCATAGAACTCATCCACGGTAGAATCACCCTGCTGTAACGACTGCTCCTGTCCTACAACAGCAAGGTATAAAGAATCACCAGCGGGCTCATAGCGATCGCGAAGATGCGCCCACATCATCTGTGCTGAAGAACCAACAATATCACCAGTGAGATGCACCTCCATACTAGCAACCAGAATAGCAGAGGCACGAGCATCTTCATCAACTCATATCTTGTATGCTGTAAATTGAGTCTGAAAAGACTCCACGCATCAGCATAGTCATCAAAGGGTATATGTTGAGCAGCAGCATCAGCCTCCTTAGGAAGAACAGGCATGTCAAGGGGAGCAGGACAAGGTAGACATGATAGCTCCCCGGTAAAAAACTCCCACAAACGTTGTCCTCGCATATGAAGACGCATATGAAGAACCCAGTCGCAGTAATTGAGACCATCAAAGATAACCGGACAGCGAGGAACAGAGATGGTGCCCGAAGAAGAACCTAAAGATGACGACATCGTTTTTTTTTTACCGAGAATTGGAACCGACCGAAACAACCAAAAGCCGAAGTCCAATCTGAAGGGCTGGAGCCGAACTGATTATCAAACGCGGTTTTGAGATGTCTTCAAGTTCGGACCGATTGCCCTCTGATGTTGAGCCTCACGGTCACGGGCGTGCTTCTTCTTCACGGGCAACCAGATGAGCCTAAGCGCCAAGCGACCGAGGCTTCGGGAGAAGCAGCCGAGCGGAGGGATGGCTAGCCGAGCGGAGGCAGCCAGACAGCGGCCGTGGTCGGGGCGTAGAAGGGCGTGTCGGCGGCGTCCACGGCTCGGCACACGCGGGCTCGGGCGTCGGGTCTTGGCGACGGCAGGCCGAAGGGGTCGGGCTCGGCGACGCGCGGGACAAAGGGGACGATCGGCTCAGGCGCGGGCAAAAGGAGTCGGGCTTGGCGGACGGCGAAGATTAGCAGCTCAATCGGGAGAAGGCCAGCGTCCGGGCGAGCGGAAGTTGAGGAAGGCCGCCGCAGGCGTCGACGATGTAAGGCAGGCTGGCCAAGACGGAATAGCCAGCGAGGTGCACGGTTGACCAACCAAGAGGCGACGGGGCGGCGGAAGGAGACCGCCAAGCAGAGCGCCGGTGCGGCCAAGATGCGTCGGTGCGGCCAAGATGCGTCGGTGCGGCCAAGGAGGCCGCCGGGCCACGCAAACCAGAGGACGATGTGGCCAGGAAGAACAAAAGCAACATGCGACGAGAAGAGCCACCGAGGGAAAAAAAAGGGGCGCAAGTGCAACGCCGGTGAGAACCCTAACCCTAAAAACGTGGCTCTGATACCATGTTATGAATAACACTTGTATTCAACATATACAAGAGGACAAGAAGGAAAACCTATATAAAGCAATAACTATACAAGGCAAATAATCTTTATACAAGGCAACTAGCAATCTCGTATATAATGTAACAAGGATACTATCTAATAGGTTTTAACGACACTATCTTCAAAAAATGCTGGGCACCTATTTCTGAAGACTTCTATCAACTGGTCCAAGATTTCTATCAAGGAAGAATTAAACTACAGTGTATCAATGGATCTCATATTACTTCAGTACCTAAAAAGATTTCACCAGCATCAGTAAATGACTATATACCCATATCATTATTAAACATTTCCTTGAAGATTCTCACTAAGCTTTTAACCAAAGAAGGTTATTTTACAGCTGGTGCATAAGAACCAATACAGGTTTATCAAGTCAAGAACTATACAAGATTGCCTTGCTTGGTCATTTGAATTCCTACATCATTACCATCAGTCAGAAAAGATGTAATTGTCTTAAAACTAAACTTTGAGAAGGCCTTCGACAAAATCGAACATAATGCTATATTAGCAATACTTGAGTCCAAGGGGTTCGATAAAAAATGGTGCAGCTGGATAAGATCAATTCTTAGTACTGGCACTTCGGCAGTACTTCTCAATGGAGTCCATGGAAAATATTTTCATTGCAAAAGGGGTGTTAGACAAGGAGATCCCCTATCTCCACTTTTGTTTGTATTGGCTGCGGAATTTCTTCAATCAATCCTAAATGATGCCCTTAATCATGGTGAGATCACTCTTACCTATTCCTTTGAGCGAAGCAATGGATTTCCCGGTGATCTAATATGTGGATGGTACCCTCATCGTACTCAAGGCAAAGGAGGAAGAATTACTTGCTTTAAAAGGCCTCCTGCAAGCCTACTCAGCCTCAACAGGGTTAAAGGTTAACCATGTAAAATCCTTCTTAGTTCCCATTAATACACATACAGATAAAGTGGAGAAATTGGCTAGTGTTTTTGGCTGTCAAATTGGAACTTTCCCTTTTACATATTTGGGCCTGCCACTTAGAACGACAAGACCAAGAGTACAAGATTTAACTCTAATGACCAGAGTGGAAAATGGCTGGCTAGCTATGCCACATTTCTTCCTTACGGTGGAAGATTAATTGTTGTGAATTCAGTCCTATCGGCACTTCCAACATTTATCAATCAAATTGATCGAGCCCGCCGACACTGCCTTTGGGGGGGAAATGACACTAATACAAAAGGTACATCGCTTGCTGCCTGGGGACTAGTTTGTAAACAAAAAAAACATGTAGTCTTAGGAGTACAGAACGATGCTCTTCTGCTCCAACACTTACATAAGTTTTATAATCACGAAGATCTTCCTTGGGTAAAACTAATCTGGTCAAAACATTATCACGATTCTATCCCGCATGCAATAGTTGACTCTGGATCCTTTCGGTGGCGAGATATTCTCGAGTTGATAAATACTTATATGGGAATAAAATGAGCACTGTGGGTAATTGAACTTCAACACTATTCTGGAATAATCTGGATTGATGTCTGGAACATACACATTTTGGCACTCAAATTCCCAAGGATTTTCTCTTTTGCTAAAAATCAAAATATCTCAGTTAAAGAAGCCCTCTCAGATTTCACAATTCAGAGATTATTTCACATTCCTTTATCTGAGACTGCTTCTGTGGAATTCAAATTCCTCCATCTCGAATTCAGGGTACCCATCTTCTAGAGGACATGCATGATCAATGGACGTATATATGGGGTACTGGTACATTTGCACCAAGCAAAGCATACAGGTTCATGATTGGCAATGACCCTGCGCCTCTACCTTTCAAATGGATCTGGCAATGCATATGCACAATGAAATATAAAATGTTTACTTAGTTCCTGTTGATAGATTGGCTAAATACAAAGAATATCCTACAGCGAAGACACTTCCATGTGACAGGAGATGCTTGGTGTGTCTTATGCAACATAAGGACAGAAGAAACTCTTAATCACTTATTTTTCAAATGCATCTTTAGAAAGACTTGTTGGGGCATCCTGGATATACATTGGAGTAACACTTTGTCAATTTTGGCTCGACTTGAAAAAGCAAGGTATTCTGCTCAGAATATACACTTCATGGAAATTTTCATTCTTGGTGTTTGGAATATCTGGAAACATAGCAAGGTCTTTAATAATATTGCACCGACAATTAGTGTTTAGGCCTTTAGGGCTAGGCCAGGCTCAATATTTGGGACCTGTTAGCAACCAGGCTAGGACGATTAGTGTTTTGGACCAAACCTGGACAAGGCCAGGTGGCTCAAATGAAGCCGGACCTGAGTTTTGCTCAGGTATAAAGTATGGTAGTTATGCTATTCAATCTATTCTTTTTATTTGTCCCTTAAAAAATTGCTGTCTTCAGCAACTGATAAAACCAACAGACGAAATCTACATGGTAACCGCTCAAGACACTATACATAATTAATTCAAGAATGTGGTTGTTGATTATTCAAGTACTCCATCAACTATGATCATGGGAAGTGCTTCACTTCAAAAGCAATTGATGCAATTTATCAGTATCATCCAAATGATAACCAAGCACAGTAGCTTTGCATTGTCTTGACACATAGACAAGCCTTATACCCCTGCAGATGATGCCTCCAGCCTGCCATCTAATGGATATTCCATGTCCACGCTTTTCAACAATCCTGATCTTCAAAAGTAGATCTCTTACTCTAAATCTCAAACTTCTAACATTTTCTACGATAGTATGCCTCCAATTGAACGATTTTATCACCAATTAACCGTAAAGGTGATTATTTTGCTTGCAGTAAATCTCTACCTACTCACAGTCTCACATTCATATCGCATCTCCCAAACAATGGTGGCTAAAATATCTTCCTGTTGTCACCTTCAGGAATTAACCAAGAATTAAATGCTACCACGATCAATACAGATCAGCCAAGATCCATATGATCAAGGAAGCAAAAGATATCCCCAAAAAAAGTTACAATCTTTCCCGTGCGAATCCGATCGATCCTTACGCTCAATCGAGCAGAACTCCAAAAGGGCCATTCAATTAAATCTTAGGCGCGTGAAATTTGAAAGAGCACCGCATAAGATGTTCGCATAAACAAGAAATCGAGAAGAGGGGAACCTGACCTAGAGGCGATGTGGGGGTTGGGCGAGAAAACGGCGAGAGCGGCGGAGTAGGACTGGACCGACCGGATCTGGTGTTCCCTCAGCTGCTCCACCAGCTTCGCTCGCGTGATCATCTCCCCTGCCCGCTTACTGCTCCCCCCAATTCACCTGACGACTAATTCTTGGCCCTCCTACCACAACTACCTGGAATTGGCAGAGGGGAGGAAAGAACGGGACGAAGAGACGAGGGGAAGAAGAGGGATGGCAGGAACAGGACTCGTATGACACTCCTACTGTTGCGCGTACCACCACTGGATTGGAGATCGACGCTCAGGATTGCGTTTTGGGCATTTTAAAGGGTAATGCATAGAACTATTACTTCTTACTTACTATGTCAAGATATCGTGGTTTTAAAAAATTATTTAAATATATGCTGTGGTAAAAATTAAATATGTCACTGTAAAAATTTTCACCGTCACTATAAGTACATAAAATTAGATGCATACAATTATAAAACATAATGACTTTACCTTCTTCCTTTCTCCTCCCACTCCTCTCAATCCCCAGCTCCTCCACTACCTCCTATGTCCTATAGCCTCCTCTCCTTCTGGATGCCGCGACCCTCTCATAACACTATTGCTCTTCACTCAGATGACACAAGTACTTTGTGCCCCTCTTAGATGCCATTGCACCTCATCCTTGCCTCTCTGAGCTCACAACTGTAAACCCTAACCTCTTGGCCACCTCCACCCACCTTTTTGTCTCAATTTTGATCGAGTGCCACCATGCTCAACCTCCCTGCCCCATTCAACCTCCTCGCCGCCGTTGGCCTTAACCTCATGGGTACCTCGTGATCTAGATTCGACCTCCTCACATTGGCCTCAATGTCGTCGACCCCACCGCTAGTCACAATCACCTTACCAACCTCGTGGTCCTTGTCATATCAGATCCTTGCCAGCAGCAACAGCCACCGGCCTCGTCACCCCAATCCCTCCGCAAGTGCCAGCGCCCTTCATAGTCATCACTGCTTCTAGGGATGAAAACGGGTCGGATATCTCCCGCCCGATCTAGGATCGGATCCGGGACCGGATTTTACTATCCGGTCGGATCCAGATACTTGAATTCGGATTCGGGATCGGATCCGGAGCATCCAATATCCGGTAAATACGGGACGGGATCCGGATATTCGGATTTTTTCTATTCGGATATCCGGATTTTTCCTATTCGGATATCGGATCGGATATTTGGATATCAGCAAAGCCCAGCCCATTTTCATCATTTTTTCCATTTCAGCCCATTTATATTAACAATTAGTTGGTTCTATTGATCCTCAAATAGCATATTCCTTCTACGATGTTTATTGGATTTAATTGATATATAATTTGTTACTATAGTCATGTACTCGTATGGTTTTAATTCGATATATATTACTCTATATATGCGTGCATTATCCGTATATCTTTATCCGTTTTCGACCCGAATCCGTCACATATCCGTCCCGTATTCGTATCCGTATCCGGTTAGCCCGTATCCGGTTTCGAATCCGGAAAAAAAATATGGGTTAGAAAACGGGAAGAACAATATCCGCCCGTATCTAACCCGTTTTCACCCCTAACTGCTTCTGCCAAAATCCTCATCGCCTCTGCACGGCACGTGCTGTAGTTGCCGTTCTTCCCAATGGTAGCCATCAATTTGGTGTGGTCGTGGCTCAGTGATGAGTTGGCGACCATGAACAAGGAAGGATGCAACAAGGAAAGAGGAGGAAGAAAGCAGAGGTATTATGGTCTTAAACTGTTCATAATGGCATATTTCAAAGATTTTGCACTCTACAGTGGTATATTTCGAATAATGACTTTTGCAATGACATGTTTTAAAAGTGGGCACTTTACAATGGCATGTATCTAAATAGACTTAAAAAACGTGTCAGTGGGGTAAAACATATAATTTAGGTTACTTTTCCTTCCTACTATCTTCTTGTCTACGAAGATGATGTGCTCATGTTTCAGGATTACAAGAAACTTTCTAGTGTAGTGTTTATATGCTTTCTAACGAAATTAAATGACTTGTAAATGCACAGAAGTTTTTAGAGAGAAAAAAACGCATAAGAAGTTGACCGTCAGAAACTTAAAATGCTTCAAATTTTAGTCCAATTTTGAGAGAATCATACGCACATTCAATTTGCTATCAAGGCACCATCCAATCTTTCTTCCTTCCCCTAGCGCCCGCTATCAGCGTATCACTAGATGGAGCGTACATTCAAAGTAATATTTAATTATTGTTTCCTGTGAAATATTAACCTACGAAAGTTCAGATCGTATCACTGCCACTACGGAGCACGAGATACTTGTTTGCCGATGTCTAACCATCTTTCTGAACTACTACAAGCTTTTATTAATCTCCTTTTAGATGGATAAGTGGTTGATATTGTTAGAAATTGCGTCTATGAGTAGACTCAATTCATGATTTCAAAGCATCGTATGGTTTAGTATCGCATTGTTTTACAAGTAGGAAAAGAGCAATATAAAATTTAAGGTCTATATTATCCCTTGAAATATGTGCTGATGGCATGAGAGCGACTATAGCTAAACTTATATATATACATCGCACGTAGAATAAGTGCGCGTATCTCCGCTTTTTCGCGTCGGAATCGGTAACTTGTGAATCAGAGCCAATCCACCTCTTGACCATGTATATCTCATTTCGTATCAAACCTGATCAGTCAGTCATGGATGATTAAGGACTGATTAATCACATTTGAATACCTCTTTAATTCGGTTTAACTACAACAATAACTAGAGAGTGAATATTGTGTCCTTATAAGGGCATGTAGACGTTCGGAGTAAGACCTGAATTCTTCTCTTCCTCTCTTCATCTTTTTCCTTTCTAGATAGTCGTGTTGTTGTGTTGAGCTGCTGAATTTCGTTGTTCTATCTTCTCGGCATGTACAGGGAGCGATAGAGAGAACCTGCATGAGACAATAATAAAAAGGTTTCTAGATATTGCATCCACACAACCACTTACTTCTTTCTCTCCTTGATATCAATTGTTTCGACAATTGTATCTGCAATGCTTCCGTTTCCTCATCAAGCCCAAGTCGTTTGCATAATCGATTGACTCTATCATAATTATGTTCAAGCATTTATTCTGAAGTACAATGAATTGATTGCTTTTAGTTTCAATTATTGCATCATTAGTCCTTTAAGGTATCTGCCTCCTAGTAAAATTTAGAATTAAAATATTGTCCATAACTTATCTATTAAAGCCGAAGGAATTGGAGGCTAGCCAGCCATGCCACGTGTTGCACTTTTTTTTGCGAAAAGACCCTCCGTAAATTCCCAAATTACGTTTAGGTCCTTCCACAGTTATTTTTCAAGAGAGGCCATGTGGTTCCGCATATTCACGAACGGGTCCTCAACTGGTTATTTTTGTAAAAACAAAAATTACATTAAGGTCCTTCTACCGGTGATTTTGCACAAAAGGACCCCGTAGTTCTGTGTATTCGCGAACGGGCCCTCCAATGGTTGTTTTTGCAAAAAAAAGTCGTGGTAACGCAAATTCATTGTGGCTCCTAGCCAGTCCATTTTTTTCAAAACCCCCATAGAAAACAGAAATTACGTTAAGATCCTCCTAATGTGTTTTTTTTTGCAAAAAGAACCAACGAACTAAATTTCGTACCGAGCGGCGTAGCGCGAGATCCTACCTAGTATTTCTAACAAATATAGCAATGTTTTAGAGCTTGAAGATATTTGGATAGAAAAGTTCCTGGTTAAATAGCAAAGGTATTTCATTGATCGATCAATTGGAAGGGAGTGAAGACACTAGTTTTTTTTATTGAAGACGATAGTCTTTAAAAAAATGGGAGGAAGTGTAAAATCTCTCTCTCTCTATATATATAGTATAATTACTTAGGACACCATGGTGCCTGGGCACCATGATCTAAAAATGATATTTTTCTTATGTATTTTCATGCGATTTTTTTTTAAATTTTTAGGATGCTGAGTTTAACCAGTTTACTAACTAGTTCAAACAAGTTTGAACTGAAATTCAAACTATAGTTTTCCTTTTTGATGATAGTTTGGTTGTAGGTATGTGTTGATTTTATATATAAATCAGCAAAGCATGTGATCCAAACTCGTTCAAAATCTTTGAATTTGAGTATATTTTTTCAAAGGTATATGTTTCATTTGAATTGTTATAGATGTGTATATACTCTAAAACTGAAATTTTTGAAAATTATATTCGAATATGGCTTGAATTTGCGCATTTAAAATCATGGTGCCCAAGCACCATGGTGCTCCATCTCGGCTTCCTATATGAGATGCCACGTACATGGTACCACTTCTTTTTTTTTTTGTGAAGGAACAGTATCACTTCGTGTTTCTCGTGTAGTCATGCATTTGATTTGAGTCGTGCTAGATCTCTCTGTACTGTCTACGTGCATGTGAAGCCACCAAACTTTCTTAGTAGCTATCTAAATAATAGCTGGTCAAAACAAGCAGAATCCCATTATTGAGCTCACAATCCGCAAGGCGAAGGAAGTTTCCACTATGCACAGCATGCATGCCCATGGGCAATGGACTTCACATGTCAGTTCACCTAACACGCAGACGAAGTCCCGGTGATGCTTTACCCATGACAACATGTTCCTGGTGACCTGGTCCTTGATGGATGCGCTCTGCACTCACCTACCCTCGATTGTGAACCATACTTATGTATGTGGTATGTCAGCGTGTAATGACTACTGAGTATATATTTGATCACTGTGGCACCCCGTTCTGTTGACGTGCTTAAACAATTATTGGGCCTGGGAGGAGTTCAAGACAGTGGATGTCTGTAGCGACAGGATGATTTTGGATGTTTGCACGAAATCCTGACTAGCACTCACCATGGTTCTGATATTGTAAATCTGATTAGGAGGTCGCGTGCGTACCCTCGTGGCCTCCTCGTCGTCGACCTTGCCCTATTTCCCCCCTGTGGAAATCGGAGGCGGGAGCAACGGCCGCACATGTGCCGTGCGGCGGGGGCGGGGCGATGGCCAGAGCCCCAAGGCAGAGCAGTCACGTGGGCGTGCGGCTGCGCAGTGCACGTACGTACGTACATAGGCGCGCAGAGGTATGAGTGGAAAAAAAACTCAAAACTCATGACTACTCGAAAACCAAGCTTAAACTCGTCCTTAACGAATTGAGTCGAGCTGAGTTTTGTACTCATTAAACTAACGAGTTAAATAAGCGAGTTAATGAGTTAATCGAGCCAACAAATCATACGATCCCAAACTCCTCGAGACCGCAATCCATTCCCCAAATCGGCATTGGCCCTCGCCCTTGCTCCAATGTCAGGCTCAGCTCCAGGCTCCCCTTGGCCCTTGCCCATGCTCCCGCCACCGCCTCCCCTCCCCTTGCTCGCGCCACTGCCGAACTCCCTTTGTCCGCCGCCACCTCCCCTCCCCCTTGCTCACGTCGCCGTTGTCGTCCCCTTCTCCTGTCGCCGCTTCCCCTACCACTTGGTCGCGCCGCAGCCTCCCATCCCCTTCAGCCCTCCCCCTTGCTCCCGTCGCAACCTCCCCTCCCTGTATGGCCGATCCGCCCGGATCTAGCCTGCCTAGGGTTTTGTTGTCCCCAAGTGGGCACACTAAGTCTCTGCTCTAGTCACCGTCCCTTCCGGCCACCACACCGATCGGCCACTCCTCCTACAACCTCCACTCGATGGAAAAGCAACTAAGCATAGAGTCAAAGAACAAGGCAATGAGGATGAAGCGAACTTTTGGCTCCGATTATGCGTTGAAAGTGCATCTAGGCACTTATGTTATTTTGGTGATTAATGAATGTTATTTTGGTGATTAATGACAAACACTCATAATGACAATCTATGTAAATTAAGTAAATGCTTAACTCAGTGCTTAACAAATGACAAACCTCTAATATGATTATATTGCTATGAGATTAACATGTTATTGCCTAGTTGAGTATCAGTCTCATCTTTTAGAGGAAAATCAAATAGGAAGGTTAAGCAAAGATAAGGTATGCAATTTTGGTATCTATTCTATATTTGTTATTGCATTCCTTTCGTGCAAATGCATAGTGAACTCCAAGTAGCATGTTGATTATATATATGCACATTGGTTCATGTCATATTTATTTGTGCATATATATTCATTTGAGTTCATTATAGTATGCATGTATTAACTAGAGTTAAACTTCATATTGCTATAGATTGACTTGGTGCATGCATGTTTTATTTGTATATCTTCTCATGCAATTCTCTTAGTGAAGTTTATCTAGTGTTGGATCACATATTTACTCTTACTCCAAATATTATTTGCACATGTACAATTCGTGTATATTCTATCATGTGCTTCATTTAAGTAAAGTCTGTGATCCTTGCCATGATTTAATTGATTCATCATATTGGCAATTATCTCTCTAGTGCATATAGATCAATTACATATTCATCATGATGTACTTAGTAGAGAACATTTCTTATGTCAAGTGTTTCCATTTATATTGTGCTTCTTTATATGAAACACTTGTTGTAATCAATCGCTCACAAATATCAACTCTATTCATATCTATTGAGCTTTTGGGACTAATGTCTTTCATGAGTAGTTTGGAAAGAATTAGGTCCCGTATGTGTATGATGACCAAGGTATCTTGGAGGATGATCATTGTCGAGGTCAACAAGACGCGGTGTCACCAAGAGCCGAGGACTAAGTCAAGAGCAACTTGGCATGGAGATCGTCGAGAGGATGATCAAGTCAAGGTTGATAGGACGAGAGTCTCATGAGGTGAATCGAGTCGAGTTGGACAAGGCGAAGATGTCATCAATTATATGGTGAATGTCTTCATGCATCGACATCAAGAAAGAAGACGGCAAGTGACTAGTTCTAGACTTATATTATCTTTGATTTAATTTGAGTCTAAAGATTGCCGTACTATTAAGAGGGATGCGATGTCGAATGACTTTTAGATGTGTCAAGTGCTCAAGTGATCCATCCTTGTGAATCTTAGAAAGAGAGTGGTGTTGGTAGTCTTGGGAAAGTGAGGGTTGTAGGTCTCTCTTGATTTCTTTGTGAAATCTGTGGTTATCCTTTTAGTTTTGGGTAGTGAGACCTTGTTATTTGTGTAGCCCTCGTTCTTAGCTTTGGGAGAGTCCAAAATCTCTGAAATCGAGTCCGAGTCAAAAGTTATGCTCGTTTTAGTCGAGCTGCTCGGTCTGATTCGGACTATCCGGAGTTAGTCCGGACTATCCGGATCATCCGAGTATCCGGATATTCATCCGGACTCTCGGGTTGAGTCTCTCTGTTAGCATTTTCTCAGTCAATCCGAGTATCCGGATTGAAATCCGAGTCTCCGGTTGTGCGCACCGACCCCAACGGCTAGTTTTGGGAGGTCTATATATAGCCCTTCTCTCTCTTTTGAGAGAGCTTTTTGGAGAGGCTTTTGGTGTGGATTTTGAGGGTGTGTGGGGGCTTTGAGAGAGCTTTACCCTTAGATCTAAGTGATCCCTTGTGAGAAGGGTTGGGAAGAGTTTGGGGAGTGAGATTTGAGTTGATTGAGCACTTGATTTCATCTCTAAGTTTGTTCTTCGTGAGCATTTGTTACTCTTGGAGGTTGAGGACTCCTAGACGGCTAGGAGGTTGCCTACGAGCCACCGGAGCTTTGTGTGGTTGGTCGTGGGAAGTTTGTGAAGGCAGTTCCGCCTCAGTAAAGGAAGGAATCAAAGGAGTGAAGACCGCGAGTGCATTTGTGCAACAGGGAGGAAGAGGGTTGAAAGAGACCCGGCTCAAGTGTGACCGAGCCGCCTCAACGGAGACGTAGGATCCTCAAGGATCCGAACTGGGTGAAAAATCATCGTCTCCAAGTTTGCTTCTTTCTCTTGCTTTAGCATTTGATTTTGAATCTTGAAATTGCCCGATCTACTCTTTTGTTGTGTTTGGCTCGGATCTTCTATGCCCTCGTGTACTGACATCATTTAGATCATTTGTATTCAAGTAGATTGTTGAAAAATTGCAAAGATTTAAAATCTCCATTCAAGTCCTCAATCCGAGTATCCGAATCCTCGAACCCGACAGTCCGGATAATCCGAGTATCCGGATTGAATACCGGACACTCGGGTTAGGACCTCGGGATTGGACTATCCGAGTATCCGGATTGAATACCGGACGATCCGGATAATCCGAGTATCCGGATTGAATACCGGACACTCGGGTTAGGACCCTCGGGATCGGACTATCCGGAGTATCCGGATTGAATATCCGGACACTCCGGATTGTTCAGGAAATTCGGGAGATTTTATTTAGCTGCAAATTTTTATTCCGCTGCATTTAGCTATAAAATTTTTAATTCGCCTATTCACCCCCCCTCTAGGCGACATCCCCTGTCCTTTCATGCGTTCACCGGCATCGGTCATAACGATGGTGAACCGTGCAAAGCCTCTATGATCCGGTCACCTTGTGCTCCAGTCCCCCCTGCTCCTGCATTGTTGAACTCTCTTCAGGGAGGCGAACCCTACAAGGTCAGTGAATTGGATGATTAGTGCAATTTCCATTCTATAGTTCCATCAAATTTGATGTGTCAAAATCGCAATTATATTGTTTCGCCTATATCAAACTGCAATTATATTGCTAATGGTCTGGTGCTCTCTAATGAAGCCAGTCTATTGTTTCGCCTATCTATACTTTATATTAACCGTGCCACATCACCCTTCTAGCAAAAAGACTTTTCGAAAAATTTGAAATTGCGTTCAAGTCCTTCCATCGGTTTTTTAGTAAAATAGACCCGAAAAAAATAAAATTACATTTAAATCCCTTTATATTAAAGTGGGTGATATTGGCGGCCTCTCGGCCGTGCCACGGCACCCTGCTCACGAAAAGGCCCTCTAAAAAAACTGAAATTACGTTCATATCCCTCTGTCGGTTTTTTAGTAAATAGACCCCAAAAAATAAAATTACGTTTAGGTCCCTCCACGATTTGCATTCAGGTCCTCACGCCGGTTTTTTAGCAAAATAGACTCGAGAAAAAACAAAATTACGTTTAGATCACGAAAAACTTTTTTTACTGAATTGACCCGAAAAACGAAAATACGTTTATATCCCTCCGCGATTTTTTTTCAGAAAAATCCACATATTCACCGACGGCTCATAGCAGTCCGCGAATTCGACGAGTAAATAGACCCCAAAAAATGAAATTACGTTTAGGTCCCTCCGCGATTTGTGTTCATGTCCTCACGCCGGTTTTTAGCAGAATAGACTCGAGAAAAAACAAAATTACGTTTAGATCACGAAAAACGTTTTTTTACTTAATTGACCCAAAAAACGAAAATACGTTTATATCCCTCCGCGATTTTTTCAGAAAAATCCACATATTCACCAACGGCTCATAGCAGTCCGCGAATTCGATGACGGAAAAAATGAAATTATGTTTAGGTCCCAAAAATACATTTTTAGCTGAATTGACCCAAAAAAATGAAATTACGTTTATATCCCTCCGCAGTTTTTTCACAAAAATACACAGATTCACCGACAGCTCATAGCCATCCACAGATTCAACTACGGCTCCTATCAACCCATTTTCTAAGAAAGAACCCAGAAAAACCGAAATTACGCCAAAAAAAAGATACACGTTTTCGCATCGGTTTTCCCAGGGAAAGGGAACCCGCGGTTCCACATATTCACCGACGGCTCCTAGCAATCCGTAGGTTCACTGATGTCTCCTAGCATCCCTTTTTTTAAAAAAAAAACCCCCAGAAAACCGAAATTTCGCAAAAAAAATACGTTTTTTCATATTCGATGACGACTCATAGCGGTTCCGCATCACGCAAAGATGACCTATAGTGCCACAAATTCGCCGATGACTCCTAGCGAATGCATTTTTTAGGAAACCCTGGAGAAAAAAACGAATACACGTTTATGTCCTCAAACCCATTTTTTCAAAAATAATCATCGGACCAAATTTCGCACTCCACAGCGTCGCACAACCGAATTTTGTACGGCGCAGTGTAGCGCGCGGCACTGGCTAGTATCTTCAAAGCTCAATTATATTACTAACGGTGTGGTGCTGTAGTGAAGCAAAAGGTAGTATGGTACTACTAGCAACTGAAAACCCATAGGTAAACCAGTTGCAGGTGCCAACATTGCTAACGAGTTAAATGAGCTAATTCGAGTTTTCAACGAGTCGAGTCGAGTTAGTTCGATATCCACCCCTACGCAGAGGTGATAGAGTTGGTTGGGTTTAGCGCTATGGTATAATCGATAAATACGATTCGATAAATATGATTTTTTTTAAGGGACAATTGATTATTTGCTATAAAGTTGATGTGTATTTGATGATTTGACATGTTCTGTTTCACTGATATTTGGGCTCTAGGGCCATATGTCAGTGAGATATGACGTGGCAAATCATCAATTCCACCAACTCAGGTGTGGCAAATAATCAATTGTCCATTTTTAAAATACGGTAATTGTAATATGATACCAAATATATCAAATAGAACTTCCGTTCGGTATTGGTAAATACCATAATATTTTAGTTCAGTATCAGAAAATACCATTTTTATCAAACTAGCTTGAATTGTTCTTTTTTACTTGGCGTTCTGGACACGTAACTATAATGTATACACATTTGACCATTATTTTATCTAATTATGTATGTATTTTTTTTTCTATTTCAGTATTCAGTTTATTTCGGTTTTACTCACGGTTTTTACCAAAAACCGTATCCCAAAAGTCAATTTTTTGCCACACCATACCAAATATCGTATACCGGTCAAACCGAGTTGACTGGTTCGGTTTGGTTCATTTTTTGGCACGGCTTTTCGGTTCGATAAAACTGTGCACAACCCTAGTTGGGTTAGGTCGGGGCGTCGGACACACTGGTGCCACGTACGTGCGGAAGCAGCAAGCCATCGCTTTTCCCCTCTAAAATTCGTTTTTGAATGACTTAATCTTCTTTCGTTTAAATTTATGAAATTAGCCTATTTAGTGAACTCAAAAGGCGCAACAGGCGACATGTGTCATCTGCCACACCGAAGGAGGTTGGTAGCTTCCTCGGCATGCAGGTTCCGTGTTTGACTATTGCGAAAGGAATCGGTAGTCGCCTTCTGCACATGACTGCCGCGGAAGAAATCAACCTGCACAGTTCACGCTTGGCAGCCACGGAAGGATGGAGATTAATTAGTTAATTTGATTAAGTAGCGATTTAATTAAGTGATAAATTTAGAAAATATGATTAAATTAGTGGAGTTGATTCCTGTCACGGAAGAGGAGCTCAGCAGGAATCTTGGCGCGATAGACGGCCTGTCGAGCTCCACAAGCGTAGGAGATGACTCGTGAGGGTCAAATCTGTAAATAATTTTGAAGGGAGGCTATAAACACTCGCAAGGGGACAAAAGCAAAAAAAAAAAATCAAAAAACACACTGTGTTTGGCCTTTCGTTTGGTGCGAGGCCACGGTGGGGCGTTGGCGAATGCTAAGACGCGCGAGAAGGACGGCGGCTCGTGGGATGCGGGATGTGTTGTGGGCTGGTCCGGTTGGAAGTGGAGGCCACAGAGGTGGCGGCTGGAGGCGTCGTGGCGCACCGCCTGCGCCAGAGCGGATCCAAGGAAGACAATCACCGGGGTCGTCGGGGTCAATACGAACTCGTAATACTAACTTATAATTTGTAATATTATCATATACTTATATACTAAAGAAATTATGTATCCTATAAAAATATGTTGATGTCACCTGACCTCGACAGATACACCGTAAATCCCCCTGTGCCCGCACGGATGGAATCTGCCGAATTGGAGACCACGGCCACGAGCCCACGAGAGAGCGCTGTGGGTTGACGCGGTCGTAACCTATGGCATGAAGAGGATGGCCAGAGACAGAACCGCGGACGTGTAGGAACTAGAAAGTCACGTACAGGCCCGTGCACATGCCAGCCTACTTACTCCCTCTATTTAGCTATATTTATCCATATTGCAGCATATACATAGATCAAGCATACACTAAATCTAAGAAAATTTAATAAGAAATGATTACATATACTTCAGTTAAATGATAGGAGTACTACACTACAACCACTTAATCTCTTTCAAAACATTTAAGTATATATAGAGTGAAAATATTATAATAACTACTCTCCTAATTTCTTCAATAGACAAATATTTTGAAACGGCTACTACCAAGACCATAAACAAACATAATGAAACAGAATGAATACTGCTTGCTTGCGGACCCAAAATTATGAGTACGTTTTTCCAACTTATCACGGATGGCATGCATCACTTTGTGAAAAATACAATATGTGATGAGTAGTAGAAATCAGATCTAATAATTGATTTGTTGAGGATGTTTTTACTAGTATACTATAAGAGGAAATATATATAAATATAATCTGATCTATTAGATAAAAGGACGAACAATCTATATTAAATTTAGTGTACTCAAAATAGCTTGGGGAAGTAGCAGTGAGTGACCGACGAGGAAATGTATCCTTCTACAAACACGCTAGAAAGATTCAAGATTATCAGCACTATCCAAGGATCCATACACACATTATGCAATTAACTGGAATGAATATAGATGCAACTATGCAAGGCGCTTTTCAAATTTCAATTGCCATATGCTCTGCCTGGCATACGGATTTGCTTCCCTTCACCTCACCTCGGCGAACGGTTTAATAATTGAAGGACTCAGGTAGCAATTAATTATCACGATAATGTGTGGCTGTTCGCGCGCCACGGCATAATTGCGCATATTCGCCACAAATCCTGCTTAAGAGACACCTATAACACGACACAGTTAGGGTTGAAAACGGGACGGATAGTTTCCGTCCGATCCGGAGCCGGATCCGATCTGGGAAGGAAATCGAATATCGGGTCGGATTCGGATCCAGATCCGGATAGTTAAAAACGGATATCGGATCGGATTCGGAGCGTACAATATCCGGAAAATATGGATCGGATACCGGATATCGGATAATTGCATTATCCGGATATCCGGATTTGGCATCACTGCATCAGTCTGGTCTCTTGACTCTCATCTCGGCCCGACGGCCCATGCCCCAGGTGTAGGCGGTCCAGATACTGAACCCAGAAGTCCAGAACCCCCGTTGTCCTCAAACAATTAGACCTCAGTCCTCCCCGAGGAGACCCCAACTCAGTGACTCCCTTGGCTGGTGGCTAGCACTCCTCCCAGATCTGAGAGCCTTCGTCGGCACCGGCGCTCCCCCTCCCCGGTGACGTCTTCCCCGGCATTGCACCCCGTGACTTCCAGAAGGTGATCGATCATTCCATCCCCCACCCGCCTCTCTCTCCTCTTCCGATCTAGCGCTAGGTGACCACTCCCGGCCGTCGGTGCCGGCGGATCTGGACATATCGGGAGGCGTAGCCTTAGATCTGGCCTCTGAGGTGCGCCGCATTTGAATGGTCATTGGGTGCATGTGTGTGGTTTAGGGTTTAGTGATCTGGAAAACCGACGTTTTATGGAAGTGGCGAGTGGAAATGCGAAATGTCTGGATGAACGGACAAGGGTAGCTTAGCATGTGTGTTTTTGTGCATTCGAGGAATTAAGGGAATGGAATACGGGGCAATGCCCACCTTGCCTTTGATTGCTTGTGCGATTAGTGTTGTTGAGACAGGCAAATGTTTCATGTGTTAAACATGTTTTGTATGGATAGGCATATACCACATACTTACATCCACATAGCTCCAGTCTATTTCCTCCCTTGTGTATTCTTCTTGCTCCATCTTGAATACATGTTGCAATAGAAACTTATGTGTTTGATGCTCCGCAGATATTTAGTATCCAGTGACTATTCCAATCATGGCAGTACGAGACCATTGGACCAATATGGAAGATTGACAGGAATAATTAGTTTCTATCTGTAGTGAACAGGTACAAATGGGAATGCATCATATGTATAGTGAATTTGTTGATACCCTCTGTCTGCTGTTATTTCAAACAATGCAAGCCTTCTGTTCAGTGTAATTCCAAGGGCTAGGTTGTAGAAATTAAAACCATTTTATGCCTTTTATGTATAGATACAGGTGATATACTTGTTGTAGGCTCGTAGTAGATGAATGCATTGTGAATTCGTGATCATATAGCAATTGACGAGAAATCTGTGTCTATAAGAATAATATGAAATATGCAATGAAGAGGTAAAGATGGGAATGCTGCCTAGCTGTGGTGGATAGGTTCATATACTCACCTTTTATTTCAAACAAAGTTAGTTTACTTTCTACTGTTTCATAGCTATCAAATCGGAAACTATACAATTGAGATGAAGATGAGATTGAGGCATACTACATTTGAACCTTGTCAGAAACTAGTAAAACTACCGACCCCCTTCTCACCTTCATTTCGAGCATCAATTCCCATTGAGGTCTTTCAGATGCTAAGAAAACCACAAGCCCTATATAGTGACCTCAGTGGCAAAGGATAAGATAACGTAGTGGTCGGTCTTGGTGTCTTAGCTCTAATTGATCCACGTAAGCCCTGTTATTTGTTCTCCACTGAGCTCTATTTTTGGACTAGCAAGTGGAATCGATTTCGGCTTTACTTGGTCTCTGCTTATATGTATTTACATGCCGTATTGATCATGCAGTGCACTGTAGTAATCCTGCTCTATTATACTAGCACAAGCAGTATATGATATATGACCTGACAGCTGCTGTTGCATATGCCACATTCCTGTTTTAGACTTTAGTGTGTAGAATCTTGTATATGATTAACTGAGCCACATAAATACATAATAATATTTTCTTGCAGAGAAATAAAAAATATTGATAGCATGTGCATCATGTGTGGATAGGAAGAAATCCGAACTCTTTTACAAACTCTCGGTGCTAAGATGAATAACAGTGAATGATTATCATTGATACAAACCTTGTGATAATTATGGCCATCATATTTTTCTTTCTCAACACTTTTTCATGCCTCGAGTTATGAGAGTGAATTAGTAATAAGTACATGACGATCATATTCGGCAGTCCCAGTCAAAACTATCCGTATATATTTATCCGTTTTCGATCTGAATCTGTCACATATCCGATCCGTGTTCGTATCCCGAATTATCCGGATTCGTATCCGGATCCGGCTAGCCCGTATCCAGTTCCGAATCCGGGAAAAAAATATGGGTTAGGATACGGGAAGAGCAATATCCGTCCATAACCGACCCGTTTTCACCCCTAGACACAGCAAAAAAAATTAACAAAACGGATCGAGAGCAAAATCCCATCAACACATTTAGAACTGAGCTCAGCTCAGTTGGCCAGAGCGTGGCATCATTCAGCGGTCCGCCCATGTTCGACAGGCGTCGGACGCGTGTTCACCGGCAGAGTTCATAAAATCGCGAAAGATCGTTCGAAAACCGTGGTTTTTGGTTCGAGATCCAAAACCACTCGGTAAACCGCTCTAATAAAAACAATTTGAAAATTTTGAAAAAATTTATGCGTTAAAAATCGTTCGAAAACCGTTGAAAAACCGTGGTTTTGCTGGAAACTGCTCGAAAACCGTTTTGTAGGAACATTTCAATTGGTCGGCTGGTTTTTACGCGAAAACCGAGCGGTTGATTTTTTTTTCCAAAATTTTTTATTTCTTATCCCTTCAGTTTTTGACGGTTTTTCGAGCGGTTTTTCACGGTTTTAATTTTGTGAACCCTGCTCACCGGTATTACTCTGGCGTCGCTCAGCAGCCCGCCGTGCTTGACCGGCGTCGGACTCACGCGCTCAGCGGTATTAAAATAAGTACACACGTGTATGTATTTAGTGGAATAGTACGTACTCGCGCTCCGAAGGTCACGATGCCTCCAAAAAAAATTCCATAACATGTGTATAAGACGTGTATACGTGTAGAGAATATTTTAAAAAAGGTTTATTTTTAAATGATGTTATCTATAAATATAAGGCTTGCACGTAGATATAATGAGTCATTTCCTTCCATACCCCTATTTATTCTCTCTCAATCATATGTATTTATTTATTACCACCCACACAAAGTATATCTATCATCTTCCAAGATAATTAAGTGAGAGTACTTAAGTCATTACCTCTCCTACGTTTCTTAATTTTAACGCAATCTTAATCCTTATTCAAAATTAAAATACACCTTACAAATTTATCATAGAATCCCCGGTAAATTCTGCAAAACGAAAGTGCAAGTGTGCAACCGCTGCACTACCACTAGTTCCGATAACCCAGTGATCCCCCGTCGTTGGGTTCCCTTTTCCTTTCACTCCCTCTTTAATCTCTGCTCATCTTTTCGCCGTGCTGCTGCTCCCCGCAAGAACATTACGACCGAAGCAACCCTCGCCCCTCGCTGGTTATGCTATAATCTCGGCAAGTTGACACCCCCCAAAAGCACACGCACAGCGGCGCAGGTCGTGCAGTCAGATACAGATCCGCACAAAAGAAGACGACGGTGACCAGCTTCTACTGCACACAACGTTTGTCGTCCTGCGGAGCCCACGGTGTCACCTCGCGCTCTTTGTCTTCTTTATGCAGGAGAGGAGGGTAATAGACTGCAGCTACGACTCGCCTCCTCCTCCTCCTCCATCCTTGATTCTTCCGTCCCTCCATCCATCTCCCCTTACTCTCTGAGCTCCTTCGTCTTCTCCTCGCATTTCCATAGCACAAGTAGCCATTGGAGACAACATCAAGAGATTGGCAGTAAGCAGTGGTAGCATGGGGGTCAGGAGGTGGCAGGACGTTGCTACGATCATTGGGTTCCTACATGGCGCCCTTCTCTTCCACTTGGCAAGTAAGCTCCTACTACCGTTTCTTTCCCTACCACTAGTATACTTGATAGTTATTCTATTCTGACTGATGTTGTATGTCAAATACGTTTAGCATGCTTCCTCTTCTACTTTTGTTGCTTCTTATGCAGTGAAGATTTAGGATTTGATTTTTTTTTACAACCAGTATTAGCTTGCAGTTAGTTAGTGACAGCGTTGTATCGTTGATTTTTTAGGCCACAAGAATTGTTTAAAAAAAATAAAAGAAGATGGTAGTAGTATTGAGCATAACATTGAATCGCTTCAGTTGCTTTTTCCTTTAGAAACAGATTTCTTTAAAATCGCTAGTGGACTACTTAATTTAGTTCGGCTTGGGCAGTGGCCTCACTTTGTTCTGATTCTTGTCTCTCGAATTAGAATTATCTTACATACTGTATTACTTTACCATTTCTGCGAAGACAAAGTATGCGTACGTTACTGCATTCGTATGTCACTCATTCGTGGCGAGTTACCAAACTTGTTCTAGTTTCCTGAATGTTGCGCAAAGCCGATGGCGATTGATGGCACATGTTTGCTAATCTAAAGGAAGGACGGATTTGATGAGATCTTACTTTTTTGCCCCAGGAAAATGAAATTTCTCCAACAAGAGAGGAAAAAAGAGGGGAGAGAATTGATGTTTCTCTTTCCCTGTCGTTTGCTTCTGCCCGTGAGTCATGATCATATTCCCAACACCTAGATAAAGAAAGGAATTGTTTTGGGATTATTGCCCTCAAAGGCGATGCTTAACTGCACAGAACCCCCCATAATTCTAACAGACCTCGCAGTGCAGAACAAAGTAGCACCTAAACTGTGCATTAGCACTGTATTAGGAAAAACCGACGCGCTGAAATGGAGGAGAATATGCATGAGTAGCTCCTAAGCAACTACACACGAACTGTTCGCTGCGCTGGCGCGGGTCATGCTCAAATTAGATTGGCATGAGGTGAGGTAACTTTGACCATACGTGCTCACACCTTTAGTCCACCAAACCCCTTTAGTCCACCAAACCGGTTGGTCAAGGAATCTAGTAGTACGAGTATGTATATCGAATTATCAGTGCATAGAAATCAACTACTCGTGAACAGAAGGTCCAGCACCTAACCACTGCTGGAATAGCTAGCTGAAAGGGCCACCAATACTAGCTTAGCCTTGGCGAAACAAAGATGAGTTGATCACGTCCTGGAGTATGTGACAGATCACGGTGTCTCAAAGAGGCCAAGACTGTACACAATGGCGCGTACCGTTGCTATCTAACAACGAATTTTTTACCTTTTTGACCTCCTTCTTTGTATTTTTTCCGAAATTAGCCCTATGCATGAAGTAATTTCAAAAATAGCCTCGTAACAGTATATTCAAACGGCCGTGCAGCACGTGAATTTTTTTTTTATTTTTTTCACCTTTTCCAGCGGTCACCGACCGCATGAAAAAAATTTAAGATTTTTTTCATCTTTCGAGCGGTCAATGACCGCTTAATTTTTTTTTGTCGCGCGGCGGGAAATTTTTTTTTTGTTTTCCCGCGTCTCGTCGGCGCGTGAATCGGCTGGAATCCAGCGGTCGCCGTCCGCTGGATTCCGCGGGCGTGGCAAGCGGAGCAGGCGGGGGGCGCGGGCGACGCGTGGAGGAAAAACAGCGGCGTCGATTTTTTATTTTTTCCATTTTTTCGGAGGATGCGGCTAATAATTTTTTTGTATGTATTTATGAAGAAATAAATAAAAAATAATTTATGATGGACTATAATTTTTTGGAATTCTTCACTGTTCTAGCACGTATAATTTCCGGAAAAATATTGTGTATTAAGTCCGGTTAATTTCCGAAATTTCATGAAGACCATATTTCCGATTATGGCTAATACACTAAAAATTGGATTTTTTTTACTGTTCTAGCCCGGCGCGTATAATTTTTCTCGTGATTAGACGTTCATCGGATAAAAAAACGCCTCCAAACAGAACAATCCAGCGAACGCGGATCGCGAAATTTTTATTTTGCAATTTCCAGCGGTCCAGATCCCCGGAAATTATACGTGCCGTGCTAGAACAGTGAAAAAATCCAAAAAAATTATAGTTCATCATAAATTATTTTTTATTTATTTCTTCATAAATACATACAAAAAATATTAGCCGCATCTTCCGAAAAAATGGAAAAAATAAAAACCGACGCCGCTGTTTTTCCTCCAAGCGTGGCGCCGTCGCCCGCGCCCCCTGCCTGCCACGCGGGCCCGCGGAATCTAGCGGGAAAATAAAATTTTATTTTTTCCGTGCGACAAAAAAATTCGGGAAAAAATAAAATTAAGCGATCACGATCACTGGAAAGATGAAAAAATTTAAAAATTCATGCGATTCGGTGATCTTTGGAAAAGACGAAAAACAAAAATTCACGACCGCACTACGCTTGAATATCTTATTCTGAGGCTATTTTTGAAATTGCTTCATGTATGAGGCTAATTCTGAAAAAATTACAAAGAAGGAGGCCAAAAAGATAAAAAATTCTCTAACAACAGAAGCGTAGGTACATTTGCATGTGGCCGAACACGTCGTGGCTCCCAAACAGGTGGGGGACTAGGATGGCTATTGTGTCCGATTACTCGTATGCCCATGAGTAAATACTCTAATAAAGATGGATATAGGACTATTTTTTTACCCACGGTTATAAAAATGAGAGCAATTCATTGCACATCGGATACAAGAGCACGGGTATGGATAAACTTCATCCGTACCCATACCTCCTGTTTACCTGTCAACCAAACTAACAGGTGGGCTATACACTTAAAAAAAAACTTACATCCCAGGCTCCCCAAATCGTCCTCTCTCCCGACTTCCCGAGTCCCACTGCCAACTCCCAGCCGCTGCTCCAAAATCCCTAATCGCCAACCGCCACCGCCTGCCAACCCCAAATCGTCGTCCGACGCCTGGTCGTCCTGCGCCCTTGTGGCCGTGCCCCTTGCCGTCGCCTGCCAGCCTGGCCCGTCGCCTCCTGCACCTCGTCGAGGTCAAGAAGTCACCCAAGCCTATCGCCTCATGTGCCATGCCCGCCCTCCCAAGTTAGCCACTCCTGCGCGTCATCAAGTTTTGCGGCCATGTGTACTGTGCGTTGTCTTGAGGTTTGCCCGCCCTTCCAGGTTCCAGCTCCTAGACATCTCAGGGTTCTCGGGTAGATTTGCTTGCAATCATTATTGGTCGTAGAAAATAGAACCTCAATTTCGTTAGTAATTGTTGGAGTACTGAATGGTCAATCGAGCGTGTGCAATTTTTAGTAAGTTTTGCAAGAGTTCCTAACATTGGAACATCTTGTTGGATTAGGGATGAAGATTAAGACAAACACACCGTGGTAAAGAAGGTGAGGGAGGGTGTCATGGAGTTCTTGCTGATGAACCATCCGCTGGACTGCCCAATCTGTGATTAGGGTGGGGACTGCAACCTCCAAGATCAGTCTATGGTGTTTGGGGCTAACCATGGCGGGTAAATGGACATGCCCGCGGGCATCGGGTACTCGCAAATAACGGGTATGGGTGAGGTTATTTGCCTGTTGCCCTTCACGGCAAGCCCGTGGGCGAGGAATTGGCTAACAGGTATAGGTATGGGCGAGCACTACCCTAGTCCGTCGTGCTCGATTGCCATCCCTAGTGGGGACTCGCTCCTTTGACTCTACGCACCCAAAAATATGTTCATCACTTATCTAATCTAACCCATCTCTCTCTCTCTCTCTCTCTGCAAATCTAGCCTCCCACTCATGTATTTGTAAAATTGGCTCACTCCCCTACTACGGAAGACACGACAGGTGATACATGTCCCTTGCCACGCCTAGGAGCACGGGAGGACGCCTTCTGCGATACCCGAGCGTAGCAGCAAGGTCTCTCGTGCGCTCCTCCCTGCTTGCACCGTCCGCTCACCCTACCGTGGCGCCAGCCAGTTTCCGTACTTACCAGACGCAGCATGGGACACGTGTCATGCCATGCCTTTCATGGTGACGGAGGGGACTAAATTTGCAAATACACATGCTCTGGATTTGCAAAAAACAAGATACAGCGAAGGTAGAAAAGCGATGATTTCCCAAAAATTCTGATTCGTATCATGCATCATCTATCCATACCTTTAATTAGCTTCATCAATCGCATTCGTACGTGCACTTGTGCCGGCTTTCTGCGTCTGTATAACGTCTAACTAAAGCAACTAGCAGATGATGTGCGCATGGAAATATCTACAAAATTAGTTAACTGCATTGTGCTTTGCAACTAGGATTTCTCATGCAAGCTCGATATTTACAGCGTCGCAGTCATTCATCGGAGTCAACTACGGGACGATCGCCGACAACCTCCCGCCGGTGGCGTCGACGGCCAGCCTCCTCATGTCGACGTCGATCGGCAAGCTCCGCCTATACGAGCCCCAGCCGGACCTCGTAGCGGCGCTCGCAGGCTCCAGCATCTCCATCCTCCTGGGCGTCCCCAACTCCGAAGTCCCGAACCTCGCCTCCTCCCCTGCCGCCGCGGCGTCCTGGGCCGCCGCGAACATTCCCACCACGGTGTCCGTCTCAGCCATCTCCGTCGGCAACGAGCTGCTCAACTCCGGCGACCCCACCCTCGCGCCCCAGCTCCTCCCCGCCATGCAGAACCTCCTCGCCGCGCTCCCCGCCGGCTCAACCACCAAGGCACGTATCTCGACACACGTTAATGCCTAGTAAAGCAACATTCTGCATTCATGCATGGCTGCGACGGTTCTTGAACTAAGCTAGCAACGAACAGATCTCTACCGTGCATTCCATGGCGGTGCTCTCGTCTTCGGACCCGCCGTCCTCCGGTGCGTTCCACCCGGACCTAGCCGGCAGCCTTGACCCGGTGCTCGACTTCCTGAAGCAGAATAGCGCGCCGTTCATGATCAACCCGTACCCATACTTCGCCTACACCTCCGACACGCGGCCGGAGACGCTGGCCTTCTGCCTGTTCCAGCCGAACCCCGGCCGCATCGACGCCGTGTCCGGTCTCTCCTACATGAACATGTTCGACGCGCAGCTCGACGCCATCCGATCGGCGCTGGACGCCAAGGGGTACAGCAGCGTGGACATCGTCATCGCCGAGACCGGGTGGCCGTACAAGGGGGACGCCGACGAGGCCGGTGCCACGGTGGACAATGCCAAGGTGTACAACGGCAACCTCGTCGCACACCTCAAGTCGCAAGTCGGTACGCCACGGACGCCCGGCAAGTCGGTGGACACGTACATCTTCGCGCTTTACGACGAGGACCTCAAGCCCGGGCCGGTGTCGGAGCGGTCGTTCGGGCTGTACCAGACTGACCTCACGGCGAACTACGACATCGGGCTCGCGAAAGGCAGCAGCAGTGGCACTCCCGGCACGGCGACTCAGACCAGTGTTACTCCATCTGCGGCACAGGTACCTCGAGATTAGTGCTCGCCGAATCTACAGCATTTGATAGATGGAATGGACGTTACTGATGATGCTCTTTGATTTTGCAGGGCACGCCACAGTCGAGCAGGGGGATGACACCGACCGGGTTCTGTGTGACGACGGCCGGTGTGCCGGGGAGCACACAGGGCCAGCAGATGCCGCAGAGCAGCTCGTGCTACCTCCCAGCAGGAGCCGGATCTCGGCGAGCTGACGCCGGCGTTCGGCAGCTTGTTTGGTTTGGTGTTTTGACGTGCCTGTGCAGCCTGGCAATGGTAGTGGACTAGTGGGCGAGTAAATATCGTCATTGGCTATAAGGAACAGATACAGACTTTTGTAACCCACTCGTTTATATCTGTGCATACGAATTCATCATTAGATAAAATTTTCGCAAAAGTTGCACATAATCGAATGATGGAACCAGCCAGTCGTCTTAGCTTCATGTTCGAGATTTTACATGAGATGATGTGTTTTTATCTACAAAGTTAACTATGATCAGTTTCGTGGTATGAACAGCCTGTCTAAGCAGGCACCGTCGAATTTAGTGCGCTTCGGCACACCATTTGCCAACTATTGATTTCCATTTTGGACATGGTTGAGTGCTTACTACGCACAAGCAAGCCGTCCGCATCAATGTTTTGACACCACCATGGCACCAAGTCTCGTATCTTCTCATGCAAACCTTTATCCTTGCAAAATTCCTTTCTTATCGCCACTGGACACATTGGGATCATCATGATTTAAGTTTGTTCCAAAGATAGGCAGCTCTTCTGATGATTGGGTCCGCTGAGGATCCTTCCGCATATGCTTCCAAAGCTCTCAAGAGTTTTATGAATTTGGCTCCATCATCCTGAAGTAGCATCGCCCACAAGCATAGCATTGTAAGCAGGAAGCAGAAGCACAAAATGAGCAGAATTCGACTGTTTGTAAAAATATATGATGCTACAATGTAAGTCACCTTTGGCTTCTGAAATACAAGGTCGGGCGTCTTGAAAGGAACCATATAAGATGGAAGGTCAGAACGTAATGTGGCCTACAAACAAGTGTAACTTCAATCAAAAGAGTTTGGTTGGGAGATGGTCTCTCAACAAGCTAATAACAAAGAAGGTGCGATCCATGAGATGACAACAGAGAGAACGACAAAAAATTTTCATAGCAACATCACTAAGAGAATACCAGGCTTTTGCAAAGGAGTGCCTGTTCCGAATGAAATATCAAAGCCTGTAAAGGACCGCAGTAAACTCAATTACTCAAACATTTGAGAAACCACAAGACAGTATAATTTTAGAGAAAATATTGTCAATAATAAAGAAGATAGTTACATATTTAATTAAAGTGTAAAAATTTACTCCCTCCAGTTGTCATTTTGGACATAGGTGTAGTCAAACTTTTAAAACTTTGACTATCAATATCTTTTAAATATTTACATTGGATACATGAAAATGAAAATGTTATACGTAGATTTGTCTCAAAAAGTCCTTTCATAATATTACAATTTTATTGGGTTTTAAAAATATGTTATAATACAAATTAAGTGATCAAAGCTGTGTTTTTGAGACCATATCGATATCTAAAACGACAACTATTTGTGACCGGAGGAAGTGCATGTTATCTAGTTTTTTGGGAGCATGGTATTGAGCAATTCCATTGCAATTAGGGATGGTAGAAAAGCTCGTGAGCCGCTCGAACTCGGCTTGTAAAATAAACGAGCCAAGCTGGGCTGACTTCCTAGCTCGAATATCTTAACAAGCAGAGCCTAAGTTAACTCACGAGCCGCTCGTTAGCTTGTTAAGGCTCGGTAACAAAATATTCACCATGATGATTTCTGATGTAAAATATTTTTAATTAGCTGAATATTTATATTAATGTATGTCCATGTAACCCTGTTAGGTTGGACTATAATTGTTAGGACTGTTAATCGGCTCCTCACTAATTATCTATGTTTTACTTGTATGCTAGATAATTAGCTACATTTCATTTATGTAGTCCTCTTGTTGCATGTATGTGTTAATGTGTGGCATGTGCTCATGACAAGGCTTAGCTTAGCTTCTGACTAGTTACCCGAGCTCACGTGGCTTAGCTTAGCACAATTCATCTTAACTGACATGGCTCGTGAGCTGCTCACGGGCAGCTCGAGCCGCGCTGAGCTGATTTTTCAGCTCGTTAGCTTAACGAACCGAGTCGAGCTAGCTCGATAGCTAGCCCTAATTGCAATAAAGGCATCATGTACCCCAAATGTGGTAGAACCATGTCAGCATTATGAGAAGCAATTCCACATGTATATGGATGTCCATATACTATCTTAGCCATTCAAAGTGCCTCAAGATTAGTGCAAAGGACAAGAAGATGGGATGGTGGTTTGAATTTTGAAAGTGTGCATCAATCCCAAGGTATATTTGATGGTGGTGATAGTATGTGGATGCCCATATACATGTGGAAATCCATATTCCAGCATTATTGGAGCTTCTGTGCACAAGTGCATATTGTCATGCTGTTACAGATAAGAGAAAAAGTATTTAATCCTGTGTACAAGATTTAGATTGGTCAACTCCACCTGTTTAATTCGTTTGTCCTCAACTTCATCCAAAGATTTCAAGAGATTTTCCAAGGAACCTATTCCAGTAAAAGGACAACATTAAGCTTTCGAAACCTCACAGGACAATCAGGGTACTTAACTCGAAACATAGAATGGAGCTTAACAAACAAGATTAAACAAGTGGATTGCTGATGGAACATCAGTAATTTTTCAATTTTGTGTGTATGCAAGCCCTCCTTTATTACATGACATGTGTACTTAGCTCAATCAGTTTGCAAAAAGCTAAAACTTAAAAGAAAATCGCTACAGCTACAAGCCTCAAACTAATCAATCCAGATTTAGTAAGTCACCTTGCAGAATGAAAACAATTTAAAACATGGACATACCAAACCTAGTTATCAGTTTTACTGCATTAACATCTCCAATCCCTTCAACTCCTGAAAATGAAATTTGGTTCCAGTGACATCACAAACATCTCAGTCAATAGGTCCCAACAAAGAAAAAATTATATCACGAATTTGCATTGCATTAATGAATGATAAACATTGTGAGGAAACATATATATTATGAATCACCGATCCTTCGCAAAATTGACGTACCAATACCGGATACTTATCCGATATGGCAATCCTCCGCGATCCTTCCCGATGCGGTATCCGGAAGGATCGGTGAAATTCAGCATTTAAAATTAATAAAAATAATCTCAATCCTTCTTCGATACTCTGTGATACTCCCCAATACTTCCAGGCCAAAAACACAAAGCCAAACCCAATCCAAACCATCTCTCCTAACCTTAAAATCTCTTTCTCTCTCACTCACTCATTCATTCCACCCGGTCATCTCTCCTACCGTAGACTCCCCTAAAATCCTTAGCCCCGGAAGCCACTGCCCTCTACCCAGCCGATCGATGATTGCTACTAGCAGTCAACTCCCCTCCAACCTCCACCAAGCCTACAGGCCACCACCGCCGCCTCCCTTTGCAATCTCGCCGCCGTCGCCACCCGTCCCTGGCTCCCTTCTCCCTCTGCAATCTCGCCACCGCCACCCCCCACCCTGCCTGTCAGCCGCCACCGCCTTCTCCCTCTGCAATCTCGCTGCCGTCACCGCCCCTCCCTTCTCCTTCTATTGCTAGCCCGCCACCCAGCCTGCTAATCCCCGTCGTCGCCGCCTTCCCCTTCTGTAAATCTCGCCACTGCCTTCTCCCTTTGCAAGCCATCATCGCCTTCTCCCTCCGTTGTCGCCTTTTCCCTCTTACTTTTTTTTATTAGAATAAGTCCATTTTATACCTCGGAACTTTACAGAAAGTCCATTTAACATACTCAACTACAAAACCGATTATTTAACATCCCAAACTTAAAGAACGAGATCAACTTACACCCTGAGGTGGTTTTGCTGACAAGGATCCAAATCAAGGTGGTTTTTTCCATGTTGACAACAATGTCATCGGTTTTTTATGACAGCAATCCAAATAAGAGGGAGGATGACGAGAAGAAGACAGATAATAGAGATAGAGGAATAAGAAAAAGGTCGACAATGTGGATGTCAACATCCTTTGAGTTGGATCCTCATAAGCAAAATCCAACGATATGACCGCCAATATTGCAACCACCACCTTGAGTGAGATCTACTTTATCAAAACCACCTTAGAGTGTAATTTGACCCGGTTTTGTAAGTTTGGGGTGTTAAATATCCGGTTCTATAGTTGAGGGTGTTAAACAGACTTTTTGCAAAGTTTGGAAGTGTAAAATGGACTTATTCCTTTTTTATTTTTTAAACACATATATCCTCGCCATATTGCCGGATTGTTGTTTTTTGGAAATTGAGTATCGCCGTACTGGTATTGCGTATCGGTGATACATAGCATATATAAACAAGACAATTTTCAGCCATGAGAATTTTGGTTTCCTAAAAAGGTGGGGTGAACTTAGAAGGGTTCATATCTCATTTGGAGTTAAGAAAGGTCCTTATCCAACAGCCAAAATTATCATCCGATTGCACAGTATTCAAATGAACTAACAAATAAACAGGTAGAAGAACCAAAAAGAAAACCTTATTTCTAGTTGATCATGAAATTACCATTTTCTTCAAAAAAGAGTCACAGTAAAAAACACACTATTTCCAATGTCTGTACTCGCTTTTCTATTATGTTCACATTGTATCTTACAAATACCTCTGCATTTGAAAATTGTGTGGGACTCTGGTCAGTTTCACTCAAGTTTAGAGCTGAAATGACGAAACTTAGTACAAAAATAGAGGTAGCCTAGCACAAGAAGGTAGCATTTCAAGAAATTCTTGTAACAGGTAGCAACTACTGTGCTCGATTACTCAGCCTCATGGAAAAACAAAACAAAATGAAATCCCCTTCTCTGTTGGAAAATAGGACAGACTAAAGGCCAATAATGTGCAATGAACTGACCAAATCCAAGGCAAACTAAGTTTGGTTTCCTTTTCCATTTTATTCATAGTTTTTCATCAATGGAAATAAGAAATAACAAACAAAAATTGAGGTGGAATGGAGAACGAATGCCAGCATGGGTGCTTATCATAAGACAACAGTAATAGAAGACTGCCTGGTATATTATCAGCTTTGTCTCCTGAAAGTGCAACAACATCAACAAACTGTGATGGCTTCAGTGCTCCGTATCTCTTGACGAAATCCTCTACTCCAAATGAAACCATCCTGCGCAAGTCCAAACCATGAAGATGAACTGTTTGAACATTTTCAGTAACACATTTAAAAAAGGCAACAAAACAATTACACTGACCCAGAACCACGTGGAGCAACCCTCAGCAAACGTAGAGAATGTGATAAAATTTGGAAGAAGTCTTTATCAGGAGAGACAATCCGTACCTTCAGAAGAGAGCCAGACATTTTGTGACTGAAAGGCATTAGTCATAGACTCGTACATGATCACAAGAGTACACGAGAAGATATCAAATCAAACACACTTTAACCATATCCCATTTTATTATATAGCACTTCATTTCTTGCATTTTTTTTGTACAAAATTCAAGAAATACTGAGACAGCATGACCTTAAGTCATTGCCTAATTGTTTCATTTTTCAAGACAAATGGAAGTATCAGTTATTTATTATTCCCTTGTTACCAAAACTACAGTGATATTTAAAAAACAGTGAGTCATACATCAGCAGTTAATAAAAAAAATTGTAAAGGATATGAGCAATTAACGGCAGGAGTATCGGAGAGTGATTCGCGAATAGAAATATTGACGAAACATCATGATAAAAGTATTGTCAAATAGTTCGTGAATAGAAGTATATTGACAAAAGATTCATGGCAGAAGCCGAAGTATATTCACCTTGTAACCTACAGAGACACTGTTGACAGCTAGTGTGCCAATAACATCATCAGCTTCAACACCTGGAACCTACATCAATAATTTAACAATATTAAATATCACCAGATAATAATATACTGCAAATCACATGTACAGGTGCTATTTTTTACCTCAATTACTTTGATTGACATTGCTTTAATAGATGCCTTCAAGTATTGCATGCCCTGGACAATCGTGTCTGGTGTTGGGATGCGATTGCTCTTGTAAGCAGGGTATAACATATGGCGAAAAGTCATTCCTAAAAAAAAAGCAAAAATATAGTATCATGTTTTTGTAGATTTAAACCCACAAAGAACAACGGAGTCAAAAGTTATGGTTAAAACACTCTTCATAAACCTATATTTATTTAGGGGGCGTTTGGATTAATTTTTTCTTGGGATTTGAACTAAATCCTGAGAATTCAATATATAAAAAACCCCTTATGGCCTGTTTGGAACACAGGCATTTTGCAGGAATTCTACAGGAAACAGTTCAATTCCTGCAGGAATCAGGAATTTTTTCCCGCGTTCCAAACGGGCCTTTAGTCTTATTTTATAAATGGAAACCTATAAATATCAACAAAGAAGGCAGCCCAGCAGGCTAGAAAAAAATAACACATGTTCAAACTCCAGAAGGGCCAAAACAAATGCAGATGATCCAGAGTCTACAAATATACATACTGTATATGGTATACATTATTATTTCCAAATTTAGGATGAGGTTCTACCATATGTTACTTGTTCCCAATATACTATTTACCTATTAGGCAAAAAAAGAGGAAGATTTAAAAGAGAATCAGAAATAGGCATCTAATCTCCCCAAAAGTAGTAAAGCTGGCATTTGTAAGATGAAGTCTTCCAAAATTTCTTAATCCAACTCGTATATCAGTCATACTGCTTTGACACTTTTTTTTACCAAGAACTGGTGTATAACACAAGACAGTTTATGTGTGCATATGTCCAGGACATCTGTCGCGTAAAAATGCGGAGCAGTCTAAAATTTTAGAAGCATCCCCAGGATGACAGCCTCTGATTACTTCTCCCATGATCCCATCGAGTTACTTGAGTATGTCTTACTCTTACCTTTTGCCATGTGACATTCTTTGGATGGCATGGCAGTATAATGACCATATGGGACTCCTGAAAAGAAAAGTTTGGCCACTTATTTGTTACTCTAAGAACTTCAAGGGAATGCATTACTTTAAATTTGCATAGCAAAGATATTGGGGTCCCTCTTACAATCTAATAAACCAGGCGATGTCCACCTTTAAGAAGGAATCCAGACAAATAGACTAACCCCACAATCCAAGAAAATACAGATATTAATTTCAACTGAAGTCAAACATCTTGTATTGAATTATATTGAATCAAATCCTTGTTTCAAAAAAATATTAAACCAAATCATAACAGCGAGTCAGTAAAACTTTTTTGGATTTGCACCAATGCATAAATATCCACCTGTGCTCTCCCTTGTGAAGAAACAAAACATCCATAGTACATTCAACAGAGATAGATAAGAAAAGAAATTCTTTGCCTCAACAATTATGAGAGAAAAAATCAGATAAGGGGAGATAAAACATGAGCAGGAAAAAAAATATAATTCTCTCAATATATTGAATTTTCAATCAAAGGATCATTCAGAGGGAGTTTTTTTCCCCTTCTCTAGCCCATATTCTTTTCTTTATTTCTTGCTCATCACTCTGTCTAGATAAGAGTTGCATATCCAGATAGCAACATAAGACAAATACTTGGAGAGCACTGTATATGGAATCAGCATTCTGAATGTACAAAAACTCTTCAGATTGACATTATATGAAGTAGTTATACTCTAAAGAATGATAGCAAGACTATTGGTACACTAAAGAATGATAGCAAGAAATTCACGAATAAGCAAAAGCTTCTTGCAGATAAATATGCTGGAGCGGTGCAAAAGTTAAGTTTAATAAGTTTAATATGCTGGAGCAGTGCAAAACATCACATTACATAGACTCAATGCTTAACCGTTTATAGAGATAAATGTAGCAAGTGCTTTACTGCAGAGAAACGATCAACAAAAGAATTACTGTGAGAGTACTAAAAATTAAACAGAATGAGTTTATTCAATGAATATGAGAATCATATGATGGAGACAGCTCACCATCATGGTCAAACACCACCTGCAAACGAGTTTAAAGTATCATGACGGATAGGAAGGCTAAGAGGAAACAAACAGAAAGGCACACACAGAAACAAAGCTGTAATTTCTATAGTTGTTGTACTCACTGCTCAGGATTTAGCTTAGTTAGAAAGTATCAAATGATGCTTTAAGCCAAAAAATGCAGAAAAAATAAGGATAAGACACATCCCCTTGTTACCTACAGTTGACCTCTCAATATTTTAGTTCAATATGGAGGACTAGACTTTTATTTCTAAAAAAATAAATACTAGTTTGGCTCACTGGCCCTCAATTATGGGCTAAATACCCATTTTCTAAGGGGACACAGATATGAAACTTTTATATTTTTAGTTAGCAAGACATCTGATTGGAATGGCAAGGGATGTCTGATTTTAGTTGTTTATATAAATTTGACATGTAAGTACTACTTTGTCCCTTTTGGATAGTTGACTTCAGGGTTTCCTCTGAATATTGTCTCAATGATCTTAGTTTTTACATAACATGTTTGTGCAGTGTACAGCAGGCTAAAGCACTATTAACAAAAAAAGTTTGTGTATATAATCACCAGAATGTAGTTTAACCAGTGACAAAATAAAAAATAAAGATAAGCAATGCCAGTAGAATCAATGCTAGAACAAAATGAACATACCGCGGCATGAGATGGAATGAATTCCAGCATGTCAAGAAGCTGCACAAGAAAATCAGTGGATTCACAACAAAGGACAACACATATTATCAATTATTACAAATAAAAAAAGTTCTACAATGTCAATATGCCATTTGGTACTTGAAAAAAGCGTAGGGGCAAAAAGTTAATGATAAGCCATGAATTGTTGAGATATTTTCTTCAAAGCCATGTAAACACCACCATATAATGAAGAACATGTAGTGGTGTTCTATGGACCTGAAAAGGACTACTATCAACTCAATAAACTTTTGTGGTTAACAAACATCTCAATTATGAAATAGGCATATAGGTACAGGAAATTATCCTTTTGTAAAAAACATATATATAAATTCAAACGGCCCGTCTTAATGACCAAATATTCCTGTTGCCCCAGACTTGGTTTTAAAAAAACATCCTACTGCCTGTCAGCACTATCTATTGCAGGTAATTCCTATCTGACTTTGACCACTAGGGGTTCATTAATTAAACTATGTCATATAAAGTCAGCATGGGTCGGCAAGACTAACACAGCATCCAATACACTCCATTTGCAACATAGTAAATTGAAGATAAGATTGAAAACATCTCTTACTATAAAAAAGTTTATCAACTTTTCTCTCCTCCTACTTGTTGGATTAGTAGTGGATGGTGAGAGAAGTGCTTGTGAAGTTCATAAAATACATACACATGTACAATAGTCACCCTTAAGTATAAAAACAAATGCAGAGACAAAATTGTGCGGGCAGATTGTGATTTGGACAAACTTTAGACCAAAGGAACTGAAAATGGGACATCAATAAAGGGACTGGGGAAACCAACTACAAATAAATTTGAGCATATTAACATCAAGGATGCCATTTAAAAGCTATAAACAAGGCCTAATTACCACTGATAGAGCTTTGAATATAGTTAAAACCCAATCCCCATTGCCATCAGCATGCTCCAACTGGCCATGCTGCAGCTGTGCTGCATCCAAAGAAAAAAAAAGAGATGAATTGTAGGAAAATATGCCAAAGAATGCATGGAAGAAGATGAGGGCAATGATTAGATAAAATAATCTTATCGTGATAGCAGGCACCTGCAGCACTTGCTTTTGGTATGACATAAATTTTATGGAAAAGGTTCAGGTGGTTTTGCTAACAGTGATTATGTTTGGATGGTTTTGACATAACTATCCTAGCAAAAGTCCAGAAGAATAAGCTGCTGGGAATCAATTATCAATTTTGTGCCACTTAAAAGTTGCTGTCACAGCTAGGGGTGCAATCGGCTCGGATTCGGTCGGATATCGCTCTTTCCGTATCCTAAACCATATTTTTTTCTCGGATTCGGAGTCGGATATGGATAGTGCCGGATACGAATACGGCGCGGATAATATCGGTCACGGATTTGAAGCGAATACGGAGCGAAATCGATACGGTATCGGATATTTTTTGTCAGATATCGTACTAAAATAGAAACCACACAAAGCACACATATAGCAATGTTTAATAAACCATATAAATTTGAATGCAACAGAGCTATCGCAAAATAGTGGTGGTTGGATATGAGTAGATTGCATGGTCCAGTTGTTTTAAAGTATTCATTGCGTTTTCCCCTTATAACGACTGTTTCATCAAATATTTGCCTGGTCCGGTTAAAACTGACCAAGCATGAAGCAGCAGCTTATGTATGTGTTCATTGCATGATAGGTGGTGCTAATTCTTTTGTATGGGCGCCACTTCAGAGCTAGATCAAGTTAGTGTGGCTAATTAATGAGCAAGTTAATAATCTGCAGAGAGAAGAGCAGGTACAGCCGTACAGACGTACAACGAGAAAACATGACATGGCCATCATATGCAGCACTTCAAAATAGCTATTGACTAGTCAAATCTGTCGGCTACTCGGCTGGCTCGTTTGCTCTTCGAGCAAATCCATGGAGGCCAGCGATCAGGGATTCGGCGGAATCCCAGCCCAATCGCACAACCCTGGGGGATGGGCAATTCAGTGGTGGGCCATGGGCTAGTGGCGCCCGGGTGTGTGTAATGGTGATCTGCTTTCCACGGCTGGGCTGCGAAAGTTCTACTGGGCCACATGACATACTGGTCACATTATGATTTTCGGATATCCGAATATTTTTTTTCGGAAATATCCGAAAACCATCTCGGAATATCCCGATCCGGCGGATAGTAATCTCCCGAATCCGAATCCGAAAAAAAATATCCGAAACCGAATCTGAATCCGACAAATATCCGACATGACTATCCGAATACATCCGGCCGGTCGGTCATTCGGAAACTATCCGAACCGATTGCACCCCTAGTCACAGCATAGCACACAAATCAACCAGAAAGAAAAACTTCAAGATAATGGATGTGTGTATCACATGGTAGGGAATACAACAGCTAAACCATCAATTTGTGAAGATGATGCACATCTTATGGTAAATGAATATGAAAAACGTTTTCATGACATGAAATCAAACTTGCATGTGTGGACACGTGTAGGATTTATATTGCAGCCTGCTATATTTTTGTGTCTAGGACACTTACAGCATTATGCTACTATACCTTCAATTATCATAGAAAAATAAGGCCAATCGTTCCATATCAAAGTCCAGTTCCAACATTTCATTTGCTAGTGGAAGTTCGTATTTACATACAGCATCAAAACATTTCCTTTCTACACATACAGTTATGATGATAAGTAGCAGAAAGCAAACAAAATAGCAAAACATACCAACAAAGTGATGAAGAAGAAAATCATGAAAACACTGACCTAATATCTTGTAGTAGGATCTGTACATCACTGAGGTTCCATCAACAAGCATTATTCTACTCTTTGAAGGGTCGGCACGAGTGATGCTCTCACTGGAATTTGAAAATGTGGTCAGCACACTTGAGGACATGCTGTCATCATACAATGGAATCCGTGGTGTGCTCTGCACGGCTGGTCCTTGAAAATTCTCAACTGAATCTGTGATTGGCAAGACAGGTTGCTCCGTAAACCCCTAATATTACAGAGGATTTTAAGAACATTAATTAATTGATACTCGCATCAAATCTTTGAACACGTTAAGGTAATGTACCCCTTGAATTATTATAATTTCAAAGCAAAAACAGGTTAACCAGTCCAATTTGCAATGCAACTACACAAAGATGCTGCGATGAACAAAAAAACACTATCCAATTCCAGTTTCCAATTTCCGAACAAATGGAGTAACGTACATAAGTTGAGTACAAGTAAACCATGGCAATGTAGCTCAAGTACCAGTGGAGTTGCTGATAAGTTTCCCAATTTCATTAGGGCTAATGCGGTGTTCCACTAATTTTTTCGCCCCAGTGCACTCTCCAAGCCGTCAAGCCATGAGAGGAGAGAAGGGGTGCAATGTCCCGACTGTCATAAGCAACCAGGGATCACGAATCAGCAGAAGCAGTTGAGGGTTTGGACCGTTAGAACATGTACCTTCCTGAAGGCGGCGAGCGGCAACGGGGGGCGGCGCGCGGCGCGGAAGAGGAGGAAGTGGGGCGCCGCGGCGGCGCGAAGGCAGCAGCACGCCATCGCCGGCGTGGAGGATGGAGCGAGGGTGGCGGGCAGAAGGGTTAGGGTTTGCGAGATGGGGATTGGGGAGGCGGGATTTCGTCGAAATGCGCGATGGCCGAGGAGCAGGGAACGCAAAACCGACGGTTTACCAGCGTCTCGCGACGAGTCGGCTTCTGAAACAGTTTCTCGCTGAAGCTCAAATTTAAATTTAAAAATTTAGAAAAATTTAACCAAAAAAATTCTAAAATTAGTATTAATTACTCTGTGACCTCTGGTATGAAAGTTTTTTGAGAAAAAAATTCAGATACTTTTTGAGCCATTCGAATCGATCAAAATTGAAAAAACCAAAAAAAAAATTTAGCTTGCATGTATGCTGTTGAAGACTGCTAATTTGCTACTCCCATCATCCCATGTTATTGTAGTTTGTTGTAGTGTAGTATTCTCATATTGAGTATCACAAGTTCACAACTCACAAAGCAGACAGTAGCTAGATTTATGTACATGTAATCTTGTATATTCTCATAAGAAAGCATTAGGGTAGAGAAATATGAACAAACCCTGGATCAAAGAGAGCTGGGTGAATCATATTTTTATTTTATTAAAATTTGTAGTACCCATATTTTTCACATCATAATGAAATGCACTGTGTGTTTATGATGAAATACTCACTGTGGCAAGTAGTAATATGATGAAATATTTGATTGAGTATGTTAAGTAACAATATTTACTTCAACATATTTTCTTTTAGCAGATGGCAAAACATTTGTTCTAGCAGCGATATTTATATGTTTACTTATTTTTATTGTGTTCTTTTAATAAATGGCAGATTATTTATTGTGCAAATACCTATTTTTTACACTTGTGTGATTATAGTATTCTAATGAAAGATTATTTATTGATATATTATTACTAAACATCAAATTTACAACTTCCAATTGTCTAAAATGTAGCAAAAGTCATGTCGAAATTTTTCCATATTTAGGAGAGATTATTCTGATTTTTTTTTCATGTTTTCACATACCTTCTTTATATATTTCTTACATTTTTACTCAATTTTAGCCTTTCGTGTATATTTACAACTTTTACAACGTTTATTTGCAATTTTTTCCCCAATTTTTTTTGGATTTTTCCAACTCGGCTAGGTTTTCGCGATTTTCTCCAAAAACCGCTCGGTTTTTTGCAAAAACAGAGCAGTTTTTCGTCAAAAACCGCGGTTTTCGCGCGTAGTTTTGACCAAAATTCTAATTTTTTGAATTTGCAAATCGTTCGGTTTTTTGCGGTTTTCGAGCGGTTTCTTGCGAAAACCGCTACCGCCGTGGTAGTGGTTTTTGATTCCGAAACGAAATTGTGAACCCTACCGAGGAGTGAGGAAGCGAGTGCCCAGAGGAGGGAAAGAGATCGATCGAACGCGGTCCCATTATCTTGCAGTTTCACGTGGTCGATTCGATAAAAAAGCCATTTAGAAAATATTGTTCAAAAATAATGTGTTGATTTATACTGTAGTATGGTACTGTAGAAACATGCCGCTGAACGATTTGAATCGTTCGTTGGCTTGAGGACAAACAGTCCCCATTAGGATTGTAGAATCCTATCCCCTAAGGAGATGGCTTGTGCTGTCTCACTTTTGTAGTTGGAGTCTCGAGATAGGCTTCTGCTCATTTTAGGAATTATGATTATGTTTCCGAAATTTCTAATCATACGCAACAATCATATACAAACCAAATGATTAATATCGTCCTCTAGGTTTGCTGGTGAGACGCTTGTGTCAATAGCATTAAGCTCTGTTTGGTATGGTTGTAGCTTTTCTGAAAAGTAGCTTTTGGATGGACAGCATAGTTGAAGAGCTGTACAAATGAATGGCTAGGTTGAAGAGGTTTGGTGTTTGGCAATGTAGCTTTTAGATGTGAGAGGTGTGGATCGGGAATGAGGGTGAGAGGTGTGGGGTTTGGGATTTTATACTTGATAGGAATGTGTAATTTTCGTCAGCTCTAGTGACAAAGTTAGAATCCTAACCCATTGAAATCGTGAGAAGCTACTCAAAACCAGCTTTCAGCTTCTTTTAGTACAAATATGGTGCTGGTTTTTTGCTTTTGGCTTCTGACTGTAAAGAAACCGGTCGTTTAGAACAGATTTCAGAGGGAAGTAGCCAAAGTTGAAACCGTTCCAAACGAAACCTTAGTCCAGTGTGCATGCTAGCGTGTGTTTGCTACAGCATTCTGAAATTCACATGAGACGTACCGGAGGATAATCTTAGCATTGCTTGTAATAATTTTCTAATGGTGTAATCGAACTACCAACGGACGCTGATCTACGCTTGTAGATGAAGATCATCGCACCTCTTTTGGAATGAAGCGATGCACAACACAAGAGAGCTGATAGTCGGTTATGGTTGCAACGGCGTACTTCTTATCTCCAAGACAAAACATATGAATTTTACAGGTCCTACAGAGATCAGGAAATAGGGAATTGTTAATTTGAGGATGTTCTCATTAAATATTGATGAGGATATTCTCTTGATGTAACAAGTGACAGCACCTTATTTCTTTCTCCATATTCTTTCACTTGAAAGGCTCTCTCGTTGGACACTCCGCCATCCCATTTCCTTCCCGTTCCCCTCTTCAAACTTAAAATAGTTTTTTTTCATATTTTCCCCTAACTTTTCGAATAAAAGTATTTTTAACCACTTTTGAAAGTTTTTGAACCAAAATTTTTTTGAATCAAAACTTTTGAACCGGATTTTTTAATTGAAAGTTTTTGGAGTTGAAACTTTTCAATTTGAAAATTTTCAAGTTGAAAATTTTTTATTTAATTTTTTTGAGTTGAACTTTCTGAGTTGAAACTTTCTATTTTGAAAATTCTCAATTTAAAATTTTTCGTGTTGAAACTTTTCGAGTGGAAAATTTTGAGTTGAATTTTTTAGTTGAAACTTCATGTTTAAAATTTTCAAAGTTAAAATTTTTAAATTTAAAATTTTTTGTTTTAGATTAGGGAAGAAGGGAGGGGAAGTGAGTACGGAAGAGAGAGGCGAAGAGTGAAGGTGGACGAATAAGATGAAATATAGTATTATAGAAGAGTGTATTTAATTTTTAAAATTTGAGGATAACCTCAGACTAGCAGTACATAAGAAATATTTGTGTAAATCAAATGTGGCCTTAATAAGAGTGTAAGAAAATCCCGGGATGACCGTAGCCAATTGCCAGCCCCTGTTGGGAACGTAGATTTGAGCTCATACTGAGCTAAGGACTTCTTGAGCTGAAGCTGGACCGAATGGGCGGGTCTAGTACTCAATAAGATTTTTTACTATGCCACTGCTATAACCAATCCGGTTAGGATACCTGGCTTTCACCCAGGCGACCCGGGTTCACATCCCGGCAATGGAATGCTTCTTTTTGTCGTGTTGTACGGTGGTCCACGAGCCACACTCGGACCCCATTCCGACCTCGAAGATTAGCTCAAAGTTAGCCTACGCCTCGCCGACTATTAGTGAGAAGGCATGTTCAGAAATTAGCTATGCAGTGAACATAAGGGCACAGAAATACAGAATACACTATCTGAGCAAGAACACGCACGGCGCTAATGGTATATTATCTGTAAACTTCGAGGCATTACATATGTACTGTTTTTCTCAGAAACGGTGAAAAGTGTTAGGATCTGTTTTAGTTTTTGATTTTAGATTCTGGCCTCCAATGCAAAATAAAAAACAAACAACCCGATTCTCACAATCTAATCCACCCATATACACCAGAATCCATAATCCACTTCATATGTGATTTTGGATTCCAGTTTTTGAAGAATCAGCTTCTCTACAACCACAATCTATAATCAGCTTTTAAAAAATCCAAAACTAAAACAAAGAGACTCTTAAACTATCGGTCAGCTCTACATTTTAGAAGGGGTTGTGGTGGTCCGCTCTAGCCGCTGGCAACGATCTCGTGGATCTTGTTACCGACTTCGGGATCATCTGACCTGACCGCGAGTTTCATCGCCACTTCCTTGGGCCCGCTGAGTCCAAATGATAACCTGACAAGAACCTTCACGTCGCCGATAAACACACCAGATAGAAGGCAAGTGTGCGATCTTGCATTGTTTGGTACAACCTCAGCGCCCTTCCAAACATGAATAACAATTTAGCAACCTTCAGATTTCTCAAAAAAAAAATTACTCTTTGATATGTGCATCCCTCCGTACTGAACTGATGACATAGTTATTGTTTACCATTATGCCTGATTAATTGCCAATACATTCCAATGTAGCATATGCAATTAATTCAAATGTTAGTATATGCCAAGAACATCAACTAGCCAGTTATCTCAGTGTCTAGCATGTAAATCGAATCACCCCATCTAACATGAAAAGGTAGAAGAATTTCGGCACCAACATGAATGTAAAGGCATATAAGGTGACATGCGATTCTTGGATTTAGTTTTAGTTCATGCTCCAAGAAACAACTAAGGATGAATAGGAAAATTAGTAATTGCTTTTACGAGATTAGCTTAGAGAAGTGGAAACTGACCTCGCACGGCTGCATGCCAAGGATACTAATGACAGCACTCACAGCCTCAGCCAAGCTCTCTCTAACCCCGAGTCCATACTCATCAACACGCTCACTTTCTGGGTCCATATTTTCCCAGGCATTCCTAAAGTTGGAAACTGCAACCCTCAGCATATAATCAGCTGAAACAATTTCAAGGTCTTCGATCTGGTATTCATCCTCCACACCATCTTCATCAACCTCCCCTGAAGATGTGTCAACCTGACAATGGGCAACAACATCAAGTCAAAGAACGATAAAACAACTATAATTGAACGGTTTGAACCCCAGAAGAAGGCACATCTTTATGTCTCATTTTAAGTAAAAGACAATGACTTACAACTCCTTGAAGCCTAGAGCATTTTATTACATTTTACTCCTAATTTATTTTACAATATTCCAGTTTTATGAACAGAATGAAGAATCCAAAACTCAGAAAAGGTGATACCACAATGCTACATATTGATCAAACAGTTTTAGACAAGAGGATTCTCCATATGGCCTAGACAGAAAACACCAAAAGTATACCCAAATCATATGATATGGACTTACTCATGCTTGAATTAGTGGAATGTACAGGACCATTTTAGTCATACTAGAATCAAATAATACAAGGAATATTGTCACACTTACCTCTTTAACAGTGAACTTCAATACATTTGAAAATTTCCCAGTAGCAGGAACACGTTCCGGCTTTTCAAAAGCAACAAAAATTTGCCCAGGTGAATCATAAGGCAAGCTTCTAAGAGGCTTTGAACAAACTTCTGAAAACTCCTCAGCATCTGTGGCATCAACATAAACAACAACCTGAAAGAAACAAGGCATTTACAAAATCTTCAGTGAGTTGACTGCTATGCCTCCAAGAAAATGCTTAAAGGCTCGTTGCTTACATCTTCTAGCAGTTGTTCAGGTATTGTGTTTGTACAGTTGTACTGCAATACAATATGCCTTTCATAGATGTGCTTAACCACATTAACTGCATATTCGGTCTCTGCCTCTGTCAGCTCTACAGGTTCTGCGGACTAAAGGAAAGAGAGAAGTTTAGCATGTGTCCTTGTCCAAAATCACTAAATAGTATTAACTCTGCAAACCTTGAAAAGCTTTCCAAATCCAGAGAACTCAGGAATGGACGAAAGCATCTTCTGATAAGCATCAACAGCTGAAACAGGTGCAGGGACAGGAGCACCAGCAGGTGGCTTCTTTCCAGGGCCCATTTTCTCTTGAATTGGTAGTGATTTGACTTCTCTTGACACCAAAGAAATATCAAAAGGCTCCTCAGATGGTTCCTGTTAAATTATTGAAGATGTTGGCATAGCATAGGGTAGCATAGGGTATGTATTCACATAAAACATGCAAAATGTAATGCTCATTGTAAACATACATAGGTTTTAAGACTTGCATCCAAATTGGCAAGTGGCACATCAAAGGATCCAAATAGAAATTCCTTCACATCCTTCACGGTGCTACCCACAGCAACTTCACCATCAAGAGTTTGCAGAAAAAGTGTAGCACGATCACGAACCTACAATAGCAAAGGCCAATAAGACTTGTTACTGCCCAGATACATCATACAACAATGGTGTCTTTTAATGCCAAAGTGGCATCTAATAACAGGTGGTCTGCTAAATAAGAATTGTACACCTAATGAAAAACATCCTTTGAGGTTCGCATGTCACGAAAAGGGAATGATAAAAATCAAGTGGATTTCCGAAGTTACCTCATCATCTGTGTCAAACAGGCACCGTCGCAAAAGAACAAAGATCTGGGGCTAAAAACATAAAAACAAAAATCCTAAATGAGCTAGGAATATGCAGGAACACAAGTGGTGGACAAACTTGAAGAAAGGATCTATGATTGTATCGTACCTTCAATGTATCGACTAAGGCACCAAACTTTGCCAATGTACTGACAGCACTAGCACGAACAGTGGCGTTTTCCAATATCACACGGTTGTAGATGTAGCGTATGTATCTGCTTGGATCTGATGTCCTTGGCCCTTCATTTCCCAAAAAGTGCAATATCTAGCAATAAAGAGAAAGAAAGAGTTAATTCTCTATTTTATGTGTTGAACTAACAGGAACTCCTTACAACGAAATCCAGCCCCCACCCCCCAAGTGTTACTTGGACACGGGAGTCGGAATCTGAGTCAGATTCGGCAAAAAAAATTTGGACATGGGTGTCGAAATCTGGTTCGGATTCGAGGTGTCCGATTCGGCCAAAAAAAAATAGACATAGGTTCCGAGTAACACTGTACCCCCCCCCCCCCCCACACCCTCCCCCACCCCCCGGCGCGGGCACGAAAAATAAGAACCAGTTGGCAAGAGTGGATTGAGAAAAATTCCTCAGCAACTCCTCTTTACATCACGGTGAATGAGGAAGTATAATAGAAAAATCCCCCAAATATTGCTTAAGCACTTGAATATGTCAAATGCCATTCAGTACACCCACATGGTTGTATGCCTAATGGTAATACGTACATATCTAGAAAGAAATGTGTGCAAATAATTTCATCAAGTAAATACCGGACCGTAAACAGGACTATCCAGGTATAGTTTGAAGTTGATCAGGTGGTGTGAGCATCGAAAGGAAAACAATTGACCTCATCGGTTAAAAATTCCTACTATGATCAACAGAACCTCTCCTTGACAAACCTTTTGTAATCACAATATACTGTTCAATCCACCTTAATTTTTACTTTATCGTACAAACTGAAATCACCCTTTTAGACTTTTTAGCTGCATTTGCCGGAGAAAAATTGTTATCCATGGCGGTGCTTAATTTTCTGACAGAGCAATACTTTTACTGTTCTATCTATAAATGATGAAAAGGCCTGTTGTACACGATATTTGGGAAAGGATCACATAATAACTACTTAGGCTCCAGATTTTTTTTTCAGCGAAACTGGAAAAACCGGGGTTTTCTCGTTGAAAATCGTTTATCTTGATTTTTTTTCAAAATTTTCAAATATGATGTTTGGAGCATGTAATAGAAGCTAGAATGTAGCTATTTCAATAGCTAATGCTTGCATTTGGGGGGTTATATGGGTTAATTCAGGCCTTGAAAAAAGGTAGGGGACCGGTTCCGGAAAACCGGCATGGCTAGTAACCGCCGGTTTTCCAAACCCTGCCCACAGCTATCAGCTTATCATGTGAGGAACCAGCTTATCATGTGATGCAAAAGCTTCTGATCCACATGCACTTTTAATAAAGGTACCAAATTATTGGCATTAAACTTTTTACTATCCTAGTTATCGGTATAGTAATAATTGATAAGTACTATATACACAGCATTTTGAAAAAATATCAAGTAATCACTATATGAAATTTGTACTTTAATTTATAAAGGGGCCTTTTATGCACATGCCTTTTGTTAAACATCAAACAAACTACAAAAGAAGACTGCTTAATTCATGGATAACTAGGAGCTTGGATGTTAAGGAATCATCAAACAAACTTCAAACTGATCAGAGTAACAATATAACAAATGTGATTACCTGACTAGAAAGATATGTGAATTCACAATCTTCGATGAACTCGCAAAGATGCAAAAGGCCAATTTCTTTGGCGTCTGGTATCTCACTGATCAGAGTAACTATGGAATCTACTATGGCCTTTTTATACTCAAAGCCCCCTTCTTCTCTCAAACTGTTACTCAAGAAATTAATCCTGTAGAAGAAAAAATAATCAAAATATAAGGCGCAAAAAGAACATAAATGCTAAATCAACACCCTACATGTTCACATACATCGAGCGATACTTCAGCGGGAACTTCAGGCAAAGGGATCGTATAGCTTCGACGACAACTATCTTGAATTCATCTGCTATGTCTGACATGAAACTGGTAATTTGTTTCATGAGGCGATCCACACTTGATTCATTGCCAGTTTTAAGAAGTGCAGTGATTGCCAGGGTTGCTATACTCCTGTTCTGGTCTGACATCAGACTTTCCAAGTCAACATTGCAGTTTGTCACCGCCAAAGGGCGTGTCATGGCAACCTGCAATACAATGGGCAAATCAAGATATGGACATAGCACAAGAACATTTTTTTCCGTATATCAAGGCTTGATCTATATGCATGGATAAATGACCTTATTGAGTGTCCGGACAGCAGCAAACCGAAGCACAGGTTTGGGTGAACTCAAAAATAATTGTAACACAGTAACCGCTGGTGCTAACTCACGACTTGTGACATCCATCTCTGTTATTTTCCGCGCAGCCTCTAAAATCACCATTTCTGCTTTATGTCTGAGGCATGACTCCAGATAATCAAAAAATGGGCGATCGCCATTTTGTGTGTTCATGCTTGACTCACGTATTACCTGCCAAAATCACCCTTCCTTTTTCAGTAATTTACTTATTTCACCAGGTTCCATATGAAGTAGATATGAGTTACCTGGCTCGTGTATCGAATTAGAAGACATTGTGCAAGAGGCGAGCGGACCGACCCCCTAGTCAAACTAGAAACCAGCTTGCTAACAGCCAAACGATCATTCTGTCTGATCTGCAAGGTGGAGCGAAAATTAACTAAACATCAAGTGTCTCAGGCTAACAGAAATCACATCATAATATTTATTGCTCATTCATAGCAAATGCAGCGTACTAAAACCTCTCTGTTTCTCTACACCGCTATAGATATTTGGACATCAAGTAAAATAGAATTCAATGATAATCACAGATATTAGCCCAGCATAGGTATGACTACGAGTAACACTAGCAAAGTGGATCCTATGAACAGGACACAGGCTACCAAAAATTTTAGTTCACAAAAAGCCAAAATATCTAGATAATAGAATATTGTTAAAGCCACTAGTCCCTCAGGCTTATTTCTGTAAAAGTTTTTAGCCTAAAAAATCCATCATTAGAACGCTGATATACAGGGTGTTAGAATCAGCTGGTGTATAAGTTGTCCATGACTCGCACTGGTAAACCAATCAATACCATGACCTACTTCTACTCAGTATACTGCCCACTATATGACCTGGGCTGACAGTGGCTTCCTGCACTGAATCTATAAGCTACAAGTCAAACTGGATGCAGGGAATGATTCAGGGAGGTGACCTACCTTATCGTGAAAGAAAGCTGTCCTCCTTAAACAATATTAAAAGGATGAATGAAAAAATGCTAGAAACTTTTTCGCAGACAAGTGACAACCTGATATTGCATCCCTCATTACCATGTGTGGTTCAGTCAAATGGTGCCATACAACCAAAGTGTTCTTCAATAGGGGCATGCTTAAGCAGAGACAAGAGTAAGTATAAGTTCTTTTTTTTTCAGATATTAGTAGAACACTAATTGCAACCTAAGTTGCTGTGCGCAGCACCAGAGCAGGCTTCTTTGATAGTACACAGATTAACCCAGCAGTTCCCTATGGTAGATCATAATGCATCCTAAAAGACTAAGGTATACCATAAGGTAGTTCACTCCAGTTCCAAGAAAGACAGGAAAAGGACAAATGCTGCAAATAGCAAACAGTACAAATAGGCATTTGTAACCTATTGCATTGTCTTTTCAAAAGCTTTTCCTTTGTTCTTGCTTCTAAATTTAATTGGCGAGGGTTCACCAAAACAAAATTTATACCTGGTGAAGAAGAGCAAGGCCATGAAATTGCACAAGAGCAGCTCTTGATTGAACAGCTTCCTGCACTTCATTGCTCCATCTTTTTACAATTTCTGGATTTGCCTAAACATAAAAAAATATTGTTCGGTGACTTTAAATGAGAAATAGAGATTTTTCTGTACAGAGCTATAGCAGTACCTGAAACAGGTGAATGCCACTAACAAGAGCAGCACTAGCAACCACAGGGTTTTTGTCAACAATAGCTTGCTTCAAGTATCTCTCGATTTGAGTAAGGAGGGTGCCGTCAATTATTCTACAAAGAACCCTAATAGTGTTGGCACGGTACATGTCTGTCTTGCTGTTCATATCTTTCATCAATGAGCTTGTGACTATGATAACCTGTTGTAGGCACAAAAACTCAAAACAACTTAGAACTACAAGACATGAAACAAATATCCAAATTTATACATCTGAAAACAGCATTTCTTTGACCTCGTCTGATGATGGAGAAAGCTCTTTGATCATTAAATACACCATCCTCCTAAGACCAGCATCACTGGACTGGAATAACTTAGTTACTGCAAAGAAAACTTCTGTGGCCTCAACCTGCAACAGAAACATATCCATCAGGGAATAAAACAAGCATAACACAATTGGATCTTAAAAATATTCCCTCCGTCAAAAAATATGGGGCATTGGGGCGTATTTTTTAAATTGTCTTGCCCACAAATAAAAGGCATATTTCACATTCCAATACAAAATTAGTATGATGTTCCCCCTATACCCCTAATAAATATCCAGCTTTACTCTACATGCATGCATTGAACATAGTGCTTAGAGATAATAATTAGTGATAGTTTAGTCATGTTCAATATCTTCTTGGTCTACGTGCTAAGAGGAAATATGCCTTATAAATTTGGACGCAGGGAATAACAAACATAGCACAGTTGAATCAATCTTCCGCTCCTTAGATCAATAGCGTGCTTTGCACTGATGCATATTACATTGTTAAATCCAAATTTGCTGCAAAGCAGCATAATTTGGTTGCACAAGATGTAAAAGTTTGAAAAGTAACACACAAAAAAAAACTCTGCAGTGTTTCCTATTGTACCTTTGTGAATGTCTCTCCTTGATTAAGTAAATACAAAAGCTTGGTGATGACCTGCAAAATTCCAAGACAGATATCAAGCAAAGAGCAAAGACATCAGAATAAGAGAGCGAAAATATAAAACTCAATGTACTATTGTACTATCAGAATGAATGCGAAAAATGAGAGCCATTGAATGTGAGCAACACTTACTTGTGAGCACCGTCTGGCATCAAGCTGAGGATCATGGAAAGCCCGTGCCTCTTGCAGAACAGCCCCTTTCTCAATCCCCAAAAATGGCGAGTACTCAACTGCAAAAGCATCCACATGGTTAATGAACATGTAATAACTCGAAAGCATTTGTTTACACTGAATTGAATCTAAGAACATAGGAGATAGAACCCTTTCAATAAAAGATCAAACTTGAACTCAGTACCAAAAACAACCATGAATCATCCATCTTGAAGGCAGGTGTTCAAGAAGAAACCTTAAATTCCCAACACAATGGAACCAACCTCGCACATCCAGACATCTTTGAAGCAAATTTAGACACAGAGAATCTGACCCAAACCCATCTCAACCTACACTCTACCTATCAAATGGGATAAACTTTGGCTGCACATGCAGGACAATCAGAAATGACTTTTTTAAAAGGTTTAGGCTGGCTGGGTTGCAAAATGCACCACCACAATATGATTGAAGCACGAACATCATATGGGAAATTCATGCACTTGAAACAAAAATATTTGTAACGTGGGAATTTGATCTTTCAGCAATAAAGCAAACAATATTGTTTCCAAAGATATATGAAAGAAATCCAATTGCTCTAGCCAGAAATTTGTAAGAAACTCAACTGCAAAATTTGGAAATTGCATGCATTTACCAGTATGCGCTTTTGTGATGCACACGCCATGCTAAAGGGCGCCGCCATACCACCATTTGTGAAAACAAGGACAGGCCACAAGCAGTCACGAGGCCAATTTTCAATCAGTATAATCGTACACCCCAAAGCGATAGCACTAAGCTCCAATTAACACAGAGTCACTGACCGCACATCTGACATATGAACAAAACCACACGCAATTCATTGTTTTCACATCCTATCGACTATGAAAATTGTCTGCAGCACAAATCCACGATGTCCCTCAGACTGACCAACCAGTAATCAGATATAAGCTCTAATTGCGACATCAATCCCCTGGTTCACGCAGGAAAGGTAAAAAACAATTATGTAGAGAATGATATGCTCTAAAGTTTAGGGGGGGAAACCGCAACTAACCAGCATGCGAGATCCTATTTGCAAAAGCATACAAATCTTATCCTTCTAATTGGCAAAGGACCCCAGATAAGCTAAGAAACGGATCTAGATAGAAACTCCGCGCGCGCAGCTCCAATGGCAGGTGGAACGAGCTGGTTCCAGCCACCGGGTGCACCTGAACCTCGCTGTCGATCGATCGCTCGAGGGCCTCGTCGCTCGCTAGCGGGAGGATGAATCAACAAATAAGGGGCACGGGAACCAACAGCCCGACGAGGTGCAGTTGGTGGCGTGATGCTGCAGAGGAGTGCACTCGAGTCTCCAGATCCAGGTAAATCCGAGCTCTCCCGCCCCAATTCCGATCCAAATCCCGCGAACGATCACACGGAGACCACCGCTACCAACGCAACCAACAACAACACGCGCGGGACACATGACGGAAGATCCGCGGCGAGATCGCGCCAGATCCGGCATTACTGTCGGAGGCGGCTCACCCAGATCGCAGCACACCCCAGCCAAAGCAGCGAGCAACGGTAGGGGAACGCGAGGAGGAGGAGGTACGGGGTAGGGTTTGGGGGGAGGAAAGAGAAAGCTCACTGTCTGAGTCGTCGTCGTCCTTCTTCATGAAGGGCTGCGCCATCTCCGGGTCGGCGAGGTCACTGGCGAGGGAGCGAGGCATGCGACGCTTTTAATGGTGGAACAGCCGCACCGAGCCGAGGAGGTGTGCTTCGACCTTCGAGTGCTTGATGAGGCTTTCGAGCGGAAGAAGCTTTTTTCGTCCGGATCCGACGCAACGACGGCCGTGCGGAGGTGGTGGCCTGGCCGGAGGAGTGGGGATCGGATTCGGGACTCGGGACGCCACGTCGGCTCGGCTCGCGCCCTTTTTGCTCTTGGGTCCCTCGAGTCGAGTTCGAGTCCGGTGACTCCGGTCGAGTCAGCGTTTTCTGTTGTCAGGTGCTGGGCCCGTATTTTCATTTGCAGGTGGGACCATTGACACAAGCAGAGATTTTAAAATTAGAAAAAAAATTCGGGAGTACCTAGAAAAAAAAAGGAAACAAAAAAGCCCCGATCTCAGTAAAAAAATATGTCCTCGAATTTTTTTTAAAAAACTATTCCCGTAAAAAATTTTAAAAATACACTAATATAATTTTTTTATAGTAGCTCAGGTATGCTCCTAGAACCCTTCACAAAAAATATTAAAAATTTAGTATCTCAACTAAATCAGTGAAGTTATTTTAAATGCATTAATAACACTGTCAAATTTTTTAAAAATCGCATAAGTTTGATCATGACCTAGATTTTTTACAGTAGCGTAGGCAATGCTCTCAGGGCCCTTCTCAAAAAATTTCAAGAATTTACTAATTCAATAGCTCAATTAAATCAATGAAGCTACTTTAAATGCATTAACAACACTGTCAGTTTTTTTAGAAACCGCATAAGTTTGATCATGACAAAAAAAATTTATGGTAGCGTAGGCATGCTCTTAGGACCCTTCCGAAATTTTTTCAAGAATTTGTAAATTTAGTAGCTTAGCTAAAGTAACGAAGCTGCTTTAAATGCATTAGTAGCACTGTTAGTTTTTTTAGGAACCGCATAAGTTTGATCATGACCTAAATTTTTTATGATAGTGTAGGCATGCTCTCAGGCCCTTATGAAAAAATGTCAAGAATTTATAAATTTAGTAGCTTAGCTAAAGTAGCGAAGTTGCTTTAAATATATTAATAGCATTGTCAGATTTTCTAAAAATCACAAAAAATTGATCATAAGCTAAATTTTTAGGTAGGTTACGCACGCTCTAAAGACCCTCATCAAAAAACTTAAAAAAATTAGAACATGATTTAATAGCTCAACTAAATTAGCGAAGCTGATGCAAAAAAACAAAAATCCACGAAAAATCGCTTTGGTTGGGATTCAAATTGGAGACCTCACACACGGGCAGCAAAGCCTCTGCCAGCTGAGCCATGCGGCGTTTGTGAAGTATGGCGTGCAACAAATTTTTGAGGCCATGCAAAATCCACTGTAGAATCTTGAGGAGACGGCGTGACGTGGCGGCACGGGTAAGCGGCGGCTGTACCTCCCCGCAAATAGAGATATACTAGATGCGCATGAAGCCCGCGCGTTGCTGCGGGCAGAAGGAATCGCTGACACAGCCAGAGATTCTAACATAGGAAGCAAATCTTTTTCGGGAACACCCAAAAAATAAAGGGAACTAAATTGTCAAAGTTTTTAAAAATCACAAAAGCTTGATCATGATCTATTTTTTCTATGGCAGCTCAGGTATGCTCTGAGGATCCTTCACACAAAATTTAAAGAATTTACAAATTTAGTACCTCAATTAAATCATTGAAGTTGCTTTAAGTGTGTCAGTAGCATTGTTAGAATTTTTAAAATTGCAAAAGTCTTATCATGATTTGAATTTTTTTACGGTAGCGTAGGCATGCTCTCAGGACCCTTCTCAAAAAATTTCAAGAATTTGCAAATCTAGTAGCTCAATTAAATCAGCGAAGTTACTCTAAATGCAGTAGTAGCATTGCTATTTTTAAAAAAAACGCACAATTTGACCATGATCCATTTTTTTATGGTAGGTTAGGCATGCTTTGAGGGTCCTTCTAAAAAATTTTCAAAAATTTTCAACATGATTTACCATTCGCCAACTGAGCTAAAGACCACTTGTGAAATATGATGCGCAATAAATATATGAGGTTAGGCAACACTCCATTGTAGAAACTATAGGGACAAACGGCGTGTGTCGGGTAGGCGGGCGAGGTGCCATACCTCCCAACGATTAGTAGTACACCGCTCGTTGCCGTGAGCGATTCTTGAATTTTAACAGAGACATAAATGTATAAAAAAAAACTGAGAAAGTAAAAAATAAAAATACTGTAATTTCTAATTTGTTCTGAAAAATTATATTTTTTTTGGATTTTTTTCTGAAAAATATTTTTTTGGGAACAGTTCACGGTAGGAATCTCATTTGAAAAGTCTTAAGAAAATAATAATAATTTGCAAAAGTATTTTTTATTTTTTTGGAACTAATGTACTGTAGAAATTTCATTTAAGAAGTCTTAAGAAAGCAAAAAAAATTAAAAAAATCTTTCCTTTTTCCCCAGGAAGTAATGCACTGTAGATGCGACAGTGCTCGAGCCCAAAAAAAATTGGCGATAATTTAGGGTAGAAATTTTATTTAAGAAGTCTTCACTAAGCAAAAAAAAATTAAAAATATATTTTTTTCTACTTGTTCGCGAGAAGTAAATGCAATGTACATGCTACCGTGCATGAGAATGTAAGGCAAACTAAATATACGAGGCTATGCAGATGTTACTATAGAAACCATTGAAAAATATCGCGTGTCGCTGAGGCGGGAGCTCGCGCTTACATCCTCACGATTATATAGTCTTATATAGATATAGATTCGCGGGAAAAATATGATAAGACTTTGAAACTTGTATACGTCACGTACTCACATTGGAGCTTTCGAAGGGAAATTTTCCACGAGTACATACCCTTTTCTGTTTTCCTCCAGACACATAAGAATAGCGAGAAATTCTAAAAAAATATAATTGGTCGATCCTCCAGTCCAAACACCCTAAGAAAATGATGCTTTGAATTGCAATTCCTCCACTCATTTTCTAATCCAACCGGGCCCTAAGTATGGTGAATCTTACATTTACATGATCATGTGTGTGATTTCTTTTCTTTTTCCTCTTCTTACATAGAACCCCGAGTGACAAGAACTAACCTCATTGGCATAACCAAAAGAAACATTGATTCATCTCAAAGGGGGAAAAGAAACCCTCTTTTGATCCTAAGAATTAGGCCTGAAATCTTGTTATACACTATATCAAATGCTTACTACTTTTAACTCTTTTAAGGGTGATTAGTTGGCTGTACGAGGCTCGCCCGAGTTCATATATGCACTTTATGTACTATAGCTGAGTGGCTGGTTGCTTGTATTGCCCAATTAGTCTAACTCCTTATGCCTAAAATTCCCTTTTTGAATCTGGGTGTAAGAGAAGCTCAAGTTGAGTGTGCAACTGAACCAGACCTACCTAAGAACATTATTATGTAAGTAACTAGTGTTAACTAGGTTCTTAAACACATAATAAGGTGGATTAGGTATTACGAGGTAGAAGTTCAAATATAAAGTACAATTATCTGATTAAATTCCTAAAAAATGAAGTATAATTAAGTTTGGATAAAGGGTATTAAAGTGCAATAGGTCAAATTACTAACTTCCTTTTTCTACGTAACACATTTCTACTTACATTGTATACCCCATTAAACAACATCTCGTACCTAAATGATTCATGCAAGATGCAACTAACCAAACGACCCTTATTTGCATTTTCTTGGCTTGTGTCGCTTAAACACAAGTGACCCATTGAGTCATCTGCAATGCAACTCGCAAGCAACCAATCACCCCCAACGGATGATGCTCTCAAGGGAGTGTGTGGTTGGTGCCACATTTTATCACACTTGAGTTAGGTACGTTTAGCTTTCTGTGATAACTATTTAGTTCGCATCATACTGTAGCATGCACGGTTTTTTAGTATCCTACTCCATTCGTGGCGGCCAATTTGAATGCCACAAAAAAAGTGTGGCAACCGCACTTTAACAAGAAAATTATGAAAATGGTGGTATCCATCCAAACAACCCTTAAGTTTCACCCGTTACCCGTAGTGCTTTCCATTTAAACAAAATCTCTTCGCACTCAGCTGCTTAGAAAGATGTAAGGGAACAACATCGCATGACATAGAAGTAAATAAATACATCAATTGCCCGACAATACAAGTACAACAATCATTACAAGTATTAAAGCAGTACATCAAGCATCGAGCATGCATGTATATCTCATATATACACAGTAATCAATTTCTATTACCTGGCCATCTTACATCACAAACTTATATTACCGAAGAACTCTCAGATGCCTCTCAAAGTATTGGTTAGTGCTGCCGTTGGGTCGCCTCCCCTGACTCGGCGCTCGACTGGGATGGGTTCAGGCCGTTCTCGCTCGTCCCACTGTACTCGTTGCTGTCCTCGCCGCTCTCGAAGGCGGCCTTCCTGAACTTGCTAATGTTCGACGCGTAGTTGCCGGAGTCGTACTCCGACCCCGAGTTAAACATCATGCTCTGCCCAGGCTTCACCCCTTCGTTCAGGTCGTCCAGCGACGCGTCGCCCTCCAGAGCACGAACAATCTACACAGAGAGAACAGTGAAAGAATTATTGTTCCAATTAACGCATCATTTCGAAGAGAATGGCATTGAGGAAGGGGAATGTTGTTCTCTTCACCTGTTTCATCTTCGGGCGGCGCTTTGCGGAGTGGCGGACGGCGGCGGCGGCGCAGGCGGCCATGCGCTCCAGCCCCAACCGGTCGATCTTGTTCTCCAGGCGCGGATCGGCCAGCTCGTCAAAGTTGCCGTCGTCGGATAACGCGCGCGCCAAGAGGGGCCTTGCCTGTCGCGACTCGCGACAAAGCGAACGGCCGGCGTCAGGAACGAGCGTAACATACAGAGAAAGCTACGAAAAGATGATTTTGTAGGGGGGAGAGCAGCTAACCCAATCGACCAAGCTGTCTTCCATGTAGTTCGTGGGATCGACCGGTCTCCGGCCGGTGATCAGCTCGAGCAGCATGACACCGAAGGAGAAGACGTCTGATTTGTCCGTGAGCTTGCCGCTCGAGGCGTACTCGGGGGCCAAGTACCTACACACATGCAAACAGCGGAAAGCCAGTCATGTGTGCGCTTTGCTAACCTCGTTTCACGCCTACCGAAATGCGGCAATTGTTGCAGTGCTCACCCGAAAGTTCCCATGACGCGCGTGGAGACGTGCGTGTTGGTGTCCGTGGTTAATTTGGCCAGCCCAAAATCCGCAACCTACATACATTCAAAAAAGTTTTTTTTTTGTTTTTAAATCCCAATCTTTTGTATCTGGTGCGATGTTAATTCAAACACGTGCCGCATCAAGTTGCTAGGCCTTGATTAGTTACCTTAGGCTCGAAATTCTCGTCCAAAAGAATGTTAGCCGCCTTGATGTCACGATGGATGATCCTAGGGTGGCCTTAACACGTCACACCACAAACAATCAACAAATCGTTAGAAAGATATGGAAAACGCCACGCAAATTGCCAAACAACGGAAGAAACCACTACAAATTTGGAGCTTACAGTCCTCGTGCAGGTAAGCGAGGCCCTTGGCGGAGCCCAGCGCGATGGCGAGCCTCGTCGGCCAGTCCATAACCGGCACTCCCTTCCCTGCAACCGCGGCACGTGTCGGGACTCAGGAATCACACGCGCGGCGCATGAGAATATCCGGGGAAAAAACAGAGAAACGCAGGGTGAGCGTACTGACCGTGGAGGTGGTGATCGAGGGTGTCGTTGGGCACGAACTCGTAGACGAGAAGGCGCTGGGAGGAGCCGGCGATGCAGTAGCCGACGAGGGAGACGAGGTGGCGGTGGTGGACGCGGCTGATGATCTCCACCTCCGCCTGGAACTCGCGCTCGCCCTGCCCGCTCCCGGACTTGAGCTGCTTCACCGCCACCTCCTTGCCGCTGCCCTGCAGCACGCCTTTGTACACGTACCCGAACCCGCCCTGCCCCAGCAGGTTCGCCGACGAGAACCTGCCTGTCGCCGACGCCAGCTCCTCGTACGAGAACGCGCTCTTCGAGAACCCCCCCAGTGCCATGCCCGGGGACAGCGGCGGCAGAGGCCCCGTCCCGTGCGACCCGCTCATCTCCCCGCTAGGCGGCCCCGGCCCCGGCGAGTACTGCGCGTGCCATCCCCCGCTGTGGTCCATCGCGCCGCTGTTCTGCCACTTCGGCATGCTGTTCGCGTAGTACACGTTCCCTGCAAGCATGCGCGCGCGCCGCCATGTTAATTGTCCGCGATCTGCATGCGTGGCGTGGACATGAATTGAACATGAGTGTACCGTTCTCGTCGGTGTAGTAGGGCATGTTCATGTGCGGGGGCCTCTTCTTCTTCTTGGCGCAGCACACGCACGCGGCGATGGCCAGCAGCAGGCCGAAGGCCAGGACCCCCATCACCGCGCCGGCGACGATGGCCGCCACCGGCGGCGACCCGTCGTCATTGCTTCCGCTCTTGCCACGGCCGTTCGAGCTGCCCCCATCCTTGGAGCTTCCCCTGTCCGAGGAGGAGTCACCGCCACCGCCGCTGTTCTTTGGAGTCGGTTGAGACGGAATGGCCTTTGACGCTGGAGGTGATCCTTGAGACGAGGGTGACCCGCCAGCATCTGCTGGAGGAGCGGGCGGCAGCGACAGTGATGGCGGCGACGGTGGTGAGCCGGAGGACTTGGGCGGTGGGGCCGACTGCGTGGACGGTGGTGGGCTGGCGGGAGGCGGTGATGACTGCGGAGGCGACTGCGGCGACGGCGGGGACGACGTGGAGCTCGGTGGTGATCCCGTGGAGTTATCCGAGTTTCCCGGCGATGCCGGCGAGTCCTCTCCATTGAACAGGTTGTCTAGCGGCGACTCGTCCATTTTCAATACGACGTCTCGTTAGCGTCTGCGCGTGTCGTGTGGACGGAGCTCTTCCTGGTGAAGATGACTCCACCCTCTAGAGGGTGCTCTGGCTTCGAACGGTGCACCTCCTCCGCGTCGTCGTGACTCGTGATGAACCCCTGTAACAACGTTAGGAGAAAAAAAAATTGTTTTGGTGGGCAATCATGGAGAAAAATTCTATGGTACTAAAAATTCTATGGTACTGGTGCTATAGCATCCTTCATATGATATATATTAGGGAGAGAGAAGAAAATTTAATGAGCAGTGCTTCAATGCTTTCCTTTCTAATACAAGTTGCACAAATCTTGAAGCAAGCGAAGAGGTAAGTAATCTTCATCTACCCTTCATTCATGCTTTAATATTTGTGCAACTGTAAAAAATAAAAGCATTGAAGCACCTCTCAAATTTAATTAATTTGAGATATGTGATTTGCCATGTGTCTAGTTTTTAAAATGGATGCTTGGTGCCATAGAATTTTTTTTCACAATCATGGAGAGGTGAGTTTGTACAGCAATTCCGTTGGGAAATGCGATTTAATCATGCAACGTTTGCCTTGGAATTATAATTTCAGACTTGTTTGAAGGGTGTTTTTTTTTAATTTGGAAACTCAGATTCTAGAGTTAAGCGCTGAAAAAGAAACAAATTGTTTGACAAAGGAAAACATTTCATGCACCATTTCACCTCACATTTAAGAATGGCCTACCCGAAATCAATAGCAAGCAAATGCTGAACCAGATTTCATAAGGAAGACTGAACAACGTGGGAAAAGAAAGGAGGCTTTGTGCCATTGAAAGTTCAAATGAATATAAAATACGAAGGGCCAAACCAACCGGAGAAGTTAGAATGTGAAGAAATTGAAGCATCCATGATGTACCTTCCTTTTCCCCTGTTCTATTGCAAAAGAAGAAGAAAAGGGGTTGAAACAAAATTTGAGGGACGAGGAAAGGGAAGTAGGCTTCAAAGCATAGGTTTCGTCACATTGTCCAACCTCCACCGCACCGCCTCACCACATTTCTTGGATACAAAAAAATTACTCTATTTATATTTTCCATTTTTAGTTGAAATGACAAATGGGAGGTTGCCAGCCATTGAAGCTCAGCTGACCAACAGCATTATTGTTCGTGGTTTTGGGAGCCTCTGTACGTTTACCATGCATACTTTGTGCACCTTGTAGTTTTTCGTTTAAATATAAAATTTGTAACAGAGCTTCCATGACAACTATGATCTGAGTTCTGAACTTTCGAACTGACCTGAATCTTGGCTCTGCGACTGATGGACTGTGGTCACAAATAATACTCAAGTCAGAGAAATGGACAAACAGCACTGAAACTGGCAGACTGATCATTAATGATACAAGCATATTTGCACAGATGTCAAATATACATTGTTGGCGTCAAAAATTTGATGTAGGGTTTCTGACAACAGCACACCAGATAAACACCTGGTTTAGAGCGTGCCAGTCGATTTGACCTGTAATCGATAAGGTAAAATATAAAATTCACTCAAAGCCGATCGTTAAGATCAACCGGCTTAAACTTAATCAGCTTGAAGCCTATCAAGATCAAAGTAACAAGATAAATCTAATTAGCCGATTAAGGCTAATCAGAGGATAAAGACAGATCGATTCTGAAGAAGGCGATGCGCAACAAAAATCAGAATAAATCGAACCTGGAGGTGTAATTGACGAAGATCAACCATCGACGATACGCAACTTTATTGATCAAAATCGATTACAAAGACTAAATTACAAGAACTACTCCTAGTCGACAGGAAAAAGTAAGTAAAGGCTGGTTGATTGTATTGTATTGATTGATTCTCTTGCAGTTCGCTTTGGCCCTTCTTTTATACCCTCGGCCGATCGTGTCTTGTTACAACACACTTCAAGTCCGTATCTGTATCGGCCTTATCTTTGACAGTTATTTCTTAAAAGATCTTGTCGTTACAGAAATATCTCCAAACCTTTCTAACTTTATCCGTCAACTTCCGTATCTTTGACTTTATGGCCGATTTTGATTAGTCTTGCCAAATTTTGGTGTAAACACACACAGCAGGGAAATGTTATAGAAGATTTACAAGTGTTTGAGGGTAGCAAATGTTGGAGAGGAAAACATTGCACTTATATTTTCACAGCACAAAGGTTCCATCCTGAAGAAAAGGGAGCTAGTAGCAGTGCGCGCGCGCGCACACAGAGACAGAACACACCGTACCAGCTCAATTAGAAGCAAGCAGAACCGCTATCCAATATCTTCAAAGAAAGAAATGCAACTTACTTAATTTAAAAGGTTAAATAATGTTTGGAGATTTGGACAATGCAGGCACTCCAGAAAAGTGCGGTCGATGTTCTAAAGTCATAACAAAAAGATGATGGCTCATCGCGCAAGTATACAAGCCAGGGAAACAAGTTAACATAGTAATCGAACAATTATTCTGACTCCACTACTTCACCTCCAGGAATTCCTACAGACGATCTTGTGGCAGTTGCTTAGTCAAGGGAATGAATACTCTCAGGCAGGGTTTGAAAAATCTCGAAAATCGATCGTATCGGTCCGGCTCGAGATTTAGAACTGGTCGACCGGTCAAATTCAAATTCAAATTCAAAAAAATCTGGAACATTTGAAAAAAATTATCCAAAAGTTCCCTAAAATTAGTATTAATAGATTTTTGACATCTCGCGTGATTTGTTTTTGAAAAAACCAAATTTGGGAGACGTTTTTGAGCAAAACCGAATATATATAATAGAAAAAAGAAAAAACAGGGCAAAGCAGTCAGCAATTGCTGATTTAATTGAGCTGTCAAATCATGTTATAACTTTTTGAAAAAAATTGGTGAGGTCCTGAGGAAATTCTAATTATTCTGTAAAAATTTTAGATGATGATCAGACGTGTGAATGTTTGTAAAATTCTGACTGTGCAACTGTCTTTGTATATGCTCTTCTATTTTTTATTTTCTAGGGGCAATAATGAAGTTTAATATTTCTGGAAATTTTACTACATGATCCTTGGGTATTGTTTATGATACCATTAAAATTTAATAGCATGTTCAATCTTGTAATTTTTTTTAAAAAAATCTGACAATATCTCTATTCCTTTTCATTAATTGCTATTTTTAATTTTTAAAAGCACTAAATAAATTTAAAAAATTGTTGAAATTCCTTTGAGGTGTTTTATAGATTAATTGGGATTTATTTAGATTTTTTTGTAATTTTTTCCAATTTTCCTAGAGTGTGTCGATTTTCAATGTAAACCGATCGAAAATCGGATAAAATAGGGCGAAAATCGAAAACCGGCCCTTGAGTGTGCCGATCTAGGTAGAAAATCGAACAAAATCAGTCAAATCAGTTGGTTTTCATTTTTTTGCCATTTTTTGATTGCCGAATTCAAAAGTTTGACTTCGCAATTCGTTCGGTTTCTTTCGATTTTTGTCTAACAAAAATGGGTACCGACGTGGTGGTGATTTTCCAACTCGGTTCGGTAATGTAAACCCTACTCTCAGGCAGTTTAAACAGAGGTTGGTCGCCATCAAATTCACCCTAATAGGCCAACCCAAGAGAATATCCCACAGCTCGAGCAACTGGAACAACAACTACATTGCCAACCTGTGTTAGGGTTAGCACGGCAAACACTAGAGACAAGATTTAATATGGAAAAATCTCACCGAGGAGGAAAAAACCACGAGAGACAATCACTATAATCTCTCAAGTTTACATGTACATGGAGGTGACTTATATAGTCAAAAGAGTCTGAGTTATAGATAATTTGGACTCCTGTAGAGATATTGAGTATATCTCTGACAGCCCTATTTTGGATATTTGAGTTATTTCTAACAAACTTACCTTAACTCAAAATCTATAATGAAATTGTCTCCTGAAAAACCTAGAAGGGTAATTAAGCACTATGAATACCAAGTGCGTTAAAAGTCCAAAGGACTACTGAACAAGAAAAACTGAAACAGTCAAGCCAAACACTTGTAGTGCAAAAGATAAAGACTAGAACAGTCTTTTCAAACGCTTCTCATGAAGCAAGATTGAGTAAACCACCAGTAGGTCATGAGAAAGGCTGGAATAGTCAATCCAAACACACAGCTATCAACAAAACAGACAAAAAATCTAGGTCTTCAACAATTCATAACCCCAGTAAAATATGAGTCTGTGTAACTAACCACCTGAAATAAAATGCTCAATCATCAAATGGCATAAGCCAAGACATTACCTGTGGCGTTTGATAGCTAGCGAAGAACTCATAACATGGATATCTGACATGCTCCATTTGGAACATAAAATTCGGCAAACAATGCTCACTGAAAGAGCAACTTGCACGTATAGTCATCACGTACATCAAACTGCCTATTGAAATTTTTATGATATGGTTGAAACTGCCCCTGTAAAACTATCAAGATGAACAAACTCTCGTGCTATCAATAGAGTATGAATTACAGTAGACCCCTCATATCGAGCAATGACAACTAAACAACGTTGTAGTATCCATGTAGAAACAAACTCCTTCTTGCACTTCAAACATTCATCTCAAATTGATATTAGAGTAAAATCTTCACTATTAAGCAGCAAAACTCTGGAGAGAATAATGATAGCTACCATCAGTGGTGTTATCAAATTCCTGAGAATTAATGTTGCAAAAGTCTTTATAATGGTCGCACAAGCGATCCAAGATTTGCAACATATCCAAACAGTGATTGAATAACAAATTTAGTTATCTTCTCGACTGACATTATTTTTTTTCTAAAGTCTCCTTGATTAAGCGTAGCCTAAATTAACACATGCGTTAGAAAATACCTGCAAATCCATAAGACTCTATATATGTGGATCTTGCCACAATAACATATAGTAGACGATGAATCGTCAAAGAAATCACCAACGATTATTCCCTCATAAATGTCGCTAATAATAGGCACAACAGCCTAAATTGCAATGAAATCCACTTCCAACAGAAGCAATATAACGATCGATTGGAACAAAAGATTGTCGACGGAGATAACGTAGATTGACGCCTAAGCATGGTGCCGAACGGCACAGGCGATGAATTTGGTGAACTTGTGACGTTGGAACAATCACCGAGTTGAGCGCGGGTCAACACTCAATATGAAGTTGAGTCGTGGAACGGTGTTGTGTCGAGTCGAAATCACCAAATTGAGGCTGCTATTCTGTATATATGAGCCAATGAAACTTTGGATGCTTCCCTTATCCTTAGATATGTCTCATATGCATGTAATGAGTACTCCATATTGACCAGCTACTTACTTCCCAACAAATCTGAATGCTGTTCAAGGTTGATATTGCACCGCCTCCTGCATTGACCATCCAAAATGAGGCCAAGTTGAGCTGTTCAAGACCTAGCGAGAAGCTATAGGCGTCCATTGTCGCAATGAACCAGTAGTAACCTTCTGGTTCTTTTGGTCCGGTCTCATGCACCGCAAAATAAGTCACCAGGGCATCAGACTGATTATCATTAGCTAGTGGTGAAACATGATCGATCGATCGTTGGATCGAGTATAATTCATTCACGGATGGCTTTAGATCCACTTGATTATTTGGTGGGTAGAACCCGCCTCCATTAGTAACAGCAGGGGCGAAAGACAGCAGGCACAGAGCAATGGCGACCAGCATAATTCTTGGAGTCGGTGCTGGAGAGGTGGTCGTGCAGTGACTTGGTGAGGATGGCGAACTGGAGCACGCTGGATCACTTGAGGATGCACGGTGTCTGGAAACCGTCGGAGAAGAGGACGAACTCCACGTTGGTGCGAAAGTTGATGACGTGGAACGTGAGGGTGGCGATGTAGGTGTGGACCTGGCAGGCGCTAAACACCCCGCACTTCTGGTACCTCAATACAACGACCCTCAATACAATGGCTGCCCTTTCTGGTGGAGAGATCACCATAGTTGCTGGGTTCACAAGGTCGGTGTGAAACAACCCAGAATCTTAATTATGCAAATGAGATTATTAACCCAAAGTAATAACGCACATAATTAAATTAATCAGCAAAGATTACTCATCAACTTTATTCTCTAATCAAAGGTCATACAAATGTATTAATTACAATGTGCATGAATAATAAAATTACATAAAAAGGTAAGATTACAAGAATAATAAAAAATTCCTAAAGTCTAAGCTTCTGTTGACCATCGTCATTGATTCCTAAAATTGTTAATTATTCACACATATACAACCATAAGGCAAGAAATGCTGAAATTAAAATTTTAGTAGTTGCCGTTAGACCCATATGCGAGAGTATCACTCATTGAGATACATGACCGTCCGGGCCAGTCGGCACCTCTCGCCAAGTTGGGTATCATCATTCGATAATAAACAAACATGTTTCATCGGGTATCCATAGCCAATACCCAAATACTGCCCATAATATCTCATGGTAAGAAGGTAAAGTTTTCATGGTAAAAAGGTAACAACTCTAAAGTAAAAAAGATAAGCTTGAGAGCTAGCTATGTCCAGCCAAGGCCCCAAGGCCACCAAACTTAATAAGGAGCCTCAACCAAGCCCCAACCATTTCACACCACCCTCACATACCACCTAAGCCAAAGAAAGGAGCCAGGAGAAGGAGGCCAAAGCAAGGCAGCCAGGAGAAAACCTAGGGCAAGGAGGCATGAAGCACGGCCACCTCGCCATCAACTTCATCACCGATCTCACCATTCCATTTTCCCCCATTCTCAACATTTCATCAACTCAGGTAATCATCCTCCAGTGACCATCAATAGCATCATAGGAAAATCTCAGTAGAGAACCAGTATAGACATAGTAGCAATAGCATCTACTAGTGGTTTTAGTGGGTTTGATAGCCATAAAGGCGACATTGCGTATGCCAGGAGACCTACCACACTCCTCGGCGTATGGGAGGACTTTTGGTGTCGTCACAACACCGCCAGTTCATAAGCAAATCAACCCATGTTCATCATCAACCAAAGCACAAGATTTAACAAACTAAATCATACCACATTGCATAACAAGAACCATAAGAAAGCACTAGAGGGGGAGAAGAAAGGAAGGTATCACCGAGCTTGGTCCAAGGCACATGGAGGAGGAGAGGGGTGCCGTAGAGAAGACTAGAGGGTAGATCTGGTAGGAGGCGGCACCGGCGAGCGGGGAGGGGCTAAGGCTGGCTAGCCCATAGTAGGACTAAGGATGGCTGAAACATCTAGGTCCCTAATTTTATTTGAGTTTTGGTAATTAATGACAATCATGTTAAAGGAGTAACAATTTCTCTTGAGTTTGTGAGAATAGGTTGGTCTTCGTATCGACACCTTGAGAAGATTGAAAATCTTGTGAGAAAAGAAGTCTATCGAAGGGAACCAAAAGATCAACGACAAGGCATATATGTGTTAATGACATTTTATTTAGCTTTTACCGATCTCGGAGCTAGAAGTAAAAAGGTCGGATTACTAGGATAGATGTCATACTATCAAGGGGGAGTAATAACTAGAAGCATGAATTTGAATTAAGTGTCATATGGCTTACTAGTTGCGTTTAGTTGTTGTGCTTCAAAGCAAATCCTGCATTTTTAGCAAAACTGGTACTATCGTAGGTATTAGACCAGTAGTACCGCAATATGTACAGCAGTACTTCTTTTCCAGAGATGCCCCTTTTGAACACCTTTCTTCATTTCTCCCGGTTGGTACTACCACTGTGATAACGACGGTACTACCGCGTGTGCGGTAGTACCGGTCATTTGGCCGATAGTCTTTTTACAAAACGGGTGTTTTTTGAGTAGTCTCCCAGTTGATACCACCGTAGGTAAAAAATCGGTAGTATTAGGATCTGGTAGTACCACTAAATGTACTCCGGTACTTATTTTCCAGAAAGGGCTTTTCTTAAGCCGATCTCTCCCAGAAAGTTAGTACTACAACACTTTATGCGCCAGTAGTACCGGACTCTTTTTAACGGCTCTTTCCTGCCGCATTAATTGCTCAAAATTGATCGTTAGGACAAGGGCGGTACTACCGGGCTTTGCATGTCGGTAGTATCGGATTTCCAAATTTTTCATGATCTTGCCCCTAACGGTTGGAATAGTGGGTGGGGGTTATAAATACACCCACACCCGCTCACTAGAGCTCTCTTGGATAGTCATTATATACTTCTTGAGCTTTAGCAAGGTTCTTTTGCTCCTAGTGCATTAAATTCTCATTTTTTTAGTGAATTTGGAGCATCCAAGTGTTGCATTTAGTGTTGAGCCATTTAGACATTTGATTACCATCAAGCAAGCGTCGTCACTCTATTCTCTTGAAGGTTGTCACCTCCTAGACGGCTTGGAGGTGAAGGAACCGGTGACCTTCTCAAAGAAGCTTGTGAGAAAGCCTGGTTGGTTGTGAATGCCGGAGTTCGTCTATCCGGAGCGGGGAAGAACTACTAAAGTATCGAGGGAGGCTCAAGTGTGAATTGGAGCCGGCTTGAAGTTGATCAAGCTTCCTCAACGTTGATTAGGGGAGATTGGCAAGACTCTGAGACCACGGGATAAACAACTTGTCATTTTCTCTTTTGTGGTTTGAATTTCTATTTCTTGTGTGCAATTTACATTCCTAGCAATTTAGTGTATTGATCTTGTGCATATGATTGTATTCTTGCCTAGACATAGATTGTCGGTGCACTTAGTGAAACCTAGAGAATTTAGGCTTTAATTGTCAAAATTATAATTCTTGCTTAGACAATTTATTTATCGCGATTAGACCCGAAGAATTTTAAAAACCTCCTATTCACCTCCCCTCTAGTAAGTTATCCTTGATCCTACAACGGTAGTCTGGGACAGATCGGGAGCTCAGTGTGGGTCGGTAAAGGAGGCAACAGAGGCACAGGGGCATTGGGAGGTGTCGGCCCGGGGGCTTCGGTCGAGGCATTGGGCAGGCAACAGCCGGCCCAAGCGGGCTGATCGGGGGCGCGAGGCTAACCGAGCAACGGTGGCGATAGGCGCAAGGCAAGCTTGGGAGCGTGGTTGCATGGCACGCACGGCCTAAGGAGGCAGGGGCGGTGTGGGGGCGTAGCCCGGCGAAGACGAGAGGCGCCCGACGGGGAAGGAAAGGGGGAAGGCCGACCGGATCTGGGAGCCAAGAGAGGAGGGGAGAAGAAAGAAAAAGAGAGGGAAAGGAAGAGGATAAGGCAATCGGGTAGGGGAAAAAGAAAGAAGGGGAGAAAAGAAAAAGAAGAAGAAAAGAAGAAAATAAAAAAAAGAGAACAGAAAAGAGGAGAAAAAGAAATAAGAGAAAAGAAAAAGGAGAGAAAAATTTTCATCTAGAATTAGTGAATCATTTCGACTAAATATACCTAATTAAAACCTGATAGATTAATCAACCTAATCTAGTGGGCATTAAACAACAGACGTTAGATTAAAAATTCAAAAATCCTAAAATGAAACAATATACGTATATTAAATAAAAACAGTGAAATTTTAAGAGCGAGTTGGACACAATAAAACATGTAAAAATGTACTAGCCACCTAAAATATGGCATTTTAGTAATTTCAGAAATTCAATCAAATCCAACTGGTGACCTTCAGCAGCAGCCGTGTGAGGATGACCACTTTTACCAAAACCCAGGCAAGAAATCTTTTGATCATATTTAATATTTTTATCAAACATATTTACTTATATGTGATATCACCTATGCATGGGAAAACATGTTTAAGAAAATCATAAATCGGATGTAGTTGGAAATATAATTTTGGTGATGAACAGTTGCGGTAGTAGTTGGTTATGGATATGTGAAATTGATGATGACTGTTGGGGCAATATTTGATTTGTGTATATATATGTATGGTGGGTAGATGATGCCATAGATGATGAGCATTGTTGTTGGGGCCCCTCTATATAGGGCTAGAATATAAGGTTGAACAAACTACACTCGGGTAATGAGCCGTATAATTTCGTATCAACCATAGTGTGTGGGAAACGATCAGAAAAGATTGTCCTATGACAGTGTTATGATCTCCACATTCAGTAAGAATAGATAACTAAGAGTGTGAAGCTGGGTATACCGGGAGTCCCAGTAAGGGACACAAACATTAGCTGCGGATTATTTATTTTGGCGCTATATTTAAACGCCTAGGTTGAGTGCCGCCATTGTTAGTTGGAGCACAACTGGCAATGGTGCTGACGAATACTCATACCAGGGGTACCCCAACAGCCCTGGGTAACGAGCAGGCTGCCTCAAGCATAACCCGAGCCTAGCAGGCCGCTCCAGGCCCGCTACCGACCAAGCACACCTACAGGACCGCGCAGGACGCCCATTCCCGACCAATAGGGATAAGCATCCCCGACCAAGCAGGGCTCCCGACCTCCGCAGCAGGTCGGATCCCCTGACTCCGATCAAACCAAGGCAACCTTCGCCAACGGCCGCGTGTCGAAGCCTTCACCGGCCCACAGCCACGTGCCCCACGGACGGGGTCAATCGAAGTGACTATACGAGAGCAGGTGGCCCCTTCCCAAGATGGTTTAATGGCTGCTGAAGTCAAGCTTTCAGTCCCATCGACCAGTCACGTACGACACGAAAACACGCTCCCTCCCGAGGCAGCACCAACGTTATACACAGCAACGTCAACACTCATCGAGCTCACGAAGCGGTCGCCATTTCCCAACGAAGCGACTAACGCTCGCCCAACAAGACTACCGACCAGCGTGGGCAAGGCGAATGGTGACGGTCGGCGAACGAAGGACCGAAGCTCTTAGCATAGGTCACCTCGCCCTTCCCAACTCGATGTAACCTTCCCCTTCTTACTGTATAAAAGAAGGCAGGAACCCCCGGGAGAGAGAGAGGAGAAAAAAAGAGACACACGGACAAGCAACGAGCATTCTTGCGCTGAGGCTCTTAGCTCGCTCTTGTAAACATTGTGTAATCATCCGCCCTAAAGACAATACAATACCACCACACGAACTGGAGTAGGGACATTCAGCCCGAACCAGTATACATCTTGGGCTTCCGAGTCTAACCATTCAGGGAGTGGGAACGTGCGGCCCCTTAGACTTACAGATTTACTTGCCGGTGCTCGAAACGCCGACAGGTGCCAAGGTTGAAGATCTAATACTTGATTAGCGATAAGTATTCTAAGTTCTTAACTGAGGTTGGGTTCACTATGGGTAAAGTGTTAGAGACCTACACGGGATAATCATGAATTCATGCTTGTCCTCTGGATTGGAGGCTACGGAAGCTAAGTCTACTTCATACATGAGTGCTAGTAGCAATTTCAATAATTAAAATCGAAAACCCATGTTTTCCTAATAAAACTCTAAATTATTAGAAAATAGTTTTGGAAGGAATATGGATATGAGATGGATGATGAGAAAAATTCATATGATGTATTTTGTTAATAATGCTTGCTGAGTACCTTTGTATTCACCCTGGCTTAACTCCCCATTTACTTAGAAAACTGCTCCAGAGATCAGGTTTCAGGTTGGGAAGAAGATCCCAATGGACTCGCCTATGAGGCATGGGGTGAGGATCACCTGCAGGACCAAGACTACGAGGAGGATTAGGGTGTTAGGTAGATTGTGCATCGACTTCGTTAATCTTTAGGGTAATTAGAATTTTTGGATTATATTTTTGTTGTACTTGAGTTTTATGTATAATTAATGTACTGAATATATAGCCTGTGTGGTAATAGAATATATTAAAGTTTCCATTTCAGTCTTTAATTATTGTTTCTGCTGCAACACTTTGAACATGGTGTATTAACTGATAAAACATCGGGTGTGCTCGATGTTTTAATTAGTTAGTATGTCGACATCAGTATAATTATCTCAGAGTAATAGCGGTGTTACTGTGTTACCCTGGGCTAATTATGTAGGTCGCCACATGGTGCTCCTTCGTGATCTACGATTCAACGATTTGGGATGCTGCCAAGCACATCAAGCGGCTGGCCTCCAAACTGCTACTGGATGATGCTGAGCAGGGCCTTGTAGGCGACGCACATCTCCTTGGTCTGGGGCTTGTAGAGTGTAGATAACGTCGTCATTGAGGGAGAGTACGCTGACCTCGCGCTGAGCTGTGGTGGCGCAGCGCCAGTGACATGGCAATGTAGACGAGCGTGTTGTGCCGATGAGCATCAGGTAGGAGCTCAAGGCAGAGTGTGGAGGATGGCGACGGAGGGCCAAGGCGATGTGCTGCCGTGAGATGGCTGCTCCCAGGGGTCGCTCCCTCCCGGGGGCAGTAGCTTGATCTAAAACCTTAGGCTCTGATACCATTTGTTAGGGTTAGCACGATAAACACTGGAGACAAGATTTAACGTCGAAAAACCTTATAGAGGAGGAAAAAACCAAAGAAGATAATCCACTATAATCTCTCAAGTTTACATGAACATGGGGGTGGCTTATATAGCCAAAAGAGTTTGAGTTGTAGATGAGTTAGACTCTATAAATATGATATTTGGATATTGAGTTGTCTTTAACAAACCTACTCTTAACTTAAAATCCATAACAACCCTATTTGGACTTCTATAGAGATACAGAATATATCTTTAACAATCCTATTTTGAATATTTGAGTTATCTCTAAGTTTAACATAACACAATCAGACCAAACCAGCTTCAATAATATGCTCCTGATGCTCCGAACTTCTTTTTTTGCAACAAAACGGTTATGGTTCCTTTAAAGTTTAAACCACCACAGCTGTGTCATGCTAGAGAACCTTACTTCGGCTTTAGAGGGCCAAGCAGCCTGTAATAGTCATGGAAGCCTTTCCTCAACCTCAAGCGCCGAACTTATGTTTCATCATATGCAACAACACATTGCTGCGAACAGAACATCATTTTTGTAATACAATATAATAACAAAAACTTGGTGGTTATTCACAACCGAAAACACAATTGGCACTACTGGCATAATAACATCATGGGTTGGAAGTGGGAATTTTGTAAGTAACCTACATTGCGAAAAGTACCTTCTTATTGAGCTGTACAGTGTTATACAAGAAAAAAAAACATAGGAAAGAGAGAAACCACTGGAGGAAGAGCTCCCCCCAGAGAAATGCCCGCATTCTAAACCGTGGTAGCCCATAGCATCCTGCTGCAACCATCATCACAAGGCTAGCTTGGTAATTCATGGCCACGAGGCGACTCAACGCATACCACCCAAGCAACCCATCTGCAAGCTTCAGTATATCTACAACGTTTTCCATAATAACATATCTGGGCCTCAAATAGTCCACTATATCCATAGGAAAAAAAGTTTATATGTGATCTCTCAACTCTTCAATTGATCTAATTTTCGTCCCTCATTTATAAAACCGAGTAAAAATCAACCTCCAACTTGCAAAACTAGAGCACTTAAGCCCATGTGACTGAAAAGAGTGGTTTTAACCAACTTTGACGCACATGACTTGTCACATGTTAGCCACATAGCATCTACATCATCAACCTTGCGCAAGCAGCAAGTCATGGCCTCCTTCTCGGCTCCATCCAATTGGATCGAGTGGGAACCACCCCCATTCTCGATGGCACGCTGGAGCTCGAGGCGAAATTAGACCATTGCTTAAGGTACGCTACATAGGCTCCGTGGTCTCTCGAAAATGCTGTTTCGATATTCACAGAAAGAAATAACATGTTTCTGTTAGAAAACGTTGCACGTCTGTACCACGTTCCTTCATGTAATCCCGCAAGACACGATGTTGGCACAGCAACATGCCAAGATCAGAGCTGATGCACGCTCGCTGTGATCCGTGGACACGACCGCGACCGCACCGCACCGTCGACCTTGCTAATGGAGCCCGCAAGAGAAAGCTCGCGCACGATTTCGAGCTCCAGCCGGTCGCGGCAAACGACGAAACGGGGTGGAGTTTCGCGCGCAATCGTGAGCGGACGTGGAAGGAAGAAGTGCACGACCGAGACGTCGGGGGCCCAGTGCCAATGCCAGTGCCACCCATCATGCTCGCATGTTGCAACCCCCGCATCCCGTAATCCTCCTGAATATGGTAGCGGCCAGAAGCCCACAGCTACGTGAGCCGGGGACGGAGTTAGTGCCGGCTATCGAGCCGGCTCGGCTACGCAAACTCGTTTAAAAAAGTAGCTCGGCTTGGCAAAAAAACTCTCGTGAGCAGCTTATGAGCCACCTTAACGAAGATAAGACGAGTTAAGCTAAGCTAAGCTAAGTTATATGAGCTATGGTAATTAATAAGGAGATAATTATATAAACATACATTAATTTAGATATTTTACTAATCAGTTATAATGGTGAAAGAAAGAGCAAAATAAATAACAATCATAAGCAAAAGAAAAATGGTGCTTACTAGTTAGTTCTCACCCGGTATTAGCTAAAGAAATGTGTTCAACATCAAACTCATCTTCTACTTCCTATAAATAAGCACAATAATAGAATTATGATAGATTTAGATAACTAACAAAGAATCAAGATGAAATGAATCTATTAGTATGAAACGGTGTACCACAGCCAAAAGATTTCTTATAATATTGCAAGCACCTCTAATCTAGCTAGAAGCACATACTAGTACTTCAACCATTGGTGGAAGTAAAGAACTTCTATAATCATATAGGACTTTACCTTCAACACTAAAAGTTAACTCTAAAATATAATGTTAATCGGTATAGTAAAGAAATCCCTATCTATGTTTAAAACCGAACCACTGAAAATCTACGGGGATTTACACCACTAACTTGAAATTTAGGTTAGATAAATTTAATTACCGAGCTTTAACGAGCAGGTTATGAGTTAGCTCAAGCTACACTCACTAAGATTTCGAGTTAAAAAAATAATTTAATTCGACTCATTTATTTCACAAGCTAAACTCGTAACAAGTCGAGGCGATTAGATCGTGATTGAGAGGGAGTGCTGCACTCCTCGACCGAGGCCGTGACTTGAGAAACAGCCATACTTTTGCCAGACCGGCCCACAAAATCCTCGTGCTACTGCACCCATTGCTCGGTCGGGCACCCTCGTCCTCAACGACAGCAGACACCAAGCCTGGACCTGAACATTCCACTTCCATCCTCCCACCACCACCGCCCACCCCGCCATGGCCACCACCTCCCTCTCACTCTCCTTATTCCCTCTCCTCCGCCCTACTCCCAGACCTCAACTCCAGCCACGACCCCTTAACTTCAAATTCCCTAACCCCCCCGCCTTATCCTTACAGCGGTGGCACCCTCCCGCGCCGGCCCCCTCGCCGTCGTCCCCGACGGTGTCGCCATCACCGACGTGGTAGAGAAGGACTGGTCCTTCCTAGAGGCCACCGGCTCCCACATCCCCCGAGCGCTCGCAGCGGGGTTGCTCTCGCCGGTGTCACGGGTGCTGGCCGTGACGCCCACGGCGTCCTTCGTGGGCGTCCTCCTCTCCGAGTCCCCCTGCGAGCTCCTGGTCGCCGCTCACGAGTCGCTGTACGTGCTGGCCGGGATCAAGGAGGAGCACGACGAGTTGAGGTGCTTCCACCTGGAAGGTGGGGGCGGGGGCGGTGGAGGCGGCGTGGTGGAGGCCGTGCCGGAGAGGTTCGACTCGTTCGACGCGGTGTTCGTGTGCTACTTCCCTGGGATGGGGGTCTCGGCCGCGGCGCTGCTCAAGTCGCTGGCGAAGAGGTGCTCCAAAGGTGAGACCTTTTGAAATGCTACCTCATCTTTGTTTCTCTGTGCTGTTTCTCAGTCTGAGTGATTACTGAATTGAAGTGTAAGGTTTAGGCTATGCATTTTCTTCGTTCAATTCTACCTAGGTGAATCGTGAATGTTCCTGCCACCGTATTGATGTGTTCAGTGTTCACTAATCAGTAATCACTACTGCTTTTGAGGTAGTCTGTTATGCTTCAGATGTTAGAAGGTGCGTTATTTGGTGGCAAATTGGTGGGTTTGAATGGTCAGATTGGCCTGTTTGATTAATGTTGCTAGATGTCCTGTTGCTTGCCATATACTTGAACTACTTGGATAAACCTGTTTATGTACAGTACATAATCCTACATTATGTGTACAAATTATTTGGATGGTTAATCTTTATTTTTGTCGATTTGGTTTGCTTGGAACATTATTGAAGCAATTCATGGAAAGACACATAGTACTGCACATTGTCTCTAAAAGTGTAATTAATATCCAAGCAAGGATGTTCTGGTTATTGTCAATTCCTTCGTGTTGTCAAGCTAGTTCCGAAGCCTAGTGGTAGATTTATAGATGGTGGTTAATTGTTGGTGCTCATTCCACTTCAAAGATTCATGATGCTCATTAGCTAAATTTATTACCTACTCCCATTTGCTTAGTCTTGTACTCCAAAGGCAACTTGGAGTTTTCTGCAGGTGATTTGTGGTATTTAGGTGGTATTCTGTTCATCTTTTGCATCCGAGAATTCAATCAGGCTATCAAATAATGTCAGTGTTGTTAGTTCATTTAGTTGTCTCATATAAATTTGCCTTACCTCACCTCTAATGACTCAGCCTCACACGAGGCACTTAGGTTGGTAAGCCTTGTCTAAACGCGATGCATATTATTCAAATAAGACAATTAGTCTAAAAGCACTGCAGGTTGTTGAGGCCATGAACCCAAAATGTCGAGGTTTTACTTTGTGAGTGCTTCTGGTATGCAAAACCTATTTCTTTGCTCAATTTTTGAATTTGAGCCATCGCTTTTCGGTTTTTCTAGGTGCGAGAGTTGTCATCTTCTTGGATCAAGGGAGGCAGAATTTGGAGCAACACCGCAGAGAGCATCCAGAAGTTGTAACCTCTGATTTGCCTAGTAGGTCTTCTCTGGAGAAGGCTGCAGCTGGGAGCAACTATGAAACAGCAGAATTTGTTGATGAGCCTACCTTGTATCTTGCTGTTTTGCAATTCCAAGGATGAACTTTTTTGTAAAACAAATTATATCTTCCCTGCCGGCAAGAATCATGTTGAAGTGGTCGGCTTTATCAGCTCCTCGTTTGTAGATATGCCAGGAATTGATGCAAAAATTAATCGTCATTTTCTTTTATGGCTGCAAAGTTAGTTACCTCCTCCTTTACTTCTCCTAGCCTGTGGTGAGATCCTCGGTGTCCGATTTATCATGCTGTGCAAGAGGCCGATCTGGCAGATAATGCAGCAAAGGCCATTCTAGTTCCCTTCTGGTGTACTTGTGTTCACGGTAGCTACCAGCTACCTACTCTACATCTGATCAAAGGCCTGCAATGCACAGGGACCGCAGCCATGGAAAGCTTAAGCTTGCATTACTGATGTCCATGGTATGGTATCCTTCTATTCCAGTCCCTCAAAGCAAGCCATGCAGAGGGCAGATCACCGCTTCTGACAGGAGTCCTAGTGTGGTATGCAACCCATGTAATATCTGCCTAACTTCGATTGTACTGTCAGCTAAAACTAAATGAGGTTTTTTATTTTCCACTAAATTTAATATAGCCGTTCATTCTTTTCGATCCAATGAACCATATTAACCAGTGTTTCTTTATACTTCCTCCGATAGTAGAGTAGTAAAAATATCATTAACAAATCAATAGTTAAATCTGACTTCTATTATATATTATATACTAGAAATCACGTGCCTGTGTGGCATACCTTCATCATCCACTTATACCCAGCAACGAGAACCAGAAAACGTAGTACTCCTGGAATTCCTCCGGGGCATCGTGTCAAACAAACTCCCTTGCCTGCCGAATCTGATCGTCATCAACCACGTTCCTATCTGGTATGCATTTTATCAGGAGTGCAATCAAATTGGATAGATGCTGACAGATCGACCGTATCTGTTTGGTTTGAATTCGGTTAGTCATATCAGATAGTTATCAAATTCGGCATCGGTTTTTGATTAGTTACTTTCGGATTCGGTATTAGATTCGAGATATCACTATCCGTTGGATCGAGATATTTCGATTATATTCTCGACCAGAAAACTCTATTTTGATATCCAGATATTTACAATCCATATTCTAGCAGCTTCAATTGGCCTCAGCCAAATAGCCCAAGCAACGCCCTCCCTCCACGGCTCCACCCTCCGGCCTCCACCAGAGCTTGACATATAAGAATATGCTTCCACTTGCCTATATGAATACATAGGATTCTTTTGCAAAACATAAATGAATATTTGATACTTTTGCAACTTTGTTGGACTACCTGATAAAATAACTTATTAAATTACGATAATCTTGTTGCATGTTGAACTCATATGGTTGATTAGTCATTGCTAATGTGTGCTATATGTGGTAGCTGACAAAAAATATTCAGTACTGTATCGATTCTGCTCTGTATTCGCTTCAAATTCATGATCGATATTATCTATACCGTATTCGTATCTGACTATGAATCCGACAAAAAATATGGTAATATAAAAAGAGCGATATCCGATTGAATCCGAGTCAATTGCACCTCTATATTTTGTCACGCGTCCTATTTGCGTGCATACCCCAACATCGGACCAAACAACTGGCGCACCTAATCAACAAGGTCGTCGCAACAATACCCAGAGCCCATGTAGTTTCACGCGACCGCGTTCTTCACCGCCATTCCGTCGAACAGTTTGTAGGCGTGGTCGACGCGACCAGCCTTGACGCATGCGCTCGTCGACCATAACACTATCAAGATTCAGGAGGGAAGCCACAGAACAACAGCGAATGCCGCACTAAAGAGCGCCTCCGCGCACAGGAGGTCATGGTCCTTATGTCGGTTTCGTGAAGGTGGCTATGGTTTTGCCATGGCGCTGTGGAGGCCGAGGAAAGAGTATTTGAATAAAGGGATGGACGAGGAGGCGGCGGCGAACGAGAGAAATATTTCAAATATGTCTTCATGGCAAAAGTATTTTTGCGAAAGATACTCCAATATTAACGTCAATATTTAGAAATACCCATAATTGGATCGCACATAAAAATCACAATCCAATTCTAGTCCCATGTTAACCGTTCGATCGGATCTAAGCGGCTCAAACTGAGGTTTGGGGAAGGTGGAAGTGGCAATTTTGCAGAAGAGGTCCTCGTATTTTTCGGTCAACGTTCACAAAGGAGTATTCCCGAATTGGCATGCGCGATCCAAATTTGCTCCCACTTGAACCGTCAGATCGGATATCCGCGGCCCTGATCGAGGCAGAGCAGAAGTGGCATCAACCAGGATTTAAAATGCCGACGAAAACCGGTCGGTTTTCGCGAAAACCGACCGTGCCGAGCCGGTTCGGCAATTAAAACCGTTCGGAAAACCGGTCAGATGAACAGTAAATTTAATTTTTTTTGAAGAAATATATCAAAAAGTGTCAAATTTTTTTAAAATTTTTTGTACACGGTCCTAAGGAAATCCTAATGATTCTTTAAAATTTTCAGATTATTATCAGATACATACATTTTTTAAAAATTCTGACAGTGATACTGTCACAATATTATTTTCTAGGAGCACAAAATGAAGTCTAATATTTCTTAAACTTTTTTTGTGATTTATAACGTAATTAAAATGATTATGTAAAATTTTCAGATGATGATCAGATATGTGTATTTTTCAAAAATTCTGAAAGTGCTATTATCATTTATATGCTATTCTGTTTTTGATTTTATAAAAGTACTAAATGAAGTATAATATTTATAAAAATTTTATTACATGATCCTTTGGAAATTTTTATGGTTACATTAAAATTTCAGAATATAAAAATTCTTTTAAATATTTATAAAAATCTGACAATTCTTTGTTCCTTTTCATTAATTTCTGTTTTGGATTTTTTAGAAGTAACAAATAATTTCAAAAAATTATTAAATTTCTCTGAGGTGTTTTATAGATTAATTTGGATTTTTTGTAATTTTTTCAAATTTCTTTGCATTTTCACAACTTTTCCTTCTCTCGTCGGTTTTCGACGAAAACCGACCGAATTTCGACCTTTTCGACCGGGTTTTGATTTTTTTTAATCAGTTTGACCACATGTTTGACTTTCGCAAACCGGTCGGTTTTTACCGAATTTCGATCGATTTTCGCGAAAAATCGGTGTCGAGCGAGTAGCGATTTTCGAGGTCAAAACGAAAATGTAAACCCTGGCATCAACTACTCATATCACACAGATCTCAGCCTCCCCTTTCCCCAGTTCCCCTTGCCCGTCCGTCGAGGCGAACCAATGGCGGCAGCAAGTCGGCGACCAACGACGAGGTGTTAGCACCGCATGGAAGAGCGTCCCCGAATATTCGAGCGGGACGTCTCGGTCCTCGATGTGGATGCCTTCTATGGTGAGGCGACGGCATCCTTGGCACCGCGAGGAAGGTGTTTGCTCTGCTGACATGGTCGGGACTCGGGGAGGTGCGTCCATTGAACGGAACGGCGCCGCGTCGGCCGGCGAGGGCAGCTGGGAAGCTGCGTGCCTTGAAAAACAACCACGGCTCGGCTAACTCGCGCACACGGCGACAGCCAGTGCACCAGCCGATGTTGGATAGGCGGAGACGGCGCGCGAATAGGCCCGCGGCGGCCGAGGGGAGCAGCACACTCACGTCCGCATCGCGTGGGCGTGGGCGAGGCCTTTGCGCGACTTAGCAGCTGACCGAAATGAGCGAGCTCGTGGTTTTGTGATTCGCACGCTTGGCGAGGTGAATGGGCCGCATGCGCGAGGAGTAGAGCGGACCGGCGCCGCGCGTGCTTTGCGTGACGAACCGACGGTGAGGCAAGCGGCATGGCAGGACCGCGGTCCGCAGTAGCCACGAGCAGCGAGGGCGGCGTACGCGCGGCCAGCCACCACGAGTGGAGTGGAGAGCCGAGTTACAGCGGTGCCGCGTCGGCTCTGGCCGGCGACCCACAATCAGGGTCGCGCCCATCCAGCCTGCTGCCTGCCTAGCGGAGTACAAAGAAACGTCTTTCAACTAGCTAAAGGTCGGTGAAATCTTTTTCCCATCCCGTCCTCTGTGGTTTTGGTTACTTCAAGCTTCGTGATCAACCTCACTGTAGTGTATGTCAATTCACCAATTTCATCATCATTAAGCGCTGTTTTACCACTGCTACAATATCCCAAGAACTAGCCAAGTCCTGGAACAACAGGTACCTTATTTTCCCGGCCACCGAAGAGCAAGGATGCATAGTGCAGTGCGTTCGATCATCTCTCTCTCTACCGTCAGGGGCTCAGGGCAGACGTATCCTATCCTCTTTCTGGCACACAAGCTGAATGTGGACGGCGCACAACGCGACCATCTGCGCTACTCGTTTCCCACTATATTCTTCTTTGAACTTCCGTATCAGCACCCTGCATCCCCCAACTAACGCATCATCCAATGTCAGAAGCAAACCATGAACGAAACGATCTGGGAATTTAATATTTGCCTCGTATATTTAGAAATCAAGAGGCTATACCAGACACTAGCTTTTCATACACGAGAGGGAGAACAAGAAAAGACAAAATGAAGAAAGATAAGGCAGACAAAAATACAGGAAAAGCCTCAACATCTTTTATTTCGTACGGAGAATACAAATCACTCAACATGTATAGTAGCAACCATAAGCAGCATCAATGGGGAAGAGTTTCCCACATGCGTTGCTTTTATCTAGATAAACGAAAATATACCGCCGTTTTTCGTGGAGAACAGGTTATACTCCTTCACATCTGTCTGCTGTCTCGAGCAAGGGTGAGCTTGAACCTGAGACAGTGGCGTCCTTGCCGCCAACTCTCCACTCTTATCACCTTTGAATGATGGTGGGGCGGGCGGAGCTATCGGCAGGTTGAATTGGAACAACGAGAAGGATGCACTCCCGTCTTGCGATTCGTTATTGTCTTCTGCAGCATCCTTCGGGCCCATCGGCTTCAACTTAGAAGGCTGCCTGTCCAGATTCAAGTCTCCATGAGGACGGCCACCAAACTGCCCTGTTCTGTTTCGGTAAGGCGGCGATGGTGGCATGACCCTGAAGCTTGCCGCAGTCTTGTGAATTGGCTCTGGAGGCATACAACTAAATGCAGCAGCTCGGTAAGGATGTACATTGCTGTACGGCCCTGGGAAATCAGCAGATTGGTTCCCAGGTACTCTGAATCCGAGTGGATCAGAATAGAAGGGGGGAGATTGAGCATACTGGAAGTATCCATTTGTTGGAGCAGCCCAAGAATGGCTGTGGAGCCCCATTGTGGCTGACGAATATGGACGCACATGCATGCTTTGGTGATGCAACAGATGATCCTGGAAGGGGATTATATTGAATCCAAATCTGTCATTGTGAGGCGGGCATGTGACTTTTGGTTGGTATTCTCTGAAACCGTTTTCTGCACATGTCTCAAGTAAAGACCGTGAAGTTCTTGTTGATGGAGCTTTGGTGATGCTTTTAACTCTCTTGGAAGATTCCTCTGAGTTAGACGACGATGATTCTGGATTTTGAGCGCTCAAAGAGGTCATACTGCTTGTGCTGCTTTCTCTATCTGCCTCGCTCATACATGAAGATGAGCCATCAGAACTGGCAGAGTTCATCATCAGCTCTTCATCATGCCTAGAACCTTCATCATCTGTCAGGTTGCAGTCTTGCTTATTCATCATAAGAGTTTCATCATAACAAGAAGATTGATTTTTCTCACTGCTTTCATATGTCTGATCAGTTTCTGATTTATAAACATCCCTGGACCTTTCAGAAGCCTGACCAAGTGGTTCACATCCTGTGTCAAGCTTTTGACATCCACTCATATCACACTCCAATGATTTAGGTGAATCGATATCGTCAATTGATCCTGGTGCATTATTTGTGTTTTCTAAGCTAGTTTTCTTTCGAGCATCCATTGGCTCCCATACTTGCTTTGGAATTGCATTTTTCTGTTGCATACTGCCAACACAGCTTCCTTTCGACACTATAAAGCTGTCCAATGGATAGCACCGGCGGTACTGCACCCTAGGCTTGTCAACTCCTGTTTTTCTTGCCATCTTCATCTCCCTACCTGATCTAGCAGTTGATGAAAAACAGTTGTCCTCTATTCTGTAATCTCCCTGACGGCCACAGCTGCAGGAACTGTAGTCGTGCCTATCTCTTGTTCTGTTATTTGTGGTAAACACTGAGTGACTGCTTCTAGCATTATTTCTTGTTCTTTCCCTTGATTGCCACTGCAAATTGCCAACACTTCCAGATTCATCTCGGCAATCATCGTACGAACAGGACTGATCTTGAGGAAGATCCTTTCTCAACCATAGATTTTGTGTTGATGATTTTGATTGCTCAGATGTGAAAGGGTCACTGTTATTCATCGGAGGAAATTCTGTCACTGTATTGCAGCGCTCCACATTGTTTTGCCCATTAATTTCTCTGCATGAGGATCCATCAATACAGGTGTCAGGGGAGCACAGATCCACAACTGTGGCATTGTCTTCCTCTTCACTGGCTGAATCTCTCAATTCAAAAGTATTTGTTGATTCATCATTAGTCGATGCTGAGGAGTTGCTTAGAGTTGAAGATGAAATATCGTCTGACGATTTTAATTCAACTAGTTTTTTCCCCTTATCCCTTTCCTTTTCTTTCATCCTCTCTTTTCTCCTGTGCTTCTTTTCTCTCTCTTTTGTTCTCCTTCTCGTCCTGCGCTCTAGTTCTTCACGCTTTTCTTTCTCCTCTTCCTCAAGAAGCTTGTTCTGCATGAAGAGTGCCCACAAAGTTGATGCTAGCAAATACGAATGAGAATATTTTATAAATTTTCTTTGCAAGTATAACAAGTACCTGCTTTTCCAACGTAATAATTTCTTTGCATGCAACATGAACTCGCTCTTCCAAAAGTTTCAGTGCAAGAGACACAAAGACACTATGTGCATTTTGCCGGGCTGTGCCTTCTCTGAAGGCCTTCTCAACCTGAAAAAGAATTCATATTTAGTACCTGATTAACGCTTGGATATGGATGCTTAAATTTTTGAAAGAAACCCACAAAAATCCTGAATAGTTGCTGTGTGATTACAGTAAACACTAGTATTACAGGAAAAATGAGCGTGTCCATAAGCTATCTAGTGTGGTAGTTAGAAAATATATCAACCTCGGTAGTGATTAAAGTAAATCCTATCATAGGATGAAAAACAGCCAAAAACAATCCATGGAAACAATCACACACACACACACCAAAAAAAAAAAAAACTTCCATTGATGAACCTTAGGTAAATAAATAGTACTGGCAGAAAGAATATGCCATTCAACAGTAAAACAATGAAATTGTTATTAAATGAGATAGATAAATCAGATGACATACGCCACTAGAAGTCTTCACATAGGAATTATTTAAACTGATATGTTATTGTATTTTCCCTGTACAGTCACAACAAAAGGATAGTATATCTTATTGAACTGGAACATGTGAGCTGGCATACAACTAAGATGCAATTTGGGAGATATGATTCAGGATTTATAAAAATTGTTTATTTTCTTTCATTGTACAGTCAGAATCATTATAGCAAGTATTGCTTCCAGTAATTTTTGTGAAGATTTGTCGATAAATCACCTGCTCTTTGAATATCACTGCAGCAGCATCCAAAAGAAATTCTCTTGCCAGTTCAGGGCTCTTGGCATGCTTCTGTGGATGGGAGTCATCACCGTCAAAATCATTTCCATCTCTGTCCATGGCATCATCTTCCTGCTCATGTTTTCATCAGTCAGAATAACTTATGACACCAATAATAGATGCAACCCCCCCCCCCCCCCAACACACACCAACAAACTAAGTTTAAGTGGTAAATCACGTACATCCTCTTCCTCGGCCTCTTCAGCATGCTCAAAGAAACTTCTGATACTTTCACCCTTCGTAATAGTCACAAAGCCATCCCCTACCACCAGACACTGGTGGATACATGGTTGGCCCTTCAAGGCATGTACCTTTACACACAACTCCGTATAACGTCCATCGAGCCTCCAAGCTCTCAGAGTTATGAAATAGTCTTCAAACTGATCAAGATTAATCCCATTTCTGTGAACTTGGGCATTCATTCCAACATCTTCAAAGCCAAAAACATCAGATTGTCCTTCATCTGTCCCAACAGCCCATTCAAAATGATGGTAAGACCCATCCATCTCTGATAAAGATTGCCGCCAGTCAACCGTGATAGCATCCTCAAACACCTGAAAATCAGAAAGACAGATGTAACTTACACAGGAATTATAAACCATGTACCAAGCAATTAAATGAGAATTTTTGTTGGTGAAGCAGGTTCTGAGGAGGCACCCTGACCTCACACTGAAAAGCAGTATCAGAAACACAAAACCAACTGGTGCAGCGAGGTTCCCTTCGGATGCGCTTCAGTTCCTTCAGCTCCTTAAATTCACGGATCACGTTCCTTCGGCAATCTCGGCAAAATCTCTTGCTGTCAAACCTGTTTAAAAATCTCTTCCAATCTGTTATTTGAATATAACACCTAGCTATTGGTGGCTGCTGGAGAAATACCAAAAGAAATGGCATAATTGTAGGAAAAGTCACTCCAACTTCCGACAGGACTAAATAGAACCAATCAGTAAATGGTAAAAACCACCAGGTTCTTACCATATCTGTACTAAATGGGAACCGAGCATTGCTCGGTTGGCAGGGTGTGGTGTTGACCACCCCGCCCACCTGGGCTCGAACCAGGCGCCCGCTCCTTTCTTGCCATGAATGCTAGATCTCCTAGCCATTTCTTTTAAACTATCTATACTAGATAAATGTTGTGGCAATGAGGTCAAACAGTGGGTAGAGTGTACCCTTCTCCTTAGAGGACCGAGAGATGGGAAAGCCAGAAGCATCATATATGTAGGTAGGAAGTTGTGGATGAGTAAAAGCGGGAAAGCCTCACAATGCCCTCATGGGGCTTTACATATAGAGGAGAAAGACATTCCCCATCTTGGTCCTCCATTACATGACTGAAGGAGGGGATATTTTGGTACATTCCTAGTGGGTACAAAGATAATTAATTTATTCACATGCACATATCCCCAAGGGCCCACTAAATATTCCCGGTGGCCTAGGGGTTGGGGTAGCCATACAACAATAAATAACAAAAATAATCTTTCATGGTCTAGTTGCGACTTTCTAAACTTCCACATTCCCATTTCCCATCGATCTCCAAGTGCGACTCAAAACACCTTACAAATATTTGTTAAGTTTCTTCTCTAGGTCATCTTCCATTTGGTGGATATAAGCCTTGCAGTTTGCTATGAACTCGCTAGTTCAACTCGGTGTCAGTTATTTTTGTTCATAAGCTGAATGCCTAGTTCAATCGGTACTGTCTTATGTCACTAACTTAAATTTGCACGAAAAAGACAGCAGCTCCATATTGCTCACCTATACATAAGTCTTTCAATGAAATCCTCCTCCTTCATCCGCAGAAGAGATGATCTAGTTTCTTCACCTAGTGCCGACCAAAAATCCACCAGCGTATCACACGAAAGGCGAACAGTGTGCAGAGCACACATTTCTCTGGTTCCATGCCCCCTGCTATAGCTAGCCATCCCTTGGTTAATCCATCCTCTGCCACCTCCACCACATGCATCAGGATAAAGCAATTCTCGTTCCCTTTCTCTTGCTCGTGCATTGTCAAATACCTGATTAAACCAATGTTAATGCATTAAGCTACTAGAATGATCGAAGGAACCTATCCTTATCGAGCATTAAAACTTTTAAGTGAAACCCACAAGCATGACTTAGAGATTACTTCAAAGTAATACAAAGGATCAATATATAAACATAGCAAATTGGTTATTAATCAAATAGTCACAATGCAGAGAACAAACAGAAAACATGAAGCCCAGGTCACTGCATAATTGTTTACACTTACACTCTGAAGCACCCGTAGCGACTTTGCTTTTATAAAGCAGTCAATAAGCGTAAGGATACCATCTTTTGTTGTTGCAAGGCCTCCCCAAGGATGAACTGATGGCTCCTGAGGTCCATCTTGTTCCCGTAGACACATCCTTGATTCACCAGTTGTGCTCAGACAATCAATATCTGAAACTTCTTGCTGCAGTGACTTCCCATACATGACTATCTGTGCGAAACTTTCCAGAAGCAACCCATTACACCTTGAACAGTAGAAATTCTTGCGTGCTTGCTCTATGAGGGTTTGCTTATCCAATTTGAGGAGCTCCTGCCGTGCTTGAGGAGGCAAGTCATTCCAGAACTGAAACAGGTTCAATCCACAGCCATAAAATGATCAGAGCTCCCTTTTCAATAAAGCTATCATGAAAACTTCCATAATTTCAATTGCCAACAAGAAAACATGACAGCACTTAACTAAGCATTCTGGTTTTCTTGCCAGAGGAAAGTAGCTATTTTAAGCGTGAGAAGAACAACATCCAATAGAATCTATTCAATGACAGATACAAACAGCTCAACAAGTAGCTTAGTTACAGAACAACAATCAATCACAATTTTAATCAAGACCAGTGCAGCATCACATTACAGCCTCAAATCAAGGTGGTGGTGGAGCGAATTCCAGATGCCTCAGGAGAGTTGTAACCAGATGGCATGGCATACCACTATGCCAAAAATTGGTGGTGGTTGTTGGTTTTGGGTGTGGGGGAAGGGGGGAGCAGAGTAAGCTTATTTATTCTAGTCATATCACCAATTTCTATTCAGTCTAAATTCTACTTGCAGCTATACTAGATTATCAGCCTGCTACAACTGAAGAAAATAAATAACAGGAAGTGCAAAGATATAAAGCACAAAGAGTTACGATTGTAGAGTTCAATAAATCATTTGTTCATATCAACTGAGACTCCAACTTGAGGAAAGTTTCAGAATTATATATTCTTCGGCAATAGCTTGCTTTTTAACTTGTTTAGACAGAATTTTGTTTTCCTAACTCGAACCAGCATTTTCACATATCAGATATCATCCACAGAGCAACGCTTTACAGGTCACTAGGATAAAAAATCACGACAACTGAAGCCAATCCTAACTTTCTCAATGAATGCATCCCACATCAAATGCCTTAAGCTGTTGCAAATCATTCCATCACTGAACTCCAATTCAAGCCATACAAAATTCATACAGAAACTAACCGGTAACCCCAGATTTGTATTCGCAGATTTATATACCAAACGAAACGTGCAACTCTACAGGTTACCCATCTCTTAAGAGCAATGCTCCACCAATATCAACTCAAAGTCAATACAACCGAGCTTCTCAAGAAGTCAATATTAGAATATATGCTCATCAGGGCACCGAGAGTAATCAAATTGAATCCAACCACCATAATTCACTGCGCAAATGAATTCAAGCTTATGGGGAAAATCCCCAGATCAACCAAACATCTCGCTTTCCCCGACCCCTTCTCCAAGTAGCTTTTACGCGAATCATACGCCGAAACTAAGCCAATCCAAGGCAGATGCAGGCAACCAGCTCAGTCTCATATCCGCGGGAACACAACCAACGATCCACCCCAATTCCCACCACACACATCGAACCCAACCTAATACCAAAGCAACGCCCACGCGGCGGTACCTTCTGGAGGCGATCGAACGTGATATCGTCCCGCCGCCGCGACCAGATCCCCGATCCCGACTCCGAAACCACCCCCGGCATCACGTCCCCCCGCCGCCGCCCTCAACACAACGACGTCTTCGCGTCCGATCCACCGCTCATCCAAGTCGCCGCCGCCAACGACGACGCCGCCGCAGACAGAGAACGAGCCGCCGGAGCTGGGGCCAGGTCGGATCGGCCGCGGTGGCGGCGGGACGAGGGGTTCTGGCGAGACGGCTAGATGGGAGGAGGGGGGCGATGAGGTGAGGTGGGGTAAAAGGAGGGGGAGGAGGGGGTGGTGGAGGGGAGCGAGATGAAATGGGGAGGGAACGCGACGCCGTCGTACGCTTTTTAACCGTCGTGGTTTTGCCCGGTGCGATTTCTGATGGGTTCTAGTGGTTTCGGGATTTTAAAGGTTTTTTTTTTTTGGCTGTAAATGGAGTGCTCTCGTGCTAAGTTTGTAAGACACTAGTTCAGTGTTCATGCGTTGCTACGAAATATAAATTGTTAACGAAATATAAATGTTAAGCAATAACGAAAATTTTACTACATGATCAAACATCTATTTCTCTCGATTATAAAAGCACAAAAGTTAACCAAAGATTAGCAAGCCCGTAAACCCCGCTCACCTCCAGTGCCTCGCAGAGAAGGCGGTCGCACCGCGGAGCGCGGAGACGGATCCCAGATGTTAGGAAGTCCGGTCCAAGAAGTCGGGTTGCTACTGGTCCTCCTCCTCCGCGTCCCCGCCTTCTCCTCCTCCACCGCGACGGTAACCTCGAGGAGCCCGCACGTAGCACGAGAGATCAAGGAGGCATGCGGCATAGAGCGGCGGTGAGCAAAGCCACGGCGGCGCCACCCATCTCCGTCAAATCTCTTTGTCGCGGGTGACGTGAGGAGGAAGAGGTGGTCAGGCGGAGGAGGATATATAATATATTTTATATTTTTTAAATAATATCATCTATAAATATATAATATATTTTATATTCTAATGTAAAATTGGTATGATGTTATCTCTATATCAATAATAAATATCTATCTTTAATTTATATTTTCTACATGTACACATTAAATATAATGTTTAGTAATAATAATTAGAAGTAATCTAGGCAATTTCAATATCTTCTTGGTCTATGTGCTAAAAAAATATACCTTATAAATTTAAACGGACAGAGTAGCGAATATTTTTTGGTTATTGATGGAGCCACTGGTGTGTCATAACTGACCTTTACGCTTACAGAGCATGGTAATTTTCCACCAAAATACTTTACAGCTTTATCCATGTACTTCTCAGTGTTTTTATCTCTCTGTTGTTGAATTTGATAGGCCAAATACTCAATAAAAGGTATCGCATGGTTTAGGAGCTGTAATACAATGGTGATTTTTAGGATTTACAGTCTGACGATAACATGATGTAGTATGGTGGCCTTCGCAAATAAGCTGATCTTGTTCCACAAACGAATGATGATTTTTGTTCAAAGGAGTTAGAAGAAAACTATTTTCTGTTATTTTTCGCAAGACAAATAGAACTATTTACTTCCAGAAAAATAAAAACAGACAATAAGTTACATATACAATTAAGCAGTTTGTCTTGATAATAAATCCATATATAGTTATATAACAAAAAGATTCCTTTCTCCTCTAAATAGCCGAGGGGAATGCATCTTGGCTCACTGTGCTGCGAATCTTGCGATATTTACAGTACTGGAGGAGCGATGTAAGATTTGGATATAGAGTGCTGATAGTGCCTAGCTATATAAACAACTTGCATAGCATGCACCAAACCCATTTATTATAGATGACGGCCTACATATCTCGTTGGGCTAATACAATTATGAATATGAATTCAACACGCATTTTAGTCACTATGATCTATTTAAGATGTTTTTAGCTAAATGAGTAAGCTCTACACAATCGATAACAATAATATCCAGCTAATTCGAAACCAGAAACAATAAATGCGAATCTAGCAACATCCTAGATGATACGGATGTGATCTTTCTGAAAAAAGAATGGATGTGCATTTGAATAAAATCTAGATATATTTTACCATATATCATCATTTAGACAGAATTTGAAAGTTTCAATTCTTCACACATAATCTAGTAAACACAGCTATATTAAAACCTACAGTATATAATATGAAAACCGTGGAGCAAAATAACCAAAGGCACGTAAATTAACATGCGAGAATTTTTTTTATGACGAATATAAGAATTATTAAGCAATCTATATGTGTCACACCAATTGAAGTAGCCAACCATGGATCACTTTACGCAATTTTTGCCAAACTTTGCTTTTCGTTTTTCCAGGCAATTATGAAAAGGAGCGCGGAAGGATGGGGAGTGCTGAAAAGGAGATAATCAAAACTCAAAAGGGCAGGTAAGAACGGCGGATCAGTGACCGAAGGCCTTAAAAAAAGTTAACTTTTTGGATCGCGTGCTACTGCTGCTGCGTGAGTGCGTGATCTAGTCGTGCGCTCGCTGCCCACGGGCCACGGGTCCCGCTTGACAGTGACACCCTCCTCTTGCTGGTTGGTAAAGTGGGCCACATATTAGCACGTTCAGGGAAGTGCCACGTCGTTCTAGTTTCTTTTTTCTTCCGGATGATCTGAATCAATTTGATTGGGGTTTTATTTTACCGCAAATAATAATCAAAATCCGATTTGTTTTTACATTTTCTTTTTTACGAGAGTTACCTAGGAAAACTCCATATGTTTATATGTTTCGAACACAAGAATTTCACGTAAAATAGTTTGATTCCTACATAAATTTTTTCAGGGAACATATTATTTTTATCAGGGCTTAAAACAGCAGCGACATCCTACGTAACAAATTTATTGATATCGTCGCGCACATTTCCTTCCTGGTGACTAAGATGTGCCTAATTTGGGGCCGGAACAGCACACTAAACACCGAAAACAAGCAGGAACTATTCGGAAAAGTGCAAAATTAGAGTCAACACTCGTCAATGAAGTTGTCTGACTCTGCGGTACGTTGCATCTGGATGCACGTACTATGGCTGTTCAGACGAAGCACCCATTTACGGTCGGGAATTTCCAATGCCATCGTGTCGTCATCACAGTGCAAGAGTGAAATCATCTTCTTTTCTTTCCGGCAAATGGCAGATCTGAAAGAATTTCTATGGATACACGCTTCATACGTAACTATATGGTCTTATATTATTATCTCGTAACATTATAAATATGACATATATATATTTAAAATTTGTTAAAGTACAATATATAGTTCTAGGGTGTTAAAAATCTCAAATAACTAAAATCGGAACCAATTCAATCAATAAATTTAACCGATCGAAGAAGTGATGTTGCAAAATTTATCAAAATTTTAGGGTACCGCTCATGTTTCTAGCTTCTTCTACCTCGTTTATTGCAAATTTAGCCCACCGCGAATGAATATGTAGATTTGGCCCCATCCTTGATCGCAGAAGGTCGCCAGAGCTCCCAGTACCGCAGTAAGGTGTCCCTCGCTCTTCCTGGCCATGGACTTCTCGCTCCTCCCGTGCTCCCTAGGCACAACAACAGCTGGTCCCACACTCGCCTGCTCGATACCGCTACTCGCTAGCTCCCACGTTCCTCGGGCATGGTAGCATTGCCTTCTGTACTCTTTAGATGCAGGAGCACCTTCCGCGATGGAGAAGAGTGTCAAATCTGCAAAATCATTCATAGGAGGGGGGAAAAAGGCTAAATTTGTAAAAATAGGAGACCAAGGGACTAGAAGAGCTCAACCTTATGCAGAACCGATGTCACGTGATATCTCAGGACCAGGACAGGAGTGACGACACTGTTTCATTAGCAGCACGACACCATGGTCATCGATGTCAATACGAGAACGAAATATAGTATTAATTGATGCAGTACTAGCTAGATCAGATTGAACACACGAGTACACAAAATGGTAGGAATGTAATGTTACATGGAAGATCTCTCCCTCCTACGACATATCTGATCTACTCCCTCTAATTTCCACTGTGATCATTATTTTCTATGAAAGTATATTGATTCAAATAAAAAACAATTACACATTATGAAAGTATATTCCGTGATGAATCTAATTATGCTAATTTCATGTTATTAATCTCGATAATTTTTTATATACTACGGACCGCTAGTGAAGAAGCTTCAACATGTGCAGTTTATCAGAGATTTTTTTAAATAATATATTTTAAAAATAATTTTACAAAAAATAATACACTGGAAAATTTACAAAATATATTTCTGTCATCATTTCAAATGGCAATAGAGATATATTTTATCGTGGATTGAATTGACTGACATATTATTTTGTCGTGGATTCATTTGGTCAACAAGATTAATGCTTCTTTCACCAAATGAATGGACGGCATAAGGTTTATCATCTTCTGTCACCAATTGAAATGACGATAGAGTTATATTTTTGTAATTTTTTTATATTTTTTGTAAAATTATTTTAAATATTTATTATTTTTAAAAATCGTTTACCGGATCACAACTCAACAGTCAACAAATCAAAGATTTCTAATCTGAGAAGAGGGTGCTGTGTACGCCTGAATATATCTTGCTGTATATTTGTCGGATGCATTTCCTCGATCTTGCTCTGGTACCGCTTACTTGGTCTGGTGTTCTTCTTTATTTTTTTTCGAAACAATACTTGGTCTTTTATTCGACGAGAAAAGAATACTGGGCCTAGTTTTAGGCTAAAAAGAAACATGTACATCACGATAGCTACTAGTATTGGAACATGATTCCCTCGTATTGAAGTATTGGAACATGAAAAATGAAACAGCCCAGCCAATTCGATTATGCCAAAGAGATCGTCAACACAAATAATCCTTGAAAAGATATCAGTCATGCATGCATACATATAGCTAAGAGACGTAGGGTTTATCATCTAACATATATAAACTTGGTAGAGCTATGTGTAACCTTGCATAAATAGTACCAAAATATCATATAGTAAAAAAGTAAAACCTCTATGGTAAAGAGTAATGCACCACTATGTAAGAGGATAAGAACCAACCCAGCCGAGCACCTCCTCCAGACCTAGCCATTTTCACCCCCACGCACAAGCCAAAGCCACCAGGAGGCCAAGAAGGAGGGGCAAGCTTCTAGGAGGGAGCAAAGCCAGGACCAAGGAGATCAGAAGCCAGGAGGCTAGCTCCAAGCCAACTGAAGCTAGGGTAGAGGCGTAGAGCCAGAGGACCTAACCTCACCATCAACCTCACCGCATCACAATACATTTTCATCCCAACTCAACTTTACCAGGTAAGTATGTAAGCACCTCATTAGCTAACCATAGAGACCAATTGCTCAATACAGTAAGTCAAGTAAGCAGTAGAGTAGTGTGGCTAACGGTCTCATTAGACTAGTCACCGCAGGGGGTTGCGCCGTGCGTGCCCAACAACTTTTTCATACTTCTCGGTGTATGGAAAGTTGCGAGTATCGACACGGCACCTCCAACACCTGGGTGCTCATCCCTTGGTTCATCATCAACCACAGTATGTCAAGCACCATGCAAACCAATATGGATTTAGTGATCTAAGTAAAGGGGAAGGTAGGGAAATTGTAACTAGAGGTCGAGAGGGCGGGGCAGGCCGAGCCCTGAGGGAGAGAGGTAGCCGTCAGTGGGGCGTGAGCTAGGGGGACGATGGCAGGGGACCAACATGGGCCAGGCTCGGGCCAGAGGAGAGGCAGCCTGGGGTCGGTGCGGCCGAGAGCAAACAGGGAAGGAGTCTTGCTCGAGGCGGTGCCGAGTGTAGGGAGGCGCCAGAGGGAGTGGCAGCCCCGGGGCGTAGGTAGAGCGACCAGAGACCGAGCGTGCAGCCCAGGCAGAGCAGCGGAGACCGAGCAGCGGGTAGGGGAGCCAGCACCGGCACCGAAGGAGGGAGGGACCGGACTAGATCGGGGAGAAACCAGAGAGAGGAGCGAGGGAGTAGGGGAAAAGAAAAGGAGGAGAAGAGCTAGATCTGGAGGAGGAAGAAAAGAGAGAAAGAAGGGGGAGGATAAGGGAGCCGGCCGGGTAGGAGAAGAAAAGAGAGAAAAGGAAAGAAAAGAAAAGAGGAGAAAAAGAAAGAAGAGAAAAGAAAAATGGAAAATTTATGTCTAAAGTCAGCGCATCATCCAAATTGATTTGACCTGATAAAAAATCGATAAACTAAACAATCTCGGCTATAGAGTATTTAAATGAAAAATGTTACATTAAAATATTTCAAAATTTTAAAAGAGGCATTATACGTATATTAAATAATAAAATTTTAAGAACGGGTTAGACGCCATAAAACATGCAAAAATATAATAACACTTAAGATATGGTATTTTTATAATTTAAGAAATTAATTCAAATTCAATCGGTGATCTTCAACAACAACCGGGCGAGGACTATTATATTTACCAAATCCTAGGCAAGTTTCCCTTGATCATATTTGAGAAACTATCTTTAAATGCTTTCAAATATAAATATGCGATATCATCAATGCATGGGGAAAATACCTTTTAAAGCAAAACCTCAATTCGGACATGGTTGGTTATGGATACGTTGAATGGAAGATTGTTGCTAAGGCAGTGTTTGAATAACTGATATGTTGAAATAGCTTATCCAATGAAAGGAGTCAATGACGTATTTATATATATGGTGAGTAGAGGGCAACGATGAGAAGGATTGTCATGCCGGTGGGGCCCTCTACATAGGCTATAATATAAGATCGAACAACTACACTCGGGCAACGAACCGTAATTACAATACCAACCATAATGTGTGAAATCGGTCAGGAAAGGATGTCCTATGAAGATATTATGATCTCCACATTGGGTAAGAGTAGATAACTAGGAAGTGTGAAGCTGGAAAATACCAGAAAGACCTAGTGAGGGACTTAAAATCAGCTGCGATTAATTCAGGTGCTATATTTAAAGTCGAGTGTGGAGTACCTCCGATATCAGACAGGAGTACAACTGGTATGCTGCGAGTGGGTGGGAACGTTGGTGAAGGATACCACGGCTCGTCGGTATGCCAGAGTTGAAGATCTAATACTGGATTAGTGATAAACATTATGTGACCTCACAGGATGGGGTCAATATGGGTAAAGTGATACAAACCTACGTAAGGTCAAATCATGAATTCATGACTGCCTCCTGGATTGAAGGCTATAGAAGTTAAGTCCATCTCATATATGAGTGCTAGTAACTATTTTCATAATTAAAATACACAACCCTTAAAGAAAGCCCAAAACCTAGTTTCTGTAAAAATGGATTTTGAGGGGAGGTGAATATTGGATGGATATGAGAGGAATTCATTTATTGTATTTGATATTAATGCTTGCTGAGTACTTTTGTACTCACTCTTGCTAAATCCCCCTTTGCTTAGAGAATGGCTCCGACGGTCAAGTATCCAGTTGGGATATGGATCCCAATAGACTCACCTACGAGGCATGGGGTAAGGGGCACCGTCAAGATCGAAACTACGAGGAGGTGGGATACCAAGGGGCTGGATGGTTGGGTAGATCATATGTCGACTTCGTTAGTTCTTGGAGTAATTAGGACTTTTATATTATATTTTTTGTTGTACTTGGATCTATATAATACTGGACTTGTAGCTCCGCGTGGGAATAGATTGTAATAATTTTCTATTTCAGTCTCTAATTATTGTTCTGCTGCAACACTCTGAATACGGTGTATTAACTGATAAAATATCGGGTGTGATTGATATTTTATTAACTAATATGCTGATATTCGTGTAATTATCTCAAAGTAATAGCGATATTATTGTTGTCACTCTGGACTAATTATGCGGGTCACCATAAAAAACACAACTTTCCTAAGTTTCAGTGGGACAAAAGTGGCATGTCATTCAGAAGGATTTTTAAAAAAAATAGTAATGTATCTGTATGTTACAACAGAGTCTACAAAAAGAAAATGTGTATCATCAAATGCTATCGCTGATCGACCCAATGATCATGTCGATTCAGCTGTCGGACCATTCGTACAACTGTTGGTTCAATAAAATATAATTAAATAATATTCGCTTGCATTATGGTAGAAAAAAACTACGGTGAGACGCATTTATTTTTCCACACAAAAGAAACAAACAAGCTAAGCCCAATTGGTTGTGTGCAGGGTTCACCTTATCGATTGCCAGGAGAAAATCGCCAACCTGGCGGCAACAAAAATCGCTAAAAATCACACAAAAACCGAACTCAGGCAAATTTGAACTGTGCAGTCAAAACCGAAAGGAGAAGAAGCGAAAATCGACACTTTTTTTAGCGATTTCAGTGGATTTCCACCGATTATCGAGACAAAACGGTGGAAAATCGACAGTTGGAAGGAAAAAGGGAAAAAATTGCGAAAATTTGGAAAAAAATGCTTGATAATCTCGAAATTTTGAAGTGGTTACAATTAGCTCAACTTAGCACAACAGTATTCTTATCCATCCGAAGTCCAGCAACTTGGCAAGCAAACTCGATAGTGAGACATATTCAAGTTCTCATGTTTGCGCCAGTCAGATTCTTGGTGCTGCATAAGATACCGATACATGCCTCAGATATATTGTAAGGATTACTATGGCAGAAACTAAGAAGAAAACGAAGAGAGCACACAAATTGACAGAAATTGCCACCAGAACAAGATACATTACCTCCGCCAATTGTGGCTTTAGGTAGCCGTTCTATCGAGTAGCTATGTCGAGTGATATACATGATTGGAACACTAGGAACCTGCCAAATCGACTACATGTACATGTGTCCAAGTGCTGAGCTATAAGGCTATAAGTGAATCTTTCTTATCCTCCTCTTCAAATCTCTATCGCAAGTGGCAACGATGTAGCATTTGTGCTGTTACAGAAAATATGTGGTATAGAAAAAAAAACAAATCAAATGTTTAACAAAAATTAACATGAGCCAAAATGACTATTGACTAGCTAGCCTGAAGATTAACTATGTAATCCAAAAGCAATGAAAAGGTATGAGCTAATCGAAGGACACCACATGTCAACATTAACAGCATGCACTGAACACAGTACTTGCATGGGCACAAAAAAATAGCAGAAGCATGTTCGATAGATTTGTACAAAGAAATATACATACCATCTAATAGGTGCTGCTAGCATGCAAGATCGATTCGTTCACTTGGAAGAAATTTGGATGCCACATAAATACAGAAAGCAAATCAACAAACTCTTTAGACAAAAAAGAACTTGTGCCATTTTTGTTGTTGAACTCTTGATCAAGTCCATTATGATCTTGAACTTCAGGAACCATACCCGAACATCAAAATTTATGTTACTGAACTAGCAAAATGATGAATAAAAATACAAATTGGAGGCTAATTGATCCCAATTGAAAGTTTGCAACATCAAAAGGATATGACCTAAATCTCATTAACCTATACTTAACTCTAGAAAATGTTGTAAAAGGAAGATGCATCATATACAATTCATTTCACATTTTCTACCCACTCTTCGTATTAACTAATCTAGGAATATCCATAAAGTACACTATATGGAAGTTATACGGGGATTGGCAAGTGTCCTCTAATAAGTCCCCTAACAGGAACTATCCTCCTCCACTCCCAAGGGTAATAGAACATTACTGGTACTTCTACTCCATTAGAACAAGAAGTAATTCAAGGAGGAAAAATCCTACCTGAGTAACTCTTTCGACGGTACAGTCATCAGCATAAGTTCCCTTGTGTGTGCATGCTAACCTCTGGAACCTAGGGTCCTTAGCAATTCTGTAACAAAGCCAATCACGCAAATTACAGGCATTAATGGAAGAAAATTGTACAATACTAAAAACTAATCGCAAATATGTGCAATTAATGCTTGTATAGAGAGACGATGTAAGAAACTAGTACAATAATTATTGGGTACGAACAGACCTCAAAGCCACGCGATACTTTTGTCCTAGCTTTTCAAGCTCAGCCATAACACAGTCAGTGATACAAGGGGTACCTTCAAAACAAGGCACTGGAATTTGCTAAGAAAGGAATATGCAGTTGAAAATACGTTAAAAAGGATAGCACAAGTTCTAAGAAAGTATGAAATGCAAGATAACAGCCCTATAAGCTTACATTTTGCATAAAGGTAGTCCATCATTCCTTTCTCCAAATCCAGCTGCACAGGGGAAAAGAAGCATTTAATCATACACATGAGCTTTTTATCGATGAAATCCATTCTGACTAAAAAAGAACATCATTAGCAAAGCATATGATGATCATTAGAGAGAACATATCTCACAGTCCCACAAACGCAAGACTTGTGGTTTCTTTCACCAGAACTAGTCACCTACATCTAAGTCATGTATAAACAGAAATTTTGTTGGACCTACATGAACACTATGCTAGTAAAAAATGAAGTTGCAATGAAATGAAATATACAAATAAAACATTACCTTTGGGGTTACGAGTAGTATTGTTTAGCGTACACTTGGTTGGCCATGTTGTATTCCTCAGTGGACATCATTAGCAATCCGCATGTAGCTAGTAACTCCACATTTTATTCGTGTCAGCTTTGCCCCGTCCATGGGCTAATCGTTTCCAACTGTTGGTACAACATGGCATAAAAGTCAGGGTCTTGCCACTCATAGACCCATCAGGTGGAAGGTTGTGCACGAGCATCCGGGATGGCGTAGTCATAGCCGTCATATGAGCCATAACCCCTTTGCGTCTCCGTGACGTTGTATGAGCTAGAGCTATCATGTGGTGCGTCATGGCTATGTGGAGGGCTCTTTCCTGCAGTAGTTGTCCTTTGTGATTGAGGAGCGCCATAGTCTTTATCTTGTGTGGCATGAGTGTACTGGGATTCCCCTATAAATTCTATAAGAAGTTGTCCTTCTGAGCGGGATGTGAGAGGGATGGAGATATTGTCACCGGGCTCACCGCCATCACTATCTGTCTTGGAGCTTCTATCATTGGACTCTTGGTACGGCGGGCTTCGATAATCCCCAGGAGTGCTATCAGTCGAGTCATCACTCCCAACATCTACGGAACACTTTCTCTTGGAGGGAGCTCTCTTTTTTGTGGTATCCCTTGTCGCCACTGCTGGGTGCTTCCTCTTCCTACTGTGACTGTCACTCACTGTCCTGTCTGCCCATTCGGGGATGCTTGCATCCCCAGTATTCTTTCGCAATGTAATAGGTTCAACCGGGTCTGTCACAAAGTGTGATAGGAGGGGGTGTCACTCTCTGTGTCCTCCTCATCAAGTAAGGGATCAACATTGGATCTCCCTTTCTCCATCCACTGTTGGATTGGATTTTCAGCGTCGCAAAGTGTAAGCTCCATAAGACGTTAGAATGGATCATTTGCATCTATGCATATTTGATTTTCTTCAGCTTGGATTCGGAGCCGAAGATTATAGTTAACGTACACCAACTTATAGAGCTTCTTGTATGATAGGTGGTTGCGAATTTTAGTGTGGATGAACGCAAACGTACTCCAATTGCGCTCGCATCAGCTAGAACAAGCGCAATGCGAAACGAGCTGCATGGCAAACTTCTGGAGCGTGGGAGTGTCCGAACTGAACACACCACACCAATGTGCTGTAAGTTAACAAAGAGAATATTAAGTACCGACGAGAGCGGCATTACATTTAATACGGTATAAGAAAATTACCAGGGGAAGTTCTGGCGTCATGTGCCATCTTCTCAGCTAGTGCACTCGCGTACGTTCCAACCTTCCTTCTGTAAAGTTCGTCCTCAAGAACGGCTTGAGCAGCGCTATCAGTATCATTAGCCAGCGTTTTAAATGTATCTCATAGATCAGGCAAGAAGTTGTTGGTCGTGCCGTACACGTAGTGCGTCCGGGGGTTCAAGACAGCAGCTGCATTAAGTGGGATGAAACATGTCAGTACAAGTACGTAACGTATGTGCAAGTACAAGATATTTTGTACCATTTTTGAATGTATTACCAGCGTTCATATAAGTATCTCATGTTAGGTCGGCCATTCTTCGGTCCACGACACCCATGTAATGGTTCAATATACCTGGATCGTCATGGAACAAGCTATCGTACTCCTGCCATATGATGTTGTACCGTAGTATCACATCGCTCAACGTAGCTACCTTGTCTTGATTGACAAAGCGCAAGAATACGTACAACGGTTCCATGGATGTAACAACCGAACGAAGGTTGTCCCACTAATCCAAGCTTGAGAGGTAAGAGTGTCCGAACCTCCCTTCCGTGGTATCAACAAAGCGCGATGACAGAAATTCCTCCGAGGCCAAGAATTGTAAGAATTTATCCTTGCAATGAAGAAAACTGTCCAAAAACATGTAGTTTGTTCCAAAGCGCGTAGCATTCCACTTGACCAACTCGCCCCCCGATATGGTTCTTCATCATAGCGTGAAGCTTCGAATGGTTATACAGCCATCGAGAGATTTTTCTTACATTCTCAATGATAAGAGGCGTGGTCAGGGAACTCTCCAATTTGCTTGAGCATCAAATTAATCATGTGGGCCACACAAGGCTGCCACACGATGTTGCGGTGCTCCCGTGTGATGAGTCTGTATGATTTCTTATAGTTAGCATCGTTGTCTGTGACAATCTGTACAACATTCTCTGGACCCACCTCGTCGACCATTGAAACAATTTCCTGTATTACACGATCCTCCATTACATGATACATACTTCCAACATATTTAAGGAGAAACGCAATGAAAACAAATACCTTGCGTAGGTACGAGGCATCCTGAGCTTGGCCCGTTGCATCGACGGACTTGTGGAAGAACTTGGTGCCATTGCAGTATACACGTGTCCTTATTAGATCAGTCCTCTCTTTTCCTTCTTTTCTAGTCAAGATGACCATCCGGAGCGTCGACATCGAGACTGGTCGGAGCTGCTGATCTGGGAGAGACTAGTTGATGGCAGGACAGATCATGGTTGCATCTGCTGGATCTGGGAGAGGAGTGAGTCGATGGCGGGGTGGGTCACGAGGACGGCGACAATGGCGGGGAGGCACCATGGCTGGTGGCGACTATCTCATAGATGTGGGTTTGGATGGGCTTGCAGGTGCCAGGTTCGCCGCTGCCCATCTTGCACGGTCCCACGGCCACGTCGTGCCCCAATCGGGTTGCCGCCGTCACGTGGCCGTGCGCCATGCCGTTGTGCAAGAGCCTGCCTGACCGCACCAACCCCCACCGACTGCCGTCGGGCACCATATGCCACCTAGCCTAGCCCCATGCCACCGCCTGCTCGCTGGCCGAGCCACGGCGCCTCCACCCGCCAAGCAATGCTTTGGAGGCTGGAGCTAACGGGTAGCCACGTTTTGGAAAGAGAAGGAAGAATGCTGAGGAGTCGTACATTCGAGCAGATGTACGTTGATGGGTTGCGTGAGAGAGTCAAGAGGGACGGCCCGAGGGATAGTGTAAGAGGTGGAAAGGGAGTTGACCCACTCCTACGCGCTCATTTTTCATAAGAGGGGCTCGCGCGGGTGCGTGGGAGGATGGAGGATCGTCCGCTGTGTGAGAATAAACCCTGTTTTTTATTAGTTAAAAAATAAGCATGTTTTAGCACAACCCATACCAGCAGAGCAGTGCATTTGAGCACATCAAATTTACAGTTAACCTGAATTTGAGCACAGAAAAAATCGCTTAAAGCCGTCCAGAAGGTGCTTCCTTTTTGTGCCCAACGGTGTTCTAAACATTACTACACCGCAGCAGTACTAGGCTACAAGCGCACAAACAATTATAACTTTGATAAGCAAAAGGCCTAGTTTCATCAAAACTCTACTCTTAAATAGAGGGCTCCGCAAATTCAGTCCATACAATCTCTAATAATGGTACTTATCTCTCTTACATATGCCTAAAATAGGTCTCGTTTAACTCCAGCCCTGTCATATAGCACAAGACACCAAGCACTGTTGTAGATCCTGCACGACAAGCAAATAGCCAACTGACACGGTGGAATTCGAAAGGTAATCAAGGTTGGCTGCTAGGGAGCTTGCTGAGAATTGAGTGCTCTGGCTTGTGGTTGCACTCGAAATCAAGGTGAACGAATGCCCGCTCGACCTCTGGGAGTTCCTCGATCTTTATTTGAAGTGATTCTCCAATGGCATGCGCCTCCTTAAGTGGCAACTCTTCCGGGAGCTCAATGTCAACCTGCCAATCCATTGATCACATGAGTTTTGAAGTTTGCAAAGATACTGAAAGTATTATTATGGACATTAATATCTAATTGCATATGTTTTAATATCAAGGTACTGAATTCCTAGATAAGACTACCCACTGTACATATCTCATTCATTTGTGCAATGCTGTGTCAAACTACTGTTTCTATTACTGTAAGAGAAATTCAATACCGTACTCCTACAGGCTACAGCCCATTTCACATTTCTTCTGGCCAATATGATCACTAACAATGTTAATAAAATTATTTTATCATAAGAGACCAGAGCGAAGTTAAGCCCCAATATAAAAGAGTGACAATATGTTGACTGATTATATCACAAGCAAGCCCCTGAAACTTGCAACAACTTAAGCCATCACATTCAAAGGTCAAGATAATATTCAGTTAGTACAAAAAACATGGTAATAAAGAAAAACCATTACGTGTTCATTTAAAATCATTCCAGCACCCAGGGTTTCAAACATATATAAGATAATATTCATCTCTTGGTTAGTATGACAGGGAAGAGAATAGATTCACCTAAAAGAAGAAAAGGCAAAAGAACAGAAAAGAAAACAAAGAGATACCAACCTCAACAAAGTAAAGCACCCCAAAGGTGTATGCCCGAACTGTATCAACACGCTTAATTTGAGAATGATGTCTGATGGCCAGATATGTCAACTTCTGAAGCATTTCCGGGGGAGCTGATTCACCTACTAGTGATACTGCATCAAGGATAGCAATATGCATTGGTGACGATTATCTGTCAGTGTAACCTAGTCTGTAAACTGTAACATGCAAGTAACCTTGATGTCATATGCAGGCAATTACACTTAGGTGGCAGTCCTAAATGATGTCAGAGCAACCAATCTATTCAAGTTATTATTTCTTTTAAAAAGAAAGTATGTTTCCTAGAATACTGCATGGTTTGAGCCTTCCAGACATCCAAGTCCAGTAGGCCTATGAAAATAAATTTGTCCTAATATTAGGTTAAAAGAACAAATTTTCCTAACGGAAGTTCTTGTGTCGATTTTTTTTTCCAGAAACAGATTATTGATATGATCGGACAATTATAAACGAGTGCAAGTGATGTTGTCTATGCCAAGTTTTAATATTGTAACAAGTAATGCAAACCTGCATTTTCCCACACTGTTCCAGACCAGTTTGTAATTGTGTAGACTGCAAGGGCGATTGCACCAATCGGGTCGATCCACCAGTAGAACGTATCAGCGAGGACAGCAGCAGCCAATCCCACGACATTTGTGACAACATCAAAATAATGATCCTGTGAAAACCAACCCATTACAAAACTTTGGCAAACTATGCTAATTTTTTTTTCATTCAACGTATCTAAGCAAATTGAGAAATGGAACAAGATATAAACCTTAGCATAGGCGCGGACTATCTTGTTACCAGATGTTCGGCAATAGAGCCAGAGAGCTAGCTTAACTACTGTTGCAAAGATCATGATTGAATACAGCCACATGAGTTGTACTGGGGTCAATTTATCTAGAGTCTCGTTCACTAACAGCTTTCCAACAGCTTGGACAGATACTTGGAATCCTGGAAAGGCAACACAATTTAAAAAGACGTGCAGTTTTAATGCATACTTTTGACACAAAGATCACACTAAATTGAGTAAATTTTGAAGACAATAATACTAGTCCATATGCAAAACCAAACAAGGACATGACTTGATTGTCGATGAACCTCCTGTTCCGACAAAGAGTAAGCATACCTAAAGTAGCCATAACAGCAGCGAAGATGATAATGCCTACTGGCTGCACTCTCAATTTACCAATGGGATATTTGTAGACATTGATGCTCTTCATCGAGAGATGTGTGAACCAAAGGATACCACCAGCCATGAGATCAAGCAATGAATCCAGTGTCGAGGCAGCTATAGCAATTGATCCACTTCTAATTGTAGCGTATATCTGAAAAAAATGGGACAGTATAATCAGCATAAAGGAGTTCAAGCAAGCAGATTAAGGGCCTATTTGTTTTTGCTATGGATTCTCCAAAAGCTGATTCTAAATTATGGCCGTAGAGAAGCTGATTCTGGATTATGGGATGGCATTTGATAGGTAATTACTTGGAACTTTCAATGGCATTTTTATATTTGTATTTCTCATAATCCACAGAAGCACCTATAAATTAGATTGTGGATTCTAGTGTATATGGGTGGACTGGATTATGAGAATCGATTCTTAGAATCGGATTGTTTGTTTTTTATTAAGCTTTTGGAGCCAGAATCTACAGCAAAAACAAACATGCCCTGAAAATAAGGGGGAAACAAGCCAACCTTCAATGCCAAGAGAATAATGTTAGCATAATTTGATATCTTCATGGCAAATTCACTCTGCTTTTGCTCCTTGAGTTCATCTTCTTCATTGATTACATTGGATTCTAGTGAGTCAACTTCCTCAAAGGATCTCAAGGTGGCAAATTGTTTCTCGTAGTATTTTTTCTCTCCTAAATAAGCCCAAAATGTAACCACATCACAACTTAGATTGCAAAATAGTCTACTTTATGCATATAAATATAGAGAAATTGTTAGGTCTTTCCCTACATGTGGATCATGGGGAACTAATTGATCATGAAATATTAGGAAAAGTTTATATATGGTATATATAGTAAACTATGACATAGTTTATCTTAACAAGTAAAACAATATATTTTTCGAAAAAAGGTAAAAAATGTATATTTAAATATGTAGTGAAAAAAATATCTTAACAAGTAAAAATAAGAACATCCTCTAAAAAATAGAAACAGCAAAAACTAATTTGAATAATGCAAGACTAGAAGGTAATGAATGAAATCTCTCCCACTGTTCATGAAACAGCAAGGGCATCCCCCCCCCCCCCCACCCCCCTGAGACAACTAGCTTCGATTGGATCCAACCACGGATAAAAATAAATGAGTCCCCCCATTTAATTATTTAAAAGCAACAGAGGCAGTGAACACCATGGCCATTCAAGAATCAAATTGTACAACCAATGAAATCACATAAACAAATTGTTTGTGAACGCTACTGGAAACCTTTTTTTTTTCCTTTCCAAAGCGGTGCCTTTTCAATATCTCAATCAAGAAAAGTCAAGATTTTCCACTGTCCTAAAAAGACAGACAGAAAAAAGAGGCAGACCGGCAGATGCCGAACACCCAGACAAAGATGATGGTAATAAAATAAAAACCAACTCCGGCTGGTATTTTATAATCTAGGTGCTCTCTCTCTTGACAAATCGTAGTTTTGTCTTGATGTATCTTAGTATCTAAACTACAATCTAAAAAACGCAAAGGTCAAAGCTGGGCATGTCTGTCTTCAAAAAAAGAAAAAAGAAAAAACTGGGCAGGTCAGTATACTATAGACCACAAAAATGAATTGAGGCATTGATCTATATGCAGGCACAGTTAAAAATCACACACTCCCATTGCAGAATTTTTAAAGAGCACACAACGAAAGACCTAGACCAACACAGCAAAACAGAAAGATAAAAATGTCACCCAATACACAACACAACAACTACAACCGTAGGAAACAACCATAAGGAGCACCGAAATATAACAAACCCAAGAACTGCTCCATCATATAGTGAGAAAGGGCATCATACAAAATAACAAAAGCGTACAAATAAGAATCAACCAAACCAAAACACAGGATTAATAATTCCCATAGACGGATCAAAGAAGACAAAACTGTTCTTCCCAAAGAAGTGGCAATGCGAGGAGGCTTCTAGAACCTTCGAGGAGACCCTTGGAGCGGGAGAAGTCGACGTGGGATGGCCTCTCGGGGTCGACGGCGTCGAGCACCTTCTTGGGCAGCCGCGACACGAACTCCCCGCGCATCGACCTGACCGAGTTGCGCCGCCGCCCGGCGAGGAGCGGCGCCCACGCGTCATCCCCTCCGCGCCCGTTCGCGTCCATCCCCTCCCTCCCGGCGCTCTGCTCCCTCTCTCTCTCTCTCTGCGCTTCGCGATTTGGTCGACCCCTTCGCCGCTTCTTATTTTTGGCGTCTCGCCTGCGCCTAGCGCATGGCAAAGGCCAAGGGCAAGGCCGTGTCGCGTACTTACTAGTAGCGTGCTGCGCGCAGCCTGTGCGGCTGTGCCTGTGCCAATGCTTAAATGGAAACGTGTCGGGTGCGGCCACGATCAACGCACAGGACTGTGCGATCTGCAATCGACGGCTCAGATCACATATCAACAGAAGGAGAATGCTTTAGCTAGCGCTAGTGTGGTAGGCTGGTAGCCCATTCGTCCACAAGAGCTACAGCCTGCCAGAAATTAGGGTTTGGGATCCGTAGGGTTAAGTTAGGGCAACGGCAGCGGCAGGGCGACGGGGAGATTGATAGAGTAGGGGTGGCGAGGTCGAGAGGCAGCCTAATAGGTGTTGGGAGCAGTAATAGTGAGATTGTGGTGAGCCTTAATGTAAACACAATATTTTTTTTATTTTTCTACTGTGATTACCATGGAGTGTTTGATTATTTTTTTGGAACAGTGCTTCAATGTTTTTCCTCCTAATACAAGTTGCATAAATCTTGAAGTAAGCGAAGGAGTAAGTAATCTCCATCTACCCTTCATTAATGCTTTAATATTTGTGCAACTGTAAAAAAGAAAATCATTGAAGCACTTTTTTTTTTCCAATAGCTCGCATATGTGTACTGCGTGCGATCGATGATGACGGCATCGGTATATGTTGGTGTTGCCTTTCTACGTCGGACCGATGCTACCAAACCCCCCTCTTAACGAAATGGAGCGCATCTCTTCTGCATTCTCGTCAAAAGATGAACTTATCCTAGCATGCAGTGGCGGATCTATTGTTGGGGCGGGTTGGGGCGCCAGCCCCACCTCCGGCCGGCGACGGAACCCCCCCCCCTCCCCAGCGCCGTCGGTCACTGGCTGGCGGGAGTTCGAAACAATGGAAGAACAACCCAAGAACAAGAACATCGCAGTCAAGAACAAGGAAAAATTGGGCTGGTGCCGGACTTAATTAGACATGGGCCAATGGGCTTACCTGACACCGTAGTCCGTGTAGAGTAGTACTGTACTCGGCAGTCGGCCCAACCGCCCAACCATCGTCTTTTCTGTAGCTCCGTCGCCGCACGGGAGAGGAGAGAAGGCGAGCGCCATACCCAGACTCCATTCTCCACTCTCCAGCCTCCAGGGGCCTGCGAGCAAGGGCGCCGCGCCGGCCGAGGCAAAGCGGAGGCGCGCGAGGGCGGGTCCGCCGCCGGTCCGGACCGGGCGAGGCGAGGCGCGGTCGCGAGCGCCGCGCCGGCGCCGCCGGTGGGGCGGACGCGTCGCTGGGCCGCCAGAGGAGGAGTCGCCGGCTCGGGCCCGTCGCCGATTCGCCGAACTGCGGGAGCCGGGAGGAGTCGCCAACTCGCGCCCGGTCGCCTGGGCCGCCACCGCCAGAGGGAGGAGTCGCCAGAAGGACACCAGCGCCAGAGGAAGAGGAAGAGGAAGAAAGAAAAGTGCTGGCTCTCGCTGCTGTTGCCTTGCGCCTGGGCTGTTGATTTGGGCGATTTGGCCGGGAGCCCGGGACCACGCGTGACGCGTCCACGCCGTCGCCCCGCGCCACACGCCCAGTCCCAGAGCCGGAGCCCCATCTTTGTAGTCGCTGTCTTTGGTATAAAAATTACCTCACTCTTATGCCCATAATGCATTCTTTATGATCACCGATCTTTATTCTATTAGCTGGTAGATTCTTTTTTATCTCTTTAATTTAATTTGTTTTATTACAGCAAGTCGGCAAACTAAATTGCAAAAAATGGAGAACCAAACATTGCACAATTTTTTCTGACGAAATGCAAGAACTAGTGACCCGCGAACCAACGAGAGCAACACATCTCAACATGTTTTTAATCCCAATGAAATTGTTGCTGATCCAGCGCATCGCAAACAAATTGAAACTTATCCTAAAGAGATTAGAGATCAAGTGAGGAGAGCATATATGTTGAAGGGTCCGACTCAACCAATTGGGCATACTTTTCCAAAGAAGATTCAACATGGGGAATCAAGATCATTTCAAGAATCATGGTATAAGAAGTTCGATTGGTTAGAATATAGTATAGAAAAGGACGCCGCCTTTTGTTTCTATTGCTTTCTTTTTAAGAAATCAGGACAACCTACTCACTTTGGGAGGGATGTCTTCACAAAAGTTGGCTATGTGAATTGGAGAAGGGCTATGGAAGGTTTTAAAGACCATGTTGGGGGACCTAATAGTGTCCACAACATTGCAATGCAAGATTGTGAAGATTTTCGCAATCAAAGAGCAAGCATAGAACATAAATTAAATGTTTATAGTAAGGACTCTGAAATTGCATACAAGATTCGTTTGACTGCTTCTTTAGATTGTGCAAGATTTCTCATAATGCAAGGCGATGCTTTTCATGGACATGATGAAACTTCTACCTCTATTAATAAGGGCAATTTTAAAGAGTTATTGGAGTGGTATAAAGATAAGGTACCAGATGTGAATGCGGCATTTGAATTTGATGGTGGAGGGAATAGTTTGATGATTTGTCCAGAGATACAGAAGGACCTTGCGAAATGTTGTGCACAAGAGGTAACAAAGGTGATTAAGGATGAGATTGGAGATAGGAATTTCGCGGTGCTTATTGATGAGTCGCGCGATTCGTCAATAAAGGAGCAAATGGCTATCATTGTCAGGTTAGTAGTACATATTATATTTGTTAGTTGTATCATTTATGATTTGTGTTAAGTTCTAACCTTGTATCATTAATTTGGTTGGCATGTAGATTTGTAAACAAAGAAGGGAAGATCATGGAAAGGTTTCTTGGTATTAAACATATCACTTATTGTACATCGGTTGCATTGAAGGAAGCTATGGTTAGTTTGCTTGCCGATCATGATCTACCTATTTCTAGACTACGTAGGGGGGTTACGATGGAGCTTCAAATATGAGAGGGGAATTTAATGGCTTGCAAAAATTAATACAGGATGAGAGTCCATATGCTTTCTATATCCATTGCTTTGCCCATCAGTTACAGTTAGTGGTTGTCACTGTCGCAAGTTGTAGTAGAGTTATTGCTGACTTCTTCAACTATGTTCCCTTGATAGTGACCACTGTGAGTGCATCTTGCAAGAGAAAGGATGTTTTGATGGAAAAGCATCAAGAGAAGGTATTGGAGAAATTGGAGAATGGCATACTTTTAAGTGGAACAGGCTTGAATCAAGAAACTAGCCTAGCTAGACCTGGAGATACTAGATGGGGTTCTCATCTTAAAACCATACTTCGTATATACCAAATGTGGGAGTCAGTGCTTGAGGTTTTAGAGATGATATCTGAAGATGCATCATATCCTTCAGGTCATGGTGGAGCAGCAGGTTTGATACAACAGATGGAAAGATTTGAGTTTGTATTTATCATGCATTTTTTGATAGACTTGTTGGGCATTACAAATGAGCTATCAATTGCTTTGCAAAAAAGGGATCAAGATATTGTAGAAGCCATGGATTTGATTGTCGATGTGAAAGTTCGCCTACAAGACATGAGGGACAATGGGTGGGAGCCATTGCTTAACCAAGTCAAGTCCTTTTGCGAGGCAAATGAGATAAGTGTGCCAGATATGGATGATTTCATTGGAGTTAAGGGCAAATCTGCACGTCGGAAGCATAAGGTGACTTACCTTCACTATTATCGTGTTGACATTTTCAATGTTGCTCTTGATGCTATTATGGGAGAGATGAATCATCGATTTAATGAAGTTTCTTCAGAGTTATTGGTATGCATGTCTTGTCTTAATCCAAGCAACTCCTTTTCTAAGTTTGATGTGGATAAACTTGTTCGACTTGCTGAGATTTACGCTGCTGATTTCACCATAGCTGACCGTTTGTTATTAAGAAATCAGCTTCAAACCTTCATTCTTAATGTTAGGAGAAGTGTTGAATTTAATGGTTGTCGTGATCTTGCAAAGTTTGCTGAAAAGATGGTTGAAACCGGAAAGAGTAGAACTTTTCCATTGGTCTATCGCCTCATCGAGCTTACATTGATCCTTCTAGTGGCAACAGCATCAGTAGAAAGAATCTTCTCAGCGATGAAGATCATTAAGACAGATTTACGCAGTAAGATAGCAAATGATTGGTTCAATGACTTGATGGTGTGTTACACTGAGAAAGAAATATTTAGAAACGTCGATAATAAAGAAATCATTCGGCGCTTTCAAGAGATGAAAAATCGTAGAGTGAAATTACGTCGTACCCAGTACTAGTGCCTTGGTAAGTATTATTTCAAATTATATTTTTATAAGTGTTCACAAATTAAAATTGCATCACTGAGTTTTATATTTTTATCTACAGGTCAAATGGTCGATGATCCGTCCTCACATATTTATGTCTTTCTATCCATTAGTAAGGTATTATTACACTTGTTATAATTTGATTATTCACTTTGTTTCCTTCCTATTTATGTGTGAATTTGGAATTTAGAATTAGTATGTTTATTTTGAGTTACAACTTCGACATAGGAGCCCCCCTCTATTTTCATCCTAGATTCGCCACTGTTAGCATGCACACATCCAAGTCCTAGGGTGCGTCACTCATTTTGGATGTCAGGTCATGCTAGCTATGCCAGACCATAACTAAGGCATTGGTGTAGCTACTAACAAAGTTTTTACCTATGGTTATTTATGCATAGGTTTTGCATTTACGATGAATTAATCTAGTTGTCTGTTGTTAAGAAGTATGTAGATGGTAAATTTTATTGGAGACTGCAGGCAATAACCTTTCTTCATGCATGACCTTGTTGTGTTGTGTAGTGTGTGTAGTTGTACTACGCCATAAAGTTGGATGTACCACACTGGACTGTATTTTGGACAGATAAACTGTACTTAATAGTATAAGGTACATGGTAGATATAGCTTCAAACAGAGCCTAAATTTAGGTCACTGTGTCCATAACGTATATATCTGTATCTGTATGAAATGACTAAATAGTTCATTGCCAAGAACTGAGATTGGCAATGGCAGTACATTACTGCATTCTGGAATCTGAGAAAGACACAAATGGTAAGGTTAACTGCACTTGTTTGAGTAGTGCTTCTGTATATCAGCTCTCAATATAAATTGTATAAATTTTTAAGCAAATAAAAAGATAAGTAATCACTATCTACTTTCTATTTATACTTTAATATTTATACAACTTTTAAAAAGTGATACATTCTTTTGGCTTCCTGTTTTTTCATCAAAGGACTGAAAGGAACTCTTGCACAGACATCGTCAACATGTGGCATAGAACATAAGCACCGTTCTCATCTATGATTTCAAGATGGACACTCCGTAAGCATAGCGACGGATTCAGGAATTTTCGGTACTTATGTCGAATTATCACATTCAAAGTCATTCTTACAAAGTAAAATTTAATACCGTTCTCTAGAATACAATGTATGCTTTCAAGTTTCAAGAATAGAGTAAATACAACTAATTTTCAGGGGATAGGATACATTTGATTGAACTCGGTCCATTTCACGCTGGTCTACCCATTCATTGTTTGCTTATGACCCGACGGTGCTATGTAGGGAAGGAAGAATCAGCGATTGCTAGTTTGCAATGCACCTTCTTGCCGTCTGCTACAGAAGTGATCACTTCTTTTTTATCCCCTTCTTATCTTTTTTTTTTCACAAATAGCCCCTTTCGAAAGAATTTGCAAATCTACCACCTCCCCCACCGCAGAAGACGCGCAGGCTACACCAGCCGCGCTTGGGAAGCACGAGAGTCCAGGATGTTGCAAAGGGGTAGCGCGACAGGCATGAGGGGTGGGACCAGGTGGAGGGCGCGACAACAAGTGGCTACCGTGCTCTGAAGGCGTGGGAGGAAGCAAAGCTCTCGCGGCAGGCGAGCGCGGGAGCGAGTTTCCACAGCTGGCATGCGTGGGAACGGAGGCAGCGTGCGCGGGAGCCCGAGTGCCGTGGAGGGGAAGCGCGGGAGACGCTTCCGCGGCAGGGGAGAGCGGAAGGTGCCTTCCGCAGTAGAGAGGGAACTAGATTTGCAATTCTATTAGGAAGAGGCCATTTATAAAAAAAATAGGAAATGAGCTAGAAAAGTGATCACTTCTCTGCTACACACCTTGTCTAAAATGGATTAGAGTTTCTTGTATATTTCCTTGTCCCTGTCTATTGGACAACCACATTTTCTTATTAGGTTTCACTTTTTCAATTTCTTTCTCTGAATTTGTTTGGCCGACTTATTATTTCCACCTTAGTCCTAAAAAATAATGAAAAGGAAAGAAAGATAATAAATTCATCCATGATAAATAACTCATGCGTTCAGTCCGGTAGAAATAATCTTGTAATAGGGAAGTATGTGTTTAGTTTGGAAAGTTTGTTTTTTGGAAAGTGTATAAGAGTCCGAGTAGCAGTACAAACTGACTCCGAGTCGGTTGTCCAGCTCTCGCTTTAAAAGCTTTGGAGGTTCTGTAAGGAACAAGTTATGAGAAAAGAGAATTGAATAGATGTGAGTCACAAGGAGTTTCATTGCTCAGCTGTTTTGCGTCTGTTGTTCTCAAGACTGAAGATCGCAGGTTCATGACCAGTTTGTGACGACGTGAAGAAGAGTTTTTTTTTTGTTCCTCCTTTTGTATTCCTACAATTGGTATCAGAGCCTGAGTTAAAATAGATAGCCTGAGTTTTCTATCAGAGCCAGATTCCTGATTCGTTGCCCAAGATAATGCCGCAGTCTCCGGGAAGTGGTGTCACCGTTGATAAGGCAACGTCAAGTGCGATGGCGAAGGAGAGTTCCCCTATCTCACTGCATTATCCGATGCTTACGAAGAGCAATTATGCAGCATGGGCAATCAAGATGAAGGTGTACATGAGAGCTCAAGGACTATAGGAAGCGATCGTGGACGGCAACGTCGATGAGCGCAAGGATCAGATGGCTTTGGCAGCTATTTACGGAGGCATCCCGGAGGAAACGCTCTTCCTACTGGCCGAAAAGGAGACGGCCAAAGTTGCGTGGGAGGCGTTGAAGACGATGCATCTTGGCGTCGATCGTGTGAAGGAGGCAAAGGTACAAACCCTCAAAGCTGAGTTCGAGGGGCTGCGCATGATAGAGACGGAGTCGATCGACGATTTCGCCATCCAGTTGACGACAGTCGTCAACAAAATCAGAGGGCTTGGCGACAATATGGAGGAGAGCTATGTGGTAAGAAAATTCCTTCGTGCAGTCCCTAGCAGGTTCCTGCAAATCGTCTCCACCATTAAGCAGTTCGGCGACCTCAAGGTGATGACGATTGAGGAGGTGATCAGTCGATTGAAGGCACACGAGAAACGGATTAAGGGATCTGACGGCGGTGGAGATGAACACCTACTCTTGATGCATGCCGAATAGGAGGCCCGATTGTCGAGGCGCAACGACGAGGGCTCCTTTAGTCTTTCAAAAGGTGATAGTCGACAAGGCCGCACGAATTGGAGATTTGAGAATGCAAAAGTGAGGTGCTATAATTGTAATGATTATGGTCATTTCGCTTCGGAGTGCCACAAGCAAAAGGAGGCGAAAAAAGCACTCCTTGCTAAACTACAATATGACGATGAACCAACACTACTTTGATGCAGTCTCAAGTAAGAGAGTTGAGTCCAGGATGTTGAAGAGATGTGTTCGTCATCTTATGTTAAGTGTGTCAAAGTTGACTCCGGAACGTTGAAGAGATGCGTTCGTTGTCCAAAGTCATGTCCGTCGAAGTTGACTCCGGAGCGTTGAAGAGGTGTGTTCGCCGTCCAAAGTCAAGTCCGTCGAAGACGAGTCCGGGACGTTGAGAAGATGCGTTCATCGTCCAAAGTCAAGTTCGTCGAAGATGAGTCCGGGATGTTGAGAAGATGTGTTCTCCATCCTGTGTCGAGTATGTATTGAACAAATTGTAGTTAAGACCGATTGCCTCAACAAGTTAGAGTTACGTTACAAGATTAAGGGGGTGATTGATAGAAATAATCTTGTAATAGGAAATTATGTGTTTAGTTTGGAAAGTTTGTTTTTTGGAAAGTGTATAAGAGTCCGAGTAGTAGTACAAACTGACTCCGAGTCGGTTGTCCAGCTCTCGCTTTAAAAGCAGGCGTTGGAGGTTCTGTAAGGAACAATCGATGAGAAAAGAGAATTGAATAGATGTGAGTCACAAGGAGTTTCATTGCTCAGCTGTTTTGCGTCTGTTCATCTGTTGTTCTCAAGAATGAAGATCGCAGGTTCATGTCCAGTTTGTGACGACGTGAAGAAGAGTTTTTTTGTTCCTCTTTTTGTGTTCCAACACAGTCAGCTTTCATGAGCAACTAGTCTTCGAAAAAAGAAAAGAGATTTATTTGTTCAAGTCGATCTAGGCAGTCTTCGTCGTACGACAGCATCACCAAAACCCAATTTCTGGACTAGCGACTCTCAATCATTTCGTGCATAGTGTCAACCAAATCTCCTCCAAATCTATTAAATTGGCAGTAGGTTTCTCATCGATCTGCTGGTGCTTCCAATTGCCACGTTCCCTGACATCGTAGTTGACCTAATTGTGGGAACCTCTGAATAAAATTATCCAATCGCCAGCTATTGTTGACAGGAACCAACTCTGGGATAGTGACCTTAACTAGAACGAAGAGTCAGTAATGCATGGTGCAAAAACATCAAGAGTATGCAGCTACAATTTGCAGGTCGGCAGATCGTTTTGCAAATCTCATATGGACATGGTCTAAACATGTGCAAATTCATCTGAAAATTAATTTTGGAGCTCTAGGACGCAAGCAAATGGCACTCCTCTCTCGCGTCTGGCGATCTCCCCTCTGCTGGCGATCTCCCTTTCCTCCATGGACTCTTCTAATTCTGGGCTCTTCTTCCTTTGTAATTTTGAAAAAGTCTAGGGACTGTAATGTAATTATGTATTGAAAAAGGACTGTACATTAAACTTGTTGTTTTTAAATCTCTTTGCAAATATGGATGTATTTATGAATGGTTGATATCCTTGTTGTTGTTTATCTAATTATCTAATTGTGAACAAGAAATTTACTTATTGTTGATATGTCTACATGTTTTTGTAGTAGTTGTGTGTATATATATGCATATTTATATACATACATATACATGTATATAACTATATTGTCTTTTGGATTTTTATGCAATCTAGATGTGGCAAGGGATTAAAACGAATTAACGTGATTTAATGTAATGATGGAAATACGATGGTTTATTAACGATCCTAACGATTTATTAACTGTAGGACTGTCGCTAGAATAGAACGTTTTAGGGAACGTGGCATAGCTAAAGATTTCTAAGTCCAACTTCGTACTTAGATAAAATATTTTTGCTTTTTAATGAGGTCAGCACTACACACAGAACTTAAATGCATCAATAACCATGTTGTGCCGTCTAGTTCATGTTCTCATGTTCTTAACTATTCACTACTGCAGAATGGTACATCACTATCGCTTCATCTGAATCGGTTCTTAAGTTTTTAGAAAAAAAATGATTGTGATACATAACTTAGGAGGGGTGTTAATAATAATCACTATCGGTTCTGCGGTTAGAAGCGATTGTGATGTCTGCAAGACATCACAATCGGTTCTTATGTGAACCGATAGTAATAATGCATTAACATCACTATCGGTTTTACAAAAGAACCGATAGTGATGTGATGTATCTTCATCACTATCACTTCTTATGCGAGAACCGATAGTGATGATCACGATATCACTATCGCTTCGATATAAGAACCGATAGTGATGTGCGATGATCACATCACTATCACTTCTTAAGTGAGAACCGATAGTGATGTGCGTACACATCACTATCGTTTTTAAGTGAGAATCGATTGTGATGTGCTCGCATTAGGTTATTTATACCCTTGGGCTGAGCTTTCCTCTGTTGTTGTTCAGAGAAGATTCCACCGCCACCTAAAAAAGCAGTATATATTCAGTTGGAAGCCATACTTAGGTGAGAAAATTTGAAATCCTCATGGGTGGGTGTTAAGAGGGTAAATTTGAAGCCCTAGCTTTGGAGATATCCTCTTTTTCCCCTCATTTGTGGTTTTCTTAAACAATGTTAGCATTCCTTCAAACCCCTTCAATTTTGCACTAGGTAATTTCGATATGTCGCGAAGAAAGTTTAGGTTGCTTTGGAATTGTGTATGTCTCTGTAAATGAAGGAACTACGCATGAAGGCCCGATTTGTGTAAATCTCTATAAAAGTTGTCAAAAATATATGTGAAAAGTTGTAGACATTTGAAATTCACCAAAATATTTCATTTGACACAATTTGTCAAAATGTATATCCTCTTCGCGATGCATAGTTAATTTTCTTCATACGTGTCGGTTTCTATTTTGCAACCGATAGTAATACTTCATCTGTGTCGGTTTTTATTTGGAACTGATAGTAATATGATCCTTATCTGTGTCGGTTTTTATTTGGAACCGATAGTAATATGTTCTTCATTTGTGTCGGTTTTTATTTGGAATCGATAGTAATATGGTCCTAATTTGTGTCGGTTTTTGTTTGGAACCGATAGTAATATGGTCCTCATCTGTGTCGGTTTTTAGTTGGAATCGATAGTAATATGTTCTTCATTTGTGTCGGTTTTATTTAGAACCGATAGTAATATATACATTATCTGTGTCGGTTTTTATTTGGAACCGATAGTAATACGTTCTTCATCGTGTCGGTTTTATTTGGAACCGATAGTAATACGTTCTTCATCGTGTCGGTTTTTATTTGGAACCGATAGTAATATGGTTCTCATCGTAGTCGGTTTTATTTAGAACCGATAGTAATATGACCTCATCGTGTCGGTTTTTATTTAGAACCGATAGTAATATGATCCTCATCGTGCCGGTTTTATTTTAAACCGATAGTAATATATATCTCAGATCGGTTCACTGTAAAACCGATTGCAATGAGTTTTAATCAGATCGGTTTCTGTGTAATGACATTTCCATCGGTTATCAATTAAAACCGATTGACCGACATTATTTCATCGGTTAGGATTTAAAACCGACATAAAACCACTCGCTCCTTATCTTGCCCCTATCTTCACGGCCCGATTCCATTCCTCGCCTCGACCGCGCGCCTCCCTGCCTCCCGACCGCCAGCCCCTCTTGCCCCCCGGCCGTGACTCCTGTCTCCTGCCGCCCGCCGCCAGCCCCTCCTGCCCCCGCGGCCAGCCCCTCCTTTCTCCCCGACGCCGCTGTCTCGCTGCTTCGATCCCCTCCAGATGACGATCCCCGGCGCAGCTTCTTCTCCCTCGCAGATTCGTCTCCTCGGCGAAGCTTCGTCTCACCCGGAGCCAAACGGGGGTGTGGAGCCCGAACTCCCAGCACGGGCGATCTCCTGGTTGATGGCTGGGCCGTCGGTTCTGGGCATCTCGGCGGCGCGGCTCGTTGCTCCGGGGAGGAGGCGCGAGGGACGTGACGGAATCCAGCCTCTCCCCGCGTCTTCGTGGTGGCGTACTCCGCCTCGCCATCGCTCTGGCAAGGTAACGAGTGCCTCAGATCCAAATCTCTGGTTGGGTAACGTGGTTGCTCTATAGTAGTCGGTTGCTCCTCTTTGCGCCGCGTAATCGCGAGAAAGTGATCAGTTGATCAAGGATAGGGTGTGGTGGTGCCCCCTTGTTCTGATGTGCTTGCGCTCCTTGGCTAGGTGGGCTTACGATCCGCATAATCGAAGAATTTCACTTGAGGGATCACAATATGATTCGGACTGTGTCAATTCACCTTTACTTTGATGGAGCGTGTAGAGCTTGTAAATTTTCATAGTGGTTTATATAGAACTTCTTTAGGATCATAGGATGTGTTTAGCTGTTACTTGGTGCTAATGGTGGAGCCTCTTTGCGTTGATCATATTGGATTGAATGTGCTCGGAGGAGTTGTGCGATTTCTTGGATATTCTAGGTAAAGCTAATGTGCTTCTTGCATGTGGTAGGTAGTTAGGTCCTTTTGATCTTGGTGCTTTTAGAAGCACTAGCTCAATTGGAAGAAAAATGAAAGGCGAGAAATGCATCTTTGAAAATTGTTGTAAAGTTCTTGTTTTTCGATAGTGGTTTAGATGATTAGTACAAGCAAAAGCAAAATGATAGGTGCTTGTTCAATTGTTGACAACCAAAGCTTCCTCAATGATCACTACCCTTCCCCGATCCAAATGCCAAACCACACACACACTCACACACATAAATATGTTGATGTTTTAAATGTTCTATCTGAGAAAGCTTTAGCCGGAAATAATTTCGTGACCTAAAGTATAATGAAGAACTTAGCCACTTAGGTTTCAACAGAAACTTCAAATCACTTACGTCTAGGTGTCTAGCCGATTTGTGTTCTATAACTTGGTATCGGTGCATTGTAATTTTATTTTCTTCACTTTGGCATCGAATCAGAGATTTTTATATAACCATTGCTGATTGGAATGGTTTCATGCTTGAAGGAATAATGAGCCATCAACAAACAAATTATACCCATCTCGCCAATGGACTACCCACGAAATCTTGATAGGAGGGTAGTGGAAGGCATGAAAGTAAATCACGGTTGAAGAAATCTTCATCTGGCAGTTTCAGTAATGCAAGTAACATCTGTTTCGACATATACGGTTTGATGTTCAAATACTGGTTTAAGGACCTTCAAGTCTGCTTATTATGGTGCTGCATGCGAGTTCAAACACAAGGAAATTAAGTTCCTCATTGGTGACATTGAAGCCAGCCAAGGTGCCTTCGAGTTTGTTTCTTACTTCCTTTCTCTTTATCCAAATCATTAATGTATAACTATGTCTTGATGCTAACAATAAATTTGTTGAAATACAGTACTTCGGTCTAAAAGAGGATCAGCACATCAGAAGGATCTTGTTCACGAGATAATGAGAGTATAAATCCACTGCTTGCCACTTTTCATTGCTTGTGATTCTTTGGATCTATCTTGAGTCCCGACAAAGTTGATTTATGATAGTTGTTTTTGCAATAAAACTTCTCTACGTGTAACTACTACCTTCAAAGCTGTGGAACTAGAATTCATTTATCTAGTTTCAATAACTACTACCTTCAAAGCTGTGGAACTAGAATTCATTTATCTAGTTTCAAACCATTGTAAATCGATTATCGATGAGCTTTTACACTGAATCAGCAGTCAAATTTGGTGCTACGAGTGTCTATAAAATTGTATTTCATATATGCCTACGATGTCCAAATTTTTATTTGAAGCATTAGAATTTACTATCTTAATTGAAACCTATTGTGATTAGATTGTCCAATGAAACTGTTGTGATTAGATTGTCCTTTTAGGGAGCTGTGATTAGATTGTCGGTAAGCTTCTCTAGCTAATGTGATATGTGCTATACTGTGTGAAATATGGGCTGATTTAGGAGGGTGAATTAGAAAATAGCACGGTCATCTCTATCGGTTCTTTTTAAGAAGCGATAGAGATGATCCACTCATCTCTATCGGTTCTTAGAAAGAAACGATAGAGATGAGTGGGTCATCTCTATCGCTTGTTAAAAAGAACCGATCTCTATCGGTTCCTTCTAAAAAGCGATAGAGATGAGGGAGTCATCTCTATCGCTTCTTTCTAAGAACCGATAGAGATGATCCCTCATCTCTATCGCTTCTTTCTAAAAACCGATAGAGATGATGGGTTTATCTCTATCGGTTCCTACAAAGAACCGATAGAGATGACCCTTTCATCACCATCGGGCTAGAACCGACTGTGATAGCGTCGCCTCATCACTGTCTAATGACTTTGTGTCGCCATCAGAACCGATTGTGATGACGAAAAAGAACCGATTGTGATGACGAAAAAGAACCGATTGTGATCTATATTCCTGTAGTAGTGATTAGTGAGTGTAAAGTCTGTGAAAGTGCAAGTAATCGAATAAGATTCGAAGTCCCAGATTTAGGTAACATGACAGCTGTGTGGGGTTGGGTTAGTATAATGGTTTTAACAAATGCTCTAGATGTGTAATGATGACCTTATTACCGCAATTGATCTAGACGTATATTGTTTCCGTTTCTTAGTTAAGCATCGTCTTCGGTTAATTTAGTGACTAGTTGGGTGTACTATGGTAGCATGTTTATCCACTCAGTGAATTAGCCAAAGAATATAGATGATCTACTTAGCTGCTATAAATTAACATTGAAGTTTGTTGTTGTTGTTGTTGTGATGAACTAACCCATATGCTTGCACTGGCACTAACTACTACATACTGTTGCTTGAGATTACCACGTGTCATGACACTTGGGTGTTATGTGGTTTGCACTCTTTCCTTGCATGGTTTAGTGACTTGTGTGGCATTGCTACATGTGCCACCTAGCTGGACATATGATTGTCCACGAGAGGTTTCTTAGGTGCTACGATAGGGATTTAATTGTGAATTTGTGAAGGCTTAACAGCTGAGATGTAAATTAGTATGATGATGGACTCAGTCATCATGCAGCATAGAAACCTGTTATATATATCCGATTAGGGATGTAATTAAAGACATGTGATCATTTCTGTTGACTATAAGATAGTCTTTTTGGATTACCCTTGCAGGTATTCGTTTATTTTGTGGGCAGCATTGATTTATCTCTTTGCAAGCAAATATTTTTCTGTATGCTGGTCTTTGTTATATTGGTTAGTGTTGAATGGATTGGCAAAATAATATTCATAATCTGCGTCAAATCATATTGTTATTAAATTACATTGCTATGTTTAGAATTGAGGGTGCCAAGGTTTTCTTCTAAAAATAAAATACATAGCTTATGTTGATCTAATTATTCTTCTAAATTATCAATTGCACAAAACAAAGAAATGAGATCATCTTTTATGTATTTGGGAATGATAATAAGAATAAATGCAGTGTTATGCACCCCTAATAAAATAAAACAATTCAAACTGATTTCTATATATTTATGCAAAATATTGCCAAGGCCGAGCATGTTGGGCTAGGCAACGCTTTCTACTATGTTTTTTTATTAAGTTTAGACATCGTCGACAAATTCTACGCATAATTGCTGGGCTGTGCTACTCTTAATGTCATGCATTGTCGACTTAGAGTGGATCCTCTTGGTTCTTGACGGAAAAATAGACAGACATTATTGACAACTCAAGTTATTACATGTGAAAATTAAGATGGTTTTTACAAAGAATAAGCCCGCATTGCATATGCATCGAGTCAAGGAACAACATAGATGGACAATCTTTAATTGATTACAAACAATTGCTTGTTGCCCCTAGAGGGTTGTAATATATTTGTATCTTTTTTCCATTGTACATAAACCATTTTTACCTCTCTCTCTCTCTCTCTATATATATATATATATATATATATATTGAAAATGGTTCTATATTCCTGGAAGTACGTACTCCCACCTTCAGTATACCGTTTAAATAATATTATTATACTTCTTTATCCTTTTGAGTATACTCTAATACTGATTATAAGATATTCTAAAGTGAGTTTCACGAAAAATTTCATTAAAGTCCACCCTTTATAGCATAATTTGTTTATATATTCCTTTCACATACGTAAAAGGGTATATAGCAAAAAAATAAAAGGCTCCGATGAATTTTTTCAATCATGTTGCATTGGAGTATCTTAGAATTATTATTGGAGTATACCGAAAGTGATAAAGAATACTCCTGAGAGTACGTACTCCCACCTCCAGTATACCGTTTAAATAATGTTATTATACCTCTTTACTCTTTTGAGTATACTCTAGTACTGATTATAAGATACTCCAAAGAGAGTTCCACGAAAAATTTCATCAAAGTCCATCCTTTATAGCATAGTTTGTTTATATATTCCTTTTACATATGTAAAAGGGTATATAGCAAAAAATAAAGGGCTCCAATAAAAAAAATTCAACCATGTTGCGTTAGAGTATCTTAGAATTATTATTGAAGTATACCAAAAAGTGATGAAGTATAACACTTTCGTTCAAATGATATATTGGAGGTGGGAGTATGTACTTCTGAGAGTGTGAAAAAGGATATATATATATATATATATATATATATATATATATATATATATATATATGAAGTTTTTCTCATACTCGTGTGTACATACTCCCACCTCTAATATACCATTTAAACGAATATTTTATACTTCTTTATCACTTTCATTATACTTCAATCATAATTATAAGATACTCCAATGCAATATAGTTGGAAAAATTTCATCGAAGCCCTTTATTTTCGCTATATACACTATTCCATATGTAAAAGGAGTGCATACACAAATTATACTATAAAAGGTGGAGTTTGATGAAATTTTTCATATAACTCACTTAGGAGTATCTTATAATCAGTATTAGAGTATGTTCAAAAGGATAAAGAGGTATAACAACATCATTTAAGTGGTATACTTAGAGTAGGAGTACATACACCCAGGAGTATGGAACCATTTCCTATATATATATATATATATATATATAATACCAACTACTCTCGGGTGTAGTTACTCCATCTCGATATGCCACCCATGCCTTCCAAGATCCGCGCAACCTTAATAGCCCTTTTGGGCATACTTAACCCAGATAAAATTCTGAACCAGATCCAGATAGTGGATTAATTAGTTCCTATATTCCCGGCATTCCAGTCAAATACGAGGTTTGCACCTCCTGTTCATCCATCTCACGACATCTAGTAAAATTTGGGTTCGAGAAACGCATGCGGCCACCAAGATTGCATGCCATCGCCGCCCGCCCTCCGAGTTTCCAAGTTCCACACAATGTATCTAGGCTAGAACGTCAGGAGGGCATCGCTGTCGCTGATACACGCATGCATAGGCTTGTCCGCTTGTGGGAGCCTGGGAGGTATGGTCGAGTATTGTCGTTCCATTTTGTTGTTTGATCTGTACTCGTTTATATTCAAAAAACCTCATCGCACGATCGCTGACTTAGGTACACATGTTTTGCCGTGCAAGTGGCGATAATATTTTGATCCTTCCTTGCAGGCACATGTCGCCATGGCATAGTCCCGGATTGACGATTTCCTGTGTCGCTTGCCAGCTGAACAGACAAACTAGCCGCCGACGTGTTCGTTGGTGACTCGATGGCCGCATGACCCCCAATGTATCTCTTAGGTGATGATGTTCCCTGGATGGTACATAGTACATAATAAAGGTACGTAAAAACTAATCGTCGATGATCCTATATTTTGCATCGATATGTTCCTATCCTATTATTCCAAACTCATGACACGCTGCAGGTTTTAGATCCATGTGAGAGCTTTTCCCTTCTATTTGGCACGTTATACTTCCGACGGTAGATATTCCTTATATGTATCTTACAACGTAGAAAATATCTCGCGTAATGGATGGTAAGTATGTGTAATATACGAGTATATAAGATCATATAGGTGGTATGTATATTTTTTACACATACTTCTTTTTATGTACGTATACGAAGGTATTTACAAAATACGCTAAAAACTATGGAGTCCCTTATTTTTTTAATTGGTTCACATTAGAGTATCTTATAATTATTATATAAGTATTTTAAAAATAATAAAGGGGTATGTCAAGTTTGTTTAGGTGACGTAACAGAGGTGACAGTAACTGCACCTAAGACTAGAAAGTATATATATATATATATATATATATATATATATATAACATGGTCTAAACTGGCGAAGCGCAATTAGGATTTTGCTAGTAATATTGAAAGTTTAGAAGAAAAGTCCGGGTATATATCTTTCTACAAAGGTTAAATATTGAGTATGTGGTCACTTGGAAATTTTCCTGAGACTCAAAGGTGTTCAAATATCATTTACCATTGGTCTAAAAAACATATATCATTTACCACTGGAATCATACGACAAATAATAGTTACCATGGCCATTCATGTAAGTAAATTGGAAATACTTTTTTTAAAAGGAAATTGGTACTACTTTTTCGGTGAAGTAAAATATAGAGCTAGGATCTGCTAGCTTGTCACCTCGCATGCCTTCGATATGCAGCAATTGAGGATTTTTTTTTTGAAATAGTATTTTTTAAAAGAAAAATTAAAGAAATAATATGACAAATTAAAAAATTGCAAATATACACCCCTGTCGTCAATTTAAATGGCGACAAAGACTCTGTCGCCAATGGTTATAGACAGAGACTGGTGCATATTTGTAATTTTTTAATTCGGCATATTATTTATGTAATTTTTTATTAAAAAATATTATTAAAAAAATAATTCCTGCAATTGACATAGCAAGAGAGAGCCCATCTCGTCATCTTTACACATGCTGCTTAGATCACACAACCTGGAGAAAAAAGAAAAATTGTGGGACGTTGATTAGCTAGCATACTCGATGAACGAGGATTTTTTTAATAATGCAAAATTAAAATAATTTTATAAAAATAATACACCGAAAAATTTATAGAAAAATATCTATGTCGCCGTTTGGAATTGCGACAGAAGCTTGTTGCTATTCCAAACTGCGACAGAGACTGTGTCGGTAATTGAAATGGCGACAGAGTGCCACGCGGGTGGCCACGTCAATTGTCGCTATTTCAATTGATGATAGAGTGAACAAATCTTCAATTGAAATGGCGACGGAGACCCCGCCCCATCTATCGCCATTTCCAACGATGACAGAAGGCCGCCTTAAAATTCGGCACAGCCGGCTGTGTGCGCATCGAACTGACGAAAAGAGAAGAGAGGAGAGGGAAGAAAAGACACACGTATATCTTACCTGTAGTTTGTGTTGATGATTCTTGCGTGTCACCGTTTATATCGTATGAGTAGCTAGGCGAACATATACATCGAAATCAACTCTACACATTATGTAATTCGTATCTTTCTTATGAAATACTATGTCAGACTTCATCTGGTTTGTTCGGGGAAAAAACACTATTAGACCTCCTTACACGCAGACGATGAACTCCTCGGTTACACGACAAATGGGACCAATTGTGTTATCTTTCCCTGAAGGAAAATATTACTCTACCACAGCACATGAATTATTTTAGTGTTTTTTTTCTACCACCATATGGACTACTTTGTAATATTTTTAGCTCTGAATAAGTCAAACAAGGTTCTATCGCCATTTAGATTGATGACAGAACCTCTGTCGTCACTTTAATTGGCGACAGTAGATTTATCACTAGTCCAAATGGCGACATAACCGATAGAGATCGTCGGTGGATATTACATCAGCATTTCGCTAGTTCGATTGGCGACAGGCTCTGTCGCTAGTTGAAATGGTTCTAGAGGTATATTTTTATTAAAAAAAATCAGCGTATTATTTCTATAAAAATTATTTAAAATTTGGATTATTTTTTTTATAAAAATCGGATGAATGATGTGATTTTTTTAGCCCTCGAGCTGTGAAGATAGATATATATATATATCAATTGAGATGGCAAGAACCATTGCTTGCATAAAACAAAAGGCTTTGCTCTATTGGTGCAAACATTAGTGCGTTTGGTACGGCGAGGATCAAACGGAACACCAGAATTCCCAATGCAGGTTACGCCAATCAGATTCCGCACATTATCTGCTCCTCGGCTAAGTGGCTCGTCTTCGTTTGTCTATTTCTAACTGTTTTCTTTGACGCAGCACTCCTTGCAAGACTGAAAGGATGGATTCCTTTACGGGACCCACAAGAAAAGAAGAGAAAAAGTTGATGCAAATGCCTCAGCGCGATACGCACGCGATGTGTGTCACTGACACGCGGCTTGTCGGTAGTATCGCTCGCTATGAAGAGCAAGAGATGTGGACGCTTGAATAAGTACAGAACGTACGTACGACACCAACAACGCAACTTTTACGGGCCAGTTTATAAATACACCTCTGCTTGTTGCTTCTTCTCTCTTGCCCATCTTTTTGTTCGGATGCTAAAAGGAAAATTCTGAAAGGGACGTGTAACGTTGCTGCTTGACAGACGCCGTTTCCAGCGTTACACACAAATAAATAGTTCAGTAACAAAATGCTGCCTCGAGTATATTCTGACGATCTCCTTGTAAATGGAGCACTATTTTGTCAGTTGGGATGGTTTTGTCCCCACAACTATGCATTGGATGATGGCATTCACTGATGAGATCCTAATTCAACACTACTCTGAAGCAACAGGGGGAAGATCATTTGTAATGGTCATGACTTATGACTAGCCCATAACAGCACACAATATAAGATATAGATAATCAAGGTATACGGTGAAGCGACTGTAATCACAAACTACAATTATACTGGAAAAAATTGTCTCCTTTCGCATATCTTAACTTTCTCTCTTCCAATGGAATCTTTGATGAGATGGTTTGTTACTTCTGCAGTACTAGTGGTTGAAGAACCGAAAATGACGAATAGAGAGGGGGTGAATAATCATAAATTAGTTTTTACTTCTAAAAAATCAAGCCAAAACTCTTAAAAATCAAATGGAAGTGAAAAAAATTAATTTCCAGAGTTTTTAGTCCGAAATCGGCACCAACACCCACGTAGGGTCGGTACTACCGCCATGCACAGTAAAATCATGCATACGAACAGTAATTTCAGCACGAGTGTAAATCAAAAATTGATGGATGATTCAAAACTCGTGAAACTTTGTATGCACCTTCCTAAGAATGTCAGGAACCTATTCCAACCTTTAATCACAAGGATTGACGTCAAAGTTCCGAACTTTTTCAAAAATACCGAAGGTTGCACCAAAACCGGGTCAAAAAACAAAACTTCATCCTGAGCTTACTCATGGGGATTTAATAATCAAGATGATATTAGATGACCTCCCACATGTCCCAGCAAGCAAGAACACCAAAGAAATTGCTCTCAAATGACCAAGATCAAGATCTACCTCAAAATCTTCCTTCTCAACCCAAGAATCGGTTTCTTAAAGAAACTTGGATGATCAAGAAGAGGTTTGTATAGATGATTGGGATATGATCTACATAGAATACATCCATCAATCGTTCATCCTTAGTAGCACAAGATCAAGCAAGAAAGAAACCACAAGAAAAGATCAAGAGTAAAGTAAGAAGAAGATCAAAACTTAAGGCAAAAACTTGAGCACAAATTTGATCTTTATTTCAGAGTAAGAAGGATGATTACAAAGCCTCTCACTTGAGGGCAAAGCTCTCAAAGAGCACTCACACACCCATACAAGAACACCAAAATCTTGTGGGAAACCCAAACCTCTCTAGTGACTAAGTCTAAGGTTTTAAGAATCTCCTTCCACTACATCTCCTTATACAGTAGAGGCAACCGAACCCTAAACTTAGACACTACAAGTGGATACCATCCACATATACATGGGCTTACCTGAAACCCAACAATCTTAAAAGGTTTTCCATTCACATAAGCACGCTTCTCAAAGCGGCCATTATATTGACGCCAAATCGGCTCCACAAATGAATTTGCGTCAAAACCCACTTTAGCGCGACCTAAACCACTTAAGCCACTGCCGCGGTTTTCCAAACCGCCTCAGTCGTCAGTATTTGACAAATTAATAATTTGCCTCAATGACCAGTCTTCCTTCTCCTCGAAGTATAGCACATGCTTCGACGCTTTTCACGTAGCCCTAATGACTTGTCGTCGAGCATCTCACGCGTTCGAACTCCCTCGAACAGTCCACTCTTGCAAGCGGGCCCAAGTTACTTGACCGCCACATGTCATTTTTCACTTCATCATGGTGGCACCGGCTTCCTTGACTGTTCTGGACCTCAAATCCTCCCAGAGCCTAGTCCCGATCCATACTGTTGCCAGGTATGTCCATCACTAGTGCTACATGCTCCAGTTTCTTGTCTTCCCAGCTTGCAACCACTACTTGGCCTCAATCATCTTCTGATGTCTCTTGACCGTTCTGGACCTCAGCTCTCCTAACCTAGTCCCGGTCTCGGCTTCGCCTCACATGACCTAGCCCTGAAATCCTGTAACTAACACAGACAAGCAAACCATCACATAGCAATGTTCACAATATATGTATTAATCACTATATAATGCAAACCATTAAGCACAAATTCACTGGAAATTCAGTACTACCGCCACACTGGGCCGGTAGTACCGTAAGTCCGGTACTACCGCTCCTGCACGGCCGGTAGTACTGTTCCACTGAACCAACTCGAGAGAACCCTCTCTGTAACATAACTACCGCCACTAGAGGCTAGAAGTACCGCACCCCTAGTACTACTGCTCTCAGATGGTCAGTACTACCACCTGTGTCTAATCCCAAAGAAAACAACTCTATGTAAAAAGACTACCGCTCCCAAGATCGGTAGCTCCGCAGAGCCGGCACTGCCGCCAACCCAGGCCAGTAGTGCCACCCTTGACCTGACAGCACCTCAAATTGCTTCAAATTAAAAATAAATTCAAACTTGAGCACCACATATTTAAACACTACCAATAACTCATCACAAACCTAGATAGATCTCGAACTTTTTTTAAAATAATATTTTTTTTATTCAAATTGCAAAAATATACCTCGATCTCAAAAAATTGCAAAAATATACCTCAGTCGCTCTCTGAATGGGTGACAGAGGCTACAGAGGCCTCTATCGCCCTCTGAATGAGCGATATTGGCACTTGTCGCCCTCTGAATGGGCGACATGTCCCCTTTCCTGTAGCCAGTTTGTAAAGAAAATCATAACTTTTTCATATAATCTCGGATGGAGATGAATTTTATATGAAAATTGTAGCTCTCGATGAGATCTACAACTTTGGTATACAATTTTTTTTATTTTAATCTATTTAAATGGCCAAAAACGAGATAGAAGTTTCAGATCTAGTTTAGATCTGATTTTTAGATCTGAACTTTCCATCCCATTTTTAGCCATCTAAATGGATTTAAATGAAAAAAAAATTGTATACCAAAGTTGTAGAGCTCATCGAGAGCTACAATTTTCATATAAAGTTCATCTCCATCCGAAATCATATAAAAAAGTTATGATTTTCTTTAGAAACTGGCTACAGGAAAGGGGACATGTCGCCTATTCAGAGGGCAACAAGTGCCAATATCGCCTATTCAGAGGGCGACAGAGGCCTCTGTAGCCCCTGTCGTCCATTCGGAGGGCGATGAAGGTATATTTTTATAATTTTTTGAGATCGAGATATATTTTTATAATTTAAATAAAAAATATATATTATTTAAAAAAATCGATAGATCTCTACATGATCTTTCAGTGCTTCTCACCCGTTGGTTTAATGTCCAGATAAGAACAGGATGTAGCCTGTAGGGCGACAGGACCCTTTTTTTCCTACAAACGGAGACAAGGAAAATATCTGCTAATCTAATCCAAAACCATGGAATGTAGCATCACGTAAACTTGCCAAGAACGCAAAACTTTTGAACACTTGAATCCTTTGCAGATAGACCAATTTGTACATGCTACAAACAACCATTGACAATGTACATACACGTGACAATACCCAATAACAACCATGTACATTTCTGCCCTTCCTCTCCTTTTGGATGCCAACTTTGCAGAGATATTGGTTGCGCTACGTACTACGGCCCCCCACAGCTCCGGCTAGCTTGCTGAGAGGAGGTTGTAACGCCTTCACCACGATGGTCATGTTCGGCCGGAAATCGGATTCATATTGCACGCACAACGCCGGCACCGCCGCCATCTGAAACACACACAAAATCTTTTAGCTTGTATGTTAATTATTGTGATTCATATCTAGCTTTTAAGAATAGATTTAGAGAGTTGTAATATAAGGAATTCTAAATGAATTATAATATGATTAGGATTCTTACTTTATTTTAGAGTGGATTCTAAATTCTCTTTAGAGGAGGACTAAAGGGGCTATATAAATCTATAAGGTGATCACGGAGGCCCCGAGCAACCAAGAAACCACAAACCAACTCATTCAAAGCAAGAGGTGCACGAGATGATTAGAAGTTAGGTTATTCTTTAGCGCTAGGTTCTTATATAAGGCAAAGATATGATGGTCCTAAAAGATTTTAGAGGATTGTGAGAGAGTAACAATCACTTGTACTCTTTTGAGTTTATGCTTAAAGAATTTATAGTCGACTTTGTCAAATTTTTCTCTCTCGTCGTGGTTGCTTCAACGTAATTATTTTGATTCTTTCTACAAAATTCATTTTATTCGTTTTTGAGACCGTGCACACTCATGTTGTATCTCACAAAAATGATTCGATACGGGGTTGTTGCATATAAAAAGGGATATCAGAGGCAAGACCAGATTAATCAGTTTTATGAGAAGCTCGGTAAAGCGTCAGGTAGCACAAAATCAAGATCAATATCAACGATGTGGAATCAAGTAGAGAAATTTGACACGCGGAGAAAATTTTGGTATGTAGCAATGTGTAGTGAATGATATACTTGTCCAGCAAGAATTAATCGTTGCTCTTGAAAGGAATAAATGGGAAAAGACATCCGTTGAAAACTGAAAGGTGTTGGAGTGAAAGGCTATCAATACAAACTGTTTATATTTCTCCGCTAAGGTAAAGTACTCAGTGATCAAGGATAATTCACCCAAGAAATTACGGAAAGAGTTAGAAGAATTACCGAAAGATGAAATTTCGGCGAGATCTCGTATTTTTGGAGAAATTCTGGATGAAATACAAAAATAAAAATTCAAATTCGGTTTTTTTTGCACCGAGATTTCCAAGATTTTGCCGAGAAATGTTGAGATTTAGGTGAAATTGAACTGAGCGAAGAATAGTCCAAAACACGTTGAACTTTTTTGACATTTTTTGTGGGTGGTCCTGACACATCACTAATGTTCTCATAAAAATTTACGAAGATGATCAAGTCTGAAAACTTTTAAAAAATTCGGACAGTGCTAATGTCCTGTTAAAATGCTGATCGACAAATTTGAACCGAATGAAAAATGAAACAAACCAAGTTAGAAAATTTTGAAATTTTTTTGCATGGTTCTGACGTATAACTAATATTCTCAGAAAAATTTTAGATGATGATAAATCTTGAGGAATTTTTAAAAATTCGGACAGTGATGATGTCCTAATAAAAGCCTTACCATCAAATTTCAACCGAACGAAAAATTCTTCAAATCACGTTAGAAAATTATGAAAAAAATTTAGATGATTCTGATGCATCAGTAATATTTCCCTAAAATTTTCTGATGGTGATAAATCCTGAGGAATTATAAAAAATCCTGATAGTGCTACTGTCGTGATAAAGCCTGATGATCAATACATAGATTTGCTTGAGCAACCAAAAAAGGTTTAGAATTTTTGAAACTTTCAGAGAAAGGTTCTAAGGCAATGCTTGATCTCTTATAAAAATTTTGGATCATGATCACACTCCAGTGAATTTATAAAATTCTTACAATGGTCTTATAAAGTTAGAAATTTCGCAAGTATTTTGACTGATATTTGGGTTTTGAAAGTTACAATTGGAAGCAATCGATATATATTGGCATCACAAATAATAGGCATGACTTAAGTACATGCATCTAGTAGTTGCTCAAGTCCTGAATGAATTAAACCATACATATATTGTGGGCACGTGAGCTTCATCAAGCCAAATACATTGTCAAACTCAGGATATGTAAATGCAACGACAACATTATCCTATTCTAAAATGTCATGTCAATTTTACCCATATATATAAGTAACACTCTATTTATGAATTGCTAAAGTAAATCATACAAGAGTAAACACATTTTCTGTCCGACGCTTCGACCCATCAGATTTCAAGTATTGGATATTGCTACCTATCCCAAATGTACAAACATTGGCATCCTTTCCCCCCAAACAATCAATCATCTTAATCCCTAACTATCTACACCGTTAATAATGACCATGCACCCTTAATCCCTAACTACCTACACCGTTAATAATGACCATGCACCAACCCTAACTTGCTTAGTCACATGAGAAGCTACTGAAGCTAACAAATCCGCTTAGTGAAAGCATTATTCCAGCATCAAATGAATAAATTTTGGACATATTTCCTGAAATCTTGCCGAGAAAAAAAAAGATTTCGTTACCTTTTTTAGTTGATTCGGGCGAAATCTCGAAGAAATGGACTGAGATCTCGATATATATCGCCGAGATTTGTCTTTCTCTTCACCGAAAATGGCGGAATATGGTCGAATCTCCACCGGACTTGGCCATAGATGACTGAGATCTCGAGGGACCTGCTCGGGGATGGACCGTATTGGATGGGAGAGGAAAGTGAATGAGTGAGTCCGTGAGTGAGAGGGTGTGACAGGAGTAGAGGTGGACGTCGTGCCGGGCTGGCCCGGCATGGGCCCATCGTGCTTCATGCCTGAACCGTCGGGCCACGACGGCCAGTCATGCCCGATGTGCCAGCCCGGCCCATTTGCACTATTGCGACGAAAGGAAAGGAGTGAGACGCATGGAGTTAAGGCAATAGACACAAATATTATGGAAAAAAACTAAAATTTATTTATTCTTGAACAGCTATAGAGAGCGAGGGAGATGTGTTGAATACGAGCGAGAGAGGGGACAATGGTGAGAAAGGGAGTGAGGGAGACAAGCGAGAGAGATTGAGAGAGACAGGTGAGAGAGGGAGAGATTGAGAGAGACGGATAAGAGAAAGAGCTGAGAGAGATTGAGATAGATGGGCGAGAGAGAGCAGCTTCTTTCACTATCTCTTAATCTCTCTCAACCCTCTCTCTCCTCTTGCCCGTCTCTCTCAAGTGTTGGCGGCGGGGGTTGTGTCCATACTGCTAGGTGCTGATAGCATCTAGGCCCCCTCAATTCCTATTATTCTGTTTCATTATAGTTTTGGTATTGATGACTAAGTTAATAATACTCAAGGCTTTGAAGAACATGTGCTGAAATCAATGATGAAGTAAGTTGGACTAACAAGATTAAGGTGTTCTGTTACTAGTTTATGACTTGGGAGATGATTCAAGTCAAAAAGCTAGGTTTATATTCAGTTTAGCTGTCTAAAGAGGGACTTTGCACAAGCTAGTGGATTGGATCATAAGGCAAAGACAAAACTAGATTTCTGGGACTAAAAGACACTTAGTTATTGACCTTTGAATCAAATTTTTTGGTATACAACGGACTAAAATTCAGCTATCCACTTCTTAAGTCTGTTGCATACACAGCATATCCTTTTAAGTCAAAAGATTCTTTGGTCCAGCATTAAAAATCTTCTGTGTCAAAACTCCTATCAAAAATATCTGCTCATCGGACCAAACATCTTGTTTTCATATTCTTTCGTCCTTGGTGAAAACTCCTTTTGAAAATCATCTGTCAACCAAGTGATTGTCTATGTATGATTGACCAAATAATTTGGTCTGGTATACATGTAAAAGTCACTCTTTTGTGACGGACCAAAAAATCTTCTCAGTTTTCCATCTACAGCGGACCAAATAATTTAGTCCGGCACTCTTTCTGTTTATAAGCCTTTTGCTGGACTAAACTTTGAAGTCCTATTTATTGAAACCTTAAATGGATATTCTTTCTCAGTCAAAAGGATTTTTGCTTTGATAACGGACCAAACATTCTTGCTTAACTATTTTAGTCCGTTGCTAAAGCAAATCGCTTGGATAAACTTATTTTTGTTGAAAAAAAGGGTCTTTGGCTACTGATCTTTGAAATTCCCATGTATGACGGACCAAATTATTTGATCCGACGTACATATATCTCTCTTATTCCTATGCCGGACCAAACTCTATGAAAAAAACCCATGTACAATGGACAAAAAAATTTGGTCCGTCGTAAATGTCTAAATTTGGTCCGTCATACACATGACCAGTATCGCTAGGTACTACTGCTTAGTCCGTTGTCAACGTATTTTTCTGATATCTCTGACATCTGACACGTCCAACGGCTACAGTAGCAGATGTAACAGCTATATTCATTCCAAATGGTTATATAAGCATTTCCTGAGACATCTACCATGATACAGAATGAACTCATTTACATTTTAGCATTGAAAATAGCTCTCATTCTCAAAAGGAGTCTGTGCTTCACTTTCAAACCAAAATTCTCAACATCTCTAAGTGTTTTAGCTCCAAGCCAAAGTTTAGCTGTGTGTTTTAGCTCCAAGCCAAAGTCTAGCTGTGTGATTTGCGAAGTGAACCAAAAGACAGAACTTGTGCAAAGTTTATTAATCTTAGATCTTAGACAGCTTGGAGGAAGTGAACAGTGCGATCTGTACAAAAGTGATTGTGGAAGGCCACTGTGATTGTGAGAGGTTCGAAACTCACCTCACTGGAGTAGTGAAAGAGTTACCTGAATGGTCATCAGAGCTACTGCGACTAGCTTTGGAGAAGTAATACTTCAGAAGAAGTGCTTCAACGTGGATTAAGAGTGCTTCAACGTGAATTTTTTTGGGTTCTAGGTTTGAGTCCACGCGGTGGCAGTTTTTTGCCCCATTTTTTTTTGGCGATTTTTGAGCAACCGGTTGGGCACAAAAACAGGTTGTGTGCCACAGGATTCGAACCTAGGACCCAAAAAAATTCAGCCCACCAACTTACTACCTAGTTGTACCAACTAAGCTAAGCTGCTTTGTTGTAAATTTTTACATATATTACTCCTAAATAGCATCATAATTGTTCACAAAAAAACTAGCGCCCAATTCAGGCCAAATAACATACAAGCCGATCAAAATAAGCGAAATTTCTGAAATTATTATAGCATTTTAATTTTTTCCCAAATTTTTTGATCTTACCAGAATTTCAAATCTCGTTCCGAACCAAAACCTGAGATCTCAGGCCAAGATTTACGAAATCTCGCTGGTTTATGTAACCATGCTTCCATCAAGACCGACTGCCCCTCCAAACTATGACCGCGAGGAAATCATCATATGCGCCGTGCGAGAATAACGACGCCAACACCATGCCGTCCCGCTTCCCACCGGTGCCGAACTCAACCTAGCAGTGGCAGGGTAGCTGCAACTCAACAGCTGCGTGTAACCCAGGCCAGAAGAGCCTACCAGTCCACAGTTCTACAATGCTACAGAACAGAGACCCGAGAAAACGTCGAGCCACAAGATAAAAACACAGCAAAAAGAGCAGATAAAATGCCCATCTCGAGCAGAATATAGTTGCTAACATATTAACCACCAGTCACGATTGTCATCACAAGAAGCCAAAACATTCAGCACAGTTGATAGGGTTTAACAACATCCAGAGACAACAGCAGAATGTCTGACACAACGATGGATCTAATCAGTCCATCAAACTGACAAGCGACGCTCTAGTTCTTGATCTTCTTCTTGGGCCTCAGCTGAAAGGAACGAGGTTGGAAATTTTCATTAGATCCGAAGATTGAATATCAAAAGTCTAGGCATTATGGCAGCTAAAGTTGTGGAGTTGTGCTATTATCTGCCAGTAAAAAACTTCGTCAGGAATTCCCACTACAAGCTAGTAGACAACAAAATTGCATATATGGCAGTAAATACAGACCATAAATACAGAACATATTATAAATCCTATAGACATCCAAACATGGAAAAGTACAATCCTGAAATCAAAACACGCAACTTTGCAACTTTAATCTAATTCAATATGGCCTCATTTGGTACAATGCTTTAACTAAAGTAGACAGTGCTGACTACACTACATAACAAAAACAAGCTTTAAGAATTACATCTGTTAAGATTGCACAATGCCATGAACAAATAAAAGTATAATGCTACCCTAGATATGAGTATGACACTCGATAATGAAGCTCACCTGGTTGCTGTGACCACATTTCTTCTTGCGGCAGTTGACAGCCCTGGGGTGCAGGCGTGCATAGCACCTGTAGACAAATCGTAAAACATCATGTGAAAGTCAGAAAAGTTGCTATGCCAAATAAAGCATGCCTCAGAAATCACAAGTTTAGCACACAAGGTTAATTCACGCATGATTTAAAACCAAAAAATAGCATTATTCACAGGATGTAGACATGCAAAAAGGTGATTAAAACGAAGAAAGCAAGCACCAAAGAATTGCACTAAAACACAGAGAAGCAAATTGGCAGGTCAGACAGAAAGTATGCCTCAAAAATTTAGCTCATAAGGTCACTTCGCACATCTAATTGATTCATCACTCCTGCCAATTAAAACACCCTCTCCACATAAACAGACAAAAACAACTGAACTCAGGATGTATAGATGCAAAAAGGGCAAATAAAAAGAAGGAAACAAGCTCCAGACTTGCAGTAAATCAGACAGATAGTATGCCTCAAAACTTTAGTCCATAAGGTCGCTTCACACATCTAATTGGTTTTCATCACTCCTGCCAGTTAAAAAGAGATCTCCCTCCATACAAATAAACAAAAATAACCGAACTCAGGCACTCATGAAGTCATGATCAGTATATCAATACATCTCAAAAACCTAGCAACAACCAGCAAAATTACATTGCAGCAGAAATGCCAATTGAATAGTAAAATTCCAAATTCTCACAGATACAGCTGAAGCTACTCAACAAGACCTACAATAAAGAAATTTCCCTCTTTCTCTTTATCCTTTATTTCTATGGATCAAACATCTTTTATGGAAGAAAAAAATGGATTTAGTTCATATTCGCGAAGCCCTAGATTTTTGGAACAATTGCATTGGGGGCTCTCAGTAAAGGCCAAAGTTTTCCACGTGAGAAGATCCATCAGAAGAGATACCCCCCTCCCTTTAAACGATGCTCCCCAATCTCGCTGCATCCTTCTATCTCAACTTTTGATGAAGAACAAAAACTAGGGAATATTAATTTCCGTAATAGTTCTTCACCAAAAGAAACGGACTTCACGAGGAACCACCGAGAGTACAGAGCATAAAGGAGGAAGGGAGATTAAACTTTCTCCGGTCTTCAAATTCGGTGTGGTTAAAGCAAGTGTAGTCATCATCGAGCCAATAAATGGTTGTAGCAAATATGAACAGCAAAAAAGTGTTGGACCTACGAGAAAATGCGAGAATCTATTGGAAGAAGCCGCATGTCCATAGGTCCTCAGATCTAATATCGCATCTCTTCAGAAAAGAGCTTCGGGTCCACTTAATGGCGACCCAAGCGTTAATCTTTTAACCTAGAAGAGTGCACCAAAAAGGGTATAATCCTAGAAAAAAATATCAAGATAAAAAGAAAAGAAATCTACTCCGAGAACTCGTAGGACGTTCTTCCTCCTCTGATTAATGCAGTTGTATATATACCAAGATAGATGACACACGACAAGGGCTCGCGATAGCCAACAAAATCATTAACACGCCGCTATCTATATTCAATGGCCTAATGAAAATCGAAGTCACTATGCGAACTACAGAAGAGCATAGACGGAGGTATTGCGTAGGTGGTTGCTTACTTGCGGCAGATCATCTTTTCCTGGTTGTACTTGCGGGCGAGCGCCTGCAGCGATGGCTCGATGATGCCTCCGCGGAGCCTGAGGACGAGGTGGAGCGTCGACTCCTTCTGGATGTTGTAGTCCGCCAAGGTGCGTCCGTCCTCCAGCTGCTTCCCGGCGAAGATCAGCCGCTGCTGATCCGGCGGGATCCCTGCGTAAGGAAACATACCCAGCTTAGCTACGGCCTTACGGGCAAATCTTGTCACAGAAGGAAAAACTCCCCTAAGAACGAAGGAAGAAACAAGAACGTAGGAGAAGAATAAGCGAGGTGCGTGCCAACCTTCCTTGTCCTGGATCTTGGCCTTGACATTGTCGATGGTATCGCTGCTCTCCACCTCGAGGGTGATGGTCTTCCCCGTCAGCGTCTTCACGAAGATCTGCATCTTGCCCTCCTCTCCTCTCCTCCCCTCGCAACGGCGGCGGCGGATGCGTGTGAGGGTGCGGCGTTTTATAGGAGTCGAGGCGGCCTAGGGTTTGATCTGAAGGGGAGGAGAGCGTGGCGAGTGGGCTGGGCTGGTGAAATGGGCTCTAGAACAGGACCATGTCCGGAATGGTTTGCTTGGTTGGACTGGCCCATGTTCTCCTCTCACACTCTCACCTCTGTGCATTTCTTTCTCATTCAAGGCCCAGACGCCAACACAAAAACAGGAATTTTTTTATTTAATAATTATTTTTAATCGTTTTTTCGAAAATAATCGGTCGAGTAGAAAAATTACAGAATTAGGAACCCGTCGCATGTCCCATATAGGAGCAATATGTGCCAGCCTAACGGCCCAATTAATAGCACCCACAGATCGCCGCATATACGGGCGACCAGTGGGCTTTTTAAGGCCTGCGACGCTCCAGAGACTCATTCGGCAACCGAGGGAGGAGAGTAGAGGCGAAGAGAGGAGGAGAAGAAGAGAAGAGGGGAAGAAAAGGGAAGCCAAAAAAATCGAGGTAAATTTTGGAATTTTTTTGTAGAGGTAAATTTAGGAATTGTTTTAGAGGTTGTGTAGTATTTAGAAATTTAATGTAGCATTTAATATTTAGAAATTTATTGTAGTATTTAGAAATTTTAGGATTGTGTAGTATTTAGAAATTTTAGGATTGTGTAGTGTTTAGAAATTTAATGTATCAGTTAATATTTAGAAGTTTAATGTAGTATTTAGTATTTAGAAATTTCAGGATTGTGTAGTATTTAGTATGTACAAATTTAATGTGGTATTTAGTATCTAGAAATTTAATACAGTAGAAATATTAGGCAATATTTAGAAATTTAATTTAGTAGGGCTGTGTAGTAGTAATTTTATTATGCAAATAATGTATTAGGCAATATATACAAATGTAATGTGGTATACATTTAATATTAGGCCGTATGGTAGGCATAGCGAATTACTTATTTATAGTCGAATGACTTATTTATAGTCGAATTTTTTAGTACGATCAATATACGTTTTGTCTATTGTATTTTAGAGTTATATTTTCGTCCGACGTTGCAGCATGTCGGAGAAATTGTATTTTCAAATATTTTAGGGAGATGGAGAGATAGCACAGGGGGCGGATGGGGTGGATTTGTCATCATTTTCAAGAGTCGTACAGGGCATATCTAGACCGAGCGATAGAACATGCAGGGATTTGTTGGGTGGATGTATCGGATGTTCAATTTGGATGCCCAGACTGTTCGGTTGCGGGTCAGAGCAGTAGTAAGCCGTGCGCAACACTGTTTTTTATGGAGAGTTGATTCCTATTAACGCGACATCAACATGAAGGAGCTATGTTGGTTTTGCCGTAGAACGGGGTTGGCTGCTCATGTTGTTGGTACAGTGCTACCCGGTGTCGCAAGTTCGTGATGTCAGGGTAGATATTACGGGGGATGGGAAGTCAAATATGGAAGGATGCGAAGATGAAGGTGGCGAGGAGCCTAGAGACGAGGAACACGAGACTGGCGGTGTGCGAGGGGATAGGGGGGGCGAGGAGACAATGGTGGAGGCGCGAGGGGTGGCCGACGAGGGAGAGGAGATGGAGGACATAGTTCACCTGATGGAGGAGGAGGACCGTGCGGATGAGGAAATCCCTGATGGCGAACACTCCGACGAGGAGGACAATGCTCTTGAGGTGCCTATCCTTGGTGCGTTGACTAATTACAATTTCGAAGACCTAACAATGAATGAAGAGAACATTGATGCATGGGAGTATCATGAGAACGAGGTCACGCAGGGGGCTATATATAAAGACAAGGAGGTTGTGATGGATGCGGTGAAGTACTGAGCAATGTCTCTTCGACGGTAATTCAGGGTAGTGAAGTCCAGCAAAAAGGAGTACGACGTGAAGTGCATAGTTGATTCGTGCCCATGGCGGGTGCATGCATACAAGGGGAAGTGGAAGGACTATTGGAAATGCTCTATAGTGATTGAGCATAACTGTGAACTGGAAGAAGCGGAGCAGGGACACCGCAATCTATCGTCCACTTGGGTGGCAAATGTGTTTTATGGTCAGATCGTGGACAATACGCATCTGCAGCCTCGATCTATTATCACAGCCGTGGAGGAGAGGTTTCAGTACAAGATTAGCTACGGAAAAGCATGGAGAGTGAAAAGGACAGCTCTACAAATACGGTTCGGGATGTACGAGGCTTCCTACGAGAATATTCCCCACTTGCTCAGGGCAATAGCATGTAGGAATCCCGGTACATCCATCGACCTTGCGGAGTTTCCTGCGGAGGGTTTGTGTGCGGGTAAGTGGGTCTTGCAGCGTGCCTTCTTCACCCTCAGCGCATGCATAAATGTGTTCCGGCACTGTCGCCCGGTCATTTGCATGGACGGCACATTCCTCAAAGGAAAGTATAAGGGCCAGATTTTAGCAGCGATCGCGGTGGATGCCAACAACCAGGTTCTACCGGTTGCATTGGCCTTCATGGAGGGGGAAAACAAGGACAGCTGGTACTGGTTCCTTCAAAGAGTCAAGCTGGCAGTTGTTCAGGACAGGCCTGATGTTTGTTTCATCCATGACCGACATGCAGGGCTGCTAAGGGCGATCGTGGATATGCAACAAGGGTCCAACATCGTGGGAGCAGCAAAGTGGCCAGACTTGAAGAGCAGGTGGTGCATGAGGCACATGGGTGCCAATTTTTTCGTCAGTTCAGGAACAGGGAGCTTATGAACATGTTCAAGCGGCTGTGCAAACAGAACCAACGGAGGAAGTTCGACGCGCTTTGGAGGACGTTGGATGAACTAACGAAGAAACAATCAATGAATCCAAGCGATACCACTAGTTCATCATGGAACCCGATGGTCTACCACGAACAAGGAGAGGACCCCACAGCCTTGTGTGCGCTCCCGATCGACGCCCCAAACTTTCGGCGTAGGCCGGGGACCAGCATAAAGAGTTTCACCGACTGGATACGACACGAGCCTTTGGAGAAATGGTCACTTCTGCATGACGAGGGCAGTTTGCGTTATGGAGTCATGACAACGAACCTGGCGAAGATTTACAACTGGGTAATGAAAGACACCAGATGCTTTCCATTGATGAGTATAGTTGAAGGTGTGTTACTAGGGACACAAAGATATTTCATTGAGCGATACAAAAACTCTGTAGCATGTATGTCAGACAATCGACTGTTGTACTCAATGGTTGTATCTACGTATATGTCCAAGAAAACAAGAAAGGCACAAACACATCGGGTGACACCGGAGAGTGGCGTGGAACGAAGGTACCACGTGCACTGCGGTGACCGAGGTCGCAGAGGTGCCCATCGGGAGAGGACTTCCCATCTGTGCATACTCCGAGCAGCTGACTGCGAGTGCTCCTGCCAGAAACCACGCCTGCTGCACTTGCCGTGCTCACACGTCATTGCCGCAGCCGTCGAGACACATCAATCATGTCGTCCGTACATCTCCCCCTATTACTACAAGCAAAGTGTTCTCAACACGTGGCATCACGAGGTGTATGGATACCGAGTGGATGGATCGTTCACAACAGCCCGCTCTCCAGTGCATCGATGGGTACCGGACATCCAAATGTTGAAGAAGAAGGTCGGGTATCGAAGGACACGGCGTATTCGGAACGATATGTACGAGTCTGAAGCGCGTCGTAATTGCAGATAATGTAATTTTCGATGTTGTTCCCATCGTTTAATTTACGATGTACCAGTTTACTGTTATTCTCATCATGTAATTTTCGATGTACCAATTAATTGTTGTTCGCATCATGTAATTTACGATGTACTAGTTAATTGTTATGCGGGTAATGTAACTTTTGATATACCAGTTAATTGTTGCTCCCATCATGTAATTTTCGATGTACCAGTTAGTTGTTGCTCCCATCATGTAATTTTCGACATAGTGTGCTTCATCGAACATATGTTCATCTTTAGTATGTTTGTAACATGAGATTTTTTTAGCTTTCTCGACTTCCGTTGTATTGTTTGTTAAATATGCTATATTTCGTTATTTTGCATTTCATTTTGTGTACACGTTTAATTACTGACAAATTTGTTGTATTTGATTTGTAACAGGTGACGATGGCGCGATCTTACCCTGAGCTGCTAGACGCGATCGTGGATGCGACCCACAGGTCTAGGTACTCCTCAGAGGAGAACCGATAGCTAGGGACACTGCGGCCTCGGATGCCCAACGAGCTACTTTGCATTGACCCACGCTGACTTTTACGGTAAGCTGCCGACGCTTGCACTCTTTTATGTACATGTACTTACCTGTAAATGTAATTTTAACAACGCAATACACTACATACAGGTTGTGAGCGGCTAGCTTACTTCCTCTCTATAGGATGGTAGAGCAGGTCACTGCCCTCGTTAGAGGGCAGGCAGGTCCCACGGTTCGGGTGCGACCGATCCCTGCTGGTCGCACTCGTCGACCGGTGGAGACCGGAGACGCACACGTTCCACCTTTCCTATAGAGAGATGGCTCCGACGCTGCAGGACGTGTCCTACCTCCTAGGACTCCCGTGTGTGGGTCCTGCAGTTGTGCCGCATGACGTCTCCGTGACGTGGCATGCGGAGTTGTCCGCGCGGTTCGCCGAGGTGCAGCGACTCGGACCGACGAAGGCGTGGCTGCTTCAGTTCACGGTTAGTACCTCTTTCATTGCAAGTTAACAAAGAAGCTAAGTTGCTGATAATATTTGTACCAAATGCTACAGGCTGAGCTGATCCACCCGCACACCGAGGAGGAGGACGTGGCCCGCCATCTGGAGGCATACCTCCTGTTGCTGTTCGGTTGGGTGATGTTCCCGTCCTCCCACGAGAACACGGTGGACCGGCACCTGATCGAGTACGCCCAGTACATAGTTGACACCCCGGAGGATGAGGTAACACATTCCGTTGAAATCTCTTCTGTGCATGATACGTCTAACTTTCTCATTGTAAATAGTTGGTGCAGTGGTCGTGGGCCTCTGCTGTGCTTGCGGCGACGTCTGAGGCATGCGGCGACGCCGTCTCTCAGCGAACAGGGGCGGCGATGTCGGGTTGCGTCCTACTCCTTCAGTTGTGGTCCTGGGAGCGCTTCTCCGTCGGCAGGCCTACTGTTGATAGGGGTGAAAATGGGTCGGATACGGGCGGATATTGCTCTTCTCATATCCTAACCCATATTTTTTTCGAATTCGAAACCGGATACGGATACGGATTCGGGATATTTGAGATACGGATACGGAACGGATATGTGACGGATTCGAGCCGGAAACGGATAAAGATATACGGATAATGCACGCATATATAGAGTAATATATATTGAATTAAAACCATACGAGTACATGACTATAGTAACAAATTATATATCAATTAAATTCAACACATATCGTAGAAAGAATATGCTATTTGAGGATCAATAGAACCAACTATTTGTTAATATAAATGGGCTGAAATGGAAAAAATGATGAAAATGGGCTGGGCCTTGCTGATATCCGAATAGGAAAATCCGAATATCCGATGCGATATTCGAATAGGGAAAATCCGGATATCTGGATCTCGTCCCGTATTTACCGGATATTGGATGCTCCGGATCCGATCCCGAATCCGGATTCAAGTATCCGGATCTGGTCCCGGATCCGACCGAATAGTAAAATCCGGTCCCGGATCCGGTCCCAGATCGGGTGGGAGATATCCGACCCATTTTCATCCCTAGCTGTTGACACCGCGTCGTACCCACAGGACCTGTACGGAGAGGACCCAATTGACTGGCCCACCACGGGCCACTACTTGGTCCGACAACAGGTATGCTCCCTCGTATCTTTTTCCCCACTTACGCACTTTCATAACATCCACCATTTTTTATTTCTCGCAGCGGGCGTACGCGCACCGACAGGTGAGGAGGTCCTACCCCGAGTTCGTTCTGGAGTTCAACCACCTCCACGACGAGGATGTGCGGTGGACGCCATAAAACGCGTACAACGTCCACGCCCGAGCACCTTACGGGGTCTCCGTGCTTTGCACGCGAGATGAGCCATTCTGGCTCACCCGTAAGGTTCTCGTCTTCGACCTGTGAGTCGAGGAGTACTCACCACACCGAGTGCTGCGACAGTTCGGCCTGTTCCAGTCTTTTCCCTTACCACCTCATCACGTTGTCGCACATGGCGCTCACAGGTATGTCTCTTGAGCTGAGTACTTAGCATTTCTGCAGAATGGATGTTGTATGTATTTCCTGTTTTTGCATTGCAGGATGACCCGGATGGGTGCTGCAGCGGGCACTCAGTTCGCGCATCGCATGTAGCCATGGGCGGTGCAGTGGGATGCTGCACTCGACGACAAAGTCATCAAGACCCGGCCGTACGACTATGACATGTACAATGAGGACATGGAGTGGGATGTTGTATGTCGCACGGCATGCATCGGTGTCGGACATGTACCCTTCACAGATGTCCCAGAGGGATAGCTCCGCGGTAAGTGTCACAATCGAAGCTACATGGGTACGTCTTTTCATGTAGATTACTTAATATCAATCCGGCTTTACATGCAGGCACATCTTACAGGGGAGGTGGAGATGGAGGCTACGTCCATATTGGCGCGCCTCCGGGCGAGCATATAGATGACCACCGCTGGAGATGAGGCAGTTTGGGAGCGGGTCCTCGATAGGGCGAGGCAGTTGGGTCGCCAGGCCACCTACCGGGGGCGCGTAGACGTCGGCGGATGCAGCGCACCACGTCCCCGTGGGCCAGCTCCTCGCCCTACCCCGGAGTTTCTCGTTATGCTCCCACGCAGCAGTAATGGGGACAGTGGGCTGGCGAGGGGCCTTCATCGTCTCGCACCCCACCAGGACCCCAGGGTGGTTTCGACAACCCTGCGTATGACGAGTTCGACCTGGAGCCGTACCTGTCGATCGACTACCTCGACCCCTCTCAGCTCTCGGTAGCACCGCTTCAGGACACGACCGGGTCGCCGCCACACCACTCTACCCCTGCGCCGCAGGGTCGGCCTAGGAGGGACGTCCGTCCGCCATCGCCACTCACGTACCCCACGGGCCAGATCAGGAAGCGTGGCCGTCATTGACTTGTTGTACAGATGTATTTTTGTAATGCCTTTACGTTCAACACCATATTGTATAACTGTCTGAAGTAGTAACATGAGTGCCTTATCACTTTAAATTGTGAACATCCACGTATGTTTTATTAATTGTGTTGTCATCGCTTTTACTTTCTTACACGATGTGACAACACACCACCGGTCATAACGGTTGGAGAGGCTGGCATTAACGGCCATTAACGGCTGGGTGCACCTATCGCCCTACATAAGGGTGATCGCCTCTAATTAGGGCGATCATCCTAATATGGGACAAACTACCGTTAAATACTATCAAGGGCATACTACCCGAGGTAAATATCGGCAGTATTTTGGGCGATCGTCCAAATATGGGGCGATCGCTCCATACCCTGGCGATATCTACCCTTTATAACATTCGTTCCCGCTCACGGTCTCGCAAAGGCAACAGCGAAAGAGGAAGAAAGAAAATAATAAGTAGAGGATCAATCGGAAATGCCGAGGCGTGCAAGTGGAAAGGGAAACGGGAAAGCAAAAAAAGAAGAAAGTGCATGCCTGCGCAATTTAGCATATGTAAGTTCAAGCTCCATTAGTTTTGGTGATTGGTTTAATATTAATATTTAATCATTGTTTAATGACAAATCTAATCATTATGAGACTAACATGTTTAATTGAGCTTTATTCTTATTAGTCTCATATTTGGATTGAAAATGGAAAACCTAAGGTATGCACTTGTATTCACTCTATTGACTTAATGCATACTTAGGATTCAAGTTAAAGTATGAACTCTTCCATTGCTTTAGTCCAAATATGTGCATTATGTTCCTAATTCATATACTACATGAATGCACACATCTAGGGGGAGTTTATAATTTAACTTGTTGTTTCAAAAGTATTGATCCATGTCTTATTGCTAAATAACATATAAAGGATCAAGACTTTGAAACAATCATTTGAGTATATGAAACTTGTGTAGTTATATATATACTCATATCAATTTAAATGAAATTTAAATTGAGTTCGATTGTCTTTCAATCAATAAAAGGACATTTCATCATGTGTTGATGGTGTTCCTTGTTGATTAAAGACAAGCGAAAAGTTCTTGAGTATAATGAAGCATTAGTTGCATCAAAGTACTCAAGACAACAATTAATCATTCAAATTGATTTGGGTTGTGCACAATCGATCTTGGAGGCATCCATTATGTGTTAATGGAGTGCGGTGAAGATTGAGACAACCGTATTTGTTGGACTAACAATCTTCTACGAGTTGTGAAGTAGGTTGAGTCCAAGATAATGAAGATTCGGGAAGAAGAAGAAGTCATCATGTGTTGATGAGCTTCAAGAGTTGATCCCGAAGTAAAGAGAAGAGCTAGAAGGTTCATCATGTGTTGATGACCAAGAAGAAGAAGAGGTGATCCTGGAGAGAAGATGATTAGAAATCATAAAAGCTCCAAGTGGATCGCTAGAGGCAAAGGTATAACTAGCTAGGGCTAAGGATGTGTTCCTAGTCTTTTACCGGTCTCGGTGTTTGGATAGGAGACCGAGTTGCTAGTTAGGTTGCCGTACTATTAAGAGGGGTTGAGTCTTTTAGCTTGAGCTTCATCATGTGTTGATGAACTCGGTCCGGTTCACTCTAGTTCACTCTCTTGGTTTGGTTTTTGCATTGAGCTAACCATTTGGCATGTTTTGCAAATGGGTGAAGCTCGTGCGTTGGATTTTGCATGAGCTAAGTATTTGCATGTGTTGCAAATAAGAGAGCCCATGCTTGCTTCTTGATTGAATCTTATTTGGTTTGGTTTTTGCATGAAGCAATGGATTTGCATGTGTTGCAAAATGAGAAATAGCTTATGCAATATTGTTTATGTGGTCATTGCTTGTAGCTAAGTTTTGCATGTATTGCAAAAGGAGAGAGCTCAAGCAATTTGGTTTAAAGTGGTTGCATGGAGCTAGAGATTTGCATGTGTTGCAAATAGAGAGCTCATGCACTTGAGTTTGTTGTGGTTGTTTGCATGGTGCTAGAGATTTGCATGTGTTGCAAATAGAGAGCTCATGCTTTGGTGTTTTAGCTTGTGATTGGGTCATGTGTTGATCATCACAAGGCTAAGCTTGGTTTAGTTGCAAAATGTGTTTTTGCAAAGTGTTGACTTGTTATTTGCAAATGTGTTTTGCAAATAAGCTGGAAGTTATGAGGTTCGATCCTAGAGCATGTGTTGGCATTTTCAAATGTGTTTTGCAAAGTGTCGGGATCATGTGTTGATCCTTACATGGCTAAGAGGATTGATCTTATAGGTTCGTGGTTTATTTGCGAATGTGTTTTGCAAATAAGCTGGAGGTTTTATTTGCAAATGAACTTGAGATTATGGGTTTCGATCCTAGAGTATGTGAATAGGGTTTGCAAATGTGTTTTGCAAATTGACTTGATCATGTGTTGATCATCACAGGGCTAAGAGGATTGATCTCATAAGTTCTTGGTTTATTCGCAAATGTGTTTTGCAAATAAGTTGTGCTTAATGAGATTCTTTGGAGTATGTGATTAACATGTGCAAATGTGTTTTGCATAATGTTGTGATCATGTGTTGATCCTCACATAGCTCAAAGAATAAATCTTTAATGGTTTGGAGAAAAGTTTTTGTGAAAAACCGTGTTTTCTCCTTATGGCCAGTCATACCGCCCATGTAGGGTCGGTAGCACCGCCTGGCCGGTAGTACAGCTTTTGGGAGCATGTACTGCAGGTCGGTCCGGTGCTACCGCCCCTCTAGCCGGTGTGGAAATTCCAGAGAGAGATGTTTTTGGGCGGATTGGCGGTCCAGTGCTACCGCCCATGGTAGGCCGATAGCACCAGAGGTCCGGTGCTACCGCTCCTCTCGCCGGTGTGAAAAATCCAGAGGGGGTGTTTTTGTGTTCGGCTTGGGTCCGGTGCTACCGGGGTGAAGGCCGATGCTACCGCCCGAGTGGTAGCACCGCTCCTAGTTGGCCGGTGCTACCGAAAACCCTGCAACGGCTAGTTTTGTAGCCGTTGGCGAGGAGGCTGGTGCTACCGGTCCCAGTAGGGCGGTAGCACCGGGTTTGCTGAGTTTTTTTAGATTTCGCATCCAACGGCTAGTTTTGGCTTGGAGGCTATAAAAGGCGGCCTTGGGGAGCAAGGGTTTAGGTTGTTACTGTTGCTAGAGCATTTGGGTGTTTGTAGGAGTTGAGTGTATGTGTTGCCCTCTTCTATTTGCTTCTTGATCTAAGGGTGAGCCCTAATTGCATGTGTTGCAATTAGGAAGTGGATTGGGAGCCTCTTGTGCATGTGTTGCACTTGAGGAGGATCCTAGTGCATGTGTTGCACTTAGGAGGTCACCGGAAGTGCATGTGTTGCACTAGATGAAGTTCAAGCGGAAGGGTTGGCTTGTTACTCTTGGTGTTCTTGACACCTAGGCGGCGTAAGTGACGTCGTCTTGTGGGAGCTCTCAACGGAGGTTGTGAGAAGCTCTGGCAAAGTTTGTGAAGGTTGGAGCTCGTCTACCCGGGAGGGAAAATGAGCTACCACTAGTGGATTCGAGGTGGGTTCTCAATTCGTGGAGCCGGTCCAATGTGTTTGGGCTAACCTCAACGTGGACTAGGGGAGACCGGCAAGTCTCCGAACACCACGGTAACAAGTATCGTGTCTCTTGTGCTTGCATTGAATTCGTTATTTATATTCAAGCAATTTATATTCATAGAATTAAATTGATTGATTGCTTGTTTCTAGGATTGCAATTTTTGTTAGAGACATAATTAGTTAAGTGCACATAGTGAGCCTAGTCGATTTAGGCTTTGATTGTCAAAACCTTAGTTTATCGCTTCCGTATTATTTATTGTTAAGGTTTTGGCATAAGGATATTTAGGGGTGAATTGCTTTGTAGAAATTAGTAGAGCGAGAGATTTTTAAAAGCCTCCTATTCACCCCCCTCTAGTCGGCATCCTCGACCTTACAGCATACCAAGATCTCTTCCTACCTCGTGGAGCTGTAGCACCGATGTGTATGTGCGAAGATCCTTGCAGGCTTGTTCACTCTTCAGAAATTCCAACTTGGAGGAGGAGGTATTGGAAGTGCCACAACTACGCCTTCGATCCGCCGGAGAAGAGCCTGAAGGATCGTCAGATGGTAACAATCTTACGTGTTACGTAAGATTTGTACATGAAACTTTGCTAATTTATGTTTCATGCAGTCACCTCCGCTACTGTGTGAATTTGAGCAGTGGTTTGATATGGAGATCAACCCGGAAGACCAAAGGCTCCTTGATCAAGCTAACCGGCAGGAGGAGTTCACGCAGCAGCTTCAAGAGCAGCGTCATGCCGCACGCGAGGAGGCACGTAGAAAGCAAGCGGAGGAGAAGGAGGCCGAGAGAGAGAGAGGAAATGAGAGGGCACATCGTGCCAAAGAAGCCCCACCGGAGGCATAGGCGAAGGGGAAGTGGCCTCGAAGCACTCAGTAGACGTCTAGTTTTAACTATTATTTTTCTTGTTCGTGGTACTCCTTTCAGTTTTAAGCCGTAATAAAGAGTGTGGCCTACCTTATTTTCTACAATAACTTCTGATTTGTGAATCGACCGCTCTCTAATCTCCCTCTCACCCTCGTTTTGCAATACTTAGGGTTATTGCACTAATACAATTTAGATGCAAAGCATGGTGTAAATAAAATATTTTTCCACCATATGGTAGTGCATATATCAAAGAGCAAATCTGGCCCGTTCTCCCTACAAAATACATTTAAACATGATATTTCACGAGCTGTCGAAAAGTCTTAAGCGTTTCATTGTTGCCTCGACCATAATACTTAGGGTTATTGCACTAGTAGAATTAACATGCAAAGCAAGGTGTAAATAAAATATTTTTCCACCATATGGTAGTGCATATATCAAAGAGCAAATCTGGCCCGTTCTCCCTAAAAATTACATTTAAACATGATATTTCACAGGATGTCGAAAAGACTTAAGTGTTTCATGCAAGTGAGGCTACTTATAGTCATTTGGTCTATTCAACTGAGTTTATTTCTAAATATTTTTGAAAAAATGGGACACCTAACACCCTACGAACAAGTGATATTTATTTCAGGATTTCTCGAGCCATGGTTTGTATAGTTTCTTCATAATACACTAAATGGTCTTTAAGTAAAATTGATTTATACAATTTAAATTTGCATGGAACATAGTACTTTTCATAACATAATCTAAATCCTTATATATTAATAAAATTTTGAAATTTATCTTGTTCTAATTGGACCTTCCTAGTAATGCGGCTGCCCCTAATCGCCTGTTGGTCGGTATCGACATTTAACGGTAGTTCTCGATATTTTAATAGCACTAATATACCATACGCGTGGGATCAGTGTGCGGCGCACGTCGGATGTAGTCGGGCGCGGCGGTAGCGTGTGTGTGACTGAGGACATTTAACTTATGGTATATTTTGGCCAATAGATATAAAATATTACAGTAAATCAATACTAAGAGGTATAAAAAATTTAAAGATTAGTGCTTTTAACTTATGGTATAGGGTACCGACTGTCCTCTGGCCATTTTCGCTATTTTTTCTATTGATTATTCTCGAAAAAAATTGAAATTAATATTACAAAAAAATTGAGAGGTGGGCTGTCACCCCTGTATCGGGCGATTTTTGCCCCTGCCGTTACTTCACAGCAGAGAGCCGTGAAGGCTGGCACCTATCACCCGTATATGGGGCGATCGCCCGTATATACAGGCGACGAGAGCCCATTTTCGCAATTTTTTTTTATCTAAAGACTATTTTGAAATAATGAATAAAAATAAATATTAAAGAAAAAAATTCTCAAAAACAGAACATCCTCCCAAAAAAATTCAAGAACAGAAGATGGGTAAAAATGTTTTTAGATTTTTTTGATAAAAAAAACAAGATAGGACTCTCAAAAAAGAAGGATGCATAGATTTTTTTTAAAGCTAATGTTTATAGGGGCCGCCGACTTAAAGCTGTTTTTAGATTTAATTTCATTGAATTATGGTAGAAGTGCAATGTAAAACAAAAGCCAGAAGGAGATTTGCTACATAGCGGGACTATAGGAGATGGCGGGCTGCCGGCTTAAAGCTGGACACATCAGGCCCCTCCCGCTGAATTGAGATTTGTGACTCCAATTTAATCAGTTGCACATGAACCGTTAAATTAAAAAACGATAATATAGATTTTTTGAGAATACTATTTAAAAATAGTGTTGAATGATCTGAATCGTTCGGTAGTTTGATCGGAAGACCTTAACATATAGAGACGGCTTAAGTTGCTATCACGATAGGGACCGCACGTTATCCCTATCCCCTTCCCGCTAGCAATAGTTTGGGAAATGCCGAAAAACCTGAGCTCGCCGGGGGGGGGCAACTTGTAAGCGATTTGAGTTGACTTAGGGGCTGTTTGGGGGAGCTGTGCTTCAGTTTTGGGCCAGAAATCCCCCCAAACAGCATGTCTGCAAAGCAGTTTGGAAGTTAAGCCATAGCAAAAGCATCCCAAAAGCTGCAGCCACTGGAGAGGAGCTTTTCAGCTGTGGCTTCGCTCGACCACCTCCCACCTCGCTCGCTCCACCTCCCTCCTCGTCGCCCGTCCTGGTCAGTCGCTGCTTCTTTGCTATCTCCGCGGCCCCGCCTCGTCGACTTCGCCCTAAAAGCTACAACTGCAACAGCAAGTTTGCCAAACGGTATAACAAGAAAAACCACAGTCAATAGCTACAGCTGCTTTACAATCCAGCAAATTAAAAATAACTTTTCGGTCGAGACATAGCTCCCAAGCAGGGCCTTTAAAAGATCGGTATGCTCATTTTCGTTTGTTCGGTTGCGCTAAGTCGGGATCTTCGCGCCTGCTTCCCTCCTCCACGGGGCTAGCTACTTCGTCAGCGATTAGTTGCAGTAGACCATCAAGTAGCAGCTCTTTATCTTGGAAAACGCGTCGGTTATCTCTTAAACAGTACTTTTTATAAATCGTTCAATCAATATAAATATTAAAGTAAATAAAAGAGTAGGTAACTACCCGCAATCAGAATTGCCGTCGTTCTACGGCCTGCTTAATTTCCTTTGTCAGGCTGGCTGGAGAACCATTTAAGCAAGAGTGTGGCCACCTGGATCCGCTGTGTTCCAATTTTGGAAGCCAGTCGATCGTGCCACAGAGCGAGCGCCACACCACCTGCACGGCTGCACCCATGGACCTTCACCGAATAGATGCATAGCTAGGAGCCTAGGACTGTACAAGCTGGTTTTACCAACCCGCTTGAACCCGCGTAAAGCTTGCTTGCATGCATGTCCTTCATTCCGCTGCGACATGCATGCCCTTCTCCGGTTTGCCCAACCGGTTAAACCCGGCTTTGAACACCCCTAATGCATAGAGTTTTATGCATTACATCTGAAATCTTGGATGTTCTGCCTGTAGACTAGTACAAACTAGCGAGGTTTAGCTGGCTAGTTTGATGGACGTGGCTGTGGTGGTCCCTGGTGGAGAGTCTGTCCGTCGTCTCCTGGGAATATTCTGGCGTCTATGCAGCTTGCTAAAGTCGGGATCACAACTGTCTGCAAAATCGTGAGAATATGAAACCTACACTACTACAGAACAGCCAATCCTTGCCGGCATATCACTGCCGGTTAGGACCGAGCCGGCAGTGATAACGTATCTCTGCCGGTTGAAAGTTAAGTTGGGGATAACTTATCACCACTGCGGTTCATGCAACCAACCGGCAAAGTAAAAGCAAGATATCACTGCCGGTTTGAGACAACAACCGGCAGAGATATATCACCGCCGGTCGTTCTTAAACCGGCAGGATACTTGCATTTTCACTTGCCGGGTTAAAGCAAGGACCGGCGGTGATATTATCTTCCGCGCGATATGTTTTTCGCGCAAGATTCAGATCTTATCATCGCCGGTTCGCGCGAGCCGGCAGTGATAAGTGTTCTATATAACTGAGACCCCTGCCTCCCGACCGATCGAGCAAAGACAGAGAGGCGCTCTGTCTTTGCTCGATTTGCATATTGCAACGATCTGCTGCCGAAAAATTTGTTAAAATTTGTATTGTACTTCTTTTCGAGGTTAGTAATTTGATCTCTATTTTTGTAAATAATAAAAAATTGCCACGTGGATTTTTACATAATGACAAAAAGGTGTATTTTCAAATGTTGAAATAATAAAAATTTGTTAGATGGATATTTACCTAATAAAAAAATTTTGATATATTTTAATGTACTCAAAGTATATCCTAAGTGCTTACAATTTTTTCCAAATTTGTAAATAATAAGGAATTGCAAGATGGATATTGACGCAATGAAAAAAGATTGATATATTTGGATATAGTCTAAATATATCATAACTATTACAATTATTTTCATTTTTACAATACTAAAAATTCTTTGTATGGATATTTACATAACGGAAAAAGGTTGATGTATTTTAATATAGTCAAAATTGCTACATATGTTTTTAAATCTAATTGTCTACAATTATTTGTTATTTGCAATTATATGCGTATGTAATGTTTGATTTAATTAATTGTAGATGGACCGAAGGTGGATGTATGACACGGACCGTTGTGGGGCAGAGTTTTTTAATGGTGTGAGTTATTTTCTAAGCGTGGCGCGGCGCACAAGTCGAAGAATCTGGCGGACTACATGTCTTTGTCCATCGTTATTTGCAAAAATCGTGTTTTCTACCATAGAGTCGATACGCGTGCACACTTGCTTGAAGAGGTTTCAAGGTGGCTATACTGTTGGACCAAGCACGCGAAGATGAGATTGTACATGAAGGGCAACACATTATTGAAGATGAGCGGAGACAACGGTATGACGGCGATTGAAGATACGTTTGTCGACAGCCACGACGAAGATCTGGATCAAATGTTGCGTGATGGGGAGGGAGACTTCACGAGTGAAAGAGAGTTTTAAAAGTTCCAACATATGGTACAGGACTCCACGACACCATTGTACCTAGGCTGCAAGGAGGAGCACAAAAAATTGCAGACCGTGCTTACACTACTGCAGTTGAAGGCAAGCAATGGTTGGTCCGATAAGAGCTTCACTGAGCTCTTATGTCTCTTGGGGATTTGCTTCGAGGGTAGCGTGTTGCCTACAAATGCACGCATCGCCAAGCGGGTTATCCGCCCGTTGGGATTGGAAGTACAAAGGATACACGCATGTCCAAGCGATTGCATGTTGTATCGCAATGAGTTTGCGGACTTGGATGGTTGTGTTGTTTGCAAAGCAAAGCGGTATAAGAACAACGATGAAGACATCGATAATGAAGATGTCGGGTGAAGCGTAAGAAGATGAGATCTCCCGTAAGGTAGTGTGGTATTTTCCTATAATTCCCGTCTGAATCGATTGTTTGCGAACAAAAGGCATGCCCAATTGCTACGATGGCACGCCAAGAGCGTAAAACGATGGAATGCTCGGACACCTGGCGACTACGTGCAATGGAGGAACATCGACGAAAATATAAGAAGCACTTTGCATATGATGTAAGGAATATAAGGTTGGGTTGAGTACGGATAGGATGAATCCTTTCGGTAACATGAGCGATCGTCATAGCACTTAGCGGTAACTCTATGTATCTACAACCTTCCTCCTTGGCTTTGTATGAAGCGGAAGTACATTATGATGCCACTATCGATCCAAGGGCCCGAGCAACCCGCAGCGATATCGATGTGTACCTCAAACCATTGGTTGAAGATCTTCTAATCTTGTGGAGCGATGGAGTACGGGTATGGGATGAGTATAAAAGAGAGAACTTTATCCTACGCGCATTGTTGTTCGTAACCATCAATGATTACCCTTCCCTTGGTAACTGTCGGGCGGACGACAAAAGGCTTCAATGGATCGCCCAATGCTTAGATGGTACAGACTAGTCGGTGGTCAAGAACTGTCGAAAAATATCTTACATGCGGCATCGTAGGTTCCTCGCAAGGATCACCCATACCGCAATAATAAGAAAGCTTTTGATGGGACAAAGGAGACCGCTTTAGCTCAGAAGAATCACACTTGGAGAGAGATATTTGCGGTGTAAGGGATCTTAAAATTATCCACGGAAGGGAGCAGCGGTACATCTATCCCGAGTTCCGTGATAAGGCTCCTTTGTGGAAAAAGAGATCGATATTTTGGGTCCTACCTTCTGGCGGCACTTAGAAGTGCGACACGCAATCGACGTCATGCACATAGAGAAGAGCGTGTGTGACGACTTGCTTGGTATCTTCTTGGATATACAGCAAAACAAAAGATACTCTCCAAGCACGGATGGACCTTGAAGATATGAAACTCGGGAAGGAGCCGCATCACGAGACATGGATACAGGGAAAAGTACCTTCCATGACTGCTACACTCGAGCAAGAAAGAAAAAAATTAGCTGTGCGAATGCTTGCACGGAGTGAAAGTTCCGTCCGGATACTCTGCCAACATAAAGAGACTAGTCTCAATGAAAGACTTAAAATTAATTGGTATGAAGTCTCACGATTGCCACGTGATGATGACGCAGATGCTTCCAATTGCGCTTAGGGTGTTACGCGGAGAAAGTCCGAGACCCAATTGTGAAGTTGTGTTCATTCTTCAACGCGATTTCACGAAGGCCATCGATCCATTGAAACTAGATAAGCTACAGGAAGGCGTGGTCCACACTCTTTGCGAGGCTCGAGATGTGTTTCCCTCCATCTTTTTTGATATTATGGTCCATCTCATTGTTCACATCGTGAAAGAGATCTGATTCTAGGTCCGTGTTTCTACATCGGATGTATCCTTTTGAGAGGTTCATGGGGTCATAAAGAAATATGTTCAGAACCGACATCAGTAGGAAGGTTGCATTGCGAGATGGTTGGGGAACCGAGGAGGTCATTGAGTTCTGCATTGATTACATGGATCTCAAACCGATTGGTCCGCCTACATCACGACATGAGGGTAGGCTACGAGGAAAAGGGACATTTGGCAGAAACCACTCGTACAAACAATCTAGCTTCATTCACACAAGCACATTTCGCAGATTGGGACAATCGGTTGTGGTGGCCCGTATGTCAACATGCACAAGAGCATGCTATCTAGAACAAACCCAACGAAGTCGAGAGGGTTGGATCGCGAGAGAGCATAGACATAACCGGCGATTGGTTGCGTAGGCACATGATGCATACTGAGACAGAGTGCGCTCGATTGAAAGTGTTGGCTCGGGGACCGTCCACTACAATTCGGACATTCCAAGGATACGACATAAATGGTTTTACTTTTTATACAAGAGCACAAGATAAAAGAGCACCAACCAAAGCAAGCGGTATCCGTCTGATGCCTACGACGACAACGGAGATAGGAAAATCTACTACGGATTCATAGAAGAGATTTGGGAGCTTGATTACGGACCTTTGAAGGTCCCTCTCTTTCGGTGCCAATGGGTAAGACTTTCAAGGGGCATGAACATCGACAAATGCGGTATCACTACGTGGACCTAAAGCTGGTCGGATCTGAGAGAAGAACCATTCGTACTTGCTAATTGTGTTACACAAATCTTTTTGTATCCGATCCACTAACAAGGAGCGCCACGTGGTTATTCAAGGAAAAGAAGGATTGTCGGGTTGAGAATGTTGTCGACGAGGAAGAGTACAACCAATTCGATGAGCTTCCTCCTTTCGGACGGGGCGTTGACCTCGGTCTCATGGAAGAGAGTGAGGACGAAGTTACATACATACGCCGCGATCATGCGAAGGTCGAATCGTAGCTTAGTTGTCCTAATGAAATACATTTTATTTTTCGATATGTAACAATTAATGTATTCTTTTGTCATATGTATCAATTTGTGTGAATTCTACTTCATCTGTGTGTTTTTTTGTATTTGTGTGAATTTTTGAAGCGATGGTTGGTCTCTGCATTTGTTTGAATTTAAATCAAATATTACATGTCTCAAGTATTCTTCCAAAATTTTCAGAAAATTTGGATAAAAATTGATAGGATTTCAAAGCGATCGACAATTTGAATTTTTTATTTTGAAATATTAAAACTATGAAAGCAGTGAGCACTCTGGATTTTATAATTTTACAACTTTGTCAAAACTTAGGGAAATATTTAAATCAAATATTACATATCTGAAGAATTCCTCCAAAAATTTGGATAAAAATTGATAGGATTTAAAACTCCCAAAGCAATCATCCTTTGAAAACTTTGACATAATTGATGGAGCTTATCATCACGGTTGTATCATTAAGCCGCGGTGAAGTGCTTTATCACCTAGGTTTGTAGTATTAAGCGGCGGTGATAATCAATATTCTTGCCGGTTTTGTTTTGAACCGGCGATGATAAATACTTTCACCGCGGGTGTAGATACAACCGGCGGTGATAATATTATCACTGCCGGGTTGAGATTGAGCCGGCGGTGATAAGTTTTTCACCTGGGTTGAGCTTGAACCGGCGGTGATAAGTTTTTTCACCGCGGGTTGAGCTTGACCGGCGGTGATAAATACTTTCACTACGGGTTGAGCTTGAACCGCGGTGATAATTCAACTATCACCGTCGGTTCTCTTTATTATCCGGTGATAGTGTATCACTCGCCGGTTTTTTTGTGACGGCGGTGATACTCTAACCCTATAAATTGACGCCGCGCCACTTAGCCCTCATTTCGGTTCAACCTCACGCCGCCACTTCGTGCGCCTCGCATCGCCCGGCCGTCGCCTGCGTCGCCCGGCCGTCGCCTCGACCTCACCGCCCGCCGACGCCTCGATTGCCTTGACCTCACCGCCACGCCGTCCTCGTCCCGGCCGCGGCCGCAAGGTAGATTCTCTTTCTCGCGAAGTTCTCGTTTGGGGAAATTTGGCACTTTGTTGTAATCTGGAGTTCATTTGTGCGCAAGTTGAAGAAGAGACAAAGCTAAAATGTGGGGATGCAAACGAGAATCCAAGACGACATCGGTAATCATTTGTATTTTCTTTGCAATTTTCTAAGACAAGATGCATGTTATTTTCACTTTGCAACCACAGGGCATAAAATAAGATGCTTGGAGTTCTTCTTCTTGATGTAAGACACTAAACATTAAAAGAAAATAAACTTTGTTATATTAAATGCCATGAAATGCTCAACGAGATGAATAAATACATTGCTAATCCAAGCATCGAAGCATTTGCATATTTTATGCTCACAAAGGGGACAGGAGGAATCCTACCTGCGGGTTGGAACACGATGAGTTAAAGCGGACTTAAAATCGAATAAAGCATAAGAATACTATGCATGATCTCGTGACAAAATGGTTGCGTTGAGCTGCACCCTTGTTTTTTATACAAGGACGCGTGTGTGCGTGCTCTATATATCCTTTTATGTGAGAAGCTTGCTAAATGTATGTATATGTGTATGGTTACGGATGTCAACTTAGTTTACTTGCGCATGCACTTAATCAAGAGTTCAAGTTCTTCGTTCTGTAAATTAGTACACTTGTGTTTGTGTGTATACACTAGAATTGAGAAAACATCGAGCAATCGCATTGCAACATATTAACATGATTAATGAGCTGGAAATGCAGTGGCAAATTAATTACCTTGAATAATGAACTAGATCGAGTAATGGGTGAGAAAATAGTAAAATTCTCTCTTTCATTAGTTCAATGAGAGAAAGGACAAATACTTTATTTAGATTTTCCATTTAGCAATATTAGTAAAGGACTAGGTTCGCCACAATCGAATCTAATAAGGGCGTATGATCTTTTATCTTAAGATGGGGACAGAGACAAGATTCTCTTTACGTGATGAGGCAAAGAACAAATTAAATTCAACCCATGTTCCATGCTTTTTCAAGGTGTACTAATATATACCGGTCTGTGCATGAAATTGTCTCCTTTGAAAGATCTGAGAGAATTGATCAAACTTATCAACATTACTAACCTAAGATATATATTCGATGTTTTAGGCGTTAATCCATTGAATCCAAGGGATTATAGCACCATCAACCTATTAACCAGCCATGTCTTATCTGGCCAGTACAATTTACTGTTGTACACTGTAATCTTTCATCAGCAACCGTTAGTTTGTGAGTATAAATAAACATTTTCGTACCATACATAATTATAAACATGTAGTGTATTCGAATGACATTCATGTGAAGACTTTATTCTTTAGACATTGTGGAGAAGTCAGAGACTTTATTCTTTGTATTGCATTTTTAATAAATTTCATTGTATAATTTTTCCTTTTATGTGAGAAGCTTGCTAAATGTATGTATCTGTGTATGGTTACCTGGATGTATATGTGTATGGTTACCTGGACTGTATGTAACGTGCATATGTTTATTGCTATATGTTTGATTTGTGCGAGAGACATAAAGTGCATATGCGCTTATTCGAAAATATGTGCTAACACATCGACAAAGTATATATGTATGTGTACATCTCCTGCAGATGTGTATATATCTTGTGTACGTGTATGCTTATATTTGTGTTTATGGTAAAAATATTCTGGAGAATGCAGATTTAAAAAGATGTATATGTGTATGTGTCCTTCAAGGATGTTTGTGTATCTGAGATAAAAAAATATGTGTGTACATGTTCTTTAAAGATGTGTATTATTGAGTACTCCTTTCAATAAACATGCCATGTAGCTTTCTATTTAGTAGAATTGCTTGATTTAGTTTGGAATTTGGGGCAGCAAGTACAATTATAAAGAGTCTATAATGATGTAATTATAAAGAAAAATGAAAGAGAGCAACACTTCAATGACCATTCTCAATTTCAAGTAGTTCTCTACAATATTAATGTATAGATGTATATGTGTATGTATCACGGGATATGTAAACATCCTTTCACGGATTAACTTTAATGTCAATCCTCGTTTGTATGTGTCTTTCAAAAATGACCTTGTTAATTGGAAATTTTCAACAAACTTGCTAGGAATGGCCTCCGACGAAGGACAAGTGCGGAGGAGTTGGGCCCTCAAATATGGACGAAGGAGGAAGGGTAGCCGAATAATAGCCCAACGTCCTATCTCGAACTGCAGGACCCGACCATGGACCAACTCGACGATACTCACGTAAGCGAGGTAAAGTTTTAGTACATTGTGGTTCCCAAAACATGGTAGGCCAGACGACTAATAATTTAGAAGATCAATTTGCGAGGCTCGGTGTGTCGATCAGCGAAGGCGCAGCATGCAAGTCGTGGTCCGAACAAGATGCCTAAGGAATTTTTAACATAGTGGAGCTCTCGGCAGTCGGGGAACCTGCTATACCTGAGTCATCATTGGGGCCGTACAGGACAGCCTGCGGGGTTATTGCTAGGGATGACGTGCCCATCAGCTATAGATCATGGATTGGCCGCGGAGGTGACCAATGGGTGGTACCCAATGAGTGAAGAACTCTTTATGGGACAAGTGAAACAAGTTTTCCAGTTCCCCAAGGGACCGAGTGGTTGCAAAGAAACGAGCACTCAGCATCATGTGTAACTGCGTGGAAGAATTGGAAGACGACATTAAACAAGAATTATGTGAAAAAGAATGAAACGCCGAATTTTGACACGTACCCAAAGTTAAGGGAGTTCTGGGATGAATTTGTGGCGTACAAGAGGTCTGAAGAAGCTCACATAGTAAGTGAAAGGAACAAAGCAAACGCGGATAAGAATATTCACCCTCACAGACTAGGAGCAGGAGGGTGCGTGAAGAAAATACCGACATGGGATCGGTCAGAACAAGAAATGACCGCAAGGGTATAATTCTCGCAACGGCCGCCTTAAGCGAAAGATCAAAGCACGGTTGCTTGGGAGGGTGCTTCTATCTCCGATGATGGCGGCTTAAGCTTCGAACCGATAGAGAGCGGGAAGTCTGCGCGCAGAATCACGGATGCTCACTCACGATCTTCCCAAGGATCTTCGCGCCACGAAGGAGAATGACGAGCTAACCATAGCCCCAGGTAACAAGGAGCATCCAGTCGCACGGAGGAGTTGGTTTGGTCACGTGGAAAGAAGCCTTCCCCGCAGACGCATGGATGTACAAACGTTCAAAGAGATTAAGAGAAGATCAAGTGGAACGTCAGATAAAAGATGTTGTCACGAGAGCGCTAGAGGAACAAAGGTCGGAACTAGATAAGGCTGTGGAGCAAGCTGTACAGAAAGCTCTCAGCTCACGACCGCCACCCGGTGAAAGCCCTGAGCTCATCGGTCCGGTGCTCGTGAAGAGCAACAAGCGCCCACTGAGGATTCCCGAAGAGCATGGACTGCGTTTTCCTGTGGATGACATCAAAGAACCGACACCGTGCAAACTACATTTGGCCGCACATGGCATTACCATAAAGGTGGCTGAGGGCAGGGCTTGGCCATGCCAGGAGTCACGGACTTTGCACTGTCGCCCGATACCACAGGGATTCGCCAGGTCGAAGTGGGCGATGTCGTCCGCCAATACCGAAAAATGGAGGTAGAGATCCTGGCGAGGATGGGAACAAAAGCTAGGAGAAAGCGTGAATGGCTTCCTCGCGTGGCGCAAGAGCTTGATTAAGTTTGGCTCGGACGATGAGGCGGCGGCGATGATGATCACCGCACTCTCCACACGAGACCTCCGCCCTTCTCGCCGCCAACCGGGAAAAGTCCAACTCCTCCGCGGCACCAACCGAAAAAGCCCGACTCCTCCGCCAAAAGCGTGAAGAATCGAACAACGGAAACATCTCGGCGATCAGACCGTCCTCGAAGAAATCTCAACCATCGTGAACCGGGACAACCACAAAAGAAACTATCGGTGACATGACCGAGGAAGAGCGGAAAAAGCATGTAAGCGCTGCGTAGCATCTCACTTTAAAAAGGTGCCATCAAGTAAGATGACTAAAGTTGATCTTGTGGCGCAAAAGTTTTTCTTGAGTATGGCAAAAGTGCAAAAGGCGGGCAAGCTTGAACCTTGCAAAATATCGGACTACGAGCGCATATCCGAGCGGTACTTGCGGCGGCTAGTGCCGACATCGTTAAAGCGGGATGCTCAAGCGGATGATGTTCAACTAGATGCTCTGGCGCAAGGTCTCGGTGGAAGTTTGTTATGGGAAACCGCTGGTTGAACCACTCATTTCGACAACCTTACAACTCAAGCTGCGACGCGTCCATCGATGGTACATGCGGCGATCCAACGATGGTATGGAGGCGTTCCCGATCGGATACACAGAGCAAGATTTTCACAATGGGGATAACATCTGCTGGGTTCTTTTCACGAGTCTGTATATGTTGTACCGACAAGATGCCACAGACGTGAACATACTTAGACTATGGACTTTGTAAGTGCATCAAGATATCGTTGAGCATTTACATCTTGTTTAATTGCATCTCTAACTTCTTTCTTATGTAGAATGGAGGTACAGGCATGTAGAAGAAATAACAATGACAATCTAGCATTCTTAGATCCGGGGCTCGTCAACGAGAAACTTGTGAACGACAATCCACATTCGTTGAAGACTATTTATTTAATGTTTTTGAAGTCGCAATACAAAACCTCCGTTCTTTTACCCTATAACTTCAAATACGTATCTCGACTTCTAATATCGTTTTACTATTTTTGCGTAACACGCACGATGTGGGAGTAATTGACTACGTTGACATATATGTGCGAGTTTCACTGGGTCCTCCTCGTCATCCGGTTAGATGCTAGCAGGATTTTTGTCTTGGACTCCATGAGAAAACAAACTAATCTGTACCAAGACCTTTGGGACATCTTTGAGCAGTAAACTCGATCATTGCGTTATTACTCTAGCAAAATTCCATTCTATTGCATTTAAGTTTAATTACTATTCAAAATCATTCACGGGGCTTTACTTGCAGCATCGCAAGAAAAGTGTTGGTATCGTCCATACAGGAAAAATTTTGAAATAATAAATGACTTCCCATGCATGAAGCAGAACCGGAAATAATTTATGTGCATTCTATGTATGTACAAATATGCATTCAATTGTCACGAGAGTGTCGGCTATAACGAAGCCATGGTGCGTAATTACACTTTGATGCCCTTTTTATTTAACAAATATCATCATTACGTAACTTCATTTTTTTCAAAAACAGCGCTCCAAGCGAGAACCAATAAGTTATTGCTCACGAAATTATAGCAATTCAAGAACATTTACGGATTCATTCATGATGAGATCATCAATCCAAGCGGCGAGTTCCACGAGTAACCTCATCGCCCTCATTCCTACGGCCTAGACGCGTGACATGTCTACTTCGACTCATTGTAAAATCAAAGCAAGCGGGATGACATGTAGTCGAGCTACATTGTAAAAGCAAATTATATGATGCGTATTTTAATATATTTGAATTATGATTTTAACGATGCTTAGTCGATACATGCATATATTTGAATTATGCTTTGAGCGATGCTTTATATACTAACATATGGACACGTAAACAATTATATAAAAATATATATATATTGCACAAAAATATGCAAGATTTTCACTGCGGTTCTTGGAGAAAACCGGCGGTGATATGTATATATCATCGTCGGATTATGGTACAACCCGGCGGTGCTAGTACAATATCCTGCCGGTTGTAGATATAAGCGAGCGGTGATAATCCTTATCACCGCCGGATTTTGGTTTGATCCGCGGTGATAGTCCTTATCACTTGTCGGATTTTAGTTTGATCCGGCGGTGATAGTCAATATCACTTGCGGTTGTAGGTAGAACCGCGGTGATAATCATTATCACTTGCCGGTTCTGAGCGGCAGTGATAATCCTCGAGTATCATTTGCCGACCAATCACTGCCGGCGCCAATGACCGGCAGTGATGGGGTTTTGGAACCGACAGTGATGTGCTGTTCTGTAGTAGTGCTAATCTATGAGGAAGATGTCTTTTAGTAAAAGCCCCTCATGACAATGTCAAACGTGAAGTCGCTTTTTATATAGACTAATTCATGAGTTCGACAAAAATTAACCACCGACTGTGTGAAGTTTTTTTAGATGTGACGGGATAGACTGCGTGGAGTTTAACGTAGCAAATCCTTCGCATATTCATTTTATTCAATGTAATGAAGGCAACCACAACCAGGGATGGATCTATAGTAATGTACAAACTAGGGTCAAACGACACCAAAGCCATCCGGTTAACACATATGGTTCCTTTAATATATAAGTATATGATCCTCTTATTACAAGTTATACGTTAGTGTTACGAGTTTGCAGTGATCTTGACGACCCTAATGACCTTTTCTCTAGATCTGCCCCGCCACAAACGTCACTGACATAAGCTCCTGCACGCTTGCGAAATATCTATGCGGTTAGTTGTGTGGGCGCAGAAATTTACACGAACCGCCGCAGGAGAGGACCATTTCCCGCGCGCCTCTCTACCTCTCAATTTCCCAAGACCCTTTCTCCCACTGTGCTAATGTAACTACTAATCAATCCAGTCCTCCGCGTTGCAGGAGTGAGTCCTCACATCATTGCAGGAGAAAGCATGCCAAACCGCGCGCGCGCTAGCTATAAGTACAGCCGTCGACATGCCCACTCCACGAATGACAGGTTGAGCACGAGCAAGTTAGTGAGCAGTGATCGAGCAAGCGACCCACCTACACTCTGCACGCTCACAAAGAGCTCGAGTCTTCTTGGAGCTAGCAAAGATGGCGCCTCCTCCTGCACAAGCAATGCTAGCCTTTTGCGCCTTGCTTTCTCTCTCCGCGCTACCCGGCGCGCGAGCTCAGCTGAACCCGGCGTACTACGACGACTCGTGCCCGCAGGTCTACGACACCGTGCGGCGCGTCGTCCAGGAGGCGCGGGCCGCCGACCCGCGCATCCTCGCCAGCCTCGTCCGCCTCCACTTCCACGACTGCTTCGTCAATGTGCGTAACGTGCCTGCCCGATGCGCGCGCGTAGGTTGTTGTGCCGCATGCTTCGAGCTGAGGCTAACGCGGTGTGGATGCCGCTTGCGTGTGTACTATGTGCAGGGTTGTGATGGATCGTTGCTGCTCGACGACAGCCCGATGATAAAAAGTGAGAAGAAAGCCGCACCGAACAAGTCGACGCGGGGGTTTCCGGTGGTGGACGGCATCAAGGCCGCCCTGGAGAATGCCTGCCCCGGCGTCGTCTCCTGCGCCGACATCCTCGCCCTCGCCGCTGAGATCTCCGTTGAGCTGGTCAGTCATCCATTCGCGCCATGTATACAAAGCATTGGGCTATATCTTGGAATGTCAAAAACTATATTATAGAAAGCGGCCGCCGCGCGGCGTTTGCCATTTTGTATGGTACGTGAATTAGCATTTAACACACTTCTTGTTTGTGTATGTGCCGATGAGCAGGCAGGAGGTCCCTACTGGAGGGTGATGCTGGGGCGGAGGGACGCCACGACGGCCAACTTCGACGGTGCCGAAAAACTACCTGCCTCGACGGAAGCTTTGGACGACCTTAGAAAGAAGTTCGACGACCTCGGGCTCGACGACACCGATTTTGTCGCCCTTCAAGGTACTACTACTAGTCCACTACCATCAAATCCTCAAATTAACTCTCTTTACGTTAAATCCAGAGTGGAGTATATCAAATTTATTAGTCACGCATCATTGGAGAAATGACAAGTCTCGTTTCATCTGTCTTTCAGGAGCACACACGATCGGCCGGGCGCAATGCGGGTCCTTCCAGGACAGGCTTTACAACTTCTGCGGCACCAAGCAGCCCGACCCGACGCTGGACGGGGCGTACCTATCCACCCTGCGGCAGAGCTGCCCGGCGTGGGAGAGCGACAACGCGCGCCTGAACAGCCTCGACCCGGCCACGCCGGACACGTTCGACAACAACTACTACGCCAACATCATGGGCAACCGCGGCCTGCTCCGGTCCGACCAGGAGATGCTCTCCGCGCCTGAGGGCGCCGCGGCGCCCACCACGCCCATTGTCTGGCGGTTCGCCGCCAGCCAAGCCGACTTCTTCCAGAGCTTCGCGACGGCCATGATCAAGATGGGCAACATCGCCCCGCCGACCGGGAACATTGGGGAGGTCAGGAGGAATTGCAGGGTGATGAATGGAAGCTGATGTCATTAGTTCACATACAACATGTCAATTGTATGTAAGACTATGCTACATAAGATTTTAGGTGGTGTGGAGGAGAGAGAAAACTGCTATCTAATATTTAACAGACGGTCTTATAAACAGTTTTATATTTTGTATATCATTATAACCATTACAGACAACTATATAGACAATCCATTGTATGAGTTATTTTTAGTGTTGTCTATAGATGACATGAAGATATATTACAGACAGCTACCGTCTATACCACCGTATATGCTTTTAGTGTTGTTAATTGTTCATACTTCATAGGAGAGGGTGGTATATATTGGTCTCATTTATTTGTTTGTTCTTGTATGATCTTTCGAAAATACATGTAAATCCATGAATTCTTTTGAGTTCTGAATATAAACATGCATCACTTCCTGATATCATTGTAAGGCGTTTCGGATGATGATGGGGAAAGTGTAAACTCAACAGACTGGTTTTCCCAAGACCGCTTCAAAATTTGCCAACAAAAAAATGTCCAAATTCTGTGCTTAACGCGATTAGTCATACAAAAATGAAAAAATGAATAGTTTCTGGGAAAAGAATAAGGCAATTGCTAAATAGCACTCAAGTGTTTTTTATTTATTTATAAGTACTAAATTTTTTTTGTCTATTAGATATCATGGTGTGTATTTTGTTATTTGTGAGCACTTAATTTTTTTTTTGTCTCTTAGATATTATTTTTAAGGACCAAACTGGCGATTAGGGGGTGAATAATCACAATTAAAAATTTTCCCCATTCAATGGATCTAACTAAAACCTCACTTGAAAGTTGAAACACTCAAACGCAAAGTAGAAAAACAGAGAAAATATTGGTCTTGAACTTGCTCGTAGGATTGTGATAATCAAGATGATCTTACATATTCTCCTACTTGTCACAGCAAGCAAAAACATAAGAAACAAAAACCTACAACGTAATCTACAAAAATTTCTCAAAGATTAAGCAAAGAGATCAAGTTCTTGCAAATGATTGCCTAGATGATGAGGATATAATCTAAAGAAAATTCATCTATCAATCATACATCTTCAGCACAAGAAGCACAAACAAGTAGAAGGAAGGCAAATCCAAATTGCAAGAAATTAAATTGCGAAATTTAAAAGCATGTAGAAGGAGAGAAAGCAAATCCAACTTGCAAGAATGTAAATTGCAAGAAATTAAATTGCGAAATTTAAAAACATGTAGAAGGAGAGAAAGCAAATCCAACTTGCAAGAATGTAAATTGCAAAATTTAAAAGCATGTAGAAGGAGAGAAAGCAAATCCAACTTGCAAGAATGTAAATTGCAAGAAATTAAATTGCAAAATTTAAATGCTGAATTTAAGACATAATGTAAATACTGAAATTAAATTCAGAAAAGTAAAGAAGTAAAATTTTATTTCTTTGAAAGAAGGTTTACAAAGCCTCACAATAAGGTGGACAAAACTCAAAGGAGCACATAAAACTTTTAAGATGGGAGAGCTACCTCTCCCCCTCTATTTATACTACTCTTGAGTCATTCTCCACCTTTTTATGAGTTCAACTTAGCCCTCAAGTAACCTCACCAAGAGTTGAGATTGAGTCATCCTCCATCCTTGGATAAATTCTACTTAGCCTTCAAGAAATCTCATAAGGGTTGAGATTCACTCAAGCTAACTTGACCGCTACTCTATTCTTTAAACCGCAATCCAATGGCTCTTCATGATCCGAGCAGCCCCAAGTTAGCATCTCAGTCGTTTCTTTGTCTTCTAGGCTCACAGTGACTCCGTCTCTGGTCATCCTCCGGTGCATCTCGCCTAATCCCGATCATCCTCCGCCTCACCATGACCTAACACCGTCGTTCTACAACCATCAAAAAATAAGAAAACCCATCACATAACACTGTCCAAAATGAAATACAATAATTATACAATTGCTAAAAATAAATCAGATTCCTAACTTAAATACAGTCAAATACTCATCATCAACATAGATAGACCTCCAATTGGTCTTTCAATTTTGTGATCCACATTTTTGTTTGTTGTTTTTCTTATAGTTTTGTTTTGTTCCTCTTTTTGTTTTTTTTTTTACAATTTTCACATTATTTTTTACATAAGTTAATTCGTGTAAAACTACTATACAATTTATATAAAAAAAGGCGATGCAGAAAGGGAAAATGTTCTTTTTGGAAGAAAAAAATTCACATTATTTTTCCATAATTTAATTTGTGTAAAACTAGTATATAATTGATATAAAATAAGTCATGCAAAAAAGGAATAATGTTCCTCATCCAATACCTGAAATTTAAGTACTCCTTAAGAAAATAATATTCAAATGGGAAAAGAGAAGGCAAATTGATCTCATCCATTTGATCTAAATCTCAAGGCACAAAATTTAAGTGCTATTTAACCAGAGAAAACTCACATTTTTCAGACACCCCAAAAGAATAATCGCCTGTCAGAAATTTTCTATCGTGAAGCAACGGGAAGCAGTAAAACATACGACTTAGAATGCTTTCCTTATAGTAGGCTGGAGCCTGGATTCAGTCTACTACATCATGCATGCGCGATTAAAACACACGACCTGCTGCCAGAAGCAGATCATGCATGCAACCGCATGGCACAACATGCGAAAGGATTCGCGCATAGAAACGATTCTAACAACAAAAAGAGCACAAGTTATACCACACAGGAAATAGCTTCGATCAATCTGAGCCCAAAAGAAGTCTCAATGCACATTTACATGCAGCGACCGGTTCTGAGTATGCTAAACTCTCAGGAGGAAGCTGCGCATTGTTCCTTATGTGAAGCTGCAAAGTTTAATGGTGGTTATAAAGCAGCTTGTACTTTGTTCGAGCTGCTGCCACTTGCAATCTCATGGGTCAGTTTTAAGGAAGACCGTCATGCTTCCCAAGCTCGCTAGGTGGGGGCAAAAGAAGTGCAAGGCGCTGCTTGTATCTTTCGATCCGGCGAAGCCGCTCCATCTGCAATCTGTCAAAGAAACTGATGTCAAAATGGAACAAAATAACTCAACTGCACAATCGAGATCACATTCTTATGTTCCCATTTCTCAGTGCATGTTTACAAACAGTTATTCTACCCATACAGCAAGCTTTCGGCTCCAAAGATGAAAAGGAATTAAACTAACTTCATAACAACCCCACAAAGGCACAAACCAATCCTCCCCTGTTTGGCAAAGCTCCAGATCTCAGCTCCACCTCAGATTTAGAGCTTGCGGGCTAAAATAAAGTGAATTAATTTTATATTTTTAGTCTAAAATGTAAACAAGATGACCTACTTAAACACTTAATGTACCTACAGCTCCAACTCCATAAATTTCTGAAGTTAGGAATACCCTACTTCACCAACTCCACGAATTTTAGTGGAGCTGGAGCTGTGCCAAACACCCCTTGCAATGTCATATGTTGGCTTAATCCTTCCCTAAAAAGAATATTTACTTCCCTCACAATGTTTTGGCCTAATCTTCTTCTGGTGATTGATCCAGCCTCAATAGAAAGATAGATAAGGGCTGAAAGAAGATAAGAATAATATATACCCAGCACGTATCTTCTTCGCACGGTCTACATGCTGCTTCAATAAGTCGCTTGCAGTATATTCACCGGTATCGTTCTGCACAACGAAAAATCCAATACAATGGTCTCTGGGTCTAACATTGCATTTATTTAATGTAAATGCAAGTGTTTTTGGTGACAGAGAAAGATGAAAGAAGTTAAATACACAAATAACTGCAGAGTGGCATCCTGGTAGGTAGCAAAAACCCACAACAAGTAAATTCCACCTAAGAATCTCATTACAAAAAAGAAATACTTCTTTACACCTTCAGTCTCAACAAATGAGAAATAATTTTTGGAAAGCAACATTTTTTGGTAAGGAAGAACAGACGAGCCCGAATCTTGCCAACAGGTTAGGTTTGGAGCTTTTAACTAGATATGATTTAAGGTAGTGCCCTGTACCCAATTTAACTTCTCCCCAGGAGCAAATGAAACACTTTTTAGAAGGGACAAACAATGGAGTAATAAAAGTGGACAAAGGCAAGAGTAACCTATGCAGGATATAGCACTTACAACGTAAACAGAAAAGAAAAGGTAAAGAGTAAGAAAAAAATGAAACAGGGTAGAACTGAAAATTCAGCTCTAGTCTGTGATTCTGTGCAAGTCCCAAGCAAGACAATGGAATTTGCAAGTCAATCATCATAATCATAACGTTAGTTATAAAAAAGCCTACATGCCAAAAGCTCAAAAAATGCCCAGGAAGCTCTAGATTAGGTAGAGAAAAATGGCTTATCACATTAAAAAAAATGAAGCTATAACTTCATCTAGCCTCTTTTTGGCAAATACAGAACTTAAAACTAAAAAGGTCATTGCTTATATCAAGTCTTTGAACAAAATGCAGCCAATGACCTGCCATTCAGTGGTATTGAGCATTGACAGTGAATTAGCAAACTCTATACTCTCATAAATATATGTTTCAGATAGTGGTATTGATGGAAGCTTAACGTTCATCCTTCAAAAACCTAAAACTGACTAAGATCTGGACAATAGAAGTTTCATGTAGAATCAACATTGCCTGAAAAGAATATATCTAAGTGATATGCCCCCACAGTGCATCTGTATCAGTAAAGTAATAACGTCATTGAATCAAAATAGCAGAGCTGCAAAGTTGCTTTCTACAACATACCTTCTCTTCCTTCGAATATTTATTCTCAATGTCATTTTCCTTTCCTGATATCCTAGAATCTACGACTGAAGCAGGCAAAGGTCTTGGAAGACTTGGTCCGTCATTTCCAAAGCTTGGCTGAAAAATACTAGTGAGATAAGTGCAGGCATAACATAATACACATACAAAATCTGGAATATGGACTGAAGAAATATTCACATACAGTCAAACGACACTAAAAACAGCTATCATGGGCATGCCGACAAACTGCACTTAAGCATTCACACAAGTTTGAAGCCTAGAATTTAAAGAACTTTAAATAACAGAACACAAAGATATAGCATCTGAAAGGAATAAAAGGTAAACCCCAAAACACAACACAATCAATCCGACTGTACACTGACAAATGTATTTACAATAGGACAAATATATCTTCTAATGAGCTTTGTGGATATAAAATCAAGATTGTGTTTAACTCAAATCATGTTTTTGGAATACACAATAATACTTCAATCATCCTTAATGCAAATACAGAAAAGCAGAAGACTGTCAGGACAAATAAACGGTAAACCTCAAAATAAATGACTATTAAGATCAAAGTCTTAATTTTACTTTGAGCAATCTACCCATAGATCAAATTTCATAACAAACATTTATCTAACCAACAACCTGTATTCTTTCTCACAGAGCATACATAATATTCATCTGAAGAACATACATGAAATTAGTCAAGGAGTCAAAGGCCAAATATGAAATATGAAAACCACCAGAAAGACATTTGAGGTGTTTTCAAACTTAGAATGAACTGATTTCGAAGAATTTCACTGATATGGCGTGGTCTTCTGTCGGAGATGAGAGGGGAAGAAGGGTGTTGCTAGATTGTGGATTGGAACGTAAGGGGTAGAGTGGAGGAGGGGACGTGAGCTGTCACCCTCCTGGTCACAGTGAGACCTGGTCGCTGCAGTGACAGGAGGCTCTGATGGCTGCTAGGTAATTAGGAAACTTTATTGATTCTTGCTTAAGGCAATTACATGCTTCGGCTACCTTTATATAGGCACCCCTAACAAACGATGAGCTAGGGAGAGTAACTAAGAGAAATACTTGGCAACTAAGAGATATACTTGGTAACAAATGTAACTTGACTTCCTGCATGCCCTTGAAGTGCTGTCCAAGTCATGGCCACGCCGCACCGCTCCTAGACTTCTTTGCCACTCCACCTTTGCGACAACAATAATAAGTCTTGCCATAAACCAAGCCCACAACATTTCCTCCCTCCTGGAGAAATAGCTCATCCTCAAGCTGGAATCCCTGGTAGCGACGACGAAAATCTTCAAATGGTTCTCATGTCACATCAGCTGCTGGTAAACCTTGCCACTGCACCAACAGCTTGCAGTTTCCTGTGTTTGAACGCAAACACATCACTTTAGAGGGAGTTGGAATAACCCTGACATGCTGAATCTGGCAGCGACGGCATCTTCTGGTGGCTCCCCTTGATACTCCTTAAGAAGCGCCACCTGAAAAACATCATGTTGTCAAGTACATGCCGGTAATTGCAAACAGTATACAACTGAATCCACATGTTCCACGATCTTGAACAGCCCATATAAGCGAGGAGCGAATTGGAGTTTGCTTGAGCGGTAACAGATGACGCGGCACGATGTTGAAGCCTCAACCAAACCCACTGACCGACCTGGAACTCGATTGCACAGCGACTTTTGTTATGGCGTTCCTTCATATGCACCTGAGCCTGGAGAAGACGCTTGCGAATTTCTGACAAGAACTCTATCACAATCCTTCATCTGCTGATCTACTGCAGCCACCCACGTAGTGCCGAGTTCATAGGACAAGGCTGGAGGATCTCTGCCCTAACAACACAAAATGATGTGTTCTTTAGTGCCGATTGAAAGGAAGAATTATAGCAAAATTCTACCCACACAAACCATTGAACCCAATGACAAGGTCTGTCCCCTGACAAGCAGCGAAGCAACATGGCTATCAGCTGGTTGACCACCTCAGTCTATCCGTCTGATTGCGGATGGAAGGTTGAACTCAGGTGCAACTTCACACTAGCTAAGCAGAAAGCTCCTTCCAAAAATTGGGTCTCTATCACTGACAATTGATTGTGGAACTCCATGTAGCCACACAATTTCATCAAAGACTCGAGCCACCAAACTAGCATTGTAAGGATGGCTCAAGGCGATAAAGTGCACATATTTGGAAAATCCATCAGCAACACTCAAAATTACCGACTTGCAGTTCACCTTTGGTAACCTTCGATGAAATCCATTGATATGTCCTTCCAAACGGTATTTGGAACCTCCAAAGGCTGAAGTAAACTGGCTGGATGCAAATGCTTTGTTTTGTTATGCTGACAAACGGCGCAGCCTACCACAAATTCACGAACCACACGAAACAAAGTTGGGTTGTAGAACACACTACACAGACAGTGAAGGGTCTTTTGTCCACCTTCATGGCCGGCATTGTGAGCTTCGGCTAAAAGTTGGTGCCAGAAGATGACAACGCAGGCAGGAAGATGCAGCCTTTATACAGTAGCAGACCATACAAATAGGACCAAGCAGGATCAGCCTGTCCTGCCATTACCTGATTGTGCAAAGTAATTCATTCTGGTGTCATGGTGGCCTCCTATCGCAGCTGATCAAAAACATCAAAATATGGTGCTGACAATGTCCGCATGGCTGCATCCTCCTCAAGACGAGACAGTGCGTCCACCGCCGCATTTTGCTTCCCTGGCTAGAACTCAACCTTGAACTCAAACCCAAACAACTTGTTGACCCACTAATGTTGTGGGATGGTGGATAGCCGTTGATCAAGTAAGAACATAAAACTGTAGCGATCAGTTCGGATGGTGAAGGTGCATCCTCAAATGTAGGGCCTCCAATGACTAGCTGCCTTGACGAGGCCAATAAGCTCCCTTTCATAAGCTAATCATGGTGAGAAGGGACTGCTCTGCTAAAGAATGCGATGGGGCGTTTTCCTTGATGTAGCACAACAACTACTCTGCTTCCAGATGCATCGCCCAGTCCTCCACGAATGACTTGCTGAAATCCAGTAGTAGTAGGACCGGTGCCATGGTTAGTATGGCCTTAAATGTGTCAAATGCACCTGCCGCCTTCTTGGACGGTGTGAAGGATTCCATCTTGAGTAACTTTGTTAAGGGAGCTGCGATCATGCCATAGTCCTTGATTAACTTACGGTAATATCCCGTAAGGCCAAGAAAGACGCACAAAGCATGCACGGACTTGGGTGTAAGCCACTCTACAACTACTGCCACCTAGCTAGGATCAAGGGAAAAAATTCGGCGAAATCTCGGATTTCGCCAGGACAATTCAAAATCCCACGAAATTTTTGGGGGGTCAAATTGCTACAGTTATGTTGGAAATTTGCCAAAATTTCTTGTATTTTGACTGGAATTCATGTTTTTCGGACTGGTTTTTATTGTTTTGGACCAGATTTCGAACTAATTTTTTTATGGAGAATTATAATGCCATTTATGAGAAATAAATGTAAAAACTTTGTAACAAGCACTTTAGCTCAATTGGTACTCCGCTCGACTGAACTCCATGAGGTCCCTGGTTCGTGCACTCTTTTTTTGGGTTTTTTACATGCCTGCACTACCCTGGTGCATTACATTCAAAAAAGAAAGTGAAAAAAATCCATGCTAACGGTGGGATTCTAACCCACACGGCCATGCCTCCCCTGAGGTTTAATCTGGCGCTTAGACCAACTCAGCCATCTGAACTACATGCCATGGAATCATGGTTAAAAAAAAATCTAACCTCAGGAGACTATTTCAGAGGGGTTGAAAAGGGCCAAAATTTCGTTTTTCTCAGTTTGAAATTTACCGGATTTCAAATTTGCTTTTTGAATTTTGTCCGAATTTCGACTGAAATTCTAAAATCTCGCCGAAATTTGGATTTCAGTCCCCTCCAAGAAGTAATCCAAAAACAAAATTTGAAACCTTGGCTAGGATCCATTGCCACACTATTGTTAGAGGCAATGTGGCCCAAATAAGCCACAGATTCCTCACCAAAAAAGCACTTGGAGTGCTTTAGAGTGAGTTTGTGTTGACGAAGCAATTGGAATAATGCCCTTTTATGTTGAAGATGTTCTGCCCAAGAACCGTAGACCAATATATATCATCAAAAAAGACAAGGACAAATCGTCAAAGAAAAGGTTTCAAGACCTTGTTCATGAGCGAATGAAAAGTTGTGGGAGCGTTGGTTAGTCCAAAAGACATCACCAAGAACTCAAAGCAGCCATGATGAATGCGGAACACCGTCTTTTCAATGTCCACCGGGTGCATGCGCACTTGATGGTACCCACCGCAAAAATCAAGCTTGGTGAAGAACATTGCACCTTCTAGCTCGTCTAGGAGCTCATCCACAACCAATATTCAAAATTTATTCTTTATGGTCTTATCGTTGAAAGCACGATAATCGACACAAAACCTTCATGAATCATCATGCTTCTTGACGAGGACTGGAGACGAGAATGCTGAATTACTTTTCGGATGATACCTTGGGCAAGCATATCATCACACTGCCTTTGTCTCGTCGTTCAGAAGTTGCGGGTAACAATAAGGACGAACTGCAACCATTTCTATCTCGAGCACAAGATTAATGCGGTAGTCATGCCAACGCTGCGGTGTAAGCTACAAGGTGGCTCGACTATGTCCTCGAACTCTAGTAGGAGATCGTCCAACAACTCATGTCCAATGGTGTTGTGCACCAGAGGCTTGTTCGATTGAGAGACCTCCAACCCAAGCCAAGTCACGCGGTGATCAATTCTCCATAATGACATGGACAACCGCTCAAAGTCTCAAGTGATCGGACAAAGCGTCCATAGCCACTGTAATCCTAGGACGACTTAGGAACCATCGAGTGGGATGGCATAACAATCGATGTTGAATTCTTTCTCCTGACGACCGTGTAAATGCTGCTACACTAGGGTTGATCTAAAGTGTATCAACGGGGGTCAAATGACACCAATGTCCTCTAATCCAGCACATATGGTTCCTTTAGTATATAAGCATATGATCCTCTTATTATAGTTACAAGTTAGTTTTACAAATTCGCAATGACCTTCGCAACCTTTTTTTCCTAGATCCATGCTTACTGCTGCATAAACTGGCACATGCGATGTGATCACCATTGACAACAGCAAACTTCGTGCCAAGCTATGGACAAAATGCAAGGCCAAAACGACGTGCAGTGCCCTCGGCCACAATGGTATGCATGGAACCAGAACCGACCAATGCCACCAGCTGATTGCCCATGAGTTTAATGGGCAGCTTGCAAAGTGCAGCTTACGCGAACACTGATGAGATCATGCAAGGAAATTTCTGGTTCCTCTAGCTCCGCCACATCTATTCTTCTATTTCTAGCAGATATATTCCCTTCATGGAGCAATGGTGATTCCTATGGAATTTCTCTAGACAGTTGTAGCATACTCCCTTTGCTAGATGGTTGGCCATATCCTTGGCTGTCAAGTGTCGAAAGAGTGGTCATGGCGCAGCAACTCACACTACTGGAGGTAGTGACGTGGCTAGCGAGGATGTCCTCAGCACTTCAGCATTATTGGCCATGTTCTAGCAGATGCCATTGGAACTGGCGCGGACTATGCAGAAAGTCAAGGTGCCAATGTCGACTTCGCCTATAACTTGGTGTCAAACGGCTCCTTCATGAGCTTATAAGCCGTAGCCAGGCTCATCGTCATCTTTAGGTTCGTTGGGTTATGCAACTCGACAGTGGTGCACAAAGGTTTTTGGAGACCAATGGTGAACAATTGGACTTGTGTCGGAGAGAGGGGCTCGGCACAACAAAGTAGAGCCAGGAATTGTCACTGGTATTCCTCGACGAAGCCAGTACGGTGTAGTTGTACCAATTCTCCCAATGGATTGCTACGGATAAGGGGTCCGAAGCGCAAGTTGACGAAGTCAGCAAAACGAGGCCAAGTTAGCACAACTTTGTCGCGTTCAAGCTAGAAATACCATTGTTGAACAACACCTGTCATGTGATAAGATGCCAACCAACCTTTTTCTTCTTTCAAAGTTCATTATTCATAAAAAAATTGCTCACACCTATTAAGCTAGGGCAGAGGGTCTTATTCACCGCCATAGGTTGGAAAGTTGAGCATGTGGTACCGTGGGGCACCACATTGTTCATCTTCCTTATCGTCCAATCTGAGAACTGAGCATTCTACGCTGTTTCCTTGCTGTGGCCATTCGACGAAACTACTAGGATGCTTTCTTGCAACTGAGCGATGGCTTCATGATCTGCTGACTGTTTGTTCTTGATTTCACTGGATTCTTGCAGCAAGGTAGCTAGCATCTTGGCCAGATCTTTGTTGATTGTAGGTTCTTCCATGGGAAGGGTGGCGATCGAGGTCTTGGATACCAAATTGATACGGCATCGTCTTCTGTTGGAGATGAGAGGGGGAAGTAAGGAGTTGCTAGATTGTGGATTGGAACATAAGGGGTAGCGTGGAGGAGGAGGCGAGCTATCACCCTCCTGGTCACAGCGAGACCTACTCGTTGCCATGACAGGAGGCTCTGATGGCTGCTAGGTAATTAGGGCACTTAATTGATTCTTGCTTAAGGATTCATGCTTCGGCTACCTTTATATAGGCGTTCCTAACAGACAATGGACTAGAGACAGACTTGGTAACTAAGAGAGAGTCGCTAAGAAGAGATGTACTTGGTAACTAATGTAACTTGACTTCCTAATTGCCCTTGAAGTGCTGTCCAAGTCACAACCATGCCGCACCGCTGCTAGACTTCTTTGCCACTCCACCTTTGCAACGACGATAATGTCTTGCCATAAAACGAATCCCCAACATCCACAGTAAAGTTACAAAGCTATTCTAGAACAACTTTATCAGCCAAATAACCTATGCATTCAACTGAAGGAAGGGAAGTATGCTAACCTGACTTTCATGTGGAACACCATTACGGACCCAAGATCGACAAAGAGCATACAAGGATCCTGACTCACTGTCCAACAAATTAACCTTTGGAGCAAGCAACATAAAATCAGAATAAATGGCAGTTCTTGTGTGCAATCCACCCCATCTATCAGGATAACAAACATTTATATTTTGAATTTATATAAATGCATAAAATCGATGAATTTATATTTTGTCCTTCAGCAGCAGGCCAAATATTTTACAGATCAGGTACCAATCACAACCTCATAACCCAAGTATTTAACATGATTAAAATGGTTTGGAAATTAAGAAAATGAAATATAAGTATATTTGTCTTGCTTAAACAGGAGAGAGAGAAAAAGGTATGAAGAGCAAACTGCAGTGCCATAACAATCCCATCTCTTTAGTAAAATATTAAACTCTATGAGATCATATTGCCTAGGAAGTAAATAGCCTATAACTAATCAGTACAAAGTACAAACTTATAACATGGCATCTACATGTCTGAAGTGCATCTTAAAGATACATGTACCTAAAGATCCGTTTGTATGTGCAATTGTCACTGAACATGTTCAAACTATCCAAAAAAGTAGAATCATTCTCCTTACTAGACAATATATTTACAGTAATACAAATGAGTGCAAATGTTGCATTCCACAAATTTATGTCTAGAAGACAAAGTTTAAGAAACATGAACTTACTTTGCGGTCATTAATCACCACAGTTGTAGAGTCTTCTTTGCTAGTTTCTCCACAATGAAGTCAACATGCAAAAATTTCACTTAAATTCATTCAAAGAGATAAACATTTATAGGCTTGTAGTTTTGTTGCTTACTTGTCCTTTGAGTTGCTATGCTCTTGAGGAGATGGAGTAACAGCTGGGACTGGAATAACCTACGAAATTGAGGGGGGACATATTAAGAGTTCGCAATTCATAATCTTGGCAGCAGAATTTACCACTAAGGGATATCCTAATTAACACAATATCTAAAACAGATCAGCACCATCTAAAATCAAATAACATCCTCACACAACAGAAGTGCTATGATTTCCTTTCTCCAATAATTCACAATCTCTAGATTGCCAGTGTTTAATCATTCACATGGCCGTTGATTGCCTACCTCCAAACTCACATTCCACAATGTTATGCCAGATAAGTTCACTAAATACCTCAACCTGCGTGTGAAGCCCTAGACACATGCTCAATTAGGCTCAAGCTTCACATTTTATCAGAAACCACCGTCCAAAACTACAAGCAAACATCTAATTTGAGATATTCAAAGCCTTAGACTGAGAATCAATGAAAGGTTCGAGCTTTAGTCTAAATTCCCCTTCCAGTGAAAGCTCACAAACTAAAAATACGTCTACCTTGGGCTGCGCCTGCGGAGCTATAGGGACACCTCGAGGAGGCTGATCGGGACGCGACGCCACACCCGCCACCACCGCGCGCGGCACGGCAGCGAACGACCGGGGCTGCGTGGGCACCAGTGGCTGCTGCGGTGGCGCGATGGGTACAGCGACGGCTTGGGCACGGGGGAACCCGACGGCTATGGGGGGAGCGCGGCGGTGGTTCCCAAGGGCGGTGGGGGAGGTTGTGGCGACGGGGTAGAGGATGCCGTGGGCGGCGGAGGCATGGCTAGGGTTAGGGTTTAGCGGGCGGCCAGTGAAGAGCGGGGGAGGGGGGGGCGTTGGGGTCGCGGCGGCTGCAGCGCGGCGGGCGGAGGAGGTGGCGAGGAAGGCGCGGGGCAGGGGCTGGTTGGCGGTGACCGGAGACGGGGATGTGGCGGTGGGCGGGGAGGAGGCGGGTGGGCGCTGCGGTGGGGATGACATGGCGCGGACGATTGGGAAACCTAGTGGGGTACTGGGGTCTCCTCTTTGAAACGGTTTGAAATGGACTCGTGTGTGTTGGCGGCGCCTTGGCGGGGGATTTTATTTCGAGAATTTTCAGGACTTTTTGGCGCTCCCGGTCCCATCACAATCTGCAGGAGTGCAGGCCAATGCAAGGATTTAAATTTCGTTTTCGCATAAAATATCGTGATCGGAATCCAAAATTTTAGTGAAATTTGGTTATTTCAGACAAATCTCGTTCGAAATTGAAAAATAAAAATTCAAATCTGGTTTATTTTCTACCGAAAAAAATGAAATTTCGGCAAATTTCAACTGAACGAAAAATAGTTCAAACGATGTCGAAAAATTTTCAAATGTTTTTTGGAGGTTCCTGACACATCAATGATATTCTCATAAAATTTCAAAAGATTATAACATCTGAAGAATTTTGAAAAAATCAAATATTGCTACTATCCTGATAAAACACTAAACGATAAGTTTGATCCGAATGAAAAATAGTATAAACCATGTTAGAAACTTTTGAATTTTTTTTGTGCATGGTTATGATATATAATTAATGTTCTCATAAAATTTTTAGATTATGATCAAGCTTCATGAATTTTTAAAAATTCGGACAGTGCAACTGAAAGCTGACCGACAAATTTCAACCGAATGAAAAATAGTTACCATTCTAGAAATTTAAAAAAAAAATTATAGATAGTCTTTATGCATCACTAATGTTAACATAAAATTTTTAAATGATGATAAAACATGAAAAAAGTTATAAAATTCTGACACTGTTACTACCTCGTTTATGCTAATTCTGTTTTTTTATTTTTAAAAGATAACAAATGAAGTTAAAATATTTTATAAATTTTTATGTTTGATCCTATACTTCTTACGATAGTACCATAAATTTTCATAGCATTAAAAAGCATATTCAATTTTATAAAATTCTAACAGTGTTTCTGTCAAAATTTTAAAGTGTCTCAAAAATAAGTTTTTTGACAAATTATCATCAAAGATCACTTTATTATGGGTTATTGATGTAATTGAAGTCAAATCCGGCCATAAAAAACCAAAATCCAGAATTTTTTTTCATGAATTTTCGCCCGATTTGACCAAAATCTCGCGGGGAAAAAAATCAAATTACTGTAGCATTTTCAAAAAAAAATCAATTTTTTCCTGCCGGTAGTTTAGGTCTCGGGGGGGGGCCGAAATCCGAAATTTCGCCGAAATTTTGATCCCTAGGCCAATGTTCCTTTTTGCCTTTTTGGACAAGCTCCCTGTTTGGAGAGTGCAAGGGGGCTGCACCGTTGGATCATGAGCGGACGATTTCGATTTGCTCAACGAAAGCAATTCAGGTGTATCACTTTAATAGCAATGGTTGAGTTGGAACAAAGTTTTCAAATTTCATTTTCGGACTATAACTTGGAGACGATCGAAATCCGAAATTTCGGTGAGATTTTGAAATTTCAGATGAAATTCAAAAATCAAAATTCAAATCCGGCCAAAAAAACTTGAAATCCGGTTAAAATACCCGAAATTTCGGCTGAAATTTCAGCGAAATTGGCCAAAATTTCGAGCCTTTTTAACCTTTGTCAAATGATCTCCTGAAGCTCGAAAAAATTCTAACAAAGCTACATATCATGAAGTTTAGATTGTCCGATTGGTCTAAGGCTCCAGTTTGATCCAAGTAGGTGTGGATTCAAATCCCACTCTCAACAAACGGAACTGAGACTCAAACCCAAATCTGCTCGGTGAGAATGAGCTAACCTAGCTAGGTAAGACTCAATGGAAGTTGTGAATTAATGAGCTCTTATCCACTCCAAATTCAATCCAAAAAACACTAAATTCGGTGCAATATGTCCTAATCTCAGTTCAAAAAACCAAAATAAAATTTTGAGATTACTGTAGCGATTTAATTTTTTTATATTTGGCCGGGATTTGAAATCTCAGCCAAATTTTCGGCAAAATTTTGAACTATGGTTAGAAGGGGTTGTTAGAGACATAACCTTGAAATGATTTGATCCCACGTTGCAGGTGCCTAACATTTCGTAACCTAGTAACTAAAAAAATATATTCTTTTCGTCTAAGTTTATAAGACGTATTTTTTCTTACCACATAGACCAAGAACATGTTGAAAATAACTAGATTACCCTTAATTATTATTACTAAGCACTATATTCTATATTCAATGCATGCATATTGAGAATAGTAGTATAAAGTAAAGCTAGGTATTTTTTGAGGTATGAAGGGAACATCGCATTAATGTTACATTAAAATATAAAATACACTCTATATTTTTTAATAACATCGTTTAAAAAATATGTCCTATAGCTTAGACGGAGGGAGTGCTTTAGATTTCAGGGTTACTACAAAATTTTCACCCGCGCCCCTATCTTCACATCAGATTGATTGTGACCCAGATCAATAAAAAGCCACGATCCAACAATTGTGAACAAGCCAACAGGGGCCTTGCTTGGTGTATCTCTCGATAAAAATTTCCCCAATATTCGAGTAGATCAAGAGCAAATCAAAGATTTACTGTATGTTTGTTTGAAGCCAATTTTACCGTAACTAATTTTGCTTTCCATTCGGCTCCAAAATTCAATGTCATAAGTACGGCAAAGTTTACTGTGTGGGATATGGGGTTAAGAAAATATAGCAAGCCACAGTTTTGACGACGAATCAAACATTCGTCTAAAAATCTATAGCACACCTAATTTAGATTAACAAAGTTAGCTTTCAACCAAATAGACGCTCAGCAATCCTTCAAACCTAACGCCGGGAGTAGGGTAGCTTGGAGCTGATGACTCACACCGCAGAGGCAAAGAGCCGCCATGCTCGGCTGTGATGCACGTATTGGAGCCGATGGAAAGCTAAGAAATATTCAAGAGGGCCACCCTGTTGGGAAGATTGTTGCTGTTGCCACCTCTACCGGTTTTGGGTGTTGCGGTCAGGGTTCACAATTTCGTTTCGTTCGTGAAAATCGCTAGCTCCGTGTTAGCGGTTTTCGCGAAAAACCGTGAAAAACCGAACGGTTTGAAAATTTGAAACAAATAAATTTTTGTCAAACAGGACAGCGAAAACTGCGGTTTTTAAAAACCGCTCGGTTTTCGCGAAAAACCGAGCGGTTTTTGGAGAAACCCGCAAAAACCGCTCGAGGTTGGAAAATTGGGGGAAAAATCGAAAAAAATAGGGACAAAATGCAAAAAATATTTAAAATTTGTAGAAATACAGGGAAGGCTAAAATTGAGTAAAAATATAATAAATATATAAATAAGGTATGTGTAAACGTGAAAAAATTCCAGAATGATCTCTCCTAAATTTGGAAACAATTCGACATGACCTTTTCTATATTTTAGAGAATTAGAAGTTGCAAGTTATGTATTTATCAATAATATGTCAATAAATAATCTTTCATTGCAATACTACAATCACACAAGTGCAAAAATCGGCATTTACAAAACCACAAAGCAAAATCATTCGCAATTTCACTACTATTCACTTGTCAACACCATTTACATTATAATACCTTTCAATTGAAGTTGTGGAATAGGCATAAACATAACTTCGTCACTCTTTCATTGTCACAGAAATGGCATGTTCGACCTACATGAACGAAATGTCGAAAACCGATAACAAAAAGAAAAATGGTGAAAATATAAGAAAAATTGCAAAAAAAATTTTTAACAAATTACAAAAAATCCCAATTAATCTATAAACACCTCAGAGAAATTTATACATTTTTTAAATCATTTATTTCTTCTAAAAAATATAAAACAACAATTAATGAAGAGGAACAAATATACTGTCAGATTTTTATAAATATTAAAAAGATTTATTATATTATAAAATTTTAATTAAAATATAAATAGTACAAAAGGATAATGTAATAAAATTTTCAGAAATATTAGACTTAATGTAGTGCCCATATAAAATCAAAAACAGAAGAGCATATACAATGATAATAGCACTTTCAGAATTTTAAAAAAATACACATATCTGATCATCATCTAAAAATTTTACATAATAATTTTAATGATGTTATAACATCACAAAAAAAGTTTAATAAATATTAGACTTCATTTTGTACCTCTAGAAAATAAAAAACTGAAGAGCATATATTGTGATAGTGCCACTGTCAGAATTTTATAAAAATGTACGTATCTGATAATAATCTTAAAATTTTATAAAATCATAAGGATTACCTCAGAACCGCACAAAAAAAATTCAAATTTTTTTGACATATTTTGCTAAATTTCTTCAAATTTTTTAAATTTATTATTCAACTGAACGGTTTTTCGAACAATTTTAATTGCCGAACCGGCTCGGTATGGGTGGATTTCGCAAAAATCGACCAGTTTTCGTCGGTTTTTTGAACCCTGGTTGTGGTCACTCATCATTGTCGTTTTGCTATCAGATTCAAATCTGCTCGAGGCCGCTTGAAGCTAAGCTCCTCGCCGTTTTGAGATACAGCGGCACGTCCTGCATGTCTAACCTTCCCCTGTTGCTTGACCTGGCCCTATCACCACTCGCCAGGAGCCTGTCCTTGGGCGCCCTTGGTACCATGCCTCTCCTTCCCCACTACCATTCGTCTCTCACTGCCACTCGATTGAGGCAATACCGTAGAAAGGGCAATAAGAATACGGTCGACTGGATTGTAGACAGGGGCGGAGCCGACCTCGGGCCATTCGGGCTTGCGCCTGAGGCCTGGCCCAAAAATTCTATACAAAAAGTCATCAAACGTCCATGCAAGAAGCCATTAACATTTGGGCCAGCCCAAGCCGGCCCGAGGCTTGGACCTGGGCTGGCTCTGCCCCTGATTGTAGAAGGGGCCAAGGGTTTCATATATATTGGGTTCAGCTCAAAGGTCAGGGTCAAGGCCTTAGGGGAGGTGCTAACCATCATATTAAAAGGGAGTGTCTAGCCTTCATCCAGATATTTTGTTTCTTACAAACATCCAAATTTTAGACTTTTATATCAAAGTATCAAGCCATCCATCAAAATACAATCTTACCTCCCTTCACGTCTTACGGATCTCACTGCAGATCCAATGCTCTAAAATTTAGATATTTCTTTGCTAAGAAAACATCCGGATGATGTTTATCAAAACACTATTAAAAATAGATAAGCATGCAAACCAATCGTGGGTCCCACTTGACATCAATACAGCATCAAACAACTATCAAGTATCAATGCCATTACGTCAACTTTCGCATTTTGCCCCCTCATTTGCCATCGATTTCGTTTTACAAGCCTACAGAAAAGCTCCTGTACCAAAAGGTAAAAAAAATCATTACGACCCCATCAATGCAAGAGTCGGGTTGGGCAGCCCGCTACTACAAATCTCTAGTCGCTTGCAATCCCCTTCTTTCCGATGTTTGGTGTCTGCTGAGCTGAGCAAAGCTGCATGCTCGAAGTGGGCCGAGGTGGCCCTTTGTATATTTCTTTTTATATTTGGTTTTTGTTTAAAAGAAATTGTAAAACGAGTTTTATTTTTACTATAGAAGCAACGATAAGCGACATGATTCACCTATCATAGCAAGATGTCGCCACTGCAGCACTATCATCCATCACGGCAACTCCTAAACAAGTGCGGCAGGTAGCAGGACCTACGTACCTGTCGTGGTATGGGACCACAGCGGGACTTGCCATGACACCCAAGCGCAACACCTTCTACTGCGGTACTAGACTGCAGCAAGATTGTGTGGCCCACGGTACCTCCCATCTCGCGCATTTATTGTCTGTTGCTGCTATCTTGCTCGCCCTAGCCGATGCAATTTGCATCCGAGAGAAAGTAAGGAGAGGGAGAGAAGAGAGGAAGAAGGAAAAAATGTTGTTTTCAATCTGATTTAGAGGTAGTTAGAGTGGGAACTAGGAGATTTGACAGTTAGAAAAGTGTAATCCAGTGGAGAGCTTCAAAAGGAGGTAAGTTTTGTCTACACGCAAGTTTTATAATTTTTTTACTTGGTAGGCATTGCTATGTTAGATATGCTTGTTAGTTTATTTGCATGCATATTTATGTCGTGTTAGTGGTGATAAGTATATTATTAACGATGAACTAGTGGAATGATTATTTTGATAGAGTGATTTATTTTGCATGCGCATGGTAGTTGATGTGCATACGCATTTGAAATATTTTATGTTAGTCACGAAAATTAGCTTGCTATTGTTGAATTAGTTATAATGTTTTCCGGTAAAAAAGCATTGTTAGATGGATAAGCTAGTAGATATGCATGCACATTTAATACGTTTGTATTAGTTATTTAGTGACGTTATTAATGAATAATTAGTAAAATAGATATTTGCATGCTTGCCGTGAGTGGTGCAATTAGTATAATTGAGAAGATCATAGCAAAGAGAGTATGTAGTTAATATTGTTGGTAAAGTGGGAAAATAATTTTGATGCCTAGGTAATATTGGTTAAGTGGAAAAATAATTTTAAGCGTATGTAGAAAAAATAGTAAAAATGGTAGCAATAGAACATTATTTTTAAAAAATTATGTATATTGTTGTAAATCAGTTAGGGATGTATTGTACACAATAATTTTAATTGGTAATATTGAATGGTACGATGCCAGTCGTAGTAGACTAGTATATGATAGGACATGTTGGTTTTTCAAAATTAATAATTAAAAATTGGCATATGTAATGATTGTACCTAAATTATTATGATAGCTATGTGATGTCATATATTCAAGATTTGTGATGTGTTCTATGGGGCGATGTCGTCTGCGATGGGCCGTATGGGGTAGACCTACCAAATTACGAACGGAAGGTGATTCGGTCGCCGGGTCTTAAGGACATGAGTCTGGTTGAGTTTTAGAGATGACTACAAAACGCATTTGTTAGGTGTAACATCCCAAAATTCAGCTTAATTAAGTTTTTATTGCTTAAAAGTGCATTTGTGATTTTATGGAATTTATTTGGATTTTTCTGGATTTATTGGAATTAAATTCAAATCAAGTTTATTGCCTTTTATTCAAATCTATTTAAATCTGTGCAAAGTCAAAATAAAGTTTTGCCAAAAATATTTTATTTGAGTCCAGAATGTCTCAAAGTATTTTTGAGATTTTTCTTGGATTTTTCCGATTGTTTTATTGCCTAAAACAAATAAAATGAATTCTGGAATTATTTTAATTCAAAATCTTTTAATAACCTTGTGAGCAGTGTTGGACCAAGCCCAACAACGTGCGTGGTAAACCTGCGTCGGTGCGGCCCAGTTGGCCCATGTGTGGAGGTGCGCACGTGGCCGTTGATCTCGCGTCGGACGGTCAGAGCCATCGCGGTTAACTCAAACCCTAGGATCGGCGTCCGTTGGTTTTGCGTTGACGGCTCAGATTAATGGATCGAAAAGGAAAGGATCTAGCCGCGGCCGTTGGATGTCGATCCGAATTGGATTGTGCCACGTCTCGGGAGATCTCATCCGTTGATTTGAGATCGGACGGCACTAGGAGTTCGTCTCCGTTGCGTCGCCGGAATCCGAAGTTCGTCGCCGCGCCGACTTGGATCGCTGTTTGCGCGTCGGCGAGTGCTATATAAGTCATTGCCGGAGGCCGAGACTCGTCGTCGTCCGCCGCAACATTTCTAAAGCGCCGCACCGTGGAGCCCGTAGCGCCCGGCCGAACCTCGTCGCGATTCGTGGGAGCGCCGCCGTGAGTTTTGACCGCGAACGCCGCCATCGAGCCGTTCTTCGCCGCGTTGGTCCGGATCTGGGTTCGCCGTGAAGCCGCGTCGAACCGTAAGGTGTCATCGCCGAACGTCGTTGGATCGCCGTCGAACGCCGTCTTCTCCAAGTCCGTGAAGAGTCTCGTGGCGGCGTCGCCATTGCCGACGCAAAGTGAACCGTGAGCCGTCCTATCAGTAGCGGAGGGTTGAGGTTCCGCCGCGTCGCGAATAATTAGGGCCGTTCGATCGTGTCTCTGCGAATCGATTGAACCGTGGGGTGACCAACCGGATCGTGCCGCGTGTCAAGCGCAGGTCCGGCGTCGCGGCACGGGTTCACGTGGTCGAGCCACGCGTGGACTCGATCCATAGACCGGGACACGCGTCGGCTTCGATTGGTCCGGTCCAGCGCTGCGTCATGCTGATGTCACGCCGACGTCATAAACCGATTATTCAGTTTAAAAATAAATCATTAATTCGATTTTTCGATTTTAGCAATTTGAGATTTATTTCAAACTTCAAAAGGCTATATCTTTTGCATCGTAACTTGGATTTGAGTGATTCCAATTTCTAAAAATTTGTAAAATTGAGATCTATTTAATGGTGAATTTTATTTGATTCTTGGAGTTTAATTGCTCTCTGTTTTGGTATTTATTTGCTTTTCTTCTTCGGTACGCGTAGACGTTGAATTGTGCGACGCTTCGGAGGAAGATCCAAAGAACCCAAGAGCAAGCTTCAGATCAAGATCAGGACCTATTCCAAGGCAAGTTGTGCTTTGATCATGTTGAACCCATGTTTATAAAATTGCTATATTTGTTTTACACTATTGCATATATTTTAAATATACAACTGTTTCAAATTAGATTGGGCTTAGCTAAAATACCAGATTGATCTATACCCTACCTTGTCATTGTATGCCATGATCCATTGTCACCCTAGATTGGTTTAATATAGTTGATTAATAATTATGATCAACATTGGAGGTTTAGACCGTTGTAGATTGCTTAGTCATGCCACGTCATCACATGTGTCAGAATCATTGATAATTAATCTTGATTAATGGAATATGGAACAATATTATGAACTTGTGTGTCATGTGGGATCACACGATGAGATTGAGTTGTTGTGGCGAGTCATGTCACGCAACGATGTTGAATTGTTGATGGCACGTGGTGCTTGGTAATCAACCGGGTGATAATAACTTAGATTGGGGCAAGTGGCAAGGGCGAGGAGGCCAAGGTGGGCCCGATGGGCAGATGGTATGTGGAAGTCTTGCCTTGATCACACTAAGGACTTAACCTTGCAAGCCTTTGACCTGAGTCAATCATGCAACCACATGTCTGGTATGGGCCAGCCTAGCTGAGTAATTTGCAAAGTCTTAATGTTGATACTATCGTGGTCGGTGTGAGTTCCCGGGTCAGGGTGTAATTCACATGGCGCAAGAGGGGGCCACGGATGTGTTTTTGAGACCATGATGTTGAAACCTTAGCGGGTAGTATCGGATTAAGATAGAGCATTGTAAAGGCTTTGTTATAATCTTTCGCCTTTGTGGTGTTTGGTTGTATCACGTGGGTAAAGTGCATAACCTCTGCAGAGTGTGAAACTATTCGGATAGCCGTGCTCATGATTGAGCAATGCTCGGAATTACGATTAAGGGTTAGATTAATAAATTGGACAACTTGGTTGGGATGGCGGGATGGCCATATGGAAGATTGGAACTTGATTTAGGATTGGAAACTTGGTTTACTTGAGAAATCTGAATTTATTTATTATTGCTATTTGTTTTACATTCTTTACAATCTATTCATGTATTTGTTCATAAATGCCGCTTATTGCAAAATAGCCATGATAGCCTATCCTTTGGAATAAGCCTTACAAATAGATAAATAGAAGCGCATTCATGCACAACTTGTTGAGTGCTTTAAGTACTCACCCTTGCCAAACAACAATAATCAGCAGTTGAAGAATCTACACTGTGTTGGAAGATGAAGTCAAGGAAGACACGAGTCATTAGGGTCCGAGCCTTGTCGGTTGCTGTGGTGAATCGATGAGCTATCTACGTTTCTACTTTCCACGCTTAATTATTAGCTTATATTCTCGGTCTTGCCTGCGTGGCTTAATAATGTAAGTTGGTCATAAGATCATACATTTAGCTATATCAATAAATGAACTATTATTCTATTATCGTTGTGTATGATGTGATATGTACCAATGTTAAGCTGTGTGCACTAGCGTTGATCCTGGGAATAGTGCAGTAAACACAGTCGGTTCGAATCAGTGGATTCGGGTCCCTACATTAGGGAGATTGTAAGAAATAAGCTTGTTATCAAGGCGGTAAATGTCACAGTGGTTGCGGTGTCATCTAAGTATGTCGGGAGCTTATCAAGTTGACAGGCAATATCTTGTGGGAGTAGTACATATAGATTGCAATGAATGCGATATATAGCAAACCGATGGTGTATGTGATATTTGTGGAGAAGGGTGAATCATTAAGCATGGGTGAGGCCAATGGCATTGGCGTTGTGGAAGTGGGGGGAGCTTGGATGGCGGTGGTGCAATGGACCCCGATTTCGCAGACGTTCATCTACAATCTTTCTTTAGAAAAGATAGGATTGTATGATAGTTCTTGGTAGTAGATTCATAGAATAGAAGAAGAAGTTTACTCTGACTTGTGCACTACAAATTAATGAATGTTTGAGGAGCCCTGATGAGGATTTTCAACCTAATGAATGTGTAGGGGACTGGTGGTCTGCCTACATTAACTGCCATGAATGTTTGTAAGGCATGACGAACGCAATGCAACCCAATAATGAGGCGGATGTGGACACAGATAGTAGTGGAGGCGAAGGAACAAAGATGTAGGTAGTAATGTCCAAGTCGGTGGCAGTGTGTCTATTGACATAGGGTATGTGTCATCAAGATTGGATGAGCCGGCAGTGGTCTCCCTTGCTTTGCTACAAGGAGGTGGGTCTGAATAGGCGTTCGATCAGAACACTTTGTTAGTAGCGCAACGCATCCCTAACAAGAGTGAAAGTGCATCTAGGCACTTATGTTATTTTGGTGATTAATGACAAACACTCATAATGACAATCTATACAATTAAGTAAATGCTTAACTTAGTGCTTAGCAAATGACAAACCTCTAATATGATTATATTGCTATGAGACTAACTTGTTATTGCCTAGTTGAGTATCAGTCTCATCTATTTAGAGGAAAATCAAGTAGGATGGTTAAGCAAAGATAAGGTATGCAATTTTGGTATCTATTCTATATTTGTTATTGCATTCCTTTTGTGCAAATGCATAGTGAACTCCAAGTAGCATATTGATTATATATATGCACATTGATTCATGTCATATTTATTTGTGCATATATATTCATTTGAGTTCATTATGTGCTTTGTTTTTAGTATGCATGTATTAACTAGAGTTAAACTTCGTATTGCTATAGATTGACTTGGTGCATGCATGTCTTATTTGTATATCTTCTCATGCAATTCTCTTAGTGAAGTTTATCTAGTGTTGGATCACATATTTACTCTTACTCCAAATATTATTTGCACATGTACAATTCGTGTATATTCTATCATGTGCTTCATTTAAGTAAAGACTGTGATCCTTGCCATGATTTAATTGATTCATCATATTGGCAATTATCTCTCTAGTGCATATAGATCAATTACACATTCATCATGATGTACTTAGTAGAGAACATTTCTTATGTCAAGTGTTTCCAGTTATGTTGTGCTTCTTTTTATGAAACACTTGTTGTAATCAATTGCTCACAAATATCAATTTGTTCATATCTATTGAGCTTTTGGGACTAATGTCTTTCATGAGTAGTTTGGAAAGAATTAGGTCCCGTCTGTATGATGACCAAGGTATATTGGAGGATGATCATTGTCGAGGTCAACAAGACGGCGGTGTCACCAAGAGTTGAGGACTAAGTCAAGAGCGACTTGGCGTGGAGATCGTCAGAGAGGATGATCAAGTCAAGGTTGATAGGACGAGAGTCTCATGAGGTGAATCGAGTCGAGTTGGACAAGGCGAAGATGTCATCAATTATATGGTGAAGGTCTTCATACATCGACATCAAGAAAGAAGACTAGCAAGTGACTATTTCTAGACTTATATTATCTTTGATTTATTTTGAGTCTAAGGATTGCCGTACTATTAAGAGGGATGCGATGTCGAATGACTTTTAGATGTGTCAAGTGCTCAAGTGATCCATCCTTGTGAATCTTAGAAAGAGAGTGGTGTTGGTAGTGCCGGAAAGTGAGGGTTGTAGGTCTCTCTTGATTTCTTTGTGAAATCTGTGTTTATCCTTTGAGATTTGGGTAGTGAGATCTTGTTATTTGTGTAGCCCTCGTTCTTAGCTTTCGGGAGAGTCCAAAATCACTGAAATCGGAGTCCAGAGTCAAAAGTTATGCTCGTTTTCGCCGAGTGCTCAGGTCTTGATTCGGACTATCCGGAGTTAGTCCGGACTATCCGGATATTCCGGACTATCCGGACATTTATCCGGACTCTCCGGGTTGGGTCTCTCTGTTAGCCTTTCTCAGTCAATCCGGAGTATCCGGATTGAAGTCCGGAGTCTTCGGGTTGTGTCCGGCTGTCTCCAACGGCTAGTTTTTTTGGGACCTCTATTTAAAGCCCCCTCTTCCCCACTTCAAAGAGGCTGTGTTCCCATTGATTAGAGGTGCTATACCCTTGTTCTTGAACCCCCAAAACACCTTTTTACCCTTAGATCTAAGTGATCCCCTTGGTGAGAAGGGTTGGGAAGAGTTTGAGGAGTGAGGTGCTAGGTTAAGTGAGATTTGAGTTGATTGAGCACTTGATTTCATCTCCAAGCTTGTTCTTCGTGAGCATTTGTTACTCTTGGAGGTTGAGGACTCCTAGACGGCTAGGAGGTCGCCTACGAGCCACCGGAGCTTTGTGTGGTTGGCCGTGGGAAGTTTGTGAAGGCCGGTTCCGCCTCCGTAAGGGAAGGAATCAAAGGAGTGAAGACCGGCGAGTGCATTTGTGCAACACCGGGAGGAAGAGGGTTGAAAGAGACCCCGGCTCAAGTGTGACCGAGCCGCCTCAACAGAGACGTAGGATCCCCTCAAGGATCCGAACTTCGGGTGAAAAATCATCGTCTCCAAGTTTGCTTCTTTCTCTTGCTTTAGCATTTGATTTTGTATCTTGAAATTGCCCGATCTACTCTTTTCTTGTGTTTGGCTCCAGATCTACAATTTCCCCATGTACCTGATAGCATTTAGATCTTTTGTATTCAAGTAGATTGTTGAAAAATTGCAAGGATTTAAAATCTCATTTCGAGGTCTTAAATCTGGAGTATCCGGACTTCTGAACCCGGATAGTCCGGACATTTCGGAATATCCGGAGATAAGTCCCGGACAATCCGGCCTGAGTCCCTCGGATCCAATCCGGAGTATCCGGACTCCAGAACCCGGACAGTCCGGATATTTCGGAGTATCCGGATAAAAATCCCGGACACTCCGGACTTAGACCCTCGGGAGATTTTATTTAGCTGCAAATTTTTTATTCCGCTGCATTTAGTTACAAAGTTTTTAATTCGCCTATTCACCCCCCTCTAGGCGACATCCCTTGTCCTTTCAAAGAGTGTCATCCAGCAAGCCATAGAGAGATATACTGTGAACATTAGCCGCATATATCGGGTGTACAGATCAAACCAAGAGACATAAGTAGTGAAGTGTGTCGATGTCGAATATCCGGGTAAGATCCGTGCGCAAAATTCAAGGGTGTAACTACATACTTTAGGATCGCAATGGTAAAATATCACACATGTGGCCTTACTGAACCATTGCACAAGCACAGAAATGTTACGTCATCATATATAATAAGCCTAATTAATCACTTGATCCTTGCTGACATAATAGTTTCGCTGAAGTTGTTGATAACGAATATGGTCAATATAATAGGATATCTAGTCAGCTACAACAAGGTATGACGAGCAAAGAGGAAGGTGATAGGGAGCATGTACTGCACATACGAGAACTCACGACCTTGTTCAGAGAATGATTCACCAGATTGCCCAAGCAACTATTGGGATGTACATAAACAAGATGGATACACTGCACCTCTCAAACCAAACATGCCATAATCTACAATATCAAAACAATTGCAAATGATTTTATTCATCACAAACAAGCAGGGAGAGGGAAAGGAGGGGTTCAGGGTTAGTACTAGCAGAATGGGGCAAGGAGGGACCGGTAGGCCGAGGGCAAAATTCACACGGGTGCAAATGGAAAGGTCGATGACAGTGGCAAGGGCAAAGTTGCGATGACTTCGTGTCTATGGGTAAAAAAGACAACGATGGTACCGCGGCAACCATGTCACTGGTCATTGGAGCATGGTCAGATCCCCCAAATCACCACACTGGGAATGGCACGGAAGGCAATGGTGGGGATTAAATTTGGGGGCATCGGCGTCGGCTGTGGAGAGGTACGGGTCTTCATGATCTAGGGTTTTTCCATTAGGGCTCGCCTAAATATATAGGGTGAGCGAGTGGATGAGCCGAGTCCCTAACAAGCGGGACCTAGTAGGAATGTTGTCTTGGGTTGTACGGCGTTGGGCAAACTAGCAGCTACGGCGAAATGTGTTGGGCATAGTGGTATTGTCTTGTTTTCAACAAGTTTCGGATTTGCAGCATGGCATTATGTAGCTGCATAATTCTTGAAACTATCACACCTACCTACTCATAGCACAAACATACCTATTACTACACAAAGGTAAGAGCGAAATGGGTGCTGGTTACGGGCGACGCGACCAGTGCTCTACCATAGTGTACGTAATGTTGGTTACTTCTGACATTGTAATGTACTCAAGGTTTTATAAATTAATATAGTATATTGGATATCGGGTGGCCTTAATACCCATGAAAAAATTAGCCTTTTATTTCTAATTACTTAGCACACTGTTAAATGTTAATTAGCGTAGCAAGTGGTAGTGCAGGAAGTGATTACCTTTCTAATCTATTTATCTTCTTTTTTGCTATTCTAGCACATTTCCAAGCAGAATTATAAATCTAGCCCCCTCCCCACCGTGTCACGTGCCTCCCGCGCTCCCCTACTGCGAGAGGTCGCCTCTTGCGCTGACTGGCCATCGCTCATGCGCTCATTGCTGGCTGCCACGCCCCTCGGGCATGGCAAGTGACGGGTATCGCCAGGCGCGCCTTTCGTGTTGAGGAGGGGGCTAGATTTATATTTTCCCTCAAGAGAGCTAGATTAAAAAAATAACAGTACTAGAAAAATGAAGTTCCCTTACCATCCAGCTTTTGGCAAGCCAACTTCTTCCAAATCACAACTCATCACTGCACAGTACACACAGCAGAAGTCCACTTTATTGAAGCACAAAAACTATTACACAATAGTACACACTCTCCTTAGGATGTACTGAAAGACTTCCAATTACAGAAGAAATCTACTTTACTAGATGCGTACGAGCGGTGCCATGCCGCGCGCCGCGACGCCGCGCGAGAGTGAGTTTACGGTAATGAATGAAATTTAAATGCATCAGTAGCGTTGTCAGAATTCTTTAAAATCGCACAAGTTTGATCATACTTGGTAGCTTAGGCATGCTGCCAGGGCCTTCCTTCAAAAGTTTCAAAAATTTCCAACATGCTTTAACAACTCAGTTAAATAAATGAAGTTGCTTTAAATGCATTAGCACCATTGTTAGGTTTTTTAAAAAATTACGTAAGTTTTATCATAATTTGAAATTTTTATAGTAGCTTAGACATGCTCCAGGACACTTCTAAAAAAGTTTGAAAAATCAAATTCATTTGATGGCTCTGGAAAACCAAAAATAGCAAAATTTAAATACATTTAGAATTTCTAAAACACGTACAAGTTTAATCATGGTCCAATTTTTTTATGGTAGCTTATTAATGCTCTCAGAACTCCTATAAAAAAGTTTCAAAATTTTTGAAAATGATTTATTGTCTCAATTAAATCAGTGGAGTTGCTATGAATGTATTAGTAGCATTGTTGGAATTTTGAAAAATTGTACAAGTTTGATCATGATTCAAATTTTTTATGGTAGCTTAGACATGCTCTGAGAACCCATATGAAAAAGTTTAAAAAATTTGTAACATTATTTGATAGCTCAATTAAATTAGGAAAAAGTATTACCTCAACCGGTGAAAGTATCTAAACATAATTATGCATTTTTTGAGAGGCTTTCATGGAGGGAGGACACGTGACGGCTCCTGGCCGGTAACTCTGTGGAGTTTAGTAAAGGTAGTATTTATGCACAAGAGTCCATTGCCCTTATCTAAAATATCTAGAACCTACATGCGTCTAACAAAATATCTAAATACTGTATTCCTTATCTAGTTCTTGCAACATAGTGCAACCTTTCGTGATATATTTAACTTGCTATTACACTGTCTTCCTTATCTAGTTCTTGCAACATATAGATTTTTCAAGAAGCTTGCATTGCCTTCCTTCGACATAGTATAACCGACTGCTACAATATGAACGTCTAAATATAGCATAGATAGCTTATACATCCAAGTATTTTCCCCAAAACAAAAATATAGGCATCTCTTTATTGTACCCCACGAAAAATAAATCAATGCATAAATTAAAAGAGCTCCAGCTACGTAGTACATGCTTGCAAGCATCATACAGCACAGGAGAATTGCTCGATTTTTAGATATGTAGGATTATCACACTTACAATCTAGCAATGCTATTCCTCGGTCAGTCGCTCTAACTTCCATTGACCTTCCTGCAGTTCTTCCGAATCTCCCCCTGGCCGCCCGTCAGCGGCTTGATGTTCCCCATGTTGATCATGGACCTGGCGAAGCTCTTGAAGAAGGCGTTCTGGCTGCTGGCGAACCGACCGACGATCGCCGCCGTTGGCGCGCCGGGCGTCGACAGCAGCTCCTGGTCGGACTGGAGAAACCCGCGGTTCACCTCGAGGTTGGTGAAGTAGTTCTTGTCGAAGGTGTCGGGCGTGGTCGGGTCGAGGTCGTTGAGCGCCGACCTGTTGCCGCCCCGCCTCGGGCACCTCTTGGAGAGGAGCGCCCGGTAGTCCCCGTTCAGCGTCGGGTCCGGCCTGTTCGTCCCGCTGAAGTTGTACAGTCGGTCCTTCACGAACTGGCACTGCACGCGCCCAAACGTGTGCGCCCCTACACAATTCAATTCACCAAGTAATTTTGTCAATGTCACGTCGTTATACCTCTGTTCCAGGATTCTGGCTAATCCTCCCATCTGAATCACGTACGGCACGTCGATCGGATGATGATCGGTACGTTGTTGTGTACCTGAGAGGGCGACGAGGTCGATGTGGTCGAGACCGACGGCGCCGAACTTCTTCTGGAGCGTGGTGAGGTTGTCGCGGGGGCCCGGGAGGTTGTTCGCGGAGGTGATGTTGGCCGTGGTGCCGTCGCGCCGGCCGAGCGGCACGCGCCACCGGGGGCCTCCGGACTGGGTGCATGCGTACAAAACACACGAGGCCAGGGATATGTACGTGCGTCATGTGACCGTGTTGGATTATTGAGCGGCACAAAAAGAAGGGTTTGGTGTGATCTCGGCATCTCGTGCCGATCGATCGACAGCCGATGCGATGTTACGTGAATATCGACGCCGCACTGTGCTCTGTGTCTTTAATGCTCTAAAAAGTAGGCAATGTTGTGATGTTGTCATCGATCTCTTTACAGCCATCGTAGTTCAATTATTTTGCACCGACGGCTTCCAAATTATTGATCCAGGCCGGGCATATGTAGGCTATAGCTGTTGCTAGTACATTGCCACAGTGCGCGCGTGAGAAGTATGCGAAGAACGTTGCTAATTAAGCATCTGTTCATCACTTCACTTTCAAAATATAGGTCGATATGATACAAGGAGCTAATGATGGATATATGTGAGAATGCACATATGTTTTGCCGGCTAATTAGTTACATACGTACGTACCAGTTCGACCGAGATCTTGGCGGCGATGGCGAGGATGTCGGCGCAGGAGACGACGCCGGGGCAGGCCGCCTCCAGCGCCGCCTTGACGGCGTCCACCACCGGGTACCCCCGCGCCGAGTTGTTGTTCGGCCTCGCGAACTTCTCCGACACGACGCTCGAGCTGTTGTCCAGCAGAATTGACCCGTCGCAGCCCTGAAACAAGCACGACGCACGGAGATGGACGTGTCAAACGCGCGTGCGCGCACAGCATTGTCAACAAACGTGCATTGGCCTTGGCAGCAGCAAACGCGCACAAATTTAAGCGCGCGCGGCAGACGTGCCGGCCGATCGATCGAGTCGCCGAGAGTTCTTGGCTGGTTGCTTACTTGGACGAAGCAGTCGTGGAAGTGGAGGCGGGTGAGGCTGGCGTAGATGCGGACGTCCGCCAGGTGCGCCTTCTTCAGCACCCGCCGCACGATCCTGTGCAAGTCGGGGCACGTGCCGTCGTAGAACTCCTCGCACAGCTGCGCCGTGCCGGCCTGGACGCTGAAGCCGAGCACCACGCAGACGGCCAGGAGGAGCACGGCACGAGGATCACGGTAAGAGACCCCACGAACCATCTTTGCTAGAACGATGGTCAGCTGCGTACGCGTACGTGCGTGCAGGGGCAGCACTCTTCACTCCGTGTGCGTGACTCAGAGCCAGCGGTTCACCCTCAAGGGCAGGCTTTATAGCTGGGCGGGTCTGTTGGTGCTGATCGAAGAGGCGCGCGGTTAATTTGGGCGCAAGGGAGGCATGGCTAGTTCGAGAGCGCCTTTACTTGGATCCGAAGGATGGCCAATCATTTCGGACGAACATATTGTTTAGACATTTCCGTCGCGGTGTCCTTTTCAGAGGGCAGCGCATGCATGCAGGTATGCGAACAAAGACACTGTGCGTGCATCGTGCTTGCCCGGTGTCCAGTGCATTGTTGGTGCGCCCAATGTTAACTGAGCAATGTAGTGCCAACAAATTAAGACAGTACACATATTTAAGTTTTGTTTCAGTTTGGTGCCGTCCAACAGTGTTGCCTTGACTGCACGGTCCCTGGATCTATTCAGTTGTTGAATTCGCACTTCAATATGCAGCAGACAGGTCCAGTACTGAGAGAATCCTCTCGAGAAGGAACTCCGGTGAGAATTAAATAATTGGGATGTGGCACTGCGGCAGTCTAACTGAGAAAGAAGAACAGGAATGAGATGGTGATGAGACACAAGCTTTTGGTGTGTTTCTCCACAAATAATTGCAGCCAAATGGACTAGTTAGCTGGCAATATAGCTTTTTTCTTCTTCCCAATACAGCACGGCGGTCGTTCGGCGGGCAATGATTCCCATTTCCCGGCTAGTTGCTAAGGACTAGTACAGTCCGTACGAGGGCAGTAGCGCATACACAAAGAACTTTACTACGTAATACTTTCTCACAATCCCGTATGGTTTATCATCAAATTAAAACTCCTCCTTAACCCGTCATGTAATCGCCAATCACCCACGAGGCCACGAGACGAAAGGACTTTCCAATGAACTGTTTCATTTTTGCAATCTTAACTCGAAGTACTCCATCTTTTCAACTTCTTGTCAAATTCAACAACCGGATGATAACGGTCTTTGCTCCCCAATCACAACACCATCACATTTGCCACAGTACGGTGATGTTGGTTGGCGACTTGGCGCACATGATTTTGGCCACATGGCCCACATCATACGTAAGTGTCGTTAGTCACTGTATCATATGTGCCACGCACTCGAAAAGTTTTACTTTACATAGTACTAGTAGACCTGGGCAGCGTGCCGGCATGACACTACTACGGAATCAGTGATTCTTGTCGTCATATTAATGTTGGTTTATCAAAAACTGATAGTAATAATATTATCACTGTCAGTTCAGATGAAAAATCGGCAGTAACGGCTTTTTTAGATGAACCGACAGTGATAAATCCATTTTTACTGCCGATTCAGACAAAAACCGGCAGTGATACTACCACTGTCGATTTTTTAGAAGAACCGACATTGATAAATCCCTTATTATTGTCGGTTCGAAACAAGAATCGGGAGTGATAATTGACGACAGAACTGACAGTGATAATGGACGACACGAACTGGCAGTACGGAGTCGGATGGAGATAAAATTTATATTAAAAATTATAGCTCTCAACAAGATCTATAAATTTGTAGTTGACAACCTTTTCACTTGAAGTAATTTAGATATCTGCCGGTTCGTATTACCGATCGACAGTAATAATACTATCACACCATTTTTTGAAAAATTATAACTTTTTCATACGGAGTCGTATGGAGATAAAATTTATATGAAAATTATAGCTCTCGACGAAATCTACAAAAGTAGTCGACAATCTTTCTATTTGAAGTCATTTAGATATCCAAATAATGATATCACTGTCGGCTCGAATTACCCACCGGCAGTAATAATGCTATCACACCATTTTTCGAAAAATCATAACTTTTTCATACAAAGTCGGATAGAGATAAAATTTATATGCAAATTGTAGCTCTCAACGAGATCTACAACTTTGTAGTTGACAATCTTCCCATTTGAAGTCATTTAGATATCCAAATAATCATAAAACATTTGGAGACAAAGGATCAAAAGGAAAATATATCCTATATTAGTTGAGGAATGAGTGATAGGTGAGATGGTAAGGTGGGGTCGTACGGGGCAGCAGGTTACCAGTTCGACTCCTAGCAACTGCACGCGCGCGAAATTTGCGTGACTTGTGACTTGCGACGCACTCGGCCGCGCGTAGTAAATACAGGGTGATCCAGATGCAAATATTTTTTTTGATTTTACCGAGTGATTTTTGGATTTACACTATCACTACCGATTCGCATACAACCGGCAGTGATAGTCCGACTATCACTGTTGACCAATCACTACCGGTTCTAATATCCGGCAGTGATGCCAGTTTGGAACCGACAGTGATCCGATGTTTTTATAGTAGTGTGAACACCATTGGCCATGGGTCTTGACTGGGCCGTGCACAACCTAGTCAGCCGGCCTGCACGGCGAGCCCAGGCATGACACATGTTCGGTCTATTTGCACTATCGAGAGACATGAAAAGGAGTCAGAGATACACGGGACTAAAGTACTAGACATAAATATTTAGAGGAAAAGAACTAAATTTTATTCATTCTTTGTAAAAGACGTGCTGAGATAGTGGTCGATATTTATTCGTGAATTCCGCTGCGACCTGCTCAGTGCTTCGGAAGATAAACTAGACACCTTGCCTTTTTGCTTTTTTTTCATACGCTTAAAGCCCTCAAACCATATCGTACTTGTTGCATTGTTGAGACAATTCCTTTTGCTCCACTTTTGTTGCCAAAATTTTAATAATATTTTATCAAAAACTATACAAAAAAGTCGTGTTGTGTCCGTCGGCCCTGTAACATGCTGTGTCGGTCCAAACACAATCCTTCGAGATGTGTCGTGCCGTCCATCGTGCCCGGCCGCTAGGCCAGGCATAGCCATGACAATCATACCATGACGACCCAGCCCGTGTGCATGCATACCATGATGTGTCGTGCCACGGGCCAGCCCAAAAAGCCTGACCCGATGCCCATGCCTAAGTACTACTGAACTTACTAATTAGAGGGAAGGTGGGACGTCGTTCTCAGAACAGAAGCAGGGGCCGGCCGGCATGATGTGAGTAGGTGACTGGGAAATGCAAGTCAAGCAAGAGCCGGAAGTTCTCGCAAAGGAGTCGTTAGCATTTAATCTTTCTTGCATGCTTGTTCAAGGGGACATCGTTCAGGGAACGCACCTACTGATCAAACCGTAGCGGCAGTTACAGATTCTTTATTTCTTCTGCATGGTATAGCAGAGTCCTGATTGTTACCACTCATCTGCCCGAATTGATACGTTGTCCCACGGCGATGCAACTGCAGGTTCATAGGACGAGCAACTTGCCTGCTAGCCACCCGTATTGGAGAGAATCCTAGGCTCCTAGCTTGCGCCAAACGAAACATGTAGCACTCCAGAACATAAAGACAATTTCATACATACATCCAAACGCACGATATAAGCTTTGACAATGCGAGATGGGCCATGCATGGCAAATGTAGAATCTTGCTCAGTTGATGGCCCTGCAGTTCTTGCGAATCTGGCCGGCCGAGCCGGTGAGAGGGCTGATGTTGCCCATCTTGACCATGGACCTGCGGAAGTCGCAGAAGAAGCGCTGGCTGTCGGCGCTGTAGGCCTGCACGAGGGCCTTGGTGGCGGCGGCGACGCCGTCGGAGCTGGAGAAGAGGCCCTGGTCGGACGAGAGGAGGCCCTTCTGGGCTAGCAGGTTCTGGAAGTAGTGGTTGTCGAACACGTCGGCGGAGTTAGCGTCCAGCACTGCGGTCTGGTTGCCGTCCCCGCCCCGGCACAGCTGCTGCAGGCTGGACGCCAGCGTCGAGTCCAGCGTCGGGTCGACCGAGTTCGTCGCTGAGAAGTTGGCGAGCCGGTTGCTGAACAGCACGCAGCGTGCTCGCCCGATCGTGTGCCCTCCTGTTCATGGATGGTTTGATCGATTGGTCCAGTCATCAATACAGTTATACAGATCGCAAGAACAATATAGTAGTTTTCATCTTAAAGTCTGACTTTGGTATAGTACTACTTATGGTGTGAGAAACATACTACATGGAGTAAGCATGAACAATCTTATGTCATTTTCGTCGCTTAGCTAATTCTATTTCGTCAGAGAGATGAAACAGACATGTGGAAAATGACTAAAATACGGCATCTTAACTGTCCAAATCAATGTTGTAGAAGTTGATCTATCAGATCATTTCACAGCATTAAGTAACAAGCTGCAGCTTGTTATGAGGATTTCGCGGGGAATGTAATTTCCAAGCCACAAATATAAACAGTGACAAAAAATTCTATTTGTTTTTTACGGAGACATGCACAAATCCGACGGCTTGAAATTTGAGTACTCTAACCGAGTAGTACTCGATTCGTACCTAGACACCATTTTTTTAAGCTAAAGCCACTGAATTTTATTGTTCTTGTAAGCAAAGGAGCCACGCATAAACAAGGAAAGAAACCAGATTTGTGCTCAGTCTACTACTCGCTCCGTTCCTAAATAAATATTATTTAAGGTTCTTGTAATTCTAACAAGCACATCTATAAAAGACTGTATTACTCTCTTTTATTATATTTTTAGATGTTATGTCTTACTCTATTGTATGATGATAAATGAAAATTCAAATAGCTAAAGGGGAGGGGGTATAGAAAGAAAAATTAGTAAAAAAATCACATTGAAATTATATAATGAAATGTACTCCATCTGATCATAAATAGTTGTTGTTTTGGACATCGACACGGTATCTAAAACATAACTTTGATCACTAATTTCTATTATAATATATTTATAAAACCCAATAAAATTATAACATTATGAAAGTATTTTTGAGACAAATCTACACATATGATTTTCATATATCCAATTTAGATATTTAAAAAGATATTGACAGTCAAAATTTTAAAAGTTTGATTATGTATTTATCCAAAATAACAAATATTTAGAAATAAAATTTAAAAACTAGAATGACATGTATTCCTAAACCAAGTGAGTACCCGATAAGACCACCACGTCCGTTGTATTCAGACCGACATCCTTGAATCTCCCAATGATTTCGTGGATGGGGTCGAATGGCCCTGGCAGGTTACTGTTAGCCCCTGTCTGATTTGCCACCAAACCGTCCCTTCTTCCGAGAAGAACATCATAATCAGGTCCTCCACTCTGAACATATCAACAACTTATCTTCTTCAGTGTGATGCTTTCATGATTGAACAGCTAACTCCTTGCCATCTTCAGTACTCTATTTACTAGCTATTTATCATGAATATCTGACCAATTGTTTGTATGATTTGCAAACTGTTCTCTAGAACAAACTTGATATCGGCAGTATCTTGCACTGCTGCTGAATTCTAATGAGGAAGGAAACGTACAAGCTGTACTCCGTATTTAGCCGCGAGCGCTAGAATGTCGGCGCATGAAACGACCCCCGGGCAGGCGCTCTCGAGGTCGGCCTTTATGGCGTCGATGACTTCGAATCCCCTCGCCGAGTTCAGGTTCGGCCCGGCCAGTTTCTCGCTGTTGCTACCGTCCAGTAGGATCGACCCGTCACAGCCCTGCACACACACACACGCACGCCGTCAAAGACCTTTTCAGCACACGAAGTTCATGCAGAGTCTAGGTATTGTGCACGAGCACGACATGTAGCAAAAAAGGAACGCCATGAGGTGCAGAGCGTGCGTGCATGCGCGCGCGCGCGCGCGCTCTAAATAGCGTGTTACATTGACGAAGCAGTCGTGGAAGTGGAGCCTGAGCAGAGAGGCGCCCATCCGCATCTCGGCCTTCATCGCGGCGGACACGCGCGCGCGGACGATGCTGTCCACCTGGGGGCAGCAGTACTCGTAGAAGTCGTCGGTCAGCTGGCCGCTCGCCACGGCGCCGAGGCACAGCAGCGCGACGAGCGAGCAGCAGAGGCGGTTCGTACGATCTTTGCGAGAGTACTCCATGTCTGACGATATTTGTCTCAGCACTGCGTGTATGCCTAGCTACGTGTTGGTCCGATCTCTCCTTACTTCTTGCACGGTTTATATAGACGGTTTAAAGCGATCAGTGACAGCGTGAAAATCACGAATATATATTGCTGGATAATCGTTGGACTCGTCGTTGAGTAAACGGGCGGCTAGCAGAGCGATGTGTCGTCAGCAACTCAGCATGCGTAGCCGGGCATTTTCCATGACCGATCGATGATGCGCTTTCCTGCATGGCTCAAGTAGCTAAGTCACCACTATACTAGTATTGTAGTGGAGCTGCACTCAGGCACTTAGCACGCTGATCTTAGTGCATCAATTCGTCTGAAACCCAAGTGGCACGTAGTGGGGATCCAACCAAACCAGTGCAAGTACTGTAATGCAATGCACGTTTAGTGACGGCTGCGACCTGCAATGCATGCATCTAGCCAGAGAGCAGCCGTTGTACGTGGAGTATGAAAGAGATGCCGTGTACAGTGGCAAGTGTTTGCGTTAGGCAGAGCCTATTCGCAACGTGCGGTTTTGGGGGCTTGGCGAGATTGAGATGAAGGGATCATTACGTTTGTTTTATATATCCTTGCTCGTTTTTGACTTGTGACTGCATTACTAATCGGAGTAGTGCTACCATGCATGAACGTGTCCGATTTAAATTAATAGATAGATAAGCATCGATTAGTGCGCGTGATCTGTCGACCCAACATGCATGTAGGACGAGTCGACGACAGTAAAAGTGCCTCGTCAATCCAGTAGCATGTATGCAGCTGTACTGTACGTTAGTGTAGTGTCCTGTTAGACTTCTTTCTATCAAGACCTTAAAATAATGACAAAACTGAGTGCCGTATGGTAGTGTGTAATGTGTATACTTTACCGGAGATATATATGAATATACGGAATTGCTACCCTCACACGTCGTCTGATTTTTTTCGAACGCTGCAATAATTTTTTTACACATAAAACATTTTTCTTCGATAACAGTAAAAATGTACACGTGAAAGAAAATTTTGCACACATTGAAAAAAAACGTTTCACATGTTAAAAAAAAATGTTACACCGAGCGTCCAACGCAATATTTTAAAAATCGAACGTCCGAACGCTTGTTCTCGCTATGAATATATCCATGGATGTCAAAAAAAGAGAAGCTACGTGCCGTATAGCTGATCGGCCAGGCCCATATCTGAACAGCCCAAATCCGAGTCAGGTTGGTCAAGGTGGGCTTGAATCATTTTGGGTTATCTCCGATTAGCGTTGTCTTCAATGTTGGGCTAAATGGACTAGAAAGTCAGACAGCCCCTACGCACTCTACACCTTTCAGGTAAGCAGTAGTTTTTTTTCTAAGGAAAATAGCCAATTATTTGATCCTCAAAGATTTTCCCCGGACTCACTTTTCGGCCCTTAACTTTGAAAAATGCCAATCAGATACTCAAACTTTTCTTTTCAACCCAAAGAGGGACCTTGGTCCACATGACATGCCACATGTACAAAATATGTGGTATCCTAGGTAAGTCAGCCAATAGGCAAAGACTTTTTTGCCCCTCTTTCTATTTCACCCATATCCATATGCCATTACTTTCCCAGAAAATAAATCAGTTTTCAACCATTTTTTTTTCCTTTTTTCGAACATACTAAGTATTAGTCTAATTAGTCAAAGCTCCCACCATGCCAGTATGCCACCAACCTGACTGGACAAAAGTACGAAGCCATCTAAGGGCACTTCATTGATCAAGGGTATTTTTGTCTTTACACTCACCTCCGTGCATTAGGATCCCACTCATCCAACACATGTGGCACCCTACGTTGATTGGGGTGAAGGTTTGAAAAACCAACAAAATTTCATAAATCTCACCCAAGATTTCGGATTCTAGCCGAGGACGGGATCCAAAATCATGGTCGGGTAAAAAAAAAAATCAAAATACTACAGTCATCACGGGAATTTCGGTGAGATTTCTCCAAATCTCACCGAAATCTCAGGTATTAAGACCGGAATTTGTGTTTTGAGGGCCGGATTTGACTGGAATTGCCCCCAATAACCCTTAATAAAGTCATCTTCCATAAAAATTTGTTGAAAAACCGAATTTTTGAGACATTTTATAATTTTGGCAGAAATACTATAACATTTTTATAAAATTGTACAAGCTTGATAGTGTTCTGAAAGTTTATGGTACTATATTCAGAAGTCTAGGATCATACAGAAATTTTTTCAAAATAATTTAATTTCATTTGTTATCTTTAAAAAATCAAAAACAGAATGAACATAATGAGACAGTAACCGTGTAAGAATTTTATAAACTTCCTTGAGTTTGATTATGATCTAAAATGTTTAGGAGAGCTTAAGAATTTCCTCAAAACCCTTCTCTAATAGTTTCAAAAACTTTAAACCTGTTTTGGTAGGTCAATCAAAAATTATAAATTGTATAAGCAGCTCTAAAGTTCGAAAACTCTAAAGTAGCATTGTTACAATTTTTGAAAATTCATTAGGTTTGATTATCATCTAAAAATTTTATGAGAACATTAGGGATGCTTCAAGATTATCCACTGCGTGCTCACAGCAATGCCAAAAGAACTTGCAAAAAAAGTGTCATGGCTGTGACTCAAGCCCAGGACCTGAGGTTTGCAAGCCTTGAACTTTACCAACTAAGCTAGAGCTGCTTTATGTATATCAGCCACACTGTTTTTAATGGAGACTCAATCATTCATTCCATCGGTTCACAGACAGACCTCACTTTCCTCTTTGGACTCCATACTCGAGCTCTACCTTTCCTCCTCACTGGCCTTTGGCCAAACTCCGGCCAAATCTGGACTTCTCTGGTCAAGAAGCACTGCAATCTTAGCGCTATACATCGAGTTTTCATTCTTCCGAACGAGATTTCCACCGAAAGCAGGTATTGAGATTTCGTTTTTTGTAGCGAAATTCCGTGAAATTTGTCTGATATTTCATCATTTTGAGCTAGATTATTGAATATATGTGGCAGATTAGGTTGGTTATAGGCCGGATGTGGTCGTATTTGGCGTATTGTTACATGCTGACAGTGTCATTTGCATATTCTTACTGTTCTTATTGTTAGTAACATGTTGCAAGAAAAGGTGAAGAATTTATGCTATTTATCTTAAGATATGCAAAATTAAAGGTACTAACAAATATTATACAGAGCAAAAATACTTCATCACTAGAACATCTATCCTTTAACGATTCAACGCATAACTACTCAACAAGTCAATAGCTCATTTGCATAACCGGAAGTACTGGCATTCCAGTGGAGGTATGTGTATTCATTATTCAAGACATGTGGACAATCATTTACAATTTAGAATCAGAAGACCATTTGATTGAAACATCTCATCCCTATCTTGTATGCCTGAATAACAAATACAATCTAGTTAGTTACAGTAGTTTGTAAATTACATTGCTTATTCTAATATTAGTTTATATTCATCAATTTTTAAATTACAATGATTAGTCTAATATTAATTTATAAAGAATGACAAACACGACATTTAGATATGCTGGATATTAGTTAGTCGTACCTTTGCTTCACATAAGCTGTAGAATAACATGCCTTCTTCACATATAGTATTTTCATTGTTAATGGCTACTTTGCATTTAGTTATCACAAATAATATTTTCATTGTTCATTCATTAGCATCTTTTGTGTTCCGTTGCATGTTGTCGTGATGGCAGATCGTGTGGCTAATGTATGGGAGCATGGGGAGTGCATCGAATCGTTTGGGTCAAAGTGCAACTACTGTAGGCATGTGATGAAGGGTGGAGGGGCGACCTGTCTGAAGGAACATCTGGTTGGCCGCGTGAAGCTTCTAGGCCCCTATTTTAATTAAGTTTTGGTAATTAATGACAATTGTGTTAAAGGACTAACAATTTCTCTTATGTTTGTAAGAATAGATTGGTCCTCGCATTGGCACCTTGAGAAGATTTGGAGTTCGTGCAAGAAAAGATGTTCATTGAAAAGAACCAAAAGATCAAAGACAAGGTATATGTTGTTTAAGGACATTTTTATTTAGCTTTTACCGATCTCAGAGCTAGGAGTAAAAAGATCGGGTTAATAGGTTAAATGATGTACTATCAAGGGGGGTTAATGACTAATAGTTTAAATTTGAATAAAGTGTCATATGGCTCATATCCTGATAGAAAAATCATCACTTATTGCATTAGATCTTGTGCCTCAAAGCAAAATTTATTTGTCAGCACAACTGGTACTACCGCACGTATATTCACGTAGTACCGCAAGGGCGGCAGTACCGCAGTTTGTACTGCGATACTTATTTTCCAGAGAAGCACTTTTTAGGAATCATCCTAGTGTTCATTGTTGGAACTACCAACGTTAAAACTGCGGTACTACCGCAAGAGCAGTAGTACCAATATTCATGATCGATAGCTTATTTCCAAAAAGGGGTGTTTTGAGCATTTTTCTTTGAGAGGTACTACCGCAAGGCAAAATCCAGTAGTACCGGAATCTCGTTAGTACCGAGCTTTATGCAGCGGTACTCTTTTTCCATAATGGATCTCTTGAGCCAATTTCTTCCTGAAAGTTGGTACTACCGCACTTTGTGTGCTGGTAGTACCGGACCTTTTTCAACGGCTCTTTCCCCCCGTATTAAATGCTCAAAATCGACCATTGGGACAAGGATGGTACTACTGGGCTTTGCACGTCGGTAGTACCGGATTTCCTGATTTTTCAGGATCTTGCCCCCAACGGTTGGAAGAGTGGGTGGGGGTTATAAATACCCCCACACGTGTATAGTAGAAGCTCTTGGTGACTCAATAAATACATATTGAGCTCTAGCAAGTCTCCTTTGCTCACAAGTGCATTAAATTCTCATTTTTGAGTGAGTAAAAAGCATTCAAGTGTTGCATATAGATTTGAGCCATTTAGACATTTGATTCATCTTCAAGCAAACATCATCACTCTATTCTATTGGAGGTTGTCGTCTCCTAGACAGGTTGGAGGCGATTGTGCGCGATGAGCTTCTCAACGAAGATTGTGAGAAGTCCCGACAAGTTTGTGAAGGCCGGAGATCGCCTACCCAGAGCGGGGAAGAACTACATAGTGATCGAGGAAGGCTCAAGTGAATTGGAGCCAGCTTGAAGTTGATAAAGCTACCTCAATGTGGATTAGGCAAGTCTCCGAGACCACAGGATAATTTTTTTGCTTCACATTCTCTGTTGTGGTTTGAATTTTCTATTCTTGTTTGCAATTTACCTTCCTAGCAACTTTATTGTATTGATCTGTGGGCATCGATTAGCATAATGGCCTTCCTTGTGACAGTTGTAGCACACACGTGTTCGCTGTTGTGCAGCTACATGTACATTGTTGTCTTCTTGTTGCATCGGAGTTGATTGCTTCGTAGGGAATTCCCTAGCGCAATGACCTTCTTCATCACACAGGAAACATGCTGTTGGTGATTGCTAATTACTTCTTTCTTGATGAGGGTCAACACTCCAAGTGATATTCCGCAGGGCTTCATGAACAGCACAATATTTCTTCCACCATTCAGCGGCAATTCCTTGTAACTGATAAGAAGCATACATGACTTTCTCATCACCTTTACACTGAGCAATGAGCAGCTTCCTCTCAATGGTCTTGAGCCAATCATCCGCTTTCGAAGGTAACATATTTCCTGAAAACGCCGGCGGACGAGTCCTTATGAATTCTGATAACCTTGAGTAGGAACAGAAATAATTGGTAGCAGCTTGGAACACTTTGTTGACATTGGCTTGGTTAGTCATATTCTGCATTTGTTTCATCATTGTGTGCATCAACTGAGTCTGAGCAGTCAAGAACTCTCTGGAACTCTGCATATCCCCCTGTACTAACGGTTGAAGAACTAATCCATTATTGAGATTCTTCTTGGATTGATTTTCACTTTCACTGATTCTGTTGTTTCCACAAATCTGAACCATCTGCTTGATTGCTCCACTGGGTTAGGGAAGAGGGAAATAGCATAGGTAAGAAGCAAGGATCCTAAAGCAGGGTAGATAGGTTTAACCCAATAACTTAAGCAAACAATATTAATAACTTGGTATGGTTGCTTATATAAACCTAAAGGCTCTGCAACACATATTGCACACTCAGCAATCAAGGAAGAACTAATTCAACCTATACATACAAAACTACCGCCTACAGGGGTAACACTTCTATCTTAAGTAGATGCGACTCCCACACATGAGTCTCAACTGGCTACTCGAAGCATAGGTCTTCTAGCTTCTGGAACACTTCATCAACCCACTCCTTCCTTGAGCTCGACGATTCCTTCCTTCATGATCTTCAGGGTTGACATCAAGCGCTTGATGCTTTCTCCTATGGTGTGGTATATCGTCAACTACTAAGACAACTCAGATAAGGTTTTTAACTCGATCCAGCAAGGGAGAGAGAAAGAAATTCAGCAGGGGAAAAGAGAGAAATTTTGACGAGGAAAGGAATAGAAGAATGAGATAAGTCAAGAACATATTATTCTTCCAAGTTAATTCTTTCCTTTAGAAAATAATTTTGAAGATCTTATAGAGATGACCAGACTATCTAGGGTCAAGGCCTACAGTCAGTATTGCTCTGATACCACTTTTGTCGGGACCCGAATATGCAAACTCGGACCCTCTGTGTAAACTGCACTAGTCCAGGATCACGCTAGTGCACACAGGCTCAACATCGGTGAATATCACAATCATACATAGCAGAAACATTATGAAAGACATCATATATCAAATATTACTAGTTGGATGACCTTATGGTCAACTAACATGACTATGCCTCGCAAGGCTGAATAACATATTAAATTGCAGCGGAATAAAAACGTAGACAACCCCTTAGTATACCACAGGCAACTGACAAGGCTTGCGCCTTAAACATTCGTCTCTTCCTGGAACTCCTCCTCCATCATAGATGTAGACTCCTCAACTGATGATGTTGTTGTTGGCAAGGGTGAGTACATAAAACACTCAACAAGTTGTGCACAGAATACAATTCTAACATAGCTATATGCAAGGCTTATTCTAAAGGATAGGCTATCATGGCTATTTTGCAACAAAGCAACATTTATGAACAAATACAGTAAATAGATTATAAAGACCGTAAAATAAATAGCAGTAATAAATAGATTCAGTATTTCTCAAGTAAACCAAGTTTCCAATCCTAAACCAAGTTCAACCTTTCATATAGCTTCCTGCCATCCCAACCAAGTTTTCCATTTAATTAAACTAACCCTTAACTATAATTCCTGAGCTTTGCTTAATACTATGAGCACGGCTATTCGAATAGGTTCACACTCTGCAGAGGTTATGCACTTTACCCACACGACATGATCGTCTCTTGTTGCCATGCAATTAACACATTTCCTTTGGTGTGTCGACGGAGAGATCACGACAAAGCCTTTACAATGCTCAACCTTAACCTCGTACTACCCGCTAAGGTTTCAACACTGGTGGGACTGGTTACCACATCCAGGACCCCCCTCTTGCGCCATGTGAATTACTCCATAACTCGGGAATTTACACCGACCAAGATAGTACCAAAGTTAAGACATTGCAAATTAATCAGCTAGGCTGTCCCATACCAGACATGTGGTTGCATGATTGACTCAGGTCAAAGGCTTGCAAGGTTAAGTCCTTATAGTGATCAAGGCAAGACATCCGCATACCCTCTGCCCATCGGGCCCACCTTGGCATACTCGCCCCTTACCACTTACCTCAATCCAAATGATTATCACCCCAGTTGATTACCAAGCACCACGTGCCATCAACAATTCAACATCGTTGCGTGACATTGCTCGTCACTATAACTCAATCTCATTGTACAACTTCACATGACGCACAAGTTCACATCATTGTTCTATATTCCATTAGTCAAGATTAATCATTGATGATTCATGTACATATGATGACATGGCATAGCTAAGCATTCTACAACGGTCTAACCAACCCCTGTTGATTATCAATATTAACCAACTATTAGTTTACCATCCTAGGATGACAATTAGATCATAGCATACAAATGACAAGGTAGGGTATATAGATCAAATGGGTAGATTAACTAGATCCCAATTTAAATTGAACAATTGTATACTTGAAATACCATGCAATAAAGTAAAACAATATAGCATTTGTATAAACATGGGTTCAACATGATCAAAGCACAACTTACCTTATAAAAGCCCTTATTCTTGTTCTGGACCTTGGTATTGAGTCGGCGAATCTTCCTTGGATGCGTTGCAAAATTCAACGTCTACGCGAAACGAGAGAGAACAAAAAATAAACACCAAAATAGAGAGCAAACAAACTCTAAAAATCAAATAAAATTCACCATTAAATATATCTCAATTTTACAAATTTTTAGAAATTTGAATCACGTCAATCGAAGCTCGTATGAGGGAGAACGGGCTCGTGGAAGATTCAAATATTCTGAAAATCAGAAAATTGAAAATCAATAAATAACCGAATTAATTTTATTCTGAAAAACCGCATTATTGCGTCACGCTGACGTCACAGCCACTCGGACAATCCCGTGGCAACACGTGGCACTGGTCCATAGACCCGGTCCGTGGTTTGGATCTGGTCCACCATGGACCGGTCCACGTCCCTTGGCACCCGTGCCAACACGCGGTATTTCGATTGGCAACGCGTGGCGAGATCAGGGCCATCTCCCCACGGATCCGACGGCTGCACGAAGCGTGAGACGCGGCACGATCTAGACCGACGAATCTAATCCAACGGTTGAAACTTTACCCGAGCCGTTCACTGTAGATGCGACGACGTGGCGCACTGGCGGGCGTTGATTGAAGATCTAACGGTCGCGCGAAGCTCCAACCTCCGATGATGTCGCGGCGGCGCTCCACTCCCGGAGACGAAGACGATGACCCTCCCGGTGACGAACCAGGCCCTTTCGGCGACGAAGAAGTGACGGATTCGACGTGCAGCACCTCGGTGAACCCGAATCTGGAGCCAAAGCGGCAAGGGTGGCCTTCCCGGCGGCGCAATGCAGTGAAAACGGCGGCGGCTCAAGAAACTAACTACGGCGAGGTCGCACGGGTGCTACAGGGCTTCTCTGGCGGCGGCGCGTTAGGGCAAAAGCGCAGCGCGATCTGGCGATCCTCGGGGGTCTACCCGCCCCTTAAATAGCCTAGGAGATCGAGCCCTACACGACGAAGAAGTTCGACGTCAACACGGTGGCGAACTCCGAGGTTCGCTTCGGAGACGATGAACGACGGCGCGACGCGTGTCCCCGATCTGACGGCCAAGACGCGAGCGCATACGCAGCATCCTCTGGACCGATGGATTGTGATCAAACGGCTGCCGAGCTAGGGTTTCTAGCGACGGCCTCGCGGCCGACTTAGCGGCGCACTGAAGAAGTTTGATACAAGACAAATGTTGGGCTTCGGCCCAACACTGTTCATATGGAATTTCGAAATTGTATTATTTAAAATAATTCCAAAAATTCATTTAATTGGTTTTAGGCAATAAAAGTATCAGAAAAAATCCAAGAAAATTCCCAAAAATACTTTGAAGCATTTTGAACTCAAATAAAATATTTTTGGTAAAACTTTATTTTAACTTTGCATAAATTTAAATAGTTTTCATAAAAGGCCAACATACATAATTTAAAATTAATTCAAATAAATCCAGAAAAAAATCCAATAAATTCCAGAAAATCATAAAATGCACAAATAACCAATAAAATAATATTAAAGCAGATTTTGGGATGTTACACCATGCCTCCATCGATGTTGACCTTGCACGGAGTGGTGCCCCGCAGCAACCCCGTATTGACACTGCATTCAAGAGGTGTACTAGGCTATCAATAGTTTTGCTAATAATATTAGCTCGCACACACGAAGTTATTTTTAGCAATGGAAGAGAAACATCATGGACCTAGAGAAGGAACAGAATTATCACATTACATCGGTTTTCTTCAAAGTTCTATTTGATTCAACAATATTGTTGCCATTCTTGGTTGTTCACTAACACAGACTTTATCAACTAGATAAACAGTCGTAACTGTGGTAATGATTTACCTATGTCACATAATTAAATGAATGCAGAATATTCAATTGATAACAACATAATGCTTGTGTCCTTAAATGACAATAAAAAAGAAAAGCATGAGCAATGCATTGATTAAGTAAGTTTCTCATTTTTTCCCAATGGGATTAGGTGCATTAAACATTGCAATGATTCAAGATTAGATATTTACATACTGTGCTCTTCCTGTATTGATGGCATGCTCTTCTGGCTCCTCTTCCTACTCTTTAGAAGCTATGGCCTATTATTGGTGCCAAAAAATATGACAAAGAATTAATCGGCTCAAACACTGGGTTTAATTTGAGTCCAAGGCGTGCTAGCTGATTTGATCCTGCAATCGGCAATATAGATTGAAAATAGTGCTCAAAGCCGATTTGATGCTACATCGGCAAGAAATCTAAACAGCTAATCAGAGCCGATTAGATCGTTAGTAACAATAAATCTAAACAACTTTTTAGGGCTGATTAGATGATTAGATAAAGGTAGATTCTTCCGAAAAAGGCGATGCACAATAAGATCGAAGAAAAATCAAACCTGGGTAACTGTCGTAATCGAAGATGATCAACAATCGGCGATACGCAATTTTATTGATCAAAAATGTGTTCCAAGGAAGTTGCTAAATTACAAGAACTACTCCTAGATGACAGGAAAAGTAAATAAAGTAGATGCGAGTTGTTTGATTGATTGTTGTCTATTTTTCAGCTCGCCTTTGATCCCTTTTTATAGCGCATAAGCCAACCGTATCCTTTTTCGACGCGTTGTCAACCATAATCCATATCGGCCTCTATCTTGTACAGATGAAATTCCTTATCTGGATCGACATTGGTTAGGTATTCAAATTTGACTTATTTCATCCAAATTGTTCATATATTTCCAAATCCCATAACTTTAATTTTCATACCAGAATTATCCAGATTTGGACTCTACCTTCAAAATCAGCTATACTGGCCAAATCTTGGTGCTAACACCTACATTGAAGCCACCCTCCCACTACTCACAACAGTGTTGATCGATAATGTGTGCTATCAACTCGCCTAACGACCGATGTAGTGCGAATCATCATGTGAGCGTAATTAATTACAGCCCATCCCTCTTAGAGCATTGGCGATGGCCATGTAGCATATATGAGTGTCACAACTCACAACCAAGGTTAAAGCTGTCTATATTGTCGTGAGTTGCGACCGTGGAGATACCTTGAACAAAGGGCCATTAGTTCAAAATTGAGATAATAATATTTGTCACTAAATATTTAAGGAACTTAGGATTTCACTGTACTGCAAACAATTGCTAAAATCATATGACACTCCTACTTACCTATTCAGGCAAGGGGCATCCAAACATGCTTAGTAATTATGATTTACATAAAAATAGGGGATTTGTGGTGGAAAGGGAAAGCAGATAACAAAATTACTTGCATAGCTACATCATGGGCAAGCCATGCTGATAGTCTACGAAATCTTAATGCTTACCATAGACAATTGCCAAATATGCATAAAAAACAAGCTAAAAATAGAAAAGAACAAGAAAGATGCTATCTGTAACAATGGTACCAAACAAAAAATTGGTAGAACACATTTGATTCATGCTAATGTTCATACCTACTATTAATAGTGAGTTCTTTGAGATGGGCACCATCGACTGACCCAATATGATCCCATCCCTGTATTGCAAAACGATTGCCAATGAGAACCACTGAGGCAATCTACCCTTTCGTAGCATAACATAAACATAACATAACCCGCAATCTGCCAAGGCCGTGGCTTCTTCTGCACGAAAGACCATAACATGAACAGATTACAATATGCCCTCTTGCAGTACCAGCCCAAAGACAAGATTGAACTCCAAAGTCCAAAACAAGAGCTAACCAACATGCAGACAAAACCACAAACATCAAGACTTTCTCAAGTGACCGCATGGTGAACCACCGGCTGCCGCCTGCCAATGGGAAACTAAAAATTATGGAAGAGAAAGAGAGAGTTACCTAGAGAGAGGAGAGGAGGGGCCTCTGATATGCGAGTGTAGCAATCACACCTCCGCTCTACTGCATCGCCACCTCCTCTAGCATCGACAAGGTCGATATGCTTGACGACAGAAGCGACAAGGTGGGCGTCGGCCACACCTCTTCTTGGTACGATCGTCTAGCCCCACACCAATGTCTAACGCCACCCAAGATTCGATCTGACATCATCGAAGCATGCTCAGGCGATAGGAGACAGATCCATCCGGTCCAACCCCAATCCAATGGAGGCGGCATGGTGCCTCTCTAGGGTTTGGGAGTGGCTGTGGGCCTCTCGACCTCGGCCGTATCTGGAAATCTCGATGAAGATGATGGCTCCACTGGTGACGAATGGCGGTTAGAGAAGGTTCGAGCAGGAATGACTATTAGAGAAGGGTCGAGTGGGAATGGCCGCGGTGGGCATGTGTTTTGGGGTGAAGAAAGGGTGGGCATTGCGTGCTCGTGTGAGCGAGGACCGAGGGGGGAGAGAGAGAGGAGTGGTATGGGTCTTGGGTCTAAGTGTTGGCTGATGTTTCGGAGGTTGCAGATATTGGAACACCATAATACAATTATGGTACTGAACAATCTTTTCCAATTATGAAAAGATTATTTAAGCAGTAATAATATATAAATAATATGTTAGGAGAATCAAAACAGAACATCAATCAATTTCCCAAACATTTAACTTATTCTTGCTTTGATAACTTTATGTGATTTAGTAAAACATATTTGTCAGAAACTGCTATATTTAGGATAACATAATAATTTAAATCAATTATGCACCTCAGGTAGATAAAAATAAAAAGAATGAAAATTCCCATAGATATAATAGATTTGTCATCACATTGGAATATATCTCAATAATTGGCATAATCCTAAAAAGGAAACGTGAAAGCAGCTAACAATCATCCAAATTATATTAATTTTTCCCAACATAATATTGCTCCATTTTTCTTAGTTGTGCAAACTTTGAGGAATTGTTATGTGTAGGTCAGTAGAATAATTTAAACCAATGATACACCTCGGGAATGGTTGCATCTCATCAAATACTAGACCACCGTAATATAAAAGAGCATCATCTCTTAAAAAAGGGCCTGTGTGACAAAGGAATATGTACAAACTTAGGCAACAACATAGAAAATACATAACAAACACAACATGAGAAACTTACATATAACATATGCTAGTTCAGCCGAGCCCATGTGCAATGATAGTAGCGATTACTCCGCTGGTCGGTATGGCCGTGTAGCTTTAGCAACTCGAGCTAGATTGTGGCTTGTGGCATGGCTGCGGACATGGACAGTTCCTTCTTGCTGGTATACTGAATCACCATAATACAAAAAGGTAACATATCTTACAAAAGGGCCTTCATGACAAAAGAATAGGTACTGACTCAAGGCAACAACACATAAAATTCATAACAAATATAACGTGGGAAACTTACACATAACATATTCTAGTTTAGCTGGACTCATGTGCAATGATAGTAGCGATTACTCTGCTGGTCGGCGTGGTCACGTAGCTTTAGCAACACGAGCTGGACTATGGCATGGCGGCGGACGCGAACGGTTCCTCCTCGCTGATATACTGGACCACCATAATACAAAAGGGCAGCATCTCTTGCAAAAAGGACCTCATGACAAAGGAATAGGTACATACTTAGGACAACAACGTAGGAAATACATAACAAGCACAACATGAGAAACTTACATAACAGATTCTAGTTTAGACGACCCCATGTGCAACGTTAGTAGCGATTACTCTGCTAGTCAGCATGGCCGCATAGCTTTAGCAACTTGAGCTAAGCTGTGCATGGCTACAGACACGGTCGGTTCTTTGTCACCGGTGAATCGTGCTACCGCTAATGACTCTGTGTTTTCCACGTTGACAGAAATCAATCTGAAAAAATCAAAATAATTTAAAGAAGGTCACCTCCAAGCTCCTCCATATCCGGTGGGAGGGGCGCTACAAGAGGAGGGGTGTCGGAACGGCAAGAGGCATCGCGGCGCCACATACGCATTGGTGCCGGATGGAGAAGCAAGAGGTGGGGATTGAAATGGGAAAGAGGCGCCACAGTGGTGCCAGATGGAGACGCGGGAGGTGGGGCTCGAGACAGTGGCGGTGATGAAGGGAGAAAAAGATAGGCATGTCGGTGGTAGCGTCAAAGGGAAGGAATATCAGCGGCCATGCATGAAGTCGCGTCATAGAGAAGGAACATCGATGACGATGCATGAGGCGGCATTAAGGAAATGACGCGGGTGTAAGCTGGAGCGTGTTGGGTGGAGTGCGCGGCGGTTAGAGTGCACCAGAGATGGGTTGGAGAGCGCGATGGAAAAAAGGCGCATGGTTAACAAGAATGGGAAAGCTATCGGGCGGCGATTTTGAGGGGAATGTATGCGAGTGGGTGTCGGTTGAGCGCGTCGAGGAGAGGAGTGTCGGCGAAGAGAAAGAGAAATGCAGCATAGGAGTAGGGAAAAGAACCATACCTATATAGTAGCATGTGAATTTTATATATAGAGAAAAGAAGAGATCGACAATGAAGCCGTGAGAAGCACCACCGCTAATTTTTTCTAAGCAATCAGACAAAAAGAAAAAGAAAAAAAAAAAGAGACAAAGACGCTCCTGCAAGTTACGACTCGAGAGTTTCTTTCCCCTCCCCTACCCCGACCTCGACTCCTGCTCAAGTGCTCAGTCCCCAATCCAATCCACCCTTCCCTCCACAGCGAAACCCTAGCTCTTCTCCCCGCTCGTCGCCGCGGGTGGATGGCGACGGCGTGATCGGCCCGGCCACTAACCGTCTGTGCCTTCCCCCCGCATCTGATGTTCCTCTCCAGCATCGTCCTGCGCGACCTGGACTCCATCGACTGCCCCGCCTCCATGGCGTCCTCGAAGAAGGTGGTGACGCGCGACGAGTGGGAGCGGAAGCTCCGCGACGTCAAGATCCGCAAGGAGGACATGAACCGCCTCGTCATGAACTTCCTCGTCACCGAGGGCTTCGTCGACGCCGCCGACAAGTTCCGCGTCGAGTCCGGCACCCAACGTACTATACGGCTTACCGCTACACGCATAGCGTCTCTTGTAATAGTTGATGTTTTTGGACATTGAAATGTGAATTTATGCTGTTTTGGCAGCGGATATTGATCTGGCGACCATCACGGATCGGATGGAGGTGAAGAGATCGGTTCAGTTGGGCAATGTTCAGGAGGCCATCGAGAAGATCAACGATCTTAACCCCACGGTTCGATTCTATCACAGTTTCTTCAATTTTAGTTCCTGTTTGGATGTTGGAATGTCTGGGAAGTGAGAATGGAGGAGTAGCGATGGTATTGCAGATTTGGGAATTAGGTGTATGCGCTAAGGACCTTATGATACCTTCTGGTAGTCTAGTTATCCACAATTAGTTGTGGTGCTTCCTGGGGTATTATATATATGGACAATTAGAGGAACACTTGGTTTTTGCAATATGTAAATTTTGTATGTTTTGTTTGCCATCCTTTGTTTTTGCCAACAATTAAGAGCTTCAACTAGTTCTGGAATGCGGGAATTAAATCCGGTTCCATAGGCCATGTTTGCTGCCCAATCTTATTTCTCATCTTGGTATGTGTTAATTTAGATATGGTTTCGTGCATTTGGAGAATAGGCAGAGGGAGTGAGCTTCCTGATGTATCAAATCAGGTGTTCCCGATTTGGTCATTTGTTCTTCTGAGTAACCTGCCAATTCAACTTTGGAATCAGGCAAATTGAAATGTATTCATGTTGTTGTCATCAATTGGTACAAAAATCTTCAAGATGCTAATTAATGGGATGAATATTTACCTACAGTACTTTTCTTCTTCTTGTTGTTGTTAGTTTCTGTTTTTAGGGGTTTTTATCTGTGCAGAATCACTTCTAATTTTAAATTATTCAACCAAGAAACTCAAATAATGTTGTTGGATATATTAAACTTGTCTATTTTGTCAAGAATCACTACTCACTAGCTATGTCAGCTTTTCCCTTGCTGTTTTCTTAGTGTTTTGAAACTTTAACTTGTTTATTTAGATGGGAAATGTGGACAACCTAAAAATATATTATTCATATTGAATTAACTGAATTTTGAACTAGAGTAAATGAGTTATTTAGTTGTTTGCGCAAATAAGAGAAGGGGCTTCCAATTGATCAGATTTCACAATTTGCTTGCGATCCATGGGAATCAGTCAAAAACTTTAATCAACAGGATCCAATATAATGTTTTCCAATTCCATAGTTAGAACCTGATATTTTGAACAGAACAATGACTAACAGACTAACAGTGTTTATGACGGCATTGATTTTGTCATAAGATTTGGATCAACCATTATGTTAACCCAGTACTGGCGAGTGATGAGGTGACGATCAACTTCACATCTTTTCACAAATACCTTGTAGCTAGCACGGTGTCGCAACAGCAACAGCAACAACCACCAAGCCTTTTTCCCAAACATGTTGGGGTAGGCTGGGAAAGAAACCCAATCGAAGTCAATAAAACCCCTAAATCTTTGATCTTGGGTCATGGTTCCGGTATGTGGATCGCTAACTTCCATGCACTCCTATCCAACACCAAATCTTTGAGAACGTTCTAATCCTGCAAGTCTCTTTTTACTGTTTCTTCCCACGTCAGTCTCGGTTAACCTCTGCCTATTCTTATGTCATTCCTTCTTTTCCAGCCAGAAATTCTCTGTAATTAACCTCTTTTTGAACTATTGGAGCGACTATATGACTATTAGAAATTACATCTTTGGGTGATTGAGGAAGCTACCTTGATGATTATGCTACAAGTATGTTGTTAGCTATTCATTGTGAGAAAATTACTTTTGCTCAGTTTCATTATTTTTTCCCACCAGTATGTTCATGTTGTTTGTATACTGTAGTGGGAAGTTCTGTGTAGTAATAGAATGCCTTCATTAACCTTTTGGCTGCTTATCCTGACTTGAATTATTACATGCAGATTCTGGATACAAATCCCCAATTATACTTCCATCTACAGCAGCAGAAGCTAATAGAGTTGATTCGTGTGGGAAAAATAAATGAAGCTTTGGAGTTTGCTCAAGAAGAACTTGCACCAAGAGGCGAAGAAAATGTAATTTCCAGTAAAGTCATCTTTATTTCTTCAGTTAGGAGTCAGGGTTCAAACCTACATTAACCAGAATGCAACAATTCATGTTAGCTAGAAGATAACACTGCTTTTAAGACCATGTTGTGACATTACTTCCAGTTTATGAAATTTTGACAATTTTGCAGCAAGCCTTTCTTGAGGAAATAGAGAAAACTGTAGCACTTTTGGTTTTTGAAGATGTAAAAAATTGCCCCTATGGGGAACTCTTGGACGTTTCTCAACGCTTGAAGACCGCAAGTGAAGTTAATGCTGCCATTCTTACAAGCCAAAGTCATGAGAAAGGTTAGTAGCACAGGGATGTATATGCTGTGATACCTATTATTTATTTGTTTATTTATCTATCTATTTCGTGATTTAATGTCACAGAGGTGTGCCTGCATGTATATGGATCGATATATCAAATTTATTATTTTAAAATACATCACCATTTGGTTGAATAAAAGAAATTTAGATTGACAAGTGTACATACTAATTTAGAAGGATGCGCAGAAATGTGATGTATTTATTCTCATTTTATACCTCAAAACAAATCGAGACTAAATTTTATATGAAGGATACATAGAAGTGCAATTAACATATCGGAACCATGATCTAAGATCAAAAGGTTTAGGGGTCTTTTTACTTTGAGTTTCATTCCTAGCCTATCCCAACTTGTTTGGGACAAAAGGCTTTGTTGTTGTTGTTGTTGTTGGTACATAGAAGTGCAATTGCTGATCATGGGTGACTGGCCATAAGAACCACTTACAAACATGCATCAAAGTAATTACCTAGGGGTACTTTAAAATATTTTTGAGACGTATCATTGAAAAAATCTACATGTTTTTTTTTGAGATTTTAGGATATATGATTCAGATTTGCAACTGAAATTTAAAATTTGCACCTCAATGATGCATGATGTGTGCGCTTTGTTACCTTTTGACTTGTCATTTCATATGGTACAAACAGAATGAGAGTTTGTCTTTTTTATTTGGGATCCTAATGCTTGTTCCAGAATGTGACTTTACTGAAGGTCATTGATCTTTATGTTTCTCACATATGGCAGATCCAAAGCTCCCTAGCCTGCTGAAGATGTTAATTTGGACTCAAAACCAACTGGATGAAAAGGCAGCATATCCACGAATCAATAACTTCTCCACTGCCGCACTGGAAGATCCAGCAATATGAGCTGCTAGCCCGTTGCTGAGGTGTTGACCACGGATCATAGGCATCATGTCTGCCTGTACACATTCTATGTCTTAGATCTGTTAATTGTTCATCACCTGCAGTTCTTGAACACACTTATTTCTTCAGTGTTCGAGCTCAATGCAAAAAAACTGACATCAGAAAATTTCGCTCACGTGTTGTATATGATGTAGAGGAGGTTTTTTATCACATTTTAATTAGTGAAAAATATTGGATTTGATTTTCGTTGAATAGCTTCTTTTTTTTTGTCGAACTTATGGCACTTATGTTACACAAAAGGTATGCAGTAAAGTTTTAGGTCTCGAATTCGTGCGCCTTCTCCTTGCAAAGTTCTGGTATGAATATGATGCAATTATGCAAAGAAAGGTAGCAGGTTCACCCTGTCTATTTGTATCCAGAAGAATGTCAGAATAGCATACCAAGGATAGAGAAGCAAATGTTTAGCTAGAATAACTGGTTATTCGGGATAGATACGTACCTTGCTGGTTCATGGATGATAGTACATTCTGATTTGATAAGACCGGCGATCACCGGTAGCAAGTAATAACCAGCATTTCATATGCATTTTAGTACAAGTTTTCGGTCAATTTCTGGGTAATCTGTGCCGGATGCCGATTCCGATGAAATCCTTCGCCGACGGGAGGCTCGGGTTCAACCGCCAGTTCTGCCTCTCTTGACTGCCGTCCTCTATGCATGGTAATTTGCCACTCCCTCTCCATGAAGACGAAGACCCCGACCTTCTCAGTCACCACCGCGTCACAGCTCCACGACGCCATCGACCGCCTCCTCCCGCTCCTCCGAGCCGACGCCTCCCTCGTCCCCGCCGCGCGTGCGCTCGCCGCGGCCGCCGCCTCGCTCCCGCCCTCCACCCTCCTCTCCAACCGCCTCCTCCACCTGCTCTCCTCCCAGCCCGCCACCCTCCCCGACGCTCTCTCCCTCTTTTCTTCCATCCCCAGCCCCGACCTCTGCTCCTACAACACCCTCATCTCCGCGCTCTCCCGCTCCCCGCGCCACCTCCCCTCCGCGCGGGCGCTGTTCGACCGAATGCCCCGGAGGGACCACTTCTCCTGGTCCGCCCTCGTCTCCGCCTACGCTCGCCACGGCCATCCCCGCGCCGCGCTCGAGCTCTACCGGCGGATGCATGGGGAGCCGGGGAACGCCGGCACGGACAACGAGTTCACCGCGTCCAGCGCTCTCGCCGCGGCCGCGGCCGCCCGGTGCGCCCACTCGGGGAGGGAGCTGCACTGCCACGTGGTGAGGAGAAGCATCGACGCGGACGACGCTGTCGTGTGGAGCGCGCTCGCGGACATGTACGCCAAGTGCGGGCGCGTGGACGACGCGAGGAGGGTGTTCGACCGGATGCCGACCCGGGACGTCGTCTCTTGGACGGCGATGGTGGAGAGGTACTTCGACGGCGGGCGCGGCGGGGAAGGGTTGAGGCTTTTTCTCGATATGCTGAGGACTGGAGGTGTTCGACCGAACGAGTTCACCTACGCAGGGGTTCTGCGTGCTTGCGCGAAGTTCGCCGTCGAGAGCCTCGGGAGGCAGGTGCACGGTCGAATGGCTAAGAGCAGCATCGGGGACGCGTGCTTCGCAGAGAGCTCGCTGGTGCACATGTACTCGAAGTGCGGGGACATGGGGAGCGCAGTGCGTGTCTTCGAGGGGACGGCAAAGCCGGACTTGGTGTCGTGGACGGCGATGATCTCCGGCTATGCGCAGAATGGGCAGCCAGAGGTGGCACTGCGCTACTTCGACTTGTTCTTGAGGTCTGGAATCAGGCCTGACCATGTGACGTTTGTTGGTGTTCTGTCTGCGTGCTCCCATGCCGGTCTGGTTGATAAGGGTCTGGAGGTCTTCCATTTGATAAAGGATGACTATGACATTGAACGCACTGTTGATCATTATGCTTGCGTCATCGACCTCCTCAGCCGGTCAGGCCAGTTTGAGCGAGCAGAAGAGATGATCAACAAGATGGCCGTGAAGCCTAACAAGTTCCTATGGGCGTCCTTGCTTGGTGGCTGCCGGATTCACAAGAATGTCCGCCTGGCTAGGCGGGCAGCAGAAGCATTGTTCGAAATAGAGCCTGAAAATCCAGCGACGTATGTGACTCTAGCAAATATTTATGCCTCGGTTGGTCTGTTCGACGAGGTTGAGAATTTGAGGAGGATCATGGAATCAAAGGGCATAACGAAAATGCCAGCCTCAAGCTGGATTGAAGTTGGGAGGAGAGTGCATGTGTTTCTGGTCGGCGATAAGTCGCATCCTCGAGCTGAAGAAATCGATGCGCTTCTGAAGAAGCTGAATACGAAAATGAGGGAAGAAGGGTATGTGCCAGACACCGGATTTGTTCTCCATGATGTTGAAGATGAGCAGAAGGAGCAGGACATTGGCTACCACAGCGAGCGGCTTGCTGTTGCATTTGGGATCATTGCCACTCCGAAGGATGCCCCTATCAAGGTTTTCAAGAATCTGCGGATTTGTGGGGACTGTCATACTGCTATTAAGTTCATGTCGCGGATTGTGCAGAGGGAGATCATCGTCAGAGACTCGAATAGGTTCCATCACTTCAAGAACGGGGCTTGTTCTTGCAGAGACTATTGGTGACTTGCGCTGCATATATGAATAGTTTTGACTTTCGATATTTGGAGCCATTGTCAATTTTTCTTGGCTACGGTCGGTATGCGGCAGCTACTGATCTAGCAGCAGGTGTTCACACAAGGTGGTTGAAAAGTCGGACTCTGGAAGAGATTGTGCTTGTCACTAGGTAAATGGCCTCCAAATTGCGTAGTTACCAAACCCTGCACATGAGGGGCGGAGCCAGGCCTCTGGACCACCTAGGCCTGGGCCCGAGGCCTGGCCCAAAAATCCTTTGCAAAAGCCACTAAAAATCCACGCAAGAAGCTAAGAATATTTGGGCTAGCCCAGGCCAGCCCGAGGCTTGGGTCTGGGCTGGCTCCGCCCCTGAGTGCACATTGTATCTGTTCTGTAGAGAGATAATTTATGTACATTTGCTTTCTTCGATTGATAACATATCCGGTAAATATGAGCATTTTTGTATGATTATTGGTTTGCAATGAATTAAAAAGCAACAACAATGCAAAATGATACTTTATGATGCTGGATTCGGTCCCATTTGCAATGATGTGCTCATGTAGATATCTTGTGATAGGCAAAGGCAATAACCTCGCGAAAAGGTTGAACGCGGTGACAGTACTTCAGGAGGACAAAGAATAACATGAGTGGTTTATGGATTACTTTGAAGGAATAACATGATGCTTTTAAATAGAATAAAGGAAAGGAAATAAGTATAACTCTACGCTAGTTGGCACCTTGCACGATTCATTAGGTTTCATACGCAACATAATCACTTGAAGAATTGCAAAAGAAACCCAGCTGTTAGTTTTTTCCTCGAGGACTTACAAATGGCAGCCGAAGAATCATGTGTTACACAGTCAAGTATATACAACATTGCATTTGACGAATATGGAAAAGGAAACCACATTATAAAAACTGATTTTTACAGTAATTATAATCATCACGCTTTCTTATATTTGTATCATTGCACAACCAATAAAAACCAGCAAATTCGCAAGGGCATTCCGAAAGGCTCTACTATGTCCTGAAAGAGTTGGGTCATGTTTGGTTTGAAGCTAATTTTTATTTTTATACAAGTGTTTAGTTAGTTACTATAACTATGTTTTACCACACTTTCTTAGTCCGATGTTCCATACATTGTATACTTAGTCTTTTAGTAAACTTTGTCACACTTATGACGTCAAACATCTTCCAATTGCTATTCCAAGAACGCAAATCAGGACATGAGAATTCTCCTCCGTTCTTGCCTTCGCTCGTTTCTTGGGGGCAAAACGAGACGATCACATCCTAAACTTGCATGAACTCCTAACTTTGCAAAATCAACAAAGAAGCGAGTACAAACAATCGGATGAAAGAGTGAAGAACCGAAGCGCGTGCATCGAAAAAGTGGAATTTTTTCCTCTTTCCAACAACTAGATGGAGAAAAAAGATGCACGGAATTGGCGAATTACGCACCACGAGAATTAGCAGCAACCGGATTGAGTGGAGAGCCTGGGACTGAGAGAGAGCGAGCGAGCAGAACTGTAGAGACACGCCTCGTATAGTTCTTGCTGCTCCACGGGATGGTCCACCACGTACTCTGGTCCACACAGAGGCAAAGGTTCTTGCTCTTGTAGACTTGGAGTGCACACGTGGAAGAGCTTCTGCGCTTATGAAACTTTCAGATTGACAGCCAAGATTGCAACGTTTTTCGCTTTTTTAGGCTTCTGTTTTTCCCTTTTGCTGCGAGATGGGCGGAGTGAATGGGCATGAGGTGGTGACTGGTGAGGGATCGAATGTGAGCCGGTCTTCGGAGTAGTATTTGATGGGTAATTTTTTTAAGTTTCACAAACAAATCTATTCATCCTGCAATAAATCCGTAAAGTTGTTGGAGAGATGCTTTGACTTTGAGGTGTACTTCGATCGGATCCATTTGGTTAGATGTACGAGGGTGAATGGGATGGGACGGTCCTAGATAGGATGGTATAGGGAGTGTGTTTAGTTGCATGAATAGGATAGTACAAGATTTTATTTGGTTGCTTGGATTGAATAATCCTGAATGATTCTATTTGTTGTTTAGTTTGAAGAGTGAGGTGAGCATAACATGGGCGAGTGGGACAAGGGCGAACGAACGCGCCCTGTATCAATCGGTTTTGCCGATTTAGCCGTAGATATTTCGAGAATATTTTTAAAATCTGTACCATCTTATCACATACGAAATGGTTCGTTTAACAAACAGTTCGGTTCAGCAGGAACCGAACACATAAGTGGAGTCGCTGCAAAGTTATCCTGTTTGGGGAGCTTGCCTTTGTCCTGGATATTGAGTTTGACTAGGCTAGCTGGCCCAACGGGGTAATCGCCAACAAACAGGCCCTCCTAAACCCCAAATGCAAGCAAAGCAGCAAACGCATGGCCTGTGTTATCCGTGCGCTTAGTCTTGGTAGGCCGTGGCAAACAGGAAACAGCCCGATTCCAGACTTCCAGTGATCCAGTCGCATCGGCTAGCCTAGTGTCGCCAACGGAGCACGGCCAATGGCCCACCACACCACGGTCCTGCCTGCGCCCTTGCGTGTCTGTTTACTCACATGCCCGCGTCTCCGCGCGCGCATCCCCATCTGTAATCTGCTGCGCCGTGCGCGCGCCTGAGCGCACTTGACCCCGCGTTCGTCCATCCATTCGCCTGCCGCGCGCGCACAGGGAGCAGTGGGCACCCCCGCCGCACCGGTTCGCGCGCCCTTGCGGCTCATCGACGCCCAACACGACACACCTTGTGCCGCTGCACACAGAGCCCCGCTGCTATGGGCGTGCGATTTGCTCGTTTGCTTGGAGCCTTCGAGAGTGGCCCCGTCTTGCTCTTCTAGTAGCTAGGCTCGACGAACTGCTATGAGTATGTGTCTAAATTTGGTTAGATATAACCGATTTATTAAATTAAAGATAAAATTAGATGTTTCTAGCCGATATCGGTTAAAAAGAGAAAAGATAAGTTACAATTAGAATTATAACTGACATGTAGTTCAATATGAAGAGACTTAGCCGATATCGGCTCAAGGAGTAATTTGTCTCCCAAAAGTTGAGGCCGATACGTATTACGGATCTTGAGTCGGAGAAGGATACAATCAGCATAAGTAATATTGTTGACACCAAGATTTAGTAGATGTAGCCGATTTAGGAAGATAAGGTTAAATATGGATAGCGGCTCAAAGAGAAGTTAATCTTTTAGAAGTTGATGTCGATACGAATCATGTGTTTGTAAGAATTGAAGAATACGATCGGCCTAAGTGCTATATAAGAGGTCTAGAGGTGATAAGAAAAGGTGCCCAGAGCCAATCAATCAACTCGCATCTACTTTTTATTTACTTTCTGTCAATTAGGAGTAGCTTTTGTAACTTAGAATCTTCTATGTAATTCGATTTTAATCAATAAAGTTGCGCATCAACGATTATTGGTCATCTTCAATTACGCCAGTTATCTCAAATTTCTTTCCATACCGATCTTGTTGCGCATCGCTTTTTTCGAGAGAACATACATTTACCTATCGTCTAATCGACTGTAATAGTCGTTTAGATCCATCTAGCCGATTATACCATATAATCGGCTGAGACACTCATTTCTCTTGGTTTAAGCCGATTATATCGGTTTGCATCTATTTATCTTGTCGATTGCAAGATCAAATCGGCTAGTATGTCACGAACCAATTTAAACCCGGAGTTTGCGTGTGTTCTAGCCGATCAATCCTTCGTCATATTTTTCGGCGCCAACACACTTTTGGCACGCCTTGTAGGACCCACAATGTCTTCCTCAGGAAAATCAATTCTTCCGTCCGATATCAACTCCGAGCTAAAATCGTCCCTACACTGGATGATTTAACACCAGAGCAGCGAAAGGACATTGAAGACTAGAAAGCCACACTAGAAGAGATGATGTTGAATTGCTATCAGAAAACTTGGCGTGGTATTCCTCAAAAGATCGCACTACCGATGGTCAACTTCTCCGACGACAAAGACGCTGCGATGCCATCAGATAATCAGACGGTAAACTAATATATACCTACACAGACGGAATTATCTGAGATGATTAACCAATCTGTATATCACAATCTGATCAATCAATCATCGGCTCTTGTAACTATACTTAAGCCGATGATAGCTAACAGCGTCAAAACTATAGCGCAAGAGCTGGTATCGGCAGGAACTGTACTTGACCCGATTCAAACCTTGCCAACATACCCAGTCTATTCCGTAGCCCAGTACACTAAGAGGTCAAAACTAGTAGCCGATCTTAGGCCATCGTCTCCAATACCTACTTTGCTACCAACATAGTTGACCGTAGTTTTACCACGTCAGCCACGCACAAGCAATATTCCACATTACCAGGCACACACCGATGGTGCCAGGTTGGACCCCCCAGCCAACTTACCACCATCTACTCCGTTCTACATCTACCCAAAATCGGTCTCTCAGCTGATTGAACCTCCAGTACATCCACATTACGCTGAGCCGATTCTACAGAGGAATCCGGCCATATATAACATCGTAACTTACTCAGAGCCCTTTGTTTGTTGACAGAGCCGATGGCTAGGAAGCCAACCATTGACTATGAACCACTTTATCAGTCTCCATCAGCTCAGGTGCTATATCAAGCCGATTCTGCACCCAAGAGGCAACATGCCAACTATGATCATATTTGTCAAACACCACAACTACCATCAGCTACTACACCCGCTTGGGCCGATCAAATAACCGCAATATTGCTAAACCAATTTGGTATATAGCCAAATGGCAGGATTACTGGATATCTGAAGTCATATCCTGATTATATTGATCGAATGCCATACCCCAATAATTTCAGAGTCCGTGATTTTGCGAATTTTTCTGGAGACGATTGCATCATCACCTTGGAACATATTAACCGCTTCATTGCGCAATGCGGAGAAGCAGCCCACTCCGATGGTTTAAGGGTGAAATTGTTCCCACTATCTCTATCAGGGGCGGCTTTTACGTGGTTTACCACGTTACCCTTAAATTCGGTCAACAACTTGGGTCGATTTGAAAAGGCGATTCCACGAATACTTTTTTTGTGGAAGTTTAGAGCTTAGGATTTCAGATCTAAGTTCTGTCCAACAGAAGTCTGGGGATTGGTAAATGATTATGTTAAGAGATTCAGAGAAGTGAGAAATTGGTGTTTTAGTGTTACCTTGCCTAATAATCAGTTGGCTGATTTAGCTTTTCAGGGATTGACACCCCCATTAAGAGAAAAATTCGGCGGACAGGAATTCACCAATTTAAGTTATCTCCTGCAACGAGTATCAGCTCAAGAAAGTCATTTCTTCGATAATAAGGGCTTCAAAGATGAATTTAGGAGTAATAAAGATAAGATACAATCGGTTATAGAGGATGACCAATTAAAATTTACAAAAGAGCCGACGATCCAGTTGGGCACTGATCCTTTTCTAATTAACATGGTCCCTTTCTCTGAAAAGAAGGAAGAACCAACACAAGATGCAGATCCTAAGGATCAAATTCATATATCATCGGCTACAAGAATGACGCGTCAAGCCGATGTACAATCAAATTCTGATGGCAATAAGACCATCATGATTACTGTTGGCTCTATACAAATAGAAGCCGATCGTGAAGGAAAAAATTTAAGAACAATCACGCCAAAGGGTTATAAGGCTGAGAGAGCATTACCACTACGTAAGCCGATACAAAAGCCGAAGTCCACTTTTTCCCAACTACTGGCAAAACATGAAAGGAGTAATGAAAGGCCACGACGAAGTCCTCCACATCGGTTAGTTAATGAATATCGGCCAAACGGCCCTAAAAGAGCTCACAAGTGGTGCCCTTTTTGGCAATTTTGCTGGAAGAGGGGATCCGCTTTGCCGTCACCAAACACATGTACGATGAAGCATTACCCATATCAAGGTGACAGGTAGCGACAGTCGGCTAGAGATAGAATTTCTAAGCCAATTGTAAGTCAGAAACAAGATCAAGACGAATCTGGTTTAAGACAGGTCTAACAAAGGATTTCTAAGCCGATCATAAGTCAAAAACAAGACCAGGATGAGATGTCTAGCTCTGCGACTAGTATGGATCGGGTAGGAAAAAAATATGCAAGTCGATCGAACCAAAGCCGAGATGGTGTCCTCAGGGTTTAAGCTGATCACAAAGAAGAAGGCTTCAGCGACTAAAGACCCAAGAGATGAGGGAAGTTGAACAAGAAAAACAAAGGGACGAAACTTTTAATGAGGTTCATCCGATTAAAATTATGAGAAAATAGTGGAGGAAGAAAAAAACGGATTCGGTCGATGATTTTTGTTCCACGAAGCCGATCTAGTCTGGAAACCATACCACCCGTCGGCTCGAGAGATAGTCGATTTGGTAAGTGATCAACGCAGGATCGTATAGTGTGCATCGGTTTATTCAAGATAACTCCTATATTTTGGAAACATTAAACGGTGTGGTATTCCCTAAAGCAATTAATTGCAAATACTTGAAAAGGTATCACCCAAGGTACTAGTTGGATCTTGATTGGCTAAAACTCAAATCGTTACGGTCAATTATGAATATACGAGTTGGCCGATTACCGATCTGAAAGCGATAAGAAAATATATATTCAAGCCGATGAAGAAGATTTTTGGAAGATAACATGTTATCTACCAAAAATAGGGGTATATATTAGTACCTAAATTTAGCAAGGCATAATCAATTTGTCAGGTCAAAGATGAAATTAGATATTTCTAACCGATATTGGTTAAAAAGAGAAAAAATAAGTTACAATTGGAATTATAGCCGATATGGAGTTCAATATAGAGTCTTAGCCGATATCGACTCAAGGAGTAATTTATCTCCCAGAAGTTGAGGCTGATACGCATTGTGAATCTTGAGTCGAAAAAGAATACGATCAACCTAAGTGATATTGTTGACACCAAGATTTAGCAAATGTAGTCGATTTAGGAAGATAAGGTTAAACATGGATAGCAGCTCGAAGAGAAGTTAATCTTTTGGAAGTTGAGGCCAATATGAATCATGTGTTTGCAAGAATTGGAGGAGGATACGATCGGTCTAAATGCTATATAAGAGGTCTATAGGTGATAAGAAAAGATGCCTAGAGCTAATCAATCAACTCGCATCTACTTTTTACTTACTTTATGTCAACTAGGAGTAGCTTTTGTAACTTAGAATCTTCTCTGTAATTAGATTTTGATCAATAAAGTTATGCATCACCGATTATTGGTCATCTTCAATTGCACCAGTTATCCTAGGTTTGTTTCCTTACCGATCTTGTTGTGCATCGCCTTTTTCGGGGGGAAACATACATTTACCTATCGTCTAATCGACTGTAATAGTCGTTTAGATCCATCTAGCCGATCATACTATCTAATCGGCTGAGATGCTCATTTCTCTTGATTTAAGCTGATTATATCGGTTTGCACCTATTTATGTTGCCGATTGCAAGATCAAATCGGCTGGTACGTCATAAACCAACTTAAATTATGTATTTACATGTGTTCTAATCGATCAATCCTTAATCATTTTTTTTGACGTCAACACATGCATAATGTTGTTTCGTGTTTGCTTTCGAATGGGTTCCTCTGGACTCCGCGTGTGTTCGCCTATTTGCGTGCGCGGTGATATATCAGGGGTGAGGAACTGAGATGAGGTATGGCGGTGACATATCGGTTTGTTCAACCCACAGTACGGGAAGCCGCTCTATAGTGCTACAAATTGTGCCCGTGGCTACGTGTACGTACATGCATACGTCCTGCATAGAGGTTGACGTACTCTCTCTCTCTCTCGTTTTGTGCTAGGAGCTATGACTCTTGCACTTAAGGAGGTAGACACCCGACGACTCCAAAGATTCAAAACCAGGCGCGGCAACGCCACCTCTTGATCAACCGGCTGGCAGCTACTAGCTGGTTCCTTATAGAGATTGATAGGCTCTTTGTTTGATGAGTGCTGCCACCCAACACTATATCGTTAGAAGTGCTACCAACGGTATAGTAAAATTTTATACCATCTCAAGAACACGTTTGAAAAAGTTTCATGTTTCAGTGAGTTCTGCGCGTTTCTAGAAGTCTCTATGAGATTCAAAGCCAAAGTTTCAACAAGTTTCGGAACTAGAATTCAAGTTTCACAGAAGTTTTTAGAAGATTCCAAACCAAAGTTCAACAAGTTTTAGATTTGGAATTCAAGTTTCACTAAGTTTCAACCAAAAGTTTCAATAAGTTTCAACAAGTTTCAATAGATGTCAAATAAGTTTCAAGAAGTTTTGGTGAGCTCACCATGTTACGATGGTCTACCACATCGCTAAGGGTCACCCGACATCGTCTGTTGCCGATGCACCCTCTTATCTGGCTTCAGCCTCGACTACCGCTACTGTTGTAGGATTAAGGATAACTGACTAGAGAGGAGTGAATAGGAGTTTTTAAAAAAAATTTGGCTCTAATTACAATAAATAATCAAGCAATACTAGAATTAAGAAATTTCATAATTAAAGGCTAAATTGTATAAGTTTCACTAGGTGAACCAACAAACTAGGTCTAACCAAATTATACAATCCTAAATATATTAACAAACACTAAGCTCACTAGAAATGTAAATTTGCACAAGTGAATAATAGAGAGCAAACCACAAGACCCCGACACTACCGCCCATGTAGGACTGGTAGTGTCAGCCATAAGTATTCAGAAATATGCATTTTCACTATTTTCTGGTAAAAGACTACCATGCATTTGGGTCGGTACTACCGCACCTACGATAGTACCGCTCCCAAATGGACTGTAGTGCATGCTGAGCAAAACATCAGAAAATGCACCGTTCTGAAAAACAACTACCGACCACTAGGACCGGTACTACTGCACTTGCGGCAGTACCGTCCTAAGTGGGTCGGTAGTGTCGACCGAGGCACTCCCAAAATCAGTTGTTCTGTAAAATAACTACCGGCCACTAGGGTCGGTACTGCCGCACTTGCGACAGTACCGCTACAAGATGGTCGGTGGTGTTGACCTGTGAAAACCCCTCAAAACACCCCTTTTTATTAAAAAGCTATCGACCCCTTGAGCCGGTATTGCCGCCATTACGGCAGTACCGCTCCTAGATGGTTGGTAGTGCCGACATTACTGATTTCAGAGAGGATCTCAAGGGATTTTTTGAGAAATGCATATGATCAAAGTATGAGCATGAATTTGAGCTATTGACACTAAATTAACTTCAAGCTACTAGACAAAAGTTCCTCTTGATAGTACGGGCGCCTACACTAGCAACTTGATCTTTTCTTCAAACACTTATATTGACAAAATATTAGAAAATGGTCCTTACAACTTATATCTTTGCATTAGCTTGATGTTTCAAATTCCTTATAGGTCATAATTTCACCTCTTTCTGGGACCAATCTATTTTTCATAACTTCAAAAAAATTGTTAGTCTTTAAAACACGATTGTCATTAATTACCAAAATCAAGCACGAAATTTGGGGCCTAGATGCTTTAGCTGCGATAGAGCCGAACAACGTTGCCCGCCATCGAATCCGTGCTCGAGCTCCATACCGAGCCTCCATCTCTCTCTATTTCTCAGCTTAGACCTGAAGGATCAATCCCACCGCCATCTCTGTCGTAGTGCCCCAAACAAAAAAACCCTCCCGTTTTCGCCTCTAATTCTCTCCACATGTCGGAGAGAAAGCATTGTGATCGGGCAGACGCGGCTGCCGTGGCCTCCACCTCTAAGAAGCCATGCGCCTCTTCGGCCATGTCCTATTTCGAGTCCCTTTGCCTTCTCCAAATCCAAGCCCACGAACTTGTCCTCTGCGAAGCCCCTCGCTGTGGACGACCCAGCCACCTCCTACTTCGTGGTGGCCGACCAGGATTCTACCTCCATCACCTCCCGCATCAACCGCCTCGTCCCCTCCAAGCACGCAACATCATGGTCAGTTGCGGCTTCTCCTTCGCCATCCCCGCTGTCGTGGTGTGATGGGAGAGATAGAGAGAGATGATGTGGTGAAATTGAACTGCATTGAGTCGAGTGACGAAGTGACCAGAACTTTCTTCATTGTTGTGGAGAGCCGAGTGAATGTTACTGAGCGTCAGATTAAATCGGATTGAACGGCTGATGGCTATCCCGTTAGAAACATGACCAACGCTATACCGTTATGTAGGTTTCCTGTTGTTTGATTGCCAAAATCAGCTAAACCGAATTTTTGGTATAGTTAAAACCTAGGCAAAGCCAAATTTCCAAAAAAAAAAACGTTGTTTCGATTGTGGCCAAACCAAAATTTGGTGAACGGTTTCCTTGCCCTCAGATTGTCCGCGTGTGACATTGAATTTCATTGATGTTATCAATTTTTAGTAGCAAATCAAACAACGGCCAATTTTCGTTAGCGTTACCAATATTTGGTGTGGTTTTTTGAGGGTGGCAAAAACAAAACAGCCTCTACTTGTCTATTTAATCACGAGGCAACTGTGCATGAAAATTTATTTGTACATGTTATGAGATAAGATTTCGTAACCGTATTCGGTTAGACTCTATCTCTTTGTTGTGGGCGAATCTGAACTCATCTCTTATGCTTTCTCCTATATATTGGGCTTTCCCCCATGTAAAAATCAATCAAACAATAAAGCAAGAGAGCTCCACCCCTATATTCTGTGTGCTCCTGTTCTTGATCTTGTGATCTCGTTAGCGTGATATTGATTGATCGTAGGTGAACGACTACGTTTTACAACACGTTATCAGCACGAAGCTCTACCGGGGCTACCGATAGTGATCGTCTGCCTACGACAATCTACACGGCATCGACATCGTCCTGCTACACGTGATCATCCTACGTCAAAATCATGTTTTCGCAAGCCTTCGATCCTGCAGATCGTCCTTTTTACATATTAATCTGTTCATACAAGAAAAACAAAAAGAACTAGGTTCGGCAACAGAAGCGGTGCCCCCATGCCCAGCAGGCGGCGGAGGCGACGCGGCCACATGGTTTTCGCCGGAAACCACGACCATGGTGGTGCTTCTCGCACCGAGTCGTTTCGGTTCCGGCCGCGCGCCCGCAGCGGTGAGCCCCTGGTAGTGTCTCCCACCAGCGGTGAATTGGCTCCTTGCGCCCGAAACTCAGTGCCGTCGACTCCCGCCGAAGCCACGCCGCGGCCGCCCCGCCCTAGCTCCGTGCGCCTGCCCCGTTTTGGCCGCGCCTCCACCACCCGCTGTGGTCTCGCCTCGGCCATGTCGCTCGCCGCGGCCCCGGTTCGACCGCGCTACCTCGCCACCTCGGCTTTGTCTCGTCGCCGTGATTACCCGGCCGCCGACATCGCGCAGCGTCGCTTTGGTTCAGGCCGTGCCCGCAACTGCGTTGCCTCGGCCGCCGGACTCGCGCCTCGCGCCGCGTCGCTTCGGCTCCGGCTGCGCGCCCGCAGCCGCGTCGCTTTGGCTTAGGCCGCGTGCCCGCAGCCGCATTGCCTTGGCCACCGGCCTCGCGCCCCTCGCCGCGATTCCTCGGCCGCCGGCCTTGCGCCTCGCGCCCGTTGCCGTGACTCCCCAGTGCCTCGCGCTCTACCTGCAGGCCGAAGCACAGCACGCCTCATGCGGGCTGCCGCGAATGGGCCGTCGCCCCCATGGGCCACCGCATTTTTCCTCGCCGAGTGGGCTTGCATGTCCTTAGGCCAATATAGCCTGATGAGCTAGTATCCCAGATTATGAAAGAAAAATATTAAGAAAAAATTGAAAATTGCCAATAAAATCTAGTTTTTAGATTTTCTAGGTATATGGGCTTCCATAAAATTTTGATAAAATAATATTTAGTACACATTGGAAGTTTCATACTCTGGGTTTATTTTCTAGCTTCATGCCATGATTAATATGTGCTGAAATTTATTTTCTGTCATTTAAGTAATTCTGAAAATTGCTTGGAACATTAACAGAAAATGCTAGAAAATTATGTATGAGCCATTTATGTGTGTCATGTTGCTTAATTTATTTTCTTAGCATTATTCCATGTTATTATATGCTGGAATTTATTTTTCTGTTATTAAGTAATTCTTCAAATTGCTTAATCTTTAACAGAAAATTATGAAAAATGCTAGGAAAATTTCATATAGCATATTGAATGCTCCATAGCTCTGGATTTATTGTCCGAGCATAATTCCACATTGATATATGCTGAAATTTATTTTGTGTGTTACATGGTAATTCTGAAAATTGCTAAATAATTAGCAGAAAGCCATGAAAATTGCTAAGGAAATTTTGGAAATTTTTAGATATTTATCTACTGAATAGATATAGATCAAGCTTTACTGATTGAAGAGTGAGCATGCAATATAATGATTTTACCAGTAGTAAAAGTCATTTTCCATACATAGAAATAGGATATGATAGACATCGCAAAGAGGGAACTTATCAAGCTTGCCTTGAATGGCAACAATTATCTTACCCGGGCAATGAATACTAAGATTAATTTGATAGCTCAATCATTTAGAGCTTCTGTTTTTCCAGCCTGAGGCTGGTACCCCTGCTTTTCCCGAAATCGCCAGATGTACGGCTCTGCACCTCCTGAGGCACCATCTCCATACGGACCTGAAGACCGAATAGGTTATGGAAGATGAACAGCTGTTATTTTAGATTCCCTGAAGGAAAAATATATATCCAGTAAAGATCCGTTATGTTGCCAGAAGTACAATGCGAATGGATCCTCCCGCGCTTTCAGGATTTTAAAGGTTGTGGCAACATATAATTTTTGTCATACACAAGTTTATCATTGATCTAACATTATGTAACCAGAAAGTTACTAATGCTAAAAAGATCGACAAGATATTATACATATTCCACCCCAATACGAGGATACTGCTGTAACAATATTGCCGCCAAGTACTAGAAGTACTTCGAGCTTATACGCATTTTCCTAGGAGCAGAAAAGCATGATGAACTCCTAGTGAAGAATAATCATGTACTTCCTATTGGAGTCTTGCAATGCCCGAAGCACATGCAAATACTCAGCAGGCTAGCAATAGGCATGGCCGCAGAAAGGGCCAATGGAATAAATGGGATAAGTGGAAGAATGACAAATCAAATAGGGGAAGATGCAATTCATAGTGAAAAAGTAAAGGTAAAGGGCCAGGGGCTTCCAGAAGTAATGCTACAAACCCTGAATAACCCTGTTTTATGTATTGATGCACTGGCCATTGGTCATGCAACTATTGCATCTCGAAGCATGTGGTAGACCTTTACATGCAATCCACTGGAAAACTAGATAAGACCCGAGGAAATAATATTAAGTCATACCTCATCGTTCAACCTGTTGTTGATACGGATGTTGAGAAGTGTGATGATATGATTCTTGAAATTATTGAGTTCGAAGAGTCCCAGGAGGGCACCTACATCTCATATGGAGACCTGGATTAGTCTCCTAAATATCCCTTCACTTTGCTAAGTCGATGTCACATATCCCTTACAAGTCTTCTTATCAGTTTAGCCCTAGTTCCCGAACGAACATTTGGTCTACGCTCCTGTTGAGCGATTATCACTCGAAAATTGAATAAATTGATATTTGATTAATTGTGCTATGTTTGTTCTATATTCTACTTTTTGTTCCTGATGCAATAATTGTTTGATTGTTAAATCATACTTCCAATATAGAACAAAGTATAATCTGATGGCGGAGGAGAAAATCTGTCTAGAAGACAATTGTACCACACTAAGTGAATTGAAAATATTATGACTATCGCCAGAAGCGATACTCTAATGGTTGGCACTGGAAGAATGCCATGTTATACCCTGAGTCCAGTCGTACTCCTTTAATCGTTTCAGTATGGAGATAGTGAATGAGGATGGTACAGAATACCTACTCACGACTAAGTTTAATGGGTGTAATAAACGTGTGGTTAAAAGCTTTATTTATTCTCCTCCGGATTATACTATGCACATATAAAACCTGAAGTTTGTGTTGCGATGAAAAAAAAAACTCAAATATATTTAAGATTTGGCAGATCGACTGAGTTACCCTGAGTTGAATAGTATAAGAAGAATAATTATTTTTTCTGCTGGCCATAGCATAAAGTCTTTCCTAGACTTGAAGTTTTTCTTATGCCCTGGTTGTGCTAAAGGAAAGCTTATTCTTATATCTTCTTACCTAAAAAGTTAGGGAGGAATCACTGAATTTCCTAGAGAAAATTCAAGGTGATATCTATGGACCTGTTCAGCCCCTGTCGGGCTCTTTTTAAGAAATTTTTATGGTACTGATAGATGCTTCTACTAGATGGTCCTATGTATATCTCTTATCTACTAGGAACCATGCTTCTGCCCAATTTATTAAGTTAAGAGTCTACTTTCCAGAAGAAAGGATCAAGTCTATTCAAATAGACAATGCTAGCGAGTTTACCTCAAAAGCATTTAATGATAATTGTATGGATCTGGGAGTTAATGTAGAGCATCTCGTACCTAATGTCCACACTTAAAATGGCCGTGCAGAGTTATTATATTAAAAGAATAAAAACTTATTGGTTGGCCGCTCTTGCAGAATAGTAGACTTTCCACCAGTTGTTGGGGCCACGCAGTGCTGCATACAGCGGTATTAATTCAACTCAAACCAACTGCACATCATGAAATTTCCCCATTGCAGATAGTGCGTGGAAAAGAATTAAGTATTTCTCATCTGCGAAAATATGGCTGTACTATATACATGCCAATCTCTCCACCATAGCGTACCACTATGGGACCTTACCGGAAGTTGAGGATCTATGTAGGTTATGAATCTTCATCATGTATCAAAATACCTAGAGCCTATGATAGGGGATCTGTACATGGCTCGGTACGTTGATTGTACTAAGGACATTTTTCGCATTAGGGGGGGATAAGTACCACATTAGAGAATGCCGAGTCCTTAGATCCACGCACTACAGAGACCGAACCTGAAGTTCGGAAGATGATAAATCTGCAACAAATAAGCTTAACATCTGCCAAATGCCTTCACTAATCATAAGGGAGTGAAAAGATCTCATATACCTGCAGTACATGCACCTGAAAGAGTGAAAATACCCTAGAAGGATATTGAATCCAATCTTGACCCTCAAGATAAAAAGAGGGAGAGGCCTCCAGGTGCACGGGACTCAATTCCGCGGAGACGTCCGCAGAAGTAGAGAACCAAACAAATGATAACACTACCTATGGCAGTAGAAGAAGCTCAACCTGATGTTGAGAAAATCCCTGAAGTGAGCCATCTTGGAGATGGTAACATCCCTGAAGTGATCCATCCTGAAGATGATAACCCCAGCGTATATTTGCGCGCACAATCCCACGCTAGGAAATCGGAACACCCAGACTCTATCGTTGTGGGAAATCACGAGGAGCTGGAAGAAATTTATAAAGAGATATCCCTAAAGTGATGCAGGAGAATTGTATAAAAGAAAGACTACAATTGTCGACATATAATTGCCTCTAAAATTGCTAAAGCTGGATCCAGAACCAAAGTCCATGGCAAAGTGCTAGAAGCACTCAGATAGGGTCAAACAAAAGAAGCAATTGAGGCAGCGCTCGCTTATTAAAAGGAAAGCTTTGGTCCTGTTGACCAAACATCTCCAAAAGTAATCCCTGTAGGATCAAATGGGTTTTTCATCCGGAAGAGAAATGAAATACCCAGGTGGTGAGATATAAAACGAGGCTTGTAGCACAAGGGTTTATGCAGAGATCCGACATCGATTACGATGAAATATATTCTCCTGTAAAGAGTGGAATAACGTTCCGAAAATTAATATTAATGGCAGCAAGCTTAAAACTTATTAATGCAGTTGATGGATGTAGTGACCGCATATTTATATGAGTCACTGGATACGGATATTTTCCCTAAAGGAATTACAATTCTGAATCCTAATAATCGCAACATGTATAGCATCAAACTGAAGAGATCGCTATACGGATTAAAACAGTCGGGGAGAATGTGGTATAACCGACTTAGTGAGTTCCTCCTAAAGAAGGAATACTGCCCCTGTGTGTTCATAAAGAAATCCCAGAATGGATTCTGTATTATCTCAGTATATGTCAATGATCTGAATATCATCAGAACCACAGAGGAGATAAAGGAAGCAAGTGCTTACCTCACGACGGAGTTTGAGATGAAAGATTTGGGTAAAACCAAATTTAGCTTAGGCCTGCAGCTAGAGCATTTCCCAGAAGGAATTCTTGCACACTAGTCTTCCTATACTCAGGAGGTATTGGAAAGGTTTAATATGAATAAATCGCATCCTTTGAAAACCACCATGGTCGTGAGATCCCTTGAAGTGGATAAAGACCCTTTCAGACCAAGGATGGAAAATGAGGAAGTCTTAGGACCTGAAGTTCCATATCTAAGTTCCATTGGAGCGCTTATGTATCTCGCGAATTGCACAAGGCCTGATATTGCATTCGCTGTAAATTTGCTAGCAAGACACAGTGCAGCCCCAACCAGAAGACATTGGGTTGGTGTTAAGACTTTACTCAGATACCTCCAAGGTACTCAAGATCTTGGGTTATTTTTCCAGAAGAACCAAGATTTAACCATGGTGGGATACACAGATGCTGGCTATCTGTTTGATCCCCACAATGCCAAATCACAGACTGGTTTTGTGTTTCTCTCCGGTGATGCAGCCATTTCTTGGCGATCTTGTAAACAGACTTTGGTGGCTACTTCTACCAATCACTCAGAGATCATAGCTTTGTATGAAGCCTCACGTGAATGTGTTTGGCTGCGACGTGTAATTAACCACATCCAGAAGTCATGTGGCCTTAAAACCGTCAATACCCTCACAATTATCTATAAAGATAATACTGCTTGTGTTGCAATTGGGTTATGTAAAAGGTAATGTCACGAAGCATATTGCTCCTAAGTTATTCTATCCTCATGAACTCCAGAAGAACGGTGAGATAAAAATGTTGCAAATTAAGTCATGTGAAAATCTTGCAGATTTATTCGCTAAGTCCTTGCCTAAATCCACATTTTCAAAGATGTGTTAAAGGCATCGGAATGAGAAGACTTAGAGATATGCAAAGTTCAGGGGGAGTGAACCCTTGAACCATAACCCTTATGGTGATCCTGAAGATTCTAATTTAAATCTAGAAGATTATAAGTTGTACTCTTTTCCTTTAGTGAGTTTTCCTGAAGTTTCTCACATAGAGGTTTTTAACGAGACGACTAGTGCAACATAAAGTGCGAGTGCAATGTACTCTTTTCTCCATCTCCTTTTTCCCACTGGGTTTTTGAGTGAAGTTTTTAACGAGACATGTGCTTTACGCGGTATTCGCCCAAGGGTGAGTGTTATGAGATAAGATTTCGTAACCGTATTCGGTTAGGCTCTATCTCTTTGTTGTGGGCGAATCTGAACTCATCTCTTATGCTTTCTCCTATATATTGGGCTTTCCCCATGTAAAAATCAATCAAACAATAAAGCAAGAGAGCTCCACCCCTATATTCTGTGTGCTCCTATTCTTGATCTTGTGATCTCGTTGGCGTGATGTTGATTGATCGTGGGTGAACGACTACGTTTTACAACAGTACACACTTTAGGTGGGGATTTCTGATCTCATGCTAGGAACCGCAGTCCGCAGGTTCGCAGAACTCAAATATTTTACGAAGACAAACATGCCACCAAAACGGTTGGACTAAGCCATCGGTGCGGCCGGAGCCTTTGTTTAAGTGTGTTTCTAGAATTCTAAGAAGCAAATAGTTGGAGAGTTACTAGTAGTATTCGTTCTAGATATCCATGCGTGGAATATATGCAAAAACAAGGGAAGATGGATGCGTTTGAGTAAGCCCCTCATCCAAGCCAAGAAAGATTCTTTTAATTCTGAAAAGCGCGAGAATATATACCTAAAGATAACCTAGAAAAGTAGAAGCGATATGGTCGGTTCGAGCTAACAACGCATAAAGAAGTCCTCGGATTCCTTGCTCGTTGGCAAGAAGCAAGGCAATTCATATCAGAAACTCAACATGATCCCAATTCACAACTGGGGAAGGCAGATATGCTCTCATGATCTCATCTCATGTGGACGTTTCTTCTTGCTAAACTAACTGAACCGGAAAACTGAGACAATCAGACAAGTGCATGTGAGGTAGCACCTCCCCCTGCTAACGCCAGAGTTGTACTTTTAGGTGGTGGTTGTCTAGTAGCCGACTAGCCGCGTCCCTTCCCGCCTCTGACTCAGGCGAGTCTCGAGTCTCGACTCTCGAGAGCTGCACGATTTGTCATGATTGATGGGTGATCTTTGGTTATTCTACAAAGAACGACTGAAAATTTCTCCGCGTCATGCTGGTTTTGTGTGTGTTGTATACTTGTATTCTTGATTAACGCTTCGATTCAAGTTGCCTAGGCAGTTAGACAATCGAAATGGAAACATGGACTTTGGATTTTTCTACGTCTTGCTCCGTAGTGTATGGAGGTCAGGATGTATAAAATGTCAAGATTTTGATTTCGCACAAACAAGTCAACACGATATACGTACGCGGGATTTTTTTTTCTTGCGTGACAGATCTTGGTTTGGCGCAGTGTATAGAAAGGAAAAACTGACAAGAGCAGCCGCATACGTATAGGGATAGTTTGGTCTTTTGCTCCTTCGGTGCATGCCTGCCGCCTCTGTAGCAATAGTAGCAGACCTGTTGCCAATTCGATATCGGTGGCCATGCTGAAAGAGTAGTTGCTTTTGAACGACTGTGAACTCGAGGCAAACATGGCACGTTTCCACGGGTGGTTATGGCTATACACGCTATCGAGCACGCGAGGTAATCCACCAGGGAAACCAGGCGCAGCACCTAACAGGCTAATCTAGATCTACAGGCAGCACACTGTTTCATAAGAAAGACCACGTCTGTTTGGACGAAACGGCCACTCTGTTTGAAACGAAATGAAGATTTGGCATTCGGCAGAATGTGATGCGGGCCCCTTCAGGCTCTAGAAATTGTCTGCCCAAAGAACTCAAAGGGCAGGGAGGGAAGGAAGGACACGACCGGTGGGCGCCGGGGGGTGGGGGACGGTGGAGCGCGGAAACCACCTCTGGCTTTTCTCGGCCGCCGCGCGCCCGCGGGGAGGCTCGACTGGTGACGGCGGTTTCGTCTGGCCCCGGAAAACGGGCGTGGGGTGTCGGTCGCTGCGCCGCGTGCGACGTGATTCGGACGCCACACCACGCGCGCGCGACGGGTGGGTTCGGTTCGGCGGGCGTTCGACTGGTAGTTGGTGCTCGGTTTTAGGCATCCCGCGAGGACGATGCCGCAAATATTCCCCTTGGCTTTAACCCAACGTTTTGGGCATCCCAAGGACAATTGCGTATGTCTGCTTGCTTTGCACCTTGTTTTGCCATCGGTTTGGTTCCATGGTAAACGACTTTGCCCGCTCCTGATGTGTCCTATACACCGACGGTACGGAGCATATATATATATATATATATAGGGAAATGGCACCATGCTAAGGTGGGTCTGTGAGGACCAATAATGTCTTGAAAGTTGAGGACTTATAGTAGTGCTCTCCAATATTTCAAGCGGGCCTAACCGCAAAGTTAGTGCAGATTTCTCTTTTTAGCTTTCTTGGCTGTCCTTTTCCTCTGATATCGCTCTTCACACTCACATCAGACTTAATGGAAGTACACATACGTGTACGTTTGGTTGAAAGGTGCGTGCCCACGCTGCTTGAGGTACTGAGCACTTGCAATTCATGACGTGTGGTATGAGTGACTATGCATCCTCTTATACTCAAATAATCTGGGAAGATGATGTGATATACGGAATATGATGAACTAAGAAAACTGAAAGTTTTGGTAATCTGATGTATATCAAACTTGTCGACGTATATAGGGCAAACTTTTTGTAAGGGACACCAATTATAAAGAGCCGTTAACCTCTTCTTCTTTTCCACGAATATAGCTTTAGAGCTAGCTCGTACAAGTATACCACTACACGATCGCAGGTCAAATATGTTTTTCTTAAGACATTGAATAGTCAGATATTACAGTCTTTTCCTTATTTTTAGTGCCTCAAAAGCAAACGAGACTGGGCCCAGGGGTAAAAAAAACTCAAACAGTTCTCCTCGGATTTAAACAGGACTAGAGGTGGGCATTGGGCCGAGCCTTTTTGGGCAAGCCCAAGGCATGACTGACCCGGCACGGCCCACGGTCTGACCCGACCCGCCTGCAAATGTGTCGTGCCGATATGGCACTGTTGTCCAGGGCGTGCTGTGCCTACAAACCGGGCACGTTGGGCGGCCCGACATGACACGCCAATTTGGGCCTTGCTCGGGCGAGCACGGCCTGAAATAGTGGCCACATGTTGTGGTACAGCACGCAAGGCGGGTGGCACGCCAGCACGCGGCCGGGCACGGCCGTACTCAGCAGGAGTGTCCGAGGCCGCACCCGCGATTGTCATCGTGCCACGGCACCGCACTCGTCGCCGCGTACTCGCCCACACAGGGGAATGTGGAGGGGTAGGGGAGAGTACCTGGGCGTGCCACTGTGGACGCACACTTGTCGTGGCCTGCTCGTCTTGGCTTGTGCCCACCGCCTCCTCCGTCGTGGGCCACACGCCATGGCTGCCTTGGCCGCACGCGCTGCCGCCTCATCTATGGGTCGCGCTCACCACCTCCTCCATGGCTATGTCGTCGTGCATGCGCCATGAGGAAAGGGAGGGGAGTCGAGGCCGGCGAGGAAGGGGACATGAGGCCAAGGGAGGTGGGGAGATGAGGGGCGGCCATGTCGCCACCTCTACTGTGGCCTACTCGTCGTGTCCCACGCCCACCACCTCCTCCGTTGTGGCCAGCACGCACGTGATCGCTGCCCTAGCCGCTCGCCTCCTCGTCCGTGGCTCGTGGTCGCCTCGCCCGTGTCTCGCGGCCACCGTGCCTCCATGGGGAGGGGAGGAAAGGCCATGAACGCCTCGCCCGTGGGGAGATGAGGGGTGGAGAGAGGGCAGCAAGGGGGAGCCAAGGGGGATGACGGGAGGGTGCCAAGGAGACGAGGGGGAGGTGGTGGCCAAGAGGGGGCACAGGGCGGCGGTGACCGATGGGGCGAGGAGGGGGGCGAAGGAGGCGAGGGGGCATCAGGCCAAGGCATGGAAGGGGGCGGTCGACAGAGGAGGCGAGGGGGCCTCGGGCCAGGGCGTGGACTGAGAAAAGAGGGGGGAGAGAGGGAAAAGAGGGGGAGAGAGCGAAAAGAGGGAGAAGTGCGGGAGCCGAGGGGGAGAGAAAAAAGAGTGAGCACACGGGAAAAGAGGGGGAGAGAGAGGGGAAATGATTCCCTCAACACTTAGATTCGCTCAATGTTCGGTGAATTATCAGTGAAAGAGATAGCAACGTTTGGTGAACAATAGAAATGGACAGTGATGTGACGCGTGAAAAGAAATAAAGATGATTTTAACGTTCGCATGATTCCATCCTGTGCCTGATTGCAACGGACATTTCAACGGATGATTATGCTTGCCATAAAATCAACCCAATCGCTCTCAATTGTTGTGCACTTCAGTCTTCAACACATCTCCCTCGCTTTCTCATTTGTTTAGCACATTGTCGGCGTTTCGAGCACCGGCAAGTAAATTTGTAAGTATAAGGGGCCACGCGTTCCCTCTCCCTAAATGGTTAGACTCAAAAGTCCAAGTTGTATACTGGTTCGGACCGAATATCCCTACTCCAATTCGTGTGGCGATGCTGTATTGCTTTTGGTGCAAACGGCTGCACAGCGATTACAAGTGAGGGCTGAGGGCTTGAACACAAGAGTGTTTTTTGTTCCCTCTCCTGTTCGCTGAGACCCTTTTCTCCCTTCGGCCCCCTTTATACAGTCGGAAGGGGCAGGTTACATTGGAAATTGGGAGAAGGAAGGACAATGGGACCCTACGCTAGGAGCCCTAGTCTCTTGTCTTGGTGACTGGTCGTCGTCCGTCTTTGCCCACACCGGGTTTGGTAGGCGGAGCAGCTCACCGTTTCCTTGGGAAGCGGCGCACCTACCTTCTGGGAACCTGTCAGATGCTGACGTTGCGGAGCGTGGCCCTAGCGCTGCCTCGGGAGGAGCCGTGCCGTGTGGTAGGCGATGGGATCGGAGTTTTGACTTGGACAATCCTCATGCTGCCTCGGGAAGGGGCCACCTGCCCTACACGGTCGCTTCGAACGATCCTGTCCGTGGGGCACGTGGCCCTCAGCGAAGGTTGCCTCAGCTTGGTCGGGGCTCGGGGGAGCCCAACCTATGACGGGGGTCGGCGTCCCACTTGGTCGAGATCGCTTGTTTTGATTTGGTCGGGGACGAGCGTCCTTTTGTGGCCCCGCAGGTCCCTTGGTCGGAGTTGGGCCCAGGGACGGCTTGTCAGGTCGGAGCTGGGCTTGACGCGGCCTGCTTGCCATCCTGGGCCATTGGGGTACCCCTGGTATGAGTATTCGTCACACATCCTACTCGCTCTCTCATTTGTTATCTCTATTTGCTCCGAGTTTTGCTCTCCCGCCACGAAACAAAATATTTAGCAAGAGCAAGACAAGAAGAGCACACCCTCACTCTTCGAGCCTTCCTCGTCGATATCAAGAGATCGACCAGCGCCAACTCTCCCCTAGCATGAGAGACTTTGGTATGGATGACCATCATTTGGACGATACAGACGACATCGAGGAATCCTCTTACATTCCCGAGGGACGAGCGTCGGTATCAGCACCAAGCTCCGATGCCGTTACATTGGTGTATCCAGGACGGATGTCCATATCTGGCAGTCGACGGACGTGGTGCTGGCAACATATGGATAGAACCGTCGAAATTATGGACGGGCGTGAGGTAGTGTATGCTATTTATAAATACTGTCAAGATAAATTATCTGCACATGCACGTGGAGGAACAAGTCATCTTAAGAGACACGTAGAGATATGCTTGAAGAAAGTATCAGTCAGACAAAGGCCAGGCAAGGGTGTCTAGACACAGCTCAACTTCAACACCGACGGTTCGGTAACTACATGAGTATACAACACCGATGTAGCTAGAGATAAAATTGTACGTTATATAGTTACAGAGGATCTTCCACTTAGAATGGGCGAGAGCTCTAGTTTTGAAAGGATGGTTCAACGTGGTTTTTACCCACAATACCAACACGTTAGTAGGAGAATAACGACACGTGACATATATGCAAAGTATACAAATAAACTAGCAATGTTGAAATAGGAATTCACGAGAGTTAGTTATTCCTTTGCCTTGACATCAGATATATGGACCTCCTCCCACCAAAGAGCAACACATCTTAGCGTTGTCGCACATTACTAAGACGACGACTACATCTTAAATAAAAGGATAATAGGGTTTAGGCCAATCGATGAAGCACACACCGGAGAGGCTATCTTTAACTATGTACTTGAGGTTATTACTGACTTGAACATAGAAAACAGAATTGTTTTCATCACTATTGACAATACATCAACTAACACGACGACCATAGAGCATCTCTTACTGTACCTACAAACTTATGTTGGAGGTTTTGTACTCTACCAGAAATGTATATGCCATATTATTAATCTCGTTGTGCAGATAGGTTTGGATATAATGAAACCTAGTTTGAACAACATACGAATGCTATCAATTTTATTACAGATCTAACTGTAATGTTCGTCCAATTCTTGGAGTACTGTAGGGCCAATAATAAGCTACCAAGAATATTCAACCTTTGTATGAAGGTTAGATGAAACTCTATGTATACTTTGCTGGAGCGGTGCAAGAACTACGAGCATATTATCACCGTCTTCGTTAATTGCAATAATGGTAAGCCGTTGGTTCATGATGTGGACTAGGAAGTTACCCGTCATTTTTGTTAATTTTTAGAAACTTTTTACAATACAACCACTATGTTATCCTGTGTGTACTACCCAACTTCTTGCTTTGTCATCGAGTGGCTTTGGATTATTGCTATCAATTTAAAAAAACAGAGAATTATATTTTACAACCCACTATAGAGCCAAATGAGAAAAAATTTAAAATATTTTTAAGCTATTCCATATCTCTACTGTTTTGCTATTATTATGGATTCTCCGAGAAAATTATTTGATTTGCAGAGCACGTTCGAGGGAATAGGTGAAGCATTCGATCTTGATTTTTCTGGGGTCTATATTCATGTTTATAACAATTTTTTTCGATTTTTTGATAAATATTACGAAAAGTTGGGTAACAGAAGTGAAGCAAGAAGATCTATCTCAACAACGCAACAAGCACGGGACAGTTTGACCGCTTCAAACATATGGAAGAAGCTAAAAGACAAGACGTTTAGTTCATCTTTCGACGCACCGAACTGATCGCAATAGAATCCACGGATAGATATCAATTACTACCTCGACGCGCCTTTCGTGGAGACGAGCTTGACACAGATGAGGACAATCGACTTAGCTTGCTTTTGTGGTGGAAGAATCACCAACACATTTACCCTGTGCTATCGCAATTTGCGCGGGACGTACTTGTGGTTTCGACGTCCATTATCTCGTCGGAAGCCACTATCAGCTTGGTAGGGAGAATACTTGAGCTGAGTAGGTCGTCTCTCAGACATAAGATGATTGAAGCAATTATATACCTCAAAGACTGAGAGCATGCAGATGATAGGACGCAACATGAGAGCGAGGATCCGGAGATCACGGACGCGATAGCTGACTTTGACCATCCCGGCCTCGAGTAGTCTATGCATATGTACATAGTTACTATACTTTTTTCCTTATCAGGGGTACTCCACATCGGGTGTAAGTTTTTTTAACGAGGCTGAACTATGTATCTGTTCAAAAATGAATAAAATTTACTTCTTTTCCCAAACATTTGTGTCTATTGTCTCAGCTCTGTTTGTCTCCGACTCATTTTCTCTCATCGCAATAGTATAAATAGGCTGGGTCTAAACTGACACGGTACGAAACATGCACGAAATGCAAATAGACCGTGCCTAGGCTCGTGAAAGATGAGCCGGACCGACACTGCACCGCACGGTGAGCACGATAGGCCTTCTTGATTAGGCACTGTTTAGACATGAAACATGATAAACTCGTACTGGACCGGACCGGCATGGCACGATGTCCACCTCTCCTCGAATAATAACTTTGAATTGAATTACACAAAAACGTGGTTTAAATTTTCTTTTAGAAAGGCTATACACCGTCTCTTTCTGTCTGTCTCAAGAAGAGGAGGACAAAGTATACACCTGTCACTTTCTTTTCCTCGCTGACCTACACGTGACTGATACAAATCGAAGTTTTCCATGACCAAACAAAGCACTGCCATTTTTACGTTCCAGTCTTCCACGACCTAGCCAGTCGTAGGCATTAAAATGGAAAGGACAATTCAAGATGAATAGTAGTAGTACGTGTACTGGGTCCGGCTCTCTTTCCTCTCTTTGACCTTTTTCTTTGGGAACGCATACGGAATACTCTACGCATCACCGCGCAGACTTCTTTTTCGTTTCCCATCGCCCCAAGATCTTCCTTTTCCCCTTCAGCTATTCCAAGTTTGCAACCTCGGCGCGTATATAAACCCAGGCAATGCCCCGGCCACAATGCACACCAAAACTCATATCGCATCCGTTCCAAGAGCTTAGCTAGAAGCGCAAGCTGCGTAATTAGCTTGTCGCGATCCGGTCCTCTCATCTTCTCCAAGCCTAAAAGACAGGAGCAGGGTCGACTGATTGATCGGCAGCAGCCATGGTGCTCTCCAAGGCCGTCTCCGAGAGCGACATGTCCGTGCACTCGACGTTCGCCTCGCGCTACGTCCGGTCATCCCTCCCAAGGCATGTGTTGCTGCTGCCCTTGTTCTGGACCAGTTATTCTTCTCGCATTTGTTCTTGCCGACACTCCTGCTGGATTAATAGCCAATCAGCCACAACTTTATTTGAACAATGCCTGACCAGAGCGTCTAGTTCGTGTCAAATTAATCGATTCTCTTTCGCCTATGGGGCTAGTAACTAACGGATGGATGGATTGGTCGGTGCAGGTACCGTATGCCGGAGAACTCGATCCCGAAGGAGGCGGCGTACCAGATCATCAATGACGAGCTGATGCTGGACGGCAACCCGCGGCTGAACCTGGCGTCGTTCGTCACCACGTGGATGGAGCCCGAGTGCGACAAGCTCATCATGGCCGCCATCAACAAGAACTACGTCGACATGGACGAGTACCCCGTTACCACCGAGCTGCAGGTATACCAAATCCTACTTTGAATTGCCTTCTCTATTGTTTCTACATGTACTCCACAGTTTTTGTTTTGCCGTACCGCTTATTTAGATTGGTGGTAACAAGTGTCAATCCTGACGGATGGGTCAATGGCATAGCCATGGAAGCCAACGTGCTTGTTCTCACCCACTGACGTTTGATCTCTAGAATCGACAAGATGTGTCGTTTTTACGTAGAGTATACACGCTTGTATGTTCAACGATAAAGTGTTTGCCGGCGATTAGTGAGGCCTTGAATTCTGCACGAAAAAAATTTAGCATGGACGTACACACGCTATAAAGGTTGCCAGGCCTGATCTCCTAGTACGGTCAGGCTGGCCACATGTATTTTCAAGTACATCACGGGTTGCAGATAACTCACATTATTATTTTTTAGATGATCAATATATCTCTTCGTGAAATGGAAAAGAATATTATTTTTATCTGGCTAAATGGTTTAGCCTGTATCTTTTGGGCCGGGCCGTTGTACAACCCACCCAGACTTTTGTTTTCAGGTTTTTTTTTTACGCTTTCACGTTCGACATTGCAGAACCGGTGCGTCAACATGATTGCGCATCTCTTCAACGCGCCGCTCGGCGAGTCCGAGACGGCGGTCGGCGTAGGCACGGTGGGGTCGTCGGAGGCCATCATGCTGGCCGGGCTGGCCTTCAAGAGGAGGTGGCAGAACAAGCGCAAGGCCGAGGGCAAGCCATTCGACAAGCCCAACATTATCACCGGCGCCAACGTCCAAGTAAGCAGCTGCCCAACTCTAGAAATCCTGAAATGTTTCAGGCTGTTTCCTGTGTCTAATCTGCAATTTTTACCTGAACTCGTGTATAGGTCTGCTGGGAGAAGTTCGCGAGGTACTTCGAAGTGGAGCTGAAGGAGGTGAAGCTGCGCGACGGCTACTACGTGATGGACCCCGAGAAGGCGGTCGAGATGGTCGACGAGAACACCATCTGCGTCGCGGCGATCCTGGGCTCGACGCTCAACGGCGAGTTCGAGGACGTCAAGCTCATCAACGACCTGCTCGACAAGAAGAACAAGGAGACTGGGTAAGCCGAAGCCACCACTCCAGTTCGTTCGTTGGCCACAAGACTCACAACAGAGCAACGCCATGCAAGCACATGCGCACCATTTGCATTTGTTGTGCCGCCTTGTGTTAAACGTATACAATTCCTTTCGCCGCAGCTGGGACACACCGATCCACGTGGACGCGGCGAGCGGCGGGTTCATCGCGCCGTTCCTGTACCCGGAGCTGGAGTGGGACTTCCGGCTGCCGTGGGTAAAGAGCATCAACGTGAGCGGCCACAAGTACGGCCTCGTCTACGCCGGCATCGGGTGGTGCATCTGGCGCAACAAGGAGGACCTGCCCGAGGAGCTCATCTTCCACATCAACTACCTCGGCGCCGACCAGCCGACCTTCACCCTCAACTTCTCCAAAGGTTCCAGCCAAGTGATCGCGCAGTACTACCAGCTCATTCGCCACGGGTTCGAGGTAATTGACGACCCGATTGGGTAGCTTTCCTTGACCAAAATCTCGATCAGGAGCGTCTGATGAGCTGACACGATGGATCCATGGCAATGCAGGGGTACAGGAACATCATGGAGAACTGCCACGAGAACGCCATGGTGCTCAAGGAGGGCCTGGAGAAGACGGGCCGCTTCAACATCGTGTCCAAGGACGACGGCGTGCCACTGGTGGCTTTCTCCCTCAAGGACCGCAGCCGGCACGACGAGTTCGAGATCTCCGACATGCTGCGCCGCTTCGGCTGGATCGTGCCGGCCTACACCATGCCTCCCAACGCGCAGCACGTCACGGTTCTCCGCGTCGTCATCCGGGAGGAGTTCAGCCGCACCCTGGCCGAGCGCCTCGTCCTCGACATCCAGAAGGTCATGTATCAGCTGGACGCGCTCCCGTCCAAGCTCATGCCTCCCGCCCTGCCGGCGCCGCTAGCCAACGGGCACGCCAAGAAGCCGGAGCTCGAGACGCAGAAGTCGGTGACGGAGGCTTGGAAGAAGTTTGTGCCCGCCGAGAAGACCAATGGCGTCTGCTAGTGCCAGTGCCACTGTGCTAGTAGTAACAAGAGACTCCTATAATTAGTTAACACATCATGGTCATGGTGTGAGCTACCGATATTATATTTTTTTTCTTGCTGATTCGAGTGAATTATCGGTCTAGGTAGAGTTTATAATCAAAAAAGTTTTGCTATGGCTTTTGATAATTTGTGCAGGTGCACTGGCACTGATCAGTTGAGAGTTGTGTTCGCTATGCTTGTGCGAATTGTTGATTGGCATCTATTATATATTAAAAGCTTACGAGTAGTTAAGGAAAAAAAGAAATAGACTAGAAATTTTCACAAAAAAACAAAATATCTAGCCCTTAATCTTATAGGCCTTATTTATAATTGCTATTAGATATTTGAGAAATAGTCTAGAAATAAAACCCATGAGAGTTAGACTAGAAATTCCCACAAAAAAAACAAAATATCTAGCCTTTAATCTGGTGGGTTTTATTTACAACTGTCATTAGATCTTTGTGAAATAGACTAGAAATTCTCATAAAAAAAGCAAAATATCAACCCTTTAATCTAGTGGACCCTGATTAAAAATACATCATATTGACCATTAGATGCTATTGAGTAGATATATATATTACTTTGTAGTATAAAATCAAAATAAAAGACAAAACTTACATGGTAGAGGCGGATCGATACATCTGGATCTCATGCGTGATTAAGCCTAATTATAATTTTGATTAGTAAATCATAACCAACAAATCAACCCATGAACTCTGACATTACATTGGGCGCACCTTGGCATTATACAGACAATACACACCGATGTGACTCAATGCATGCAATTAAAGAAAATACAAATGACCTCATGTTGGTTTAGCCATAACATAAAAATCACGCAGCCCCAAAACTAATTTGTATTTGATTTTGTTTTTCTAAGAATTCCCTAAAAGTAGATCAGTTTTATCGAGAAACAAATAAATCAAGACATTTACTGTATATAGACTTATCCCCTGAACGCCATGTTGTCTGCTGGTGCTCCCCGTCCAAGTTCTCCCGAGGAAAGAAAAGAACGGGAAAATAATAACATTGCACGAGCTCGATCGCCCTTCGAATCCTTTTACTTGCGTAGCCAGAAATAAAATAGAAATCGCTGCTTCTTTCTTGACGTGGAAGAGTGCGCCTCCTGATCTCCCAATCTAACTCCCACAAAATTAGAATTCCTTATATTTGTTCTTTTTTATTTCTTGGTTCGTCTATGATAGATTCAACACCAAGTATGGCACCGACCTGATCAAATAAAACAAATTGATGTGGTAATAGTGTTATGGGCTTCATCAGAAGGCATTACACCCATCCTATACTGAGTCACGGGGTCAAGACCGGTCCTACGACGCTTCAATAGCATATCATGTAGAGTTGTTAAGAAAATAAAATGCTTGAAATTCTCATAAAAAAGCAAAACATATAACCATTTAATTTAGTGAACCTTAACTAAGTTGAACTATAATAGCCATTAGATATGATGTTACTATTTCAAAAAACGTCTAACCATCTATCTACCGGATCCAAATTATAACGGCTTAGATTAAAAGAAAGAGTCTATGTGAAGTACAACAAAAAATTAACAAAAATTCGAAATAAAAATAAAAATAAGTTAGAGATTTGATTTTCACATGAACTCCAAATTAAAACACGTACATTACTAAAATTCAGAATAAAAATTAGGTAAAAATTAGCAATTGGATTTGTATTATCAATTGTAATCCAAAACTAATATTCAAAACTAAATAAAAATAAAATCAATGGTTTAGATTAAAAGAAAGAGCCCATACTAAGAACAATAAAAATAACAGAAATTTAGAATAATAAATAAATAAAAATCAACCATTTAACTTTCATATGAAGTCCAAATTAAACATGTATATTGCTAAAATACAGAATATAAATTATATAAAAAATAGTGGTTGGATTTGTATACGATTTCTACACTACAACCGATATGCAAAATTAAATAAAAATTAACATAAATTCGGAATAAAAAACAAAATAAAATTAGTCATTTGATTTTCATACAAATTCTAAATCAAAACTTGAAATTCGAAATTAAATATAAATAACATAAGAATAAAAATAAAAGGAAATTAGGGATTATTTTTTCATTCCATACTAAGTGAAAAATATAATTTTTCATTTTATTCAAAATTAAAATTTTAGAAATATGCTAATTTAAAGTAGGAAATAAAATAAGGTAAGTAATTTGATTTGTATATATATATTATTAACTATTATGTAATAAAAGTCGATTACATGTTTTTTATAGTTGCTAAAATAATATAGAATATACTAAAAATTCTCAAAAAAATTCTAACTCTTTATTTGGTGGATCTCCACGGGACAAAGAGATTAAGAGGGTGATACATCGACAGTTGTTCACTCAGTTATACCGGTATGAGCAATATGATGTGCAATAAAAGAAGTACCGAAAGAAAGAGACAAACATTGTAATAATGAAATTAAGAGATGATGATATAAATAGAAAATATTATGTTATGCTATGTTTACTATTTTTCTATGAAAGTATTCGTAGAAGAAAGTTTCGGTCACATGTGATAAGTACTGAGAAACGGAGTAGATATATTCTCTCTTATAATATACAATATCAAAATATCACAAATTGTGTTTTGTATTGATCTATTTTTAAAAAAAGAATCGCATATATATTATCAAATCATTTAAACATACTTTAAAAATGATGCACGCGTAAATGCGCGGGCCATCTTGCTAATTAAAAAAAACTTGATTCAATCAATCAGAACATCATGTTTGTGTTTGGTGTTAAAGTCAGAATCGCGGAATTTGGAATTAGGGCCAGAATCGCGGAATCGGAATCGGATTCCACGGATCGGAGTGTCTGGCTGCCCCTGGAATCGGAATCATCGATTCCAATCCTAATTCCGCACATCTTTCGTATCAGTAGTCAATCGTGTGGAATTGTCCCGAGCTGACCTCTCGCGACTCCTCTCCCACTCCGACCTCGTGACGTCTCCCAGCATCGACGACTCCTCGCCGTCGGTGAGTAACCTCGCCGCCGTTCACCTCTCCTCTCCCCCTACCACCTCTACCTCTGCCGTCTCCTCCGTCCTAGCCTCTATGCACTTGCTGTGCGCGGCACGACCCCCACCACCTCCAACGCTAGTTCCCACTGCTGCATCCAATCATCGTCTAGCCTGACTCCGGCGGCCACCTCACTGCCTCAGCACCCACCCCATTGCCTCTACTCCCCTCCCCTGTCATCGTGTGATCACAGTGCCTTCAACCCTAGATCTTGTCTAGCCTCTGCCTTCAGGAACCGTCTGGACCGGTACTAGATTAGCATAGACTAGATGTGAGATTGGCAAGTAGTGTGGCTGATTGTCTTTAGTTTGCTAGTTTGCTGGACAAGTTTTTGTTGAGCTGTAGATTTTATATGTCCAGAGGAATCGATGCAGTTAAAGAATAGTCAGTAGCAGGACTGCAGGAGAAGTGCTTCTTAATTGTGGTTGTTTTGCATTGCGAGTGTTACGTACTAAGTACATGGTTTGTCTTGTCTTGTATTGAATGATAGTAAAAATAGTGCACCCTGTTCCACAATAGCTTAGTCTTTTAGGTGAGATCGTTGGTGTATGAAATTCAGTACTATGAACTTTTAATTACTCATTGAGACCCATAGGAGTATTGATTTGATTACATTCGAGGAGGGTGTTTTGCAACTTGATGGAGATCATGCCCTGATCCCCTCCTTAGTTGTTAGCTGAATGATGTTGTGAAATTATTGATTTCTAAGTCGTGGTTTTTGTTGGGCATCTGCCAGTCTGGTAAAAAAAATCTAGAAGTGATTTGTTCAAGACAAATTCATCAGGGTCAGCTGTGTGCTTGTGATATTTGTTTCTAGGTTGTTCGCAAGATCTTTGTATTTAAAGATGATATGTTGTTCAGATGTGCTCCATACCAACTAAAGGCTATCACCTGTCTAGCAAGCAATGCCATGTAGGCATTGTTTGGAACAGAATTCTATGCAAAATACAAAGATCCAAGTTGAAAAATCAATGAACTTCAAATTTGTATGGACAATAGCTAGCATGCGTGAACTGCACTTCAATTAATCCTCGGTTGTACTATCTCTGTCAAGCTTCTTAAAGAAAAGTTTTCTTCATGTAATTTCAATTGACAGTAGCATGATGGCATCCAGTATGTATGTGTGTGTCAAGTTTTTTCAAGAAAAGTTTTTCTTCATTTAATTTGACTGGCAGCAAGTCAGGGTTTTTACCCTCAACGGCTATATTTGTTGGTGGGGCTATAAATACTCGCACACCTGCACTTTAGGCAAGGTTAGAGACTTCATTACATATTCTTTGAGTCCTTGCACTACTCTCATCACTCTAGAACATTCAATTTGGCATTTGTGAGTAGTTGAGAGCATTCAAGTGTATAGCATTGAATTGAGCCATTAGAGCACTTGATTTCCTTCAAGCAAGCGTCATAGTCTATTCTCTTGGAGGTTGTCACCTCCTAGACGGCTTGGAGGTGTGAGAATCGGTGATCTCCTAAAAGAAACTTGTGAGGAGACCCGGTGGATTGTGAAGGCCAGATCTCGCCTATCCAGAACGGGGAAGAGCTACCACTAGTGATCGAGGGAGGCTCATTTGCGCAAAGAGCTGGCTTGATTTGTTTAAGCTTCCTCAACATGGATTAAGGGAGACCGGCAAGTCTTCGAGACTACGGGATAAAATTATTGTGTCCATCTTTTGTGGTTTACTCTCTTGTATTTAAATTTAAGTAATTTCCTTTCTTAGTGTGTTTAGCTTTGATCATCTCTCTAGGATTGTTGAATTGTTTAGATAGAGCTTGTTGGTGCACTTAATTAAACCTAAATGATTTAGGCTTTAATTGTTAAAATTCTCAATTCTAGTATGATTTGATCATCTATTACAATTAGAGCCAAATTTTTTTAAAAACATCTTATTCATCCTCCTCTAATTAGTTATCCTTGATCCTACAAAGGAGCGTGGAGCAGGGTTCCAAATTTCGGCGAATTTCGGATTTCGGACCACACCGAAATCTAAAGTACCGGCCGGAAAAAAATTGAAATTGCTACAGTCACACGAAATTTTGGTTTTTTCGGCGAAATTTCGCCAAATTTCGTATTTTTTGGCCGGTTTTGAAACTTTTAGGGTTGGATTTGACCGGATTTGGTCCAATAACCCTTAGGAAAGTCATCTCCTATGAAAATTTGTTGAAAAACTGGATTTTTTAAACATTTTAAAATTTTGGCAGAAACACTGTCAGATTTTTATAAAACAGTACAAGCTTGATAATAAGCTGAAAATTTATCGTACTATCCTTAATAGTTTAGGATCATACATAAAAAATTTAAAAATAATTTAACTTAATTTGTTATCTTTAAAAAATCAAAAACAGAATGAACATAATTGGGACAGTTATATTGTCATAATTTTATAAATTTTCTTGATTGTGATTATGATCTAAAATTTTTGTGAGAGATTAATAATTTACTCAGTACCATTATATAAATTTGTAAAAAAAATTCAACTTTTTTTGTTTGGTCAATCAAATCTATGTAAGTATTGAACTTCGTTTGTTATATTATATTTCAAAAATAAAAAAGAAAAGAACATAAATGGTATTGTGCCTTGTAAGAATTTTATAAATTCACTGGAGTGTGATCATGAATCACAATGTTTATGGGATATTAAGAACTTCCTTATCACCATTCTGTAAAATTTTCAAAAATTGTAAACTTTTTTTTATTGCTAAAGCAAATCTATGTATTGATCATCAGACTTTTATCAGGATGTAGCACTGTCTGAATTTTTAAATATTATTTGAGAATGATCATCATCTAAAAATTTTAAAGAAACATTAATGTTAAATCAGGACCATCCACAAAAATTTTCAAAAGTTTTTAACGTGGTTTACATAATTTTTCATTTTGTTCAAATTTGCTGGTAAGCCTTTTAACAGGGTAGTAGTACTATTCGAATTTTTAAAACTTCATACAATTTGATTATCATCTGAAAATTTTATGAGAGCATTAGAGATACATCATAACCATGAATTTTTTTTTCAAATGTTTATAACGTGGTTTGAACCATTTTGCATTCGGTTCAAAATTGCCGATCAGCGTTTTATCAGGACAGTACTAATGTTTGAATTTGTAAAACTTCCACAGACTTCAGAATAATCTTAAATTTTTATTTCAATATCATAAATATGTTAGGACTCTCCAAAAAAAAATTTCAACAGTTTATAACTTGACTTGTACCATTTTTCGTTCGGATCAAACTTGTCGGTCAATGTTTTATCAGGATAGTACCACTCTACAAATTTTTAAAACTTCTTCAGATGTGATAATCAGCTGAAATGTTTGTGAGAACATCAGCAATGTGTCAGGAACCTCCAAAAAAAATTTCAAAATTTTTCGTTAACGTTTAGACCACTTTTCAGCTGGTGCAAAAAACCCAAAATTTCGGGTTTTTTCGCCGAATTTCGGATTTTTCTTTCCGGAATGGACCGGATTTGAATTTTCAAATTCAAATTTCGTCCGAAATATTTCTGAAATTTCACGATCCAGCCAGAGACGAAATTTATTCCGAAACCGAATTTTCAAACCTTAGCGTGGAGTGATGGGTTGCCTGTGATGCCCCCTTGGTAGGGGGGTGTGTGGTCTTGGCTTGATCCTGAGGGCATGGTGCAAAGGCCAAGGGAAGAAGACAGTGACACGACGGAGATGTTGGCTTTTCAGCGCACCTTGTAGCATGCGCAGAGAGGCATTGATGGGGCGACGACAAGGGGGAGATGACTGCTTGGCGCAAATCCTGTGTGTGGGCGGCGGGGCGACATTAGCATAGGCCCTGGGCTGGACTGGATGAGGCGAGCTAGTGTCGCAACGCGGGTGGCACGGGGTGACGTGGCTTGGACGGCGGTGGTGGCCGGTGAGGCACGGAGACGTGGACCGTGGCCTGAGCGCGCGCAGCGCTGCGGGTGCTAGGACGCATGTGAACTGTCACAAGGTGGCATGGTCTAGAGCGGGAGCGGGAACGAGCAGCGCGGGGTTTGGATGAGCAGGGCATGAGCGGTGCGGTCGTAGTGGTTGTGGTGCGTAAACGACAAGAGGCTAACGCGGCATGGGCACGAGCTGGTTCGAGGGGTGACGTGCGAGCTTGGTGCGTTAGCGAGAGAGAGAGTGAGTGAAGGATGAGAGAGGAAACATCTTCACCGAAGTACATTTACTCATGGAGAACAGTTTTTTGAGTTGGCTGCTTTCTATTTTTGAATTTTAAAACATTTTTCCTAAAGGATTTAATTACAGGCATACGAGTTTGGAATTGTTAGAAGTAGCAAACTAACTTCAAAAATTACAAAAATTTTGTGGATACACATGACATGGTACTGATGTTTGTGTAAAATTTCTAGAATTTTAGCAGTCCTAGATTTCTCTCCGAAATCCTTTTTTTGCCACTGTTTATAATACAAGATGCAACGTTTGCTTTTTGCAAAAATGGTATCCAACTCGAGAATTCATAAAAAGTTTTGGAGAGGCACTTTAGATTATTTAGGATCTAAATAAAATATTTCCAGATCTTGCATATTTTCAAATAAATTTTTCAAAATTCAAAAATACCAGTTAGCAAGTGTAAAAGGCATTTTCTTAAACGCAAAAAATTCTATAAAAGCCAAAAAAATCTAAAAAATCATGATAAATGCAGAAGAATAATTTGGCAATTTAAATAATAATTTGTGGAAAAAATTGGGATGTTACACATTTTGCCATCTAAAACGTTATAGTGCAGTCGTGTGTTCTTTACTAGTTTCGATACTGATAAATACCGACTATATATATCGGCTTCGATATCGAACAACAGTATACTGACCAAAACCACCTATATATTGCAAACCCGAGAAAATCATGTCTTCGAAGTTTTAAAAAATTCTAATAGAAAACGCGAACATTTGCATGGTTAAAGAGCATCTCCAGAACGGTACCAGAATGTACTGTTTCGAAAGTTAAATTGCTACTGTCTTCGCAATAGTATTAATCTATATCATATCTTCATTAAAGATAGAAGGAATACCGGCCTCCCGTGCGTTTGAGTCGGCTTGGCTCGTGGCTTGGGTCGACTCGAGCCGAGCCGGGGAAAAAAATTACGCTTAAGTCCTTTTTCGGAAAAAAATTACATTTAGACATTTTTTTTGAAAAAATGTTACGTTTAGTTTTTTTTTAAAAAAGAATATATTACATTTAGGTCTTTTTGGCCTTTTTAAATATTACGTTTAGGTCTTTTTTTCGAAAAAAACTATGTTTAGATTCTTTTTCGGAAATAAAATAAGCTTAGGTCATTTTTCGGGGGAAAAACCGTTTATATTCTTTTGGCTATTTTTTGTGTGGGGAGCGACGGTCGCGGCGTGGCACGCCGCGGTAACTCATTTAGTAGCTTACTAATGTCGGTAGGTATGGCTGGATTTGCCGTATGACGTCACACCCCTGGATTCACTGTAGTTTCTACATACAAGCTACAGTATTTTTGTTATTTATTTTGATTTTTTTCTTTTATTTTTTTTGGGAAATATTTTCCCCTATCTTAACGTAGAGTTATGGTTTTTTTTACCTTATATTTTTAAAGATATTTTTCTCTGAATTGAGAAGTCGCCGGCGACAATTTACAGGATTCTAACTAACTAGTAGGCATAGTTCTATTAGAAAAGTGTGCTCTTACATTAGATCCTGCTGTCCTAGCCGTCACAATTTCAGGCACGTGGAAATGGACGCACTCAAACAGTCACACTTATGTTGTGGTGTGTGTGTCTCGCTCTCGAGGGCGTGTGTGCATGCATAAGTTAACAATCGTACATGAAAAACAGACAGTAAGCGAGCTTAATTAGCTACCAATAATGAGGAGATTTTAGAAGGTGTGACTTGTGAGGGCCGGGGGGCCAAAAAGGCGCAAAGAAACTTGCACCGGACTCAACCCGGGGGCCCGGATCTGGATCCGTCAAACCGACCGACGCACCAAAACGTGGGTTAGCTAGCTGAGCAAAATACAAGGCGACGGAGACATGGATGGAGATGGAGTACATGGCCACCTTCCACCACCCAACCCTGAAAACGCCATCCAAGGACTAGGAGGCGAGCCAACCCACGACCCCCAGATCTCCTCCTCTCCCTCCCTCTATTAAGCAGCAAGCCAAGCGCCACTCCGACTCCCTCAGATCTCTCCGAACCTTCACCTCCCCAAGCCCTCGCCTCGCTCGTCAACGCCGCCCGACGAGAGCGATGGCACCGCCGGCCGCGGCCGCGGCCTCGGCGCTCCTCCTCCTCCTCGCCTTCGCGGTGGCCGGCGTGGTCTCCGACGGCTCGGACCACCGCTACAAGGCCAACGAACCCGTCCCGCTCTACGCCAATAAGGTCGGACCCTTCCACAACCCCAGGTGAGGCCTCTCCCCTCAGATCCCCGTGCCCCGCGCCGGTTCGCGCGCGCGCGGGGATCTGATCCGTCGGATTCGTGGGGGTGGGAGCGGGAGCTTGCTCTGGATTGTTTGCATCCAATCTCGGGGTGGAATGAGTTGGGGGTTTACGATATAGCAGATGATGGTTTGAGTTTTGGTGGGAATTGGGTGGAATCGCAACTGATTTAGTACACGCTCATCTTCTCGTAGGGTTTTCCTTTTGTTTTGTTTTAGAAAGCGTTGGTTTGCATTGGTTTTAGCGCGAATTCTAGATGTAATTGACCTTTTGTCTGCAGCTGTATATCTATTGTCGTTAGGAATCGGATCTGTTTGTAAAGCAGATTACAAAAAAAATTTCTTCGAGACTACTATATCGTTACGGAAAAGCCATTCTCATGCCGCGTTCCTTTTCCTTGCAGCGAGACATATCGGTACTTTGACCTGCCTTTCTGCTCTCCAGGTTAGTTCGTCATAATTTCTCCTGGTCATGGTTTGCCTGGTAATAAGTACTTTCTCAAATTATGGGTTGCTAATAGATGTTCTTAATCACAGGGAAAGTGAAGGAGAAGAGCGAGGCTCTCGGCGAGGTCCTCAATGGAGATCGGTTGGTTGATGCACCTTACAAGCTTGATTTCCGCATGGATCATGATTCCAAGCCGGTTTGCTCAAAGAAGCTCACCAAGGAGGATGTGGCCAAGTTCCGGAATGCGGTAGCTAAGGATTACTACTTCCAGATGTACTATGATGACCTCCCATTATGGGGGTTCATTGGTAAAGTGGAAAAGGGTGGCAAGGCCGACCCGAGCGAGTGGAAGTATTACCTATACAGGCACATTATCTTTGACATCCTCTACAACAATGACCGGGTGATTGAGATCAACGTGCACACTGACCAGAGTGCACTGGTCGACCTGACGGAGGACAAGGAGGTTAATGTGGAGTTCCTTTACTCAGTCAAGTGGAAGCAGACGCCAACACCATTCGAGAAGAGGATGGAGAAGTATTCCAGTTCCTCCAACCTTCCGCATCACCTGGAGGTTCATTGGTTCTCGATTATAAACTCTTGTGTTACAGTCCTCCTACTAACAGGATTCTTGGCGACAATCCTCATGCGAGTACTGAAGAATGATTTTGTCAAGTAAGGGTCTACCATCTTAACTTGTTTGTGGACCACTATTTTCTCACAGAAAGTAATGATTTCTATTCTAGATATGCTAAAACATAGTATTTCATTTCTCCCTATATTGCCATGCATAACAATGAAAACACAATCTTGAGTCATAGGCTTTGTTTTGTTCTTGGTTCTTACTGCAAACCAGGTACTAATGATGCATGTGCATGAACATCTCAGTTATAGTTCATTCGTCTGGCAATTTATCCTGAATGTTCTCTTGCATCTATTATTCTATTCATTCTGCTAGCTCCTCAAATGATACTTCCACTCCCCATTTAATCCAGTATGTTCTGGAGCTGAGAAAAATTACTGTCCCTAGGTCCTAATTAGAAAAAATATATATAAAGGCTACCCTTCAAGTTTTCTACGTAGTTACTTTTGCTCAAGTTGATATCTTTTCGTATGACTGGTTTGCATCTTAGTTGGGCAAGCTTCTCAAATAATGTGCAATTCTAGTACCTTTATAGCATTGCCACGAAAATGTTTGCTCAAAATGCATGTATGCAACAGATTGATTTAATCACTTATGTTACATTATTTTGACCTGTGTTTCCTCTTTAATAATGATATTCTGCAGTTGAAAATGTAGGCCAATGCATGGCGCATAAAGTAATATTGTTGTTTGAAATGAATATTGACTAACTAAAGAAAATTTATGATACATGGCTCTTACTTCTTAGACGTTCATATTTTGCCACCCATTATATCATGTTATTTTGTGATGTTTCAACTGTGATGTCCTCAAAACTTCATTTCTTCTCTATATATCTGAACATTGTCTTGATTTGAAGGTATGCCCATGATGAGGAGGCAGCTGATGACCAAGAAGAGTCTGGATGGAAATATATCCATGGTGATGTCTTCCGGTTCCCCAAGAACAAGTCATTGTTTTCGGCTGCTCTTGGCACAGGAACTCAGTTGTTTGCTCTGTAAGTGCTATGGTTTTTAGCCATTTATACTATTATCATATTTTGCACAATAAAAATTCTTCCACCAGTTATTATTTTTGATTTGCAGATATCTAACGATCTTATATGGCACATTGTAGCACAACCTTTATATTCCTGCTTGCACTCGTTGGAGTGTTCTACCCTTACAATCGTGGTGCACTTTTTACTGCACTGGTTGTCATCTATGCACTCACTTCAGGAATTGCTGGGTACATTGCAACCTCTTTCTATTGTCAGCTAGAGGGAACAAACTGGGTATGTGTTGCCTTTATTTGTAAGATATCCCTAGGCACTTCTATTATGTTAAGGTTCCAAATTCAAAGGCATGGATTATATTTGTTATAATACTAATGCTGCCATTGTATGTTTATCTCTCAGGTGAGGAACTTGCTGTTGACAGGATGCCTGTTTTGTGGACCTCTCTTCCTGACATTCTGTTTCTTGAACACTGTTGCTATTGCTTATAGTGCAACAGCAGCATTGCCTTTCGGCACTATCTGTGTCATTGTTCTCATTTGGACGTTAGTTACATTTCCTCTACTGGTTTTGGGAGGCATTGCTGGTAAAAACAGCAAAACTGAATTCCAAGCTCCTTGCCGTACCACCAAATACCCTAGGGAGATTCCTCCACTTCCGTGGTACCGGAGAACAATTCCACAGATGGCTATGGCCGGATTTTTGCCTTTCAGCGCCATATATATCGAGCTCTACTACATCTTTGCTAGTGTTTGGGGCCACAGAATTTACACTATTTACAGCATTCTCTTCATTGTCTTCATCATCCTCCTTATCGTCACTGCCTTCATTACTGTTGCACTGACATACTTCCAGCTTGCTGCTGAAGACCATGAGTGGTGGTGGAGGTACAGTCATTTTCCTTTCTCTATTTTGCTTCTGAATGATTACTTACGGGAAGCGTTGAGGGTTTCAATGTCAATAATTCACTACTAGTCTAGTATTATACTAACTGTGCTGCTTTAAATTTGTGTAATTTATTTTTGGAAGGGCTTAGAAGCACTACTTTTTTTCTTCAATTTACCTGGTGGTGTCAGTGGCTCTGCTGTTAAATCTGCAAACTGGTAGTATTTATTCCGTCTATATACAAGTATATTGAAGGTTTAATTGGTAAGGTGTATTCTACTGTCAGTTGGGTCTTTGTTTGTAGTCTCTGGAATCAGTCTGGTGGCTGTCAAATGTTTGCAGTTAACCATTTTTCATAGTTTAGCATCTTACAGAGTTCCTGGCCTGTCTTCCCTTATTTCCATAGTTTGGCATTGGAGTTGCAGGTTACTAAAGTATCATCTCAGTGAAGTTTTAGTACAGGGTAATTATGACATTTTCTAAGGACATTAGAGGGTTGAGTTCCTGAAATCTACTACCACACTACATTCAAGTGCATGTTTTTCTTGTATTTTATACCAGTTTCATGAACAGATTTGTCATGAATACTACATGTGATACATGCTAGCTTTAGTGAAATGTTATGCTGTACAATTTTTAGAAATTTTCTTCCCTTTTTCTAACACAGGTCATTCCTGTGCGGAGGATCAACTGGATTTTTCGTCTACGGCTACTGTCTGTACTACTACTATGCACGATCGGATATGTCTGGCTTCATGCAGACATCTTTCTTCTTTGGATACATGGCCTGCATCTGCTATGCATTTTTCCTGATGCTGGGCATGGTGGGTTTCCGTGCTGCCTTATTCTTTGTAAGTCACATATACAAATCCATCAAGTGTGAGTAAACTGTTGTTGGAGGATGAAGAGCAGCAGAGTTGTACTCCTTTTTGGTGCCACTAAGAAGTCCCAGTATAGAAAAGGTTAGCTCTTGCGTGCAAAAGGAAGCAACTAGAGATTGCCATGTTTCAGGTTAGGCCGTTATTTATAGGAACAGGTAATGAACCTATAAATTTGTTCTCGTTTTGTGCGACTACTGTGATAAATCGTCGTTTCCTTGGCCCATGTATTGTCTCCCTGTGACATCCAGACAGTTACTTTGTTCAACCATGACCTACCTGAATTTCTGTGAAAGATGATATTATGTTATGTCCTATTTCCTAAGGCGGAATAACAAAAGTGTAGAGATGGTGCCTCCAGAAGTTTCCGCCCACGGTCTACTTGTACCGTTATACGTGTACCTATTCCTTATGTATTGTCAAATATTGAAATATTAGGTCCATTTTCTGTACCAAGATTGTGAAATTTCTGTACTCATCTAGTTGCGCACTCGTCGCTGTCGCTGGTTTGCAAATTGCAATGGTGGCAAGAAAATGACCAGCATGAAAGCTAGTATTATGCTAGGTAGTGGCAAAACACCTATGTAAATTCTCTTGTTTCATCTGTTCCTGTTATATGTTCCTCATTTAGAGGATGACGTTAGAATAAATCACTTATGTAGCGATTGGTTGTGTGGATAAGATTGGATGTGAGATGGCCATTCAGTCGTACTGGAGTCATCCAGGGGTGTGTTTGGTTAGGTGGATAGGATGAGATATTTTTTTTGTTTGGTTGGATGGATGAGATTGGATAGGATAGCTAATGTTTTGTTTGGTTGGATGGATGAGGATGGATATGTTAGTTGTGATTTTTGGTGAGATTACCTCCTCTTCATGCAACAAATTTCACTAACACATACACCAAAATTTAGCCTCATAAACATAAAGTATCACATAATACCAAAGGTTAAACAATAAGATTCTTTGCTTGGTTGATACCAAAAGTAAACACAAATATCCTCAACAACAATTTAATGTCTTTGGTTGGAAGAAAAAGAATTCATACAACTTCCAAATTATCATCATCTATAGAAGTGATTGGCAACATACTTAGCAACCCAAACTACTTTATTTGACACATCAAGTGTGTTGAATGCCTTAGTAATACGATGATGCTCGATCGAATAGGCGTAGTAGTGAGAAGCATGTGCACTATCAAAACCTAGAAGGATTTTTAAGTTTTACCGGGAAGCTCCTCGTCGTCGGTGGCCACCTTCTCGATAGCAGTGGCAAGCCTATCAATGGAAAAATTGGACTATTGCCTGTAGCCCCATGTCCTCTTCAATTCGGACTGTCTTGGCTTTCTTCGGTTTGGAGGCCAATGACTCACCAACATATTGAGATTGTGTACCATCTTTAGTTGTGGCAGCAACACCGTTTTCATTTTTGGCTTTGTCATCTTCAATTTCAGTCATTTTTTTTATCTAGAGGGTCGCTTGTCCCTTTGCATACTTTCCCATAACCAAAGTATAGCCGAAGATTGCAGCCATCTCACGATAGTGCTTAATAGGCTTGTTTAGATATTCAGCATCTCTTTTGTATATCTAGCAAGCAAAAGAGAATATGTTAGACACAATACATTAAGTAATGCTACCCTACACTATACCGTTGCAATCATTTCTAATGGTATAGGTATGTTTCACTAGGTTTCAAGGCATCCATCCACTTTCGTAGATTTCATAGGAGTTCCAAACGGGTTATATAAATGTTTCAGTATGTCTCAACAAATTTCAATGAGTTTCTAATATGAAACTACAAGTTTCGTCTAGTTTCAAATCTGAAACTTGATTTAAAAAGAATTTTAACTGAGTTTCAAGAGACTAACATAAAAGTTTTAGAGCACGTTCTTCAAGTTTCAAAAAAAATTCAAACTAGTTTCACAAAGTTTCAGCATGTTTAAACAAATTTTGATGGGTTTCAAATGATTTGAAGCTTGATTAAAAAGATGAGTTTCAGAATAATTTCAACTAGGTTCAATCTAAAAATATAAGTTATGTCAAATTTCAAATCTAAAACTTGATTAAAAACAAGTTTAAGAAGAATCTCAACTGAGTTTTTAAAAAAACACTTCAAAAGTTTCAGAGAGGTCCAACGAGTTTAAAAACTAAAAGAAATCTATTGAAGTTTAGTTGTGAGGGCTGTTAAAAGCTGAGGAAACTAAATTATGTTGAAACCTAATGATAATTATATGTGAAGCCTAATTAAACTTATCCGTGAAACGTCATGAAACATATCTGTAAACCCCCTTAATCTCAAGAAACCTAATGAAATTTAATTATGATACCTATATGAGAACATCATGTAACTTATCCATAACCTGCTGAAACTCATGAAACTATGTGAAACTTTACCATGAAACCTAGTAAAAATTGAATGAAATATATTGAAACATAATCGTGAAAGTTATTACTCTCTCCGTCAAAAAACATAAGGTATATTTTGACTTTGCACATGGATTAAGGTTGCGTTGAGATTGAGAAAGGTATGAGAGGAAATGACTTAGATACCCTAACTTAATTGTCTTGGAAAATGAGAGATAATACTTTGTGTGGGTGGTAATGAATAAATGCATATGGTTGAAGGAGAGTAAATAGAGGTATAGAAGGAAATGCCTCATTAAATCTACATGCAAACCTTGTATTTATGGACAAGACCATTAAAAAAATAAGCCTTATAAACTTGGGCAGATGGATTAAGAGCTAAGGAAACTAAATTATGTTGATGGAACACTATGACATCTAGTGAAATTTATCTGTGAAATATCATAAAACTTATCCGTAAAACATCATGAAACCTAATGAAACTTAGCCACGAACCTCGTGATCGGATCCATCAAGAAGCAGTTAGATTTGGCCAAGCAATGCTTGTACATGCCAAGACAACATGAGCAATATATAACCTCTGCATTGTATGATTGATTAGCTAGCTCCTAGCATATGTCACTTTGGCGATCTTTGTGTCACTGCCATGGACCGCCGTGTGGGGCTTGCCTCGAGGTCGACGTCCTCATTCTCCACGATTGTTGCCACCTCCTCTCTATTCTCTGCCACCATCGTCGGGGAGGGCCCCTCGAGGTCGTCGTGGACACGGAAGGAGTGGAGCACGACGATCTGGATGCCCTTGTTAAGCATGGCCAGGTTGGCGACGAGGTTGGCGAGCATGAGCGCAACAAAGACCGCGGCAACGAGCCAGCTATCAAGGAGTCGACAGAGTAGCTCAGAGTTGGGGAATGCCCTAAGGAGGCCACCGTAGATGAGGAGGCCCTTGGAGACGGCCAGGAGGAAGAGCACCGACGCGTGGTGCCGTGGCGCGAGCTACGGGAGGAGCGCCCACATGCAGGACAACGTAGTGGAACCAGAACATGCGGAGGTTGCACACCGCCGTGGCCTTCGTGTCCGCCACGACCGCGAACGTCAACGGCCTATACCGTTGGAAAGCTAGGGAATTTCTGTAACAAAAACTGGTTTTTGCTAAGAGTGCTACTAACCTACGCTATACCGTTGTAATGCATTCCAACGGTATAGCAGTTCCATGGGGTTTCATGAGGTTCATTTTTTATAAGGTATCGTGTTTCGTGAAAAAAATATTTCATGAAGGTTTTAGTGTGTTTGGTGAAAAGTTTCATGGAAGTTTCAAGACATTTTAAGAAGTTTCAGTAAAAACAGTTTCAAGTTCTAAGCATGTTTTAAGCAAGTTTCAACGAGTTATAAGTTTCAAAATACAAAGTTTTATGTTTCAAAATCACAATTGATGCATGTTTGGACAACTTTCAAGTTTATTAAAGCATAAAATAAACCGAAGTTTCAAAACAAAAACATAAAGTTTCATGGAGTTTTGAACACATTTCACGAGTTTTAGAGAAAGATTTAAGTGAGTTTCGGCAAGTTTCAACAGTGTTTCAACATGTTTTGATAGAGTTCTACGAGGGTTTCAGCACAATTTTAAATGAATTCAGCAAGTTTCATGAAAACAAATCATACATAATTGAAACTTGACCAAAACATCAAGTTTCAATACCGAAATTTAAGCTTCAGAATTGAAACTCAATTACCAAAACTGAAACTCAAAATTAGATATAAAACTTTATTGAAGTATCAAGTTTCAAAACTGAAAACGAACTTTCACGACAGACGCATCAAGTTTTAAGGAGTTTTGAACACATTTCAAAAGTTTTCAAGAAAAGTTTTAGGTTGGCTTCAGCGAGTTTCAAGAGAGCTTTAAGTGAGTTTCAGCATAGCTTTGAAAGAATTCAGAAAGTGCAAACAGTAGCTTCACGGAGGCTAGGAGGACGAGGGGACTGAAGGTGGCGAGGTTGCTCGTCAGGGTGTTTTCGGCGATATCCGAGAGGTCCTTATCAAGTCTGATCCCCGTGATCCCCTTGTCATCCTCATTGTGGAACACGCAACGGTAGTCGCTGTCCCAGGCGACAGTGACGGTGCGTGGCACCTGCCTGAGGCGCCGGAATCGGGTGGCTGGCGAGCTCAACAAGATCATGGCGGGCGCGCCCATGCAGAACAGGCAGTTTGTATGTAGCATGCCCTTGTCCGTCCCCTCGTGGGCTCATAGTACTGCGAGGTGACGATCTCCGTCAGCATGACTAGCACGTGGGTGCCTAGCGGCGTGACCGTATAGGTTCTTCGCCAGCCCCGTTGAGACCACCGTCATGCTGCACCCCATCTCGGACAAGTGGATGCTCCGGACGTCATTCTGCAGCTTGTACCAGTTCACGCTCGTCTTGGCGAACAGCTCGTCGAGGGTGATGAAGACAACCAGCTTGGCCTCCTCGAGTCACGCCTCCAGGCTGTGCTGCAGGGGCTGGTATCTGTACACGGTGGGTAGGCTTGTCTCCTCACCAAGGCCGGAGCACTCAAGCAGGCGCGCCATGAAGGAGAGGCTGCCTTCGTCGAACAGGTGCAACACGAGGCGGGAGTGCTCGAGGAAGGTTGAGGTGGGGAGATGTCTAGCGTGGTGCAAAAGCAGGCGTACTTAACGAGGTACACCGTGCAGGCGCAAGGCAAGCGGTGTAGGGTCGCGGCGGCCGCCGGGAGGAAGGCCGCCAGGAAGAGGTAGACGGGGCAGAGGCGCAGAGTTGCACGAGCATCTCGTCAGAGCCAAGCTATGCAGCAGTGAGGAGTACCACTGCAGCAACAAGCGCGTCGAAGACGACGAGGAATTTGGTACGTAACTATGGTGCAGTAAGCAAAGCAAGTCTAGAACCATGATATGCTCGTATGGATGAGCTGTGAGTACGTATCAGAGTATTTAAGTGGTGGTGGCAGGTGTCCAGTCAAAAAGACAGAAACGGTATACCGTTTTGTAGTGTTTCTCCAATAAATGCAGCAAGAAGTAGCTCTATAAATGTAAAAAATATTAACTATGCTCCTTAAGCACACGAACAACTGGTTCATATCTGCAACCCTGTCCTGTTAGTCTACTCAAAAAAGATAACAATCGAAGATCAAAATCTACGGTTGCCATCACATTTTAAGTACAAAAGACTTTCTACCACGAAAGAATGGCTCTATGTCATTAGAAATAGAGGCCCTTATCTGTGTACCATCAATAGCTCCAATACAATCCTATTTAGTCAAGAATACGTGCCAAAAGATTAGGAACCATACAAAGTTGAGCCCAAAATTGAGTAAGGAGTAATAGCTAAATTTCATACCTTAAAGTATGGATCTCACCTTGAGTTCCCTAGTATTTTCGTTGGGATCTCCAGTGAAGGTGGCCTCGTAAAATCATTTCGTAGCTCACCTATAGCGTGGAGGACTAGTTTGAAGTAACGGTTAACTGTTTTATTGGACCTACAATAATTAGTGCCAACTAGTCTATTCTTAAGATTGTGTTCAACTGTACGTGTTCAAGAACATCGCAACTTGCTTCTCAACACATACATGCATGGTGTCTCAAAGCAAGACTCGACCCCTCAAAAGTGTACACAACCAGAAGAAAGTTGCTCTTCCAAGCCTTAGCATGCTCACACAAGTTACATCATTCTTCCAAATTTTATTGTTTAAGTACTTTATTCTTATATTGTCCCTTTCATCTATTAGGCCATATGTAATTCTCTCTCTTTTTCTATACTTGATACATAATGCAACCAAGGAAAGAGCAACATATGCGACAGCCAGCAATATCAAATTTTTTTTTTCTCCTCTTGTTCATCTACAATGCAAAAAAAATTACCATGAATGACAAGCATACCACATCATTAATAACAACTACAACTGGTTACAGTTGCATCTCCTGCACATTTACCTTTTTTTTACTGTTTTAGCAATGAACAAGAAAAAAATAGATTAGTTTTTTGGGTTTTGATAAACATTACCCGGATGCTTTCTTAACAAAAAAACATCCAAGTTTTGGAGCATTGGATCTACGGTGAGATCCGTAAGACGTAAAAGGAGGTGAGATTGTGTTTTGATAGATAATTTAATACTTTGATCTAAAGGTCTAAAATTTGGATGTTTGTAAAAAACAAAACATTCGGATGAAAACTAGACACTCCCTAGGGTTTTTTTAAGAAAAAGTCTGCAGCTTGCTTCATTTTATTGTCTATTTGTCATCGGTGTCAGATACAGAAAAATACATAACAATTCTGTTAAGCCTAACCATATGACTCCATTAGTTAATTACTATCCAAGATCAGTGTATATATTTTGTTTTCCTTGCCTCAATTAGCAAGATGGATTGAAAGAATTCAACATCACCTAATAGCCCAGCTCTGGGGCAAATCATAAATCAATCAAGCTTCTAAGGCCAAAAAACAAATCGGAGATCAGATCCGAGTAGAATTTATACCATATTTTGGAGGAAGAATTTGATGCAAAGGAAGAAGATCGGAGATCAACCTTCCTGCCACGCCGTGCCAAACCCCCCATAAGCTGCATCGCCCCTCGCCTCCCCTCTTGCCATGCCGCCTCACGCCTCCCCTCGATCCGAGCCCTCCTCTGCCGCCTCTGAGAATGAGAGAAGAAAAGGGGAACAAGCCTTTGGCTCAGGGGAGGGAGGTGAGAAAAGCCAAAGGTGAGCGCCAGGCGTGTGGGCGAGGCCGTCCAGGGTTTTTTCTGGGTTTGTTGTATCCAATATCTAGGAGGAATGTTCCGTGAAGCTGGATGAGCCTAACGAACCCATCCACCCATCTAAACAATTGTATGACTTCAAATACATAGATGTCCATCTTCCATCCAGTCTTATTTAGACAACCAAACGCACCATTAGTGTTCAAATTTATGCGCAAGCACCGTAGGATATCGCATTACGACCTAGTGCCACTGTAGACTTGCTCGGATTGAGATTTGTTTCGATTCATTTATTTTAATTAGTCCAGCGACCGGGAGGGACTAGGCATGGTGATGTATCATCGCGGGCACAGTGATGGCATAAACTTGGCCGGTTTCCAGCTCGCAATGCTACGAAATTGCAGGGTGGCATGATCTGGACCTCCCGTTCTAGATAGTTACCGGTACGGCTTGTTTTTTCTTTTCCACGTCGAGTGAGTAGGCACGCCAACGCCCAAACGTAAAAAGTCCAAACGCACATAAACTTCGGCCGTTGCATACCGAAAATGGGAAGGAATCCAAGAGGGAAACGAGGCCGCAGGCATCTACTCGACGAAAACGGAACGGAAACGATCGATAAATGGTCGTTTTGTTTCTGTTTTCACATATTTTATCGGTAACGGAAACGAAATCAGAAACCCCGAAAACAGATATGAAATTGAATAATGACGGAAACGGATGTGGAACGGAACGGAGCGGATACGAAAACGAAAATGAAAAATTCTATAAGAACGTAGTACATGATCACAATATACATGACCGCAAAAACAATGTAATTCATTCCATCTCAAAGGCAGATATAAGAATAATGTTATGTTCACCGGTATCGCTAGAAAGTTTTTTCTCAAGTTTGTCAATTGAAGACTCGTTATTTGTCCCTCAGATCAAACCATCATGTCCTCCTACATATCATTATCCTCTTGCTCCTCCAACTATAAAGATGCAATGCCCTAAAATTTGCATATTATTGTTCAATATTCATTTATGATTTTTCGGAGATTTATCTCGGATTTTCTGGAGTTTATAAATGCCATTTTGCTATTTTTCATATTTACATAATTAATTTATTCATGAAAAATGAAGCCAAAATTATGCTAGAAATAATTTTCCTAGCTTCAAATAAATTTCTATTTGATATTTTCTGTAAAGCCATTTGTATTTCTGAAATTATTTTAATTCGCAAATAAATGTAAATTCTCTATTCTCCTTTTTGGGCCAAGTGGGCCAAGTTTCCGACGGAATTTCCGGTTTCACTTATATGGAATTTTCGATTCTGTTTCTGTTTCCGACGGAAATAGCTCTCCCGTTTCCGTTTCCAACAAAAAAAATTTCGTTTCCGTTTCCGTACCGACATTTTCCGTTTTCGTTTCCGAAAAAAATCTTCTATTTCCGTTTTTCTCTGGAACGATCGAAAATTCCGTTTCCATTTTCACCCCTACGTATGAGCGCATCGAAAAACGACGGTAGCGTTCCTCACGTTTTGCAACTGACACCTTTTGCACGACGCGTCCAGACCAGACTTCAAAATTTGCGCTTAAGCAGCAGTTAAAGCTCGAACCAAAGCTCAGCACAGCGTCAAGATAAAAAAAAGAAATCTGCACCACTACACCTTTTTTTTTTGTACTGGTCACCCTAGCTTACCACGGGGTCGTAGCGTAATCTACACTGTGGCACGAGCTGAGCTCACATGACAGCATGACGTCGGGATTAGCCCGAAGTGACCAGGCACGCCTACCGGAAAAAAAAAGGGTTCGAAGTCAGCGCCACGACGCCAGCGGGCATGCCGCACATCGGCATGGGCACGGCGGTGCAGGGACCCAAGCGGGCCGGAGCCCATCCGCGGCGTCGTCCTCCGCGCCCTCGAGCTTGGCTAAGGCCACTTCGACACAGCGTTGCAGGTGTGCTACCATGGCAGGATGGCGACACGAGAGGTTCGAAGGACGGTAGGATCCGCCGCTGTACACGAGTGCAGCAAGTGATACGTGTCATTTATATCCATGGTTTATATGATAAAAGAGGAGGTTATTTTTGCAATTTGATTTGTACGGGCTAGATTTGCAATAAAGGTGCGAGTGATCGGGGAAAATCACTTCAAAAAACAAGCTTGAGATTTACATTATTTTTTCAAATAAATAAATATTTTATTATTATATGTTTTTTTTGGTATCAGGGCGGGTCTGTGGGCACAATTCTAGCCCCAAGCCCATGAAAATTGGTCTAGCCTGAGCCGAGCCAACCGGACCGGGCTGCTCATGAACAAGTCTAGACATAATTTGTGTGCAATTGGTGATCTACCATCCTAATCAAGCTAATTACTTGAATGCCACGAGACAGGAGGGAAATGGGGTTGGCAAATATGTCATTTTCCTGATTTTTTTTTAAACGTAAAGTGGCCCTGAGAACCTAACCTCTTATTTCATTAAACAAATAGTACATATTGAACACAGAAGCCCAAGAATAAAATGAAAATTACAGCAAGGCCCCTGAAAACCCGGAAATCCCGATGCTTCTTGAATTCGTCACCACGAACGACGAAAATGCTTGAATGGATTAGCGATGCCCTTGTGCGAAGCGCGTCGGAGAAGGTATATTAATAGGTAGATAACGAAGCGACCAATGCGGACCTTGAGAAGAATTCGCGGGAGATGTGAATCCAAGGTAGACAGAGGACGTCGCTCCGAAACGAGCCACCTTGTAGTCGTAGGCTCGTAGCCCGTAGGTGGACTGGGCCGACTCTCAGAAATGTGTGAAAATACCTTTGGATTTCACCATGGGCTGTGGGCTCGTTTTTTAGTAAGTCACAGGAATCTAGGATCCATGAGCATGTATAGCCATTCAATTTTTTTTTGTTTAATATTTTTTTTTATTCTTTTTTTCAAAACTATGCGTCCGAAAAAAAAATTACGGAAATGCCCCCCCATCGCCGTGTATGGGCGATCGCCCATACGAGGCGATAGCTCGGCCTCAGCAACAGAATGTGCAGCTCTTGCGTGCAGGCGTGCGTGTTCTCATCCCCTGTCGCCCCTACAGGCGACAGAGGCCATTATACCACCCCACCACCGCTCGGTCGGTAGAGAGAAAAGAAGGGGAGCCGAGCGCGCGTGGAGAGAAAAAGAGAGGAGAAGAGAGGAGAAGAGAAGAGAAGAAGAAGAAGGAGAAGAGAAGAGTCGAGAAATTTAGGTAAATTTTTGAATTTTATTGTATAGTTAGTTTAGCAATTTTTGTAGAGGTAAATGTAGGAATTTTTGTTAGGTTATGCGATATTTAAAATTTAATGTATCATTTAATATTTAGGAATTTGTTGTAGTATTTAGAAATTTTAGGATTATGTATTGTTTAGAAATTTAATATAGCGATTAATATTGAAATTTAATGTAGTATGTAGTATTTACAAATTTAATTTAGTATTGTCAGTATGTGCAAATTTAATGTAGTATCTGATATGTAGAAATTTAATCTGAGAAATATTAGACAATATTTGTAATTTAATTTAGTAGGGTTGTGTATTAGTAATTTTGTTATGCAAATAATGTATTAGGCAATATATATACAAATGTAATGTGGTATGAATTTAATTTAGTGGGTCGTGTATTACTAATTTTATTATGTAAGTAATGTATTAGGCAATATATACAAATGTAATGTAGTAGAAATTTAATATTAGGCCGTATAGTAGGCTAGTCGAATCACTTATTCATAGTCGTATTTTGCAATCACGATCAATGTACGTTTGTAGATTGTATTTTAGAGTAATATTTTTCCGTCGGACGTTGCGGCATGTCGGAGAAATTGTATTTCCAAATATTTTATGGAGATGGGGAGATAGCACAGGCGGATGGGGTGGATCTATCATCATTTTCAAGAGTAAATGCAGGGCATATGCGAGGCCGAGCGATAGGACATCTGAGGGTTTGTTGGAGTGGATGTCTCGGATGTTCGATTTGGATGCCCGAGTGTTGATTGCATGGTCGAGCAGTAGTGAGCCGAGCGCAAGACCGTTTTACGGAGAGTTGATTCCTATTAACTCGGCGTCAACATGGAGGAGTTATGTTGGTTTTGCCATAGGCGGGTTGGCGCTCATGTTGTTGGTCTGATGCTACCCGGTAGCTCCATCGGTGTCGCAAGTTCGTGATGTCGGGGTGGACATTACAATGGAGGGACATCAAATGTAGAAGGATGCGAAGAGGAAGGCGCGACGAGCCCGGAGACGAGGAGCACAAGGCTAGCGGTGACGAAGGGGGACCGGCGCGAGAGGAGACAGCGGTGGAGGCGCGAGGGGTGGCCGACGAGGGGAGGAGGTGGAGGACATTGTTGACTGATGGAAGAGGAGGACCGTGCGGATGAGGAAGTCCACGATGGTGAGCACTCGACGAGGAGGACAACGCGCCACGAGGTGCCTATCCACGGTGCGTGGACCAATTACAATTTGAAGACCTAACAATGAATGAAGGAACATTGATGCATGGGAGTATCGTGAGAACGAGGTGGCGCATGGGGCCATATATAAAGACAAGGAGGCGTGATGGATGCGGTGAAATCTTGGGCAATGTCTCTCGGCGGCAATTCGTGGTTGTGAAGTCCGGCAAGAAGGACTACGACGTGAAGTGCGTAGTTGATTCGTGCCCATGGCGGGTGCATGCATACCGGGGAAGTGGGCGGACTCATGGAAATGCTCCATAGTGATGGAGCATAGCGCGATTGGAAGAAGCGGAGAAGGGACACCGCAATCGTCGTCCACTTGGGTGGCAAATGTGTTTTATGGTCGATCGTGGACAATCCCCATCTGCGACCTCGATCTATTATCACACCGTGGAGAGAGGTTTGATACAAGATTAGCTACGCAAAGGCATGGAGAGCAAAAGGACAGCTCGGAAATACGGTTCGGGACGTCGAGGCTTCGTGCGAGAATATTCCCCACTTGCTCGGGGCAATCGCACAAAGAAACCCGGTACATCCATCGACCTTGCGGAGTTCCTGCGGGTGGTGCGTGCGGGAAGTGGTATTGCGGCGTGCATTCTTCGCCTGGCGCATGCATAAATGCGTTAAAGATTGTCGCCGGTCCTTTGCATGGGCGGCACATTCCTCACGGGAAGTACAAGGACCGATTTTAAGCTGCGATCGCGGTGGATGCCAACAACGTGTTCTACGGTTGCGTTGGAATTCGTGGAGGGGAAAACACGGAGAGCTGATCGGTTCCTTGAAAGAGTGAAGGTGGCGATTGTTCTTGACAGGCGATGTTTGCGTCATCCATGGCCGGCATGCGGGGCTGCTAAGGGCGATCGTGGATATGCAACAAAGTCCGCCGTCGTGGGAGCGACAAAGTGGCGGACACGAGGAGCGGTGGTGCATGAGGCACATGGGTGCCAATTTTTCGTCGTTCAAGAACAAGGAGCTTATGAACATGTTCAAGCGCTGTGCAAAGCAGAACCAACGGAGGAAGTTCGACGCGCTTTGGAAGGCGTTGGGCGAACTAACGAAGAAGCAATCACATGGATCCCAAAGGTACCGCTAGTTCATCAAGGAACCCGATGGTGTACCATGAGCAAGGAGAGGACCCCACAGCCTTGTGTGCGCTGCCGACAGACCTCCCAAACCTCCGGCGTAGGCCGAGTACCAGCATAAAGAGTTTCACCGATTGGATACGACATGAGCCTTTGGAGAAATGGTCCTACGCACGACGAGGCGGCTCGCGTTATGGGATCATGACAACGAACTGGCGGAGATTTACAATCGGGTAATGAAAGGCACGGATGCCTTCTCTGGTGGGTATAGTTGAGGTGTCTTATTAGGGACACAGAGATATTTCATTGAGCGATACAAGACCTCCACAGAATGTATGTCGGACAATCGACTGTCTTACTCAACTGTTGTGTCTACCTACATGTCCAAGAAAACAAGAAAGGCGTAGACACATCGGGTTACACCGAGAGTGGCGTGGAGCGGAGATACCACGTGCCTGCGGTGGCCGAGGTCGCAGGGTCGCCACCGGAGAGGACTTCCCATCTGTGCATACTCGGCGGTGAGTCGCGAGTGCTCTGCCGAAACCACGCTCTTTGCACTTGCCGTGCTCGCACATCATTGCCGCGGCCGCCGAGGCGCATCAATCACGCCGTCCGTTCATCTCCGTACTACTACAAGCGGAGCGTTCTCAACACGTGGCATCATGAGGTGTACGGTACCGAGTGGATGGATCGTTCACAACAGCCCCTCTCGGACCATCGATGGGTGCGGACATCCGAATGTTGAAGATGAAGGTCGGCGTCGAAGGACAAGGCGATTCGAACGATATGGGCGAGTCCGAGGCGCGTCGCAACCCGGATAATGTAACTTTCCATGTTGTTCCCATCTTGTATTTTTCAATGGACCGGTAAGTTGTAATGTGCGTTGTAATGTTCGATGTAATTTTCAATGTACTAGTAAGTTGTTGTTCGCATCATGTAATTCTCCGATGTTCCAGCTTAGTAGCTACGAGGATAATGTAATTCTCGACGTTGTGTGCCTCGTCGAACATGTCTTTGTTTTTCGTATGTTTGCAATCCGAGTTTTTTGGCTCTCCGCACGGTTGTATTGTTTGTTGAGTATGGTATAATTCGTTATTTCGCATTTCATTTTGTGTGCACATGTAATTCTTGATAAATCTGTTGTATTTGCTTTGTAATGAGCCACGATGGCGCGACCTTGCCTCGAGTGCTGGATGTGACCGTCGATCGACCCACCGGTCTAGGTACTCCAGAGAGAGAACCGAGAGCTAGGGCCCGCCGACCTCGGGTGCCAGGAGCCGCCGCGATCGACCCACGCGGGTTCCACGGTAAGTCGCGAACGCTTGCACTCTTTTACGTACATGTACTTACCGTGAATGCAATTCTAACGACGCAATGCACTACATGCATGTTGCGGCGGTGGCTTACTTCCTCTTTGTAGGATGGTGGGCGGTGGATTGCCCGTTAGCGGGCAAGGAGGTCCCGCGGTTCGGCACGACCGATCCTTGCTGGCCGCACTCGTGGACCGGTGGAGATCGGAGCGCACACGTTCCACCTTCCGTGCGGAGAGATGGCTCGACGCTGCGGGGCGTGTCGTACCTCTTAGGCCTCCCCATGCGGGTCGGCGAGCGTGCCGCCGCACGACGCCTCAAATCACGTGGCACGCCGCGAGTTTTCGCGTTCGCCGAGTGCGGCGGCACCCCGGCAGCCCCTACCGGCCCCTTAGGAGGCCGAGCGCCACGGTCCGACGAAGGCGTGGTCGCTTCGATTCCACGGTGAGTACCTCTTTCTTTGAGAATTAAAATAGAAGCGCCAAGTTCTCGATAATGTTTGTTGCGAACGCTGCAGCTCGGCTTCTCCACTCGCCGCGGAGGAGGCGGACGTGGCCCGCCACTTGGAGGCATACCTCTGTTGTTCTTGGTTGGGTGATGTTCCGTCCTCCCACGGGAACACGGTGGACCGTCACACGATCGAACGCCAAAGACATCGCCGACACCCGGTGGATGAGGTAACACACTCGGTTCAATCTCATCTCGCGAGCACGTCTAACTCCCCTTGTAAGCGGTGATGCGGTGGTCGTGGGCCTCGGTGTGCTTGCGGCGACGTCAGAGGTCTGCGGCGACGCCGTTCTCTGGGCGAGCACGACGCGGCGATGTCGGTTGCGTCCTACTCCTCCGATTGTGGTCTTGGGGCGCTTCTCCGTCGGCAGGCCTGTTGTTGACACGACACCGTACCCCGAGGAGCTTTACGGAGACGACCCGGTGGACTGGCCCACCTTGGGCCACTACTAGGTCCGACGATAGGTATGCTCCCTCGTATCTTTTTCCCCACTAACGCACTTGAATAACCTTCGCCATTTCTTATTTCCTCGCAGCGGAGGTTTGCGCACCGACAGTGAGGAGGTCCTATCGGGAGTTCGTTCGAGTTCGACCGCCTCCACGGCGAGGCGTCTTTGTGGGCGCCATACACCGCGACGGCGTCACGCCCGAGCACCTCACGGGGTCTCCGTGCTTTGCCGCGAGATGAGGCCTTTGGCTCACCGTAAGGTGCTCGTCTTTGACCTTTGTGTCGAGGAGTACTCCCGCACCGAGTGCTACGGCGATTCGGCTGTTCAGATCCTTTCCTTTGCCGTCTCGTCACGTTGTCGCACGTGGCGCTCACAGGTACTTGCCCTGATCCTACTACTCCGCATCTTTGCGAAATTAATGTGGTGTGTACTTACTATTTTTGCATTGCAGGATGACCCGGATGGGTCTTTGCGGTGGGCTCTCGATTCGCGCCGTATGCGCCATGGGCGTCTGATGGGGACGCCGCGCTCGGCGAGAGGGTCACCGAGACCCGGCCGTCGACTATGACATGTACGATCGTACATGGAGTGGTTCGCCCGCACGACTCGCCTCGGTGGGGTACACACAGCCAGCCGTCGTCGCCGACGGCGAGCATCGGTAGCGGACACGTACCCTTCACAGATGTCCCAGAGGGACAACGCCTCGGTAAGTGTCGCAATCGAACCTACATGGGCACGTCTTTTTCATGTAACTTACGTAATAACAATCTGACGTTACATGCAGACTCAGCTCTTGGCGGAGATTGAGGTGGAGGCTGTGTCCATGTTGACGCGCCTACAGGGGGGCATACAGGTGACCACCGCCGAGTCCGAGACAGCTTGGGGTCGGGTCCTCGGTACGGTGAGGCGGTTGGCTCGATTGGCCACCTGCCGGGGGCGCGGAGACGTCGGCGGACGCAGCACCCCACGTCACTTCGCCCCAGCACCTCGCCCTACCCCCCCGGTGCCTCGTCACGCCCCCACGCAGCTGCAGGGGGGACAGTGGGCTGACGAGGCTCCTTCCGCTCCTCGCCGTACCCCGTCGGTTCCTCGCTACGCTCCCACGCAGCAGCAGTGGGGACAGTGGGCTGGGGAGGCTCCTTCCGTGTCTCGCCCTACCCCGTCGGTTCCTCGCTACGCTCCCGCGCAGCAGAAGGCGATGGGGGCTGGAGAGGCTCCTCGTCGTCCGCGTCCCAGCGAGGACCCGTGGTGGTTTCGACGACCCTTTCGACACGAGTTCGACTGGAGAATCTTGAAGGACCATGTGGAGGTCCATCCATGTTTGTGATGAGTATTTGACTTTATTTGAGCAAGGTGTGCTCAAGTTTGAGTTTGATTTGGATTGATTTTCAAAATGAAGCAATTTGAGTTGTCTCGCCAGAGTGGCGATCGGTCGTATGGACGCGGTAGTGATGAGTTGGATGGTTTATTGCACATCTTTGTGGGCATTGCTATGTGAGGAGTTTCCTTGTTTTTGATGGTTGCGGGGACGGTGCTAGGTCATGGTGAGGCGAAGGATGGCGGGACTAGGCGAGGCGTCGGAGGTCGAGACGGTTGGGAGATCGCGGAAGATGATCGGAGGCGGAGTCCGGGCAAGTCAAGAAGACAAGGAAAGGAGTTGATGCTAGCTAGATGCCACGTGGATCAATGAGGGTCGTCGGATTGAGGTCTAGTTGATAGGTTAGTGGGTCTAGGTAGTATGCATTGAAAACCGTGCAAGAAAACCCGGTATGTGTGTGGGTTTTGGGTTAGCCCTTGTATGGCTGTGTGTATGGGTTAATCCTAGCCCTTAGATGAGTGCTCTAGGGTTGAGGGACTCATCCAAGGGTGGTAGGTGGCCCAAGAGTAGTATAAATAGGGGTGGAGGGTAGCCTTCTTCCCTTGAAGGTGTTGAGGTTTTGATGCTCATTTGAGCTTTGCCCACATGAATGTGAGGCTTTGTAACCTCCCTTCCAGAAATGAAAGTTTTATTCATCCACCTCTGAATTTATTTTATGCATTTACATTATGTCTTTACTTTACGCAATTTAAATTCAGCATTTACTTCCCGCAATTACATTCCATAATTTACTTTCAAGTAATTTGGATTTGCCTCCCCTCCTTCTAAATGCTGCTGTTCTTGGATGTTTTGAGTGTGTTCATATGGTTTTACATCTCTTTTGCACTCTTGGATTGAGTAGAGAACATCTTTTCTTTCAAGTTCCAACTTTGTTCTGAACTTGTTCTTCGCGCAGCAGTCAGTGTTTGATTTTTGTAAAAATATAGAAAAATCCTTTTTGAGTGATTCTTGTTGGAGGAGGTGCGGGACTCTGATATCCGCTCGCAGAAAAATTTTGGAGTTCACTTGTTGTACCGTTTGGGCGCCATGAGGTGAAAACCGAGCCCAAAACGTTCTGCTCGAAGTTCTTGACCAGACTGTGTTCTTCGATTTTTCGTGTTTTTTCTGTAAGGCTTTTTGAGGAGAAATTTGGTGGAGTTCTTCAAGACTCTGATTATCACAGGGAGAAAAAGTCTCAAAATTTTTTGAGCTACAGAAACCCACCAACCTCCTGTGCAAATTGAGGACAAGTTCTGGGAATTCTGCTTTTGCTTTTCTGAAAGTGACTTTTGTGATTTGAATTGATGTCCTTTCTAAAAGCAAGAGTTTGAATTGATTCCTTTTTATCTTGGACACTAGACAACCAGGATTGTGACTCAAAAATCCCCACATATTTTATGGTACTTATCCATGCAAGCTTGGGGTACACATAGTTGTCTAGTTTTTGGGTTTTCACAATTCCTTTTGGCGATCTTGTCGAGGTTTTTGTTGGAGTATTTTGGGAATTTTTATTTGCGACCATTCACCCCCTCTCATTCGCCATTTCGGTCCTTCAATTGGTATCGAGCTGGTTTTGCTCTTCCATAGATCTTGACCGGTCTCAAGAGCCATGGCGACGGACAAATATTCCACCAAGCCTCCAATCTTTAATGGAGTTGATTTTCCTTTTGGAAGTCCGGATGGAGTCATACATCACTGCCGGGGCTACGATATGGCGAAGGTGAAACTCCGTATGAGGTTCCTGGCGATGAAAATGTCACGGCCATCAATATGGTTGGCGTTGAGGCGAATGCTAAGGCAAGGAACATTCTCATACTGAGGTCTTAGCCATGTGAGTATGATAGGATTTCTCACCTTCGCTCCGCTCACGAGATTTGGGTAACCCTCGATGCTTACCATGAGGGCTCTACTCAAATCAAGGCGTGAGCGAGACAGTTCAAGCGAGTACAACAAGTTTGATCAACGCTACCGGTGAGAGTCTCGGCGAGTGTTTTGGTCGGTTTACAAAGATTTTGAGCGACCTCCGGCGCTTGGTTGCATATACGACTCGGACAATGCTCGGCATTTCTTGACCGCACTCGACCTTCGGGTTTGGGAGATGAAGGTGACCACCATCAAGGACACCACCGACTTATCGACTCGACTCTTGACGGGCTTTATTCCGCCTCAAGACTCATGAGATCGATGTCGTCTCTCGGAAGACGAAATCTCGATCGATGACTTTGGTCACCGATCCCATTGGATCTTCTTCTTGATCCTTCTATTGGTTTCTCTCTTTCCGCCCTTTGCGAGCTAGCGATGACCAAGCTGGAAAAATTTCGAGAAAATGAGCTTCCTCTTCTCGCCGCAAGTTTTCTCATGCATACAAGAGGGTGAGAGAGAGGAAGAGAGGTGGCATGATCACCGCTTCGAGTGTGGTGGCCCCAACCACATTGGCGAACTATCCCAAGCCGGAGAAGGGCAAGAATTATGTTGGCGGTTCGGGCAAGAACGACTACACCGACAAGAACCGCAACAAGAAGCCTCCGGTTCGTGAAGCCGCGACGAGAAGAAGTACCGCAACTTCTCCAAGAACAAGAAGCTCTTCCACGCGTCCTTGCGCGCTTGCGACATCAACCTCTCCGACACGGAGACATGGAGCGACGAGGCGAGGATGATCCGCAAGAGAAGAAAGGCGGCGACGACTTCTCGGCATGTGCTTCATGGCCGACACCAACGACATCGGCGACTCAGAGCTCTCAAATGACTCGGACGAGGTACCCTCCTATGACCACTCAACGAAGCTTTCGCAAATTAGGAAAATTTCATGCTAGAGCTAGAGCTAGGTGTACAGAGCTTGAGAAGGAAGTAGGTACCTTGACTCGGGAGTTAGCTTCACTTAGATCTTCTCCTCCCGAGTCACCGATGATTGCTCTTTGTGTGATGCTATTCTTGTGGAGTTGGAGAACCTAAGGACCATACATGATAGTGTGCTTGTTGAACTTGATGGTCTTAGGTTGAAGGATGCTAGCACTAGTTACTGTTGATGCTATTCTGTTGAGGCTAGTTTTCTTCATGCTCACTCCACTCCATCATGCTCTAATTGCCCTAAATTGCTTGTCAAATTGATGCCATGGCGAACACCTTAGGAAGCTTTCGCTAGAAACAATGAACTTGAATCACATGCTTCTAAGGACCCAATCGGCTCATGTGAGGGTCAGTAAGCAATTAAAACTTGACAATGAAACCACAGAATGTCAAGTGTGCTAAACTTGCTAAGGACTTACTAGATAAGTCACAAAAATATTGCTTGCGATGTATTGAGATTGTGGGGGACTTGGATAAAATCCATGTCGAGCTTAGGAAGAAATTAGAAGACCAAGCCCATAGAATTAGAGATGCTCCTTGCGTTTCTTGTGAGGCCCTCAAGATTGAGGCAGCCGTGCTGAGGGAGAAAAATGCACGTGCTGAGAGAGCTCATCTTTCTGGTTCTTCTTCCTCTCCTTCCCCCTGTTCTTCTTGTGCTTCTTTCTTCCGAGATTGCCAGTATCTTATGAGCACTCTCGAGAAGTTTGTTGGAGGCAAGAAGAAGCTCAATCTTATTCTAGACCAATCCAAGATTAGTAGATTCAATCAAGGTCTAGGATTTGATCCCTTGGAGCACGCCCGGGCGCATCCTCCCACCATTGTGCGCGGCTCCAAGAGTGGTGAGATTGTGGTAGCTCCCTGAGTGAGTACCACCGTGTTTAGGTCTCACTGGGTTGTCCATAGGACTTGACCGGAAGGGTGTTACTCCTATTGCTTACGCCTCTAGCAAGCGAAGTACATATGCACCTTCCGTAAGAAGGATAGTCACCTAGTAGATTTACGCTTGAGCGCCAAGATCACTCGGCGTGGCGTGTTCTGCTCTTAGGGGTATTCGTGGTCATCCCGGACTTTGAGTGCTCCTAAGACACACACGCTTCTAGACAAGTTAGAGAGTCGCTTTGTTTTGGGCGGCGTCGAGGACTTGGTTTTCATGCTAGTTCTTGAGTTTTAGTCCGGAGTGTTCGTAGTCGATCTTTCCGCCGTCCTCTTGATATTCCTCGTTTTCCCATCGAGGTAGATATCGTGGCGTGAGGTGTTTTACGGTAGGAGATCCAGCGACCTTCGGGATGGTCGGCTTTTGCACCACGGCGTGCCAACCCGCTTTGACTCTAGATTATCTACGAGTTGCTCCCGATCGTGTGAGAGTTGAGCGTCGAGAGAGACACTCGAGTCGATCTTCTTACGTGGTTGGTACTACGAGGTGTCGTATGGTTCAAGATATTAGGTTCCTAAGTCTTCACTCTATCCCGATCTTGAGTCATCTTTTCTCTTGTGTCTTGATCGGGTTAAATCCGGATGGGGAAGGCGATGTTTGGATTGTTGACTCGGTTGTTCTCGTCATATGACCGGAGATTCTTGTTGGTTCTCTTCCTAGTTCGAGCCCCGGTGATGAGTTAATCACTTTTGGGGATGCATCTTGAGTAGAGTCATTGCTAAAGGTACCATCTGCATTAACCAAAATTTCTTTCTTAAAGATGTTGCCTTAGTAAGTAAGTCGCAATACAATCGCTCTCTGTTTCTCGACTTATCGATGACTCTTCGAGGTAAGCTTCAAGAGTAATGCTGTAGAATCCTTGATTCATCGGGAGGGTTAGTTTTGGGATTTCTAGATTTGGGAGAGTCTTTCGTGCTGATTTTTACGCTTCTTCGGAGACTCTCTTCGATGTTTGATTGCTTCGAGTCCGTGATCTCTCATTACGGCATAGGAGACTTGGTCACATTGGTTTTGATCATTTGACCCGAGTTAGCGACCATGATCTCATTCGGGTTTGCCCAAACTCAAGATGGTCAAAGACTTAGTTTGCTCTCCTTGCCGACATGGCAAGATGGTTCTCGCTTCTCATCCTCCGATCCACCGTAGTGATGGTGATGCACCAGACAGCTTTTACATATGGACCTTTGTTGGTCCGGCTAGAGTGCGATCGGCAGGAGGGAAGTGGTATGTTCTTGTCATCGTTGATGATTTTTCTAGATACTCTTGGGTATTCTTCATGGCCTCGAAGGATGAGACTTTTCTCACTTCAGGGTTTGATCGAGAGGTTGTCTATTGAGCTCCGGTGCATTACGAGCTATCTGCAGTGATAATGGCACGAGTTCAAGAATTCCTACTTTGAGAGTTTTGTGTGGAGTCTGGTTTAGAGCATCAGTTCTCTCTCCCTACGCTCCTCGTGAGAATGGCGTAGTGGAAAGGAAGAACGGGACCACGATTGAGATGGCGAACGATGCTAGGCAGTCTGATACTCCTAGGAAGTTTTGGGCTGAGGCTATAGCTACTGCTTGCCATGTTTCTAATCGCGTGTTTTTGAGAGCACATTTGCATCGCACTTCTTATGAGTTGAGGTATGGGCGAAAGCCCAATGTGTCTCATTTTCGCGTTTTCGGTTGCAAGTGTTTTATCTTGAAGTCTGGTAACCTAGATAAGTTTGAGTCTCGCTCTTCTGATGGTATCTTTCTAGGTTACTCGACTTCTTCTCGTAGCTATAAGTGCAGGTGTTGATGCGCATAGGATCATAGAGACTGTGATGTGACCTTCGATGAGGCTAGCCAGGAGCTAGACACGATGTTTGAGCTCTTCTTATCCCTCCGAGACCATCTTTGTAGAAGATGAGGATGATGGAGATGATGGTGTTCCACGGATCCAGCCTCTATACCGAGGTGCCTCCTGTTTCCATTTACGCACCTCGAGTGACCACCCTTGCCTTCCGACTCTCCTTGGTGAGTGGCTCTGCTCCTACCTCTTACGTGCATGAGGTAGAGGTCACTCGCTTCGGTCCTCCCGTCATATCGAAAGCTCATCCACCGATCGGATCATTGGTGATCTGTTTGAGTAGCGTCACTCGCTCAAAATCAGTTTGTCGATTCTGCCTCCACTCGCCTTCGTTGCCTCCTTTGAGCCGAAAGATGTTTCTCATGCATTATCCGATGAATCGTGGATTAATGCTATGCATGAGGAACTTGAGAACTTTGAGAGGAACAAGGTATGGCGACTTGTCGAGCCCCCATCCGGTCATAATGTCATTGGGACCAAGTGGGTGTTCAAAACAAGCAGAGTGAGGATGGGGTTGTCATTCGCAACAAGGCTAGGCTAGTTGCACAGGGTTTTTCTCAGGTTGAGGGTCTTGACTTTGAGGAGACCTTTGCCCCTGTAGCTAGACTAGAGGCTATTAGGATCCTGCTTGCATTCTCTGCATCCCAAGGCTTCAAGCTCTATCAAATGGATGTCAAGAGTGCATTCCTCAATGGCTATATTGAGGAAGAGGTTTATGTCAAACAACCTCCGAGATTCGAGAACCCCAAGTTTCGAGTCATGTATACAAGCTCTCCAAAGCTTTGTATGGACTCAAGCAGCCCCAGAGCATGGTATGAGAGGCTCAAGTCTTATCTTCTCACCATGACTTCAAAATGGGCATAGTAGACAAAACTCTCATTCATCGGACACCATGAGTCTCATTTTCTTCTTGTCCGATTTATGTGGGCGATATCATTTTGGTGGCTCGTCTCATTCGCTTGTGTCTCAGTTTTACGAGGTGATGAGCCTGAGTTTGAGATGAGTATGATGGGCGAGTTGAGCTACTTTCTTGGCTTCCAAATCAAGCGGACTCGGGAGGGCACTTTCTTGCATCAAGGTAAATATACCCGTGACCTCCGAGGCGCTTCGACATGTCGATGGGAAGCCGGTGATGACTCCTATGGCCACCATCGCTGTCCTCGAGCCCGATGAGGATGGTGAGCTCTTGATCAAAAGGAGTTTGAGCATGATCGGCTCCCTCTTGTATCTCACCGCTTCGAGGCCGGACATACATTTTCTTTGTGTGTGCGTGCGCTCGATTTCAAGCTTCTCCTCGCGCCTCACCGCCAAAGCGGTCAGCGCATCTTGAGATAGGAAGAGCACTTCGGCACTTGCCAATTCATTGGCACTTCTCTTGTTTCTTGGTCATCTAGGAAGCGATCCGAGTTACACCATCCACCGAGGTCGAGTATGTTCTTTGCTGCCGATTCTTGTAGCAGTGCTCTGGATGAGATCGACCTTACGGGACTATGGGTTAGAGATAGAGAGTGTGCCACTTTTCGTGACAACACTTCAGCTATTTGCATTGCTAAAAACCCATTGCAACATTCCGGACCAAGCACATTGATATTAGATATCACTTCCTTAGAGACCATGTGGAGAAGGGAGATATCGCGCTCGATTCGAGAGAGTGACCTTGATTAGCGATATTTTCACCAAGCCTTTGGATAGCTCAGATTTGTTGCCTTGAGGAGTGAGCTTGGAGTCGTGAGCCCTTACGGCCTTTCGTGAGGGGGAGCTGGTTTGTATATTATGTATTATATGTTTTCTTCCAGCTTTTCTTTTCTTTGTGTTTCTTCTGGGTGACTTTGGGCTTGTTTTCTTGAGTTGAGTTCACTCACTTAGACTTCTGGCATGCCTTGCATTGATCTCTTATCTTGTGCTTTAGATTGCTATCATGCGTGATTAGCTGTTCTCTCTTCTCTCTAGGTTGAGTTCCCTCACAGTCTTATAAGTCTAGCAGGTATTGGGCCTCTTGGGTAGACAAGGTCTGTGTGCACTCCTTAGTTGGGATCTAGAGTCAGCTTCCCTATGTCAATCATTGGGGAAGATAAGAGCGAGTCTGAGCCGTAGTGAGTCTCTTCTATCTTTCTATGCTCTATAGCCATCCAGTTTTGCGTTTCTCGACTTCTTCTCCTCATTCATTTTTAGTTATTATTGAGTTCATTCGGGTTTTCTTTATGCCTAATCTTGATAATAACTCAACTTTAACCAGATTTGAGCTTAAAATTGATTCATTTGTTGAGGGGAGTTTGGGAATCTGTTCATGCATTGCATTTAGACTGCATTTTTGCTTTATGAGCTTTGTCTATTATGCAATTGATTTCTTCTTCATGCTATACACCATGCTACATCATTTGAAGAAAATCACTAGCTTAGGTATGTCCAAGTTCATTTAACTTGCTAAGCTTAAAAATGAAATAAGCCTTAAATGAAAAACTTGATGAAACTTGTTGCTTTTACTTGCTAGGTTTCTTCTCTAGAGGTTTGTGCTATAATTTGAGAAATTTAGGAGTTCTCTAGAGTCCCTATAGCAACTTGGGTGAAACTAGTTTGATCCATGAAGAGTCCTTCAATTGCTCATGAATCGTTGTGCTAAAAATAAAATTAAACAAAATTGACTCTTCTTGTGCACATACGACTCAACACCTTGTATTCACAAGACCGCTTCCCATTGCACTTGGGATGAACTTGGAATACATCGTGTTTGACCTAGACTATCCTCTTAAGAGCTCATCTTGAGATGGTCGCATACGGCTTGAGTCAATTGGTTGTCAAAAGAAAATGCAAATAAATTAAAAACAAAGACATATGTGGGTAAAGAATGCAAATAATGTCAAACATTTGCACCCCGCTATGTCTTGTATGATGATAAATCAAAATTTGCATTAAGTGATAAATGAGCCCGAAGGACCTTGTATGCTCTTCTAGATTCCCCAACGTGTTGAGTAGGTTGAACTCTAGGTTTTCCTTTTGATCCTTAGAATGGCTATTCTTCTATTTTTGAAACTAAAGCTAAGTGTTGCACTTGTCAAATCTTGCTAAAAATGAAATATTCAAAACTAAGCTCGTATTTGCACTTGGACATGTCTTAGTTTAGTCATCTTCAAATTGACAAGCTTGGTGTAATATCCTTCCATTTTGATCAATTGGATAATCCTCAAAGCTCTTTCGATTGCATTTCATGCATACATAAAAAAATTGATGCCTATATTGCCAAAAGGGGAGATAACGAGAAAAGGCATCACTAAAAGATAAAAATGTGAATACTTATTTGGTTATTATGATCTTTGTAAAACTATGCTACTACTTCTGTTGGATCATAATCTCATAATCACATTTGACATGTTTAGTTGGATTCTAGAGTTTTTGTTGAAAACTTGCTCTTTCTTAAATTTAACTCTAAAATCTGAATTCCTCTTCGTCAACTTGGTCATGGTTCTAATTTCTATCTTTGGACCAAGTTTGACTTTGCAACTAAAATTGCTTTCTTCTTCATTTTCTTCAAACTCAAATTTATGCCTTTTGTGTGGTTTGTCAATATACTCATCAAGGGGAGATTGAAGGACCATGTGGAGGTCCATCCATGTTTGTGATGAGTATTTGACTTTATTTGAGCAAGGTGTGCTCAAGTTTGAGTTTGATTTGGATTGATTTTCAAAATGAAGCAATTTGAGTTGTCTCTGCCAGAGTGGCGATGCGGTCGTATGGACGCGGTAGTGATGAGTTGGATGGTTTATTGCACATCTTTGTGGGCATTGCTATGTGAGGAGTTTCCTTGTTTTTGATGGTTGCAGGACGACGGTGCTAGGTCATGGTGAGGCGAAGGATGACCGGGACTAGGCGAGGAGCGTCGGAGGTCCAGACGGTTGGGAGATCGCCGGAAGATGATCGGAGACGGAGTCCGGGCAAGTCAAGAAGACAAGGAAAGGAGTTGATGCTAGCTAGATGCCGCGTGGATCAATGAGGGCCGTCGGATTGAGGTCTAGTTGATAGGTTAGTGGGTCTAGGTAGTATGCATTGAAAACCGTGCAAGAAAACCCGGTATGTGTGTGGGTTTTGGATTAGCCCTTGTATGGCTGTGTGTATGGGTTAATCCTAGCCCTTGGATGAGTGCTCTAGGGTTGATGGACTCATCCAAGGGTGGTAGGTGGCCCAAGAGTAGTATAAATAGGGGTGGAGGGGTAGCCTCCTTCCCTTGAAGGTGTTGAGGTTTTTGATGCTCATTTGAGCTTTGCCCACATGAATGTGAGGCTTTGTAACCTCCCCTTCCAGAAATGAAAGTTTTATTCATCCACCTCTGAATTTATTTTGCGCATTTACATTATGTCTTTACTTTACATAATTTAAATTCAGCATTTACTTCCGCAATTACATTCCATAATTTACTTTCAAGTAATTTGGATTTGCCTCCCCTCCTTCTAAATGCTGCTGTTCTTGGATGTTTTGAGTGTGTTCATATGGTTTTACATCTCTTTTGCACTCTTGGATTGAGTAGAGAACATCTTTTCTTTCAAGTTCCAACTTTGTTCTGAACTTGTTCTTCGCGCAGCAGTCAGTGTTTGATTTTTGTAAAAATATAGAAAAATCCTTTTTGAGTGATTCTTGTTGGAGGAGGTGCGGGACTCTGATATCCGCTTGCAAAAAAATTTTGGAGTTCACTTGTTGTACCGTTTGGGCGCCATGAGGTGAAAACCGAGCCCAAAACGTTCTGCTCGAAGTTCTTGACCAGACTGTGTTCTTCGATTTTTCGTGTTTTTTCTGTAAGGCTTTTTGAGGAGAAATTTGGTGGAGTTCTTCAAGACTCTGATGCTCACAGGGAGAAAAAGTCTCAAAATTTTTTGAGCTACAGAAACGCACCAACCTCCTGTGCAAATTGAGGACAAGTTCTGGGAATTCTGCTTTTGCTTTTCTGAAAGTGACTTTTGTGATTTGAATTGATGTCCTTTCTAAAAGCAAGAGTTTGAATTGATTCCTCTTTATCTTGGACACTAGACAACCAGGATTGTGACTCAAAAATCCCCACATATTTTATGGTACTTATCCATGCAAGCTTGGGGTACACATAGTTGTCTAGTTTTTCGTGTTTTTCACAATTCCTTTTGAGCGATCTTGTCGAGGTTTTTGTTGGAGTATTTTGGGGGAATTTTTATTTGCGACCATTCACCCCCCCTCTGTTCGCCATTTCGGTCCTTCAAGTACCTTTCGACCGACTACCTCGACCCCTCTCAGCTCTCGGGTGCGCCGCCACAGGACTTGGCCTCGCCGCCGCCGCACTACTCTACGCCTGCGCCGCAGGGCCGGTCTAGGAGGGACGTCCGTCCGTCGTCGCCACTCACCTACCCCACGGGCCAGATTAGGAAGCGTGGCCGTGATTGACTTGTTGTACGGATGTATTTTTGTAATGGCTTTACGTTCAGCAGCACATTGTATAACTCCCCGAGTTAGTAACATGACAGCGTTATCACTATAAATTGTTCAAATCATTTATGCATTGCTTGCCTATGCCACACGACGTGACAACACACCAACGTTTTGGTGCACCTATCGCCTCTAGTAGGGCAATCGCCTAATGTGAGGCGATCGCTTTATATGGGGCGATCGCCCAAATATGAGGCGATCGCTCCATACCCGGACGATATCTGCCCTTTATAATATTCGTTCTCACAAGCGGTCTCGCAAAGAATAGCGGGAGAAAGAATAGAGGGGTGAGCATCAATCGAAAATGCCGAGGCGTGCAAGTGCAAAGGGTAAGGGGAAGGCAAAGGAAGAAGCAAGTGCATGCCCGCGGAATTTAGCGTACCAAGATCTCTTCCTACCGCGTGGAGCTGTAGCACCCATGTGTATGTGCGGAGATCTTTGCAGGCTTGTCCGCTCTTGGGAAATTTTAACTTGGAAGAGGAGGTATTGGAAGTGCCGCAACTACGCCTTCGATCCGCCGGAGAAGAGCCTGAAGGATCGCCGCATGGTAACAATCGTACGGGGTTACATAATATTTGTGAATGAAACTTTGCTAATTTACGTTTCATGCAGTCACCTCCGCCACTGTGTGAATTTGAGCAGTGGTTTGATACGGAGATCAACCCCGAGGACCAACGGCTTCTTGACCAAGCCAACCGGCAGGATGAGTTCACGCGGCGGTTTCAAGAACAACGCGATGCCGCACGCGAGGAGGCATGTAGGAAGGAAGCGGAGGAGAAGGAGGCCGAGAGAGAGGAAACGAGAGAGGGCGCGACGTGTTGAGAAGCCCACGGAGGCATGGGCGAATGGGAAGTGACCTCAAGCACTCGATGAGACGTTGGTGTTAACTTTGGTTTTCTTTGTTCGTGGTACTCCTTTTAGTTTTAAGTCGTAATAAAGAGTGCGCCCAACCTTCAAGAGTATGCTCACCGTCCGGAGGGCTCAGATATGTCCTCTCGCTCCAGCTTGTCCCAAATGATGTTATTTTTCTCCATCGAGATAGGTTATAGCATTTTAAGTTCGTCAGATTTGATTTCATCGAGTTTTACCATCGTTTGCGAAAGATACGGCCATTTTGATGTTTTACCGATTGCATGTTCGGACAACAATAAAATAGTGCAGCCTAAAGTGACATCTAAATATTTTTACATAATTGTAACTTATACAAGCCCAAGAATGCAACAAAACTGGTTCATCAAGTTTTGAGGTCGTTCGAACATTATTCTAACTGCTTGAACAATGAATGTTATAAAGGGTTTAAACTAGCCATCTTTGATTCAAAATGCAATCATATTTAGATATTTTTGCAAAAATGAAGTGCATAAGGTTGTAGTAACTTATTCTATTTATTTCATGAATTATGGATCAACACACATTATAATTCCTTCACAATCCACAGTTAGAGCCTAGCATTCGAACTCAAATAAAAATATTTTTCTGCAAACAACACATGGATTTTTATTTTACACTCTAATTCCTCATTCCAAAATTTAAATTTAGAAACAAGTTTCATTTAATTTGGACACTCCTAGCAAAAGTTATGGGGTTTATATTAAAAAGGCATATAGTAATTACGAAACAAAACTAAAAAAAAAAAAGCATGCGCCCGGTCGCCCCTGTCTCGGGCGACAGGGGGCCCACCGGTCGACGCAGCAAACGGCGCCGTCGGCGCAAACGGCGAAGGCACCGACGCATAGTTTTGAAAAAAAGAATAAAAAAAATATTAAACAAAAAAAATTCTATAGCCATTAGCCAATGCACCAATTCCAAGACCTTCGAATCTACAAGGTAGCTCAGAATAGAGATTATTCCTGTATTAATTACTTCCCAGCCTCATGACAGTGAACCAGTATTGCAATTGCACTTTGTGAGCTATCGTGTGACTGATCCATTTATCGATTAAGACGTCTGTTGTACTCTCCTAACTCTCTCCATACGCACGGTAGTCCCTAGATCAGATTAAAGTTGTGAGATACAGTACAAATATGTATTGTATTAAGAACAAAGTAGATAAATATTGTAGAGAGAACTAAACAACTGTCACAAAATAATCACGATGAGAGAGAAGGTTTAGCAAAACCAACCATAAATTCCTTAACAAAAGAGTATAGGAGATTGTCTTTCTCTCACAACCCTCTCGAACCCTTTAGTATCTGAATCCTTAGTCTATACAAAAAATCTAATACTAAATAATAGCATATCCTCTAATCCTCTCGTGAGTCTTTTGCTTTAGATGAGTTAGTATGTGACCATCTCTTGTGACTTTATATGGTACCCCTTAGTTCTCCTTCAATGAGAAATCAAAATCCTGATGTAATTAGAATTCATATAAGAATCCAGATAGTATACCACTCTTGGGCCTAGTTTGGGACAGATTATGGATTATGGGAGAAGCTGCTTCTAATTATGGGAGAATCAGGCCATATCCGCTGCGACTTCCAGGTTCCAGATTGAACCGGCGAGAATTAGCGAGAATTAGGTTCCAACCGGATTCTGATTCTATGTAGACAGCAGTTTCTGATTATGAGAGAAACTGTCCAAAATCCTCTCGTTCGACAAACAATCCATTTTTTTAGCAGAAGCTATCCCGAACGGGCCCAAATCCTAGTTGATTAACAATGTACTTTTGACCGAGATCATGCATGTGCGCTGCAGTAATCTTTAAATGGAGTATGTGGACCTATAACTGGTCCACTGGCTAGTGTCCATGAAGCTAGGGCGGTACAAGGCCCTCTTCACGGCCGACGACTTCGTGTAGTTCGACATGAGGGCCATCTGGGAGGCCATGGAGGAGTGCCACAGGCTGGGCCAAGCCAAGGTCATAGGCATTTGCAATTTCTCTTGAAAGAAGCTTGAGACCCTGCTCTCCTTCGCAACCATCCCTCCTGCTGTTAATCAGGTCCATCCGTAACCCCCCAATGTCATTAATTAACCAGAATTAAGCTGTTAACTTACGAAGTGATCACTAGTAAGTTTTTGTTAGCTCTTTTATATAGTACACTAAATTCAATATGGATCGTCCATTGTTTTCATTCTTTTTGATACAATAGATAAGATTAGCTAGTATTTATTTATATTTCCTCTGGTAGTAGAGTCTGATCCTATCTCTGCCATCTGATGTTATTTCACTGATTCACCGTCTATATAAGGTGTCCGATTCCACTACCACCATCTGATGTTTCTTTAAGTAGTATGATCACATTATCACCGTGCGATGTCGCTCTAAGTAGTCCGATCACACTACCATCATCCGATGACACTTTTTTTTATTCCCAAGCATGTTTTTCTGATGACAAAGAACTCGTACCTATGTATTGTTAGATATGTGATTCCATGATTACATTTTTTGCTATTAATAGTTCATCCAGCAATTTGGCTAGGAGTGGTAGATGAGGATATCTACTTATTCGAAGTTGCATTTTGTAGTTTTGCACAAAGCGGTCCATTTTATTGTTCATGTTCATCATGTAAATAAAGTATCACTAAATTTTTCTTTGTGTTTTAATGGTCTTACTCTAACAATCTAGTCGATTCAAGACACAAGGTTCTCACTTAATTTTAGTTTTCAGATGTTGTTGTATATGTGCAGTTCATTCCTCATGTAAGAGTAGTTTTTAACATGTGGTTGGCAAGGATGTGTGCTATAGGCCCAGCTCTGGTGGCGCAAATACTTGGAAGACAAATAGCATGTGATGCATGGCTGAGTTGTTGTTAGCCTTTTGAAAAAATATCATAATAGTTAAATTGGATGGCCTATGCCATATGAAATTTGAAATGTACTGCATGTCTCAGTTTCATATAAATCCTAATTCAGCAAGTTATGTGATCAGATGTTATGAATATTTACTTTTCTCACTGTTACCATGATGTATCTCCATTGTGTGTGATATTGTGATGCCTCAGCAGTGAACGACTTAATTTATTGATTTTGTCGATCGATTCATGTCTTCATTGTGTATGATTTTGAGAATGTCAAGGGCATGCATGTTCAACGATGAACATTGGATGAAATTTAAAATCTAACACATGTTAACATGGAGGATAAATTTTTGCATGTTGACACACGTGGACCAGATGTTGCAATGTTTCAATTCTTGATTCTTCAAATTTTCTAGATACTGCAAGTTTTTATAGTGTAGTTGTGAATAGATGCAAATGAGTTTACAATGTATTTGTGAATGAATGTAGAAGAGTTGCTGCTGATTGAAATATTGTGGAAATTGCAGCAGTGATAAGCTTCAAGATGCTCTGCATGGTCCCTTTCAGGACTTCTGAGTTGAGAATTACATCAGTTCATTCAATTGCTAAGTGCATGTGCCAGAACAGTATTAGGTCTTTGCTTTGTTTGTTCTCGACATGGATGGGTTCATTTTATCTTTACACCAAACAATTCAACATTCATTAGTAGCTGAACATGTTTCATTATCCAATTTCATTTGATAGCAGATTGTGATTAACCAGCATCCATACTGAAAAAACATATTGATCAGAATCAAACATCACTTGATCAATAATATATATCATGATTGATCACTCCGATAGGCAACAAAAACACAAAGCTTAACTGATGCCAAACAAAAGCACAATTCTACAACAATTTTATTGCCGAGGCCAAGAGACAATGTAGAGAAACCCACCAGGACACTCAAAAAAATCGTGCTAAACTACTTGACGAATACTCATACCAGGGGTACCCCAACGGCCCAGGATGACAAGCAGGCTGCGTCAAGCCCAGCTCCGACCTAACAAGCCGCCCCCGGGCCCAGCTTCGACCAAGGGACCTGCGGGACCACAAAAGGGCGCTCGTCCCCGACCAGAGTAGGGCAAGCAATCCCGACCAAGTGGGACGCCGACCCCCGTCACGGGTCGGGCTCACCCGAGCCCCGACCAAGCTGAGGCAACCTTCGCCAAGGGCCACGTGTCAGGCTTCCGCCGACTGTTGGCCACGTGCCCCTCGGACAGGGTCGTTCGAAGTGACCATACGGGGCAGGTGGCCCCTTTCCGAGGCAGCACAAGGGTTGCCCAAGTCAAAACTCCAGTCCCATCGCCCAGTCACACGAAGTATGGGGATGCGCTCCCTCCCGAGGCAGCGCCAGGGCCACGCTTCGCAACATCAGCACCTAACAGGTTCCCAGAGGGCAGGTGCGCTGCTTCCCAAGGAAACGGCGAGCTGCTTTGCTCAGCAAGCCTACCAAACCCGGTGTGGGCGAGGCCGGACGACGACCAATCACCAAGACGAGGGACTAGAGCTCCTAGTATAGGTTTCTCCTTCCTTCCTTCTCCCAATTCTCAATGTAACCTGCCCCTCCCGACTGTATAAAGAGGGGCAGGGCCCTCTGGGAGAAGGGGGTCTCCTCTTCTCGCTAAGTCTTTACGAACAGACAACGAACACTCTTATGTTTAAGCCCTCAGCCTCCACTTGTAAATGTGGTGCAGTCGACTGCATCCAAGGCAATACACCACCACCACACGAACTGGAGTAGGGACATTCGGCCCGAACCAGTATACATCTTGGGCTTTTGAGTCTAACCATTCAGGGAGAGGGAACGCGTGGCCCCTTAGACTTACAAATTTACTTGCCGGTGCTCGAAACACCGACACTACTATAGAACAAAACAACAATCAGATAACACCAACTGCACTTTGCAATAAGTTAACCCAAATTTGTCTAATTGTGGCCAAACTTCTCATTGAGGAACATGACAAACGCATACACCTTGTGGGCTGCATATGGTATTCTCATTCAGGGATGAGGATGAAATGAAAAATAAATTAGAGCATGACAACTTTCAGGATGAACTGTTCATGGAATTGGATTTTGCGTTGGAATCCATCAACATTAGGATAAGAAAGGGGATGAAAGTACTACAAATGTTCATATTTTAAGACCCTCCTTATCAGACAAGATGTTGTCTCAATGCATTTAGGATGTTTTGATATTCAATTGCAAAATCTACAACTGGTTGTGTCTTGTAAATGTCATTGTAGAAATATCTAAAGAGAATAAAATTTCGAACAACAGATACTAATCATGTAAGTTCTGCCAAGAGAGGTAGGGAAAAAACATTATTTCATAGTTCAAGACAAGAAGACCTTATCACAGATATGATAACAAAATATTTCATAGTTCAGGTGACAATATATTAACAAAATATGATATATACAATAAATATCAACAAGTGTACATAGAGAAACCACATATTTTATAGTTCAAGACAAAAAAAAAGGTTTTTTCATGTTTCCATCATATGTTCCATAGCTTCCACAATAGAGGCTTCTCGGTTCTCTCTGAAGTTCCACAACTCCAGTACAGTGCCGATTTGTTTGACACCAATAACCGATTGATTTTCAGTCATATCTCTTAATCCCTAAAAATTAAAAGCGACCATGTTGTTGTGAAAAGGGTGTGTCGGTATATTATTAGTAGCCACATCGAATTAAATAATACAAACCTTTATATTACCTCTATAAGCTCAGCTTTGGCTTCTTCCAGCTCTGCATTCGCCCTGCGGTCCTTAATGATAAGTGCTGTGCTAAGAGATTCAATAGTTTGCAATTTCATCTCTGTCTTTCAGTTCTTGTTTCATCTCATAAATCTTGTCTGTTAACTCAGACTTCTTCAGTTGTTCGATCTCCACCTCAAGTTTTTGTTTAACTTCTAACAGCTTTTCCATGTCGTTTATTTTACCAAATCAGATTTCAATTAATTTGGATAAGACACATATGGGAATAAAGAGAGCATGCTTATATAACATGATGACTGATGCTCATCATAAGTGCTACTTGACTGATGCGCATAGTTCTTTTTTATACAAAGTAAATGCATAAGTGTAATACTTCACACAACATGTGTTTATATAATTATATGCAGTAGGGGATTCCCGTACTATTTTGGCTTTTGTTTTAAAGCATACTGCTCTATGCAGCACATAAGTAACAACTTTTCTTCCACTGAGGTAACTAGAATTGAACTACAAGGTAGGCAAATACATCAACAAGCAACAACTATCTAAGGACAGATTATCTTGGAATGGAACCAACAAATTTTCTAGCAGTAGGCTTCAACTTTAGAAAGAAGCCCAATCACATTGCCAAAGATTTCATTAGAATGCATCATATGTAACAACCACATCTCGATGCACCCAAAATTCTGCAATTAATAATCAAAGCAGGTGCAATTGCAACCATACGCTAAACATGGCGATCTCAACAAGCAAGAACTTCATTAAAAAAATTCACTGCACAGCGAGCGCCATCAGCCGCTTCACGCAATCTAAACAAATGCATCTAAAGCACCCAAAAATACATAGAGCTAGCACAATCTTGGGTTTTCGCCCACTAATCCAGTGAAAGTTACATCAATTATACCAACTAGGGTTCTTGGATTCTATAGGGGGAACACCAATCCATGGCGAAAGCTACGGTTTTGGCACAGGCAATCCGGAAGGAAACTAAGAAGCCGAATAACTTGCCGAAATTAAAGAAGGTGTGCTAGGATTTTAGGTGGGATTGGTAGGTATCTCGTGGGGCGACGGCTCGGAGAAGGAGAAATTGACCTTGGCCTGGATGGCGAGGTAGCGATGGGGACCGGTGGGAGGAGGCGCCGCGGGGGGAGATGCCGGTCGGGGAGGCGCCGAGGCCGTGGGCGTCGGTGAGGTCAGGGGGAGGCGTCGCGGCGGGAGACGAAGCGTCGGCGACAGACGAGTGTCGGCTAGGGTTTTGAGCGCTGGAGAGTGTGGTACGTAACTGAACGATCTGTGCGAGGGACCTATTTATATACTATAGGAGTGATATCACAGACGATTGTATTAAATAACCGTCTGTAATAAGCCAACATCACAGACGGTTCTAGCTAAGAATCGTCTGTGATGTTGGCTTATTACAGACGGTTCTTAGCACATCATGTAGCTTCTGACGATCGTGGTGCAAAACCGTCTGTGATCAGCTCTAATACAGACAGTTTTCGAAAACCGTCTATGGTGAGGCGTCTTATATAGACCTTTTCTGTAGTAGTGTCATGCTCTGGCCTTAAGCATGTCAAACCAAACCAAACACACCAAAACATCTGTGTGCCACGCCTCGTTGATGTAGTGGTGGATGACTAGGGACTTGCGGACGGTCTTGCCAGCGTGGAACAGGACATGGATCTTCGTGCAGATGGGGTTAGACTCAAGGAGGAACTCGGTCTTCTCCACAAGGTTCTACTCGTTGTACTCGTAGGTCACACCGGAGTGCTAACAGCCCTGTGGCTGGGCCAAGATGGAGAGGAGGCGGCATGCCGGAGAGCGGAGGTGCGGAGAGGCTGCGTGAGAATGTCATATGATGGGCAAAATGAGGCTTAGACATAAAGTCGATAATACCCATGTAGAAGATCTAGATTTGGAGAAAAAGTCTATACCCCCTTATAAATTAAGGGTCAATGGTCAAATTTAATTTGTACTACCACCCTTTACGACTACTAGAATGTAGCGTAAAAATTCTCATTTTTTGGTTGGCATTGGTACAGGTTGAAGTGATCCCTATGTGGCAGGCTGGCAGGAGAGGAACCTGAGGGAGTTCTGCAGGGAGAAGGGCAACCAGCCAAGGGGACGCACTGGGGGAGCGACTCGGTGATGGACTCCGGCGTCCTGCACGAGATCGCCGTATCCAAGGGCAAAACCGTAGCCTAGGCACGTTCAGAGCCACCACTTTTTTTGCTAGCTACCTGCATGTATAACTGAACTGCAAGCATGCATATATGCAGTGCACGAACTGAGGTGGGTGTACCCTAACGTGTTTGTTTTGCAACAGGTGTGTCTGAGGTAGGGATGGCAATGGTCCTGATCCATGTTTCTCCGCGGGGAATTCCTCTATTAGGGGATGGGGACGGAGAGAAATCTCTCCCCGTGGGGGTCTTATCGGGTAAAATATTGCCCCCGTCGGGGATCGCGGGGACGTTCCACCGTTCCCCGTCCGCGATCCCCGTCCCTGTGTTATCACTAATAGGTGGAAGTAAATGATGATCATTCTCAAAAGAAAAAAATATACATGTGGAGGTCATTATTAATAAATATGTTAAATATGAATTACTCTAGTGATTCACTTACACTTCAACCACATATGCACCATTACTATAGTGATTCATTTATGTAGCATGCGATCTTTTATATAGTATTTTCAGGGATTAGTCCCCGTCGGAGCCCCGCAAACCCGTCGGGGATCGGGGACGGGGGAGAATTAAGCCCCGTGTACGGGGACGGGGGCAGGGAAATTTTGCTTATCGGGGATTGGGGATGAGAGAACGCTTCTCGCGGGGATTTTCCCTGTTGCCATCCCTAGCCTGAGGTGGATGCACGAGCAGGGCGACTGCCTGATCATGAAGAGCTTCGACGAGGCGCGCATGCGGGAGAACCTTGACGTCGTGGGCTGGGAGTTGACCGAGGAGGATCGGCGAGATCCCGCAGCGGAAGATTAACCAGAGGCGCCGCTACGTCTCCAAGCACGTTCCTTACAAGTCCCTCGATGAGCTCTGGGACGGCGAGACATGATGCGGCAGTAGTGCGTCACTGGTTGGCTGGTGGTGCATTTTGCTTGTTTCTGTGAAGCTTCTGGCCAGAGATGGTTGATCCAAGAACAGTTTTACACCGATGTGTCTCCAATAAAAATGATGTTCTACAATGTGTTTAATAAGTAGAAGAAGAAAAAAAGAACTACAGTGAAATTGCCCATTTCATGGGTGCCATTTACCAAATGCAAGAACAGAGTTATAAAGGCCGGGGATAGGATCATGCTATGCAACTTCGCACAGTAGTTGGCCGAAGTCTCGAAGAGCAGATCGTGGCAAACCGATCAAGCCAACAGGCGAAGCAATACGAAAAACGCGCGCGCGCGCGCTCATATGCGTCGCACGTAGTTAAACCAGTCCACTTTACCCATCAGCCTCCTCTCTGTCCACACGCGCATTGCGCGACTGCAAAGCCGGTCGGTGCCGAGGAAAAGGCCGGGCAGCGCAAGACAACACTAAACAAAACAAAAGATCGTCAAAGTGTAAACAAAGATAGAGGCAAGTTTTTTCATGAATCATGATGGGCCGTATGCCGCATGCAACGCAAGCACCAGGCCGCTGCTTTCCCCATCCTCTCAGGGTCATCGACTCAACCGGCCAACCAACGGCTGGCCAGGTTCGTCATTATGAGTGGCAGCTCGCTGCCGGCCGGCTAGCCGTCGTGCCAACCGGCCCTGGCATGGCCGGCGTGCAGTGCAACAGGAGGCTAGGACGATCAGATGCTTGCTGCGGTGCTTACTTACGTCGATATATGAAACCAAAACTCATCAGATTTTGAGAAACAAAAACAGAGAAAGTTCGCAACAGGTATCATTGTGCCATCACAGCTTTATAAAATTATATCGATCGCCAAGATTGTCCCGTTGGTACTATATAGGTAGGGAGATGTCTAGGGAATATTTGCTTTCTAGCTAGTTCGAACTACATTGTCAATCTTTTCCAGAGTACCGATATTTTGCCTCAATTATGCTAAAAAGAGCCATGTTCTTACATGAGCTGAAGTCACCGAAGAAAACATGTGGTACAGTGGTAGGGCATCATAGTGTAGGGTGTCTCCATCAGCGGTTCAGCGCTAAGAATTGTCACGTCAGACCGGCCTTAACTTTAATTTTTTTCCTCCAATGTTTATTACTCTCTCTAGTAGGTCCCACCACAAATTAAAAAATCTGAAACCCACCCTATGCTCTCTCTCCCTCCTCTTCACACCGGCCAGCTCCCCCTCTGCACGACTGCATCGGCCACCCCTTGCCTCTCCACTCCTCTGCCCTCGCCGCACCCAACGCCCTGGTCTCCCCCTTCAAGATCCGGAAGCGATGGAGGTCGTCGGATCTAGCTTCTTCCATCGACAGTGACCATGCCGGCACCGACAAATCGACAGATATGGAATGCAATGGTGTTGTACTTCTTCCTCGACATCAGTACTTCAACGGGCGGCGGTGGATCTAAAGGAGGTGCTCACCTCCTTCCTGCCGGATCTGGAGGCCGCGGCTACCCCCTTCCCACCAAATCTGCATGTGGCAGCAGGCATGATTATGCGGGCGATGGCCATGGCCACAGTGAGGCCTCCCCTACTGGCGCGAGCACAATGATGCGGCGACCAGCGGCGCAACTTCCTCAAGATGGCGGCGCACATGGCTTCCTTGAGCTTAGTCAGACGGCGGCGGCCACGTTGAGGTCTCCCCTCCCACCGCGAGAGACGGCGATCGTGTGCATGACTGGTGGTCCGTGCTAATTTTTTTCCTTGGCTCTAGTAACCAGCATGATATCCGTAGGCTTTGGGTATGTTGGGGAGGGTTGTAGCTTTTATGAAAAATTGTTTTTTTTTTGGTTTTTTGAGTTTAAAAGTGGTGGTAGTTTTTTTTATAAGAGATCCTTTAATAAATAGCTAATTTCTTTCGATAATAAGTTATGAAAATAGTTTCAGTCTAGATTTTAACTTTTGTTAGTTATATATGACTTTTGTTTTATGTTAAAAACTGTTTACTGTCTTTAAACTCCCGATTACTTTGAGTCGTACCAGGTTTTCGCTAGGAGTCGGTACCAAATCTTCCTCCTCTTCTTGGTATCGGCAAAATACACACGTAGGGATGCTCATAAAAGCATACATACCCCGAGGCCAGAGAGCATATTCTCTTTACTGCAGTAAAAGCGTCATTGGTTTTTACCAGGGTCAAGTGGTCAACTCGCACGGAATTCATCACTGGACGAAATGGATTGCGCTCACGTTGGTACTGACCGACTCGTGCGGTGAAAAGCTGTTCACGTGAAGAACGCAGGCCAGGAGTAAAGGCATTTTTTGGTTCCTTTTGCAAAAGAAAGGCATTCCATCTTGCTGCAACAATGCCAACTTTTTCGAGTGACGCACTGATGCTGCTGGTAACCTGGGATTGTTTTTCCTGAGATACTTTTCTCATGTTTCAATTATTTCACAAAATAATTATGATAAATAATTCATCACAAAATTAAGGAAGGACAGGGATTTGCTAAATGGAAAATCCAAATCTTCTTGCCCTACTTTGCCGCATTACTCGAAAACACTTTGTCGTAGCCTATTTGGTAGTGTTGATGTAGGGACGGGTTGGACTAGGTATGCCATCTAAATCAAGAGACAATCAGAATAAAAGAAATATGACCTGTAATTTTCCACGGTATATCTCTATCGATCTAGAATGTTAACTTACATCAAACAGTTCGTCCAGGTTGTAGCTTGTCCCCCACAGTAAGATTCATTTTCGGAAGATAAGATGGTTTTCATGCCATCTCGCGGAAGTAGTAGACGCATATGGATTGCCATAATTTCTTTTGTCCTTAAGAAGATGTACTAAATGCCATATAAAATATACGCAGATTTGTGTAGATATTTTAAAGCCACTATATTGTTTCCGTAAAATTTCTGTAAAATTCCTTGTTCCAAACAACACAGCAACAACCAGAAAGCACCAAGAACTTGTGGGATAGACTGTCCCATAACTTTACCTGCCCAAAGGAGCAACTAGCACCCTACAAACCAATGGGGGTGCATGCATACAAACACCTTCCTTCGTCGCCAAACGACATCACCCATAGATCGAAAGGGCCTAGGAAACTACGTAAACTTTGCAGGCTTGCAGCTAAAAAAAGTTACATACATGCGTGCACGTATATACGTACGTGCAAACGTAAGCACACGCACTAGATGCCGGCGCCTACCCCTCCTCCCCTCAGGGACTCGCACGCCACCGCCGAGCCACCGTGGCCGTCGATGGTCACGGACACCACGGCGACCGAGTGCTGCCGGCACGCGTGGCAGGTGACCTGCGCCAGTAGCCGCGCTGCGTGGTCGCGGAGCGCGCAGGCCTTCTCGAGCTCGGCCCGGGCCCGCTGCCGCGCGCGGCGAGCCTCCTCCAGCGAGCGCTCCGCCGCCGCCGCCTCCTCGCGCGCGCGCTCCCGCGCCGCGTCCGCCGCGGCCTTCTCCTCCATGGCCTTTCTCACCTCTTCACTCTCTTCATGAGCGGCGGCGGCGGCGGCGGCGGCGACGCCGTTGGAGGCAGCGATGGGACCAATGGAAAGCTGCAACTTCGTCGTCGCATGGGGCTCGTGGGAGGTGGGGAAGGCGGTCAGCGGCGCAGCGCTAGATGCCGGGAGAAGCTGGAGCTCAGGCGGAGGACGAGGCGGCGGCGGCGGCGGAGGCGCGGTCACATGCCTCATAACGGCGGGACGGATGATCGGGAGTGTCGTCGGCACGGCCACCACATCACCGCGCATCCGGCCAGAGTTGCACGCGTCCTGGTGCTCTATGAAACTCTCTACCCTGCAATGCGAAGAACCATTAATTCCAAAGGGCCACCATTAGCACTCCTAAGCATCGCATCAACTAGACGTATTAATCTACAACGCAAAAATTACGTCTCTGTCACGAGCAGGCCGGACGCGCGCGCACAGGAGAGCGGCGAGAAAGCAGCAGTGGAGTGCATGCATGATTGCCTGCGTCGCCTGTGCGAGCCGAGCCTATACGGCATTTCAGCATCTGTGATCGAAAGCAACCCATCAGCGAGTAAGGCTTGCACTGATCGGACAACGCGATCGACCGAGCGATGCTAGCTAATCTAACAAGCTACTGTTAGTAATGCCCCGTCCATTAATTATTTAATGGGGTTGTCTATTCCTCCTGTAACTGAAATTTGGTTGGACCTTTCTGTTACTTTTCTCAACCTACGGATGAGGATCTAAACCCCCGTATCACTTCCCTTACTTCGTGCATATAGCTCATCCCCTACCTCTAGGACAAAGAATAAAATAAAAAAAATATCTTTTAATCTAGATAAAAAAAAGTTTGGTGAATCCCTACAAAATATATATATAAATTCCAACCTAGACAAAAAAAATAAAGTAAACCTAGGTGAACCCTATAAATGTAAAAACAAATAAATTAAATTGCACATTACTTAGTACTACAATTTTAGGTGATTGAGAGATAAGGAAATTTCCAACTGAGAGTTGGCCACGATTCGATGCATCAATTCAGTTCAGGGACCAGCAGCTACGCTACATGGTGATGGTTTGTGTACTATACACATGCTGGCAATAGCAACTGCATTATCGATCCGTGTCCCATGAAGCCAAGTGAGGAAATCAATCAAGGACCACTACTCGGCTAACTAGATCGAACAATGGAAGATTAGATACTCAAAGACGACTAAGGGGTCCCCATCGAGGCAGTGAAGACATGCTCTCCCGGCCCGGCCGGTATATTTATGTGCCGGTCAGTGACAAGAGAGTGTGGCTGCCAAGTGCCAGGCCAGTGCTGTTGTCTTGGAGGGAAATAAGGCGAAGGAGATGTATGCGTGCGTCGCGCTTAGAGCACATGCACATTGTCTCATGTCCCGGTGCCGGTGGTGCGTGTGTGCCATGGCATGCATGCTTGTACTTAGGTGGATCCATGGGGTCCGAGGAATGGCGCAGCTTGTCTCTACCTGCCTAGCTTACTAGCCAGTCTTCCTGGTCAGCTCGGCCACGTCACAACATGTATAGCTGTATAGTGCTACTGATTTGCCTATAGGCACCTGATCAAGCAGATCACATGTGCAGACATGCATGAGGCACCACAAGTGCTGCATATGTGGCTAGTACATGCAAGCATGTCATCGATGATCTCAATCGATGTTTTGTTTGCATGTGTATCAATACTGATCAGTGTTAAATTGATTGGTAATATACTTAGCATGGATGGATGCTTCTTTGAGTTTCCGGGAGCTAGCAACCAGTACTGTTGGGAGGATTGCGCGGAGACAGTTTTTGGTCGATGTGCGGTCGCTATCCTGCTGGAATTTTCGGTCCTACCGCAATCCGCCACCGAAATGATACTATGCAGAGCACCCTTTGCTTTTCGCTCTCTCTCTCTCTCTCTCATTCTTTTCTCCCACCCTTTTGGCAGTCTAGAAATGATCTTAATCAGTGTATATATGGATACTATGGAACCCACTCGAGCTGGATATATATCATCAGCATGCACCAAGCCTGAAGGTCCCGTCCATGTCCGTACAAAAATATGCTCTGGTCATCTAGCTACCTTGTTTAACAATGGATGGATCAAACTCTAGTTAATTGGTGTCGGCTACACATCTCTATCTCTCTCTCTCTTTCTGAGTGGCCAGGTAGCCATATATAAGAGAGAGAGAGAGAGAGAGAGAGAGAGTCGCGACATGTACAGAGCCAGTGGCAAAGCCTAGGTAAATCCTGAACCAACACCATAGCTTTTGTCTTATCTCCGTCGCCATGCGAGCCTGTCTCCCACCGAAAATATAATCATCTGTTTGGGGTTTAATTAATTATGGGCACAAGCATGGAACATCTACCTAGTGATCACCAACTCTTAACAACTTAATTCGTTCTTATGAGCCGTACGTCCTCTCACATGCCGCTAATTAGTGTGTGCGTACTTGAAATCAACAATAATCAATCAAGTTGCCATATACACAGCACGGCAGCAGTGTATGTGCTGCGTACATGTAAACTGTATGGCATGCCGCGCGCGCGTGCGTTGGTACGTGTGTAGGAATGGACTAGGGATGGACGTACATACCGGGAGAAGACGCGGCCGCAGTCGCAGGAGTGGCCGCGGGTGCCGCAGGTCTTGAGGTGGGCCTTGTAGTCGGACTGGACGGCGTAGCCCTTGGCGCAACGGGCGCACACCCATTGCCGCCGCCCGCCGTGCTTGCGCCGGAAGTGCTTCTTGATGCCCACCAGGTCGCCCAGCGCGTGCGCCGGGTCGTGGTGCAGGCAGCTCGGCTCGGGGCACACGAACACGCGCTTCCGGGCCACCGCAGCGCCGCCACCACCCCCGCCGCCTCCTCCTCCCGTGGCGCCCGCGCCGCCGTCCTCCCCTCCAGGCGCCCGCTTCACCAGCCGCCACGGCACCTTATGCCGCCGCCGGTGCATCTGCAGGTTCTGCTCCCGCTGGAATCCCTGCCCGCAGATCTCGCACACGTACCTGTCCGACTCCAGCAGCGTCCTCGGCGATAGCGCCACCACCTCCGCATCAGGATCTAGGTACCACATGCACATATGCACTTGTATGTCAGTCATCTTACCGTACGTGCAAGGTGCACATTAAGAACCGGTGATCCGCGGTCCATATATATGCATGATCTACGTACGTGTAGCATAGTATGAGTACCTACCTGGCGTGCCGGGCGGGCGCCTCTTGCGCTTGGCGGGGGAGGGCTGGTCGGCGGCGAGGCAAGAGGAGGAGGACGGCGGAGGGGCCGGCAGCTGCGGCAGCTGCTGCTGGGAGGAGGTGGAGGAGGAGGAGGTGGAGGAGGAGGCCAACATTTGGTGGTGGCTCTTGACCAGTGCCATAAGTGTTGGGGGCTTGCTTCTTTTAAGGGCTAAGCTTACTACTAGCGAGCTACCCTTGTTGCCTCCTTTCCCTCCTCTTTTTGCTCCTTAGTGGGATAGGGGTGCCAAGGGAGGCTTTATGGGGTGGAAAGGTGAAGGTGCATTGTGTGTGCTTGTGGTGTTGTAGGAAGGCTTGGGGTATGAGGGGATCATATATAGCTAGGGAGGAGAGGTGAGAAAAAAGGGCTTTGTCTATATCTCTTTGCTTTTGTGCTTGCATCGGTGTGTGGGTGTGGCTCCCATTTTTGAAGGGTGAACGTGTCTCATATACTCATTGGATGGGCAGCTTTTATCAAGGCTTTGTTTGTTTGTTTTGGTTTTTTTTTAAAGATGGGATCATGAGACAAGTCTGCCAATCTTGTCACCACAATTAATGAGATGCATAGCTAACTTAATTAATAAGTCCCATCTCTTTAATTGCATGTGTACTGTACCTGCAGTATCACATAGTACTCTATTTCTTTTTATAATTCATACTATACTACTCTATTCATGGTATTTTAGGAAATGCTATTTATTGTCTCAATGACACGTGGGTTCATTTCTTAAAGTAACAACTTTTAGAGTGGTATGGTATAGATTATGTCTTTTTTTTCTGGTTTTCTTCTCTTCTTGCCCAGACAAGAGTTAGGCAGCGAGATGGGAACTTCAGTTCAGGCAGTCTTAATTAGAGGTATATGGAAATACATACAGCCCAAAAAAAAAGCACTTGTTAACCATACATATGCATGGAAAATGAAAATAATTAAATGTGTGCGCACCTTTGGTATATATACACGGTTGTTGAATGGGTGCCTTGCTGACCTAACGAAAGCTAGTTTTGCCAATCATAAACTATGCACGAACAGCTCATCCTTGTCACTGTCGTGATTGCTTTGCTGAAAAAACGTTGCACTATTAGTGAGCAATGGGAGGATGATGGGGGGAAGATTCTTCACACATGCAAGCGATCATTTTTGCCCCCAAGTGTAGTGTGCATGCCCGGCCCTCCTTACCTTGATCCTATCTAGGATCTCTCTTTTGCCCACTAAACTAACGCCACGATGAGATGGCATTGACGTCTTTCTCCTCGAACAAACTAAAGTTTATTTGTCTCTTGGCTTTTCCTCCCTCTCTCCCTTTCGACTTTCTGCTAAGATGGCTGCATGTGTAGCTCATTAACAATTCGGAGTAAGTTGCACACACATGTCTTTCTAAATCGATCCGGCTAGCTGGTCTTCGCAATATTCATAAGTTGTCCTTTTGGCGAAGCTGTAGTACGCATAGATTCGATGAGATGAGAGGGGGAAAGCAGGCATATCTTTTCGGGAGGAAACTAAACAACGGGCCGGCGAACGATCCTTCTTCTTTTGAACAGAATTTTAGCAATTACTTTTGGCCTTTGAAACTAACAAATACTAGTAGTATTTTACTCGCTAGCTTTGCTAGTGGTAGTTGATTTTCATGATATGAACACTTCTAATAGGTGAGGTCAGTTGAATTCTACTCATAATTATTGGTCAATCCTTAAAACATTGCCGTATGAGGATTGAGCATGGCTCAGTGGCGTGGGGGCGTAGGAGGCTACCTAGTCGACCATGGTTTGAGTCTCGAACCCGGCATTTCTTGTAGAGACGAGTGCAGTCGCGAGTATGCGTGTGTACGTGTATGTGGATGTGTGTGTAGATCGTCTATTGTTCTTTCTTCTATAATAAATGCTAGTGCTTCTAGCCATTTTTTTAAAAAAAAACATTGCCATATAAAATTAATAAGGATTTTTTTTTTGCAAAAACCCAGCCATAAGTCTGATAGTTTTTTAAAAAACCTACCCACATTTTAAATTTCATCGGTCACATATCCGCAAATTTTATGTGGCTGCAAATCTCCACCCAAGGTCAGTTGACTAGTTGACCGTTTAACGTGGTTCTTACGTGTTATTCTAGTGTGGGCCAATTTATAACAACACATCCTAATGAGCAACATTTCTAGCTCGACTCGACGACTCATGGGTAATATAGCTAGGGGTTCCGTGCTGGAATACCACGCAAGTGCCACGTTGGATACCCAGCTGGTGAACTGGCCTTGGGTGGGGGTTTGAATCACATAAAACTTGAGGGTATGTGACCGATGGAATTCAAGATATGAGTGGGATTTTGACGAACTCTTTGATTTGTGGGTAGGTTTTTGCAAAAATCCCAAATTTATAATTCACATGCACATCATAGCTCCTTTTAAAAGCGTAAAGATTGGTCTGTGAAATATTGCCGATGCTCTTCACTTTCTATTGAATGAAAAAGGGGATAATATTAATTACGTATAACTAAATTCAAAGAAATTAATAAAGACAAAATCATGAAGAAACTTTGTTATATACACCATTTTTTATGGTGCCATCTTGTTCCCTCTCTGGCTGGTTAGCACTACTATTAAGAAACATCATCAATTTGTACTGCCGTATATTAACATGCAATTTTATGGCGTACGTTTATTACTTCTATATAGCATAAAAAAAGCGAGGCGTTGGAGCTGATTAAATATATAGATTATATATTTCGACCCAACACCTTTCTCCCTCCTCGTTCGCCTGTTTCATCATTAGGGTGTCCATGCAATGCAACATGCTTGCCAAAGTTTGCGAAGGTAGAGAACCACTTTTATCTCTGGGTTGCTCCCAGTTATCGCCATCATCATGCTATGGCATTGCAAGTTCGTGCCAATGCGTATACATGTATGTACATGTTCTCGTGCTCTCGAATCCCAACCAGGTTACCAACATGAACTAGTGCCTACGCCCATGTGTGTCGTCTATTATTATTCGTGTGCCTTTTCACTGCGTCCGTGGCATGCAGCTGCAGCTGGGAAAGAAAGAAGAATTGACTGCACATATATACTGGAGTTGGTTGTGAAAAAATGATATGCACAAGAACATTTCAGTGACAATTTGTTATTTTAAATCATTTGCTAGGTTGCAGTACAGATTGCGGATTGCTTTGCTTTATGATGTTCATAGGTCGCATAAGAACATTTATACAAATGAGTTTTTTTTTTCTTTTAAAGAGGGAACAAGTGAGTCTAAGTTGTAAGAACATTTATACATCACCTTGTTAACCATTACCATGAAAAAAAAATTCATCTAGCCTACAATGTCAACAACTTTTACACCTGACAATGCACTGACGTGACTTTCCTTTTGGAAAGGGGTCTTTTGAAGGGGAAAAAAACATTTCTTGTTGCATCGAACCAACTACACTAGTAGGAACTTCCCGATTACGAATTCTGGATCCTTTTACCGCGGTCAATAGACAAAATCATTTGCATAAGATCAAATCACCTGAAATTCCTCTGCATCATGCTCAATTTTGAACCTCTCGATCGATCACCACTCCATCAGTGTCCATTGATCCCATGCTAGTAGAGAGAGAGCCATAGCTGTAGCTGCTGCTGCTGCTGTAACTTTTCTCTGTAGGTGAATAATTCAGGCTCTGTATCCCCGGTCAGTCTCCAGCCACGCACAACACAACACAGGCAGCTACATCACATAGCAGCAGCTCGCCTTTCTCGCTGGCCGATGCAATCATGCAGCTCCCTGAAATGACCGATCAATCCGGCGCGCAATTCTTCACCGCGAAAAAAACATCAGGCCTGCTCCCCCTCCACTCCACAACTAGCTGAGAGAAAACATTCTATAGCTACTGAGTCTACTCGTATCCTGCTCATTTCTCGGGCGCCGAAACCAATCAAGACCTCCGCTGCGCGGATGCAATGGAGTCAAGGAGATCGATAACGAAGGGAAAGAGAGGAGGAGAAGAAAAGTTGGTTGAAACATGCTATGCAATTAGGCCTATGCCGCTGCTGCGCTGCGAGCACATCACCAGGCCAGCCAGGGCAAGGCTGCCTGCAGCTGCTGCGTCTGCAATTCTGCATGCACGAGAGAAAGATGCGTGTCCAAGGTACTGCTAAGGAAGCTTTTGCTCAGGAATGCGGTAAAAAAGAAGGGAAAGCAGAGCAGGGGAGGTAACCACGCTCGTGATGATTATACTTGCTCGCCTGGTGCAGTAGAAAAAAGACGGTTCATCAGAATCGGTGCCGTTCCTACGCGCGGCACATCATTCTGCCTTTAGGATCTTTTACAATCTCACTCCATTCATGCTGTTGCAATTCTAATTTCTTTTCTCAGATGTGAAGTCAAGGAGTAATATATGGTCAAAGGACGCTATTTTTCCGGCTATACCATGTCACTATTTGTAGGTGAAGGAAAATGGCAGATGAATGGTAGAATACTGTAGCTCCGTGGAGTTGAACAAATGAGACCCCTGCAAGCGGCAAAAAAAAAAAAGCCCTTTTGAGCTTCATATCCAACGGGGTACTATAAAATAAGATTGATTTTGACCAAAATTTGTCTCTGTCCCTGCAATTTTGTCCATTGCCTAAAAAATAGTGATCTTAGCTTGGTTTTTTAAAATCTTTGAAAACTTCTAGACTAATTTTCACGATATTTACAACATTTAATATATTTTCACGGGATACACACTCAACTTACGCCCCTCCACAGTGTCGCCATGCCATAGCCATCGCTCGTCCCGGAAACACCTGATTGCTCCCCAACCAAGCCACACCAGCTAGGTCCCACAACCACACACCCTCTATCTCCTCCTCCTCCTCATCTTCTTCGAGCTAGCTAGGGTGTTGTTTTCACCCCGCTCCTCGAACAATGGTCGAGGACGTAACACTACCCGGCACTCCACCACCCTGAACAGGTTGAGCACCCGTAGCTACTCATGGATTACCCCTAAACGGTGTTGCCTGTCTTGAATACAAAACCTTTTTTTATACTCAACTCCAGCAGTTCCTTTACATACTTCTTATACTCTTAACAAACTTTTCTAGGACCATTCGATACTCCAATAATTACCTTACTTTTAGTACCGACGAGTCTTATCAAGTGAAGTAAACACGGAGAACACATCAACTACTAATTAATTATCAGTAAAAAGGGAATCAAGTCTAGCTTATAATTTGTCAGGAGGAGAGAGGTACTATTGGGCCTGGCCTACAAGGTTGTCCTTTCGGCCCGTTTGAACTTAGCAGGGGGGCCACGAATCCGATGGTTGAGATCTGAGACGGCAAGATGGGTCCGCCCTGTGCTTCCTTCCTTGGACACGTAGACAGGCCATCCTGGGCTCTCCCCTGTTGCGTAATCGTCAATGATGACTACGAGGCAGCAGGGTACGTGGCCCAGCGAACATCATTGCGTCTCTGTCGCGCTTCTTCTCTCTTCCTACTTGTCCTAATTCCTCCTTCAACAATTAAGGCCCCTTTTGAAACACGAGAAATTTCCTTAAATTCTGCGGAGAATTGATCTTTTTTATATGAAAATCCTACAGAATTCTGGTGAAGTTCCTGGCAGTTTTCTCTAGCAGGCGCTCTTCGCTATCTGTCCAGGTAGATTATTAATACGTACTCCTCTTTCTGAAACGTGGACTTGTGATATAAGCCAAGACTGTTGGTCGAAAACCTAGTAGTAAGGGGAATCACCTCGTGAAAGAGCGGTGGATAAGTCTTTCTAGGTACTATGTGCTAAGGGGGCACACTCGCGTGTGCGCGTGTGGTGTGCATTCATAGTGGTCTGTGTGTGTATTCCTTGTGACAAAAAAACTAGCAGTAACATAAAATAGGATAGAAAAGTTTGTCCTATTACAATCGATTCTTACCTGAGAACCGATTGTGATTATTTTTAACACGCTCTCCTAAGTCATCTATCACAATCGATTTTTCAAAAAAAAACTTAAGAACCGATCTAGATGAAACGATAGTGATGTATCATTCTATAGTAGTATCCCCTACATACTAATTTGGTTCACTGACCCTCTATAAATAAGGCCCCATTCAGGACAGCTTATGTTTAAAAGAAAATTGGATTATTTGCCGAACGGGAGGATTCTAGACAGCTTGTCCCACAATTAGAAGCTGTTCTCTACATTGAATCAGAATCCGGGTGCCAGCTGATTCTCGCCGACCCGGTCTTCCACCTCCACTCGCAGTCGGCCCGATCCGATTCTTCCACAATCAGAAATAGTTTCTCTCGTAATTTAGAATCTGTACAGTCAAAAGCTATCCGAAGAAGACCTAAATTTCTCAATCACCCACGTGGACGCAATCAACAGTCTACCTATCAAAATCTCCATTTTGGCAAAAATGTCGCCCAAGGCACACAGGCGAGGATGCCCTTGTGAAAGTTAACTAGCCAAGGGCGGAGCTTCGTGAAGGCCAATTGGCCAGTAGCTTATACTGAGAAGTAGGTGGTTTACGAGGATGACGAGACGACGGGGGTGGGCTGCTGTCCCTAAGGTGGGTTAAGATGAGGTTTAACCAAACCGATTTAGGGTTAAAAATCAAAATTCTAACTGTATCAGTTTATCACGAAAAACTCATTAAAAATCGAAGGGTTTCAAAATCAAACGTTTTGGGAAAAAAATAAAAAATATCGAAAATCTTTTTTTTTTCTCGCGCCCGGTTTTCTGAGCGATTTTGATCGTTTTGCATCGAAAATCGCTCGATTTTCACCGATTTTCGATCGGTTTACGTGACATAAATTTTTTTGAATTTTTTTAATTTGACTGTTTACCGATTGGTTTAGATTTTCGAACTGGCTCGATATGGTCGGTTTTCATGATTTTCGAGTCGGTTTCACGATAAAGTGAACCCTGTTTAAGATAACGTAAGAAGAGACGTAATATAGTGAGAGGGAGCTTACGGATGAGAAGTCCATTCAGAAGGTTAATGAACCAAACTAAGGTGCAGCAGGAGATATGACAATGCAAAGTGACTTACAGAGGTCTCAGGTTTTCCCAAAAGCAAAATACATGCGGAAGAGCCACATGCTCTTTTTTTTATGACAGGGAAAAAAGAGAGCAAAATGTCCCTAATACGGCAGGCACAGTAGTACTGGTGCCCAAGTGGACTGTGTGTCGATAGACATCTAAAAGACTAAAATAGTTCTCTCCACTAATTAGCTGGCCTTGGTGTGTAAACTCATGTTAACCAGTCACAACTACATTGGGCATGACAAGCACGTTAAGCTAGTTTTTCAGCGCGCCCACGTCTCCATCTGTCGGGTGGCTTGCCTGCTTAATGCAACTTTTGATCGCTCAATAGCTAGATTCATATGCAAGTATGATTGGGCTTCTATTCTAGTATTGTTTGGCCCTTAATTTGACTAGTCTTGCATACTACAGGTATGTTGCAGTTTGCGGCTTACGATCGACATGCATATAGTTGTCGGTACGACTAACTGAAAGAATATATTCCGATCCGTCAGAGAGCACTTGCGAAGATAGCTCGATCTGCAGGGCATCACAGATCGACAGCACACTATATGTCCTGACAACAAATTAGGGATTTATTATGACTTCGAATCAAAGTTTCGACCAGCGATAGTAGCTTAATTTACATATATTGCAGTTAAGCTGTAGCCCAACCTAAAGAACTCAGCCACCGATCACGTACAAGGAAGATTTGCTAGCTAGCGAGCACTAAAAAAGAGCGTCAGAATGGCATGAAACAGAGTCAAGAACAAACAAGCGTAGCCATCAAATCGCACAAGGTCGATCGGTCCAGCTCTAATCTGCCGACGTACGCGGAGATATGTAGATAGAGTGGGCAAACGCAAGGACAAATATGCAGATGCCTGAACGTTCGAGAGTCAGGCGAAGCAAAACACTTCTGGAGCACATAGAGCGTATGTAACTATTAGCATCTGAATTTGGCAAACATGATTAATTTATCCGTCTAAAGATAAAATGGATATTTCTAGTCGATATCGGTTAAAAAAGAAGAAGAGTTAAGATAAAAATAGGATTATAACCGATGTTGATTCAAAGATGGAATTTTATCTATTATATATTGATCCTACTCACATTGGACCCGGTGCTCAGGTAGTTTGGCCAATAGTAGGGCAAGAAATTGCTTTACCAACATATGTAGTAAAAAAATAAATGGAATTTAACCAGTTGCTAAGAAAAAAGAGAAATAGACTAGAAATTCTCACAAAAAAGCAAAACATCTAGACCTTAATTTGATAGGCTTTATTTACAACTGTCATCAGATCTTTGAGACATAGACTAGAAATTCTCACAAAAAAGTAAAATATCTGGCATTTAATCTGATAGACCCTAATTAAAAATGCATCATATTGACCATTAGATGCTATTGAGTAGAGATATATATATTACTTTGTAGTATAAAATCAAAATAAAAGACAAAACTTACTTGGTAGGGGCGGATCGATACATCTGGATCTCATGCGTGATTAAGTCCAATTATAATTTTGATTAGTAAATCATAACAAAAAAATCAGCACATGAACTCTGACATTACATTGGATGCACCTTGGCCTTATATAGATATACACACCGATGTGACTCAATGCATGCAATTAAAGAAAACACAAATGACCTCATCTTGGTTCAGCCATAACACAAAATTCACGCAGCCCCAAAACTAATTTGTATTTGATTTGACTTTTCTAAGAACTCCCTAAAACTAGATCGGTTTTGTCGAGAAACAAATAAATCAAGATATTTACTGAACATAGACTTATCCCCTGGACGTCATGGTGTTTGCTGGTGCTCCCCATCCAAGAGTTCAAAAGGAAAGAAAAGGACAGGGAAATAATAACAACATTGCACGAGCTTGATCTCCTTTCGAATCATTTTCCTTGCGCAGCTAGAACAAAAACAAAAATCGCTGCTTCTTTCTTGACGTGGAAAAGTGTGCCTCCTGATCTCCCAATCTAACTCACACAAAATCAGGATTCCTCATATTTGTTCTTTTTTTATCTCTTAGTTTATCTACGATAGATTCAACACCAAGTGTGGCACCGATCTGATCAAAGGAAACAATTGATGCGGTAATAGTGTTCTGGGCTTCATCAAAAGGCATTACTCTCATCCTATACTGGGTCACGTGGTCAAGATCGGTCCTACGACGCTTCAATAGCATATCATGTAGAGTTGTTAAGAAAAAAAATATATGTCAGTTCTACTTCAAGAATTTTTTTGGTCGACTCTAATTTTAGAGCCGCCTCCTTGCTGAGCTTGTGGGACTTTGTGTCTTCATTGAATTTGGCCTTCTTTGCTTTGGTGATGGCTATCATCCGATCTAGAATCTTCTGGTCTTCTCGCTGCACATCCCAACAAGCAAGCCTAGCCTTGGTTGCATCGACTGCCTCTCTTTTTTTATCAAGATGGCATACATTTAACAATGCAGCCATCGCTTCTTCAAGCAAGTCAGCTTATACTGCATCCAGTCATCCCAAAGCGGCTGGGCATTTTCAAGCAGCTTGGCCGACGACGTGAACAGAAGTTCAAAAAACTTGCCCAGTCTCTCCTTCGCGCCTGGGGCCGATGCCACTGTGGTCGATGCATCCTTGGACACACTGGATTTCTTCAGCGTAAGTATCCATTGTCACTTCCTCGTCGTCCTCTAGGTCCGACAGGGTGAAACCCAGCCTATCCATGAGGGAGTCTGTCAGCTTCAAGATTGATTCCACAACGGAAGTAGTCGGTGCAGGGGGAGTTTAGATTCTACGGTCGGTAGATCGACCAGAATATTGGCCACTTGGATGGTAGGAGAGAGTGCAGGCTGCAAAAACAAGTTTGTTAGAAATTGTAAATGAGAAAGTGTTGTGAATCGACTACCGCACATATTTACCTTATCGGAGGCCGATCCGCATGGTGAATGATCGGCAGCTCCCTCTTTGGCAGGGGGACCTTTGGAGGTGACGGCCTTTTTGGTGGTTCGACCGCGCTTCTTTTCTGTTAAGAAATAAGCTATGAGTGTCGGTTTATACACGAAATTATGGAGAAATTAAAGTTATAAGACGATGGGTGTATGCTTACTTGGTTATTGCTTTTCATAGTCCGAGATGGAAGGGGCTTGGACACCAAGAGTGCCCGATGAGTAGCCCGCCAAAGCTATCACGGCAGGGCGTGGCCGCTTGCTGATTGGCTGACACCCGATGAGTCAACTGGCTTATTTCCCGCTGCTTTGATCTGCAAAATTGAGAAAAATCGATCAGTAAAAGTTCAGAAATATTTAAGAGGATTATTGATGGGTAAAGTCTAAATTTAACAGATACCTCGCCAGTAATATTAACTATACTTGTGTTAGTATAGCCTGATAAGCTAGCGTTGCTGCTAGAGTTCGAGCCACTACTAGTAGAGTTAGTGGATGTCGACTCAACGGGTGCAGATCCGGGAAGAATTCGGCAACAATCGTCGATACATGCGCTCTGCAGGGAATAATACTATGCAAATAGCCGACCACTAGTTGGTGATGTTGCCTGCCCTCCGGGTGTGCAAGACAACGTGTGGTAGGTTTTGGAGTTGAAGATCGTCAGCTATATGCATGGTGATGTTGGCACTAGACAAACGGCGAAGCCTATCTATCGACGATCGGGACCGTCGACCGCAGAAAAAGGGGATGCAAGAAGATCGTTCGGGAGCGGGGCTCGGAGTCGTGCTCGTTCAGAGGCGTCTAGCGTCGTCGGGAGATCGTCGAGGAAGAGACACCAGACACGAGGTTTATACTGGTTCGAGCCCCCGGGGTTGGGTAATAGCTCTACTCCAGTCTTGCTCTGAGGCGAAGGGTATGTATATGGTTTTGTGGGAGAATACAAAAACAGGGCCCAAGCAAGGGGCGCTCTGTTGTTTTTTCTTGGTGGGTGTTGCGCGTTCTGCATGTGTCTTCTGGTCGTCTCGTGTTGTGTCGCGTCCCCCTTTTTTGGTCGGGGCGACCCGTTGCTTTTGTAGCCCTTCAGGAGCTTTGTTGCTTGGTCCCGAGACTGACGTCAGGAGCTCATGTCGATTTGACGGGTGCTGACGAGGGGCGTCAATAGCCGTTGGGAGCATGACGGGAGCTGTTGAGAGCTTGACGGGAGCTGTTGAACCCTAGTTCCCACGCAGGGGCAGGTAGAACGCTGATTCCCACACAGGGGAGAGTTTTTTACATGAGATAAATAAAACGTTACAGATGCTTTTTTCCCTGAAGGTCATGGGAGTGTTGAGGTTGAGGCGTCGAGGTCGAGGTGGACGGTGCCTGCCCTTGCGTCTGTGCCCGAGCTCGCTGGTCCCGAGCCCAAACATCGGGAGAGCACCTCTCAGGTTGGAGATGAGCCCCTGGGCCCGCGGAAAAGCCGCACGAGGCCCCCGGGGGATGTTTACATGTGGCGAGGGTACTGATCGCCGACAGCAAGCCCTCGAGGCTCAAGGGACGACCCTAAAGTTCGGGGCGCTCTTGAGTCTGATTGTTCTTTAAGAAGGGATCGGCCCTTTGGTCGAGCTCGGCAGCCCCCGAGGCCGACCTTGCGCACCGGAACCCTCCAAGGGCCTTTGTCGTGGTCGCTCAAACATGCCCTTTCGCCTTTGCGGCATTGAATTGGAAATCGTGTTTGGGGGACGTCTAGTCTTCGTCGCCTCGATTCCCCACGGGGGATTCGAGGAGGCGGTCCGCAACGCCTCGTGTTTTGATAGGGAGGGCGGCGAACATGGGATGCGACGCCTCGGGTCTCCGGGGGGGGGAGGTTCGAGGAGGCGCGACCGTGGCGCTTCACGTTCCCTGCCCGAAAGTCCTGGTGCTTCTTTTGAGGAGTAACTGATGCTAGCTGTCAGAGATCGGGCCTCTTTAAAAGCTCGAAGCCGCATACCTCTGAAGTTCTTCACCCTTGTGCTGCGCCTTAGCCTCTCTGCTTGTTGTCCTTTCGCCCTCCTGACCCGCCTTGATCTCTCTGAGTGCCATGGCCAAGTTTGGGAAAAGCACCTTGACCACGGAGAGGATGAAAGAGCTCGAGGCACTGAGGCTCTTGGACCCAACGACCTGGCGGCTTCCGGCGGCCGGGGAGGTCGAGCCGCGTCCCCGGGAGGACGAGGTCGTGTGTACGGAGCAGTACACGCTCTTCGGGCTGCGGACCCCGGAGAGCGACTTCATGGCAGCCGTTCTCGCGCAATGTGAGATCGAGCTTGTTAACCTGGTTCCTAATTCTATCCTTCTTCTTTCCATCTTCTCCCATCTCTGCGAGGGATTCTTAGGGATCCTTCCCACTCCCTCTCTTTTCTTTCGTTTTTATTCCCTGTTTCGCACCTCGAAGGACCCTGTCGTTGGGTGCCTTTACTTCCGGTTGCGGATTGGGCTCCCTTTCACCTTTCTTCAAGTCCCGACCCAGGACTCCCTCGGGCCGTGGACGGAAAGGTGATTCTATTTGAAGAAGGGTGAGGGGAGCGAGCTCGCGTACAAGGCATTGCTGTGGACAGCAAGCGTGAGACTCCGGAGCTCGAGGACTCGGCGACCGACCAAGAGGCCGTCGCCACCATCCACGTCTGCGCGACGCGCGGCCTCACTGGTCAGGTCGTGGCCGTGGACTACCTGCGAGCTCGGGTGTCCCCTCTGCGGAAGAGGGTGCACCCGTTCTTCGAGATCCGAGGGAGGGACGACCCTACCCGGGAAAGCGCCAAAGGTAAAATTTCTTCAACATCGCTTTTTCCCGAGCTCGGGCGAATTCCTTCTTTTGATCGCCTTCCATCCTTGTTTCGTTTTTCTGCAGCCCCGACAGAGTCGTGGGTGGCGGCGCGCATGCAAGAGATGTTTGGGAAGGCAGCCCACATCTACAGCCTTGACGACCCCGTCCCCAAGAACATCTTGAGGCGGAGCAGCGAGGTAACCCTTTCTCCACCCTCTTTTGTCGAGTTCGACTTGGGCTCAGGCCTGTTCTGACCACGCCGAGCCACGCAGGAGAGCCAGGAGCTGCGGGAGATGGCAAGGGGCTTGCTGCCGCTGCCCAGGCTGGGCAAGGGCAAGAAGGCTACCAAGAGGCCTGCCCCGGACGCCCTCGGCCAGGTCGCCAAGAGGCCCCACGTCGAGTGGGGCGACCGCGCGATGGTAAGTCGCTTTTCGCCGAGCCCGGGGACATCCGGGTTCGATCTCAGACTCTTGTCATCCCCGATTGCTTTCTCTTTTTTGACATTCTTTTCTTCTTCTCGCAGCAAGAACGGGCGGTGGTGGTCGTCGAGTCGTCGAGCTCGCGCCTGGTGTTGCGGACGCTGGGCGCCCAGGGAGAAGACGCCTCCCCAACCGCCGCGGGAGCGGGGCATCGGGCCATGCCCCCGCCACCCAGGAGACGGAGACTCACCACCCAGGTTTGCGCCCATCTCTTGCCCGGGGTCATAAGTGTAGGTTTCCCCTCTTACAAGTCTTAGAGACCCTTTGTGTTACAGACTCTGATTGTTGTCCAGGGCGAGTCCGAAGATGAGGAGGAGGACGTCGGGGACTACCTCTTGGCCCCCCGAGCAAGGCCGCAGCGCGCCCAGCATACTGCGGCGCCCTCGGAAGGCGGTGCGACTGGGGGCCCCGACCAGGGGCTCCCTGTCTTGGACGCCGGCATGGGCGGGGCTGCAGCGGAGGCCGACGTCACCAGGGCCATGGCGAAAATCGACGCCGCTGGCCCCAGCGCAACCGAGGTCGAGGCAGCACTTGCGGTTGCCGCCGACCTTGGCGGAGCATCAGGTATGCCGACCCCCTTCGTTGATTGTCGTTTTTGCCTTGTACTTCAGCTTTCTTTGTGACTTCATCTTCCTTGGCAGGCTCGGTTCCGCCCGCGTCGCCCCGCGCTTCGCATGAGTCTGCTCGGGCTGGTGCCTCCCACAGGGTCGCCGACCCGGCGCCGGGGGGTGTGCCAAGGGACGCATGTCGTTGCTGAGCGACAGCCGCGTGAGACTTGAAAACCATCTTCAGGAGGTTAGTTGAGTTCGAGCCAACCTTTTTACTTCTTCATTTTGCTTTGCACTTGTGGGGTCTCTGTGACACTCCCCGTGCCTCTTCGGGGCTTGGACTCGGTCGCCAATGGGCTTGGAACTCTGCGCGTCCATGCCAACCAAATCCGAACGCTGTGCTCCTTGGTCGAGGAATGGGAGCGGTATGTTCTCGGCCTCGAGGAGGGTGCAGCGCGGACGGAGGAGGAGATCCAGCAGCTGAAGGCAGAGCACGGCTTCGAGCTCTTGAAGGCCGTCGAGGCCGAGCAGAAGCTATCGGCTGAGGCCCTTGCGAGCGCCCGTGTGAAGGCCGAGAAGGCCAATGAGGAGATCCGCGTGGCAGCTGCGGAGGTCGTCGAGTCTGCCCGTGCGAAGGCGGAGACGCTCCATAAACGGGTCGCAGAGCTCTCCGCCGCCCCCACGAAGGCCTCCACCGAGCTCGAGGCGAAGATGGCTGAGCTCGAGGAGAAGCTAGGGCGAGCGACTCTGGCGGGGAAGAGCGCCTTAGTCCAGCTCCAGGAGGAGCGGAGCCCATCGCCAACGCCGAGGCCGAGACGCTGGCTTTGAGGGCCAAGGTCGTCGCGCTCGAGCAGGAGAAGCTTGCGCGGGAGATGGCCGACGTGTAGATATGTTAGCAGATAGGGTAAAGTGGCGAGGGGACTCGACCTCCTTGTAAATGCCAGTTATGTAAATTTTGATTTAGAAGGAATAAACTCCATTTATGTTCAAAATTGAATGCGTCTTGCTCGAGATCAAATGTCTTTTCAAGACTTCGTCAGAGATCTTTACTCGAGGTTGAACAGCGTCTTACCAAGACCTAGTCAGAAATCCAAGACTTAGCCAGAAACCCTGCTCGAGATCAGGTGGCGTCTTATTGAGACTTAGCCAGGACTCCAAGATTTAGCCAGAAATCTAAGACTTGGCCAAAAATCTAGCTCGAGATCAGGTGGCGTTTTATTGAGACTTAGCCAGGACTCCAAGACTTAGCCAGAAATCCAAGACTTGGCCAGAAATCCAGCTCGAGATCAGGTGGCGTCTTATTGAGACTTAGCCAGGAATCCTGCTCGAGATTTTGGCCTTTGCCTCGCCACCCTGCCTTAGTCGGCGGCCTGGGGCGTGGAGTTGTCCATTGGGACCCGAAGTCTAACCAACATTCTCGACCGCGTCCTCGCCGCCGATCCCGAGGCGTTGGAGCCAGTTGCCGGGGCCTGAGGGTTAGCCAATATTTTGACTTGAAAAAGGAGAGCCTGCGACGGAGTCAGGTCATCGGGCATGTCTTCGATTGAGGACAAACTTGAACCGTGGCGCCAGGTCGGGATGGCCGAGACTGGAATCATTCGAGCTCGGGGGCACCCTCGGCGGGCGGCCTCCCATTCAATCACTCGATGGGGGAATAGTCGGCTTATGACGATAAGAATCAGCTTACTGCGGTCAGAGCATCCTCGAAGGATATTTTTTTAGAAATTCACGACCTCCGAGCCTGGAAAAGCTTCAGGCTCGGTGCTAGGTCAAGATGGCCGAACCCGGGAATGCTCGGGCTTGGGCCAAGTTTTGGGGCGTCAGGTCGAGACAGCCGAACTCCGGAATGCGTCGAATTCGGGGCTCCCCCGAGGGCGGCCTCTGATTCGAACCTAATGCGGGGGAATAGACGGCTTTCTCCGATAAGGATCGACTTACTGCGACCGAAGCATCCCCGAAGGTGAATCTAGAGCCCATGTCCGCCGAGCCCAGGAATCGTCATCAGGCTCGGGGTGCCCTCTGAGAATGGTCTCTGGTTGGCTTGTCTGCGGGGGAATGGTCGGCTTACCCCGATAAAAATCGATTTACGGCGATCGGGACATCCCCGAGGCGAACCTAGAGACCGCGACCTGAGGCCAAGGCACGCAGGGTGCAGGGGAAATTCATAGATATAGATAATAAGAGAAAAAAACACCTCTGGGTACCTCGAGGTCGGGGGGCTCCCGGCGTGACCTCTGGTCCAAGCCCAGAGGTGGTCCTTATGATTACGCCTCGTGCCCGCGTCGCTCGAGGTGCGAGGAGACAAAAATGCGGGCAATAGTAAAGAACAACTTCAAATTGCGGGAAAAACACAAGGCCGGGTCCCAACACAGGGGAGCAGCCGGCTTATCGCGACGTGAGTCGTCTTACCGTGGGCTTGATTCCCTAAAGGCGGACATTGAGAACGCGACCTGACGTCGCGGTCCCTGAGAAGCAAAAGAGATGTTAGTACCGGTAAGGGTAGAATCTCCTGTTCTGGGCAGGTACTTATGCCGGGCTTAATCCTTGTGATGCGCGAGCGTAGATCACACTCGAGGTGGCGGCCCAAGGGCGGTTCCCACGCGCGAGGGAGCAGACAAAGCATCGTAAGGATGAATGACGGAGCAAACATATTTTCAGCAAACTTGTGCTAGGAAGGCTCCCCAGCTCGGAACACTTACCGAGGGCGGTTCCGGGTACGAGCCCTGCAACAGGGGGATAGTCGGCTTACCGCGACGAGTCGGCTTACTGCGGCTGTGGCCCCTGGGGGCGTGCCTCGGAACTGCGATTTTGCTCGGGCAAAGGGGGAACCAGACCGAGGCCTGAGTGTCTCGAGGCCGAGGGTTTCGCGGATGTGACCGCTAGAGCGAGCCTTGCCACGGAGGGGAGTCGTGATGTGATGAGAATCGGCTTACTGCTGGCTCGACTCTCCGGAGGCGAACCCTAGGATCACAGCCGGTTTTGGAACGGAGGACTATCACTGTCGGATCCCAAACCGGCAGTGTTGCCCCTTCCAAAACACAAAAAAAGGAAACGAGCCGGCTCAAAATCGAGCCAGCTCAGCTGCCGCCACTCCGGCGTGGTCCGCCGCCGCCGCCACCGCCCAGAGCATGGCCTTCCCCGTTCGACGTGTACTGGGCCATGCTGCCGCCCGTCCGCCACGTCTTCCTCTTCGCCCCGCCGTCGCCTTCTGTCCCTTTCTAGGACATCATGCGCGCTCTCAGGTCCTCCCTCACAGTGGTGCTCATGGCCTTCCACCCCTTCGTCGGCGAGCTGACCTCCGAGCTAGAGTCTCGCACCGTCGCCATTGTCTGCAGCGAGGACGCCAACATTGTGTTCGTCGGGGCTACCGCTCGGAGCAGGCCGCCGCGCCTCCTCCAGCCCAGCGCGCCTGCGCCGGCGAAACACGAGTTCGACAGTTCGAGGGCGGCCACAAGCTCAGTGGGGGAGGCGGATCCGGCATCTCCGCCGAGGTGGTCAAGCCGCGCCAAGGCGATGGAGGAGGAAGGGCGGCGGCTGTTGGACGCAAGAAAGTCCAGAGAGTGAGAGATATAAGTAGTGGACGTGATCGAGAGAGTGAGAGAGATGAGTAGCTGAGGGACGAGCCAGATCGGATAAGGTTGAGAGATAGAGAGATGAGCGGCTGAGGGACCGCGCGTACATGTGAGCCGGCCGAGCGGACGTGAGCCAAAGGCCGATTGAACCAAAATTTCGGGTCCGCTCCGACCATCACTGCCGGCTCGAATTATAAACCGACAGTGATAGTATCACTGCTGGTTTTTAGTACAAATGGGCAGTGATAAGTTATTATCACTACCGGTTGTTTTCTAGAACCGGCAATGATACTGATTTTTTTACGAACCGACAGTGGTAATTATATCACTGTCGGTTTTTGATGATCCGGCAACGATGGGTCGGCATATAAGACCTATTCTATAGTAGTTGATTGATCGAGCTAGCAGCTAGCTAGTTGGCATGCGTTTCCGATCGCTTCTCCTTCCCTGATCTCTGGCAAGTCGTAGTCAGCCAAACCGGGCGCCACTGCACACCGAGTGGACTCCATCGACCGACGAGAGATTAGAACTATCTATCAAGCTGCATTCACGTATAGATCAGATTCGATCGGCAGGCACTTCACTAGAATAGGCAATACCGCAAAGCGCGTGCAAGAACACTTGAACAGTGGCGCAGATAGAAAACAACGCACACACTGACACACATGCATCGATCGATCCAATTTGCATGCGTCCGTTGCACCAATCGGCAACTAGCAGCTAGTACGTACTACCCGCAGTCGCCTTCCTCAAGTTGTACCGGCCGGTTGTCGGACGAACGTACGCACGCACACCGATCACTTCACGCATGCATATGCGATCGATCGACATATATGCCATGCATCGCGGAGCCTAGGAGAGGCCGGGCGAGCTAGCAAGCACGGCATGTGAGAGTGAGACCGATCGATCACTGTGAGCCGCACATTATGAGGAGGGGAATAAGACGGTGGCAGGTCGTGTACAAACGCAAGGGACCGCGAGCTCGCCGTGGCCGAGGACCCTCCCTTGCCCGGCGACAAGCGGATGCGACCAACGCGCTGGCGCCCCGCGCATACTTGTCCTCCTGCGGAAAGCAGCCAAGCGTTGTAGCCCACATGTAGCGCTCACTGGCGTGCATGCATGGCCCTCGCCTATACTAAGCCGGCCGGAGCCGGAGCATGTACATATGTATGCTGTTCTACCACCACGTACCAATCCAATTGATTGATTCCTTGCCCTTCGATCACTGTTGGGTGCATGACATGCGTGTAGGGAGGAGTTGAACGAAGGAATTAGTGGGAGAGATCGACTGTGACAGTGCTTGGCGTTCGTACTGTTCTTTTCGTGGACAGGAACGGGTGCGTACTTGGTTAGGTATGATTTGCTACTGCGTGATGATGGCCTTGCCCTTGCATGGGCTCCTCACGCATCTACATGATTGCGTTGCTCCTATATTTCGACTGATCGAAACCTGTAGAGCCAGAGAAATCATGTATATGTTAAAACGATGTGTATGTGCTTAATTGATATGTATGCAATGCATGATAACTAGGCGCTAGCTCGATCTCCATGCATATATCAGCCTCATACCACAGCGCCATGGTTCCATTTTTGGGAAATAGATAAGGATCATGCATGTAAGGAGCGACTAAGCGTTTCATAATAGGTATCACTACTACAGAATGGTACAACACTATCGCTTTATCTGAATCGATTCCTAACCTTTCAGAAAAAATTCGATTATGATAGATGATTCGACGATGGTGTTAATAAATGGTGGGGAATCAACACAATCGGTTCTAATATTAGAACCGATTATGATGTGTCTAATGCTACATCACAATCAGTTCTACCCTGAGAATCAATTTTGATGTGCATCACAATCGGTTCCCACCTAAGAACCGATTGTGATGTATGTGCACATTCACATCACAATCGGTTCTTATGTGGGAACCGACTGTGATGTGCCTTGCTAGGTTATATATACCCTCGGGCTGAACTCTCATCTGTTGTTGTTCTAGAGGCAAAAAAAAAACAACCACCACCCCAAAAAACACAACATACTCGTGTTGAAAGCAATACTTAGGGGATAAATTATGAAATCCTCGAGGATGAGTGTTAAGAGGGTAAAATTGAAGCCATATCTTGAAGAGATTTCCACTCAATTTTCCCTTATTTGTGGTTTTCTTCAAAATGTGAGCATTCCTTCAACAACTTTCTTTTCGTAACATTACTCAGTTTTAAAATATGCCTGGTTATTGTTACAAGTTTAATCAATTGCACTAGCTAGCGTTCCTAATCAATAATGCCTTTTATAACCTATGGTAAATATTGAATTGTTTCTAATTGTTTTTTTGTCGAAAACATGCTCAAATGATGGAGTTGCATATTTTAAGAAGTTTTATTAAAATAACATTATGAAACAGAACACATTTGGTATATCTAGCTAAACGACTCATCCCTAAGTTTCATCGGAGGTTTTCATCTCTTTCTGAAGGAATAAAAAAATTGACATCACAATCAGTTTCCAGTTGGAACCGATTGTGATTTCCTTTTTTATGTCGGTTTGAAAATGGAACCGATTGTAATGCTTATTACATCTGTGTCGGTTCCTAATAAAAACCGATTGCAATGCTTATTACATCTGTGTCGGTTCCAAGTAAAAACCGATTGCAATGCTTATTAATCTGTGTCGGTTTCTAGTAAAAACAGATTTCAATGATTATTAACCATTTTTGTCGGTTCTTTTGAAAACCGATTGTGATGAATAAGTATCGGTCCATATATACTTCCTCAGCTCACTCCCCGAGCTCTCCTCCTCAGTCCTCACTCCCCGAGTGTTTCCTCCCCGAGCTCAGAGCTAAGCAACATCAACCGCGAGCTACTCAAACCTTGGGCGTCCGTCACCCTTCACCGCCACTCCAACGTCCTCATCGATGTGTTGCCGCCGGAGGCAGACTCCAGCATCTCGCTTCTCGGGTCATCGGAGAAGCCCAACGTCTCTGATCCGTATGAACACTTATTTGATTTGTTGTCTTATGGATCTGTATATAGATGTGTTCTAGGATGCTTTGTTGGTCCCAATCCTAGATGTGTTTATTAGTTGATCCGTCAGCATGGAACCCTAGATTTGTCGGTGGTGTTGATTATGGTAGGATTCTCACCAGTCGAGTAAAATTTGGAGAAAATAATGGGGTCTTAGTCTCTTAGGATAATTGTTGAGTAAACAGTGGAAATTTGGGCTGCAAGATTGGTTAAAAGTTGGATGCACCTTTGGACTTTGTATAATTTGGATTGACTTAATGTAGAGTATTGAGCTTAGCGGTAAGGCACAATTTTGAGTTTTTATTTTGAATTGGTAGTTTCGGTAAAGGTTTTAGATGCTTTGTGAATGTGAGGGAGTTGCTGTATTAGAAATGCTTCAGATTTTTTGGCAATTCTGTGCATAAACAATGATATATCCCCTCTAAACTTTTGCAATTTGGTGTTGGTATGTAAAAATACCATGTTTCTATGTATTTCTTGAAAGGTAGTTTTGCATTTGTTAGACTTACTTTCACAAACCGGATTCTTGCTACAGAGACCAGATAAGATGCTGGGATCAATTTTGAAACTTTCTTGTTGATAGGCAAACAATTGAATTTAAGATTATCTGACAGTTTGAGTACTCTCACTAGTACAATTCTTTTTTAGATCATAAAATTCTGTCACCAACATAGTAAAGTTAAAAATGTTTTTTTGTTTATATACATTGTAGATTTATCTGATGCTAAAACATACTGACCTCATTTACGAAGTATGATCTCATTATCAAAAGATCTACTCATGTCTGCCCTGGTTCAAATCTATAATCTTGACCTCAACAAGGTTAGGCAAACACTAACATTTCAGATTTCACAAAGAGCCAAAAGAGCAATTTCAAACAGCCTCCATAAAACAGAATGTGTAGTTGGCTTCCTAGAACCTATTGCTAATTCAAGTTAGTCACCGTTGGACTGTCCAGGATGACCCCTATTATCACAATCAGTTCTATTAAGAATGGTACAGAAGCTTCTACAACCTATTAAATCTTTTTTTATATCACTGAATAAACAAATGCTGCCAAAATAAACTCTACCCTTCCTCTTTCATTTACAAGACATCAAGCAAGGCACTACAAAGAGCATATATAAACAAAGTTGCTACTCATGAACCCACAAACTTATTTTGCTACTCATGAACCAAAAGCAATCATGTTGGCTGCCAATTAGCAAGTCTGTTTTAATATCTAGCTATCTGCAATGCATCACTACAGTTATGATTATTGGTTGCCAAAAATGGAGCATTTGTTAACCATGTTGAGATGATTTGTTCCTTTGTGAGTATTCTCTGGATTGTTCTCACATTAAGACAGTAAGTGTTGTTTCACTATTATTCATCTTGCTACATCATCTTATTGTTTTTGTTCTACGAGTACATGTTTTCGGTCATCTGTATGTTACATTACAGACATTATTGTTTTTGTTCTACGGTTACTACATTACATGCCATTATTGTTGTTGTAATATGATCAATGTTAGAGTTTAGGTTGCGTAACCTATGTCTTTCGTTCGAGTGTGCTTGTTTATAAATATGCTGAAATGGCATATTTGTAAGCAATCAGTCTTGAATTGTCCATATTTTTTTGGACAGTTTAAGGATATGTGGTTCGGATAAGTTCCTGAGCTGTACAACTCCAAAGAAAGTTTTGGCAGTATCTCCCTGGTGTTTTCTGAATACACACCATCTTAACCTATTGTCGAGACGTGTATTTGGAGAACAGCGAGGAGATGCTGCCGAAACTTTCTCTGGAGTTGTACAATAGCTTAGGAACTTGCCCGAATCACATATTCTCGAATGGGATTAGGACCTAACCTATTTAGAGATTAGGAGTTACCGTTGGTACGTACTTAGTTGGTCAACAGATAGACTTTTCTTTAAGATTATCCATTAATCTGTTAATATGTTAATTTACTACAATATACTAGAACAATTATATGCTATAAATTATCTATTAATCTGTTACTTTACATGATTTATTGTTAAGTCCACATAATAGCTATGAATTATTTTCTCTCATATGAAATATATGACCATGTTAGATATATATATATATATTCGAAATGTCACAAGGAGAGAGCATCGGCTCATCACCAGACAGAATAGAAGGTGCTGCTAAGGGGCTAATTAAGGTGACAAATGTTGAGAGGCCAAGTAAGGTGAGAAAGGCATAAGGAACGAATAAAGGGGTATAGGGAGAATGCCGCAGGTTCTCCACTTTGATGCCACGGGGTTTGCACGGGTCCTCCCAAGTACAAGGGACGCCACCGATATTTTCTCGACCAATTGGTTTGGGAGAGAGTGCCGATCACAGTTAAGGATTAGAAGAAGAAAGTCAGCACCGAGCAAAAGAATCGGCTGTGAAATGAAGTTAAAGGGAAATGGATTATACAAGAGGAATATAAAAGCAATGCGAGGCAGTACGTCTTGAAGAGATTAGGTGTCTTTGAGACACTTTAGGATTATCATATATGGTGAGTACGTGCTGAAAGGTCGTACTCCCTTCGAGAGGTATCCGTTTGTGACTTTCTATGTTTAGGAGGATTTCACAAGGATGAAGAGTACGCCTGAGGTGGAGGAGCTGAGGGAGAAGAACATCGCTATCCAGAGGTAGAACACACACACGCAACACCTCGGTTCTACCGGCTATGAAGGGAAGAAGGCAGAGTGGATGCGACTAGCCGAGGACTAGCACGACACCCAAAGATCCACAGGAGACATCGGAGACTCTTTTTGTCAAGAAGGCAAAATTGATAGAGGCCACAACGCCCCCTCAAATACATGAAAAGCCCCTTGTCTCGACCTCGGAGACCTCTTCTATCCAAAAAAGAAAGTTGACAGATGACACAGAACCCCAACAAGATTTTTAGGGGTACGTACATACAAAGCCCCTTTTGTCTAGCAACGAATTGAACGTTCTAGGCTTGTGCACTCGCTTACTCCATAGATGGTACATTGATAAGGTGAATGAGGCCGAGCACCACGTCGATTTCAATGTGAGGTATCGAGGGGGACATTTCCACCGCGAAGAGTATGGGACATTCCTAGTCAGTTTTGAGGAACTCTTCCATTTATACCATCTGATAGCCATCGATATTTCTACTGTATGATCTTAAACGCTATGAGTATCGCACCATACAGCATGAGCCTATGACTTTTATAAGATTTTGTGTTATGTTTTTTAACATTCAACACGAGTAGTAGGATAATGAGGTAGCGAGCAGTGTCAAGTCAACACCGAGTTGGGTTCGTCGACCTCGATATTGTGTCTGCGACCATGTCTAGACTTCATTGGAGTTCTTTGCCAACTACATTAAGCGGGTATTACAGGCTGAGTCGAAAAGGACTTCATTCTCTTCCCGTACCACGAGGAGTAAGTAGTATTTTACCCTTCAATTACTTCTATGCACTTAAACCATATATAAACTTATTTTTTGCACTGCATACCATTTAATAAGCAACCATTGGGTTCTACTCGTGCTTGCTCCAGTGAAAACAAAGTTTACACTTTTAACTCGCTCGAGAAGAGACCGATGGCCTACGCGATCAAGCATGTTTTACAGAAGTAAATACATTCCTCTAACCTAACACTTTCTATATTTAACTAAGTTCATTTTTTTGCCTCAATAGCATCTCTCCAATGTATATAGGGATTTTTTGTCTTACGTCACTGAAGAAGGGCTACACGATAACAAACGAGATGACCAGTTGGAGTAGAAGCGCTTCAAGGTGTGGAATATATAAAACCAGGTGTCTTCATAACCGGCCCAAAATCACTTGAAACAGAGCCGAACGGAAGGCCCAGAAGGAAAGCTCCCCGCCAAGTTGTGTTGCCGTACGGAAGGGGGTACATCCTATAGACAGTTGAATATGTATTTAGATATAAAAGATACGGTTGTAATCCGAGTTGTTAACAGGGTAGATAAAGATGTAAACTCTATCCTGAAACCGATTAGCATCATATAACCAATTGGAATCTCTTAACCGATCGGGACTCTGTAAACCGCCCCACCCCCATTATATAAGGGAGAGGGCGGGCAACAACAGGGAGAGAAGACATCGCATATCGAGCCATTGACATCGAGCAACAGAGCTCATGAGCAATCTTAGATCCAAGAGATCCACATAATCCTAGCACACAGGACTAGGGTATTACCTCCTCCGTCGAGGGCCTGAACCTGTCTAAACCTTTGTCTTGTGTGACCTTCGAGTTTGAGATTTAGCGCCTGCCCCATAAATTTATTGCCGACTACAAAAGTCGACACAAGGTACAAGTTTCTAGTATAGGATTAATTTTTTGACATATATTCTTCGTCTTTTAATTTAATTTTCTTTGTTTACAGTGTCATCAACAAAGCAGCGACGACCCGTACGGCTTCTACGTCATGCATCACATGCTAGTCGTGGTCGGCGGCTCACATCTTTTCCCTAAGGAATATATATGCAATACATGCAGTCTTTTACATACAAATTTTAAAGCTTAAATTGGTGCACTCATTTCTATTTTGTAGAAGATTGATATCCCCTCAAGAGCTTCAAAATAAAGATCTCAATAAATTACAAGACCACTTATGTCAGTGGTACTGGACAGAAGTTATAGCGGAGGACGGTAGGTTTAGAGACCCGACAGACTTCTACTAGTTCATATGTAAACAATATTATATCATGTAAATGTGATATGTGTATTGATTGTTAAGTATATATATTTGTGTTCTATATTGTGAATGAATGTGATGTATATTGTAAAATATTTGTGTTCTACATGTACTGTGAATGTCATATGCATATTGTGTGTAATATGTGCTATATATTATGAATGTGATATATTGTGTATAATCTGTGCTGTTTTCGAGAGGATGTACAAAACCTTAAGCCCTCTTCACAATCGATTCTTTATCAGAATCGATTGTGATGAGGGCCACATGGCACTTATCAATCGGTTTTGAGTAAGAACCGATTATGATGACCATTTAGCACTATCGGACGAAAACCCGACTGTAATAGTGTCTTGTTATAGCTATTTAATGACTTTATATCGTAACCAAAATTAACCGTGATGACGAAAAAATCGATTATAATGTACACTCTTGTAGCAGTGTATAGCTCGCCAGTACGTGTACGTCTCCCCCTTGCAGTACGCATGGATCGCTTTCACGCCACAGCGACGCATCATTGCGCTCGAGAGACCAAAGGTGTACAAACAAAAAGCGTCAAGGAGCGAACAGCACGAGTCACTCCCAGTTGGAGAAGGATTTGGATCAAGGGGGTTGTCACGTAGCGGCGCAGAGCCATGAGCCAAGGATGAAAGGGACAAACTGAGTTTGTACTGCCAACTCTTTCCAGGAGCTAGCCAGATGCCATCGCCTTATCTTTGCCCTCCAATCTTTGGACATGGCTAATCCAAATCATTGAGGTAGCCCTGGTGCTCAACAGAGGAATAAAACCCCCATCTTGCAAAAGCCACGAACGGTCGGCGAACATACCATGTGGAATTAATTAACTTTTTGTAAACGCAAAGGAATCTAACTAGACGTAGATATAACAGGGCCTCGTTGGTTGTTTATTTTGCAAATGTGAGTATCACAAGTGTACCCGCGTATTACACCTTTAATTATTTGGCGGTGCACCTAACAATAGCCAAGGAAAAATCTCAACACTTCGTATTGTTGGGAGGTAGTTCTATACATCGTTATTTGAAAGTTACACGAATATTAAAGCATGAATAAAAGGTAGATGGTGATTACTTAATTAGCTTTTTGCTTACTTTAAATTTGTGCAATTGTATTAAAAGGGTGTACGTAGGAACACTGCTGTTTTGTTGTTTTGTTTAATTACAATATGGAGCAACGAACCGAACAGACTTAAACTCCTTGCAAGCGATCGTCTATACATACTTCATTTTATCCCTAATTAATCGTGATAAAGGAAACATTCTCATCGCAGTCTCCCTATCGTGGGTTGTCCCTCTCAACGGATAACCAAACACCAGTGTTTCTTATCAAAACCACGGCTGGTCCTCGAAGCACTTTCTAGAGAAATAGAGAGAGAAAAAAGGGGTCGTGAAACGTAGTCTTGACAAGGATACTTACGGGGTTCATATTTCCCTTTATCACACTGTTTCCTCTCGTCTCCTTTTCCCTATTTTCTCGCGCCTCGGTCGGTGCCCAGATGAGGCTGATGGTTGCAATCGTAGACCGATCTTGAAGCGTGACCATCCACCAACTTGAAAGGAAAAGTAAAAGACGGATTTAAGGGCTAGACGTTGGAAAAACCATGTAGTAGTAGTAATCCCGGTTGGTCTGGGATACCATCGTATCAATGCGGCAATGTATTCATTTCTTTTCTTTTCTTCTTTTCTTTTTTGCTTCCCAAAAGAGAGCAAGATTCACATTCTTGTGGATCTCTGAACCTTGATCCCAGCATTAAACGCGGACTCCTCTAAAAAAGAAGAATTAAACGCGGATTACAGACTACTTCGACAAAACAAAAAAACGAGGACTGCAGAAAGCATGGCGTGCGGTGGCAGCTCAGCAGTTCGCGTTGTGAGATGCCAATGGGTGTCCAGTGTCCACCCTCTTTTGGTTAAGTGTATTATACTTATAGTATATGATGTGTAATAGAAATCAAATTTAATCAATAATTTATTAAGAGTGTTCATACTACTCTACTATTGAAGAGATTATAAATAAATACTACATAGTATGATTTATTAAATAAAAAAGAATGAACTCTCTTAACTAATAAAAGGAGGACTTTACCCCCACATCGAATGATCGTCCAATTTGCACGCACGCTTCCCCCCTTGATGGTTACAAGCATCTCTTCCTCATACATTGTCCTGGCCTCTACCTCCCACACCACCAATTCGTCTTCCTTCCTAGCTGCTTCCCCTCTCCCTCCAATCCCAATCTCCACCACCGTCTCCCTCTGATGCCCCACAACCGGCTGTGCATTGTTGCCAATCCCAATACCGTCGAACCTCATCTCCCCCGTCGTCTTCCCCACCGATGCAGCGCCACCTCCCCCAACCCGGTCTAGCGAGGGAGGGGAGGTCGAAGTCACTAGATCGAAGATGCCGACCACAAGATCCGGATAGAGGATGCCTTGCTAGCCACCAGATCCAGAAGGATGCATGAGAGAGGCTGCGGTAGGGATGACAAAGGGAGGAGGCAATTGCAGCCACCAAGGCGGCGATGGTCGCCCCCGAGTCCACTCCCTCCAACCCGGCGCTGGACCTTGTATCCCTGCCGCAGTCACTGGGCAACCTCCTCCTCGCCACTGCACCGCGCACTAACCTCTGGGACGCACTGCTCGACACACTCCACTCACTCCCGATCAGCCTCCTCGACATCCTCGGCCTCCTGGCAGGGCGCGACCTCATCGCGCTTTTCGTGGCCTCCAAGGTTCTCTACGTCATCGCCTCCCACGACCCACTCTGGTGGGCCCTCGTCGTTGCTGATCTCAGTGGGGACTTTGCGTTATCACGCTAATGGCACGCCACCTACATCGTCGCCTCGTCTGATCACACCACTACCCCCTCTCCCCCGTGCGTTCTTCAAGTCTAGGGCTTCTACTCTGACTATCTCTTCTAGAGCTGGCTTTGCACCAACATGTAGATGCGGCCCAAGTGGATCAAGCAAGACACCATCAAGCTCCGCCATACCATGTCAGTTGAGAAATTCATTAGGGAATTTGAGGAGCCTAACAGGCCAGTGCTGCTAGAGGGGTGCCTCGAGAGCTGGCCGGCATTGCAGAAATGGTCAAGGGAGTATTTGCTAGAGATCTTGGCTGGGAAGGTGTTTGCTGTCGGGCCGGTGAGCATGACGCTTGAAACATACTTCAAGTATACAGACAATGTGTAGGAGGAGAGGCCATTGTACCTTTTTGATGTGAAGTTCGTCGAGAAGGTGCCGGAGATGGGGAGGGATAGGGATGCAATCATATCGGATATATGCCGACCGACCGGATATGTTCGGATAAGATTCGGCTAGTTAAGTCAGATATTTTTTGAATTTGGATTCAGATTCGGCGTCGAATTTGAGACTGTACTATTCGTCAGTTCGGTATTTACCGATAATATTTTCGGATATTTCCTAAAATAATCACCCGGGTATCTGAAATCTCCCAAACACGGCTAGTTGAGGTAGCAGCGGCTCAGCTAGATGAGGCCATGGCGCGAGGGGGGCAACACCGCGACGTCCTGGCTGAGGCACGCGGAGCAGCGGCGGCCAAGGCCACCGCAGCGAGTGGCTGGGGGGAATAGTGGCGTTGGGAGCGTCACACAGAAGCCACAGCCGGGGCCGATGAAGGGAGGAATGAGAGGGGCCGGCGCGAGGAGGCGGTAGGGGACGAGGCAGGGATCGGTGCAGGGAGGCCGCAGGGGGCTAGTGCCGGTAGGCCACAAGGGCTAGCATAAGGAGGCCATGCTCGGGGCCGGCGCAGGGAAGAAGGAGGAAGAAAGAAGAAAGGAATGAGAGGAGAAGTGGAGTTCGGCCAGGGAAGAGAAAGGGAAGAAAGGAAATGAGAAAAAGAGAAAGAAAGAAAAGGAAGGAAAGAAAAAGGGAAAGGGAAAAAGGAAAGAAGAAAAGAAAAGAAAGGAAATGAAGAAAAGGAGAAAAAATAAAAAAAGAGAAAAAGGGGGTCGAGTCGGATTTCTGGTGACGGGCTCAATTTCACTCGACGAACTTGCAACTTTGTTGGACTACTGATAAAATGACTTACTAAATTGTGATAGTTCTGTTGCATTCGAACTTATACAATTGATTAATCATTGCTATATGTGTGCTTTATGCGGTATTTATTTTCCCGTGATATCCGATAAAAAATATCTGGTATCATATCGATTCCGCTCCGTATTCGCTTCGAATCCATAACCAATGTTATCTATGCCTTATTCGTATCCAACACTATCCGTATCTGACTCCGAATCTAACCAAAAAAATATGGTTTAGAATACGAAAAGAGTGATATCCGATCGAATCCGACCCGATTGCACCCTTAGGGAGCGACTATGAGGTGCCAATGTACTTCCAGGAGCAGCTGTTGGGGTGCTTGGAGTGGAGAGTCCCACCGGAGGTGGTGCCTCCGGGGGTTAACCTAAGCAGAAGATGGAGCAGAGGTCACTAGCCCTGTGTCTATCATAGAGTGGTTCATGAACTTCTATGGGGCATGTAGAAGAAGAGGCCTGTGGAGTGTGTATGCCGGGCTGGGAATGTTGTATTTGTGCCTAATGGATGGTGGCATTTGGTTGTCAATCTTGAAGAGTTCATTGCGATTACTCAAAATTATGTGAGCAGGTTAGATTTCATATTGCATGCAATTTTTTCTTATTTCAATTTGCTAAAATGCATTGCCTTTTACTAAAAATCAAGTAACCATCCTGAAGTGCAGCTATATAGACATCTATATCCGTTTTAATCTAGAAGAATGTTGGTACTCTGTTGTGTCATTTGTATTTATGCATTTCCGAAATGATATCACCATACCATTTAATAAATTAAATGTACACGGTCAGAAACTCCGAATTATTACAGTTTCAATCTTTAGCACAAATTCAATTAAAAGTGCGCATGTATGGAATGTTGTATTCTTTTCAATCTAGGAGAATGGCGGTACTATTTCGTACCTTTATAAGTAATGAAATGACAATATTACATCTCCATGCCATTTCAAAAGATCAAGTATACACAGTCAGAATTAGAAAAATTCAAATCAAAGCAAGTGTTCTATGCTTCAACTTAATTATGTCACTTCAGCCTTATCAGATATAGTTGTCGTTGGAGATAGGTGATTCAAGAGAGATCGTGTAAAAAACACTTCTTATCTCAATGGTACAAAAGGCCTCCTATTTATACAAAATGAAGAGGTGACAGTTATGCACTTATACTTTAAAAGGTGTCTTCTGGTTAAAAGGTGTCTTCTCATTAAAAGGTGTTTCTTCACAGGAGATGTCGTTTCGAGGTAAATTCTGATTAGTCATTTTTAGCATTCAAAGATACTGTCCACACATTATTCTTGTATGGATGTAACTGCCTGTCCCGATTAGTTATTTTTACCATTCAAAGAAACTGTCAGGGCAGTCAAATCACTGGTCGAGATGAACCAGTGTAAATTAATAGAGTACACATCAGTGAATTTATTGGAGTCATAACCAGGTAACTGATCGTAGGCCTAGCTGATTGTAGTCGTAACCAAATAATTGATTATGGGCCTTATTCTTCTTTATGAGTTTTTTTTTAAGAGTTACAGACCCAGAACAACGCCTCTTAATCCTCGTCAGTGTTCTTGTTGCCCACTTAGTATTACGAGTTTTAGTTTCCTTATTTTGTGTCTTGAACCTTGCAGCTTGTGTAGGTTTCTCTAAACAAAAAATGTCAGGGGGACTCCTTATTTTAGAAAAGTTAGTAATGTGGGTTTTTCAATTGATCAGAATTGAGAAGGTGAAACGTGGCTTTGGCATGCACATCCCTGAAGAGATAAGTTAGCTCTCTCGCTATGAAGCTGTTTTTTTGCTTTGCTAATATTTTTCTACCTATAAGCTGCCTATGGAGTTAATCTTTGGATTCCGACATGGAAGAAGCCTTTTAAAGCATACTTCTTGAAAGCATGAGTGTGCAGCAATAGTATTACTCTAGAAATTGAGAAAAAAACTATTTAAAAAAAATTTCCACTCATTCAACTTCGTCCTACAAATTCCATTCCTTTATTTTAAATATTCTTTAGATATATCTTATAATCATTCAGGTAGCTATAGTCCCTCCTGTTATGTTGTCTCCTACATATGTTGTTGATACAATTTGCCTCAACATAGCTAGATAGCATTGGGAACGTATATGTTATGGCCTTGTAATATAGTTGTAGAAGGGCGTGTAGTATAGTGGTAGAATCCTTCTGCCTTATGTACGATGTATTTCCGATAGAGAGGTGGTCTATACGGCTGTGTGCCACCTCTATTCGTTGGATCTCAAGGCGGTCTACGTGTTGGTGTTGGATCTCAACGTGGCTGGGAGGTCTATGTAGCTTTTTTTTAATCCGTTATAACACACGAGTACACAACTAGTCTGTATTAAATTTAGTGTATTGTATAACAGTCCCGAAAACGTCCGTCCGTGCTGGGAGCCTTGGAAGCGCGCACTAGTAGGATGTGTGTTGTTTCACTTGATGGTTTGGGACGCAGAATCGCGCGGCTGCCCGGGCCGTTCGCGCGGGGATCCGCCGCCGCCAGCCGAGCAGGCGGCGCTGCGGGTTTCACCGTACGAACTGCTGTTTTTGCCCGTATAACCCGCTCGCCCGCGCCGAAAAGCAAACAGCGTAGTCCAGGCCCAGCGCAGGCCAGGCGACCACGGACAGGGATCGTCGGCTCGGAGCGGCGGAAGAAATCACCGCGTGACTATTTTGTGGGATTTGGTCGCCACCGCGGACGATTTCGGAAAAAAAAAAGAGAACCTGGCTCGTTTTCTGGAAATTTTTTTCTTTTAATCTTTTTTTTAATCTTTTTTTTCAAAACTAAGTGTCAGAGCAAAAAAAAAATACATGATTAGATCTGAACATTCTATTCCGTTTTTAGATCTGAACATTCTATCCCGTTTTTGACCATCTAAATGGATTCAAATTGAAAAAGTTTGTATACAAAAGTTGTAGATCCCGTCGAGAGCTACAATTTTCATATAAATTTTATCTACATCCGATATCATATGAAAAAGTTATGATTTTTTTTAGAAATTAACCGCAGACGGAGGGAAATCGCGTGCACTAATCGCTCGAATATGGGGCGATCGCCCATATACGGGCGACCGACGCCCAATTCTGTAATTTTTTTTTTGACCTGACGCCTAGTTTTGAACAAAAGATTAAAAAAAATCCGTTTTCTGTCCCCGCCGCCGTCAAATTCAGCCTACAACCCGCGGTTTTCTGCATAAACAGACGAGCGATTCGGCCCACCAGATTGGACCAATCTGCGGAACGAGGCCCCTGCAAACACATAGGTTACTTGCACGTTGATGTGTTGGATTTGGAGTTGAAAGTTTTGGGCTGAGGGAGGCCAAGCTTAAATTCAAGAACAAACAGTACATCATGAGCAGTCTGGTTGGATTGAAAATCGAAATCAGATGTCCTTCACCGGCCGAAGGTGGATTGAGAAGTTGGACAGTACTGTAGGGTGTTTGGCACAGCTCTAGCTCCATCAAAATCTATAGAGTTGATGGAGCAATATATTCTTTAACTCTAAAAATTTATAGAGCTGAAACTGTGGATATATTAAGAGTGTTTATGTAGATCATCTTATTTATATTATAGACAAAATATAAACTTAATTTATTTTATTTTAGCCTACAAGCTCCAGATCTGATGTAGAGCTGAGATCTAGAGCTCTGTCAAACACAAAAAAAAAAAAGGAGTACAAACCAAACACTTCATTGCTCATCTTTCCGAGAGGTACATACTGCTCAGACAATTCAATGAACCAGAGGTGACTTCGTGTAAACAATGAATTCAAATCTGCCCCGAAAGAAAATGCGACCAACACGGGTAAGCACTTGCTCCAACATACAAGAATAGCACAAACCAGCCAACCATCCAGACTAGCACAATCTAATGATATGGACAACAAAAGCAACGAATTCAAATAGGACTAGTTGTAGCTACATCCATCAGGAGGCCAAAAACAAATCAACATAAGCAGAATCGTTATGGAGCTGAAACGAAGACCTGACAGGACTTCACAAATGCATACTTCACAGCTAAAATCCTCAACCCACACAAATTTATACCAAAGCATAAAAAAAATTATCAGCCATCCGATCGGTATACCGAGGCATAAAAAAGTATCCATATTCTTAACAACATAAACAACAACCACCAAACCTTCTGTCCTAACCAGGTTGGGGTAGGCTAGAAAATACAATTAAAACCCTTTTGGGTTTCATTCTATGAGGGAGAGGCTATATTTTATTTTACGTTGGCTCATCAAGCCTAACACAACTCTCCTCATTTTTTCTGGCTTGGAACATGCTATATAGAAAAACTACAGGCGGAGTTATATTCTTACCATCATACGCATGCAAAAATGCCCAGAATTATCTAATACCAATATCACAAAATGTAATCAAGAGACCCTGTAACCTATGAACTAAAAACACAAAGCTTTTTTTGCATAAGGGCTTGTAACGCCAACTGGCCTATCAAATATAGTAGTTCATATTCCCTGACAACTAAAAAATACTCCAAACAGAGTGAGTACAACATGATTCTGATGTGTGGACAAACTGAACAATCTGCACATTAATTAGTTTGCCACACATGCATAGCAATGAAATAGATCCTGCAAGGCTGCAACTAAAATCGATTCATTGTTGTAAGAATAGACAAATACTTCCCAGCACACCCGACAAATAAACCTCCACTTTGCAAATATTGCATCAAGGCACAGTATCTATTTTGCATACAGTCAGAAGCCTGCTAAGCTAGTCAAATCTTCATAAGAGCTTTGTAATCGGATTTCAAACACTTCAATATTGTTATATAAAGTCACTAAAATCAAAATTCCACATTTACATATGTTAACTGTTTGTCTGACATTATCGCATTAGAGAGAAATAGCCCTAGGTTCAAGGAATAATCTTAGCCCTAATCAGGGCGACCAAACATCATACAAATGAAAGTTCACATTCTTTCTGAAGAAAAAACGACACCATGTTCAGGAAGACATGCAAACCTCACAACATATGTTAAGTGCAATGCAGAATTGCTATAATGCTTTCAGGGTAGGCAAGTAGAGGCGCACAAATAACAAGGCTTGCTTCTGCGCACATTGTAACACCAGAGGGGAATGATGAAAAACTAGCAAGAATTTTACTTCCTTAAATCCATGGAGAGCATAAGGTTAATAAGAGGTCAAAGATAATGACTACATGAGTAATATGAGTGTTTCATAAACAAACTTGAAAGATGCAACTGACCAAATTAAGCGATATCACCTAGTTCTAGGAGAACTTCACTGGAGAAAACCTCCGCATAAAGCCATGGACTTTCAGAACAATAAACACAGACATTTAACGCATTAAATTTCATGCCATCTAAATTAGAGAGACTGTTGCCGTTACGCTACAACTTGTGAAGTGACAGATACAGACAGATTTCCACAGAACTCGACATCTGAAGCTCGAGATAGGCATGTAAATCAAGTCCAAGAAACTGAACATGGCTACAAGCTACTTCTAGAAACTTCTGCAGATTGGCACGAGTACATACAGACAATAACTCAGGCGAAACTGCAGCACTGGAACCTACACGGCAACAGACATAGCATGTATTTTACCTGATCGTTACAAACTTGTTTGTGCCATGCTTGGCCCAGAAAGTCTTCAAGTCAATTGGATTATTAAGGTTGTACCCTTCACCAGCTAGCTTCTCAAGCACCTTTTTGAATGCACCTTGGCTCATCTTCCTTCCAGCAATACGCGCGCCCCGGCGCTTTGTGCTCATTGGCAGCGGATACGTTGAAATGGAAGTTGTGCAGCATGCAGACTGCCAGCCGCCTGCACCCCACCGGTAGCATTGCTGGGGAGCTCCAGTGCATGAGCACACAGGTGTTGGTATCCTTGAAAGGTCCAAATCAATACCATTGATTACCATCCCCACAGGTTTCTTAGGGCCCCTCCCTCTGGGTGCAGGTCCATTGGGTGCCCCATCCTCCCGTGGAGCAGCAACCTTCTTAGGCTTCTTCGGCTTCGGCGATTTAGGCTGCCGACCTTGCTGCCTCTTCTTCATAGGCGGCTCGTTCCTAACCACAGAATGATCCTCAATCAACGGTGGGGGCATGCGCTCCTCTTTGGGAAGAGGTGCCTCCTGTGGGTGCATCATCTGGAGAGTGTGCGCACCGTGTGCATCTGCCATCATCCCATATCCAGTAGGGTGGTGATGAACAGCAAGTCCACCATGTCCAGGATGCCCAATATGTCCAGCTGGCCCGACAGGGAGAGCATGAAGGACCTTCTGCTCACAGGGGTGCTGGTGCTGATGCTGCGAGGGGTGCATCCAGGTATCATTGCGCACAAAGTCCATGTGAACAGACGGCGGCTCGGTGGGCATGGCACCGGAGGCTCCGCCGCCACCACAGCCGCGGGGATGATGCAAGTGTTGTGGGTGGTGCGGGGCATTGTGGTGCCCATGGTGCTGCAAGAAGGTACCGTTCGGGAGCAGCGGCTTTGTGTCCCGATCGGCGGCCACAGATGACATCAGCTGCAGACCGAGGTTGCCTTTCACCGTCTCGTAGAAGCCCCAATTCCGGATGCTTAAGCTGCCGTCGTCGTCCATCTCGGCAAGCCCAACAAACGAATCCAATTCCAAGAACCGAGATTGGACGAAGAAAACCGGCTCCTTTTGCGGTTCTGATCAGCCCATCTCCACCATTGCCTTCCAATCGCCAATCACTAAATACCCATTTCAGCAAACAAGTAAAAAAAAATCAAGATTCCGCGAGAAACAGGCGAAGAAAATTCAACATTTTGACCGAACCCTAGGTCTCAAGGACCAACCCAGAAATCGCCGAAATCCGCAACGAACCAACCCGAATCCGTGCTCGATAAATCCAGCAAGATCTCCATCGCAAGAAGCAAGCGTCAAGATCGAATCTCACGACGGGGATCTACGGAAAGGTGCGGATTTGGGTCGGCTTGGCCAAGAAAGGAAATGGCAATAACAGCATGAACAAAAAAAGAAACCCACATGTAGAGAAATAAAAATTCATCCTGCTTCTGCGACCTCCCTTGTAGCATGGAGTGGTCACCACTAGCCAAGCTTTGGGCAATTAAAAACAAAAGTTTTGAGGGCTTACCTTGAAGAGGACTGCCTCTAGGGTTCTTTCACTTCTTTGTGGTGTGATGGAGAGAGAGAAAGCGAGGAGAGAGAGACTGTGAGAGAGAGAGGGGGGAATGGAAAAAGATAGGGCCTAATATTTTTCTGTTCCCTCGTCGGAAGAGTATAGAAGGGGCAGGATAAATATAACAATTAATATGGCGGTTGTTTTGGAATTTACATAGCCCCATGAGAGAGGATGTCCTACTTTAATGCTTGTTTATCTTTGTTCAAAATTCCTATTTTTTACCTGCTGTTTCTGTTTCATTTCCCACTCTGTGTGCACGTGGCACAGGTGTTACTGAATAGGAGTAAGTTAGTAACTGACTACATGCCTACCTTGTTGGTTGGTGGCAGGTGGGGAGATTATTGCATACTAAATTCTTGTTCTTCTAATTAACAAAAAGAAACAAAATTTGTGTAATCCACCACTTTCTTGAATCATACCAACACTAATGACCGTAGGTTTCCTGCCCTCCCATGCGTTTGAGCCAGGAGGGAGCCGGCTCGGCTCGCAGCTCGAGCCGAGCCGATAAAAAAAATTGTGTTCGGGTCCTTTTTCGTGGAAAAAAAATACGGATATGTCCTTTTTGAAAAAGGAAAAATAATATTGCGCTTATACCCTTTATGCGTTTTTAAGAGTCGCGCTGAGGTCCTTTTACGGAAAATCAAAATTACGTTTAGGTCCTTTTTTGGAAAAAAACACAATTAGGTCCTTTTATGGAAAAAAATGTATCACATTTAGGTCCTTTTCCCGGGTTTTTTAGCGTTCCGTCTAGGTCCTTTTTCGGAAAAAAAAAACTGTTTAGATCCTTTCTAGCCAAATAAATGCGAAAAACACGCGATTACGTTTGTATCCTTTTATCCATCTCACGTGTTTCCTCGATTTTCTCGCGTGGGAAGCGTCAATCGCACGTTTTCTCGATTTTCTCGCGTGAGGAGCGACGGTCGTAGCGTGGCACGCCGCGGTCAATTATCTAGTTAGTATAGAGAGGAGCAAGGTTTCAATTATCAACGAATTTTCGACTATATCGAGCTAACTCGATAAACTATACCGGTTGATAAATCGGTTTAATTAAAAAAATAAAATAAAATCGGGAAATTTTATGCGACGTAAATCAGTCGAAAATCACTCAAAAAATCCGCAGGATTGATCAAAAATCGGTTTTTTGAATTGTTTCGCTTAGTTTGCTGATTTTTTCGAAGAAAAACGATTGAAAATTGGTGAAAATCGCTCTAAAATCAGTAAAATCGGTCCATTTTTGAATTTTTTTTTATTTCTTTCTTTTTTACCTTTGAGTTAAAAATTTTACTTCAAAACCGTTCGGTTTCTACCGATTTTTATGAAAATCAGTGCTCAGCGGTGGACGATTTTTGAGCTTGAAACAGTATTGTACTCCTGGCAAGGGGTATTGCACGTACGGCATAGTGAGATGAACATTATTAATCTATATCGTAGTTGCGCTACAAAACACAACGTCATATTTCTCCCAACCGTCTGATTTCAGATTAAACGGACACAAATGCATGTAAAAGAGAGACTCAATAGAATGTTCAATCTAGAAACTACTACAGATGTTTGTAATTTTAAGGAATATTCAAACCAAACATTATCGATCCTCAAATTGTAAAAAGAGACGGAATAATAATTGAAAAATTAGCATTTCTGTAACAACAATTTTAGTTAGTGATACAAATCGAGTTCTTCTTTATAATGTTAGACAAAATTAACCAAGCAACTGGTCTTTAATTATCAACTCTTTACATGGTTTAATTATCATCCCTCAAGTGCAATACCGGGTAAAACGCGTCCTCACCTCTAAATACCGTTTAATTTTAGCCCATCAGGCTAGGAAACGACAATTTTGACCAGTGTTAACCTACGTGGCATGCCGCGTTGGATCCAGCCAGTTTTGTAAATAGGCAAATTAGTCCTAGGTTGCATTCTAATAGGTGAATTTTTGCTCACTAGTTTGTCACGTTGGTAGAAATTTTTTTATTAAAATGCCACACAGGACAAATTCGCCTATTTACAAAACCGGCTGAATCTCACGTGGGTCAATGCTGGTCAAAATAGCCAGAGAGCAAAATTAAACGGTATTAAGAGATGAAGGATATGTTTTATCCGATATTACACTTAAGAGATAAAAATAAACCGTTGGGAGATTTAAAGGTCTAAATATGGGCTTTTTTCTCAGAAAAATAAAAATCCTTGGCAAGGCTGTGCCCTCTGGCTCGTTACACAGAAGATCCAGAGAGAATGGGAGGACACTCATTATTGCAAACAAACCTGTCAGCTTGGCGGCCTGTGCTTATCCATTTCTTCAACCTAAAGACATTGGCCGCCCTCCGAATTCTTTTCTCTTTTCACTTTCCTTTCTGTTCTTTATGGAGCTTCTTTTTTTTAATCTCTTTGTAGAGCTTCTTTTTGTCTTCTACTGGTTACACTCAACAGCAGTTACAGACTTACAGCTATGTCTGTTGACCCGATGGGCTCTCATGAAGAAAAAGGATCCTGAATATTATGTCAGAGGTCTGAAAGTCTGAACAATGTTTATCATGACAAGATTCAGGGTTTTGCACGCCAAGTCATTTCATCTTCTTCAATTTCACAGTTCAAATCTCAATATGGTTTTATTCGATCATCGTCCTTGTTCCTTGATTTAGGAATCCGTTTTCTGAATTTTGCTTTTGGGTGACAGCCATGCGAAGAAAGAGACAACAGGGGAGCAGCAGCATAGAAAGAAGGTCCAATTTTGGTGCGCTGGGCCACTACTGTACTGTTGAGAAAGTGCGGCTCAGCTGTTCCCACCTCACCCGTAAGACTTTTTTCTGCGCAAGCTTCGTTTCATGGAAAAATACTCGTACGAAATAAAATATATAGGTGTGAACTCTAAAGTCTGAACTATAGAGTAGTATACGGGGTTCTTCATTTGTACTCCACGGAATTGACTGAGGTTACCAAGGTGTAGTTTAGCTGTCCATCTACCTCCTTAGTCATAAAAGGTGTGTTTGGAGTCAGGTATATTGGGCTGCCTCGGAAAATTCTCAATTTGGGATTAGGAGAATGTCTTGTTTTAGTGAATTTTTTAAATGATATTTTAAAAAATTTTGCAGAATTAATATGCTGCAACTAAAATTGACAAGAATACCTAACTGTCGCCATTTCAACTGACGTCAGCATCTAAATAGTAATTAGTAAGAAATTTTTGACAGGACGTGGGATTTGTTAGTATAGATGGATATTACAGTTTTATTGTTCGTGTACTATGCTAGAATAAAAATAAGAAAATATTCAGCTGGAAGAGGAATTACATAGGGATACAATAGGGAAGGACATAGCCAAGGTTTGAAAAAAAAGTTGGAAAAATTTGGAGCGTTTGTCGCTTGATGGTGGAATTTGTTGTAGGCATAATAACGAGATGGGACGTTTAATGTTGGTAGAGACAGAACGAAGGATCATATAGCATTCCGTAATAAAAACAGGGAGTACATGGCACATACGGAAGAAAATAACATAGCATGACATTGAAAACGACGAGAGAAAACGTACATACGATCGTATTACATAGCATAACATAGAAAATAACAAAAGAGACCTGGCACATACAGTTCGATTCGTTGCCTATGTTTGCCTTGGTACTTATACGGTACAAATGATGACAAAAACGAACCATGAACAAAAAGTATAGTTGAGATACATGTGCGCCTTTTGAAATAAAAAAAAATCATGCTTGTTGTGATAGAACCTATATGAAATGATCGATCAGTGCCTTCCCCTTTGATTTCACAATGCTTAGAGTCCTAGCTTTCTTCTAGTTACTCTCGTAAATACCCACCCAATAATAGTCTTCACGGACAATCTTAGACTCCTCCTAGAAACGAGCCGCGTCAGTTTTCTCCTTCATCTTCTTCTGATGTGCCTGAAGCTTAGCCTAAGCCTTCCAGAAGTGCACTTCATCATTCATGGTTTGAAGCTCAGGCTTTCAACAGGTGTATCGCTCCGGCGCAACTAGGTAGTGCGGGTACATTTTGTGTTCGCAGAACGCCCTGTCATACTTGTTTGGCCTATTGATCCATTGAAAGAAGTAGCAACTAGCCTCTTCGTGAGATTATGCATGGAAAATGTTAGAGCTCAAGAGAACACAACATGCATTACGAGATGTACATGTTTGTCGTTAACTTACAGTGAGCTCGCTGCACATGTAGAAAGCTTGACTATCAGTGTTTGCATGTCGGAACTAGATGATCCATGCCAAAGTACCTCAGTCACAGTTTGGTTGGGGAAACTCCGAGGGTATAGGTGCATCATTGAAAGAAAATATTAGGCTAGGTTGCTGCCTTCTCAGTCTTCCACTTCTGCTTTTGAAGAATCATCTTGTAGTCGGACATCGACAACCCTAATGGTGTAGGGGAGTGTTGAGTATGACGCTGGCACACATGGATTGTTGGCTGTGGAGGTTGAGCTAGTAAAGAAAAGCTACTTGGGATCGTGGAGTGGCTGTCGGTTTTATAGGCAGTGTGTTCTCAACTCAAGCTAATAAAATAGTCAGCAATGTGTTGTCAAGTTCGTCTCGTAAAGTAGGTGTCAGTGTGTAGTCTAATCAGCTCATAAAGTAGTGGGCAGTGTATGGTCGATTTGCTCTGATAAAGCAGCGGGCAACGTGTTGTTACTTTGGTCTGACAAAGTAGGGTGCAGCGTATTGTCACTTCGGTCTGGCAAAGCAGGGTGCAGCGTGTTGTCACTTCGGTCTGGCAAAGCAGGGTGACAGTGTGTTGTCACTTCGGTATCATGTAGCACGTGTCAGTGTGTGGTCAAATCGGGCTGACAAAGCAATGGGCAACGTGTTGTCACTATAGTCTAAGAAAGCATGGAGCAGCGTGTTGTCACTTCGGTCTAAGAAAGCAGGGACAACATGTTTGAAAGGAGCAAAAAATTATACCTGTAAAGTTGCCGACGGCTTCTTTTTCCTCCCCCTCCCCTTTTTTACTCCTCCTTCCCCTCTTCTTTCTTCTCTTCCCCTCTCCCTCTCTTTCTTTTACGTTGGTGCCGGTTTTTCCCTTTTTTTTTTCCCCGAGTGTCGGTAGATCAGGCACTCGGGAGCCCTTTTACCATGCCTTTACGGCTAGATTCTTTGTATAGTTGTGGCATTATTTTTGTAATTTTTTTTAAAAATATTTAAAAAATTCTTGTTTTAGTAGCTTTAATCTTTTACTACCATTTGTAAAATCAACTTTTACTGACTCCTTTGAACATCAAAGTTAACGATTATAATTTTTAGCATGTAATGCAAATCATTTGTACCAAAATCTCATAGGAAGGCTAAAATGTTCCCATTTGACTTGAGGAGTCGAAGGCTAAAATCTCGTAGGAAGGCTAAAACTTCCCATTCAACTTGGCAAGATTTTTGAAAGAGAGAAAAGAATGACATCCTAACTGAACAGTGGAAAAGACATGAACAATATCTGAATCAAGAGTAGCTTTTGGGTTAGCCAACATTTTCCCCTGCAGTTCGATAATTTGAAGTTTAAAGAACGCAATAATCGATGATCGGATGAAGCTGACATCACTCGCATCTCCACTAACATCCGTGCTACTACTCCATGATAGTTGGCTCGCAAGATTAGCTCATGTGACACTGGCGATCAACAATAATTGATTCTGATGTATTTTTGTAAGGATAAAATCTGTAAAATCCTCCCTCGTATTGATATGGAGTAGGATCGCTTTCAGTTTTTGTAAAGCACAGCTTCACGACTGCGCTAGTAGGTTCTAGAACCCTCCTTTCTCCCCTGGAACCGAACCGAACAGGGCATGACGGTCTCCCCTTTTGCTTCCGGATGGCCTCCTTTGTAATCGACCATCCCCGGCTTCCACATGCCAGAAGCTTAGCGGCATCTAAGAAGCTACACCCCGCCCGCCGCCATGTTCGGCGTCGTCTTCCCGGACCACACCTTCCCGCTCGACGCCACCGCCTTCGCGCAGGTCGCGCCCACCTCCTGGCTCCTCGACCTCTCCACGCTCTCCCTCGCCGCCGCGCCGCGCTCCGCGGTCGTCTTCCTGCTCCCGGCCGCCGCCGCCGCGCTGCCGCCCGGCAAGGCCGTCGCCGTCTACTTCCAGCCGGCCGCCAACCGCCCCTTCGCCTTCCTCGGCGCGCTCGGCCCCGCGCGCCCCTCCGCCACCCTCCCGCTTCCGGAGGCCGGCGACGAACCGGAGCCCCCGGTCGGCCCCGCGAAGCTGGGCGTCGCCGTCGAGGACGCCGCCGTGCTGCCGCCGCCCCCCGACGAGCAGCGTGCGGAGCGCGTTGCGCTCCGCGTCGGCGAGAACCTCTTCAACTTCATGCAGTCGTTCTGCGGCGCCGACGGCGGCAAGCTGGTGGTTCCCACGGACATCCTGGACCGGTGGTTCCGCAAGTTCCAGGAGCGGGCCAAGAAGGATCCCACCTATCTCAAAAGCTTCGACTTTTGAGAGCAAATGTATTGCCTTCTCTCAGTTTATATTGATGCTATCTATTCTTAGGTTCCGTTTGGTGCGAATTGATACTGCAAGAAGTTGTCTTGGTAGATTATACTATTGGCAATGCCTGTAAGTAATGATTAGTTTTATTGTGGTAGGAAGGACAAAGGTATCACCTTGGCAGTTTCATATCGTGATCTTATGGGAGGGGGAAAGGGGAAGATTTCTAAGACATTGTAGCTACATTGAACCTGGTCTTTTTTGTTATTGAATTGCCTTCGTTCTGTAATTTGTTAGGTCGTTTATGTGTGCGATCTGTTGTGAATTGTTATGGTTTATGCGAGTTCATGAGGTTGTTTGGACTTTAGTGTAATGCAAATATGAAGTGCTGAGAGTAAGCACATGATTGTTTTTGTTGGGAGAAAGTTTGAGCCCTGTCCGTACTGAAGTTTCTATTGCAGGATCTATAGGCAATTTGTAGTTACCATTTGCTTAAAACCTTGAATCATTGATGCAAATGATCCTACTTTGAATTAGCTGTCCTTGTGCAGTGTACGATTGAACTTCCTATTAGATTCATGGTTACACATATAAGAGCATATTTTTCTTTTCTTTCTTGTTTTGTGGGGTGACCTGCAAATTCGTGTTCATGTTGTTAGATATAATTTCAATTGGAAGCTTTGTTTTGAGGATTAAACATGTTTGTAGTTACTACATGTCTAGCAGTACAGCCAACATAGAAAGCTATAGTCTTCTAGCATGTGTTCTGTCATTGCTAGTGGTATATAACTGTACATATGCGGTTGCTCATAGATTGCAGGGGTAATTTCCTTCCAGGACCAAGCAGAAATTTTACTGTTGCTTTAAGAAACTAGAAGGATTAGTCTGTGCAGAGTCATCCAGTGCAATAGCTATTTAGTGTATAACTTTTACTGTTGCTGTAATTTGCCTTCAATGCTTTGCAGAATTTTTTGAGGTATTTAGTTACAGATATTCTGTGTTTTTCTGCTTTTTTCTGTACTGGTGATTTAATGTTTAGATATGATGTTCCCTGCATCACCTTTGGAATTACTTGCCCCTGTCTCTACATTGATTCGTTTCTCCAGGATCCTTTGCTACGATCTTGGATTTGTCAGAGGCGGACCACGGAAGTTTACATTCTCGTAAGAACTTTGCATCAGGAATCAAAACCAACTGCAATTTAACTATCTATTATAAATAGAAATATGGAGGACTTTGTTGTTCATGTGTAGCCAATAGAGTAGATCAGTAGACACTAAAAGGTTTAGCCGTCGCCTCTATGCTTTTCTTTCCTTTTTTTTGGATATGTTTTGCCTGCCTTGAATTATGTAATCAAATGGTTATTATGGGATTGATGTTGGAATAAAGCAAGGCCACCAGCATGATTGGAAATTCCAGCTGGAGTCCTGAACTAGTTCGTTGTGTGTGTTCCTGCCTTAGCTATTAATCTGTATAATCACAATTACTATGACGCTTTAGTGGTGTTATTTTTTTCCAATGTTGATACAAGACTAAATTGTGAACTTTCTGCAAACTGACATGTCCTTGCGTACTGATCCTTGTTATCAGAACTATTATAATGGTTTGAAAGAAGAGGGTGCTTTTGTTTTTGCTTTACTATTTTCTTGTATAAACAGAAAGATGTGCACAAAAAACAGACTAAATTATGACCCTTTCACAAGTTGACACATCAGAATGCTATTCCACAGAATTATTGTGCCAAACACCTATACCCCCTTTCTTTTCTTGTCAGTTAACTGGTTTATTTTAGTATATTGGATCATACAGGTTGATTAATTTCGTTTGGTCATTTGTTTTGCAGGTTATGTTGCAGTTGCCTGCAAACGTCATCTTGGTTCTCCTATGTTTGTACACAAAATTAGCATGTCTTTTAGGGACTAGACTGAATCAAGGTTGCCTATTCAGCTTCTCTGTTTATATTTGAAGCGACACCAAAAGTAACCGGACAAACTGTACAAAAACACTTCGGACAATTCTGCTTAGAGCATCTGTATCGTCTGAGGATGAATCCCCCCCCTCCCCCTCCACACCCACACACCCCACTTTCTAGGAAATCCTGGACAAAGATAAGTTTGCTGGAAACATGCAGGTTCCGTGTTGTTTTGGCGTTAACTCTTTTTTTTTCATTTTTCCTTGTATTGCTTAATCTTTCCTATTTCTTTAGACCTGTAAGACCACTAATTTCTAAGCTGTTTTAAGACGACACTAAGGTGCTGATTGGTATGACGGGTACTCTCTGGGAAATGCATGAGATGATAATCAATTTGACCGGCCATCTCTAAACTTAAATTGCAAGAGCAACAGCATATCCAACTGTTGGAAACATATGAATGTATTAAGTGCCACATGGACATACGTGAGATGTGTATGTTCTTGAGAAATTATACAAGTATCTCGACCTGTTGCTTGTGTGAATTGTGATCCAATAAAACTGTTGGAGAATACCTCATACAGATCAAAGAATTGCAGTTATGTCCAGAAAAGACAATATCATCCCTTGTTTGTACTCATACTAGATATTTTCATAAGGGGTATTTTAGTCATTTGTACAGGTCCTAGATCCTATAAATACTATATGTATCTCTCATTTGTAACTGGAGCTCTCTTGAGCCATATAAAGGAACACTTGAACCGGCGAGCCCTCGAGGCCTTGCTCTCTGGAGACTACCCTCGTAGGCTCGTCAACAGGAGTAGGGTGGTTCTCTTGGACCCTCGAACCTGCATAAACTCCTCATGTCATTTTCACTCTCGTGGATGAGGGCCCGTTAAATGGCCGACGTCCACCCCATCAGGGTTCACATTATCGACGAAAATCGGTCGATTTTCGCCCGTATCGTCACGGTTCGATTTCTAAAATCGCTCGATAAACCGGTTAATTCAAAAAATAAAAAAATTGAAAAATTTATGTTTCGTAAACCGGTCGAAAATCGGTGAAAATCGAGCGATTATCGACGAAAAAATCGACCGCGAGAAGAACACAACCGATCTGTCGATTATCGGTGAAAAATCGTCGATTATCGGTGAAACTCGAATTTTTTCAATTTTTTTTCCAAAAAGTTTGATTTCAAAACCATTCAATTTTTGACGATTTTCCAGGTCGAAACGATAATGTAAACCCTGCACCCCATCACTCGTGTTCGATTCTTACACCTACGACATTTGGCGTAATCTGTGTGGGCCATAGCTAACTCATATAAGGTTATGGCTCCTACCAAGAAACACTACAAGCTTCCTTCAACCTTGAAGCACAAAGAGCACGAGGATGATCATCCTCCTAGACGGAACCCTACTATGTCTCCGAGATCTTAGGCTTGGGTGCCTACCGCCTCTCCACCATGAAAGACAAGCTTAAGAAGTTCTATGTTTAAATCCTTTTGTATGTCGTAACGGCACTGTGTTGATGTAAACCCTTCTGAGGCTATCAATGAAACATCAAGATTGAGTCATGCATGTATTTTATCACTCATGTGATTGGCTTTGAGAAGACCATCCCTAACACGTTGCCGTTGGGAGATAGGTCATAACCTCGTATTGCTTGCAAGAAGCACACTCATAGGGCGCATGGCTTCCATGGTCTCCCCCGAAAAATACCCTGAGTGGTCAGGATATCTCAAGTCCCCCTTGGACGGCTCACTCCCTGTTGGACCGAGGGAGAGGGTGGCGACTTAAGGCAGTTTGCTTAAGTCTTAGGGTGCACCATAGTTTTGTCCCCTATAGTCCCTAGGCATTAAGCCGAACGTCCCCCGAGTCACAACCTCATACCTTTCCACAAGGTAGGTGTCGGCGTTTTCGAGCGTCGGCAAGTAAATTTGTAAGTCTAAGGGGTCGCGCGTTCCACTCCCTGAATGGTTAGACTCGAGAGTCCAAGATGTATACTGGTTCGGGCTGAAAGTCCCTACTCCAGTTCGGATGGCCGTATTGTATTGCTTTGCACAACGTTTTACAGATGAGGGCGCTAAATTACCTAAGCTCCTCCCGTTCTCATGTGTTCCTCCTCCTTAGAATCGTTAGTCCTGCCTCCTTTTATACAGAAGGAAGGCGAGTTACATCGAAGTTGGGGAAGGGCGAGGCGACCTATGCTAGGAGCTCGGTCCTTCGTCCACGTGGACTGGTCGCCACACGTCTTGCCCATCTTTGGGTCGGTAGCTTTGGTGGTCGGGAGGTTAGGTATTCCCGGAAATAGCGTGCTTGCCTCTCGTGATCCTTACGAATCTTGGCGTGCGGTGTGTGACGTTGGCGCCGCCTCGGGAGGAGCGTGCGTTAAATCTTGTCGTGGTGGTTGATGGGGTGGAAGCTCGACTTCAGCGATCACCAAACCTTCTAGGAAGGAGCCACCTACCCTTGTCTGATCCTCCGATTGACCTTGTTCGCGAGTGTACGTGGCGGTAGGTCGATGAGGGCCCGACACGCGGCCCTCGGCGTCTGTCACCTTGGTTCGGTCGAGTCGGAGATCCCGCCCGCCAAGGGGCGAGAAGCTGTCTGCAGTGGTCGGAGATCCCGCCCGCCAAGGGGTCGGAGCCATTGTCCGGTCGGATTCGCTTCCTGGCCGGTCGGGAGCGGATGTCTTGTGTGGTCTCGCAGTCGATTCGGTCGGTGGCGGGCCGGGCGCGGCCTGTTGGGCTGGAGATATGCTTGAGGCCGCTGGCTCGTCGCTTCGGGCCGTTGGGGTACCCCTGTTATTAGTATTCGTCAGAAGGAAACCTCACTACTTCAAGAATCTTAACCCGAGAGACATCCCCTCAGTGGGCACGAACGCTTGCCCTTTTGGGCTCAGCATACAAGGACCTCGCAAGCAACATTGCGAGGGCCCAGGCATGGCCTAATGCCTATGCCTTTCAGGAAGGCATAGGGATGCACATCCCCTCACTTAACCTAAGCTAAGGCTAAAAGAGAACCCCTTTGAGTAATAGGGCACCAAACGATAGTTGTGCCCCCATCAAGTAGCCCTGTCTTGCAGCATGCTTTCTTGGGTGGTTTCAGTCGTCGAGGGTCTGGCCCCTTTGAGCACATCGCTTATAATTGATATCAATTGCCTTCTTGGGTACATCCTGGATAAAAAACAAATGACGCCATATCATTCTCATAGCACACTAGATGTGAACATAAAGCATACTCATTCATGGAAGGCTACATGATGAAAGTGCTAAGCAAGCAGAGGCTACAAGAATGCATCGTGCAAATCTGCCCAACATCAGCATCACTCCCTGCTAAACAAGACATGATCTCAAAGGGTCATACACTAGCTGGATCACCACGTCCACTGTCTGCGGGCGAAGGCACGGAAGCTCTTGGGGCTAAGGAGGAAGACACACTCTTCACGAACTCAACAGCTAAAGGCTTCAGTATAGCTCTCTCCCCAGGGGCAGCCTTCTTCACCTCTAAAGTGAAAAGGCCGCGGAGACCATCTCACACTGCCTGTCAGCCTGAACTATTACTGAGATGGAAAATGGCTAGGGCCCCGGCAGTCAGGGTGGCTGTGGCAAAAGACTGACACCTATCCTCAGCAACTCGAGCAAAGGAATCAACACACTCCTTCAGTAAGGGATCCATCTCTCTGGTCTAGTCAGTCCTAATAGAAGTGGAGAAACCCTGACCCCAAGGCCCTCCAAGGATCTCTGAGCAGTGAGGGTAATCTTCTCAAGATCATAGAACTTGCCTAGGCACTATCACGACTTGGTTACATCCTCCTCTAAAAGCTCACATTCACTTGGCAAATGACATCCACTTTCTTCTCAGCAACTTTCAACTTTTCTTCTGTGGCTCTAAGCCTCTTCTCAGTGGATTACAGCTTATCTTCAGCAGCCTTTATGAAAGTGCATCTAGGCACTTATGTTATTTTGGTGATTAATGAATGTTATTTTGGTGATTAATGACAAACACTCATAATGACAATCTATGTAAATTAAGTAAATGCTTAACTTAGTGCTTAGCAAATGACAAACCTCTAATATGATTATATTGCTATGAGACTAACTTGTTATTGCCTAGTTGAGTATCAGTCTCATCTATTTAGAGGAAAATCAAATAGGAAGGTTAAGCAAAGATAAGGTATGCAATTTTGGTATCTATTCTATATTTGTTATTGCATTCCTTTCGTGCAAATGCATAGTGAACTCCAAGTAGCATGTTGATTATATATATGAACATTGGTTCTATATGCACATTGGTTCATGTCATATTTATTTGTGCATATATATTCATTTGAGTTCATTATGTGCTTTGTTTTTAGTATGCATATATTAACTAGAGTTAAACTTCATATTGCTATAGATTGACTTGGTGCATGCATGTTTTATTTGTATATCTTCTCATGCAATTCTCTTAGTGAAGTTTATCTAGTGTTGGATCACATATTTACTCTTACTCCAAATATTATTTGCACATGTACAATTCGTGTATATTCTATCATGTGCTTCATTTAAGTAAAGTCTGTGATCCTTGCCATGATTTAATTGATTCATCATATTGGCAATTATCTCTCTAGTGCATATAGATCAATTACATATTCATCATGATGTACTTAGTAGAGAATATTTCTTATGTCAAGTGTTTCCATTTATATTGTGCTTCTTTATATGAAACACTTGTTGTAATCAACTGCTCACAAATATCAACTCTATTCATATCTATTGAGCTTTTGGGACTAATGTCTTTCATGAGTAGTTTAGAAAGAATTAGGTCCCGTATGTGTATGATGACCAAGGTATCTTGGAGGATGATCATTAAGCTGAGGTCAACAAGACGGCGGTGTCACCAAGAGCTGAGGACTAAGTCAAGAGCGACTTGGCGTGGAGATCGTCAGAGAGGATGATCAAGTCAAGGTTGATAGGACGAGAGTCTCATGAGGTGAATCGAGTCGAGTTGGACGAGGCGAAAATGTCATCAATTATATGATGAAGGTCTTCATGCATCGACATCAAGAAAGAAGACGGCAAGTGACTAGTTCTAGACTTATTTTATCTTTGATTTAATTTGAGTCTAAGGATTGCCGTACTATTAAGAGGGATGCGATGTCGAATGACTTTTAGATGTGTCAAGTGCTCAAGTGATCCATCCTTGTGAATCTTAGAAAGAGAGTGGTGTTGGTAGTGCTTGGGAAAGTGAGGGTTGTAGGTCTCTCTTGGTTTCTTTGTGAAATCTGTGGTTATCCTTTTAGTTTTGGGTAGTGAGACCTTGTTATTTGTGTAGCCCTCGTTCTTAGCTTTCGGGAGAGTCCAAAATCTCTGAAATCGAGTCCGAGTCAAAAGTTATGCTCGTTGCCGAGTCGGTGCTCAGTCTTGATTCGGACTATCCGGAGTTAGTCCGGACTATCCGGATCATCCGAGTATCCGGATATTCATCCGGACTCTCGGATTGAGTCTCTCTGTTAGCCTTTCTCAGTCAATCCGAGTATCCGGATTGAAATCCGAGACTCGGATTGTGCATGACGCACCGCCTCAACGGCTAGTTTTTGGGAGGTCTATTTATAGCCCTTCCTCCTCTTTCTCGAGAGAGCTTTTGGTGAGGCTTTTGGAGTGGATTTTTGAGTGGTGTGTGGGGGCTTTGAGAGAGCTTTACCCTTAGATCTAAGTGATCCTTGTGAGAAGGGTTGGGAAGAGTTTGGGAAGTGAGATTTGAGTTGATTGAGCACTTGATTTCATCTCCAAGTTTGTTCTTCGTGAGCATTTGTTACTCTTGGAGGTTGAGGACTCCTAGACGGCTAGGAGGTCGCCACGAGCCACCGGAGCTTTGTGTGGTTGGTCGTGGGAAGTTTGTGAAGGCAGTTCCGCCTCCGTAAGGGAAGGAATCAAAGGAGTGAAGACCGCGAGTGCATTTGTGCAACACCGGAGGAAGAGGGTTGAAAGAGACCCGGCTCAAGTGTGACCGAGCCGCCTCAACGGAGACGTAGGATCCTCAAGGATCCGAACCGGGTGAAAAATCATCGTCTCCAAGTTTGCTTCTTTCTCTTGCTTTAGCATTTGATTTTGAATCTTGAAATTGCCCGATCTACTCTTTTGTTGTGTTTGGCTCTAGATCTACAGTTTCCCCATGTACCTGATGGTATTTAGATCTTTTGTATTCAAGTAGATTGTTGAAAAATTGCAAAGATTTAAAATCTCCATTCGAAGTCCTCAATCCGGAGTATCCGAATCCCTGAACCCGGATAGTCCGGATAATCCGGAGTATCCGGATTGAATACCGGACACTCGGGTTAGGACCTCGGATTGGACTATCCGAGTATCCGGATTGAATACCGGACGATCCGGATAATCCGAGTATCCGGATTGAATACCGGACACTCGGGTTAGGACCCTCGGGATCGGACTATCCGAGTATCCGGATTGAATATCCGGACACTCCGGATTGTTCAGAAACTCGGGAGATTTTATTTAGTGCAAATTTTTATTCCATTGCATTTAGCTATTAAGTTTTAATTAGCCTATTCACCCCCTCTAGGCGACATCCCCGTCCTTTCAATTGGTATCGAGCAAGGTCTCTCTTTTATTAGACTTAACCGCCTAGAGAGTAAAGGATGTCGACTAGAGGATTAGAACACTCACATAATCCACTTGTGCTAGATGGCACAAATTATGCTTCATGGAAATTAATTATGACTTCTCATTTTAAATCCATGAGCCCCCAAATATGGTGGATCGTAGATGTCGGCTTTTCCTCTCCATTGAATGAAGTTGCTCCAATGAAGGAGAGAGAAATGCCTACATCTCGACGCTCAAGCTACTAATGTTTTATTTTGTGTTGTGAGCGATGAAATCTTTGATAGAATATGCAATCTCAAGAGCGCTCATGAAATGTGGATAAAGCTTCAAGAACTATTTGAATCATCCACTTCTATTGAGGATTGCGCTAAGGAAGAGATGTCGGGAGATGAAACATCAAGTTCCACCTCAAGCTCAAGTGATGAAGAACCGACATCTCCATCAACCTCAACCTCCGCCTCAAGTGACGATGAAGATGCTCTTCCATCACAAATCCGTTGCTTCATGGCGAAAGGTAAGAATGAGGTAAGTGACGATGATGATGATGAGCTCACTTATGATGAACTTATGAATTTGCTAGAGGAGCTCAATAAATGTCTTGGAAAGGAGAAAAAGAAATATAAAATTTTGAAGCTTGAACATGAATCACTTCAAAATGATTATAACATGCTTCAAGAAAATCATGAATCCCTCCTTTCCAAAGAAATTCATAAGCCTAAGGTGGATATAGGAATCTCATGTGATCTAATTGATGAAATGTCTTGCTTAAATGTTAATCCTAATATTTCATCAAAATTTGACACATCCACCTCTTGCAATGATTTACCTTGTTGCTCAAATTCAAATGTTTCCACTTCCTCTATGCATGTTGAGACTAATCTTGTAGAGGAAAACAATGAGCTCAAGGCCCAAGTCATTAGATTAGAAAATGACTTGAAGAAGTGCGTAAAGGGAAAAGCCGTTCTCGACGAGATCTTGAGCAAGCCAAGGCGCCTCAAGATAGCGAGGACTCGGCTACATCTCCAAGAGGGAGACTAGCAAGACAAGGCACAACGAAAGACTCTCGAAGATCATCAAGTGCTTTGCTTGCAACAAGAAGGGACACTTCGCCTCCGTGTGCCCTAATAAAGTGGAGATCAAGCCACAACCATCAACAATGAGGCGAACCGACAAAGAGCAAGTCAAGAAGAAGAAGAGACGCTCAAAGCCTACTTGCTACAATTGTCGGAAAAAGGGACACATCGGTAAGGATTGTCCCAAAGGTATTACTCCTAAGCCTATTATCGTCAATGATCATTATTTGCTTAGGAAGGACAAAAATGGCAATGTGTTTGCCAAGTTTGTCGATTCTCCCAAGTATTTGCAAAATTATGATATTCAATTGCTTAGGAGAAATGAATCTAGAAATGTGTTTGCTCAAAATGCTAGACTTCCTAAGACCAAGAAAAATCATGTTGATCATGTGCTTAGGAAAAATAACAATAGCAAACCATTTGCTAGATTTGCTAGATCTTCTAAGCCCTTGCATTGTAATGATTATTATGTGCTTAGAAAGGATCAAACTAGAAATGGATTTGCTAAAAATGCTAAAACTCCTAAGCCTCCTCAATTCAATTCCAATAATTCGCTTAGGAGTAATAACAATCGCAAATCCATTGCTAGTCATGTTAGTTCACCTAAGACTATTAATGTTAGGGCCATTTGGGTTCCTAAATCTATTGTGACTAACATTTTGGACCCAACAAAATTGGGTACCAACAAGTGCCTAGAAGTTTATTAGGTGCTTGGAGATGCATTGGAAAGCTTTGGCTCAATCAAGAGGATGATTTCATCATATGAAAAGGAAGCCAAGCTTGAAGACATTCACTTCAATCATAAACCAATGACATCTCGGGTAACAAGTATTTAAATTGATTCTTATAGCTTATAGCCTTGTGTAGGTTATATTGCATTATTCATGAAAATCAATTTAGATTGCTTGATTATATGCTTGCTCATGCTTATTAGTTGTTTTGATTGCAATCTTGAGTAAGTTTGGGATAGTGGCACATTAAGGGGGAGTGCTAAATCATAACCATGTATATCACATCCCTACATGTGCCCATATTTATATAAGTGCAAATATATATTTTCAAAATCAAGCCCTTTAGCCAAAAGTCAAAATTTTGTATACCATTAGTATTCTTGTGAAAAACTAATTGCAAAATGTATACAAATGTATTTGAAACGTTTTTCAAAGGGTTTTGGCTTCAATAATCTATTTTACAAAGAAAATGAGTTTCATGCCCAAAATCAAGTTTCTAGTATCTTGTTTTGGATTTAAACTTATAATTTTCATAGTATTAAATGAAAAATGAATTTGAAAGTAATTCCAAAACGAAAATCCTAGAGTTGGTCATTCTTAACAATTCTTGTGTTCAAAAGACTTTCAAAAGACCAACCTAGTGAAAGTTATTTGATTTTGAAACTCGCCGAAAAACTATATTTGACCCATAATTGTCATATTATTGCACTTAGTGAGTTTCTCCGTTTGGACCGGATCTTGTGTAGTATCTTGGTTCAAAATGGTATCTTAGACTCATACACAAAATTCAAATCTCAATATCTCATCTTATTCTTCATTTGAATCTTGTGTTGAAATATTTGGCTTTGTTTTACAAATAGCTATTTCAAAAGGACCATTTTGGTCAAAAGTCAAATCTCATGTTTAAAAGGCCCAAAATTGTGAAAAGCTTTGTAAAAGTATTCTAATATGTATTTCAAATGTTTTACAAGCTTTCAAAATGAAAATTCTATATTGAAATCAATTTTAGCCCGAAAAGTTTTTGGTTTGAACTAAAATAGCTTATTCAAGCATATTGCTCAAATCTTAGCATTCAAGTTGGATTTCATTATAAATGTTGGCTAGAAACCATCTTGATAACCAATTCCAAGCCATGGAAATTGAAATTGCATGAAATCCAAATTGAGTTGTATTTTGAGGCTTTTTATGAAAAACTATTTCCTATTTAACTTGCTTCAAAAAGGGTTAAAAGCAAAATATTTGTTTGAAATGCAAAATCTTATGAAAATAGTCTTCTAAAATGTTTTCAAATGCATTTCAAATGTTTTCAAGTATCTAACCCTTGGCTAATAGCTAAAAGTCAAACTTTGGCTTAAAAAGATCTTTGTGATCTTGCTTTTGCATTTAACTTCAAATTTTTCTAAAGCAAAATCTATTTGGAGTTTGAAAAAGTGGTCAATACAAAACTCATAGGGTTGGTCATTTTAAGCATTTCTCTAGTTCAAAGTTTTTCCAAACGACCAACCGTTCAAAAATTATAGCCATTTGAATTTGGCCAAAATCATCCATTTCACCCAAAATGACCCGTTGTTGCATTTTGTGGATTTCGCTATTTGAATTGGATTTATTTGCATATCTTGGATTGAAATAGTATTTCTAAATCATACAAAGCTATGAAAGTTCAAATCTCCATAAATTTCAATCCGGAATGCATTTTGAGCATTTGGTGAAAATTCAATTTCTTTTCAAACCTACAAAGCGCATTTTGTCATATCTTTTGAACGAAAATTTCTTTTAATGAAATTCTTTTTGGGAAACCTTATAAATAGTCCAATGTTTATTTCTGGAAAGTTTCAAATCATTTGGACTCAATTTGAAAAAGTTTTGACTTTTCTTCTCTTTGAGTAAAAATCATGCCTACAAAGCAAAATTTGGCATATCTTTTGATTGGAGACTCCTTTTTGGAAAACTCTTTTTGGAAAAGTTTCTTGGGAGTCTAAATAATCTTTATGCCTAATTTCAAATAATTTCAACTTAATTTGAAATAGGTATGCCTCTTTCTCTCTTTTGATCTTATTTGGCATACTATCGCATTAAGTTGGATTTTACGATTTGAATGGATTTAATTATGCAAATAGGCTTATAAACATCTCTCTAAATCATATGATGCCATATAAGTGCATATTACCATTCAAAACTCATTTGGTTCCATTTTGAGGATTTGGTGAAAATCTTAATGTTTTATGTGTTTCATATGCAAATTTCACCGCATTTCTCAAAGTAAAATTTATTTATTGAAAATCTTTGTTAGAAAACCTTCTCTCACATATGGAGTTCATATCTGAAAAATTCTCAAATTTATTTGAACTCATTTGCGAGATTGTTGACTTTATTTGACTTAGTGTCAAAACTAAACCTCCAATGCTTCTTTTGATCTAATTTTTTATTGGAGGGTGATATTTGAGAAAATCCTTTTGGAAAAAGTCTCTTGGATGTTCATGGATCATATCTGCAAAATCTTATGGCTATTGGACTTCATTTGATCAAGATTTGATCAAAATTCAAAATGTTCAGTTTTAGGGATGAAGCTGAACAACCCGGAGTATCCGGGTAATATATCCGGAGTATCCGGATTATCCGGACACTCCGGATCAAAAACACCGGAGTATCCGGGTTGTACAGCTCGGCCCAAATTCTGAAATTGCTATCTATACTTTCTTGCAATATCTTGTTCATCCTATTTTTGGGGTTTCTCCCTTGCTCAAATCAATATTCGGTCTTCATAACCTCGAAGAGGATTTAGTCGGATCATTCGCGTTGATGATTTTTGTATTTGAGCAATGGTTTAAAAGCTATAATCGATTTTGTGCTGCTATTTGCGTCTGTTAAGATTTTGAGAGTTTTAAATTGGCATCTTGGCAAGCCTTTCAAGATGAAAACTAAGTGAACTTATTCATTGCTCGAAGCTTCTAAGTGGAGCATATCTATTTAAGTTTTCATTCCAATGAAAGTGCATCTTTTGGCTAAGTTATTCGAAATTGGATTTAATTGTAACTTAGCCTCAAAATGTTTTCTCTTGCATAACTTCGAGTTTATTATGGAAAGAGAAAATTTCCTTGTAAGCTCAAGAGTGAGTTTGAATGTGTTTTACTCATTGTCTCTCTTACAAATGGGTGTCAAGATTAAATTTGAATGAGTTTCAAATATTTTCATTATAAAGTGATGTAATAAAATCTTTAATTGATATCTTGAATTGTCTTAAATTGCATGCAAAGAGTATTGTCTTGTATATCATATATATCATGCATGTTGTACATAGACATTATCAAACTAACTTGGGTCAAATTAAAAGATATTTGTTCCGAAAATCGTGTGCTTGTCTATTGATGTTCAAGGTATTGGAAAAGGGTCATCTTCGACGGTGGGATGAAGGAAATGGAGAGGAGCTCCATAGTACGAGGATCTAAGACCGGCGCGGTGATCATGACCAATTCGAACATGCGGTGGACAAGAATCGACAAAGGACGTGTTTCTTTTCGACCATATTCAATAATGTCTGTGCACACCATTATGCTAAATTGTGTTATTCTAAATGGTGTTGTATTTTTCAATTGATATGATTAATTGGTATCTTTCAAGAAGTATCCTCTAATCCTAAATTGTTTTGAAGTGTCATCTAATTTGCATTCGGCATTATCAAGAACTAAAAGGTACATATGGGTGACACATTGCAAAGAGGTATGCCCTTGATAAGTTTATGAAATTCTTGATCATGAAAGTGCATCTTACTTATACAACCTTGATTCATGATCTTGTATACATCTTGTGATCATATAAGCAATTCCTACTTGTGTAATCCTCTTTATATGATCTTGATTGTTAAAATTTGATTTGATCATGAGCATGTGCTTAAATTATATAAATTTGCTATATGATCTTGATGTTTAAAGAATATGTGAAATCATATTCGTGTGTCATGTTTAAGCATCACTTATATCCTAAGAATCATGACTTCCTTAATTTGGTATAACTAGAAAAATCTATTACCTAAATCTTGGAAATAATTGGTATCATATCTTGCCTAGATTTAGGGGGAGCTTAATATTATTGTCCTATTACTAGCTCCTTATTTTTATTTTATTTCTCCCTAATCTTTTTATTGAGTGTGCAATCAAGGGGGAGAACAGATTTATTGAATAAACAATAAGAATCTTTTAAGCACCTTTTTGGGATTAATGACAAAAGGGGGAGAATTTATGGATTTATCAATTGTCCCTAATCGATTGACAAAAGGGATGACTTGTAAGTATGATCTCTTATTGTATCTTTATGCTTGTTTTAATGCTAAATATCTTAATATTGTCATTTGGTGCAATTGATAATAGGTTTGTCATAAATCACCAAAAAGGGGGAGATTGAAAGTGCATCTAGGCACTTATGTTATTTTGGTGATTAATGAATGTTATTTTGGTGATTAATGACAAACACTCATAATGACAATCTATGTAAATTAAGTAAATGCTTAACTTAGTGCTTAGCAAATGACAAACCTCTAATATGATTATATTGCTATGAGACTAACTTGTTATTGCCTAGTTGAGTATCAGTCTCATCTATTTAGAGGAAAATCAAATAGGAAGGTTAAGCAAAGATAAGGTATGCAATTTTGGTATCTATTCTATATTTGTTATTGCATTCCTTTCGTGCAAATGCATAGTGAACTCCAAGTAGCATGTTGATTATATATATGAACATTGGTTCTATATGCACATTGGTTCATGTCATATTTATTTGTGCATATATATTCATTTGAGTTCATTATGTGCTTTGTTTTTAGTATGCATATATTAACTAGAGTTAAACTTCATATTGCTATAGATTGACTTGGTGCATGCATGTTTTATTTGTATATCTTCTCATGCAATTCTCTTAGTGAAGTTTATCTAGTGTTGGATCACATATTTACTCTTACTCCAAATATTATTTGCACATGTACAATTCGTGTATATTCTATCATGTGCTTCATTTAAGTAAAGTCTGTGATCCTTGCCATGATTTAATTGATTCATCATATTGGCAATTATCTCTCTAGTGCATATAGATCAATTACATATTCATCATGATGTACTTAATAGAGAACATTTCTTATGTCAAGTGTTTCCATTTATATTGTGCTTCTTTATATGAAACACTTGTTGTAATCAATCGCTCACAAATATCAACTCTATTCATATCTATTGAGCTTTTGGGACTAATGTCTTTCATGAGTAGTTTAGAAAGAATTAGGTCCGTATGTGTATGATGACCAAGGTATCTTGGAGGATGATCATTGTCGAGGTCAACAAGACGGCGGTGTCACCAAGAGCCGAGGACTAAGTCAAGAGCGACTTGGCGTGGAGATCGTCAGAGAGGATGATCAAGTCAAGGTTGATAGGACAAGAGTCTCATGAGGTGAATCGAGTCGAGTTGGACGAGGCGAAAATGTCATCAATTATATGGTGAAGGTCTTCATGCATCGACATCAAGAAAGAAGACGGCAAGTGACTAGTTCTAGACTTATTTTATCTTTGATTTAATTTGAGTCTAAGGATTGCCGTACTATTAAGAGGGATGCGATGTCGAATGACTTTTAGATGTGTCAAGTGCTCAAGTGATCCATCCTTGTGAATCTTAGAAGAGAGTGGTGTTGGTAGTGGAAAGTGAGGGTTGTAGGTCTCTCTTGGTTTCTTTGTGAAATCTGTGGTTATCCTTTTAGTTTTGGGTAGTGAGACCTTGTTATTTGTGTAGCCCTCGTTCTTAGCTTTGGGAGAGTCCAAAATCTCTGAAATCGAGTCCGAGTCAAAAGTTATGCTCGTTTTGTCGAGTTGCTCGGTCTTGATTCGGACTATCCGGAGTTAGTCCGGACTATCGGATCATCCGAGTATCCGGATATTCATCCGGACTCTCGGATTGAGTCTCTCTGTTAGTTTTCTCAGTCAATCCGAGTATCCGGATTGAAACCGAGACTCGGTTGTGCGCACTTGCCCCAACGGCTAGTTTTTGGGAGGTCTATTTATAGCCCTTCCTCCTCTTTTGAGAGAGCTTTTGGTGAGGCTTTTGGAGTGGATTTTGAGGGGTGTGTGGGGGCTTTGAGAGAGCTTTACCCTTAGATCTAAGTGATCCCCTTGTGAGAAGGGTTGGGAAGAGTTTGGGGAGTGAGATTTGAGTTGATTGAGCACTTGATTTCATCTCCAAGTTTGTTCTTCGTGAGCATTTGTTACTCTTGGAGGTTGAGGACTCCTAGGCGGCTAGGAGGTCGCCCACGAGCCACCGGAGCTTTGTGTGGTTGGTAGTGGGAAGTTTGTGAAGGCGGTTCCGCCTCCGTAAGGGAAGGAATCAAAGGAGTGAAGACCGCGAGTGCATTTGTGCAACACCGGAGGAAGAGGGTTGAAAGAGACCCGGCTCAAGTGTGACCGAGCCGCCTCAACGAGACGTAGGATCCTCAAGGATCCGAACCGGGTGAAAAATCATCGTCTCCAAGTTTGCTTCTTTCTCTTGCTTTAGCATTTGATTTTGAATCTTGAAATTGCCCGATCTACTCTTTTGTTGTGTTTGGCTCTAGATCTACAGATTTCCCCATGTACTGATGGTATTTAGATCTTTTGTATTCAAGTAGATTGTTGAAAAATTGCAAAGATTTAAAATCTCCATTCAAGTCCTCAATCCGAGTATCCGAATCCTCGAACCGGACAGTCCGGATAATCCGAGTATCCGGATTGAATACCGGACACTCCGGGTTAGGACCTCGGATTGGACTATCCGAGTATCCGGATTGAATACCGGACGGTCCGGATAATCCGGAGTATCCGGATTGAATACCCCGGACACTCCGGGTTAGGACCCTCGGGATCGGACTATCCGGAGTATCCGGATTGAATATCCGGACACTCCGGATTGTTCAGGAAACTCGGGAGATTTTATTTAGCTGCGAATTTTTTATTCCGCTGCATTTAGCTATTAAGTTTTTAATTCGCCTATTCACCCCCCCTCTAGGCGACATCCCCTGTCCTTTCACTTTAGCTTATCCTCGGTAGCTCTCAGCCTCTCATCATCCAACTGTGATACCTTCTACTGAGCCTCTTTGGCTGCCTCTTTGAACATCTCTTCGATCATCCTCAGGGCTTCATCCCTAATGACATTGAAAATAGAGGTGGTCTGCGAGAGAAGCTTGCAAGTGTCAGCCGGTAAAAGGTGAAAGGTTATTCACAGGGCGCGAAGGACTCAGAAATTACCTGGAAATAGAGGTTGATGATTGTGCCTAGCAGCTCTCTAAGTAGCTCAGCAAACTCTCAAATGCCCTGCGCGTCACGGAAGCGACCCATGTACTTGTTAACGCGTTCCTCAGTCAAGCAACGAATCTGCGCTGTCGATTCGTCATCATCAACGTATGGGAGAGCATAGGAAGAAACCTCACTGGAGGAGTAAACCATGGCCTCATCACCATCTCCCACTACTTGGAGATCAGTGTCAAGAATGCCACGTTGTCTCTTCAAGGACTTGTTCCTAGGAATTTGTTTCTCCAAGTCATCAACTCGTGCCTTGATCTCTGCAACCTCTGGTAACACAGGAAGTGCAAATAAGCAAAAGTCAATAGGAATTAATGAGATAGCGGTGGAGAAAGGAAACTCATGTACCTTCCTTAGCAAAGAGGGAGTCGAAGGCATCACCACACTGAACAGCTGACTTTTCCAAGTCACCCCTAGGAGTGGAGCCTAGCTCTCCCTCCTTAAGCTGCGTCTCCACTTCGCGCACAAAGGGACTCAACAGAGCCGGACCTCGAGCTCGCATGGTTGGATTTTGAGCTTGAATCCGAAGGGGATGAGGACGTAGAGCTCGAAGTGGACTGTGTGATATGAAGAGTTCCAGCACCTTCATTACCAAGCTTACAGCAGCAGCAGCATGAGGGAGTCCAGTGGAGGGAAGCTACGCCCTCCTCTTCTGCGAGGGTGACCTCTGGGTATCTTGAAGTTTCCTTTTGCTCGAAGACTAGCCGCCTTCGCCCTTGTTAGGGCATGTGGGCCGTGGCGCCCCGGGGGCAGGAGGACGCTGTGAAGGACTCTTCAAAAGAGGTGCCTCCCTAGCCTTTGCCGCTACGAGAGTTTCCTCTGTCATGCTCCCCGTAGGCAAAGGCCTCTTGGCGGCGAAGGTGGCAGGGCGAGGCCTGGTGGCTGAAGAGGGCCTTGGCCCTGGCTATGCTGCAGGGCGTGAGTGGCTCACTCTAGGAGGTTTCACCTTCGGCTGATTCTTGGGGGGAAGATCTTTGAAGGAAGCCCTAGGGGCTTTTGTAGGATTAAGGATAACCGACTAGAGGGGGTGAATAGGAGGTTTTAAATTTTTTTGGCTCTAATTGCAATAAATTAATTATCTAATCAAGAATTACAATTTTGGCAATTAAAAGTCTAAATTCTCTAAGTTTCACTAAGTGCACCAACAACCTAAGTCTAAGCAAGAGCACAAAATCAACACATTAGAATTGCTAGGAACGTAAATTGCACACAAGAATAAGAAATTCAAACCACAAGAAAGAAAGGGCACAAGAATTTTTCACGTGGTCTCGGAGACCTGTCGGTCTCCCCCAGTCCACACGAGCCTCCCTCGATCACTTGGTAGTTCTTCTCCACTTCGAGTAAGCGAACTCCAGCCTTCACAAGCTTACCGGGGCTTCTCACAATCTTTGTTGAGAAGTTCACCGTGCACAATCGCCTCTAAGCCGTCTAGGAGGCGGCAACCTCCAAGAGTAACAAGTCTTGACGCTTGCTTGAGGTCGAATCAAGTGTCTAAAGGCTCAACACTAAATGCAACACTTGAATTGCTCCAAACTCTCTCAAAATGAGAATTTAATACACAATAGTGAGTTGGAGACTTGCTAGGGCTCTAATATCATCAATAAGATCGAAGAATTGCTCTAGAATGCTGGTGGGGGGTATTTATAACCCCTACCAACCAATATGGCCGTTGGCATAAAAAATCACAAAAAACCCTGGAAATCCAGTGCTACCACCCTTGGGCCAGTAGAACTGCTCCTCTAGTGCCAACGGTCGCTATAGTGCATTTAATGCACCGTCAGTGATTGTTGCACTGTCTGGCCAGTGCTACCGCCCTAGAGCCATCGGGCCTCTTTTTTTTGCCTCGGCCGAAATGCATGTGTTCTGGAAAAAGCATACCGAGGGGCGGCCAGTGCTACCGCTGGTCGATAGCATCGGCCACCCTGGCCAGCTCTACAACCTCTGTGATTTTTATGCCGGTTATGGGCCGGTGCTACCGCCGGTCGGTATCACCGGGCTACCAGGGCCGGTAGCACCGGCCACACTGCCCAATAAGCATTTTCACTAGATTTTGAATTTTTGCTTGAATATACTGCCATGGAAAAATTCAAATGTGCATGACTTGAGCCTTTAGACATTTTTCGACTTTGAACAAATAGCCACGACTCCTTAACAGTATGGCACCTATTCTAGCAATCCGATCTTTTTCTTCAAAACTTCGAGATCGGCAACAGTTATGAAAATGTCCTTAGTTTTATACCTTGATTATTTGCTTGACATGTTGATCATTTGTTTGCTTTATTTTCATGCTTTAGTGATCGACGTGCTTTGGACCAACCTATTTTCAATGTTCTCATAGAAAACATTAGTCCTTTAATCGCGATTGTCACTAGTTTCAGACTGCTTGCAATGCTGTTGCACCCCTGGCCATCGGTGATACGCACCTCCCTGAGAGCCTCGTACTCGGTGACAGTCATCTCTCCAAGGATCATGTTGGCCTCTTCGATTGCCTTCCTTGAAGTGCGCACTGTACATAAGAAGAAGGACATTAGGCACATAAGTCAAGAATGTTTACATGCGAAGATTGATAGCCAAGCTAGGCTCACCTTTGCCTCTGTGGACTCTCCGGTAGTCATCCTTCCTATAGATAAGGGGCTACCATCCATGAGTGTCATCTCCTCCATCAAGTCCCGAACGCCGCTCCACTTACGAATCTCGAAAGTAGCACGAATGAATTCCCAGTCATCATCAGAAAGAGGAGGGATCTTCGGGTAGTCATCTTGAGTGATCTTTGGCTACCCCCCGGTGTATGGGAAGCCCTCCACCTTCAGATAGAACCATTTCTTCCCAGGGTGACTCCAGTTGTGGTGGTCGAGGTTAATGAGCCTAAGTGATCAAACTTCCCATTTGACCTCTGGAGATGGAAGAAGTAATCAAAGGCCATGATGGTGGGTCTCATGCTCCTGCCCTCGATCGCCGTCTCGCACAACCACAGGAACACCCTCACCCTCGCCAGTAGGTTGGGGGAGAAGTGCGAGAGCTCCACCGTGTAGTGACTCAGGATGGTCTGGATGAACGGATGCATCGGGAGCTCGAGGCCAACCTCAAACCAAGCCTTGAGAGCGACGGTGTACCCCGGAAGGAGATTGGGGCACTCCTCCGATCCTAACCACAAGACATCTTTTGACGTTAGGTGGCCCCTAGAGGCCACCAACATCGTCTTCTCCGATTTGGTGAGGGTCGTGGGCTTGACCCCCACGAGAACCTCCTTGGTTAAGTCATCATCTAGGATCTCAACCTCTTCCTCGAAGTCGTCACCTACATGATCCTCCATCCCAACTTGGGCCACCGACTCCTTGGTTTCCTCCTCACGATGAGATGTGTTCAGATCGCCTACAAAATGAAACACAAGTCAGAAAGTCAACAATATATAAATGCTTATTTGTGAGAAGTATGGAAAGACACTAGCGAGTCACCCTCTCGTCTTTGGCCGGTTTTTGGGTTGGCGCCCTACACTTATCCCTGGGTAACAATTGATTTTTTTTCTTTTAATATTTTTTTCAAAACTAGGCGTCAGAGTAAAAAAATTACAAGATTAGACACCGGTCGCCCGTATATGGGGCGATCGCCCCACATACGGGCGATTAGTGCGGTTTTTAACGCGCGATTTTTCCTCCGTCCGTGGTCAATTTCAAAAACAAAATCATAACTTTTTCATATGATGTCGGATGGAGATAAACTTTATATGAAAATTGTAGCTCTCGACGGAATCTACAACTTTTATATACAAACTTTTTCAATTTGAGTCCATTTAGATGGTCAAAAACGGGATAGAATGTTTAGATCTAAAAACAGATCTGTTTTTAGATCTGAACATTCTATCCCATTTTTGACTATCTAAATGGACTCAAATTGAAAAAGTTTGTATACAAAAGTTGTAGATCCCCTCGAGAGCTACAATTTTCATATAAAGTTTATCTCCATCCGACATCATATGAAAAAGTTATGATTTTTTTTAGAAATTAACCGCAGACGGAGGGAAATCGCGTGCACTAATCGCCCGAATATGGGGCGATCGCCCCGTATACGGGCGACCGGCGTTCAATTCTGTAATTTTTTTGACCTGACGCCTAGTTTTGAAAAAAAGATTAAAAAAAATATTAAAGAACGGACGATCGCCCCCATATACGGGCGACCGACGTTCAATTCTGTAATTTTTTTGACCTGACGTCTAGTTTTGAAAAAAAGATTAAAAAAAATATTAAAGAAAAAAAAATTCGGTAACAATTAGCCACAGGCCTTGGTTCCCAGCACCCTGCGCTTGGGAACCTTAGCGCTCTTGCACCCCGTGCCTCCCGTGCACCCAGTACACGGTGGCCATACCCAAGTGCTCGGCGCCCCACCCGCGCGCTCGTGCCCCCCGTGCCTCGGCCCCATGCCCATGCACGTGACGGAAACGCGCTACGAGCGATCCCGAGGGGCCGGTCCCCATGTCCCATGAGGAAGCCTCGGACGCCCAGCAACCCCGTGCCCATGTGCAAGGCGGCCAAGTCCCAGGCGCCCCATGCCTGCGAGGCCAAGGCCTTGCGCCCTCGCGACAGCATGCCCTGGCACCCTGCGCCCCGTGCCTGCGCGCCATGGCAGCACCCCGTGGCCCAGGCTCGTGTGCGCCACGCCCTGGTTCTCGCGCGCCCCGCGTGTACCACGGGAGCGCCCGAGTGACTCGACTCCCACACCCCTGGCGCCCTGCGCCCCGCGCGCCATGGACCCGGCTCCCGCGTCTCGGCTCTCCCTCGCTGCGCCCTAGGGCTCGGGCCCCCCTGCAGCCAGCCGCCCTGCGACCGTGCGCCCCTCGCGCCGCGCACCCCGCGATGCCTATGCCCCACTGCCCGGGCGCCCTGCATCCCTTGTGCACTGAGGCGGGCTGCCCTGCAGATGGTGGCCCCTCGCCCTGCTCTCGGCCGTGTCGGAGCCCTGTGCCCAGTCGTTCCACGTGGTGGCCGCGCCCAAGTTCCGCTGCCCCGCACCTTGCAGTGGCCGCGCCCGGCTGCACCTGTGCCCTGCGCTGGCTGTGCCCCCGCTAGGCTGCCCTGCGCTCTGCAGCCTATCATCCGCCCAACGCCCTACAGCGTGGCGCGTGTCCGGCTCCTCACGCGGGCCACGCGACCAACTCCCGCGTGCTTGCCTGCTCCCGTCTCGCGCGCCTGCTCCTCTCAGCTCCTCCCACGCCATGGCGGCCCCAACTCCCGCACCCTCGGTGCCCTGCACCCCGAGCGCCCTGCTCGCGCACCGTGTGGCCAATTCCTTTGTAGCTTCTGCGGCTAAGCCCCGAGCCATGCGCCGCAGCCCTGCGGCTAAAGTCCAGCGCCCTGCAGCTGCTGCAGCTAAGTCCCGTACCATGCGCCCTGCGGGGACTCCTCGGTCTGCGACCGCGCCCTGCATCTGTCACAGCCCAAGGGGCAAGGGCGTGCAGTGCGCAGCTTCGTGGGAGTGGGCGCCAGGGCGACACTGGCATCTGCTCACTCCACTCCTGCGGGCTGCGCGCCCCTGAGGCCAAGTCAGATGCGACCCACGCTCACGCCTTACCGCTGCGCCCCTTGGCGACGCTCGCGCCCTGAAGCCAAAGAAAGGAAAGAGGCCCCACGTGTACCTTGGTTTTGGTTTCCTCCTCCCGTGTGGATGAGCCAAGACCGGCTCCACCCCACAAGAGCTAGTTCATACGTCCCGTGTGGACCAAGTCCATCAAGGCAAAGAAGTCAGTACAAGGGCAGCAGCCTTCAGAAAGGTTGGAGAGAAAAATGGGTTTGCTTTATTGTGCTAGGGCAAGCCGCATGTCTTGATGGGCTTGGTAAGCCGAAGAAAATTTGGGCCGGTCCAAATTCATGGCTGAGAAGAGGGCCCATGAGTGGAGAGTTTTGCTCTGGCCTAATTGTCCGTTCTCTCTATAATGGGGATGGGGATGGGCATGCTAAGGAAGTATCCACCTTCGCTCTGATTAGGACGACCAGAATCTAGTTAAGTCTGAGACATATTTTCGTCAGAGGCAGAAGTCTGATCGAGCCCGTCTCTTCTCCCACAAACTCATCAAGTATGCAGGGAGGTTCGTTATTACCCCTCTGGATGCTTCTTCACCTAGCACCAAGCGCAGAGGGCCAGTGTTAGAGAATACCTTACCAACGACATGTTGTAGAGCATGCAGATCAAAGAATTACAGTTATATCTAGAAAAGACAATATTACCTCTCGTTTGTACTCATAGACTAGCTATTCTCATGAGGGGTGCTTTGGTCATTTGTACAGGCATAGAGCCTATAAATATCTCATGCATCTCTCATTTGTAACTAAAGCTCTCTTGAGCCATTTAAAGGAACACTTAAACTGGCAAGCCCTCGGGGCCCTAGCATCCTGCTCTCCGGAGACTACCTCTGCAAGCTCGCCGATAGGAGTAAAGTGGTCCTCTTGGACCTTTAAACCTGTATAAACTTCTCATGTCATTTTCACTCTCGTGAACAAGGAACCGTTAAATGACTCACGTCCTACCTCTTTACTCGTGTTTGGTTCTTACACCTAGGACAAAAGCATACTGTGTTGCCTGACTGAAAGGTGATGTTCGATTACCATAGGCCAGGACACACAATCTGTAATAAATAGATAAAGACATAAGAGTTCAAAACATCAGGTTGTAAGCCTGTATGCTGAATACAACACCTTGTTTTTTGTTGTTGATAAGAATCAATACCTTTTTTCACAAAATAATGATACACAACCACAAACATAAAACTTTAAAAATAATCATTTAGCACAAAACAAATACATTGCACAACTTTCGCATGTTTCCTAACTAACTACTGATCAACGCTAGTTGGAAGTACAACAGCACCACAAATGTTAGGTCATATATCCACAAGCAAATCTTATCTAAATCCTGTCACAATCTGTCGTCACTCATTAGCAATGTCAACAGCTAACACAATGGTCCAATCTTCAGGATAGCCTCCATTATCATCCTTCTAGCCAAGAAAGCATCCTAACAAGAAATGTAGCATTTTGAAAATCAAGATCAGCAGAATTTCCTGTGACAGAGCCTGGAAATCACTCAAAACGATCTCATACTCAGTGCAAAAGCAATGGAGAATCAGGTTCTGAGCCGCTAATGGAGGCAAAGGATGACATGCTGTCCTTGGAAACTGTGGAGAAGTTCAGTGGTGCAACCGTCAACCGGCTGTTCTCCTTGAAGTAGTTATTGCACCGGCCAGAATATGAGCGTGGTGTAAGAAGCTCAGGAGTGGCACTGCCTGCGGAAACTCTGCGAGGCACCGGTGTCATGAAACCTGCACCATTTCCATTTGGATGATGACTGCTCGTCCTCCTATTAAAGCTGCTTGTCCTTTTTGGATTAGGCTTGGACCCAAAAATCAATTCCTTCTCCTTAAGCAATAGATTCTGCAGCTTCTTCTGGTCCTGTAGTAAGAGTTAATCAACAAATGTAAATGGAGTTAGGACTCCTTTCTTGTTGTTGTAATGCCAAAAGGAGTATAAGATGTGGTATAATTTATACCCGGTATCGTTTCTTATTTTCCTCCTTTTGTACCCTTCTGAGTTTTTGCTCTTCCAAAATGGCAACCAGACGAACCTTAACATGCAAAGTTCAATGTATATGATTATTAGAGCAGATCTAGTGTACCTGATGTGATGCCTGATAAATATGGTTAGCTAGCTCAGTGACTTACTCCGTCATATAAAAATGGCATATTTCTTTCATCCTCCCAGGTAAATGTTTTGGCTATCAAGTTGTCAATCAAAGCTGCAGAAAAAATGTTTCTGATCATTACATACCAGAGTGAATGAGTGACTACAGATGGATCTATATCAAGAGAAGCAAGTAGATTGTGCTTATGAATCATGAAATGCTTGTTGATTATGTTAGAAGTACATCAGTATAGTTATGTCAAAAACATTATATCTAAATTTGGAACCACTATCCCAGTTCACAAAAATAAAATTAGCTGAATGCACCACAGTGTTTAACTGAAGTTAATAGTGTTATCTGAAAGCTGCAGAAACAAAGACTCACTTGGAATCTTTTGAACAAGTATCCTTGCCTTCTCTGCACGCTTGAGATTCAAATGGGCACCCCTGCCAGAACTGTACCTATTATCATCCTGCAGAAAGGACACCGCAAACATTGAAGATGTCATTAACTAAATCATAGCAGAGACGTGCATTATATGTTGTCAGCCAAAGTGCATCTGAATATTCAGTACTAACATGCCAGATAGAGGAAAAGGTGGAAATCATATTAAATCGATGCACCATGCAATAGCATATATTCGTGGATAAAAGAACCATACTTGGTTATATTCCTCAAGCCAAGTCTCTTCATCACAAGCTGATAGCCATCTGTCTAGTTTCTCCATGATATCTTTCCTTGTTAGGGATTCCTCATTTGCTTTTGCTATTTGTGCTTCAATGCTGGAAAGAAGTTCGCAAGGATCCACTAGACCTGAACGTAGAAAGTTCTTAGCTCATTCAAGATATTCATCAGCAGCTGTTTTCAATTTTATGCGCGAGAGAAAGATATCAGCAGGATAAATACCAGAATCAATCAAAGCAATGATTTTCTCTGGTGTTGTGCTCATATCAGGCTCCATATGTGCATTTCTGCAGATATCTTCTAGTTCTAACCTTTTCTTAAGAACAAGCTCCTTCATTCTACTTGCCTTTTGTTTAGTTAGTCTTTTGACTTCCTCTTCTGTCTAAAGAATCCAAAAATAATACTAATAAGTTCAAATTACAGCTTGTAAAATGTATAGAAACAAGTAAACCATAGATAGTTGCCAAACCTCCTGAATTGTCTCCAACGACAAGATACTAGGAGAAGTGATCTCTTCCTCAGTAGATCCAGGAACAGATGCTACTTTGGCAAATTGTCTCCTCTCTTGTTCAGTTGACTCCATCAGATTCCATAACTTGTGGAGTTTTTCCACAATTTCTTGCAACTGAACACAATTATCAAATGAGAAGCTACAAACAAAAATGAGTCGCCACAGTAGTTTTGCTAAGAGGAATCACCTTCGAGACTCTTGTTTTCTTTTCTGCTCTGAGCTTCAGTATAGTCTGAGTAAGACCTTCAAGAGTGCTATTACTGATATTTGTTGAATTTTCTGAGTTGGCTCCATGCAAACTTGGATGCACATCTTTTACCATCGTCCCAAAATCCATCCCAAGCACGGCGCATAGGCAGTGCACTTCATCCACATATATGAATACTTTCTGAAGGCGATCAGACTGAACAAAAAGAGAAGGAGAAAAAAATTATTGCTTTTACTAATATGTCATAGCCAAGAAAGGGATTTAGTAAAAATTAGCAAGAGTAGTCCTTTTAATTTATAATTATTACAGTTTTGTGTTGGCAGGAAGTTTCTGGTTAAAGCAGTAGGTAAACGTATAATGGTCAAAACATATAAATGTTTATTTCTCACAAATATCTTGAAATCCATTATTCACCCGATTCACAACATTTAGTCATATGCGTCTTCTTTGTGTGAAAAGTTGCAGATTACATTTTGAAAAGATACAATCAAACAAATTTGATGGCTTAACTCATATCTATCTGATGATTGGATAGAAGCAAGCTACACAAATAACCATTTGAGTCAAGATCATAATTACCTTTTCTTTCTGTAAATTGCGCAGCTGCATTTGAAGATCAGCAAGCCTTCTGGTTGACAAGTCATGATCATCCTTAAGACTAAGGTGTTTGACCGAACTATCGTCATGCTGATAATTGTAATCAGAAATTTGTGCCTTTATCTTCTCGATTTGAGATTGAACATTTGAGAATTGTTTGATTCTTTCTTCTTTCATTGCCCTAAGATCTTCCAAGAGAGGTGTCACTGTGGCAAGTTGTTCTTTCAACGATGTATGCTTTTCATCCACCTATAGATGAAACACCCCACGTTACTCAAAAATGGAATATACCAGTTTCTTCATATAGTACAATGATGTCAGCCACAAGACTTTTGGCTCCCAGTTAAATATGAATCTTCATGATTCTCAAGCATCTAACAGAGAATCTTCAATACACAAAAGCATAATATTTCATCTTTGTTTGGCGTACTTTAATGTTATCCTAAACATTCCAAGAGCAATCAAATTCTGTAGGCAGTGGCTGATACATGTAGAAGCTGTGGTTGAAGACCCCACAGCTTTGTTTACAAAAATGCCATTACCAAAAGGAATTTTACATGAAAGCCCACTGTACTATCAGTCTATCACTAAACAAATATGTTGCATAGTCGACCTTGTGTATAAATGAAAATTCTAGATGCATCATCGAGGTAGGCTTAAATTATACGAAAGCATCATATTCAATAAACCTTCAACTAAGTAGATAGGTAACAATTATACAGATTCTAGTCAGCAAAAATTTTCGTCCCTCAAACCAAGTTCTATACTACTTTTTTTTTTACCTAATGTGTACATCTGACATGACTACATACCAACCAAATGACTCAGCTGCGCATGTTCACAATGCTATCTTTTCATCATAACTACAAAAAAAACGGCCAACCCGCAGAATATGATATATTCCACATAAGGTGCAGCATGAAATCAACAATGATTTCATTATTTAGTGTACACATTGCACCTACCAACATCTGTGGCTCTATAGACAAACCAAAACTTACAAGACACACAAGCACATATTCAAGCTCCGTATGTCCAAGGCCTTGAACAAGAGGCGAAAATAGAAATTATGACATAATTTACCTTAAATTGTGGGGTATTTTCACCCATCGAAGCCACTAAAGCTTTAAGCTCTGCTTCTTTGGCCACCAATGACTGACGGAGCTGTGCTTTCTCAGCATTGGCACTATCAACCTTCCGACGATACACACGCATGCACTCTGTTTCGAGTTCTAGGAACATGCGATCTTTATCGTCTTCACGCTCCCCAATCTCTGTCCATACTTGCTAAAACAAAAGTCATGTGTCAGATAATCAAACAAGAGGAACAAAAACAATGTAGAAATGGCATACAAACTCGTAAATCATAAGAACATAAACCTCTGCAACTACCTGAACAACATTTACGATCAGTACATGTAACTTAGTAAATAATCTCAGCATCTTTAAAATCAAAATGAATTTTATTTATGGGATCAATAGAGTGATGGTTGATGGGCATTGTTATGACCCTTATAATAATTCATAAAATGGAACACCACAAACAACAAAAAAAACCTAGCTGGCGGGACTTTTGTTGAACAAGCAGGCTGATTGCTTGCCCCCAACCCTCCACGCCGGCAACCCACACCAAATAGAAAAAAAGAAACAAAAGAGTCAGTTAAGGCTATATAGCATAAAAATATATAATGTTCATAAGACAGCTACAGAAATGTGCCTTTGAATTGCCTAATGGGGCCCCCAGTTCTCTGGATAGCATTGGTGTTGGAAAATTACTTTGGTTTTATTTTATTTCTTCAAAACTTCTTAAAATTTGGGAATATCATATTTTCTTTTCAGACATCAGAAGGTTTCATAATCAGCACTTAATAATCTCCCAGTTACAATTTCCAGTTTTGTCCTTAAAAAATCCAGTTTTGACCATGCCAAATGCTACTATGCTTGTTATATAATGAGTAATAGAAAATTTAAGATTAATACCAAGCATAACATTATTCTCTCTCTCTCGTGCTACATCAGACAGTGGGAATTTACACTTTTACAGCAGTGATATTTTTTAAGCCCCTTTCACCTCCAAATTCATACTTCCAACAGTTGAAGTCAGAAGGCAAAGTAAATCTTTGCGTCTTAAGAAATATACAAATCAAGACAGATGCTCGACAGTAAATCAAAGGTTACACCTTTAAAGCCGAAATCAAGAAAGTTGTAAGCAGACGCAACAACTTCCTACTATTCTTCTCAAAATCCTATCATCTCTTCAAAAGAACGCAACCTTTTTGGGAGAAAAAACAAGAAGCTTGCAATTCAAGGAAATAACCAAAAAAATTGGACTTTTAAGCACATTTTGGGCAAAAATTGTGCTTGTCTTGAAAAGAATGCATGCAAATTGCGAAGACAACAGAATCCCAAATGGCTCCAAATCTGCACTGCTCTCGAAAACAAGCAACAGAATCCCCACTATCCCTATAAGAATCTCATTCCTGACACAAATGGCCGCTTCATAATTGAAACGAACAAGCAAATCAAGAAGCCATTATCTTTTAAAACTTTTGTTTCCTTCCCAAGTCCGCACTGCTCTTGCAAAGAAACAAGCAAATCAAGGATGCCATGAACAGAAGCCAGACCACAGTGCAGAGTAACGCACCTCCAGCTCGCGCAGCAGCGCGCCGCACGGCGTGTCGAAGCTGACGCTGCACCGCACCGCCTTGTCCAGCCCGTACCCGGCCATGACCATCTCACCCATCTCCTCTCCCACTTGTCTCTCCCTCTCTCCCCCAGGAGGAGAAAGAAGAAGCGACTAGAAGCAAAGGAGGCACCTCTCCAGTGCCTCTCACTGTCCCCCCACCTCCTCTCCTTTGTCCTTGGTCCTGTCCTAACGAAAGAACCAAGAACTCCAACTCCAATGCCGCCTCTCGGTTCCAAGAAACAACAACCAACCCTTGCCCCTTTTTCTTGCACCCCTCTCTCTCTCTCTCTCTCTACTCGCAGCAACCCTGTTCTAGAGAGAAGGGAAGAAAGAGAGGGATGGGCAGCGGTAGTTGCTTGGTTATATATGGATCTCACTCGAGTTTTTTTTTTACAAACACTCAAGTACAGTTGGTAACAAAAGGGAAAGAAAACGAGGTGATAGAAATGTAAAAAATATTGGGGTGTTTTTGGATGTGAGTAGTAGTAACAAACAAATACACCCAGTCCCAATTGTTCTCTTAATGTGGTTTTCTGAACAGCTAGCCCCAAGAATGACCCTTTTCTCTGTTTGTTTTCCAAAAGTATTTTGGCAGCGAAATGTGGTGACAAAATCTGAAGTTTTGTAGTTATATATAGACAAGGGTTTTACTGCGTTTTGCCTTGCTTTTACCCCTTTTTTTTTATCAATTTTCTATTTCACATGGAGCGCAATTATCTAACACAAATAATGTGTCTACGTTCGCTCTTCTATGCTCCATCAAATCAAAATTACACTTTGAGCGCAGAGTTTTGCAAGGAACACTCCATTTCCTAAGGGCTTTGAAAATTTCTATGCCAAATTGGACCTTAAAGTAAGTCGATTCAGAATAACTAAGGTTCAGACTTGAACTACCCCAGTTCAAAGCTAAGGCTTAAAATGTCAACACTATGCACAAACAGTGATCAAGTTACCTTTAATATTACACATTCCAAAGAAAACTGATAGCTGATAGTAAAATGGTAACATCATTGCTTACTTTGTAGTGAGATTGCGACCTAGGAGTATGAATTAGTCCGGGATTGTGACAAATGTACACATAATTGGCAAGCATACAGAGACAGAGGGATCAAATCCATGAAGGTGAGACATCTATCTCTTGAGTGAAATTTCGTGGGGCTACAAATTATTTGAAAAGGTAACCAGCCAAACACCACCATTTTAGATGGACCGCTTTGCTGCACCGTAGATTGCAAGTTACACTTGGAGCCAATCAGTGGTCCAGATCACGTGGGTACGATCTAAACCGTCTGTCCTGTATCAGATGGACGGACCAAAGCAATCTGATTTTACTTGTTGACCATCATAAGAATCTCCATTTTTTTTAGGCTGAGCCCAGCCTCAGTTGGCAAGCACAGCTGGCTATCAAGGTTAACGGGTTATTATCGAGTTTTTTTTTCAAAATTAACATAATTCGACGTAAAATCATTTTATTTATCATTTAAGTGGTTATTTCAAATTCGAGCTAACGAGTCACTGTCAAGCTGAGTCTCGTTAATCTTTTTTTTTGTTCAAAATGACTCATTTCAATTTTGGACCTATTAACTATTGTAATCGAAGAAATTTTGATTCGAACCTTAATGAGCTTTTTTTGCTAGCCTTAAGCGTTGAGTCGAGCGCTGCCTGCCCGCGTTCGAGCGTCGTTGACACGGGCGCTCGCGAAGCCGAGTGAGTGCATGTGGGTATGTGTTTGTAGCTCGACTGTTATCCTCCTTTAATAAAAATGCGAGAGCTCCTTGTCAATTTTCATAAAAATCTCCATTTTCCGTAAACCTAATGTGTATTGTAAGTAGCAATTACAGTTAGCACTGAGCGACGAGGAATAGAAATATCAGTGCCGATTGACAGTTTGTGCCGACCGTTAAGCAATATGCAGAAAGAGTTGGCTGAAAATGTATTTTTTCAAGGTATGTTTCTTTACACCGGAAATATATTCTGTGAATGAATCTGAACATGCAAAATCCACATGCACAGTATGACGAGCCAGGCCCATGTGATGCTGAGGTCAACCTCAATATATTAGAATTTAGGAAAAGCCATCAAGCTCAGAGAAAAATTAAGGTTAGCTTAAATAATGCACTAGATCTAGGCGCACCCGTTCTTTCCAATCCTGCCTTCTTGTGGGGCTCATCAGTCATCACAGTGAGCTAGTGAAGTACACACAAACTCTTGTTACTTGCAATGCTTTCCGATGCAGTTTCTGCCCTGCCCTGCACTGCACACATATTGATTGTTCCAATTACTTCAGTCTCAGTTCCGCATTTTTCCTTGCAACTATCTCTCTCTCTCTTCTCTCGATGAATGTTTTTTTCGTCAGAAAGTAAGGATTGCCATGTGGATTGCTACAGAGCTATAGCAGTAAGATGAGGAGTCTCTCTGCCAAAAGGACTCTTCTCTCATGAGTTGGTGTCATGCAGAGATTTCCCATGATCCCTTGGCCATTAATTCCGTCATAGTGGCATCTCTGCGACAGTACAGTGCACTCTCGGCTGCTTGTTTGGTCAAACAAACGCAAGTCGTCAGAATGCAGAAACTGATCTGCCAAGTACTGAGGTATTTTCACATGTTTATTTCTTGAGAGCCAGATGTGCTTCCATGCATTCTTTTCCCTTTTTTTTTCGAGTTAGTGCTTGTTATTTGTTAGTATTATTTTCTTTCCCTGCAACCAGCCAGGACAAAGTTGAAATCAATCAATACGCAATACTGCAAGGGCGGTGTACGAACCTGAAGTTTCTTGACGAATCGAACTGATATGATTGACTGTTCATGATTTGCGTGATGTTATTATAGCTGCCTGCACCCTGCACTGATGGACAACTGGACAAGGAGTCAAGGAACGAAAGGACAAGCATATGCATATGCTTGATGCAGTGATGCTCTTCCATTACTACTACTTTGGTTGATGGAATAGTACTTTCAGAAAGAAAGCATTCGTACTTTGCCGGTCTCAAAAAGATAAAACTCGCACTCAAGTGAAGAACTAATCTGGCCATGGAATGTTAGGAACTTAGGACAACTCTTGCCGGTCATTATGACGAACCTTTCGACTCATCTTATGTACCTGTTGAGTTCTCTCGCGCACGTACGTCGCCTTCTCCACATGTACATTGTTAAGCATGCCCTGCAGGACAGGTTCTACTGTGAGAAATGTTCTACACAAAAAGTTGATTTTCATATACCCCAGGTGCATAACTGCATATATATATATATATATATATATATATATATATATATATATATATATATATATATATATGTTTTCAAATTAATATCATACCGCATTTTAGATTTCGGCAATCTTGTGTACATCTTTTTTTTTCTTTGCGAGGATGTACATCTTGTTAATTGATGCTCAATTGCAAAAAAATTCTTTACTGTATTAGCTGTATGCCCCGATTTTTTCGAAAATAGCCACCGTTCGGCATAATTTACAGAAATAGCCCCCCAGACGAGTGCGGAATCACGAGCGTATGAGACGTGTCAAAATCAGCGGCCGGGGTTCGCGGAAATCCATATTTCCGCGTAGGGTGTATGCGAGATTATTTCCGCGCCCCCGATCTGCGAAAATAAATTTCTCGCGCATGCATGCCGCTGAATTTGGCTGGAACTTGTGGCTCATATATTTATTTAAATCATTTGACAATAAGCTGTGGGTAGCTTAGTTGGCAGATTGTTTGCAGCACATGCGTCAGGTCGCAAGTTCGATTCCTGTTTAAAGTGTTTCTTACCTTTTTTTTGAGCTAATAAATCATGTCAAAAAAATTTAAAACTTTTTGAGAAGGATCTTAAGAGCATGCCTAACCTACCATAAAAATTTTAGATCATGATCAAACTTGTGCAAATTTTAGAAATTTGATTAAAGTGTTTCTTGCCTCTCTTTTTTTAGCCATAAATAATTTCAAACATTTTTGAAATTTTTTGAGAAGGATCCTGAGAGAATTTCTAACTTACCATAAAAATTTTAGACCATGATCAAACTTATGCAAATTTTAGAAATTCCATATCATGATCAAACTTGTCAGAATTTCTAAAATTTTCACAAGTTTGATCATATTCTGAAATTTTTATGGTAGGTTATAAATATTCTCATAACCCTTGTAAAAAAGTTAAAAAATTTGACATTATTTAATAGCTAAAAAAAATAGGCAAGAAACACTTTAAACGAATTTGTAAAATTTGCACAAGTTTGATCATGATCTGAAATTTTTATTGTAGGTTAGGAATGCTCTCAATACTATTCTAAAAAAAATAATTTTTTTTACATGATTTAGTAGCTTAAAAAAAGTAAGAAAAGTTTAAACAGAAATCAAACTCGCGACCTGACGCATGTGCCGCAAACGCTTTGCCAACCGAGCTACCCACAGTTTATTGTCAAATGATTTAAACAAATATATGAGACATAAGTTCTAGCCAAATTCAGCGGCATGCATGTGCAGGAAATTTATTTCCGCGGACTGGGTATGCAAAAATAATCCTGCGTACGCCCTGCGCGGAAATATAGATTTCCGTGGATCCCGGCTACTAATTTTGACACGTCATGCACGTGTGATCCCATGCTTATCGAGGGGGCATTTCTGCAAATTAAGTCGAAAGGTGGCTATTTTCAGAAGAAAAAAAACCGGTGCATATGGCTAGTACAGTAAATCCTTTCAAGATGGCCATCACCTGAATCGGTAGGTGTTGCACCAAAAGGAAGAAGGAAATGGCCGGCACGTATGGTATGGTTCCTAGCACGAGGAGTATGGCTGTAGATGAAGTGTAGGATAAGGCAAACTCAGGCTCGAACGGATCCAGCACCAAATCCCCATCATTGGGAGGTTGGCCAGAAATTTGAGCATAACAACTCGACTTAATCTGTCCCCAATTCCAACCATCTTAAGCTCAGAAAATGCTATCATTACTGGTGTAATTGGACCCGGACCCCTCCAGCCAATCAACTAAAAACCCAACCCAAATGCTCCAATCCCAACCCCAATCATTTCATTCATTTGATTTGGTTGCTTAACAAATGATCATATCATTATCTTCTTGATGGGACCTATCATGTCCATAATTCCAACCTAATTAGCTCAAAAAAATTCCTCTCGAATGGGGCATAACTTTTCTTGCAAATTTGGAAGTCAATTAGCTTTGGATTATAGACGTCATTTTTTGGTACACCCTTGGTAGACCTTGTGCACTGTCTGCTACTTGCCACAACGCTACACATTGGTTTGCTCTATACACGTATATGCATGCAATTTACACTAGGGAAACATACGGATCAAAAGAGAAAAAGAAAGAAATGTGACCCCTTACCTGCTTCAGATAAACCTTTCATATCGCCAGCTGTAGTTGGTTCATGGAATTATCATCAAGCCAATGAGAAAGCACTGAAGAAAAAGGCAAATGTCTAGTACGTGTGTAGTATCTGTGTGCCCCCTTGCAATGATTAGTACATTATTTGGACAGTTAAGATCAATCTGTTGGATATTGCATTTATATTTCTTTTGCAATAGGCAATCATTAGACAATCATTTGTTTGTGGGTAGAAGATGATCAATTATTTATTTCCGGGGTTTTCAAGTATGAACCTGCAGCCAGCTAACACATGCAGAGGCAGTTCAGATTAATCAGTAAACACTTGTTTCTTTTCTCATATACTTGCATGAAATGTGTAGTTAGTTACAGGCTACATATATGAGCTAAGTTGTTTGCATTGTAATACATGTAGGAAGGGAAGCATCTCAACGACTCAACACCTTATCTCCAGAACCATATGTGTAACCTGTAAGTTGCAAGCACTTTGATTAAAATAATTAAAGTTTCCTTTCCTTTCAATTTTTCTCTTTTATACTCTACCTTTTTTTTTGTGGCATCTACTAGATCTCCTACCATCTCACTGTGCAACACCAGTGCACCACCAAATAGAATTCAGAAGTAGCATTTCAAGGACAGTGAAATAAAATATGCATATAATTGATGACATTAATAATGGTCTTTATCAGAGATTGGGAAGGAAATAATACAAGACAGGAAAAGGCGACAGAAAATACGACAATTATGTCCCTGGTCAAAGATAAATACTAAGACTAAGTAGGAACTGAAGACTCCACAATGGAACCTAACAGTATGAGAAGCTCTAACAGAAACCATCAAATCATGGGCTTAATGGCATTCTTCTTATTTAACCGAGATAAAAAAGACTAGGCAATGTGTCGAAGGGTTAAACAATTCATCAACATACAAATGGAATAATTTATCCTGGGGTCTATTTTACTTTACTGATACCTTCCAAGCTAACATAAACTGATTTTGGCTAGCGTTAGGCCTATAAAACATGTCAAATCCTAAGGTTAGGCTACTAGGTTTATCATGATGATTTATTCTTCCTGTAAACATAAAGCACACGCTGGAGATTAGAAAATTGAGTCCATGAAACGGACCGGACAAACATCATACAAAACTAAATCGCTTTTATTTGATTAATGGCGAGCAAACTCGGCATGAAAATCTCCTGTCTGAAACTGCTCAAGAACACGCTTTTTGCAGTATAAAAGAAGCGCAAAGTAGAGAGGGACACGAGCTGCAAAAGCATACACGTGTGGCCCATCTTGCCAAGCTGCCGGCAGGCGGCAGGTTCCCATTTTCAGGTGAAACATCCCAATCTCACGACAAGAATCGTCGCTTTGGAAGCTCCTTCCTTTTCTTTTAGAGAGAATTTCTGATGAAGTGCCCTGGTTGGTGATCCCGGTTTAAGGATGTTGAAGAGCACGCCATCACGGAAGCTCCTGCACAACGATCTGACAGCGCAAAATGACGTTGATGAGCGATGTGAAGAAACTAAGGAATTAGTTGAAGCTTAAATCAATGCAGTTTGATGTAATAGTTGTAAAGCAAACAACTGAAGTTTCAGAGTATACATGTAACTATGAACTAATGCTGTTCGTCCCATTCAAATTTTCCTTGGTTTCTGTTTCTCTCTGTATACATGGAGCAAGCTCCAAACATGGTGTCAATTAATTAAACAATTGCAGATTGAAACCAAGTTGCATGCTTGGACGCTGACTTCACACCAGATGTTTCATGGATATCCTTAGGAGTTAGGGCCACTCCCTTTCCAATGTTTGTTTGATGCGGCACACAGAGACGAAAAATGATTGGAAGTTGCTTTCTATTGGTTAGTTAAGGTCTTGATGCCTGATTTGATGATCAATAAGCTCGAATACATGTTTGCTTCCTTCCTCTCACTAGCCTAGGAATATTGACTATTCATTCAATAGCTTGTTGTAGCTGTAGCAACACTCTGACCCTTACTGATCAACTACTCCTGGACCCCATGTCTGGTCTTTCATTCGTCAATTTAATAGCTTTGGATTATCGCCGCATTAGTTTTTTCCTTTCAATTACCAAACAAAAATATATATTCCATATCACACCCGATCTCATAGAGAGTTGATGGGTCATCTGTATCTTGATATGCTGAATGAAATCCATCAGCATATCACTTCAGCATGTCATCATTATCTCATACAATTTCGTAATTTTCATATGGTATCACATAATTGCAGAAAGGCAAAAACCATCATAGCCATCAGGTGAAATGAAAATTGATGCCGCATGGACATGAGATGTCATTCCATTGGAAAACTCCAAGAGAGATTTAGCACCAGTGCATCAGTTTTCTAAGCTGAATTGTCATGTTAAGGAAATACTTTTCGCAGTTTTTACATAATTAATTAGCGAGCATCATTCACCAACATATGACACCAGCGGCAACTACAGAATTCCTTGGTAAAACGAGGCACTCGTGAATATCATTTGAATCATCAGATGCCTCAATTCCCAAGACTTCTATTTTGGACATCTTAATCTCAGCACTGTTGAATAAAACAGTCTATACTATCTTCTACATACAGTACTTAGTTACACAGCCTTAGTACTTACAAGGGCAAAATTTGGACACATCACCTATCCACAGTAAGCCTCAGATACGGAAATCTCTCTTGTCCTTCTCTTTGATGTCGTCTGGTTTGAGCACATGCATGAGAATTGTTAGAACAATCTTTATTATTTCTTCTTCATCATATGATGTCGTAAATTTGACTGCAAAGTGCAAATATTGTCAGAAAATGCATGAGCATTGACACCACCAATTCCTAGAACTGTAGGCCTAATCCATCTAAAGACATGTTGTTCCTACTATATGACCTCAAGGAACAGCAAGTGTTAATTGAAGAAAGTAGAAACAACAACTCAATGCTCAGTTGCTCACAGCTCTACTAGAGATAAAAATCACCTAAACCTAAGCAACTATTAATGTAATTTTTTTGGACCATACATAAATAAAATGGAGTATGCTACTGATGCCTTTCCCCAAGGAAGGATTGGAAATTCCCATCTCTGCTTAGGAACTGATATAACATATGCAGTAACCTGAAAAGAATGGAGAGAAATAGTGTCAGGCATAACTTTGGTACAACCCTATCCAAAATCTCTTCAATGGGAATGCTGCATTCGGAGAACATACAAGAGTTGAAGTAGCAAGTGAACATGGAGAGTTAAAAAGCCATAAGGTATCTTCAGTCTCATAAAGAATATCCAAAATTTCAATGCACACATCCATATTTAAAAGATCACCTAATTTTGATATTTCCCTGAGTGAAGAAAAATAAGCAGTACATTAATTAAAATTATACATTTATGTTTCATATACAACAAGAAGTCAAGAACAAGCAGATATAACAGCAGTATATTCATGTTCTAACACTTCAATACATATTCCAAATACTCCATGATTCTATAACATAATTTTTTTTAATGTCTTGTTAGATTCACTTGTGAACATGAAGTTCAGAAACATGATATGGGACTATTTCCACTGATCTGTCAACTTTTAGAAATATAGTGCAAGACATTAGCGCTAAGAAGTAAGAGCTGCTACAAAGACCTAGGTGGACTTTTGGGGAGTGAGAAAACTGAAAGCAACAGATTCTAATTCTGGTGACTAATTATGACACGTCTGATGTGCAATTTCTCATATAATTCATTGACCAAAATACATGGATTGGATGTGAACCTTACAAAAAATGCAGACTTACAAGACAATACATGTTCATCACTGTTCACTATACAATTTATACTAGTAATTCACTAAGAAATTTCTTTATAATAGTTCCAAAGATTCACACTCACAACTCTCAAGATACAACACCTGCTCCTAACAGTGTTAACTATTGGAGTATTCATTAGCGATGAGCAAAGGAATTAAACAATTAGAAGAACCTGAATTGGATGAGAAGCTCCTCCAGGTGTATGAAAGCAATGTTCGAAGATCCAATGTTATACTCCACTACCTACCCACAACAAACAAGTAGATAGCATCAGAATAAAATATAGAAACATCAAGAAAACATGTCATCCAGTTATACCATGTCAGGTTTACCTCCATGAACACCAATTCCTGTGGCATTACAACAAACACCTTTAGTCACCAGAAGAAAGCATTAAACAAAGGAAAACAATGCACCATGAACTCACGGCACTGGCGAAATCGCGGCAAGTGAAATGCTGGTCGGTGATGATGCGATCACTGAGTGCCTTGAGGCTCTTCACTGACAGTGGTCTCACCTCGTGGATCTGAACAAAGAATAGCAGGAAAATGAAGGTAATATCACTACCCCCTATGGCATGAAAGCACGCAGCGTTTGCTCAAATGCTCACAGTATCACCTTGCTGGCAATCCACACCGCGACGAGCGCGAAGAGCTCCAGGTTGCTGTCCCTGAGGGGCTCGAGCAGCCACGAGGTCACGGATCGGCCGCTCCGCGCGCCGCAGAACCCCATCTTCCTGCCGCAAGCAGGTCACGAAATAAGAACTATTGTCCCCCAACCAAGAACCGAAACTGCGTCGGGAATATCGATCACGGTCACCTCGGGAGCGCGGGGAGGAGGCGGCCAGCGAAGAACGAGAGCGCGAAACCGCAGAAGGTAGCAGGTGAGGTTTAGTTCGATTGGGGTGGATAGTTCGGGTGTCTGGACTCGGAAGACGGAGGATAGAGGATGGGCACCTTGGAGGCGTGGAGGAGGAACTGGAGGAGGCGGCGGCGGCGGCGGGAGGAACCGGGCCACGCGTTTGCCGCTGCCGCCACCACCTCCACCGCTTCGTCCTCCCGCACGACTTCCATGGTGGCGCGCGGGAGAGAGGCAATGAGCTGGGGTCCTGGCCTCCTGGGGACGCCGGTGAGGAAGAGAAACAGAGCGGAACCTTACGAGTAAAGACGGCGGCGTCGAGGGGCCGGGCCGGTTGAGGACCAGCCACCCGCACGGCAGCGATCCCCTCAAGATTCCAGAAGCAGCCCAAGTGGAAGAGGATGTCCCACTAGCCTACCAGCAGTATGTAGCGGCCCGACTAGAATGAAGGCAGGCCCATGAGAAGGAGGTTCTATCTTGAATTTTTTTTCTTTAATATTTTTTTAATCTTTTTTTTCAAAACTAGGCGTCAGGCAAAAAAATTGCAGAATTAGACGCCGGGGGATCGCCCCACATACGGACGATTAGTGCAGCTTTGAACGCGTGATTTTTCCTCTGTCTACGGTCAATTCCTAAAAAAATCATAACTTTTTCATATGATGTCGGATGGAGATAAACTTTATATGAAAATTGTAGCTCTCGACGGGATCTACAACTTTTGTATACAAATTTTTTTCATTTGAATCCATTTAGATAGCCAAAAACGGGATAGAATGTTCAGATCTAAAAACAGATTTGTGTGGGAAAACTATGTGCCCACGAAGATCTACGGTGGCTCCTTAGTTAAACCCTAGACGACTACTGTATAAGGAGGAGAGGGTTTTCCATTGTAAATAGAATTGAAAGGCAATAAAGAGTTCTCTCGTCGTTCCTTCTATATCCTCTGTGTTCATCTTTCTCCCTATCTGTTCTCCACTTCAGATCTGTTCGGGAACCCCGGACTATTCGATAGCGAGGTTCCTTAACACGTTATCAGCACGAAGCTCTACCGGCGAACGGATTGAAAAGGTGAGATTCGACGATTGAATCTAAACGCTTGTTGATTTCATGCATGCATCTAATTTACGCATCCGGTATTGTGTTCGTCACGTGGCACGAAGCTACACGGCAATTACTCGAAGCTACACAGTACAGCACGAAGATACAATAGCACGAAGCTACAGTATTGTTCATCCACGAAAAAAAAGCATCGGCTTGCGCGCGCCGCGCCGCCGACGCTGCGGCACGCGAGCGCGCCGCCGCCCGCTCGGCCATGCCCGTCTGGCGCCGCTTAAAGCGTCGCCGCCTCCCGGCCCGCCGACGCGCTGCGTTCGACCGGCGCGACGACGCAGGCGCTCAAGCGCCGCCATCGACGCCGCGCGCCGGCGCCACCGGTTCCGCCAAGGCTGGCAGCCACCTCGGCACCTTGCAGCAAAGACCACGGCCACCCGCCCCGCCACCAAACACCGCGCACGGCCGCTTCGCCACGCACGAAGCACCAAGTCGCCTGCCGCCAAGTCGCCGAACCCCAACGCGCTACGATCCGCCGGCACTAAGGAAGAAGCCGAAGAGGCGGCGCACGGGGAAGAAGTCGTATCGGCGAGAAGGCGAGGCGGCGCGCGTGGAGGAAGGCGTGAGAAGGAGAGGAGGCGCGCGCGAGCGCACGCGTGGAAAAGCCTAGGCGGTGGCGGCCTTCGCTGTGGTGGCTAGGGGTGGGAACCTTAGCCGCCAGGCTCTAACGGGCCGAAGTGGCATGGCCCGAAGGCTGCACGACCGGGAAAAAAAAGGAAAAAGAAAGAAAAAGAAAAAATATCAGAAAATTTGGAAAATTATTTGGCTCTGTTTTAATTTTTCTAGCTTTATTCCTTGTATTTATGAATATTCTTTATGAATTTTGAATTCTTTGCTTTATTTAGTATACTGGAAATGCATATGACGAATACTCTTACCACGGGTACCCCCAGCGGCCCGGAATGACGAACGGGCTGCCCCAAGACCGGCTCTGGCCAAAGGCCCCCGCTGGACCACGAAAGACACTCGACCCCGACCAAACCAACTAGGGGGCGTCCGACCTCCGCCACAGGTCGGACTCCCCGCGAGCTCCAACCAAGCCGCTGCGATCTTCGCCGAGGACCGAGTGCCAGGCTGCCGTGGGCCGTTGGTCACCTGCCCCACGGACACGACAGCACGGAGTGACCGTGCGAGGGCAGGTGGCTCCTTCCCAAGGCAACAAGGAGGTCGCCAAAGTCAAGGCTCCAATCTCATCGTCCAGTCATGCACAGTGTGGGGACACGCTCTCTCCCGAGGCAGCACCGGAGCCACGCATTATGGCGTCAGCATCTGACAGGCGTACAGGAAGGTAGGAGTGACATTCCCTGACTACACGAAAAATTGCGCCACTCGATGAGTCCACCTACCCGGCGTGGGGTAAGTGGACGCTGGACAAATCGCCAAGACCAAGAGCCAGGACTCCTAGCGTAGGACTTCTCATCCTTTCCTTTCCCAACTTCCCATGTAACCTGCCCCCTCCGACTATATAAAGGGAAGCAAGGTCCTCCGGGAGGGGGATCGATCGAACCATCCTTTTCTCGTTTTCTTAGCTCTCGCTTGTAAACATCGTGCAGTCATCTACACCCGAAGCAATATAGCACCACCACACGAACTGGAGGAGGGACATTCGGCTTGAACCAATATACATCTTGGGCTCCCTGAGTCTAACCATTCAAGGAGAGGGAACGCGCGGCCCCTTGACTAAAAAATTCACTCGCCGGTGCTCGAAACACCGACAGCATGGCAATTTATTTTCTGCATTTTATGATTTTTGCAACCATTTTCTATTAGATTACACGCAGTAATCTAATGACGGAATTTTGAAATCATGCAGATGTCTGGCATCGTGAACCGTGAGTTTGAAGAACTGGCCCCGCACGGTCAGAACTACCTCACTTGGGCATCGGACGTGAAGATCGCATTTTGGGGCAAGAAGCTCGCGTCGCGATCGGTCTAGGGTCCTCGAAGGACGTGCAACCTACCGCCGAGCAGAACGATCAAGCCTTGCACTTCCTCAGACATCACCTCTCAGCCACTTTGAAGAATGAATACATGGCTGAGGAGAGTGCACTTGAGTTTTGGACTGCACTTCAGAAGTGGTTCGAGAAGCTCAAGTACACCATCTTGCCCTAAGCACAGCAAGATTGGGTCCGTCTGAGGTTTGCGGACTACAAAATAGTGGCCGAGTACAATTCTGCCTTGTACAGAATTTGTATCAATCTCTCCCTATGTGGCAAGAAGATCACTGACGAGGAGAAGATTGAGAAGACTCTCTACACTTTCCACCCAAATGCTATCCAGAGTACCCGCAGCTATCGTCAGGACGCATACAAGAAGTATAACGAACTGATTGATGTCATACAAGTTGCGGAGTCACAAGACGATGTTCTACGCAAGAACTTTGTCTCACAGCCACCTGGAAGGGGCACTGGCATAGAAGTCAATGCCAATAGCTATAAGGTAAAAAATCCCACTCATAGAAAGAAGGGCAAGCAGGGTGGAAAAGAGAGGTATTAGGCCAAGGGAAAGTCCAAAACCCAAGTGAAGAAGGATGATAAGGAAAAGGCGCATGCTAAGCCGTATGGACAGCAGAACCAAACGTGCTTCAGGTGTGACACTTGGGGATACTGGTCAAAGATATGCCGAGAATCCAAGGAAGTGATCAACGTATATCAGGCTAAGAAGAAGGCAAAAGAAAACGCCCCAGCAGAGACGCACTTCGCCAAGATTGGTGATAACGATGCCATAGATGTGGATACCCCACTTGCCTCATCCTCACAGACTAGCCTGGACATCGATGCTGCAGCCAATCTTTTGGAAAATGAAGAGAAAACTTCTGTCGATGACATAGAAGCAGAAGTCAATGCTTATTTTACAGATTTCGTTTAATGCATGAATCGCATTATTTGCTTTTTTTTAGATTATGGTTGTTAGCGAATTTCTTTTGAATAATGAATTGTAAGCTCTAGAAGAGCATATCCTTTTCTCATGAATAAATATGTAATTTATTCTTTATTCCAGTATTCTTTAATTTGCAAGCAATGTTTGAATTATCTTGCCACTGTCTGATTAAAATTATATTTTTTTTAGAAATCGTGTAGCGCCCAAATGGAGGAGATATGTATTGTTAATAGTGGCATAACAAATACCATCTTAAGAGAGTCCAAATACTTCCAGTCGATCATGAAGAACGCTGGAAGGATTACTACGATCGCAGGAAGCCATTCTTATATAATAGGCTCTAGAAGAGCCACAATTATATTGCCAATGGGCACAACTTTGGTAATTGAAGAAGCTCTTTTGTACCCTGAATCAACGCGCACTCTCTTAAGTTTCAAAGACATCTGCGCCAATGGGTTTCACGTAGAAACCAATGAAGAAAATGGCAAAGAATACTTGTGCATTGTGAAGCACGCGGTATGTGGAAAAATGGTATTAGAAAAATGTCCTTCATATGAATCTGGGTTGTACTACACAAAAATTCATACACCCGAAGTGTATACTTCCTTGAAGACTGTCTTTAGAAGCTCTGAGTTATTTTCTTTATGGCATTGTAGATTAGGTCATCCTGATCTTAGAATGATGAGAAATATAGTGAATAGCTCACAAGGTCATGGCACTAATGTTAAGAATTTCCTGAATCATGAAGATTTTGTGTGCCTTGCATGTGCCACCGGGAAATTAATAACTAGACCCTCTGTCATGAAAGTGCAAAGTGAAATCCCTGCATTCCTGGAACGCATCCAGGGGATATTTGCGGCCCGATTTAGTCCTTGTCAGGGCCGTTTCGGTACTTCATGGTGCTCATCGATGCTTCCTCAAAATGGTCGCATGTATGCTTATTGTCAACAAGAAACCATGCTTTTGCAAAGCTGATCTCGCAGATCATAAGAATTAAGAATGCTTTCCCTGATCATCACGTGAAGTCCATCAAAATGGACAATGCCGGTGAATTTACTTCAAAGGCGTTTGATGATTATTGCACTGCAACAGGGATAGCAGTTGAGCACTCCGTACCGCACGTCCATATGCAGAATGGACTAGCTGAAGCACTAATAAAGAGGATTAAATTCATTGCCAGACCACTTTTGTAGAATTGTAACTTGCCCAACACTTGTTGGGGACACACAGTCCTGCACGCAGCAGCTCTCATCAATTTCAGACTTTCGCCCTACAACATCTATTCCCCTATGCAACTAGTGCACGGGGTCATCCCGAAAATCTCCCATCTCAAAAAATTTGGTTGTATGGTATATGTTCCTATACCACCTCCACAGCGGACTGCAATGGGCCCTCTCCGCAAGTCTGGGATATACGTTGGTTACGAGAGTGCATCCATAATCAGGTATTTGGAACCCATGACTGGAGACTTGCATACAACCCGATTCGCTGATTGCATATTTGACGAGAATCGTCTCCCTTCATTAGGGGGAGGAAATCAACCTTTGGATGAAAAATGCTGGAAAATCATATTACATTCCACTGGGATCCCTGCACATAACCCCCACACTAATGAAACAAATCAAGAAGTCCAGAAGATAATTGATTTGCAGAATTTAGCAAATGAACTGCATGATCATTTTTGTGATCTGAAGGGCGAGGTTAAGTCGCATGTACCCGCAAGAAATGCACCAGAGAGGGTGAAAATACCAAAGAAAGCAGAAGGTATCCCTCATCCTGTTCAGAGGCCTCAAAGAAAAAGAACAGGAAATCTGGCTCCTCAAACCCAAAGTACTTGGAGACGTCTGGAGAAAACTGGGCGAGAGGACTTACTACAACCAATCACAAAAATGCCCCAAGGAAAGAAGGGGAGCCAGTTGAGACCTAGCACTGGAAAGAAGCCAACGGAAAAGGCAATTCCAGACTTGAATCTTCCATCGCAAAGAAGTCACGGAAATAATGTGTGCGCACACATAGGCGATGAAAAGCTAAAGGAACTTGCTCCTGCGATGGAAAATAGCAGTGAAGAGCAAGTAGAAGTGCATGAAGCACCTCATGATGAAATGGCCATAAACTTTGTAATAACAGGAGAATCCCTGAATAGAGCAACAGCCAATGTTGATGCATACTTTGCAAAGAAGATTGCCTTAATCATTGATTATGATCCCGAGCTTGCATCTCTCGCAAAGTGTAAGAAAAAGCTAGATTGGGAAGAATGAAAGAAGGCAATCACTGTAGAGTTAGTCTCTCTGAACAAGAGAGAGATGTTTGGACCCGTATGCCGCACACCTCCCCATATAAACCCTGTAGGTCATAAATGGGTCTTTGTTCGTAAGAGGAATGAAAACAACGAAATTGTAAGGTACAAGGCAAGGCTTGTAGCTCAAGGTTTCACTCAACGTCCTGGGGTTGATTATGAAGAAACCTATTCTCCGGTCATGGGAGGAATTACCTTTAGATATTTGATCTCAATGGCAGTCAACTTGAAGTTGAAAATGAAGCTAATGGATGTTGTCACAGCATATTTGTATGGGAACTTGGATTCGGAGATATACATGAAAGTAACGGAAGGTATTCCTATCCCGAACCAAGACAGAGTATAAACCTATACAGTGTGCAATTGGAGAAATCACTGTATGGGCTAAGACAGTGAGGAAGAATGTGGTACAATCGCTTGAGCGATTTTCTCTACAAGAAAGGCTACACGAACAACGAAGATTGTCCATGCGTGTTTATACAGCGATCCCCGAATGGATTCTATATAATCTCCATCTATGTAGATGACTTGAACATCATTGGGACGGATGAAGAAATTGAAGAAGCATGCTCATACTTGAAGTCTGAGTTTGAAATGAAGGACTTGGGTAAAACCAAGTTTTGTTTAGGCTTGCAGCTTGAGCATGTCCAAGGAGAAATCTTGGTACACCAATCATCCTACACGCAGAAAGTGTTGGAAAGATTTGGTTTTGAAAAGGCATATCCTGCAAAGACTCTAATGGTCAGAAGGTCACTCCAAGTAGACCTAGACTCATACAGGCCTAGAGAAGAGGGGGAGGAAGTCCTGGGAGCGGAATTCCCATATCTGAGTGCAGTTTGAGCGCTCATGTACCTTGCGAATAGCACCAGGCCGGACATTGCGTTCGCCGTGAATTTGCTAGCCCAGTACTGTGCAGAACCCACCAAAAGGCATTGGAAAGGGATCAAGGACATCTTCCGTTACCTCCAAGGAAGCAAAGATCTCAGCTTGTTCTGCAGAAGAAACAATGAATTGAATTTGGTTGGCTACGCTGATGCTGGGTACTTATCAGGCCCGCATTCTGGCAAGTCCCAAACTGGGTATGTTTTCCTGTGTGGAGGAACAATAGTTTTCTGGAAGTCGTCTAAACAGGCTCTTGTCTCGACATCGACAAACCACTCAAAAATCATTGCTTTATATGAAGCCTCCCGTGAATATGCATGGCTCCGAAGAATGGTTCACCACATCCAGAAGTCATGTGGCTTGAACATTGAGCAAACTCTCACGATCATTTATGAAGATAATGCAGCTTGTATTGCTCAAGTGCAGATGGGTTATGTGAAGACCAATCTCACGAAGCATATCAACCCCAAGTTCTTCTATGCTCATGAATTGCATAAGATGAACGAGATCAAGATACTACATACTAAGTCATGTGAAAATCTTACAGACTTGTTCACTAAATCACTCCCAGCATCTACCTTTGAGAGGTGCGTTAAAGGGATTGGGATGATGAGACTTAGAGAAGTGGAGATTTCAGAGGGAGATATGTCACATACTCCCACATAAACCTTGAACATGAGGTTTGAGTACCCAACATGAATCTCGAAGATTAGCAATTGAAGTTTGGGTGAATTGTACTCTTTTTTCTTAGCAAGATTTTCATGAAGTTTTGTTGCATAAAGTTTTAATGAGGCAATTCATGCAATGCAGTAAGCGTATGCTATGTACTCTTTCTCTAAGTATTTTTCCCACTGGGTTTTTCTGGAGTTTTAATGAGGCATATGCATCTCGTGGCAAAGGGCCCAAGGGGGAGTGTTGGGAAACCATGTGGCCCACGATGGCCCCTTAGCCAAACCCTAGACGACTACTATATAAGGAGGAGGGGGGTTCCCCATTGTACATAGAATTGAAAGGCAATAAAGAGTTCTCTCGTCGTTCCTCCTATATCCTGTGTGTTCATCTTTCTCCCCCTCTGTTCTCCACTTCAGATCTGTTCGGGAACCCCGGACTATTCGATAGCGAGGTTCCTTAATAAAATGAGCGTACCATATTTGGATTTTTGGGTTCGAGATGTTATTGAAGAACAACACTAGCATGTTTGTGAGACGATACTACGATACTAAACTAGATCTTATTTTTAAGCTATTGTCAACAAACTTGAAATCATGCCATCTGTATACTGGGCTAACCTTATTTATAGTATTGAGGTTGCATTTAAATGACCTAATGAGGATTAGGAAACAAAATTAAAATAGTTGCTACTTAATAATTTATCCACAATATTCGAAATTACAGAAATGCAAAATTAAAAAAAATACTTTTCACAAAAGTTTCTTACACAAATGGGATCTGCAAGATATGACAATTTTCTACATTCATTTCTCTAAGTCATTTCAGTTAGTACGGAAAAAAATGTTTATGATTCCCCTTTTTTCTATTTAGTCATGCGACCATGCACTATTGTATATAGTATTTAAGAAATATATATTAAGCTTGTATCTCTTTGCTACTATCCTCGTATGTACTGAGCAATGGTTCTTAGTGCTATTTTCTGCACTTATCTTCATCATTACCAAGTATTTGAAGTTTCTTTTAGAAAACAAAATATGTTGAAGTTATGCATTATGTGGTGTCTATAAGTATTTGAGTTCAATATGGCGATACATTTCTTAATTAACAAGCTCAATTATCTATACCTTTCTAATGTAGCAAATCTCTAGTACACCCAAATTCACCCCTCTAAGGTCACGAAATTCTGTTTCACCATATTGCTTTTTATAACTATATTATATTACTGCTCTCGCAACATCTCACTATTAGCTCTTGCAACTTCTCACTATTAGCCACTCTGCTCAAACCCTAGCCAGAGCATGGTGCACTTTGCGTTTCTTGTTGTCTCCATTGTGGTCATTGGTGCGAAGCCCATCAACACAGTGGCAACTGCAGCATGCATGTCAAAGATTTCTCCATACACGTAGCATCTTTTGTGACTGGTTCATCTTCTACATTGTGCATTAGCCGAACAAACAGTGTTGTGTGTCGCTGAAGGAACCGATCCACTTTATCGACGGCAATTTATCGTGTCTATGGACAAGTCGTTTTGCCTAGCTAAATGCTAATTATTTTTTAATCTAGCTATGTTTATATACCATATGTGCTTTGGAATGTTTTTAATACCTAATATATCTGTATTTAGATACGATGTCTTTTTGGAACTCATAATTGTTAGTTGGTTCATATTTGTAATTCACATTTGCAATCCATCCATATGATTATAAGGTATATTCATATGTAAATTAAAAAACTTAAGTCAATATAACTTATGTCTATCAATCGGGTCAATTTTATTTTATTTTTCTTCTTCTTATTAGATTTTGTTGTAGTTTTTGGTTAACTAAGCAGTGTGCAGCTTTGTAGAGACCAACATGAGCCATGGCCTTCCCTTCATTTTTCAACCTTTGAAGAAAGTATTGCAGATTAGGTTTAGCAAGTGGTAGATTAGAAATTGTCCACTTCCTTTTCTTTGCAATTCCTATACTAGGAGATGACCCTTCTCTATTTGGCTCAAGCTCCACCACTGTAACTAGTAATGTCCACTTAGTACTTAATTAGTATATACACATGTAGATGCACGTTGGTTGAGAAACTCAGAAGTACGTTAAAAAAACAACACTTCACTTTAAAGGGAAACTTCACTTTGTTTTGATTAATAGCAGTGCAACTATATTTCCCTCAAATTTGTTGTATTTTATATCCTTAAAAAAACATAACACTATTATAACATGTTATACAACATCAATGCATACACTATTTGCTCGGTGGCATTTAACTATAATTGATACTTTTTTCTCTTGACTTTATTATGTTTATAACTAAGAAGGTTGCATTCCCATATATAGACTTTCATGATGGTTAGTAATATTGTATGATATGGTAACATATACTACACAAATATCTTGATCTTAGAAGCTTAATCTAAAAATATCTAACCTCTACATAATTCATAAATTGTGTATCTATATTCCACTAAAAATGTCACTCTTGAAAGATTAGCATAAGTTTAGGATTCTTTAAGAATGTGCGTATTGTATTTCGTAATACACACTGATATCTAAAAAACAAGTCAATAGGAGAAATGTTTACTTAATGATGTGTTGTCTAGTTGATCAATAGTAAAAATATATACTAATATAAAAGGAGGAAGTTTTTCTTCACTATATCCACCCAATGTTTATGTACACAAAACATTTGGATTGGCTGCATCTAATGGATAGGAATCCTTGGATATCCTACCTTTCTAGAGCAAGTTTGAGTCATTGATCCCTAAATCTAATGGCATAGATTCGTTTCTTCTCCCGCGAGCAATTAATGCATTAATTGTGCCACCAATTCCCATAATATCATTCCTAATCAAATTGTTCTATGTGAAGTGCGAACTTGCATCTTCTCCCCCTTTTGAGCGCCCTATTCCTACTTTTTGCGAATGTGCTTCTCCCTACACCAGACTATCGATGGTGAAAACCGCCCATCTCCCTGTGCTTGGATACCTCTGCTGCACGTGGCCCATCTCCTACCTTCAGTGAGCACCTCCCACCTTCCTCCACTCCAGCAACCGTCGCCATGCAACAAAATCTCCTTGCATCCTTGTGTCAACATCCTAACCCTCCTCGCAACCCTATGCTTCGACGCTCTTTCTTGCCATCCTCCTCCCACGACGTTACAAGGTTTTCCTCCCTATGTGAATACCCAACCTTAGGGGTGGACCCACGATAGTTCATGGGTGTTTGGTTGAACACCCAAAAAATTTGGTAAATCCTTCTATACTATACTAGAAAATTAGTTGTGGTTGGTTTGTTGGTGTGCTCCTCTCAAACATGGTGTCTTATGTTAGAGTACTCGTAGCCTCATTTTTTTTGTTTTCTGTTTGTACAATGTTGCTGCAAAAGTTTGAGGTCTTGTTCCTTGTTTATTATGATTTGAAAAGCTTGTACTATTTTTCATCATATTTTTTCCTCTTTTTATTTTGAATGATGTAAAAGTTTGAGACTTTGTTTCTTTGCTGTGTACAAGGATTTAAATAACTTGTACAATTTTGTTATGTTTGGGTACTCTTTGACTCATAACTTTTTTTTGTTTTCTATTTGTATTATGATTGCTGTAAAAGTTTTAGATTTTGTTCCTTTGTTGCTGTTGTTTTTTATGATTTGAAAAGCTTTTACAATTTTTTCTCATAATTTTTTTCTCTTTGTAGTTTGAATGATGTAAAAGTTTGAGATTTTGTTTTCTCTGTTATTATTAGGATTTGAATAACATGTACAATTCTTTTAGTAACTTGTATGTTTTATTCTAAAAAATAAATATAAAAGAATGCATTATTTCACTGTATTTCAAAATTTTGTAAGGCCAATAATATTAGTAATTTAGTACTGTATGTTTTTACACTTTCTATCACCTCTATCAAATCTTCAAAAATATATTTCGTGTTCTTGGTTGATAACATAACTAACTTACTACATACCACTTTTTACACCTAATATTTCTCTATATTATTTTGAAGTGTTTCTATTATAAACAATTTGTTTCTATCATGGGCTTTGACTTTTTCTATTGTCCACCACTGCCCCACATCTGATTAGATTCAATTAGGGTAGCTTGCATCGCACGCACCCCTGACTAGGGCTATCAAGAGAGCTTGTTAGCGCTTGAAATAAAATTTCTTTGATTACAATAGCTAATGCTAATAGGTTTAAAATTTAAATGACTCTATTTCGAACGAAATAAAAAGGTAAATGTGACTGAACTATGTCAATTATGAAAAAAAGAAAAGCTCCGCTCGTCAGACCTCGCCGATCTTGCAGGTTTGCGCCGCGACTCCCCGTGTCCATTTTCCGGCAAACCCCTCTCCATCCCTGTAACCGGCCATGGAGGTCATAGTCCCTACAGCCGGCCGGCCGCCGCGATTTGTCGCCGCCCTCACCGGAAAGATTTGCCGCCTCCTCAACCTGCGATGGGAGGAGCAGTAGCGACGGCGATTGCGTTTCGTCGAAGAGGACCGGCGACGGCGGATCACGCCAGATGAGCCGCAGGACAGGGCTTGGTCGTTGACCCCAAATCTGCGCGAAGACGATGGGGTAGCGACCGAAGCCAGCGAATCCGACCGGTGACGAGGCTCGACGACCGACTCTGGCGACAGGTGCCCTTCCCCAGCAAGGTATCTCTACCTCCTAATTACTCGATCTCCCGTTCTTTCTTGCTATTCCTGACGACCTAGCTTCCTGAACCCACCACCTTCTCCCATAATGTACGTAGCTGATGAGCTTGTATCACTTATTGAATGTGCCAAGCACACCATATGTCAGCATGCCATGACTTCTGAGAAGAGAAGATATCATATTCTGACATGGTTGGTGTTCTTTGCGTAAGAATTATGACAAGTAAAAAAATAATCTCTTTTTGATAGAACTGATCACATTGAAGAGAGATATGTTTATATTTGGTTCTTATGTTCTTTCAGATAGCCTTACTTCAATCATGGTTTATGCACGGCCACGGGTGAGAATGTCGTTTGTAAGTCCAGGAAAAGAATATGGTACACACTCTCACCACTGCAATTGAAACCCATCTCCGCCGGATTTGGGCATCTTTGTTGGTCCGTGGCATCGATGCATTTCTCATTCTTGGAGCTTCCACGGTTCCACCTACTGTCTTATGTTGAGATGAAATTATTTTGGACATTTTTGGCAAAAGAGCATGGAAGACCAAAGATCCTGCCTTACAGCAAAAACCGCACAACCCCAGGTGCGTTTAATTTGTTTGTTTCCTTCTCTTATTAGTTGTGGGCTGCTCTTTGTTCTCCCTGCTATACATAACGTGTGCCAAATTAGCAAAATCCTTCAAAAGCGTCAAGTTTGTTGAGAAGAAAAAGGCTAAGATAGCATTTGATAGTTTGCACAGCCATCTGGTAAGTTAACAAATACAAGATTCTATTTTGTTTCAATTTAAGTTATCTAGGTGGTGCACAAGCGACAAATTAATAACAATCTGGTATAATTGTTTTATTGTTGGTTGATAATGAAATGGCCAACTAGCACAGGATATGCATCTTTGCTTATATACCTTTGTTGGTATATCTATTAGAACAAATTGCATTTTGTATTAGCATTTTGTCCAGTAGGGAGAAGAGACAGCCTTTTCTTGATTGCACGAGTTGAATTATTTTAGCCCTAATTTTGGATTGTTACTGCACACTTTGATTGTCATAGTTCAGAATAGAGGCAATCTTCCTTCAAATTTCACAGATAAAAAATAACTTTGTTGTTGATATATCATTGCATTTATTTCATCCTCCTGTACTCTTTTGATTACTTTTAGCATTGAATAGCAAGACAAATTTTTGTGGGTTTTATCTTCATGCAGTATGTAGCTATGTGCTGGTTAAAACCATTTCATGGGTTGTTCGCACCATAACTCTGAAGTGGTTGTTTGTGTTGAACTTGTAAGGGGATAACACTAACCAAGGACCGGATTAGACCAAGGACCACTTGTCATGTGCATGTCTGTATCCTGCTTTGCTTGGTGATAATTGTCTTCCTGAGAGGTTATGGTAGATGTTCTGAATAAACCTTGAAAACACACAAATGAAGGAGCAGTAAGTCCCTGTGTTGTCTCTGAACCACCTATGTTGTTGTCATCGATTGTAAGTTATTTTGCTAATTGGTTGTTCTCAGCATTTAAATTTCAATTATGCCTCTAATTTATGAAATCTAGAGATAAGGATTCCCACAAGGATCTGTAATGTAACCAAGAAGAAAATATTTCAATTGAATTTGAAGAAAACCTCATTTTAGGTAAATATTTGGGAGCTTCCTCATGTAAAATGGCAACTTAATTATACAGTAAATTGAGCCAAAGGAGCCTACTTGCCATATAACTTTATATGAACTTGGAACGTCCAAGTGTGGTGAAATTATTCAGTTTAAATAATACATATTATACTATAATTAAGCTAGCTGCTAGACACTATTTATTTCAACGTAAGGTCTACGCATTTATAGAGGTGTGGTGAGATATTCAATTGAAAGGTTGGTTCCTTCATTTGAATAATTTCTTTTAGTTCATTGGAAACCATGATCATTGGCAGAGGACTGATCATTGTAGCATTCTTATTTTCAGGTAAATAAATCATCTTCCAGTGTTATGTGTTAGCTGAAGGCTGAAGCTTGTGGCTGGACCAGAACAAGGATTTAGCACTCGAATATGTTATATGTCCCACTGCGGAAGTTAAATATATAAATAAGTCCCATGTTATATGTCCCACTGCATAAGTGAAATATGATGAATATGTCTGCATCTTACCAGATGGAGATTGGAGCCTGAACCCGGGGTTTTTTTTTTCTTATTGCAAGTTGATTAGATGGTTGTATTTTAGTTAAATGATGTGACCCTTAGTGTCAGGTACATGTGTTCATCTGACGGTAGTAGTGGTCGGGCATGAAAAACCACAGCTGTGTATATGTGCTGTGATGAAATTGTTCAAAGAAAAAGATTGATCGGTTGTAATGAAATTGTTTCTTCCGTTCTGCTAGAAATGAAACTGCATTTTGGCACTGCTAAAAATGAAACTGCATGTTGGCACTGCTAGAAATGAAACTGAGTGGCATGGGCTCAACGGCTCAGGGGCACAGCTCCCTAGTGGTGGCCGGAAGCGGTGGACAAAGAGGGTCGCTTAACGCGGTGTGGCACGGCTCCGCTGGAGTCGATAACTCGGCAGCGGCGAGGCGTGGCATCGGTGCTGTGCAGTGTGCACTATGCAGTTGGGGTAAAACTGGCCCAACCCTTGATCGACTGCCCCGTTTCTCTTTTCTCTTAATTGTTGGGCTGTAGAAAGGTAGGTGCCGAAGCAGAGGACGATCTTTGCAGTTTAGCAAGGGGATGATATGAATCGAGTGCCACAATCACAATGGTTTCCAGCTGAGGACGATATATTTCGGGAAACGTACATTGCACGCGCACGAACACTAATCTGAAGAAAAAGATCGCTCAAAGTCGGCATCCATGAGGACGCCTGTCATGACATGGACAATGGACTCGTCACTGACGATATCGACGCACTCCGACCGCATGCCGTTGACGTCGAGAGCCCCGTCCACGTCCCTCCAGGCATAGATCTTCAGTCCAGACACCGAGTCCAGGAGGCGCACCCGCTCGCGCAGCGGCACGTCCACGGCGCGCAGGCGCCGAGGGACGGCGGAGAAGCCGAGCACGCGGGAGACGACGGCGTAGGCGCCGCTTGCCTTCCCCTCGGCGACGCTGTCATTAGGCCGCAGCTTGAGGACACGGCGGAAGGACTCTGGCGAGGGCACGAAGACGGTGAAGGCGAGGTTCTTGGGGAGCATAGACACCATCATGTCGCCGAACTCCCCGAGGCTCGTCGCGCCGCAGTGAGGAGAATGCGAGGACGGGGATCTTCTGTCGACGAAGCGGGATGGTACCGAGGAGGGAGGAGTGGAGAGGAGCACGAGGATGATGAAGAGTAGGGTCACCGCGAAGGCGACGGCGAGGCCGGCGAGGAGGTGCTGCTGCGGGAGCCGCCATGGCTTGAGCGGGGAGAGCATCCTCCTCCTCCTTGTGGCCATCATATTCAGTTGATGTGATGAGCGAGTAGTAGCGTTGTTGCTTGCTCTATCCTGCTGCATATCATATTGACGACGGAATCACCGAACAGTGTGCGTCCGTTCAATCGCACTAATCATCTTTCCTAATCACGGGGTTTTCCTAATCTTTTAGTAGATTTTAGCAGAGACAAGGCCGCAAGGGGTTTGGACGAGAGGCAGACGGCGTAGGGATGGGCACGGCACGACCGTACATGACGGATCTGACTACAAACCCGTGCTCCGTTCCCGATGCTTTTGGCCCCCCGCCGCTGGAAACTGGACCGGTAACGTACGGTACTAGTAACGTTTGACGAGAAACAGTCATGGCAGCTGCAGGTACTGCCTGTTAACTTGCAGGAAGCTCGTCGATACCAAACCTTAGCTTTTCTAGCTTTCCGGACCACGGCAATCCGACCGACCACGGCAGCGAGGTTTGAATCCATCCAGATGTGAATTTTTTTACTGTTATGGCCCCCGACGAATTTTTTTTTCGTGATTAGCCGCCGATCGGCACTAATTGTAAAAATAGTCCCCGAACAACGTGATCCAGTGGTTCATATCCGCGGGAATTTTTTTTATTTTTCTATTGGAATTCCGCGAGTTCCAGCGGTTCCAGTCCGCTGGAACTCGAGGTGGGTGGGGTGGGGGGCCGGGTAGGGAACAACGATGTCGCAGACGTTAAAAAAAATTTATAGGACCGGAACGACCTTGAAAAATTATGAAATTTTTTGTGAAGGTTTTTGACACATCAATGATATTTTCATAAAACTTTCAGAAGATTATCACATATAGGGAATTTTTAAAAATTCAAACATTACCACCGGGTGGGAGCAACGACGTCGCGGACGTTAAAAAAATTTATCGGACTGAAACGACCTTAAAAAAATTGTGAAAGTTTTTGTGGAGGTTTTTGACATATCAGTAATATTTCCATAAATATTTAAGGAGATTATCACATATGAGGAGTTTTTAAAAAATTCAAATATTACCACCAGGTGGGGGCAACGACGCCGCAAACGGTAAAAAACAATTTGTAGGACTGGAACAACTTTGAAAAATTGTGAAATTTGTTGTGGAGGTTTTTGACACATCAATGATATTTTCATAAAAATGTCAGAAGATTATCACATATGAGAAATTTTTAAAAATTCAAACATTACCATCGGGTGGGGGGCAACGACGCCGCGAATGGTAAAAAATAATTTATAGGACCGGAACAACCTTGAAAAATTATGAAATTTGTTGTGGAGGTTTTTGACACATCAATGATATTTCCATAAAAATGTCAGAAGATTATCACATATGAGGAATTTTTTAAAATTCAAACATTACCACCGGGTGGGAGGCAACGACGCCGCGGACGGTAAAAACAATTTATAGGACTGGAACAACCTTGAAAAATTGTGAAATTTATTGTGGAGGTTTTTGACATATCAATGATATTTTCATAAAAATGTCAAAAGATTATCACATATGAGGAATTTTTAAAAATTCAAACATTACCATCGGGTGGGGGGCAACGACGCCGCGGACGGTAAAAAACGACATTGAAAAATTATGGAGAATCGCCTTTATCAAGCCAATGTGATAAAGCAAAAGATCGTATGTTATAAGAATTATCATTCTTAATCCAATACGAATGGGCCAAAGGCATATATCAATTGCATATTATGTTATTTGTTCGGATACTACAGAAATTTTGTTTCACCAAACTAATTTTTAATTTCAAGCGGAGGGGGTGCGCTGCAAACGGAATTTCCAAAAAAAAAATCCCTTTTGTTTCTTGGGTAGAATCAGCGGCAAGACAAAAAAAATCTAGGACAGTCGTAATCATCGAATTTTTTAAAATTCCTCATATTTAATAATCATTTCAAATTTTTATGGGAACATCATTGATGTATCAGGAACCTCCACACAAAGTTTCAAAAATTTTCTACGTCGTTTGAGTTCTAGATTTATTTTTTTTCTTCCCATAATTTTACGTACTACAGATGTTACTGGTACCGCCATATTTTTTACTGCTAAATAGTACAAACTTCTTTACTAATAAATTTCTTTCCGTAAACGAATAAAATTACTCATGGCAGCAGCTGTCCAGGGCCTCTCATCGGCCGTGCGACACGTAAATTTCTTTCCGTAAACGAATAAAACTTTTCGCCGTGCGTCAATCGCACAATTTTTTATCAACAGACTTACCTCCCACATCTTGATCAAGATGTGTATTGGTTGCCATAGGAGTTTTGATAGGCTTGCATTCTTCTAGATTAAATTGCTTGAGAAGGTCTTTAATATATTTCTCTTGTGAAATGAAAGTCCCTTCCTTTAATTGTTTGATTTGAAATCCCAGAAAGAATGTAAGCTCTCCCATCATTGACATTTCAAATTCTCTACCCATTTGATTACTAAATTCCTTGCATAGAGACAGATTAGTACTTCTAAAGATAATGTCATCAACATAAATTTGGCAAATCATTAATGTACCATTGAGGTCTTTTAGAAATAATGTTGGATCAACCTTGCCAATTTTGAAATTCTTTTCTAGTAAGGAGTCTCTAAGGCGCTCATACCAGACCCTGGGGGCTTGTTTTAGACCATATAGAGCCTTAGACAACTTATATACATGATTAGGAAACTTTATATCTTCAAAACTAGGAGGTTATTCAACATAGACAGTTTCTTCAATGATTCCATTAAGAAAAGCACTTTTAATATCTATTTGAAAAAGAGTAATATTGAAATGACAAGCAAAGGCTAGAAGGAACCGTATGGCTTCAAGTCTAACTACAGCTGCATATGTTTCTCCATAATCCAGACCTTCTACTTGAGAGTACCCTTGAGCTACCAGCCTTGCTTTATTTCGAGTGACCACACCACTTTCATCTTGTTTATTTCTGAAGATCCATTTTGTTCCAATAACATTATGATCTGAGGGTCTTTCCACTAAGTTCCAGATTTTGTTTCTTTCAAAATTGTTGAGCTCTTCTTCCATTGCCACAATCCAGTCAGCATCCTTCAAAGCTTCATCAATTGTCCTGGGCTCAACACATGAAACCAAAGAGTAATGTTCACAGAAGGTTGCTTGTCTAGAACGAGTTTGAACCCCTTACTAAATTCACCAATGATTTGATCTACTGGATGATCCTTTGTAATGGTGTGATGACTCTTTATGAAGTTCAGTTCTTCATTCTTCTTTTCATCATCTTCTGGTTGTGATCCATCTTGAGGCATTGTAGACATTTGTGGTAGATCATCTTTGTCTTCTTTGGGCTTGATCTCACCAATTTCCATTTTCTTCATGGATTCTTTAAGGGCTTATTCACCTACATCAGCTAAATTCTCATGCTCACCTTGTGAGCCATTAGATTCATCAAACTTAATATCATAGGTTTCTTCTACTAAACCAGTTGTGTTGTTGAAAACTCTATAAGCTTTAGATCTAGAAGAATAACCTAACATGATACCTGTATCACATCTCTTTTGAAATTTACCTAAGTGTGTTCTCTTTTTATAGATATATACCTTGCATCCAAACACACGAAGATATGAGATATTAGGTTTTCTTCCTACTAGAAGCTCATATGAAGTTTTCTTGAGAAGTCGGTGAAGATAGGGCCTGTTGATAGCATGACATGCAAGATTGATAGCTTTCGCCTGTAAAGCATCGAAGTGTTATATTCATCCAACATTGTCCTTGCCATTTCTATGAGAGTTCTATTTTTCCTTTCAACTACACCATTCTGTTGAGGAGTGTATTTGGCTGAAAGTTCATGCTTTATACCTAACTCATCACAAGATTCAATAATGTTAGTATTGACAAATTGGATCCATTGTCACTCCCGATCTTCTTAATGGGACAGTCAAATTCATTTTGAGCTCTTTTTGCAAAAGTTTTAAATATTTTTCCAACTTCACTTTTATTTGGCAAAAAGAATACCCATGTAAATCTAGAGAAATCATCCACAATTACAAGACAGTATGAGTTGTCACCTATACTTGCATATGAGGTAGGGCCAAAAACATCCATATGCAGAAGTTCTAGAGGCCTAGTAGTGAACATAATATTTTTTGCAGGATAAGGATTAGCTACTTGCTTGCCTGCTTGACAAGCACTACAAAGCTTATCCTTATCAAATTTAAACATCCTTTAGGCCCATTACTAGCTCATTTTTGAAAAGCTTTTTGAGATTAGACATACCTGCATGCCCAAGTCGTCTGTGCCAAAGCCAACCAAGTGAAACTTTAGCAAGCAGACAAGTTGAAATGCATGAGGAGTTAGAATTAAAGTCAACAAGGTAGAGATTTTGAAATCTGAAACCTTTAAAAATAAGCTTTTTGTTTTTGTCAAGAACTGTTACCCCATTACTTGAAAAAATACAATGAAAACTTAGATCACAGAGTTGAGCAACAAACAAAAGATTGAAATTTAAAGAATCAACAAGTAATACATTCTCAATGTAGTGATCATTTGAGATAGCTATTTTACCATTTCCTTTTACCTTTCTTTTGCTGTTATCTCCAAATGTAATCTTATGACTTGGATCACTCTCTTTTTCGACTGAGGTGAACATCCTTGGTGTGCCGGTCATATATTGTGTGCAACCACTGTTAATAACCCAATGTCGGCCACTACTCTTGTAGTTCACCTGAAACATGGTCATTTCTTGATTTTAGGTACCCAAATACTTTTGGGTCCATTAGTGTTAGCCTGAACAATTTTGGGTTCAAAAGGATTAGTAAGTAAAGACTTAGGCACCCAAATAGCCTTAAGATTTTTGTCCAGATTAGAGGGGCCAACATATCTAACATTCATTTTACCCCTAAAATCTTTAAACAACATATAATGAGCATCAACCATGCATCTTCTATTAACTTTAGCATATGGATCACATGCAAATTTACAGTTTGTAGAAGCATGATTGTAGTTATGACAATAACAGCATTGGGTCCTAATTTTGATAAAATTTATCTTGGGTTTTAGCTGATCATTCATTCTGGGCACAGATTTGGCTTTATAACCTAATCCCTTTTTACCCAAAATAACATTTTGCTCACCAAGAATTTTATCAAGAGTAGCACTACCAAGGAAGCATTTTTCTAATCCTTTGTCAAATTTTGCTACCTTGGATTTTAGCTCATTGTTTTCAGTCATGAGCTTTTTAGCATACAAAGCATTTTTGCAGTTTTCATTGCACATGCTAGGTGAGCTAGGAGTAATTATTTCATCAGACAGCAAATCATAGCTAATTGAAACGTTACAAGATGAAACATTTTTAGATTTGCTAATTTGCATCTTATTATCAACTTCCAGCTCACAATATTTATTTAGCAATTCACCATGATCTTTAACAAGTTGCATGTGAGTGATTTTCAAGGAATCATGAGAGATAGTAAGACAAGCATGATCAGTATTTAGAACAGAATGAGCATGTGAAAGTTTTCATGTTCTTCTATGAGCTCATTATGACTAATTTTTAGCATGTCATACTTTTCATGCAAGGCCTTAATGTCAGATTCAAGAATTTCAGCTTTAGCAGTAAGCACATCATTCTTAATCAGTAAGCTAGAAGCATTTTTCTTAAGAGCTTTATCTTTAGCTGTTTTGACATATAAAGCATCATTAAGCTCTTTAATGATCTCTACTAGCTCTTCATAAGAGGGAGAATTATTTACCTTCTCTTCATCGTTTCTGGCCATGAGGCATAGAGGTAGGGAGGGTGAAGGTGGTGTGGACTCATCCAGAGCAAGCTCTGCTAGTCCCTTGGACCTTGGCTCTTCTTCATCTGATGAGGAGGAGGATTCTTCACTCGAATTTTCTTCATCAGTGACCCATTCACCAATGTGTGCCTCGTTCTTTCCTTTCCTCCAATGTTTCTTGGAGTGGCTCTTCTTGTGATAACTTTTTTTATAGCTTCCCTGAGCTTTTTCTTCATCATTGTCATCTTTGTTTTTGCCCTTGTCCTTTTTGTTGCTTTTGTTAGGGCAGCGGGCAGCTATGTGTCCTTTCTCATTGCACTCAAAGCAGACAATGTTAGAGAAATGGTTTCTTTTTGAGAAGTGGTTAGAGGATTTACCTTTGGCATTTACCCTTCTCATGATTTTGTTTGCTGATCTCATAAGTAATGCTAATTTTCTTACATCTTCATCCTCTTCATAGCATGTATCTTTTTCTTCTTCTTCATCATCATCAGAGTCTTGAACCTTTTCTTTGGCCTTGAGAGCAATAGATTTCTTCTTAATTTCAACTTCATCACCCAAGGTAAGCTCATGAGCTGAAATCTTGCCCAGTAGCTCAATGGGTGTGAGCTTCTTCAGATCGCCACTGTTTGACAGATAAGTGATCAGACTATGATATGCTCGTGGTAAAACTCTGATCATTTTCCTGCATACTTCAACATCATCAACTTTAGTTCCTAGTCCTTTAAGCTCATTTAGAATAGGATTTAATCTAGAGAACATATCATTTGCATTTTCATGAGGGAGCATTTTGAATTGATCAATTTTTTCTCTGACAACAAAATATTTTTCCTCTTTTACATCAGAGATTCCCTCATGAATTTCTTGAAGAGTAGTCCAAATATCATAAGCAGTTGATAAATTACTGACTCTATCAAAAACTTCAATGCTAAGGCAAGAAAAGATAGCATTTCTAGCCTGAGCATCATATTGCAAATTTCTTATTTCTCTAGGTGTAGGTTCTGAGGATGAGGATTGTCCTTCAGGTATGACCCGTGGAAGCAAAGGTCTTTCTGTAACCCTTCACACATCATAACTTACGGCCTCAAGATAACACCTCATTCTAATTTTTCAATAAGCATAATTTGTGCCATCAAAAATAGAACCCTTCATACACTTACTGTAGCTGACCATATTCCCTCGGCCGTTTTACCCAAGCTGTTAAGCTTCAAAGGGGCAACCTTGCTCTGATACCACTTGTAAGGATTAAGTTGGCCTAGAGGGGGGTGAATAGGCAACTTTATCACTTTTTATAATTATTATTATGAAAAACTTTTCTCAATAAAAACACGCAGAAACGAAAGCATTTAAAATAAAAGTCCAAAACTACAGTTGTTCACGAAGACTTTGTAAGAAGGAGAATTCCGAAAGAGAAACTATATTGAGAATAAAGAGAAATAAAAACAAACACAGGAGAACACAATGATTTTTCACCGAGGTTCAGAGATTACTCCTACGTCCCCGTTAGAGCACTTCCTCAGAAGTATTATTCCACCAAACAACCAATCTCAATGGCTTTTGGTTTTCCACTACCTTGACTCTTTCACTACTCCAGTGAGGTGAGTCTCAATCTTTCACAGCAATAGTGGCCTTCCACAATCACTGTTGTACAGGTCGCACCAACAACTTCTCCAACCGTCTAGGAACAGTTAGTTCCAAGAGTAATAGACTATCCACAAGTCCTGTCTCTTGGTTCAGTAGCTAAATGCAAACTAGACTTAGCTTGGAGCAAGCACTCTAAATATTTAGAATGACTGTTTGTGATTTTCTGAGTTGAAGCTCAAAACTCTTTGATGGAATGAAACTCATGAATTTTAAAGATCAAAAAGTTGTATATGATTTGAATGATATCAAAGATGTTCGGGATATAAAAAAATGTGAATGTGCAAAGTTCTGTATCATTTGTGAACACAGGCATTCTATATATAGACCCGAGCGAAATAACGTTACACACGCCATTTGCCGTTGGGGTTGGTAGGATAGTAGAGAGTAGGTCAAGCGCTGCCTTTTGAAGGAATTTCTACGGTGTATGAACCATAAGTCAAACTACACACATGCTGGACCGAATATTTTGGTCCGGGGTACATAGTCTTGAGAGGCGTTGTTGAACTCAGAATGACCTATTCACGCCGGATCGAAGAAATCGGCTCGTCGTATATGTGAAGAGAGCAGAGGTTTACACTGGCAAAAAGAAGATTTGCGTCGGCCCAATAAAATTGGTCCGTCGTGTATATGTTTTGATTTAGCCAAGTAAACTATGTTTGCACCGGACCGATAAATTTGGTCCGGAGTACACAAGGCTTGTTCTAACTTAGTACCAGCGAACAACGTTTGCGCCGGACCGAAAAAGTTGGTCCGGCGTACAAGAGTAAATGGCTGGTTTTATCTGAAGTGAATTATGTTTGCGCCGGACCGATAAAGTTGGTCCGGAGTACACAAAAAAACGGTCCTCTAAACCTTGCAGATTCTTGGTTAAGATTGAGGGCAGAAATCTTAACACTGGACTAAAGAAGTTGGTCTGCAGAGAAGAAGTATTATACGCCAGACTGAACAAAAGACTGGGTTCAAATTGGTCCGGCGTGAGCGGTGTACGCTCGGTTGAATTTTATCAAAGAGGACTCTTAGCGCAGGACTAAAAAAATCGGTTTGACGTACATGGTGTTCACTCGGTAAGGATAATTCTCAGCGCTGGACAGAAGATATCGGTCCGGCGTACAAATTGTACGCTCGGTTAGAATTTTGAACTTAGGATCTTTGAGCGCCTGAGTAAAAGAAGTTTGGTTCAGAGAGAATTGTTTTGGTTAACAAAATAAAACTCTGATATTTGAGTGAGAAATGTGAAAAGTCCTATGCTCTAAGTAATCTTAATGATTTTGCATATGATCCAAGATCATTTCTTATGAATAATCCCTCTTAATAGTACGGTTATTCTAGCTATGTGACTTGAATCAACTCCCAAGTCAAATCTACAAATAAAAGCCTTAGCCTTGTTCTTCGGGAATAACATTTGGAAGCTTGTATTAAGTATGCTTCTTGATCGTCAACACCAAAACCTATAGAATAAATACAATAAAAAGAATAGGGGGTCTAGATGCTCTCAAGCAACTGTCTGAAAAGCTATCGAGTTCTATAAACACAGTAACTTTCCATGGTTGAAGAGATGACTAATTTTATAAATTTATTTAGAAGAAGGCTAGATTTGGAAAAAAAATTAGAATAGAGCTCGAAAAACCTAAAAAATCATGGCCACATACTAATGCAATTCAGGTTTGCCGGGATATGGGTATTTCTCGTGTCATTCTGGAAACCGATGCCTTGAACCTGCAGGACGCGCTCCTTGATGAACCAGATGATGGCCCTAATGGAGCGTTGATCCATGATGCTAGATTGTCTGTTCTTTTAGATTTTGCTAAGGCTCAGTTTGTGTTCAGCCCTATGGGCAGTAATCTTGTTGCTCACGAACTTGCAGAGTTTGGAGCGTCTTTGGAAAGGCTGAGCTCGGTTGTTTGACTTGACGACATTCCGGACTTCTGTATATAAATAGGTGGCTGGCGATTTGGTCGGACCACTGAATTAATGGAATTCTTCCATTTTAAAAAAAAGATGCATTATACTTGTAATATACAGTAGTGGTAGAAATTATATCCAGTCATTGATTTTATTAAAGGTATTTCCACTACTTTACCATAAAAAATATAAACAAATACTAATGATCATTTTGCGTACGGTGAAAAGCCGAACAAATAGCTTTGACCATAAGCGTAACATACAAGGGCGGAGTAGGCGTGTCAGGCGAGACGGGCTGGACGACGCAAGTGTGTGTGTGTGTGACAGGCCAGGAGGAGCAGAAGGCCCAGCCACCCGGGAAATGTTTACTTTCGACATTTTCGGCCTGAGTTGATTGCTGATCGTAGAAAAAGAAATCTCATAGGGTTTTGTTTGGCTGAGTGATAATTTTTTATGAGGTTTTCAGATTTAATTTAAATTTAAACTAGATTTTAAAACATTCTAATGAAATACCTTCAACCCAGACACCCCTAGATTGAAATGTTTTACGGTTGTTCGGGTGATCTAACATTCTGAAATTCGTGGTCAGAAGATATCACATTAGTAGCCACAAATGACGCATATAAATAACTTTATGTAAGGGTACACGCACTTCCGATGACAGAAAAAAGGCGTAAAGGATCAACAAGCCTTCCATGGATTTGAGGCCAATGTGACGTATACAGTACATTATTGGAGGCATAGGGCCATGGTGATGGAAATGACGAACGAACTTGCAGCTGCCACTTGTGCATACCATGTGCCTTCAGAGTTACATATCTTTCAATCATGCCAAGCTCCACAAAGTTGGCCACTTAGCCCAACAAAACTTAGGAGATCAATATTGTCCAAGCTTTGGACCCAAATTTTGAAGAGAAATTGGTACATTATAGTACAGTGGATAGTAGAAATTAAATATAGCCACCGATTTGTTAAAAGTATTTTTACAACCATATTGTCGAAGGAAGTATAAATAAATACTATCTAATATAATTCATCAGATCAAAAGAATGAACGGTTCATATAACTTACACCGGATAGAATCCCCAGCTTCCCAGCCGTGTCACCTAACTTTTTTTGCAAAAAGAATTCTTAGTTGGCAGTTTTGCGGAAAAAGGGCTCGTGATTTCGAAAAATTTGCAAAGGATCTTTAGCCGGCACTTTTACGAAAAAGAGCTTGTGGTTCTAGAAAATTTGCGACGGATCCTAGGTTGGCACTTTTGCTGAAAAGGACTTGCAGTTCCCTAAAATCCAGTTCTCATTCTCCACTTATGCGAGACAATCCCGCACAATCTAAAATTTGTATTATTTCAGTTTTCCTTCAATTTTTTAGTGTTTCGCTAAAGGAAAAGTGACACCCACCATTGAGGTTGGTTTTGGCACCATCTGAACGTTTTACCGAAATTCACCCGACACAACGTAGTGCGCGGCTCTGGCTCGTACTCCTTACGAAAGATTGCAACTGCGTCTTTTGTACCCTTCTGCGTGTGGCACATAATAAGTACGTCATGCGATATAAGACTATGTGAATGGCTATTGCTGGATATTTTTCTAGGAAAGGCAAAGGAGAACACTGATTTCTCTCGACCATTTCCTCCTTTGCCAGAACTGGTTTCCTTGTTTGATCAATGTGCTAAGTGGTTGAAGGGAGTTGACCTAAGAGCCAACATGCAGATAGGCAGCGCGCCTACCAACTAGCTGTTCTTGAAACCAAGCAACTTGCATAATCTGATAGAAGTGTTATTTCTTCTAAAACTATGCTCTTGACCTTGCGTTATGTCATGGATGAAAGATGGTATTTAATTGTCTTCTACATGCTCTCCCATATGATACGGGTTAAAACATTGAAAAATGTAGCTTTGAGAGGAAACATAAAACAATGCAACTTGTTCATGAGCAGCTTCTCGCAGCTGATATGTTGATGTGATTGTTAAGTTAATGGATTAGGGTTGTAATCTTCACTAACAGGAAAGTTTTTTTGTACTAAATGAACTTTAAGTTTGATGATTAATGTAATTTCGAAACATTATCTCGTTACTAGTTCTTTATATCCATCTATGCTCTCTAGTCTATGAAAAGTTTTATACCCATCTACGGCGCTATGTTCTTACGGATCTAATGATTTCGTGATTTCCCTTGAATAAAGTTGGACCCATATGGTTTAGCAGGTGTTAGGTAATTTTGAGATCATGTGGAAGTCAACCCATAACTTATGATGCATATATAACAATCAATGTATTTGTTCTTCAAGTTTGAGTTTGAAAGTGTCGGGGTTTTGTGTCACCGGCAAGTAAATTTGTAAGTCTAAAGGGCCGCGCGCTCCCTCTCCTTGAATGGTTAGACCTAAAGGCCCAGGATGTATCTTGGTTGGTGAATGTCCCTACTTGATTCGGGGTGTTTATCGTATTGCTTTAGCGCGAAGACGCAGTGTTTACAAGCGGGAGCTAGGAGCTCGAGCACGAGAACGCGTGCTGTCTGTTCGTAAAGGCTAAGAGAAAGGAAGCTTGAGAGACCGTCCAAGAGAGCGTAAGAGAATTCCTCCCCTGTCCTAGAAGACCCTGCCTCCCTTTATATAGTCGGAGGGGGCAGGCTACATGGGAAGTTGAGAGAGGGAAGGGTGAAGATCTCTATGCTAGCTCTGACCATTGGTCTCGGTTGTTGGTCGTCCCCCTCTTCTGCCCATACCGGGTTGGTGGGCTCATTGAGCAGATCAGTCTGCTGCTTCATTGGGAAACAGCGCACCTGCCTTCTGCGGTCCTGACGGGCACTGACGTCATAGTGTGTGACTCTGGTGCTGCCTTGGGAGGGAAAGTATCTCCGTACTATGCGTAACCAGACGATGAGACTGGAGTCTTGACTTTGGCAGCCTTCGTGGCGCCTTGGGAAGGAACCACTTGCCCTCGCACGGTCACTTCGAGTGGTTGGGTCCGCAGACCACGTGGCTGATGGCCGGCGGAGGCCTGACACCTGGACCTTGGCGGTGATCGCCTCAGCTTTGTCGGAGCCGGCGGGGAGTCCGACCTATGACGGGGGTCAGACGCCCCGTTAGGTCGGGGACGACCTTAGAGCAACTCGTTAGGTCGGGGTCGAATGTCTTTTGTAGACCGGCGAGGCCTTTGGTCGGAGCCGGGCATGGGACGACCCGTTCGTTACTCCGGGCCACGGGGGTACCCATTGTATGAATACTCGTCAGAAAGAGTAGAAAAATTGGAGTCTCTTAATTTGTTTTTGGTTTGATAGGATTATCCTTTCGAAAAGGATCATCCGGTTGTTTGGATTATCCAATTGGATCGGATCATCCTTTAGGAAGAGGGTATTGAAAATGTTGTACGTATCATATCATCCTTTTAGATCGGGTGACCAATCATCATATGATCCTTTTGGATCGGGTAACCAATCAAATCATTAAACAAAGAGGTGTATTGTTGTTCTTATATGTAACAGATCATTTTTAGGAACGAATGATCAAATAGATCATTGGGACAGAGAGCATGTCTCTAGAATAGTGAGACATTTGTAAGTGTTCTGTTGGGTTGGTGACTTTAGGGTCTTTACACTTTTTTGAGAGGACTTTGTACCTGATGAGATCATGATATGAAATGTTTTACTTATGTGTCGTTGAGCAAAGTTGGCAAAATGGTAAGCATGAGTGGCTACATGACTTTAGGTTTTTGGGGTTAAGTGCAAATGGTTGCATGATGCATGTTTTTGACTAATGTGAGTCAAGATGTGAAGAACTCGTGCCTAGACATTGTTTCTTGATCTTTGGATGTGCATGTGGCTTGAAGAAAACTATGATCAACGACAAGGAGGATTAGGAATTGGTTGAGAGAACCAAGGTCCAGCATGATCATGGATCCCAAGTGAGATGGTTGAGCTCAAGCAAGGTGCATGGTGGGCAAGGATGTTGAAGGCAAGGTTCGAGCGATAGGTTGCATCAAGTGGCTTGGTTGGTGCAAGTGTGGTGGTGATCTGGTGGAATCGGAACAGGAGAGACTTGGCGACGTGAGGCAAACCATTGGTGAAGGAGCATGGAGATTGCTTACAAGTGAAGGATGTGACCGGGTCAAGACATGGGTATTTTGTTACTTTGCCAAATACCAAAAAAGTGAAGAGTCTAAAACCGTGGCACTTGGGAAAGGCGGATTAGGTCATGGATAAGATGAGGATCAAAATATAATGGACACAAACTTATTTGCTTTAAAAATCATGCACAAGAGTTGTGTAGGTGAAAACCCCATTAAAATATGGGTTTGCGAGTTATCCCTTGTGTAAAGTGGATGATATCCACTAAAGGTTCAAATTAGGGTCCAATAAAGAGAGAGAGAGAGAGAGAGTGGGGTGCTTGCCTCCTCTATATAAGGGAATGATGGAGAGGGATGCCTCTCGTCTCTTCAAGCCTCAAGTGAGTAGTTTGTATTAAGAGTAAGGAAGCTTTGTATGAGTGTTTCCCTTAGGGCTCTTGTCCTCCTAAGGGAGTTGTTGTAAACTTTCATCCTCAAGTAGAAATAGATCCTTCAAATGTTTTCTTGATTTGGGTGTTTTATGTCTCTCCTTTTTCTCTTCTTGGTCTTGCTTTGTGGTAAGGACATGTAAGTGATAGACAAACCTCTTTGTGGTCGGATCCCATTCATCTAGACACCTCTCTTAGCAATTCCTTGAAGGTGCTTGTGTTTGGTCTTGTTTTGGGTACATCTTGTCCCATCTTTGCTCATGGGGTTTTGTTTTCGGTCTTATTGGCCATTATTTACCTATGAGCTAGTCTTAATTGCAAGTTTCATGTTGTGCCTGATTTCCTAGTTCTTGGTTAGAGTTTTCTAGACCTACTAATATTTCTCCATCAAGTTTTAATTTTGATTTACTTTTTGGATGCTATGATGGGTGAAGAACATGAAACTCGAGTACTAAGTTTAGTTCAATTTGGTTTGAGTTTGTGTTCTTTCAGTCCAACTGAATCATCCTTTCCAAACGGATCATCCTTTTGACAGTTTTCAGTAAGAGTTGGTTTGTTTATCTCAGTTTCTTGAGGTGTTATGTTGTGTGGGTGGCCCTAATCTTCTTCTCATAGCTGTTGGAGTAAAAACAATAATGGAATACTTGAGGGTAAAAATTTGTATCTATCATTCACCTCCCTTAGTAGCCGACTAATTGATGATTGGTTATTTATTTTATCATAAACTGTCTATGGTCCAACGCTATTGTACCTTAGCTATTTCTTAAAGAAATCCATGATTTAATTTAAGTGCTGGGAAGAATCTTTAGAGATGCTCTTGTTTAGGACTGATTACACATTAATCAAACTGCGAGTGTAGACGGCAACAAGATTCATGACATGGCGAAGTGTTCACACATTCTGTGCCTTCGAATTCAGATTTCAAATCGATATAACGTGCATATATATGACCTTGTTTCTGAACGTAACTACAGTGATCTTTCATATCGAGAGTGAATGTTAGCTGCACTGCTACAACTTTAGAGTAATTAATTCAACCCAACCGCGTTCTCGAATATTTTTTAACCCAACCACCAATTCATGTACAACCACAAATACATTAATCACATGAGTACAGACCACAGGAAAATACATACAGCCTCCTGCTGATGATAAGTACAGACAAACTTCACTGTTGTCTCGCACTCTATGCAAGACTGCAACTTGCAAGGCAGCAACTTTGTCTTAAATCAACCCACTTGTTCTGCACAATACTGACAAATAGAAGGAACAAGCAGCAGCAAACAAGAAGGGGAACAATCTTAACAGAGCCCTTGAATTTAGGGGCTGGATTGAGACCACTAGTAATGTGTAATGACCAGTTGCTGTGGCCCACGAGCCCCACGATAATGTCACAATGGCTCTTTTTCTATCGGATACTTTGTATGCGCGCGCACGCACATACACAAATCTAAATCCCAGCCGGATAGAAGATTAGAGGTTCACAAGCTATTCAGAAATGAGAACATCGATTCTTTTCGATCTCTCTCTCTCTATATATAAATAATTGATGATATTTAAAACACCTCTTTCGTTTTAAAGGCAAAAAAAATCCTATAATAATCTTAAATTCTAAAACTTCTCACATTAATCGAAAGAAAAAAGATAAGAATCTCTACTACTTATTTTGGTAGGATCAGATTATAACGGTGCAGATTAATCATATATAACAAATACAATTGTATTTCAATCATTGGAAGTAGATTTGTATATCAAAGAAAGAATCTCCATTACTTATTTTGATAGGATCAGATTATAACGGTGCAGATTAATCATATATAAATAGAGTTATATACATATACAATTGTATTTCAAATATTGAAAGTAGAGTTGTATATCAAAGACGATTGTATCATAATATATAGACGACGCGCGCTTAAGCCACCCGTACGTATAAAGTAGCCAAAAGCAATGGCCAATAGAAAAGTACCGTTCATTGCCTATTTGCAGTTTGTTTCTGGCCACGAAATCCCGTCCTGCAGGATTTACAGTGACAACTTGGTATCTTTGTCCGTCGAAACAAATTTGAGACAACTCGTTGGGTCAAGAAGAGTACAAATATAATTACAGAAAGTACGGAACGGGGGAGGGGGGGGACATCTGCATCCTAGCTTTACTGTAGATATGAACATTAAGCACAGAAAATTTTATATATATACTCCCTACATCTCTTTTGTTGTGTACAATTGGAGCAACGATTCACCTTCTCCTTGCAGCCAAATCAGGGCCTCTGTACGCATGTATGCCTGTCTCAAACATTCTCGCCAAATCTTGCGCTATTCATGTCGTCCTTCCGGAGCAAATCGGCGGAGCTCTTCATCACCCTGTCGAACCTCTTGACATGAAGAAGCTCCTGAGGGAGTTGAGGTTCCTCGGCGCGTCCACCTCGACCGTGAAGAGGGCTCGCACGGGACGGTGGTCCGACAGCCTCGACTCGCACCGGTCGTACCGGCTCTGCTTCAGGCCCGTGCCGTGCCACAGTATGCGGTCGCACCTGACGAAAAAAATCAGCGCACACCCACCGGTTAGCCGCAAGTTTTACACGTACTCTCCCATGCTTGATTCGGGCGCGAATTTCGGTGTTTCTGAAGCGTGAGCTCACCATGCCGGCGCGCGCCGCTTCTCGCCTTTCTTACGCTGGACGCAGCCGTAGTACGTGTCGGAGTTCGGGTAGTACTTGTACGTCGGCGAGAACGTGATTGCCCCCTCGTTCCAGCCTTCGAACGCTCCACCTTCAGATACCTCGCCTCGCAGCTGCAAAGATCAAATCACAAGCACGTTTTACATTCGAGATTTTAGGCTCAGGAGTTGTTCTTTGGTATACTTGATCTGCAGATGTTTCGTAGTTCAGATTTGTAAATTGTACCTGGTCGTTTTCCAGCAGTGTCTTCCAGTCTTGCCGTTCCACCAGTAATCTCGTCTTGGCCTCCGGCAAGGAGATTCTGTAGTTGAGGTCCCCAAGCAGGATCACTCGGCTGCAGAAGAAGTAAACAATTAAAGCCCAGGGATTAAACATCCAGATAATTGGTCAAAGTCTGCCACAAGCTTGCTTGATTTGAGCTGTCTTTGTCATGACTCATGAGAGCCGGTGGATTCAACGAACGATCAAGTTACCATCGCAAGTTGATATGTTGATGCATTTCATTCGTGGTAGATCACCAACATCGGTAAATAAAAACAGGGAGTTTGTTAGATATAACACATTCACTTTTGGGGCTTCTAATTAACTATGTCTATATGTTTGTTATGACATGTCTACTAGTATATATATGTTATGCCGAAATATCCCAGATACGGTGATGCCTGCTCTTGATTTACCGGTACAGTAGACGGTTCAACTACCAGATTAAATATGTTCGCGATCGTGGCCGAAAGAACGGCCGTTTTTGTAATGTTGATATTTTGTGCGTCAGCTCGGTGTACGTGTTTCTTATTTCCGGCGCTCCGGTCAGCGACAACGATCTCTTACACACTACAGTACTACTAGGTCTGCATTTCATGGATTAATTTGCAGCGCACAAAGCTAAGATTTCGATCTGGTCATGCATACGTAGTCTGTGCACTGTTTCCAGCTGCTTGGATAGATATGATATATAACTTACTCGTGTTCTAGAATCTTCTGCGGCAGGTTGAGGGAATGCCCCCGCGGGAAGCTCGTCCGCGAGAGGATCTCCGTGGCGTCGGAGTTGCGGTGCGCCTCGTCGCCCTCCCTGCCGCCGGACGCGAGGTGGCAACACACGAAGCAGAAGCTCGTGTCGTGCAGCCAAAACCTGACGGACACGGCACCCTGTATAATTGCGCGCGCGCGCGCGCACACAATGCTATGTTAGCCACCCGGTTCTAAATCAAAGTGCCGTACTAGCGAGCTAGAAATACATATCAATTAAGATGCAAGTAGCTAGCTACCTTGTTGCCGAGGCAGCCCATGACGCCGCAGCCGACGCAGGAGACGCTGGCGCGGCGCACGAAGCGGCGGAGGTCGCCGCGGACCCAGACGGTGAGCAGGATGCCCACCATCTGCTTGCTCACCACGCACCGGAAGTCCCTCGCCAGATCGCCGTCGCCGTCCCGCACCGGGTGCACCTTCTGCTTCTCCCCGCCTCCTCCTCCTCCGCCCTTGGGCTCCTGGCAGCCCGACGGCGTCCCCGCCGACCGGTTCAGCGCCGCCCGTATCTGCTCGTTCCAACGCGTGCCGATGCGGTTCTTGTCCGCGCCCAGCACGTTCCGCGCGCTCAACGGCACCACCTCTTGAAATCTGCGTACGCCCAGTACAGGCATGCATGGGAACATTTGTAACCATCTGCATGCATGTACGATTGTGTATGAGTAGAATGAGCTTGCTGCTTTGCTTACCCAAGGACAAAGATGTCGTAGGTGCCGTTCCTCGTGTCGAGCCAGTCCGCCAGGTCGAGGTTGTCGGGTGGCGCGACGCCGCCGACGTTCCATGTGCTCGCAAACAGCCTGGAGGTCGATCGAGAGTGGTGGTGAACAAAAACAATGCAAGATACTCCGCGGCGCAAGTGAGGCGAGAGGCGCGCGTATGAGTGTTCCATGGTGGTGGATCACTGAGCCTATACCTGTACTTGAGGGTCTTGTTCCGCTGCTGTGCCCGTGGCCGCTTCACGCAGCGGTGGGCGTCGGCGTCGGGGCTGCAGCCGTCGAATTCCGCCTCAAATTCACCGGCGGCGATCGGGAAGTCGGCGACGAAGGCGTGGCTGCCGGAGGTCTTCCTGAAGAGCTTGTTGGCCACTAGCCTCGGCCAAAGGACCTAAGCACCATGTGCATACAAGGCAAGGTTAGTTACACAACCCACGAGCAAGAGATGGTAGCTAGCTAGGATAGGGGCAGAGAGAGAGATTGCGCGTGCGTTTCGCCTACCTCCGCTTGCTTCTGGTTCTCTAGCATGGTGAGCTCGCACGGCCGTAGGTAGACCCTCGTGTAGGGTGAGCTGAGATGAGGTGAGGATTGGTGAAGTGAGAGCGAGGGGAAGGTAAGAAACGTTATGCGGGGAAGGGGAAGGCGGCTTAAATAGGCGCGAAGGCACTTAGGGACAAGGAGCCAAGCCAACACACAAATGGAGGCGCCCATGTTCATGCGCTGCTATACAAGTGGTAGTAAAAATTCGATGGCACCGGTTGCTCCGTAGTATTTTTGTAAAAATTAGATACATGATAAATACAGATTTTAAAGTAACTAATTTTTTCTCTCTCTCAATATATACCATATGTTTTACTCAAGAGAGACATAGAATTTTTCTCTGGCATAGATGGATGTCGATCGATGCATGCATTGCATGGTGCATGTGGTGAGATAGAAGAAGGGAAGGATGGCTGTGACAGACAATGGGGATGAAAGTCGCATTTGGAACGCTGCAGGTACGGTGGTCGAAGACTGGGATTTATTGTAGTACAGATAGATATATCTGAGAGGGATGTTGGGAATCTTTGGGCTTTAGGCCCTGAAGCTGTAGTTTTTCTAGCCCCTAAAATTCATTTTGATAAATTTAGTCTCTCTTCATTTGAATTTGCAAAACTAGCTTCCTTGGTGAACTCGAAAAGCATGGCAGGCAACACGAGTCACCTACCACGTCTGGAGAGCTCGGTAGCTTTCACCGTAGGTAGGTTCTATGCTTGGTTGGTGGGGAAGGAATCGGCAGTCACCTTCCACACTTCATTGCCGCGGAAGAACAGGAGATTAATAAGTGAATTTGATTCATTAGCAATTTAATTAAGTGATTAATTAAGAAATATGATTAAATTAGTGGATTGATTCTTGTCTCTGAAGGGGAGCATGACAGGGTTCCTGCTGAGCTCCTCGAGCGCCGGGGGTGACTCGTGGGGGCTAATTAAGTTTGCAAATGATTTCAGATGAAGGCTATATTTGAAAAAAAAATGTTCGCGAGGGGGCTGAAAAAGCAAAAAATTATTAGGCTGCTCAACCACGGTTACACACTGAATTGGCTGTCGGCAAGCGTTGTAATTTTAGACCTCGTTTGAAACACGAAGATTTTTCAAGAAACCTACGGAAATTAAACTGTTTTTTATGAAGTTCATGTGAAATTTATGTATTCTAGACGAGATCTTAAGTATTTATTTAGCCGCAATATCTGCACCTAGGCTCATGAAAGGTTGTTGTACTTATATATGAAAGTCATAGATTTTGTGGTATTTAGTAAAATTTATTTGTGGAACTAATTTGGAATGTGCATGCTTTAGTTTAGAGCTAGTAATTATGGGAGTAGAGGTGAATGTGAAACAATTTAAGCAAGCTCTTGCAATATTTTTTTTAGTAAAGGTCAGTGACTGGTTGCTAATGTGTTTCTTTTTATATGTACAACTAACTATATTATTGTACTTCTTTTTTGAGAGAGAGCAAAACTATCTTGTAGCACGTGTTTTAAGTATTGTGCCTAGTGTATATAGACTCAAGAGTAGGGAGGCTGAGCCACTGAGGTCTACGGAGTTTTCAAGCTCAACTTGAGCAACTTGTGTTCGGTGCCACATCTTGTATGGTGCCACATCTTGTATAGTTGTATGTTACTAGAAAATAAGTTACATCACGTCGACAAACCGGTTTATCTCTCACTTATGTTCTTAATCTTCAGTTTTAACTTTTTAGCGGGCCAAGAAAATTCTTACCTGTGCCACTAGTTTCGTACGCCACTTGACTAACCGAGAAGCCCGTATAAATTTAAGGGGCAATTCCTTATATTGCAAGGAAAGTTTGCCTCATTCATTATATATCACTTGTTATATCACCGACATGTGAGACATGATCTCACATATCAATAACACATTCAGATATTTCTCTAAATTCCAGTGTCATAATCCCTAAATTTAATTGATAATGCCGCTGTACATCGTAAATGTAACTTACTGATAGGAAAAATGATGTGATCTAATTTAATAGTGATGATAGCCTTGCAAATCAAAGCAAAATGTTATTGCAACTAGGTTATACGAAGGTTTGTACCATTTTTTTTTCAAATACTTAAGATTTGATTCTGAGATACTGACAGTAACCTTGCAGCTACTCCCACAGGTTTTGGCGTGCATATTGCCAAAAAGGCTAATGCATAGTACTACTAAATAATAAGACCTCAAATTTAAAAAGAAAAATAATAAAACCTCCTGTAGTGATGTTATCCCTTGCAAAGGTCAATTTAAGAATATTTTCCCTCTCTATGAATCTTCTTTGAAAACAAACTCTTTACTTGTCGTCTATCAAATTTGTTTATGCCCTTCTCTTTTTTCAACCTGCTATAAAGATAAACATTATTTACCATGTTCTGGTTGGTGCTCTTACCATATTTCTATGCACATATACACTACGCTTTAAACCTCAAACTTTCCTAGCACTTACAAGACTAAAATTCTTTTTTTCAAGTGGTTATAGTTGTGACTTTATTTAAAATCCAAACGCTTCTTTAAAAAATAAACATAACAACAAGAAAATACAGTAAAGAACTGTATTTCTAACTGTCCTCTTTATTCAAAACCATGTACCTTTATACATTCAGTTGTTTAGGTATCACATTCCTATCGCATTTATGACCAAAGAAAGCAAAGTGAAATTATAAAATGTATTCTCTCCGTCCAAGTTTATAAAGTTTATTTTTTTAATAGTCGTGTCTATAAATATAGAACGTATTTCATATTCCAATGCAAAATTTGTTATATTCCCTCTCAGGGTTAACAATATCGTTTCGACCTCAGTTTTCAACGAGCCAGCGGTACCGAAATTCGCGAAAAACCGAATGTTTTCGAAAGTCAAACGAATTTGAAATCTGATCAAACAGTGAAGCGAAATTCGAACGAAAAGTTTGAAAACCACTCGAAAAGCGATGAATTTCGAGCTGTTTTCTCGAAAATTAGCGTAAAGGTTAAAAAAATGGGAAAATGTAAAAAAAAATCTTTTAGGGAACTTCTCCCCAAACTTCGTTTTTTAAAAAATTCACTCCAACGGTCGTAAAGCTATTGATACTAATTTTAGGGAACTTTTGGATAATTTTTTTAAATCTCCCAAATTTTTTGAATTTGAATTTGAACTTGAGCGGTAAACCGAATGGTATGCTTTTCCGAACCGGTGCAGTGCAAGCGAAATTCGTGAAATCCAAGTGGTTTTCGACGAAATTTGAAATTATGTTCCCTCTATACCCCTAATAAATATCTACATTTACTTTTATTCTCTACATGCATGCATTGAATATAGTGCTTAGTGATGATAATTAGGGATAATCTAGTTATTTTTAATATTTTTTTGTTTATATGTCACGAAAAAATACGTCTTATAAACTTGGATGGAAGTAATACTTGATAGAAAATGACAATCAAAAGGGCTGAAAAGCTGCGTCATATATAACAGGATCGACAAAAATTTATTATTCGGTAGATTTTATAGGTACTTCAATTTGACCATAGGACAGAGTTGGCTCCAGTGTTACATAAATCAGAAAGATATTCTTTGGATAACTGACTCACGACTGATTCCTTGGTGGGCTAATCTGAACTGGGAATATGCTTTCTTCCCTTCCTCACTTTTTTTAAAAGCTTCCAAATTACAGATTTATTTGAATTTTGATGTTAACATGAGGTTCTGCCATTTCAGTTTTACAAGAGTACTATGGTATAGGTATTGTATTTACAAGAGCAAGTGGCATATTAGTTCTGACAAAATTTGGACGATGCTAAACTGATACATTGCTCATACAAATTGAAGGATGGTTGGTGAGATTCTATCAGAGCAACGAGTTGCTACGATTTAAACACGATGCACCCATCTGATCCTTTGTTATCCTCATTTAGCTCTTCTTATCCATCAGTTTCATTGATCTTGTTCAGTGTCGCTCAGCTGGCCAATCATTGTTTGAAACAGAACAAAGTGCAGGCACAGGTGGGAAAGGAAGCTGTATTCTTGACGTGTAGCCAGAAGCTATACAATAATCATGCAGAATTATATAACAAGCGCCTGGTATGAGCCTGAGTCATTAGTGGCTATAATGATCCCCATGGGTACGGCGATTCCTCGTTAATTCCCTTTTTATATATGTCGGCGAAAGCTCGATCTATTTTTTTAGAGCAAAACGAAACTCCAATCTATTACCCATTCCTTTCTGCAACTGTTTTATCTTTATGTCAGTTTCTGAATTATCATTGTACCCATCACTGCAAGTCTGCAAGATGCTTCCTCGTGTCTTTTGTGATAACCTTTTGCAACTTTTAGCAAGTAAATCAGAAAAAGAGATTCTTCTAAGCATTGGGTAGCATATAAGCATTGTGTCACATAAACATATTACATTGTTGTGTCACAAACAAAAAGAGCTTGATTTTGCAGATATGCGAAAAAGTTGAGTGTATGCGCTGTACATAAATGAACCTGCAAGCGCACAACTTTAATTTGTCAAGGATTAGAAGGATAAGGCTGTCCGTTTCAGATATGTGCTTGTAGAAGCATCTTTAATTTAAACAAAAGAGACCGTAGCTGAAACAAAGGTGAATAAAGTTTAAAAGGGGAAAAAATCAACATAGCCTAGTATCTTTTGTTACTGTTAAGGATGATTTCCGAAACTTCGAATTTAAATTTTCTCGCTGAAAGGAGCTTCCAGGGCATATTATTTGTATTTGTTAACGACATGCCAATTACTTATGTGATTTCATCAAGGTTTCTTTGTTCAAAAATATTTGAACATTTTACTTATCACAAGATTAGGTGTGCATGCATCAGGCCACAATTAGGCTGCTTCATATTGTTCTAGGTGCCACATCATCAGAAATAGAAACGTTACAAGAAACATCCATCCAAGGCTTTCAAGATGCTCTTCCATTGCCGTACCTTCAGGTTTCTGTAGATTATTTAGAAAAGGATCCACCTGCATCCAATGAATAGAGCATGAAAGTCAAGGAGCAGTAGCGTTTGTATAAAAGATTGATCAGAGAAAACCTAACGGACAACTCAAGATTCTACAAATACATTTCTTCCATCACAAAATAGTAATTAGACTCGAGAGTCAGGAGTATTTCTTTTAATTGTGGCCTTAAATGCTGTCACATTTATCTTAAAAAAATGCTTCTCCATTTGTTTCTTTCTGGAAAACAATTAGCTCATCCAAATTTAGCCTGTCATTAATGGTTTAATCTTCCTATCCATTCAAATCAAATAAAAATGACCTCAAAAACTATGTTTTCGCTCATCCATTTCGATTGGATCAGAAAGGCCAAGATCCACATCGCAAAAGTTACGGAGATATTTCTGGAAGGGACTCGTGGAGTTCTGCAAGCCAGAGATATCTACTTGATTAACAAATGTTCTCACTGCAAGTTGCAAATAAACTTGTCATGTGTGATATCGAGTGACGCCTAAAACTATTGCACTGCGTGCTTCAGCAGTCAATAGAACGACGCACTGCTCGTTATTTTAACCGAACGGATTGGATTCTGTATTTAGTCAGAAGAGAGAGTAAGCAATAACAGTATAGTAACCGGCAAGTTGCCGATGATGATGCCTAATTGCCTACCATATCTATTTCGATCTTCTTACAAAGAAAATTATCACAGGTTAAGTACCAACAACTTCTACTTGTGCATACACTAATGACCAAGAAATACCTCGGATTAACTAACAAACTTGTCGCCTAACTTATCCAATTTTAGTAGAGTTTGCTCGCATTGCCAAAAGTTAGATCAGAGTTATTGAGTTAGTTTTCACACTGACATGGAGATCGGTTTCAGGGTGCTCAACTGTACTTCCAATCATGCTGCAACAAAATGGTCGGCCGTTCTAAGAAAACGCATTCGATCACAATCACTGGAGCAGCTTGCGAGTTGTTACCACAGAAGAATTTGTATAGGTCGGCATCGTCTTTATATCTACTAATTAGATGCCCTACAAGAAAAATTGCTAGAAAATTCTACATTGTTTTAAAAAGCGAAAATCTTGATCATTCAATCTTATTTTCATCCGCAGCTTAGATCTAGAGCTCTTTTACAGTGGGTTAAAATCAATATAAGCCGTCCATTCCTTTGAATCTAATGGTTGAGATCAATTTAAATCTATTTATACTACCACCTGTAGTATTGGTAGTAAAATTGAAAGAGGGGTAAAAGGGTAAAAAATTCCGTCATACTATCTGTCCTCTACGGTAAAACACCTTCTGTGATCCTGATGAATGACGGATGAATGGATAAGAAGCCTTTGAAGATCAATAGGTATTCGGTGAATCCAAAACTGTAAACGAATTAGGAAAAATCTAAAATACCCCTGATAAATGGATAGAAAAAGTCTGAAATACCCTTGAGAATGGATGGTTAGATTTAATTCCTACTACCACTACTTACTACCTATGTAGTCCACTGTAAAATTTCTCTAGATCTATATGTAATAGACAACATGCAATTGAAAATTTGTGTCCGACATAGAAGCTAAAATAAATACGGTACCAAGCATGCACACAGCCGAATCAAGTACAACTAGAGTCCGAAAAGTAAGAGATTTCAACGTTACTCTCCATATTGTATTACACTATTAAAATGATATATTAGAACCCCCTCTCTCTGTCTATGTATGTGTGTGTATCACTCTTACGTAACTCTCTCTCTCTTCCTAATAAAATTTTAATCACAATATTAGCTATTAGATATTTCAACTAATTACTCTTATATATCCAAGATCAATATGGAAATTCTTTCAAAGGTTTTCTCTTACTTTGTCCGTGTCAACAAACAATTCAAAATACCTCGACTTTTTTTAGAACAGGTCCGAGTCAAATAGCAATGATTTGAAGCACTTCTTTTTCCATTACACTACTTCGGAAACCTAAGGACTCGATCGTATGGATATGGAAAATGCTAGAAATTTCTGCATTAATCTGAGAAAAAGAAAAATTGCTAGAAAATCCTATATTATTCTAAAAAAGAGAAAATCTCGGTCGTCCAATCTCCTTAATCATTTTCATCTACAGCTTATATCTATATGTAACAGACAACATGCAATCGAAAAATTGTGTCTGACATGGACACTGAAATAAATATGGTAGCAAGCATGCACACAGCCGGATCAAGTACAACTAGAGTCCGAAAAGTAAGAGATCTCAGCGTTACTCTCCATGTTGTATTGCACTACTAAAATGATATATTAGAACCCCTCTCTCTATCTATGTGTGCGTGTGTCACTCTCATGTTACTCTCTCTCTTTTCCTAATAAGATTTTAATCACAGTATTGGCTATTAGATACTTCAACGAATAATTATTTAAAATAGGTATTATCATGCTAATGAAATATATATAGATACTTACGTTAGGTTTCATCCTAATTTTATTAGCTTTTTGTGTAACTTTAAGTTAGTATTACATCTCGATGCCCATGTATTAGGGATACAATTTAGAATGTACTCTTCTAAGCCAGAAATTGCCACATTAATCGTAGAAAAAGAAAAAAGCTAGAAAATTTCCAGATTAATCGGAAAAAGAAAATATCTTGACTATACAAATTGTAGATTGATTGAACCAATGTATATATGGATATGAATCAAACTAAAAAGAGGTAGCATACATATTAAATGAGTACAACTTTTAATTAAGACTGGATAGAAAAAAAGCTATTGCCTAGACGCTTAATGCGTTCTAAAAAAAGATACAGTTACATATTGGTGATCAAACATGAAAAGTTTAACCAGTTAAAGTCATCATGGAGTATACATTGTTGTTTTATAAATAGATGAATTGCCGCAAGATTTATAGGTAATTCGGTAATTAAGAATAATCACAAAAAATTATATAAAAAAAGATTGAAATCTGATAACTCTGTTGAGTTTGAAACAATATTGAACGCATCTCGACAAACTTTTCTATTATCAAATGACTACAAGAAGTAAATGAAGAAATATATTTATAGAAATTGTCAGCCGTGTAGGTGCACGGATTGAAGACTAGTATAGCCTAATGCTCAAACATCTTGGCGGATCAGCTGATTTTGTTGGCTGTATAGCAATGTTCCGTAACTTGGACGACTTCAAGGTATATTTTCTGATCCATAAGACCATTAGCATCTGATTGCTACATATGCGCATAATTGTACTTGTCATGGGAACCACTCTGGGTAAGTTCTAGAGGGCACTAAGGCCATGGCTTAGCTAACAGTTGCTTGGGCCTGTGTTTCCTGAACCTTCCAGGCTCCAACTTACCGACTGCCTGATTCTGTCATATGAATCCATCATTATCTCTTGTATGTTCTTGTGATCATCTGAAGTTTCTTATGCTCATTCTGGGACAAATTGGGATTAGGCTTTCGCACGATAGGTCAATGTCAATTGTCAAGTGACATCACCACCTTAACATTCTCAGCAATATAGTTTTGCAGGAACCACTTGCTTTGTCAGGTGTGTCTGTCAGATACAAGCACATCATATATACTAAACTTATCCTTGTTAGCTTTCACATGATCTGACACTACCGGTGATTACACTAGTTGGCCAAGTCGTTTGTTTCCCCTTTCGTCAATCGACGCCGCCGGTGATCGCTCATAGGGTGGTGGTAAAGACAAGCAGTGTTAGTTAATAACTGAAATTATTGCCGACTGGGAAGGCATCAAACACATCATTTGTGGTTGTCTGGTTGCACCTAAGGTTTGCCATTTTCGGACCTGGCCATGTGTGGTCCTTGTGATTGGAATAGCAATGTCGGCTGTAGTTAAGAAGATTAAATCATAAAGTAAGCATTTTAAGCTAACTATATCTGTGGGCTACTTTAGCACAGGATCATGAGCTGGTGGTGACAGGAGGAACAGAGCTGAGTTCCCAAGCTAATCATGCAAGTAAATTAAGCCTTGGCGTTGTCGTTTTGAAAAAAATTGGCAAGAGCTCTATCTTTTATTCAAGAGAGGGCAAAGGCAATAAGCCGAAGTTTGTACAGAAATGGAGAACAACATTGGAAAGTAAACAGCAACAACCCTGTTTGTTCAATGAGAGGCCAGTTGCAAGGACTAAGGCACGAAAAGATTATGTATTTCTATAGTTACACCTCGTATACCGTCTTCCTAAAGAACAGCAGCCGTGGAAACAAGTTGCAGCGCCATCTTTCGGTTGTTGACATCCTACAAAATGAGGTTGAAAACCGCCTGCAGGGGATGATAGAGATTGTTGAAGATTCTTGCATTCCTTTCTTTCAAAATATTCCAGAACGTGTAGATGAAAAGTCCGTCGACACGCTTGCGCAAGCGCCTCAGTGTTTGTTGTCGCACTAGCTCCCACTGTAGAGAGATTGGCACAATTCACCACACAGCCAAAGGTAGGGGTGGCATTCTATTTATATCCACAAAGGGAGAGATTACAGGGCTATACTAGGCAAGAACAAAATAAGGAAAGCGAAGGTAAGGAAAGCCTAATATAAGTAATCAATACTCTAATACCCGCCTGCAGTCGCAGCGGGAGGAGTCCGGACGCAAAGATTGGACCGAAACTCCTGAAAAAGGTGGGTCGGGAGGCCCTTAGTCATGATGTTCGCGAACTGATGAGAGGACGGCACATGCAGGATGCGGACCTCGCCGAGGGAGACCTTCTCGCGGACAAAATGAATGTCGATCTCGATGTGCTTCGTCCGCTGATGTTGTACTGGATTTTTAGACATGTAGATGGCGTTGACGTTGTCGCAATACACAACGGTGGCTGAAGCAAGTGGAACATGAAGTTCCTGAAGAAGTTGACGAAGCCAGAGCACTCAGCAACGACATGGGCAACGGCTTGGTATTCAGCTTCAGCACTCGAGCGGGACACCGTGGTCTGGCTCTTGGAGGACCAGGACACGAGGTTGTCGCCGAGGAAGATGCAATAGCCAGACGTAGATCGCCGTGAGTCCGGGCAGCCAGCCCAGTCGGCATCGGAATAGGCGGTGATCGAGTTTGCCAGCGAACAGTCGATGTGAAGGCCTGCGTCGAGGGTGCCCTTGACATATCGTAGGATGCGCTTGATCAGCGCGAAATGGGGTTCCCGTGGGTCGTGCATGAAGAGGCACACCTGTTGAACGGCATAAGCCAAGTCAGGACGGGTGAGCGTCAGGTACTGCAATGCTCCTACAAGGCTCCGGTATGCCGACGGATCAGCAACAGGGGCACCGTCGAGGTCGGAGAGCTTGGCATGAGTGTCCACTAGCGTGGTGGTGGGGTGACACTCAGCCATGCCCGCTCGTCGGAGAAGGTCGACAGCGTACTGTCGCTGGGACAGGAATAGGCCGTCGAAGGATCTCGTGAGGGAGATACCGTGGAAGAAGTGCAGGGTGCCAAGGTCCGTCATGGCGAACTCCGAGTGAAGGTTGCTGATGAGGCGCTCAAGGAAAGGTCGAGACGAGGCGGTGAGGACGATGTCGTCAACGTACAGTAGCAGATAGGCCATGTTGGTCCCCTGGCGAAGGACAAAAAGAGGCGTGTCGGAGGAGTATGCAACGAAGCCGAGTTGTCGAATGTAGGTGGTGAAGCGGTGGTACCATGCCCGAGGAGCCTACTTTAAGCCATAGAGAGACTTTTGAAGAAGTCACACGTGGCTAGGATGAGCAGGGTCCACAAAACCAGAGGGCTGCTGACAGTAAACCGTCTCATCGAGGGTGCCATGGAGGAAGGCATTCTTGACGTTGAGCTGGTGAATTGGCCAGGAGCGCGACGTGGCGATGGAGAGAACGGTGCGGATGGTCACCGACTTTACCACCGGGCTGAAGGTCTCGTCGTAGTCGACGCCGTGTTGCTGGGAGAAGCCGCGGACAACCTAGCGCACTTTGTAGCGAGCCAGACGACCATCAGAGTGGAACTTGTGTTTGAATATCCACTTGCCGGAGATGATGTTGGCGCCTGGGGGATGAGGAACAAGATGCCAGGTCTGGTTGTCCATGAGGGCTGTGTACTCGTCGTCCATCGCAGCGCGCCAATTGGGATCGACGAGCGCGCTGCGATAGTTGTTCGGGACGGCCGACACAGGAGCATGCAAGGCCGTCAGGTTGAAGAACTCCATCGAGGGATCAACAGCAGCCCTGGACCGTGTGACCATCTATGGAGGTGCGGCCAGTGGTACAGCCGGTTCGGTCGGCTGGTCGACCACAGGGGAAGTGGCCGGAACAGGGGTCGAGGTAGTCGGTGGCCGTTGGGAGAAAACCAGACGCACGGGCGGTCGAGGTGGAATGTCGATGTTGGACGCTATTGTCGCCAGGAGTGGCAGCGAGTGCTCAACACCTAAAGGTGGGGCTGTCGCTGCTGGGGAGACCTGCAAGGGCGCCATGGTGCAAGGCACTGATATGGCAGGATCATCAACTAGGAAGTCCAAGTCGGCATTAGTTGTAGAAGAAGATATGGGCGCACGATTACTGCTGGCAAACAGAAAGGTTCTCTCATCGAATACGACATGGCGGGAGATGATGACTTTGTTTGTGGCAATGTCAAGGCAGCGGTATCCTTTGTGCTGAGGGGGATAACCAAGGAAGGCACAAGCCGTGGAATGAGGAGCAAGTTTGTGAGCAGCTGTGGCGGATAGGTTGGGAAAACAAAGGCAACCAAAAACCCAAAGGTGACTATATTGTGGAGGCGTTTCATGAAGAATCGTGTAAGGAACAGCACCATCGGTGGAAGAGGAAGGGCACCGGTTTAGGAGGTAGGTGGCGGTAGCTAAGGCCTCAGCCCAGAACCTAGGCGGCATGTGGGGATGGAGGAGGAGTGTGCGAACCATATTGTTAAGTGTGTGAAGCATCCGTTCTGCCTTGCTATTCTGTGATGAGGTGTGGGGGCAAGAGAGGCGCATGGCTATGCCGCGGGAGGCAAAGAAGGATGCGTTAGCGTGGTTAACAAATTCGCGGCCATTGTCACTGGGATCGACTTGAGGAGGCGAGCGTGTCTTTGGCGAGCGACCAAGTCGACTATATGTTGGTGAACATCGGATTTCTTTTTAAGAGAAAAAGTCCAACAAAAGTGAGAGAAATCATCGACGACAACCAAGTAGTACATCGATCCAGATATGCTAGCCACAGGGGAGGTCCACGCATCACAGTGAAGGAGTTCAAAGGGCGCAAAAGTGCGCGAAGTTGAAGTAGCAAAGGGTAGGTGCACATGTTTGCCAAGTTGACAAGACTGGCAGAGCGAGTGAACTACATTATTACATGCAATGTGTGAACTTTTATGCAAGGCGATGATAGAAGCGGTGCCAGGATGACCAAGACGCTGGTGCCAAAGTTGGGAGGAGACGGCGAAGTGGGCGCTGGCAGTGGAGGGAGGCTCGGCAGGAGGAATGGTGTAGAGGTCACCCTCACTATTGCAGCGAAGCATCACTCGGTTCGTTTGGAGATCCTTGACAGAAAAAACAAAGGCGTCAAACTCAAGAGAGCAGTGATTATCACGAGTGAACTTGCGAACAGACAGAAGGTTACGAACTAAGTGAGGGACAACGAGAACATCACGGAGAGAAAATTGTGCAGTTGGTGTGTGGAGCAGGGAATGACCACTGGAAGTGATGTGTAACGGAACCATTGCCACGATGGTATTGTGTTAGGAGGAGGTTGGGATGAGAGCAATATACCGCCATTGAATGTCATGTGGGAGGTGGCGCCACTGTCCACAACCCAGCCACCTTGCCCTTGAACTACCAGTTGGTTTAGGGCGGTGATGAGCCCTTGCTGGTCCCATGTTGATGCAGGAAAGGGTTGAAGAGGGGCGAATGCAGTATGCGCTTGTCGCGGAGCGCCGAGCAAGCCCGGAGCGGCTGATGGGCACCACTGTCCAGCGGGAGCAGCCCTCTGGGCGGCGACAGGAAGAGACCACGGGTTAAAGCAGAACCACGGGCTAGCCGTGGGTGGTGCACGACCGCCTTGGAGGCCACCATGGCTGGCGTTGCTATATCTGCCGCGGCGATTGCACCCACCGCGACGACCATCGCGATTGTCGGCGTTGGAGACATAGGTGCCGGCCTGGGCGATTGAGGCGGACGCCGTGGTGGAGCGACAGCCAAAATGGCTGCAGGAGGAGCCGTTAGTGAGCAAAACGGTCTCGGCGGCGACCTTCATCTCGTTGGCGAGGCGCGTCTCCTTGAGGGCAAGCATAGAGCGGGCCCGAGCGAAGGAGGGGAACGGTGTGGAGTTGGCGATATCGTCAGCGGTGTTGGAGAAACGATGATTGAGGCCACACAGCAGATTGAGGATGAGTTGCGAGTCGGAGATGGGGTGGCCGATGTCACGGAGGGCATCTGCTAGCTCTTGACACGCTGACTATAGTCGGCGATGGATTGATCACCTTGTATGAGGGAGTGGAACTGACTATTGAGGAAGATGGCACGTGATTCCTTGTTGTCGTGGAAGAGGCCCTCGATTGCGACCCAGAGATCACGCGCAGTTTCGTCATCGGCCATTGTGGAGTCCAGGATGTCGTCGGTGACGAAACCGTACAACCAGCTGAGGACAGCGGAGTCGGCGAGAGTCCAAACGGGATCACTGGGTTGTGCGATGCCGGAGCCATCGATGTGAGAGAGGAGACCAAACTTGAGGCACATGGTCCGGAAGAATTTGGACCATCGAGAGTAGTTGGCCGCCTTCATGTCGAGGGTGGTCGGCACGTGAGACTTGACGGCGATCGTGCGGTAGGGGTTGAGGACGGTCGGTGGCGCGGCGAGCACCCCGGGGTTGGAGACAGAGCCGTCTTCGGGGGCTGCTGTAGAGGCAGCAGCAGCGACAACGACTGCAAAGGCAGTGGCTGGATGAGGGGAGGGCGCCGGCATGGTGGGTGGTGGTTGTGCAAGACAGAGGAGGGAGAGGTCTCAGGAGAGGAAATCTGATACCATGTAGAGAGATTGGCACAATTCACCACACAGCAAAAGGCAGGGGTGGCATTCTATTTATATCCACAAAGGGAGATATTACAGGGCTATACTAGGCAAGAACAAAATAAGGAAAGCGAAGGTAAGAAAAGTCTAATATAAGTAATCAATACTCTAATACCCACCATTGGGAAGCATTCATCGTTGTGTGAGGGATCGGGGGTTGATAGTCCAGGAAGAGGAAGACCCTCCTCCAAATATGTGTTGAGAAAGGGCAATGGAGTAGGAGGTGCATAGCTGTTTTCGGGCGAGAGCCACAGAGAGGGTAGTAGATGTTATTTGGCCAACCTTTGACTGCCAACCTGTCTGGAGTGAGAATTATGTCCTCGATAAAGAGCCACGTGAAGAATTTGCATTTGTTCTCCACATTGGCCTCCCAAATCATCTGGTAATTGTGATCTGGCACGGACCCTTGGAATTGCACCATGTATCACTACAAGAAACAGAGAAAAATTCGTGGGTTTTTATAAATTCGTGGGCAAAAAAAAACCCACGAATTTATTTATTTAAATTCGTCGGTTTCTATAAAACCCACATTTTTAATTAAATTTGTGGGCCACAATAAAACCCACGAATTTATTTATTTAAATTTGTGGGCTCAAATAACACCCACGAATTTATTTATTTAAATTCGTGGGCCACAATACATCCACGAATTTACTCATTTAAATTCGTGGACCATCAATTACCCACAATTTACACATTTAAATTTGTGGGCCACCGTGATCCCACAATTTAACCGAACCAAAAGGCCTTGGCCCGCACGCGCCACGCCGCTCTCTCCCCACGCTACGCGTCACGCCCGCCGCGCGCCCCTCCCTGCTGCCTTGCCGTAGCCCGTCCCCATGTCCCATGCGGCCATCGCCGACGCCACTGCCAGACGCCGCGCCTCGCCGCCGCTGCCTTGCCGGCCGCCCCGCGCGTCGCCCATGCCGCCTGCTGTGCGCCGCCTGCCGCCCCTCTCAGCCATGCCGCCGCCCATGCCGTGCCGCCACCGCGCTGCCGCGCCATCGCCCATCTTGCGCCGCCACCCGCCGCCCTCGCATGCCGCCGCCCGCTCGTCGGCCGAGACGCTCTCCACTTATCCGGTTCCACCCCATCCTCGTGTCGCTCGGCTCGGCCCGCGGCGTCGCCTCCGATCGCGAGGTACGGAACACTTGTCCGCCTCACCGATTCCATGCACGCATGCTTGCTTCCTTGCGTGGGATCTATTAATTAATCCATGATTCTACCTGTGGAATGTGGATCGATGATGCTGTGTATGATAGGATAGATGCGTCTGCTGCTTTGTACTATTCGGACTATGTTCATCTGTTGATGTGATGATGATAGGGTTAAGCCCCAACTCGGATCGAGCCCAATCGGTTCGGTTCCGCTTGGGATTTGGAATGCCTCGTTGTCTGATTAACCCCGCCGCGGCGTGCCAAGGTTGCGGTTTGGTTAAGTTCGGGTTTCTGGGCGTGTTCTCCTCCTTCCATGTGATTCCACTATCCCTCTCTAAACTACTCCCTTCCTTGATTCCTTCCAATGTTGTTCTTCTCCTCCTGCTGGTTGTAGTTAGTTTGGATTGCTAGTGCTTAGATGAAGTTTACAAACACCTGATACTCGATGCTGGAATTTTTGTCGTGCTAGCTCTTCTTTTTGGTATACTTAGATTGCTCGATTTGGTGACTGGTGGTGATTCTTCATTCATATATGCTATTTCTACTAGTCTTCCGGTTTCTATGTACACAGATGCCTCTGACATGAACTTATACTACTTACTAGTGTGGTAGGGATCGTATTTATACGGTGCAAGCCACTTTCTTTTTTGCCAGTCATCGTCCTCATCAAACAGGGGTTCCTCAGGGAAGAATTACTCTAGCTGCCGTGCTAATCTAAGGAAGGAGGTGGTGCCCTCTTGTACCCCACATTTAAATATAGCTAGCTTTGTTGTGTGCCATCACCCGCGATTAATTATACATTTGGTTGCATGGTGTTTCCTACGATGCTTACAGATTTTGGTTTTTATTGTTGTAGGGTTCACATTGGACAAGATCCAAGCCTTCCTTGTCTTTACCTGTTTGTACCATCTTTCATATGTTACTATTCTTCGTCCTCATCATTAGTTGGAAATTTTCTAACTGCCAAGTCTTATGGTTGGTTGCTATTAGCGATTTCTGTTCATAGTTTATAACTAGACGAGATATCTTTGGCCTTTTTTCTGTCTTGGTTCGCGATGCACATAAGCAGTGCTTGTTGGCTGGCTGGGTGTGATATGATCAATAATAACACAAGTCTGGGTTTTATTTACTATAAATTGACCATGGTTCCTTGCTATTTGTTATCTGTATAATATTTCTAACTCTTTACTCGCGTCTAATTGTACTGCAGGTGGATTTGCAATTTCAACTCGGTGAAGAGAAGACCATAGTTACATCTAAAATAGCTGTATCTCCGGGTTTTGAAGGTGCAGAGCCATCCTTGCATCTCTACCTCTAGTTAGAAAATCATATAACAAACTTTTGTACTTTTTGAAAATTACCATTTGGTTTCTCATTAGATGCCTTCATGTCTCTCTTGTATATTTGTTTGTTACTCCAGTAATTTTTCTTAGTTTAAAATAAGGTTCAGACTTTCCTCACTAATTCTTGTAATTATTGTTTGTAGCAGGTACCTCATCTCCACTAGTTCTTCACGGGAGTGGTCTAAAGCTGTTATCAATCAAAGTCAATGGCACAGAGTTAAAAGTGATGATTTTGAGTCCATATGACTTTTTTTTGTCATACAACATATATTTGGCATGTGCACTTGCTCACATGATATATATATATATATATATGTTCATGATTTGAGAAATATGTTGATGGGAATATCATACAATTAGTCCAGAGATAGTACGAAGAAACTTCTTGTTTTTTGGTTAAAGCTTTGAATCAGTTTACACTCAATACTCATAAAAGTTCTTATTTTCAACAAAAAAAGAAGGGTGGACCAAGTGTGTGCCTGTACACAACAGACAAAGAAAGAAGCCCATATGTTACTTGTTATGTAGTAGATTTGACTAGTAGTCAAGAGAACAAGATATCCCTTGTGGCATTCAGATTGCATTCTTCATTCTATGCTTTCGTCTTCTTACTCTTACAAGTAAAGTTATAAATGCGTAACCACCCTGAATAGCTACAGTGTGGTAACCGCATCTGTTTTCCTGCTAATCTCTACTATGCAAGCATGCCTAGTTATAGTAAGCAAGCTACAGTTCACAAGTATGTCTTTAGTTTATTTTTTTCTTGAAACAACCCCGAGGCATGAATTCCATTGTGAGCTTGATTGGTGTATTACTGTTGTACTTTATGACTTGTTGTGATGGATACATTGTGATCGACTAATTGTGATGGACTTATTGTAATGGAATGTGGATTGTATCTATTGCGGTTGTAATGTGTTGTACGTCATTGCGTAGTTTACAAATTGCCGTTGGATGTGTGATTGGATTATCTAAGGATCTGCTAGAATGTCTCCTTCTGGTTTGAGAGATTGATATATATATTATAACTGCAAATATTTTTTTGTCTGCTGAGTGGATGTCCTATTTACTAGAGAGGTCATACCGAAATTTTGTACATTTCGGTGACTTAGTTTTAAGCCGGTTTTGAAGAGTTAAAAGGTTGGTTTCAGTATTTTAGTAGAGGTAATAGGTTTGGTGTCTCGTTTGTTAATTCTTCGTTCGCTTGAACTTCATTGTGGAGTTTGTTCTTTTGTGTTAGTGTTTCTGATCAGATTTGAACAAAATAGATGATCCTTCTTATTTATTCTTCGCTTAGCAATTTTTAGTTTCAATTTTCTTTTTGCCTTTTCTTTTCTTCTTTAGTTGTTATATGTATTGAGTGCGATGCATATATATATATATAAATATATACACATTTGGATATATATGGATATATATATTTTTTTTTTGTAAAAATAACTGATAAATTCGTGAGCCATTCAAAACCCACGAATTTATCTGGCTGCTCCAGATAAATTCGTGGGTATCTGTTAAATTCGTGGGTTTATTAAACCAATTCGACGGTTTACTTACGAATTTAAATTAAATTCGTGGGTTTTGGCCTAAATTCGTGGGTTTTTGGCCCACGAATTTTTCCCTGTTTCTTGTAGTGTATGTAGACCCTGATGTGTATTGTTCATTCATCGTTCATTTCTAAACAATGTCGTCGGGAATGTCTGGGTGCAGCTCGACCTGTTGGATGGCCTGCCATAAGCGAAAGAAATCGTCGAGTTGTGCTATCGTCGTGTGATAGCCCGTAACGGCTTTAGCCAAGATCTGGTTTGGAATTCATCATACACCGATTTCCCCCTTTTCCGTACCAACCGAAAGCACGTTGGCGCAATGTCCTTTGGTGAGGCTCCATTGAGCCACGGGACGACCAGGCGTTGTCGTTTTTATAGACATGCTATCGGCCGTATCTCTTTATTGTTTTATTTTTTCCGATTGATTAGCAACCTGTGAGCCAACCCAATAGGTAGCACTCCATCGGTTCTTATTTAGATGTCATTTTAGAATACGTGCAGTTAACGTTCTAAAACTTTGATGTTAGTAAAAAAACTATTTGGATTTATCATATGAAAACGATAGTAAAAAAACTACTTGGGTTTATCATATGAAACCGATATCACCAGATTTACCATCAAAAATATTTTCATATAGTTATATTTTTAATGATTTGTATTAACATATAATTAAAAAAAGTAATAGGAAAAGGTGTGTGTTGGAGACCGTAAAAATGTCCAAAAGGACGAGTAAAAATAGAAAGAGGGTAGTATAACTAGTGTAGTGTAGTGTAGTGGGACTCGAGGAATCCTGTTATTCATTCAGTTGATGTTAACTAAGATGAAAAAATGTTTTGGCGCATCCCGGTGCATCTACCGACAAGTTCGACTGGCCTAACCTTTAGCATAACCAGTGCAGTAGTGATGACTCATCCGAGATTGCGAGAAGATAGTCCCACTCCCACATCGGGAGCTATGCAGAGTTTGGTCCACCATACATCGCAACAATAGCTAGCGCTGGCAAATTTCGTGGAGAGGGCAAAATTCCAAACAAGGCAGAAAGCTGCAGGCATTATTAGACCACGCAAAACTTGCCTTTCCGTTGAAGACGAAACGACGAGTCGATCGAGCAGAGCACTGCCCGCACCCCCGGGCGCGCACCACGGCCAGATGCTTCTGCCGTGCTGGGGACGCCGCGTCCGAACGCCCGCATGCCACCGGCAGCCCGCGGCTTTGAACTAGCGGTTGGGGCGTAGGCGCGCGCCGCCCCGGCACGCTTCGAACTCGGGGGCGGGGAGGGACTCCATCCTGCGTACGTAAGTGGTTGCTTACGCGTTCACCTTCGCGCGCGTCCTGCGCTATCCCCACGACGCGGGGAGAGGCCAGGCCCGGCACGGCCGACGATGACGCGGGGGCGGCGCCGTCGGCGTCGATGGATGCGACTGGCTGTGAGTGCAGCGCGGCCGCACGTTCTCGGGGCGGCGCTGTGAGTTTAATACGATATCATGCGTGGGATTGCAGGTTCGTCCGAAATTCGTGGTCGGGTTCGTAGCCCAGCCCAACTCACACGACCCGGTGCATGTAGCTGAGCTCCGAACCATGTCAACAAAGGACGACGCGACAGATCGGTTTGCTCGAGCCATGTCAACAAGAACCAGGCCATTTGAGGCCACATCTTCCTCAACTCGTCCAAGACCAAGGCATGGAGCACTAAGGTGGCCCCGCCGTACTGCTACTGCGACTGCGACTTCGAAGTCTGGGACCTGAATGCAACCAAGGTGATCTCCGTCGGAGGAGACTCGTTGGGCTGGTTCCAACCGACAAATTCATGCAGAGAGAGTCCTACACACAGCTACACTGAAGTGTAACCAGTTTCGTGCCTCGTTGCGCTGGTGAATAGCAGGGTTCGATGAGTCCCTCTGACTGCAGATTATGCTCCAAGATACTGGCAAGTTGATCTTCCTGCCCTCGTCTTGCGACACGATACAGTCCCACATGGAGTAGTAATCAGAATTCGATCTATATATCGTGCACAGTACACTAGTGTACCTGGCAAGAAATCTGCAGACGTTAGCGCGCAATTCTTTATTTTCTTTTCCCTTGCCGTCCGTTGGCTTTGGGGGAACCACGCTGGCGCGGCGGAAGCACGTCTCCCGCCGGCCGCGTCCCAAGTCGGAACGTCTGCATGCCTAGGAACCAGAGGACGGAACGCCCGCGGTGGTGCACCATGCACCTCGACGGAGGCTGTTAGCTGTAGCAGCCGCATGGAGAACCCAAACCCTGCCCATATTGCCTGCAACGCACCTGCTCTGATCTGTCCTTTCCGGCCGGCGCTTGGCTAGTTACCGAACACTACGGTCTCTTTGTTTTCTCGGGTACAAAGCGAATACATACAACTTACGCACATCACGGTTAGCGTGCAAGTTGACTCAAGAGTCAAAACACATACAGATTGATGCCATCGTGAGTGGAACACGAGCGGACTGAGCGCAGTACGGCACCGTGCCAAGAGCAACCGACCCTACGGTCGGACGCCATCATTGCACGGTCGTTCCAAAGAACTGCTCACTTCTCAGGCTTAGTTCGTATGGCACAGCCCAATTCTCAACTATTTGACACACTGTGCGGTTTAAAGCCTGGTGATGTAGGAATTTTTTTTTCTTTAATATTTTTTTAATCTTTTTTTCAAAATTAGGCGTCGGGGCAAAAAAAAATTACAAAACTGGGCGCCGGTCGCCCGTATATGGGGCGATCGCCCCATATACGAGCGATCGCCCCACATACGGGCGATTAGTACAGCTTTAAACGCGCGATTTTTATTTTTCTGCTGTTAATTTCTAAAAAAAATCATAACTTTTTCATATGATGTTGGATGGAGATAAACTTTATATGAAAATTGTAGCTCTCGACGGGATCTACAACTTTTGTATACAAACTTTTTCAATTTGAGTCCATTTAGATAGCCAAAAACGGGATAGAATGTTCAGATCTAAAAATAGATCCGTTTTTAGATCTGAACATTCTATCCCATTTTTGACTATCTAAATGGACTCAAATTGAAAACGTTTGTATACAAAAGTTGTAGATCCCGTCGAGAGCTACAATTTTCATATAAAGTTTATCTTCATTCGACATCATATGAAAAAGTTATGATTTTTTGTAGAAATTAACCGCATGATGAAGGAAAAAATCGCGTTTAAAGTAGATTAATCGCCGTATGTAAAGCGATCGCCTCAGATGTGAAGCGATCGCCCCATATACGGGCGACCGGTGCCTAATTTTGTAATTTTTTTATCCCGACGCCTAGTTTTGAAAAAAAGATTAAAAAAAATATTAAAGGAAAAAAAATTCGGTGATGTAGAGCTGAGCTTGAAAAAAAATATCAAATTAGAGTTTCCCTTTTTTATGAAAGTTTTGTTGTAGGTATATGCTGATTTTATATATAAATCAGCAAAGCATGTAATCCAAACTTGTTCAAAATCTTTGAATTCAAGTATATTTTTTCAAAGGTATGTATTTCATTTGAATTGTTATGGATGGGTATATAACCTAAAAATGAATTTTTTGAAAAATATACTCGAATATGGCTTGAATTTGCGCATTTGAAATCATAGTGCCCAGACTTCATGGTGCTCTATTTCGGCTTCCTATATATACACACTGTAAGCTGGTCAATTTTAACAAATTGCCACCCTAAAACCAAATATCATTAATTTTTGTGGGTTTAAGAAATTAGAAAGTTACCATCAGTTACACCTGCGTGGCTGTGTTACCATGTGGTGCCCTTTTGGAAAATTACCACCCAATGTGTAATTTTCATCTACACTTGTTGGTGATTGATGCATATTGTGTCAGTGAAAAAAGAGCATGAGAACGAAGTAATTAGACGAATGACCTCACGTTTGGCTAAACCCACCGTATCAATTTGCATGTGCACTTGCAAAGTTTGCATCGGTCTCTATATGAAGTGCCGGTTTATCCATGGTCCTGCTTGTCAAAGGAACAATACACACACATGGTGTATCCAAGCCGAAAGGGTTGAACAATTTCCTCGCACCCGCGACCCGACAATGATCAGTATCCTTGTCTTGCATTGCTTTCTTTGAATTTTTTTAAATAATACACGGAAAAATAAAAAAATACAAAAATAATAAGTTGAAAAAAAAATAACAGAAGTAGGTCACTGTCGCCGTTCTGAATAGAGACAAAGTTCTGTCGCCATTTAGAATGACGATTTAACGATGTGGCCGCCATGTAGGATCTCTGTCGCCACTTGAACTGACGATAGAGTTTTACCCCAGTCAAAATGGTAATATGGAGGGAATGAGTGTATTTACATGTTGTATGTTCTATATGGTAAAACGGGTTATACTGTGTTATCACATCTATTGATGTTCTCGGAACTGGTAAAGTCATTGCATATTTAATGTTTGAAAACAACAGAATAAATGAAAAAAACCATCACATATAAAACGGGGGGATTACATGGTGCATACAGTTTGTTTTGATGTCCATGTTCGCGTTGGTAGTTTAGACGGTACAAATGGCGTCACAGAGCAACCACGAATATAGACAAAAGTACAATACAAGTGTGACTTTTGAAATTTTAAAAAACGGGATGGACTACGCTTTATAGGCGAAAGACGTTAAGACTCGAATGGGTAATCGTACGGCACTCACAGTGAGTGTTGATCGTCAGGACGGCGTGGACGGAGCTGCTGGTCATGATAGTGGCAAGCACAATTGTAGCTGGCATTGTCGCAGTAGCAGTAAGTATGGTAGTCGCTGCCGAGGTGGACGATCTCCTCATTGTTCCTCTTCCTGAGCTTTTGATAGCGTAGATCGTCGTTCTGGGCCTGGAGCTCCAAGTTCTACCTACGAAGCTATTCGTTCTCATTCTTGTCCTCGGTGAGCTACTCTCGCATTTCGTCGAGGCGATACAGCAATGTTTGGATGTAATATTGGGCATCTATGGGACACGATGAGTCCACCCATTCCATAAATTTGCAATCCGCGGTCTGAAATCAAGAGTACGTGTTATATAGCGAGACATGCAACGAATGATATATAAGAGTTGTAGCGGTTACCACAAATAGATGTCATCGATAGAAACAACATCCTAGGTTGGCATTGGAATCGTCGCAAACTTACACAACGGCTTCAAGGTCGTGCTTGCATGTCGGCCACTTCATGGAACAGAGTGGGAAGCCGTCGTGGATTGGATTTTTTGGGGTGTAGTAGTCTCTTGTTCGAATGGGAAGATGCGGGTGGGGATCTTGGTCTTGGGAGCTGTAGATTTGATGGATCTTGAGTGAAGGGTCGCGCCCGAAACTATGAAGGGTCGCGCCTCGAGTGCGGTCGACCTCGTCTACCCTCCAACGGCTTGAGGTTCCTTCTCTGTTTGTCATTGCAATGGAGTGGAGGTTGGGCTCTTGAAGTAGTGTTGTGCGGGTGGTCGGTGGTTTATATGCGATGTATAGTCGATCACGGTGATAGAGTGGGAGTAGCGTGTTCTCACTTTGGTTTGACAAAGTTGGTGCAGCGTATTATCGCCTTGGTCCGAGAAAGCGGTGGGCGAGTGTTGTCCGTCGGTGACAAAAAATAACCAATGTGTTGTCACTTCGCTCTGAGGAAGCGGGGGCAGCGTGTTGCCAAATCGGGCTGAGAAAGCAATATGCAGTATGTTGTACAATCGGCCTGAAAAAGCTGATGGATGCGTGTTGTCAAATCGTCCTGACAAAGTTGCTGGCTTCGTGTTGTCCAATTAGCCTGACAAAGATGCTAACTTTGTGTGGTCAATTCTCCCTACCATAGCACGTTCGATGTGCTAAACTAGGTGGAAGTGTGTTATCACGTTCATTGTTATCGTTATCAGCAATCGTTCGTTACTCGTGAGCGTGCATGCACAGATAATTAGGCAATACGAAGTAACAAATTAGTAAGCGAGGAACAATTCGATACGACAAAACCGTGTGCGAAAAGTAACTTATGTAAGAATACGTAACTAAACTAACGAAAAGTATAAGTGTGTATAGTACATAAGTTATGAAAGAACAAAAAAACTATCTGCTGTTCTTGCGCGGTGCGACCTCTCGTACTGACCCGACTCTCCCACAATACGACATGCCCCGCGGATCGTCACTATTCGAGGCATGTCCTCAAGTGTTCCTGATGGGACGTGTAGGTGGAGTTGACGTAACGTACGCTGGCTGGCTTGGCTGACTGGCTAGCTCCAGGTGCACCGAATAACTACGACAGACCGAGCACAACCCCTATGGGCTCCTGAGGGGTCAACAATCCAGTGGTAGTCGACGTCATCATCACTAGCGTCCGAGGTGGAATGGCCGTACTTGAGGATGTTCGCCAGCGTTCAGAACGTCGGCTGCATATGGAAAGACTCGACAACATTAGAACTACATGTGCGAATTATGAAGAATTTGTTAAGTACAAATAAGCATCAAAGGTTTACCTGGGAACATCCGACTATACGGCGTATCTCGCTACTAGCTAGAGCCCCCCGCCATGTCGGGAGGAGGTGCAATACGTGGTGCGCAAGTTGGCGTGTGTTGCGTATGTCACCCGCGTACCAAGGATGAGCGGTCGACATGTGGAACGACGTCCTCCTCCTTGGGCCTCCTGCACAACATCAGCTTGACAATGCACTAAGACTTCGTGATCACCCGATCCACCATCTCTCGCACCTCGTCCAACGTGGCCTCCAATGCGTGACCGAAACCGAGTGCAGACCTAAGTGCGACCACCTTGTCTGCACCTCCCTAGCAAGGTCGCTCTGTATGCAAATACAAATATGTTTCATTAGAAGAAAGCATGCGTAGGTACATATTTTTAATCACGTCAATTGACTCACCGAGCGATGGAAGGTTGAGTCCAGCTACGCCTGGTAGATGCCTACCATCGTAGCCACGTTCCTAGGAGGGTTGTCCATGACACGGACGACTCTGACACTTGTCCGTGTAGCGTACCACCGAATGTAGCCGTCGTACGTGCTATGGTCATAAGGGGTGTCCTCCAAAATATGGGACCACTGATGAACGTGAATCTGCATGCATTGTGCTCAACTTGCACGCCTTGAGAGATCCTTTGTTGTTTGCCTGTAAAAATAAGTAACATGTGAAAATCATTAGTTTATTAAAAAAATATGTAACTAATCGGAATAAGATAGAATAGAAAACTCACAAGCGGACGTGTGATGGTGCAGCGACACCCATGGGGACCGGAAAACCCGCAAAGTGCGAATTGGCGATCATCCATGAAGCGCATCGTCTCCACAAACATATCAAACACCAGTTGATGACGGTTGAGCCAGAAGGCGGCAGTGCAGGTGTACAGTACGGAGAGGCCAGAGGGTGCTCGATCGGCTACGTACTCCGATAGGTACGGCCTCCAAATCACATGATCATCCGTCAGCTGATCGAACATCACAACGTACTCAGGGTATGACGCGTGCGATGTAACTGGCGTGACTGTGGGCTGCACAAATAGTAGTAGACGTTACGATAGTAAACACCAGGCTAAATTGTACCGTAAAATACGATAGAGGCGATATACTAACCCGTCGGCGACATCACAGTGTCCACATCATCGGACGGTTAACATCGTCCCCCGCTGGCCCGTACAAGACGTCCCCATAAAGTCCCAACTCGACGTGTGGACATCCAACCTAGAAGCGCTCGAAGGACCACAATTGGAGGAGGAGCGGGCACCTGGTGAGGAACGAGCTATCGGCAACGTGCTAACAACCGTCGCAAAGGTCCCTATAGGTGGTACACAGTACAACGGGGCCCCCAAGCTAGCTGCAGGATATCGTTCAACTTCACATCCGCTATCTAAAAGCATCTAGGCCCCTAATTTAATTTGGTTTTGATAATTAATGACAATTGAGGTTAAAGGACTAACATTTTCAAATGAGTATTTCGAGAACAGGTTAGTCCAAATTTTGATGAACATGGAGGCATGAAATTGGTGAAAAAGAAAAGCAATCGTCAAAGACAAGATGACCAAGGTATAAAATTTAAGGACTTTCATAGTCTTTTTGCCGATCTCGGAGTTTCAAAGAAAAGATCGGATTGCTAGACTAGGCGTCGTACTATTAAGAGGGGTTATTGTCACTTGATCGATGTCGAAAAAGGTTTAGAGGCTCAATACTTGTGCATTTAAATAATCATATGGCTTGCATAAAAAGAATCATCTCTTGTAAAGAAAAGAAATGGAAATTCCAGCCTCGGGTGGAGTAGACCGGTATGATCGGGCCCCGGGCCGGTGTGTTTTTTCCAGAAGCAATGCATTTGGCACCGGAGGAGGGCGGTATGACCGGAGGCCCTCCGATCATACCGGTCATGCGGCTAACGATTACTGATAGTGAATTTATTACACTGTAGCGACTGTTGCTACTAAGGGGCAGGTCATACCGTCAGGAGGATTTTGACCAACTTTTGGCCAACAGCCATATTTGGTTGGTGGGGGTTATAAATACCCCCCCCCACCTGCACTCTAAAGTAGGTCTTGACCCTCATTGATGATATTTGAGCTCTAGCTAGTCTCCAATACTTTTGTGTGCATTCAATTCACATTTTAAGAGAGTTAGGAGCAAAATTGAGTGGTGCATTTAGTGTTGAGCATTTAGTACTTAATTCGACCTCGAGCAAGCGTCAAGACTGGTTACTCTTGGAGGTTGCCGCCTCCTAGACGGCTTGGAGGAGTGGGGCATCGGTAATCTTCTCAAAGAAGTTTGTGAGAAGACCCGATCGATTGTGAAGGCAAGGAGCTCGCCTAATCGGAGCGGTGAAGAGCTACCACGAGTGATCGAGGAAGGCTCAAGCGGGTGGAGCCGGCTTGAAAGCGTTCAAGTCACCTCAACGTGGAGTAGGGAGGCAAGCAAGTCTCAGAAATCACGAGATAAAATTCTCGCCTCTCCTTCTCTTGTGATTTGCCTTTGTTATTCTTGTGCTAAATTACATTTCTACAAAATTGAGTAGATTACTAGTGCTTAGAATTATTTGTTGCTCTACTTGAATTGATAAAGTATTTTAGTGATCCTTACAGATTATAATTGTAAATTTACAATTATTGCTTCTATAGCTTAGTATTTTAATTAATTTCAAATTAGAATAAAAAATTTAGTAAACTCCTATTCACCCCCCTCTAGTCGGTTATCCTTGATCCTACACTATCGTCCTCACATATTGGATCATATGCCTTTCTACGCTACCCCTGTGGGAAGAGCAGAACAGGACCCAGCCGAAGAACCACGGCATGTATGCCTCCAAGTGACATAACACAACATAGTCTACATCAACGGTTGTCATCCACTAAGGCTATAAAAACAACATGTTAGTAAGCTTGGCTAGTTACCGAACACTACGGTCTCTTTGTTTTCTCGGGTACAAAGCGAATACATACAACTTACGCACATCACGGTTAGTGTGCAAGTTGACTCAAGAGTCAAAACACAAACAGATTGATGCCATCGTGAGTGGAACACGAGCGATCGAAGTGAAGACGCGACGCGTTAAGAGCAACCGACCCTACGGTCGGACGCCATCATTGCACGGTCGTTCCAAAGAACTGCTCACTTCTCAGGCTTAGTTCGTATATGGCGCAGCCCAATTCTCAACTATTTGACACACTGTGCGGTTTAAAGCCTCGTGATGTAGGAATTTTTTTTTTCTTTAATATTTTTTTTAATCTTTTTTTCAAAACTAGGCGTCGGGGCAAAAAAATTACAAAATTGGGCGCCGGTCGCCCGTATATGGGGCGATCGCCCCACATACGGGCAATTAGTACAGCTTTAAACGCGCGATTTTTACTTTGTCTGCTGTTAATTTCTAAAAAAAATCATAACTTTTTCATATGATGTCGGATGGAGATAAACTTTATATGAAAATTGTATCTCTCGACGGGATCTACAACTTTTGTATACAAACTTTTTCAATTTGAGTCCATTTAGATAGCCAAAAACGGGATAGAATGTTCAGATCTAAAAATAGATCCGTTTTTAGATCTGAACATTCTATCCCATTTTTGACTATCTAAATGGACTCAAATTGAGAAAGTTTGTATACAAAAGTTGTAGATCTCGTCGAGAGCTACAATTTTCATATAAAGTCTATCTTCATCCGACATCATATGAAAAAGTTATGATTTTTTGTAGAAATTAACCGCAGACAGAGGAAAAATCGCGCGTTTAAAGTAGTACTAATCGTCCGTATGTGGGGCGATCGCCCCATATACGGGCGACCGGTGCCTAATTTTGTAATTTTTTTATCCCGACGCCTAGTTTTGAAAAAAAAATAAAAAAAATATTAAAGGAAAAAAAATTCGGTGATGTAGAGCTGAGCTTGAAACCGGCCAAATTACACACTCAGTCTTTTGGTGGGCTAACCCAACAAATCGTACTATGTGCGCCTCTCACGGTGCCAACCCAACAAATCGTAAAATTTTTAGGCTCCGACAAGCACGCATGGTGAACATTAGTCATGTCGCTCACACAGACGAGGGTTTCCATCCCTGTAGGCGCACGGATCGTGTGAATTTTGTTCGGCCTGGAAGATAGTTTACGGGCCTTGCGTTGGTGGAACGGGCCCAGCTAAACATGTGCTGGGATGGTTGCCAGTAAAAACACTTGACAAGGTGGTCGGCATGGTTGAGCAAACCACCGCCATGAGCCCATGAAAAACATCGATGGCCCGATACACTCGCGCATTCTATTTTATCTTACAGAAAAACTAACGTGCGGCAGGGCAATCGGCTTAGTTGGTACATGAGGTGGCGAGACGGTCGGATTGGCTAGCTCCGGTGGCGGCCAGCGGCGGGCCGAGGGGAAGTTGGTGGCGGCGCTAGAACTGCAAAGGCGGATGTTGGCGGCGTCGTAGGCGGTGGCCTCCTCCGAGGTGTCGAAAGTGCTGAGCCACAGGCGGCGGTGGAAATGCTGGTCGCAGATCTCAGCGGCCCCCCGCCCCCACGGCCGCTGGCGCACGCCGCGGAACTGCACGGCTAACCTTGCCATAGACCCTTCCTCCCCGCCTCCATCACGCGGCGCTTCACGCCTGCAATCCTCCTTCCCCTCTCCCTCCACGCAACGGTGCCTCGTCCTTACTCGACGAGGAGTCAATGGTGTCGACGTCGCGCACGAGGATCCGCACCACGTGTCCCCAAGGCTGCGCCGGCGCCTCTGCCTCCACCGCCAACGCGGCCAGCTCCACTAGGCTAGGGTTTGGACCCATGCCTTCAAACCCACCCAATCCATACGGCCGTGTGATCGGGTTGGCTACGCTGAGCTAGTGGCAGGGCAATCGCCTTGATGTATGCTTGATACTCGACCTCGAAATCTTCCATGAAACTTGATGTATAGTTGAAATTTTCATAAAACTGGCTATACCGTTGGATTTTTTAACATATTGAAATTTGAAGTCCTTTTTTTAAAACTGCTATGAAACTTAAAGATTAATTTGAAACTTGCTTGAAACCTACTGAAACTTGATCCAAAATCTTGAAACATGAAATTTTCTGGAATTAGCTTGAAACTTGAAAGCTTTATGCACGGACTCAGCGGCGGGCAACGTCATTCGGCTCCATGGTGGCAACGATAGCCAAGGCAGGATCTAGAGAAGAGGGTGCATTGGTAGAGGTATTGGGTGGTCTTCGGCGGCGTGGTAGACTATCATAGCCTGGTGAGCTCATCAGAACTTTTTGAAAAGCTTGTTCGAAACTTATTAAAACTTTTGGTTGAAACTTGGTGAAACTTAAAATATTCTAGAATAATGTGAAACTTACCAAAACATGAAACTTTTCAAACGTTCTCTTCAAACTTGTCATAACATGCATGGAACTTACTGAAACTCGCCGAAACATGAATGAAACTTACTGAAACTTCTGAAATACACATGGAATTTACATAAACTTACCGAAATACGGATGAATATTTGTTGGAAACTTCTTTTGAAATTTGACGAAATATGCATAACATATGGAACTTGCTGATGCACAAATGAACTTTTCACAAATTAGTTACACCAAGTTTCATAGTGTTCACGTTAAAGTTTTCACTACGTTTCACAGACATGTTTCACGTTTTACATGAAACATATCTATCAAATTATATTTGACGAAACTGAAACATTATGAAACTTATAAGTACACAACGAAACCTGGTGAAACTTAACTGTGAAACAATATGAAATCTATCTAGACGAAACAACGTGAAACCTATCTGATGAAACTTAACTGTGAAACATGTTATACAGTTGGAATTGGGTGCAGTAGTACCACTCTTTATCTTACGATGAACTTATAGGTAGAAAAGGGCAGAACAAATAATCACCATTGACCATCTAAAAAATAATCATCATTGACACAGGTGATGCATACTGATCCGACCAAAAAAATACCATCAGTTTGCAGTTTATTAGTTCAAAAATTATCCTCAGTTGCACCCCCCCTAAGTTATCATATATATAGCACTATGATTAATATATTATCACCCTAAGTTTATATTACCATGAATTTTTGTGTTTTAACAAAAGTAAACAGTTACTGTCAGTTCCACCCTAAGTTATCATATTCAGTTTTAAAAGTTGCCATCCAAAAGATGAAAATCATCACCATGTTATGAGTTTGTAAAAAAGTTTAAAAATTACCCTCAATTGGACTTTGAGTTACTGTCTACATTTTTAACATATTACCGCTAAAAAAGTGAATTTTACCATAAAATTGTGAATTGATAAAAATAAAGTCTATAAATTACCTTGGTTGGCCATATGTTAGCATGTACATGTACATTACTCCCTTCCCTCACAAATAGTTGTCGTTTTAAATAAAGGTACAGTAAAACTTTTGAAACTTTTACTATCAATATCTTTTTAAGTATTTAAATTGGATACATTAAAATCATATGTGTAGATTTGTCTTGAAAAGTACTTTCATAATATTATAATTTATTGAGTTTTATAAATATATTATAATAGAAATTAGTGGTCAAAGCTATTATTTAGAGACCGTGTCGATGTCCCACACAACAACTATTTTGTGACCGGAAGGAGTATTAACAAATTACCACACAAAAAGTTGAAAATTACCATCCTTTTATGAGTTTGTAAATAAGTTTTCTAAAAATAACCCTCAGTTGGACCCTAAGTCATCATGTAAATTTTAACAAGTTGCCATTCAAAATGTTAAATTCACCGTCATTTTTGTGAATAGATAAAAAGTTTACAAATTACTATCGGCTGGACCCTATGTTATTATCTACAGTTATAACAAGTTACTACTCAAATCATTTTATGAATGGATAAAAAGTTCACAATTAACACCGGTTGGCCCTTATGTTACCATATACTCCCTCTAATTATAAATGCATATCGTTTTGAACATCCACACAATCTCCAAAATGCAACTTTGGCCATTGATTTATATTGTAATATATTTATAAAATCCAAAAAAATTATAATATTACAAAAGTATTTTTCGAGACAAATCTATACATGTCGTTTTCATGTATGCAATCTAAAATATTTAAAAATATATCAATAGTCAAAATTTTAAAAATTTGCATGCACGTAACAAAAAAACGACATGTATTTGTGAGAGTATGATTTTAACAAATTGACACTTAAAATGTGAAATTTACCATCATTTTGTGAGTTTCTGCAAATATATATATATATACACACACTAGCACGATTCTACTCGTAAGCGTAGAATACCTATTCTGCGCTCCGATCGGATGCAAAGCACACCGTACTGATTGCTATTAATTTAGTAGTAAATCACGAGTACATTTTACCCAAGAACAATATATGCAATTACTACCGAATCAGTTACTAGTTAATGCATATCGTAGTTTATACATGAATTTGATTATTCTTTATTTAAGCCGTATCTTTTTGGGGCTGTTTAGGGGCTTTGCTTCAGTTTTGGGCCAAAAGCTCCCCCAAACAGCATGTCTGCAAAGCAGCTGGGAAGCTAAGCCACAGCAAAAGTACCCTTAAAAGCTGTACCTGCTGAAGAGGAGCTTTTCAGCTGTGCCTTCGCTTAACCACCTCCCACCTCGCTTGCTCCGATTCCCGACCTCCGCCACCCCGCCTCACTGCCTCCACGTCACCTCCTCACTTGGACGCCGCTGTACTTCGCTATGTTGCTACCTCTCCGCTCAGTTGGCCCCAAAAGCGGCAAACTCTGTGATCGGTTGCCAAAGCGACATAACAAGAAAAGCGAGCTACCAACTACAAATGCTTCTGACTCAAACAAACCAAAAGCAGATTTTGATTTAGCGCAGACTCCCAAACAGGCCCTTTATTGGTAGCTTGAATTTTAAAATAGTTTTCACCAGTAGCTTAATAATGATAAAAGGAATAAAATGATATAAATCTCGCTATTAAACAATAATTCTGCCGACTGGTAAAATAAATTATTATTTTTATAACATAAACACACTACATCTACGACTAGAAATTATTATCATGAAAATCCTACACAAATCAGTCATTTGACAGTAAAAGTTTATGAAAATTATATGTACAAGTTCTAAAAAATTCTCAAAAAATTATCATACGTAGGGTATGTGAGCTTCTATAGCCTTGTAAAATTTGAATACCAAACTCAGACGCATTTGAAAGATAAGAAAATGATAAATTTATTATTCATCATTGATTAGCGCTTGCAATTTCATATCTTTCAAATCAGATTGATTTTTGTCCTCAAATTTTACAGAGTTATAGAAACTCATCTCCCCTACATACGGTAATTTTTTGAGAATTTTTTAAAAATTATCAAAAAAAAATTACTACAAGTAGAGGAGGCGAGATTCTACATCCCTATAAAACTTGAAGACCAAAATCAATTTGATTTGAAAGATATAAAATTGACCATCGCTAATCACTAATGAATAGTAAATTTGTCCTTTTCATATCTTTTAAATGCAACTGAGTTTGGTATTCAATTTTTAGAGGGCTATAGAAGCTCACATCCCTACGTATGATAGTTTTTTGAGAATTTTTCAAAATTTGTACATATAATTTTCATGGACTTTTACTGCTAAATGACTGATTTGTGTAGATGCAGTGATTTCATGTTATAAAAATAGTAATTTATTTTACCGGTTAGCAAAATTATTGTTTAATAGCAAGACTTACATCATTTTATTTCTCTCGTCATCATTAAGCTAATGGTGAAAACCATTTGCAAATCCGAGCTACCAATAAAAAATGGCTAAACTAAAGAAGAATCAGTTTTATGTACAAACTACAATAAGCATTAACTAGTTGGGTTAACCACCGCATTAACTAGTAACTGATTCGGTAGTAATTGCATTTGTTGTTCTCGGGTAAAATGTACTCGTGATTTACTACCAAATTGATAGCAATCAGCACGGTGTGCTTTGCATCTGATCGGAGCGCAGAATAGGTATTCTACGCTTACGAGTAGAATTGCGCTACCGTTTACCATGGTGCCCGGGCACCATGATCTAAAAAGGATATTTTCTCTATGCATTTTTCATTCGTTTTTTTTTATTTTTAGGATGCCCAATTTACTAACTAGTTCAGACAAGTTTGAACTGAAATTCAAATTAGAGTTTCCCTTTTTTATGAAAGTTTTGTTGTAGGTATATGCTGATTTTATATATAAATCAGCAAAGCATGTAATCCAAACTTGTTCAAAATCTTTGAATTCAAGTATATTTTTTCAAAGGTATGTATTTCATTTGAATTGTTATGGATGGGTATATACCCTAAAAATGAATTTTTTGAAAAATATACTCGAATATGGCTTGAATTTGCGCATTTGAAATCATAGTGCCCAGACTTCATGGTGCTCTATTTCGGCTTCCTATATATACACACTGTAAGCTGGTCAATTTTAACAAATTGCCACCCTAAAACCAAATATCATTAATTTTTGTGGGTTTAAGAAATTAGAAAGTTACCATCAGTTACACCTGCGTGGCTGTGTTACCATGTGGTGCCCTTTTGGAAAATTACCACCCAATGTGTAATTTTCATCTACACTTGTTGGTGATTGATGCATATTGTGTCAGTGAAAAAAGAGCATGAGAACGAAGTAATTAGACGAATGACCTCACGTTTGGCTAAACCCACCGTATCAATTTGCATGTGCACTTGCAAAGTTTGCATCGGTCTCTATATGAAGTGCCGGTTTATCCATGGTCCTGCTTGTCAAAGGAACAATACACACACATGGTGTATCCAAGCCGAAAGGGTTGAACAATTTCCTCGCACCCGCGACCCGACAATGATCAGTATCCTTGTCTTGCATTGCTTTCTTTGAATTTTTTTAAATAATACACGGAAAAATAAAAAAATACAAAAATAATAAGTTGAAAAAAAAATAACAGAAGTAGGTCACTGTCGCCGTTCTGAATAGAGACAAAGTTCTGACGCCATTTAGAATGACGATTTAACGATGTGGCCGCCATGTAGGATCTCTGTCGCCACTTGAACTGACGATAGAGTTTTACCCCAGTCAAAATGGTAATATGGAGGGAATGAGTGTATTTACATGTTGTATGTTCTATATGGTAAAACGGGTTATACTGTGTTATCACATCTATTGATGTTCTCGGAACTGGTAAAGTCATTGCATATTTAATGTTTGAAAACAACAGAATAAATGAAAAAAACCATCACATATAAAACGGGGGGATTACATGGTGCATACAGTTTGGTTTGATGTCCATGTTCGCGTTGGTAGTTTAGACGGTACAAATGGCGTCACAGAGCAACCACGAATATAGACAAAAGTACAATACAAGTGTGACTTTTGAAATTTTAAAAAACGGGATGGACTACGCTTTATAGGCGAAAGACGTTAAGACTCGAATGGGTAATCGTACGGCACTCACAGTGAGTGTTGATCGTCAGGACGGCGTGGACGGAGCTGCTGGTCATGATAGTGGCAAGCACAATTGTAGCTGGCATTGTCGCAGTAGCAGTAAGTATGGTAGTCGCTGCCGAGGTGGACGATCTCCTCATTGTTCCTCTTCCTGAGCTTTTGATAGCGTAGATCGTCGTTCTGGGCCTGGAGCTCCAAGTTCTACCTACGAAGCTATTCGTTCTCATTCTTGTCCTCGGTGAGCTACTCTCGCATTTCGTCGAGGCGATACAGCAATGTTTGGATGTAATATTGGGCATCTATGGGACACGATGAGTCCACCCATTCCATAAATTTGCAATCCGCGGTCTGAAATCAAGAGTACGTGTTATATAGCGAGACATGCAACGAATGATATATAAGAGTTGTAGCGGTTACCACAAATAGATGTCATCGATAGAAACAACATCCTAGGTTGGCATTGGAATCGTCGCAAACTTACACAACGGCTTCAAGGTCGTGCTTGCATGTCGGCCACTTCATGGAACAGAGTGGGAAGTCGTCGTGGATTGGATTTTTTGGGGTGTAGTAGTCTCTTGTTCGAATGGGAAGATCTGGACTGGGGGATCTTGGTCTTGGGAACTGTAGATTTGATGGATCTTGAGTGAAGGGTCGCGGCCCCGAAACTATGAAGGGTCGCGGCCTCGAGGTGCGGTCTGACCTCGTCTACCCCTCCAACGGCTTGAGGTTCCTTCTCTGTTTGTCATTGCAATGGAGTGGAGGTTGGGCTACTGAAGTAGTGTTGTCTGGGTGGTCGGTGGTTTATATGCAGTGTATAGTCGATGCAGGGCTGATAGAGTGGGAGTAGCGTGTTCTCACTTTGGTTTGACAAAGCTGGCTGCAGCGTATTATCGCTTCGGTCTGAGAAAGCGGTGGGCGGAGTGTTGTCAAATCGGGCTGACAAAAAAATAACCAATGTGTTGTCACTTCGCTCTGAGGAAGCGGGGGCAGCGTGTTGCCAAATCGGGCTGAGAAAGCAATATGCAGTATGTTGTACAATCGGCCTGAAAAAGCTGATGGATGCGTGTTGTCAAATCGTCCTGACAAAGTTGCTGGCTTCGTGTTGTCCAATTAGCCTGACAAAGATGCTAACTTTGTGTGGTCAATTCTCCCTACCATAGCACGTTCGATGTGCTAAACTAGGTGGAACTGTGTTATCACGTTCATTGTTATCGTTATCAGCAATCGTTCGTTACTCGTGAGCGTGCATGCACAGATAATTAGGCAATACGAAGTAACAAATTAGTAAGCGAGGAACAATTCGATACGACAAAACCGTGTGCGAAAAGTAACTTATGTAAGAATACGTAACTAAACTAACGAAAAGTATAAGTGTGTATAGTACATAAGTTATGAAAGAACAAAAAAACTATCTGTTGTTCTTGCGCGGTGCGACCTCTCGTACAGCCCCAGCTCTCCCACAGCGCTGACATGCCCTGACGGATACGTCAGCTATTCAGGGGCATGTCCTCAAGTGTTCCTGATGGGACGTGTAGGTGGAGTCGACGTAACGTACGCTGGCTGGCTTGGCTGACTGGCTAGCTCCAGGTGCACCGAATAACTACGACAGACCGAGCACAACCCCTATGGGCTCCTGAGGGGTCAACAATCCAGTGGTAGTCGACGTCATCATCACTAGCGTCCGAGGTGGAATGGCCGTACTTGAGGATGTTCGCCAGCGTTCAGAACGTCGGCTGCATATGGAAAGACTCGACAACATTAGAACTACATGTGCGAATTATGAAGAATTTGTTAAGTACAAATAAGCATCAAAGGTTTACCTGGGAACATCCGACTATACGGCGTATCTCGCTACTAGCTAGAGCCCCCCGCCATGTCGGGAGGAGGTGCAATACGTGGTGCGCAAGCTGGCGTGTGTTGCGTATGTCACCCGCGTACCAAGGATGAGCGGTCGACATGTGGAACGACGTCCTCCTCCTTGGGCCTCCTGCACAACATCAGCTTGACAATGCACTAAGACTTCGTGATCACCCGATCCACCATCTCTCGCACCTCGTCCAACGTGGCCTCCAATGCGTGACCGAAGCCGAGTGCAGACCTAAGTGCGACCACCTTGTCTGCACCTCCCTAGCAAGGTCGCTCTGTATGCAAATACAAATATGTTTCATTAGAAGAAAGCATGCGTAGGTACATATTTTTAATCACGTCAATTGACTCACCGAGCGATGGAAGGTTGAGTCCAGCTACGCCTGGTAGATGCCTACCATCGTAGCCACGTTCCTAGGAGGGTTGTCCATGACACGGACGACTCTGACACTTGTCCGTGTAGCGTACCACCGAATGTAGCCGTCGTACGTGCTATGGTCATAAGGGGTGTCCTCCAAAATATGGGACCACTGATGAACGTGAATCTGCATGCATTGTGCTCAACTTGCACGCCTTGAGAGATCCTTTGTTGTTTGCCTGTAAAAATAAGTAACATGTGAAAATCATTAGTTTATTAAAAAAATATGTAACTAATCGGAATAAGATAGAATAGAAAACTCACAAGCGGACGTGTGATGGTACGACGACACCCATGGGGACCAGGAAAACCTGGCAAAGTCTGAATTGGCGCATCATCCATGAACTGCATACGTCTCCACAAACATATCAAACACCAGTTGATGACGGTTGAGCCAGAAGGCGGCAGTGCAGGTGTACAGTACGGAGAGGCCAGAGGGTGCTCGATCGGCTACGTACTCCGATAGGTACGGCCTCCAAATCACATGATCATCCGTCAGCTGATCGAACATCACAACGTACTCAGGGTATGACGCGTGCGATGTAAGCGGCGCGGATTGTGGGCTGCACAAATAGTAGTAGACGTTACGATAGTAAACACCAGGCTAAATTGTACCGTAAAATACGATAGAGGCGATATACTAACCCGTCGGCGACATCACAGTGTCCACATCATCGGACGGTTAACATCGTCCCCCGCTGGCCCGTACAAGACGTCCCCATAAAGTCCCAACTCGACGTGTGGACATCCAACCTAGAAGCGCTCGAAGGACCACAATTGGAGGAGGAGCGGGCACCTGGTGAGGAACGAGCTATCGGCAACGTGCTAACAACCGTCGCAAAGGTCCCTATAGGTGGTACACAGTACAACGGGGCCCCCAAGCTAGCTGCAGGATATCGTTCAACTTCACATCCGCTATCTAAAAGCATCTAGGCCCCTAATTTAATTTGGTTTTGATAATTAATGACAATTGAGGTTAAAGGACTAACATTTTCAAATGAGTATTTCGAGAACAGGTTAGTCCAAATTTTGATGAACATGGAGGCATGAAATTGGTGAAAAAGAAAAGCAATCGTCAAAGACAAGATGACCAAGGTATAAAATTTAAGGACTTTCATAGTCTTTTTGCCGATCTCGGAGTTTCAAAGAAAAGATCGGATTGCTAGACTAGGCGTCGTACTATTAAGAGGGGTTATTGTCACTTGATCGATGTCGAAAAAGGTTTAGAGGCTCAATACTTGTGCATTTAAATAATCATATGGCTTGCATAAAAAGAATCATCTCTTGTAAAGAAAAGAAATGGAAATTCCAGCCTCGGGTGGAGTAGACCGGTATGATCGGGCCCCGGGCCGGTGTGTTTTTTCCAGAAGCAATGCATTTGGCACCGGAGGAGGGCGGTATGACCGGAGGCCCTCCGATCATACCGGTCATGCGGCTAACGATTACTGATAGTGAATTTATTACACTGTAGCGACTGTTGCTACTAAGGGGCAGGTCATACCGTCAGGAGGATTTTGACCAACTTTTGGCCAACAGCCATATTTGGTTGGTGGGGGTTATAAATACCCCCCCCTGCACTCTAAAGTAGGTCTTGACCCTCATTGATGATATTTGAGCTCTAGCTAGTCTCCAATACTTTTGTGTGCATTCAATTCACATTTTAAGAGAGTTAGGAGCAAAATTGAGTGGTGCATTTAGTGTTGAGCATTTAGTACTTAATTCGACCTCGAGCAAGCGTCAAGACTGGTTACTCTTGGAGGTTGCCGCCTCCTAGACGGCTTGGAGGAGTGGGGCATCGGTAATCTTCTCAAAGAAGTTTGTGAGAAGACCCGATAGATTGTGAAGGCAAGGAGCTCGCCTAATCGGAGCGGTGAAGAGCTACCACGAGTGATCGAGGAAGGCTCAAGCGGGTGGAGCCGGCTTGAAAGCGTTCAAGTCACCTCAACGTGGAGTAGGGGAGACCGGCAAGTCTCCGAAATCACGAGATAAAATTCTCGCCTCTCCTTCTCTTGTGATTTGCCTTTGTTATTCTTGTGCTAAATTACATTTCTACAAAATTGAGTAGATTACTAGTGCTTAGAATTATTTGTTGCTCTACTTGAATTGATAAAGTATTTTAGTGATCCTTACAGATTATAATTGTAAATTTACAATTATTGCTTCTATAGCTTAGTATTTTAATTAATTTCAAATTAGAATAAAAAATTTAGTAAACTCCTATTCACCCCCCTCTAGTCGGTTATCCTTGATCCTACACTATCGTCCTCACATATTGGATCATATGCCTTTCTACGCTACCCCTGTGGGAAGAGCAGAACAGGACCCAGCCGAAGAACCACGGCATGTATGCCTCCAAGTGACATAACACAACATAGTCTACAGCAACGGTTGTCATCCACTAAGGCTATAAAAACAACATGTTAGTAAGTTTGAATTGTATAGCAGCACAGGAATGAATAAAATATCAACAAAACACAACTTACGTAGAACTGTCTCAGCCACTTTTGCGTCGGGTTGTAGCCTCTGGTGAACGTCTTGTAACCGACCTCGGTGGGTAGCACATTCTAGAACTTCACGAGGATCTCTGCTTGCCAGTGTGAGCCGACATCGTTGGAGACAACCGCCTACCCGGTGCACAGAAGACCCGTTAGGTAACTGACGTACTCTAGCGTCGGCGTCATCTCCCAAATAGGGAAATGAAAGGTATGCATCTCCAGTCACTAGTGGTCGACCGGAGCCATGAGTAAACTCCTGTCAAAAGGGAAGCTCCGAGTGGCACAGCGGTTGTCAACGTCGTCTGCGCATGTGACCTCCACCATCCTAGCGAATGGTGGCAATCCAGAGGCCCGCAACTTGCATGAAAAAGAAGAATGTAAGTTCATATACATTCGCAGAACAATCCAATGACAACACTGAAATGACTGCACAAACCTCGGTATCCATCGTGGTTTGATCCTCCATGCCCTCATGGGGGTGCGCAAGCGTAGGGATGAAAGCTCAATAGGCGCATGGCCCTTTGTCAGGGCTTGTGTGGCCAAACGACTACGATGCGCCGTATCTATGATAGGGTTAATCAGCTTGTACTCCTGTGTGGGAGCTGCACCATAGCCTGTCATACCTGCCATGAAAATAAGAAATAGGTTAGCAAATAACATAGAAATATAAACATCATACAAGTAAAAACAATTAGCAAACAACATGAAAATGTAAGCATCATGCAAAAAAATAGTTAGCAAATAACATAGAAATATAAATATCATGCAAGTAAAAAAATAGTTAGCAAACAACATGGAGATATAAACATGACATGCACACACCATTTTGAAATCAGGACCATAATTACTCTTGTTGTCATATGTTATACATGCACACAACAGTTCAGTTCTGATTCAACGTTAGACAATACTTGAAAGCGTGCCCTGTCTACTTGCAAATGGAGCATTTCTTCACTCGATGGCCATATTTCGCAACATCTATATCATTCCAGATACGTCTTGTTTGGCATCGTCCGACTTCATTAAGCTTGTCAATGTCCGGAACCCACCTTGTATGCTCTCACATGCAATGTTCCGTGAATAAACCAACCACACGGATACCATACATTTCTCCGCTCCAGGTTGCAGTCACCACCTCCTTCACGAAACATTGATCCATGAATATGCCCGGATCCATATGAATAGTGGAATATGCAGCCATTACGTGTGCATAAGGCATGTGTAATAGAAGGGGCTTGTTGCATATGCAGGAACAACTCCGCCTCCCAAGGGTGCACTCCTGTAGAACTCTATCGTGGTTCATCCCACGACCGACTTTGTCCCTACACAATACCTCAAAGTGCAACTCTCTCGTCCCATCTTAAACGCTCTGTGCATATCCCTATTTTTTGCTTTATCTTCCATGTATGTACTGATCATATCTGAGTACTTCACGGTAGGATTATTCATGGCAACCAACTCCTTAGTATGATAATCCACAAAGTACTTCGTAATCCCTCGTAGAACTCCCTGCACTATAACAACGAGAGGAAAGGGTCTCAAACCCCTTATCACCCAATTGTACACCTCTGCCAGGTTAGTCGTCATGATATCAAACCTTGCATCGTCCGTGTCGTAAAGTAAAGCATACTTCTCCTTTGACTTATTTTCAATCCATTCGGAGAAGCACTTCGTGGCCCTACCAGTCCTCCTAACCAATTGTGGAGGGTCCGTAGGTAAGTCATGAAGTGCTACAGGGGTCTCTTAATTGCCAGGAGTCAAGTTCTTCGCAGCCTCTATTGTATGCTTCATCGTCAGTTCGTCTAGCTTTGTCCATAGTGAATCGAATTTCTGCTGTTGATTCTGATCGCACAACCTCATGAACAACTTTGTTAGAGCCTTATTTCTAAATTACTTATAAAAGTTCACCCCCATGTGCCGCTTGCACTACCTGCTCTGTAAATTTGTCCATGGAGTCAGCTCGTCTTCACCTTGCAAAGCCGAATTCGGTGGTCGACGATTCTGATTTTCACGTTCCTCATAAACTAAAACCAGCTATCTGGGTTCTCACTCTCCACAAAAGCCAGCGCAACGGGTAGAACCTGATTGTTGCCATCTACTCCAATGACAATCAAAATCTGCCCCTTGTACTTCCCAATCAAGAATGTGCCGTCCACGCAAAGCAACGGTCGGCAATGTCTAAATGCATTGATGCACGCACCAAATGCGAAAAATGCTCACTTCAGAACCATCTTCCCTGAGAAGCGCTGCAAGGGTTGCTCGAAAATATCCACAACTATTCTAGGATTCCTCCCTCGAGTAGCTTGAAGCATGCCGAGCAGGTTTTGGTATGAGTCTTCATACGTACTGAACCTAGCTTCGAGGGCTTTCTGCTTCGCCCTCTAGACCTTCGCATAGGTTATGGTGTACTGTAATCTTTCCTCTATTGCAAGTATAATAAAATGAGGCTCCAGATCCAGGTTGCCAATGATCTCTCCGTACATTAGGTTTGCAACAAAGTCTAAAAAAATGTTTCTATACGATTGCATAGACTCTATCATCACACATGTATGCAAAACGACTATAGAGCCTTTTCAAACAGTGTCCCACTTAGGTTGGTACGCATGAACACGCTATGAGCACCCCTCCATCTCGCAATTGACGTCACAAACCCGTGGTGCTAACTTAGCAACCTTAAATGGTCTTTGCATTGACACTGTCCATTCCTTCACAGCCTCCTCCACCTATCACTTACTTTCGTAAATTGCCCCCAACTGCATCTCGTTTCCACTATACTCCTATTCAAAGCCTTCATCTTCATTACTACTACATTATCTAAATGGTAGTCCTCCCACTCATCAGGGTAACACTCATCGTCGTGTCGAACCTCACCATCAATGCAAATGTTATCATCAGATAAAGCCTCGTACTCCCAGTCCTCTACTTCTATTATTTCCACCAACCCTTCTATATGTTTCCATTCGCAATGCCCATGGTTCTTGCATCTGCGATAAGGGAGCGTCACCTTGTTCATCTTACATTGTCTCCTCCTCACCCACATCTTGGCTCAGTAAGGATGTATGACTGCGGCTGGACTCCTCAACTTCTTTCGCAATAGCATCCACGGCCTCCTTTATTATCGGATGGCCCAAAGCAACTCTCTAAAATACTTGTGACAACAATACTAGAGGCTATCATCTCTCCTTAGCCACTCTTACATAAGAGCTCCACGACTTCAGTCCCTTCAGTTATAGTAACTCACAGTACATGCACTCTTGTGATCAACATCTGACACCGTGCAACTTCAGATTACTTGGATTAGGGTACAATGAGAACATATTGTACAACCATCTCCTAACAGTACCCTAAGAACGCTCCCCTGCACGCGATAAACTGCCTATCACAGTTGAAAGATGACCTAGTTACATCCCTTAGGCCCCCATGTGTGGAACTCCTTCTCTATAGTATATTTTGAAATGGTCTCGTTCATCCATACCTGCAGGACATTTGTTACATAATTGTTATTACACACACGCCGTATCAGCATTATGTTATGCAATACGTAATGATTTTAAAGAATTACAACCTAATTGACAAAATATGCCTATAAATGATGTGAACCTGCTCTACAATTCAATATACAATTGCTTCAAATGTCCCTAAATTTTATTTCTCAACTTCATACTATCCGGCAACGTTTTACAAATTATTCCCAACATATCGGAGCAAACCTAAACCACGATCACAGCACTACAAATACGAAAATATCAATATATCTACACTAATATTATTAACCTCCACGCATCAACACATACACTACTGTTCTAAACATAGCTACATAAATATTTACAAACAATCTTAATGATATAAACATATCTACATAAATATTTTTAATCTACACATAGTTGTTCTACAATTTAATGCACAATTGCTTGAAATATTCGTAGATTTTACTTCTCCACTTCATACTATCCAGCAACGTTTTGCGAATTATTCCCAACATATCGGAGCGAGCCTAATCCGCGATCACAGCACTACAAATGCAAAAATAGCAATATATCTGCACTAATATTACTTACCTACATGTACCAACACAATTATTATTATTCTAAACTTTGCTCTCCCAACAATACCAATCTGCAAATATTTACAAGAAATAATCTAAATGTACCTATAAAAAAATTTACTCTACCCATATCTACCAACAAATTACTAGTCTACAAATAACTATGCAATTATTACTACTCGATATACCAAAATATCTACAAATATTTACAAAAAGTGGTAATGATCTAAATGTATCTACAACAATATTTTTAATCTACCCATATCTACCAACTAGTTACAAGTCTACAAATAACTACACAATTATTACTATGCGATATACCTAAATATCTATAAATATTTACATAAATCATAATAATCTAAATGTACCTACAAAAATATTTTAAATCTATCCATATCTACCAACAAATTATTAGTTTACAAATATATACACAATTATTACTAGTCTACATTAGTAAATACCTACACATCTAATTACTTTGATTTTCTAACCTAGGTTTCGAAAGTAAAAAACAGAAGATTAAAATTCAAACCTTCAAATGTAGACTGAATTTCTCCTCCTTGTCCCCTCCCTCTTCCTCCCCTTCTTCCCCCTCACCTTTTCTTATATTTTCCTCTTCTTCTCCCCTCTTTCCTTTTCTTCCTCTCGACTTTGCTTGCTCTCGAGCGCACGGGTGAGGCTCGGCTGGCAGTGCGCCTCTCTATAATCAAGTTTCTGTCGTCAATCGAAATGGCAACTGAGAACGTGAACCGTTAGTCGCCATTTCAATTCGCGACAGATATACTAGTCGCCAATCCAATTGGCAATTGCTGACATGGCTGTGAGCTAGCGCGTTTATGACCAATTGAAACGGCGATTAACTTAGTGCCGCGAATTGGAATGGCGACAGAAATGCAATAGCTATTTTGACTGGCGACAAAACTCTGTCGCCATTCAAAATGTTGACAGTGGCATACTTCTGTTATTTTTCTTTTCGGCTTATTATTTTTATAATTTTTTAATTTCCGTGTATATTTAAAAAAATCGGTTTCTTTGTCCACATACACACGCCACTGTTGGGTCGTACTCGATCACGCACGTCTGCTACCGCGTTGCTCAATCGGATGGCTAACGAAGCGACACGCCATAAGACTTTCGCTCAACTAGGCATTCTATATATTTTCGTTTTAAAAATAGAATGATTTTTTTAAGCGTATGTAGTAGTAGTTCTAAACTTGGAGAAGATCATTTCCTTTGGGGAAAAAAACTTGCAGAAGATCGCGATTCACAAACATGAACTAACCCGTAGGAGGCAGGAGGAGAGGAGTAGCAGCTTGTCACGGTAGGAAAGAACAACCAGAGGATCCAGCGACCCCTCGAAACATGCACCTCGGATATTCGCACCGGACAACAACTTAGACCATGTCTGTCTTATAGATTCTAATTCTCTAAGAAACTGGCTAGTAGTTTTTGATTTTATGTATAAACTGTTGAGAAACCCTAAAGCCCACCGAAGGCCCATGTGGTCCCTAATGCCGAAACCCTAGAGAGCGCTATAAAAGGAGGAGGGGGGGTCCCCCCCATGTACAGAGAATTCATTAGCAATAAAGAATTTCCGCTTTCGCTCTCCCTAAACACGTGTGTCTCTCTCTTTCTGTTCTCCACCTCAGATCTGTTCGGGAACCCCGGACTATTCGATAGCGAGGTTCCTTAACACGTTATCAGCACGAATTGCTCTACGGAGATCAGATTGAAAAGGTGAGAAAAGGTGGGATTAGCGTTTGAATCTAATCGTTCTTTTTCTATGCATACATCTATCCTACGTGGCACGAAGCTACGCGAAGAACGCTCGAAGCGTCTCGGCACGAAGCCACAGTACATGAATTTACTATTCACGCAAGAAAAAAAAAATGATGCCGCATCGGTCTTCGCGCACGCAGCGCGTTGCCGACGGCCAGCATCGCCGCCTCGCGCACGCAGCGCGTCGACGCTGCCGCCATCGCCGCCTCGCGACGCAGCAGCTTGAAGCACCGCCTTGAAGGCGCGCTCAACCGTCGCGCGCCAGCGAATAGTGCCGGCGTATACCGCCCATTGTCGCGACCGTCCACGGCCGCCCGCAAGCGACGCGCCTTGCGCCTTGAAGTCGTCGGCCCTCCCGTCGCGACGAACGGCCGACCCGAGCCGCCGGTCGCGAGCCGCGCGCCGCCGCTCACGGCGCCGTGCTTGAGCCGCCGCATCGGCCTCGGCCTCCCGCCCGGCCTCGCGGCCGTGCGGCCTCCGGCCTCGCGCAGAGCGCCCGGCACAGTCTCGGCCGCTCGCGTGCCGCCGCCCGGCAGCCTCCACCTCGCGCGCCGCCATCTCGAGCTCGCCGACGCGCTGCGCTTCGCGCCGTCGCCGACTGCCATTGCGCGTCATTGCCGGCTTGCGACCATCTCGGCGCGCGCCGCCCGACCGCACGGCCCGGCGGTGCCCGACGCCCTCCGGTGGGCCGCCCGTCGCCGCCGTCTCGCCGCGCGAAGCGTAGCGCGAAGAAGCCGCCGCCACGGCAAGCGCAAGACGAAACCCCGCCACCGGCTCGAAGCCGGCGAAGCGCCGCCGATGGCCTCGGCCGCGGCGCGCGTCTCGGCCCGCCAGTATCGCCGCCGCTTGGTCCGCCCGCTTGCCCGGCTCCTAGCCTCGGCCAAACATCCGCCTCGCACCGCTTCGCTCGAAGCACGCAACAACGCCGCGTCGTCCTCGGCCTCTGGCCGCAGCGCGCCGCCGCTCGAAGCCACAATGACGCGCGTCGTCCTCGACCTCCGACCCGCCCGCGCCGCCGCTCGGCACAATGACGCCGCGTCGTCCTCGGCCCCCACGACCATGCGCCGCCACACCGCACGACGCGCAGCGCCCGAGGAAGACGTCGGCAAGAAGCCGAGCCCGGCTAACCTCGCTCGGCGCCGAGCGCAAGAAACGGCGAACCGGCGGCGTGAGAAAAGAAAAAGGGGAGGCAAGGCGTGGCGGCTAGGGTTTTTACCTAGCCGTCGTGCGCTGTAACGGGCCTCTCGGCCCAGTGGCCGGTTCGGCAGCGAAGGAAAGAAAAGAAAAAGCAAAAGAAAGAAGGAAAGGAAAAGAAAGAAAGAAAGAAAAAAAGGGAAATATTTTAGAAAATTTTGAAAAATTGCCAGAAAATCTAGAAGATTTATTTGGTTCTGGTTTTAATTTTTCTTGTTTTATTTCTCTGTTTTATGAATATTCTTTATGAATTTTGAATCTGTTGCTTTATTTAATATATTGCAATGCATATGAATTTATTTTCTGTACTTTATGCTTATTGCAACCATTTTCTATTAGATTACACGCAGTAATCTAATGTCGAATTTTGAAATCATGAAGATGTCCGCATCGTGAATCGTGAGTTTGAAGAAGCGCCCTTGCAGCCGAACTACCTCACTTGGGCATCGGACGTGAAGATCGTTCTTGGGGCAAGAAGCTCGTCTTCGCGATTGGTCTAGGGTCCTTGCGGGACGCGAAACCTACCGTCGAAAGCGAGCGATCAAAGCCTTGCAGGTGGTACTAATCTCTCCTATGTGGCAAGAAGATCACCGATGAGGAAAAGATTGAAAACTCTCTCTACCTTCCACCTAAATGCTATCCAGAGTGCACGCACTATCGTCGGGGCGCATACAAGGAGTATAGCGAATCGATTGATGTAATGCAAGTTCTTGGAATCGCGAGACAATGTTCTACGCAAGAACTATGTCTCACGACCACTGGAAGGGCAACGCACGAAGTTAATGCCAATAGCTATAAGGTGAAAGCTCATTCATAGAAAGAAGGCGAGCAAGGTGAAAAAGAAGTTTGAGGCCAAGGAAAGTCAAAGCCCGCTAATGCATGAATCGCATTATTATTTTTAGATTATGGTTGTTAGCATTTTCTTTGAATAATGAATAGTAAGCTCTAGAAGAGCATACTTCTCTCATGAATATATATGCAATTTATTCTTTATTCCAGTATTCTTCAATTTTGCAAGTAATATTTGGATTGTTTTGCCTCTATTTGATTAGAATTATATTTCTTTTATCTAGAAATCGTGTAGCGCCCAAATGGAAGAGGTATGCATTGTTGATAGTGGCACAACAAATACCATCTTAAGAGAGTCTAAATATTTCCAGTCGATCACGAAGAACGCTGGAAAGATTACTACGATCGCAGGAAGCGACTCATATGTAATCGGCTCAGGAAGAGCCACAATTATATTGCCTATGGGTAAAACTTTGGTAATTGAAGAAGCCCTTTTGTACCCTGAATCAACACGTACTCTCTTAAGCTTTAAAGACATCGCGCCAATGGTTTTCACGTAGAAACCAATGAAGAAAATGGCAAAGAATACTTGTGCATTGTGAAGCACGCGGTATGTGGAAAAATGGTATTAGAAAATGTCCCTCATATGAATCAGGGTTGTACTACACGAATATTCATGCACCAAGTGTATACTTCCTTGAAGACATTTTTAGAAGCTCAATTATTTTCTTTATGGCATGGTAGATTAGGTCATCTGGTCTTAGAATGATGAGAAATATAGTGAACAACTCACGTGGTCATGGCATAAATGTTAAAAATTTCCGAATCATGAAGATTTTGTGTGCCTGCATGTGCCACCGGAAATTAATAACTAGACCCTCTGTCATGAAAGTGCAAAGTGAAATCCTGCATTCTGGAACGCATCCGGGGATATTTGCGGTCCGATTCAGCCCTGTCGGGGCCGTTTCGATACTTTATGGTGCTCATCGATGCTTCCTCGAAATGGTCGCATGTATGCTTGTTGTCAACAAGAAACCATGCTTTTGCAAAGGCGATCTCGCAGATCATAAGAATTAAGAACGCTTTCCACGATCATCGCGTGAAGTCCATTAGAATGGACAATGCGGAGAATTTACTTCAAAGGCGTTTGATGATTATTGCACAACAACGGGGATAGCGATTGAGCACTCCGTCTGCGCACGTTCATACGCGAGCGGACTAGCGAAGCACTAATAAAGAGGATTAAGTTCATTGCCGGACCGCTTTTGCAGAGTTGTAACTTGCCCAACACTTGTTGGGGACACGCGATCCGCACGCAGCAGCTCTTATCAATTTGGACCGTCGGCCTACAACATCCATTCTCCTATGCACTTGTGCACGGATCATCCCAAGATCTCCCATCTTAGAAAATTTGGGTGTATGGTATATGTACCTATACCACCCCTCATGGATCGCAATGGGCCTCTCCGCAAGTCCGGGATATCGTTGGTTATGAGAGTGCATCCATAATCGGTATTTAGAACCCATGATTTGGAGATTTGCATACTGACCGGTTCACGATTGCATCTTTGACGAGGATCGTTTCCGTCATTAGGGGGGAGAAATCAACCTTTGGATGAAAAATGCCGGAAATCATATGGCATTCCACTGGGATCCCGCACATGACCCCGCACTAATGAAGCAAATCAAGAAGTCCGAAGATAATTGATTTGCGAATTTAGCAAATGAATCGCCTGATCATTTTGTGATCGAAGGGCGTGGTTAAGTCGCATGTACCCGCAAGGAATGCACCGAGAGGGTGGAAATACCAAAGAAAATAGAAGGTATCCCTCAACCTTGTTGAGGCCTCAAAGAAAAAAGCGAGCAATCGGCTCCTCAAACCCAAAGTACCGGAGGCGCCCGAGAAAAGCGGGCGAGAGGACTTACCACAACCAATCACGAAAATGCCCCAAGGAAAGAAGGGGAGCAGTTGAGACTGCACTGGAAAGAAGCCAACGGAAAGGCAATTCAGGACTTGAATCTTCCACTGCAGAAGCCGCGGAAATAATGTGCGCACACATAGGCGATGAAAAGCTAAAGGAACTTGCTCTGCGATAGGGAAAAGCAGAGAAGAGCAAGTAGAAGTGCATGAAGCACCCCATGAAGAAATGGCCATAAACTTTGTAATAACGGAGAATCCTCGAATAGAGCAACGACCAACGTTGATGCATACTGCAAAGAAGATTGCCTCGATCATTGATCATGATCCCGAGCACGCATCTCGCAGAGTGCAAGAAAAGGCTAGATTGGGAAGAATGGAAAAGGCAATCACTGCAGAGTTAGTCTCTCGAACAAGAGAGAGGTGTTTGAGCCGTATGCCGCACACCTCCCATGTAAACCCGTAGGTCACAAATGGGTCTTTGTTCGGAAGAGAAATGAAAACAACGAAGTTGTAAGGTACAAAGCAAGGCTTGTAGCTCAAGGTTTTACTCAACGTCCTGGAGTTGATTATGAAGAAACCTATTCTCCGGTCATGGGAGGAATTACCTTTAGATATTTGATCTCAATGGCGTCAACGTGAAGTTGAGAATGAAGCTAATGGATGTTGTCACAAACATACAGTATGGAAACTTGGATTGGAGATATACATGAAAGTACAGGAAGGAATTCCTATCCCGAACCAAGATGGAGCAAATAGAAACACAGACAGTGTGAAATTGGAGAAATCACCGTATGGATCAAGCGATCGGGAAGAATGTGGTACAATCGCTTGAGTGACTTTCTCGCAAGAAAGGCTACACAAGCAGCGAAGATTGTCCATGTGTGTTTATACAATGATCCACGAATGGATTCAGTATAATCTCCGTCTATGTAGATGACTTGAACATCATTGGGACGGATGAAGAAATTGAAGAGGCATGCTCATACTTGAAGTCTGAGTTTGAAATGAAAGATTTGGGTAAAACCAAGTTTTGTTTAGGCTTGCGGCTTGAACATGTCCAAGGAGGAATCTTGGTACACCAATCAACCTACACGCAGAAAGTGTTGGAAAGATTTAGTTTTGAAAAATCATATCCTGCAAAGACTCCAATGGTCGGAAGGTCACTCCAAGCAGACCTAGACCCATACAGACCCAGAGAAGAGGGGGAGGAAGTCCCGGGAGCAGAATTCCCATATTTGAGTGCAATTGGAGCACTCATGTACCTTTGAATAGCACTAGACCGGACATTGCGTCATTTGTGAATTTGCTAGCTCGATGCATGTCTGAGAACCCACCAAAAGGCATTGGAAAGGGATCAAGGACATCTTCCGCTACCTCCAAGGAAGCAAAGACCTCGATGCATTCTTTAGAAGAAATAATGAATTGAATTTGGTTGGCTATGCCGATCCGGGTATTTATCGGACCAGCATCTTGGCAAGTCCCAAGCGGCTATGTTTTCCTATGTGGAGGAACAGCAATTTCTTGGAAGTCGTCTAAGCGGACTCTTGTCTCGGCGTCGACAAACCACTCGAAATCATCGCTTTGTATGAAGCATCGCGTGAATGTGCATGGCTCGGAAGAATGGTTCACCACATCCGAAGTCATGTGGTTTGAACATTGAGCAAACTCCACGATAATTTATGAAGATAATGCGACTTGTGTTGCCCAAGCACGATGGGTTATGTGAAGAGCAATCTCACGAAGCATATCAACCCCAAGTTCTTCTATGCTCATGAATTGCATAAGATGAACGAGATCAAGATATTGCATACTAAGTCATGTGAAAATCTTGCATTTGTTCACTAAATCACTCCCAGCATCTACCTTTGAAAGGTGCGTGAAAGGAATTGGGATGATGAGACTTAGAGAAGTGCAGATTTCAGGGGGAGATATTTCACATACTCCCACATGAATCTCGAAGATGAATTATGAATACCCAACATGAATCTCGAAGATTAGCATTTGAAGTTGGGAGAATTGTACTCTTTTTCCTTAGCAAGTTTTTCATGAAGTTTTCTTGCATAAGGTTTTAACGAGGCAATTAGTGCAACATAGTAGCGTATGCTATGTGCTCTTTCTCCAAGTATTTTTCCCTTTGGGTTTTTCGGAGTTTTAATGAGGCATATGCATCTCGCGCAAAGGGCCCAAGGGAGTGTTGAGAAACCCTAAAGCCCAGAAGGCCCATGTGGTCCCTAATGCCAAACCCTAGAGAGCGCTATAAAAGGAGGAGGGGTCCCCATGTACTGAAGAATTCATTAGCAATAAAGAATTTCCGCTTTCGCTCTCCCTAAACACGTGTGTCTCTCTCTTTCTGTTCTCCACCTCAGATCTGTTCGGGAACCCCGGACTATTCGATAGCGAGGTTCCTTAACATAAACTAGTATAGTGCCTTGTCTTTCGGTTTCCTTTTCTTAGCACGTAATATATGTTCTTTTCCTTTTCTAGAACGTTTGTTTCCTTTTCCTTAATTCCAGGATATTTGTTTCCTTTTCCTTGAGATGATTCTGGAGGTGGGGGGAAATCTGTTGTGAGTCACAGGGATGAGTTAGACACATTAAATAATGGCCATCGGATGTGGGTGAGTAAAGCTGAGGAAAGATCTGAGAGGTTAATTTTGATGGAGGCAAGTTTCTGGGGACGTTTCGCTGGGTGCATGAAGGTTAGGCTATCTCTAGTGGGGTGCATTATTTGGGGTGGACGTAGAAAAGAATGCTTAGGTGCATTATAAAGGGGTATAGATCTGTTTTGATTATGGGAGGAGTTATTCAAAACCTTCCTGTTCGATAAATAATTCACTTTTCTTTTGAACAGAAACTGTTTAGAACGGATCCTTTAACACGTTGGCTTGATACTTCTAGGGCGGCCTTTGCAAGTAGACGTGATAATTCTGGGGCGGCGAAACTACCAAACTTACTCACCACCGTTATAGTATTACGGAGTACACGCAATAACAAATTCTCAACCTGCTGCGCCACAGCACGTATTAAACATCACCCGGATGTTTTCTTAGCAAAAAAACATCACCCGAGTTTTGATAAACATCACCCGTGTTTTGATAAACATCAGACACTCCCCACCCGTGTTTTGATAAACATCACCCGAATGTTTTCTTAGTAAAAAAACATCCAAATTTTACGAGCAACAAAAGGCTCGATAGAAACGGTGGAAAGCAGGCAACATCCAAAACTATAGAGTAGTAGTAGTAGACAGCAAACACACGGTGTTTCTACAACCGTACACGGGAAAAGCCCTTGCTAATGATCTACGAGCCTGTTTAGGGGCTTTGCTTTAGCTGGGCTTCGGCTTTGGTGGAAGCCCCCTAACCCCAAACAGGACGGCTTCACATCGGCTGTATAGCTGAAGCACAGCCAAAAGCTCCCTAAAAGCCCTAGCACCTCGAGACGTGTTTCTCCCGCTCGGCTGTGGCTTCGCCTTTTCCCCTCTTGGCGCATCGGTCGCCCGCTCGGTGTCTTCTCCCTGCCTCCCCGCTCGGCGCATCCTCCCCGCCTCCTCACCTCGGTCGCTGGCTTCGTCCCTACCTCCTCGGTTCTCACTCCTCACCGCCGCCTCGGTCCTCGCCTTGGTCGTCGGTCCCCGCTCGGTAGCCTCTGTCCTCGCTCGGCCGCCGTCGGACCACCTCCTCGCCCTAGTCACCTCGCTCAATGGCTCGGTCGACGCCTCAATCCCGCCTCGCGACCGGTGCCCTCTCGGTCGTCGAGCTCCTCCCGCCTCGTCACGCTTCTCCCGGCTCGCCTTTGGCCTGGCTAGCCTTCTCCCTGGCTCGGTCTCCAACCTGCTCGGCATCTCAACAAAAGCTAGCAAAAAACTAGTTTGCCAAACACCATCTCAATTAAAGGCTCAGTCGTCAGCTACAGTTGCTTTTCAGCTCAGCCGAAGCCCCAAACAGGCCCTACCTCGGCTTCAACTTACGTGCACATCCTCCTCCCAAGTTATAAAGCGTACAATCAATCACATGAGGGTGAGTGAACCGGTTCACTTCCTTCGCCAGTTGTTACCTGCCTGAGGAGTGAACCTGTGAGCTCTGACCTGCCCAAGAAAATGCCGCAATGTACAACTGAGCCTCCCCTTGCCTCGCCACCCGAGCACAAGCGTTACATGGACACGGACCGAGGTACTTTACCCTACAATAATTCTCTCACGGTTCGCACATGGCGGTCCAAACTGTGCTGTGAAGAAAAAAACAGAGTGGAGTTGGCATGATATGGTTTTTGTTATATTCTTTGTGTTATTGAAGTTTTTGTTAGATTCTTACACTTGAAACGTTGTAGCACGTCGTGATTTCAGTGACGGGAAAAAAAATCCAAAACTCAGCGCGCGCTGTAGGGGGCAGTAGGAATCCAAGTCATCAGCCATAAGTCTAACCACCCAGCAAGCAAGCTGAGTGTGTGACCCACTCGCCCCTCGCAATAAAGCACACGCACCACACCATCGGATTATCGCGAAACACTGTAGGAGACACAGCCAACCACGGTTATCTTATATAAATGTTACGATATATCGTACCACTAGTATATAAGTAGAAGTTAGATTTAATTATTGATTTATTGAGTATATTTCTACTATTCTACTCTCTAGCTAATCTCATCTATTGAATCGAAAAAATTAAACGGTGTGTATTTTAATGAATTTAGTGTCCCGTAGAATAACTTAACTCTAAAGGCATATATAATAGGATCATATCAGCTTACTCTTAGCATGTATACAATAGTTTTATCTTATATAGAAGAGTGAGAAAAGAGAAGATAGAAGAGTCAGCTCTTATTTAGTAGTAGACATCGTATGGGAATATATATGCTATCGTCGGCTAAAAGCCGATGTTAGAGCCAGCGCGAACAGCTTTTAGTGTTGAAGTCAGTGTTTTGCCAATAACAATAAGAAGTTGGTGTTGAATATCTAAATTAAATACCTTAGTATTTCTCTAGAGGCAATTTTTAGATATTATTATTATATAAGCTGGTTTTATTTCTTAGTAAAGATGACACGAATAAAAGATAACGTTACTCCGAGATAGCAGAAAGCTTCCAAACAGAAAAGCATAATCCACACCACCCAACCATTGGGCAGGCAGCCTTTCCTCTCCTCTCCAACCTATACTCGCAAGACACCAAACCAGTGACTTGCCCTTGTCCTGTGTATCAGTATAAATCTGCAAGTACTCTCTCTTTCTTGCAACCTTGCAGTGCCGGCCATGGCGAAGAGCACGACTGCCATGGCCGCGGTCCTTGCGCTCCTGGCCGTGGCCGCCGCGGAGCTCGCCCGGGTGGAGCACCCGGCCAAGAACGACGTGTCGCTGAGCCTGCTCGTCGTCGGGGACTGGGGCCGGAAGGGCACGTACAACCAATCCAGGGTCGCAGAGCAGGTTAGAACTTAGAACAACACAGCACGCTGCTGTTACGATCTTTAATTTCGTCCCGGTTCTTCTTGATTCGCCAGTAGGATTGCGATTACTCTTGAGTTCGTAGCTGCGCATCAGGGGACAGGGGGTAGGGTTGTCTGATGCCGTGTGTACATCGCCAGTTGTCATTTCCGTTTTTGTTTAATGGAAAAGCTCGTCGATGCCCGGAATTGCGCATGCTGTTGATCTTCTGTCTCCGTTGTGCGCGTGTCCCAAGTGGATCAGAAGAGTACAACTCTGGGGTGTAGATGTACAACTTCGGAGATTGCTACTGCATAATAACCTCTGAACTTTGGAGCTAAGCTATGTAAGATTTTCCATGTAGATGGGAAGGGTTGGGGAGAAGCTAGACATCGACTTCGTCATATCCACCGGGGACAACTTCTACGAGAATGGCCTGACGGGCGTCGATGACAAGACGTTCGAAGAATCGTTCACTGATATCTACACGGCCGAGAGCTTGCAGAAGCCGTGGTACCTCGGTAAGCTTCCATGTTTTTCTGCTTTGTGTTGCTGATACCATTTTCCCATGAGATGGTGATGGCATAAGTTAACGAAAGGTGCTTCTATAGTTTTCTTTTTGACAGTTGTACAAATGTTAAAGCATAAATAAAAAATAGATAGTGATTACTTACTCTTTCATTTATTTTAAGATTTATACAACTTGTATTAAAAGGAAAAGTATTGAAGCGCTTATCTATTTTTAACACGGTGTATGGATGTGTACTAAAATCTGCGATTTTTTTTTTGGCCCAGTTCTGGGAAACCATGACTACAGGGGTGATGTGCTAGCACAGCTTAGCCCAGTCCTGCGAAAGATTGACAGCCGATTCATTTGCATGAGGTCATTCATTGTTAACGCAGGTACAAAATCACATTTTGTTCTGACTGACAAGATTTTGGATGTGTGGAATTTGTGATGAGGAACACCAGACTAACTCTGTATCATCAATCGCGATTTCCACAGAAATTGTGGATTTCTTCTTTGTCGACACCACTCCATTTCAACTCAAGTACTGGACTCACCCAAAAGACGATCATTATGACTGGAGAGGAGTGGCGCCTCGAGGAAGATACATAGCTAATCTGCTGAAGGTGCATATTTCGACTAAAATTGTCATCAATGCTAAACAAGAAGCTAGTACGTTACAAAGCAAAATTATTTCAAACATTCTTTTTGTGGATTCTACAATCTAGGATTTGGATGAGGCAATGAAGAAATCAACTGCAAAGTGGAAGATTGCTATTGGGCATCATACCATGAGGAGTGTCAGCGACCATGGCGACACCAAGGAGCTTCTGCAACTCCTCCTTCCAGTCCTCAAGGTTATTCAGAAGTAGCCTCAATATTAATTTTAAAAGGTCCAGAAAAAGAAAATTTTTATGATACTTTCACTCCATTGCAGGTCAACGGCATCGACTTCTACATCAATGGGCATGATCACTGCCTGGAACACATTAGCAGCAGAGACAGGTAAACATTGTTGATATGAAGTCATTCTTTTTATCTGTCACAGTAATTTAAAATAGAACATGTACAACAATATGTTCACACTTGGCAATATCTAACCTTGATGCTCTCGCTTCTGTTGTTCCAGTCCAATCCAATACTTCACTAGTGGAGGCGGTTCAAAAGCATGGAGAGGAGTCTTCCAGACAAATGATGACAAGCTCCAGTTCTTTTACGATGGGCAAGGGTTCATGTCCCTCCAGCTAAACCAGGACCAAGCTGACTTCATCTTTTATGATGTGTCTGGGAACATCTTGTACCAGTGGAGCTTAAGCAAAACAAACGACATATGGCCTGCCACCTATGTCACTGCAGAATGACCTATGTCACTGAAGAATGAGGCAGCTGCAAACCACAACCGGAGAATTAGCTTTATTAAGCTATTTGTAAAAAAATAGCATGTGACTTTGTAGCAAGGAAATAGACTGGTATTTAAGTATGGAGTGTGGTTCATCTGCTGAAGAAATATGTATGAGACTGGCTGTGAACTTTCTGCTAGATGGGGAGCAGAGATATTCAGTATGGTGCCCATCGGTTCTGATTCATAGTGGCATTCACATGTTGGTATCAGCATTCAATAAGACTGCAAGACTATTTTATTCAGTTTCACAAATAGAGGCACATGAGCGCACTTGTGTTTGTGTGTTTTTGAGAGAGAGAGAGAGAGAGAGTGCACCGGGGCATTTTCAGCTGATATTTCAATTCTTCAAGAGGCAACGAAACTAGTTTGAATTAATCAACCAAGGGTCTACCCCAATGCCCCTAGCTGCATTTTCAAGTGCCTCTGAGAAAAGGTTGTGCTTGTGTACAGATTTTACAGTGTGTGCATTTGGATGAAGAAGTGCTAATAAAAATTACCTCAGGCATAAAAGTTACAAATAACAGAATAACTTTATACTGAAAATTCAGGCAAACAAAAACGAATCTTAACTAGCTTGAGGAGTAACAGCATATAGTACATTCTTCGAAAGAGAGGATAAATATCATGCCATATGAAAGCTCTCTGAAATGCAAATATCCAGAAGTGGTCCCCAGAATGTCTTATAGTCAACACCAGTGAATTCATTCTTAGAGAGATTGCCCTAATGGGCTAACATCTAAAGCCAAAACTCTTCACAGCTTGGTTCTTTCCTTTTTCCAAAAAAAAAAAAACTCAAGGGAAAGCAACTTGGAAGTTGAAACTAATGCTAGATAACATCATTGTTATGTTATTATTATGCTACCATTTCCACTTTATCAGGTTAAAGTTTAGTTCCCTTTGCTACATACCTGGGGCTCGGAGGAATTAACAACAAAAATGGTTTCATTGGACAGCCAATATGGCAAAAATGTCAACAATTTTCTCCTCAATTCTTCTGAATAATTCTCCCACATAGCAACTGCTAACACAAAATCACTCCATTCGAAAGCAAACTCCATGTTGTTATATGATCCAAATATGGTTTGTGCAAGGCCATGGTTGCACGGCAATGGTAGCTCTGTTCCTCTTGATTGTTGTATAATAGGATGACAGACTGTTTCTGAACCACCAGTAGTTTGTTTCCTCCTTGCTGCCAGCTCAGATGCTTTCCAGTAGTAAAATTGCACCACCTATTAAGAGATTTATAATGGATGTAACTCACTTGACAGAACAGAACAGGATACAACCCACTTGAAATAGTTAAGTCAATACTGTTTGGTTTGTACCCTCAAGAACTTGTTTTTGCCTTATATGGGAAATGTCATTCTCCAGGACAACCACAGACATGTTCACACTTCACACGTCTGTTGTCATGGCATTATCATGCAACTATGAGTATCAAACAAGCAAGTTCAAGGAACAATAAATAAGCAATACTTTTCAACTCAAGTTCAACAAAAACTTTTTAAAAAAAACTGACAATAACACTAAATTAAGGACATCTTAAACTTGCAGTAAATGAGTAGTCAGAACTCAGAAGTGACTAATATAAATATATGATCCTAATGCACTTTATCTGACTGCAGAAATTAAGGTCACTCAAAAAGTGAAGTATACAAATACCTGAAGAGCATGCAAGCTGTTGGCAAATATTTTCTCAAAGACATCATCTCCCCTCCCAAGTCGCAGTGGCTTCCCAAGCAACTCTATGGGGTCATCTGATGAACCATCTTCACCGCTGCTAGTGCAGAAACAAAACCCCAGAATGTGCGCTCTAGCCCATCGTATGTCAAAACCAGACTGATCATAAGAAAACCAATACATGTTATCTGAGGCTGGCAAAGGAATGTAAGAGTTCTGATCAGCTGGCTCATAGCTCAATGATGTCTGAGAGAGAAAAGTAAGGAGCTTTGGATCCTCATCAAAAGCACTGTCTCTGGTGAACCAAAGAGTAAGGGTGAGCCTTTCACCTTCAATCACCTATAAAAAAAACTTGCTATAGTTAGTTGGTAAACAAAAAAGAGCATCCCAGAAGCTTCAAATTTTGAAAAGACTGAAAATTCTTGATGAGATAACAGCATGGCTGCAAATGAATTGCGGTTACAATAACCAATGCAAGGGAAAAGGTGAAACGTAAACTAGGATATAAATATTTGATAATCAATGTTGTTAGTTCACAATTACCTGTTACTACAGCTCACCTTAACACAAAAAAAATCTATTTGATTCATAAAAAAGTATTAACAATAATAGAGAACCCTTGTTGCTTATCCAAATAAGGCAGAAAATATGATAAGCAATGCTAATGAAAAGAATAAGCATACATACAGAAACAATCATCTGACACATGCAGAAAACAGAAGCGTACCTCATCTACACAGTGGACATTACAATTGTCAGCACTGTAGATGACAACATCCTGAAAAGAAGAATAGTTCTGATAAAATTTAAGAAAATATTCGATAATTTTTAACCGAAAAAAATTATATGTATTTCATAAATGATTATTCTGAAAATACATTCATGTAGAGTGAATTTGCTTACACCAGCAACTGGAACAATAGAGGAAGGTTCACCATCCTGAAACCGCAAAATTCCACCCTTATAGTCCTTTCCATGATTGTTCAAGTAGCACACTGCCTATTTATCGAAAGATGATAATGGTACATTTCATGCAATATTTGAATTAAGAAGAAAAAAGGTCAGCATGAGCAAGTGATAAAGAGGTGGTGAAATACTGATAAGTGATAAGCAAAGTAAAACTCAAAAACCTTTACATATTATGAATGGCTTTCATTATCTAATCACAAGGATAATACCCACAACGATCCAAACTTTTGAGTGCATATAGTTTCTTAACAAATTCACAGTGTGCATGCAACTATTTGCAGTATAGTTCCATGGAGGATACATAATGCCATTTTCAGTGTGCATGATTTCTTCCGGGATGTAGGCAAAATTTGGAACTTAATCATCTAATCAAAATGAATATAGCATGTACAAGGCATAGTTTGCATTTAGATAATATACACCATACAGGCAGTTCACAGCAACTTTTTTTAGAACGAAGAGCTAGAATGTAGTTCACTGTAACTGTAGCCCAAGAATGAGAACTTGTATCAGAGGCTTCCTCAGTGTTCTAAATCAGCTCTATAATGCAGTGCAGCAGAATATGATAGGGCGTTAAATGAACTTTTATCTAGAAGCTTGCAATTTGAAGAAGCATTCCATAGAAGATAACCAGCCAATCACAGTGTACACACAAGCATACACTAGATATTTTCAAAACTAAAGAAAACCTGTATAGAGTAATCTGGAAGCATAATGAAGGAAGGTTCCAAAATGATAGTTAAGCACTACACACTGTGTGATATCACTGTTGGCGGAAATCATAAACTCTAATATACAAAGAGGAAGAGAAACCATGCCAGCTGATTGAATTCCCGAAAGCAGATTGGTCCTCACCGTGAAGGCTCTTTGCCTAAGATAAGGTTTATTGTCATCACTGTGCCATCCAATAGAAGCTCCCTTGCACCAACTGCATACCCAATAGACAGATTTTCAATATGGAGATCATTATAGTGTCAAGTACTATCAAGTTTCCTACAAAAGCTATCTTGCACCAACTTCTAAGCAGCAAGGTTTATATCAAGTATTAACAAGGTGACAGCATTTCTTTTAGATTTATAAGGTGAAAACATATTGTGCATTCTTATGCAGTTGCTAGAACCATAAGAGGGAGAAACTGCCCAGTGTTCAAAGTTTGCACATACAATCTTACTAGGAAATACTGACATACATCGAAGAAAATTATCAAATCATGATAAAATGAATCGGCATGTTATCAAATCATCAGGCTCTGCACGCCCACCACTATGACTTCCAGCCCATCAACCCAAAACGATATTTCCACATGATTAATGGTGCCTCTAGCTACCTGAAACTCACTCTACACCATCCTTTTACTGTACGTCCGTAGTCCGTACCTTTGCATAATACAGTCAACAACAAGCTCGATTTAGGTTGATGTTGATGTGAAACTACTAGGGTCGAGCATATCAGCATATAGAACGCGGCATGTACGAAACGCGATTGTTCAGCACCTGATGAGTCCGGTGAACTCGACGAAGAGGTCGAAGTGGCAGGAGAAGAATGACTCGACGGCTTCGCGGAGGCGCTCGCGGATGGGCACGAAGGGGAGGAGGAGGTGGCCGCAGCCGGTGGCCGCCAGGTGCGGCAGAGCCGTGGACACCACCGACGGGCGATACCCCGCCGTACCGCAGCTCCGGTGCACGAACTCCAGCTCCTGACGCACGCGCCGTATCAGATGATTCGGATCGCAACAAGGTGGGGTTTAGGGTTTTGAGAGGCTTCGATGAGGAGGAGGGCCTAAGGGGAGGGTGTAATATACCTTGCAGGTCTCGGGGGAGAGGAAGCCACGGAGGAGGAGGCGGGGGTGGTCCCCGGCGGCGGCGGTCGGCGGCGGCGAAGTGGTGGTAGTGGCCATGGTTGGAGATGTGGAGGGGGCAGACCGACAGGTGGGGCCCTGCGGAAGAGGAGCGGTGCGGGCTGTTTCTATTGGTTTTTAGTTTTGTATCCACTCTGTAGACTCTATAGTTTATCCACTGTGAATCTGTGATTGTAGGTTTTGTGTTCCTTCTTCAATTGATTTCAGAAACAGAAAACTGCATCTACTAGCTAATGATAATCTACAGTAACCGATCATTAAAACAAGCCAACAAACGACTTTTTAGCTCAGGATTTAGTAGATTTCGGTTGCTAATGTAGTCGTGGTATTTCTACTGATTTGATGACGTTCCATTGCTCTAGTAATCTTCAGAACTTCTGATTTGGCCGAGTTAATCCAGAATGCAAAAATAGAGTTCTTGCTTGCTATCAGAACAACATCACCATTTCTGTTGCAAAGTTTTTATCGTCCAGTATGAAACAATAATCTAGAAAAACATCTTTGAAGCAGTAAAAAACTTAAAGAGCTCGGATCACTCGTCCACTCCATACGAGCTCTGACCAAGAAACAACGGTATACGGCCACTTGCTCGTGCGAATGGTATTCATCGGGCAAGAAAACCTCTGACCGCAATGTTACCATAAACCAACAAATGGCTCGTGGATCAGAAATGCTTGGCATATTTTGTTTGCATGGAAGGCTTCGCGATACATGATGAGCTAGACTGTACATTTGCACAGACAAATTAGAATTGCATCCTGTTTCAACTTTCACTTAGCACGGACACGGTGGAGCGTCAGTTTGTGTGGAAAAGGAAGTCTTCAGTCTTCACGGTGATGTTTTGCATAATTCGTGTTGAGCTGTTGTTACCGGGATCGTTTCCTATCTTAGAGCACATATAATGGTATAGACGGCAGCTATCTGTAATATATCTCCATATCATCTATAGACAGCACTAAAAATAACTCATACGATGAATCGTCCATATAGTTGTCTGTAATGGTCTCTCATTTAATTAACAGATTGTATGTACAATGATATACAAAATGTAAAGTTGTCTATAAAATCATCTATTAAATAGTATACAGTAGTTTTTTCTCTCATTCTTCTCTCTCCTCCACATCATCTAAAATCCTACGTGACATATACCATTGTACATGCCTTTGGACGGTTCTGCGAAAGTGATATTCAGCTCTTCAGTGGAGGCAGTTGCGAAGAATATTTTCCATCTTAGTCCGGCTAATTTGCAGTTTAGCAAGTCTAGTATGTTAAGTTTGGAAAAATCGGTATTCAACTCTAACAGTGGAGGCAGTTGCGAAGAATATTTTCCATCTTAGTCCGGCTAATTTGCAGTTTAGCAAGTCTTGTATGTTAAGTTTGGAAAAATCGGTGTTCAACTCTAACAGTGGAGGCATTTGCGAAGAGTATTTTAGCTTAGCTAGCAGGTGGTTTCCTGATCTTATCCCACAACTCTCGCATGACCAAGGGTGGAGCTTCTCTAGAATCAAAGGGGGCCATGGCCCCCTATTCTTGAAAAAAAAAATACTAAAAAATAATTAGTTTCGCCATTTAAATGCTAAAATAACATTAAACTATCCGTCTCTTTCTTCTTCGTGGGTCATCATTTTTTTTCGAGAGCGCACAAAAGGCTTGCGCTTCATTTCATTAAAGAAACAGCGTCCAACACCCAACGCGGTAGCTGCAAATCAAGACTCCCGCCAAACAGAGAACAAAAATTCAGAAAACATCAAGAAAATGTAATCAAGTATTGCCTAGCCACGGCTACTGTAGCCAATACTGCAAGCACAACGCTCCAGCCATGCTCCACATCCTTCCTTCTTGACGAATCTGTCTTTAACCTCCTGCAAAGCTAAAATCTACATTTTTTTTCTCAAAATTCCGCCACTGCCGACGACTACATAATATTGGGCATGAGAGAGTTGGTTCACTCAGGAGAGCATTCTGATGGACCTTGAACAACGGCGGGATAACGACGAACGACGACTACCCCTTCGTCGCACGAACGGAGGAATGCAAGGAGGCCAAGAAACGCAACATGCCTTGAAGATTCGGGACTTCGTGAGAGTCGGCAATGGCAATACAGAAGCCAACCTCATGAGGACTTTAGTTCGTGGACAGATGACTCGGCAAAAGGAATAGGTGTAGTGTGTTCACTGTTCAATATGAAGGGGGAACAGTATCAGTGAAGCTCAGCGTGAGGTATGAGACCTGCATAGCAATTGCCGTTGAAGAACTCATGCACAAACCGTAATTCAGTTACAGGTGGAAGAAGTTTCTGAACTTCCAGGTTTACATATAGGTAAAAATAAAATGTTGCTTACACATGTGATCCCTAAAGTGAACTAGTACACGGTGGAGCACCAACAGCTCTGGCGCACGACGAGATTGGTGGCGTTGATCAATGATCAGATACGCGAGAACAAGCTGAGAACACACTGTGTTTGTTCTCTGGGTCACTGGGAGAAGCATGCAGTAATAACTAGAAGAGGTCTCCCATGACAACAGCGAGCCAGCGAGACAATAGCACTTCTTAAAAGATACTGACACTGACGAAGACATAGAACTCGTCGATCTCTAGCAGAACTAGAGCAGAGGATCGGTGACTTGCCCCGCGAAAAGCACTATGCCGCTGTGGTCTTCCCTGATGAGGAACAGGAACGGGTGATCTGCGACGAAGTCGACACGAACCGGCTCCACTCTCTCGATGAAGAAGCCAATCGCGAGATCAGCTTCAGTGGCTGCAGCGGCCATGGTTCCATCCTCGTTGACCTCAACAGTGCATTTGTGTAGTACCGCCGACATAGTACATGGTTTCATCCTCGTTGACCTCCCGGGCGAGGGAGGCTCGGCGCGGTGCTTCGACGACCCGGCAACTCCCAGATAACGTCCTGCCCCTCTCCCACACCCTTGGCCCGCGGCCGATGTGCCCTGCCATGGATCGCCGTGCCTTACCACGGGCCCACGGCAATGCCCCGTGCCCCGGCATGACACCTCCGTGCTCGCCATGCCCTGTGCCCGGGCGTGCTGCGCCGTACTTCGGGCCGGCCGACAGAGGCACGGCCCAAGTGCCCACCTTGGCTTGCTGCTGGTGCTCGTCATGAGCGGCACGCGGGCGTGGCTTCTCCCGTCTGGCACGTAGAAGTCGCCATCCACGTGCCTCGCAGGTAGATCGGATTGCCGACGACATCGACGATGGAGCTGTCGATGTGGCCGTCTGGCATGAGATCGCTGATGCGGCCGCCCGTCTTGTCCTCGAACCAGCGGTTGATCTCAACTCTCGCATCTTCAGCCTTGATTAACTGGGCACAGCAAATCAAGAATGCAGAGTATATTGATTTCAGCGTATCAGAAACAGCACCGAACCTAACAGAAATTACGCAAGGACGCAGTAGAAAGAAATGTTATTCCTAGATGATTCGTATTACCTTCCCTAGGAAGGGCATGGCTCGCGCCCCGGCCTTGTACTTGGAGGTGACCTTGTGTGCAAAGGCGGGCCTAAGCAGGAGCCACGAGTCGACCCAAACGCCTGCGGCGCCCTGGACCTCGGGCTCCGCGCCATTGTCGCTGGCGAAAATACGAGAGAGTACCTCGGAGGCGAGGGCCGCATGCGCTGCGCCGCCGGAAGGGCCCAGGAAGGAGACGATCTGGTCGAGGGTGTCACCCGGCTGCGAGAAGGACGACGACGGAGTGGAAAGACAGTGGTGAGATCGCCAGGTTGGCTTTGTCGCCGCCAAGGTGGAGGAGGAGCCACGCGGAGAGGGCGGCCAGGTCCCTGACGGCGCCGGCGAGGTCCTCTGTGGTTGCTGTGTTACTTCGAGGGATCAATATCATTATCAAATCTCTTTTTTCAGTTCAAAGATTAAATAACATGGCAGTCAAGCTACTCTTTGTACTCCTTATCAATGAAATGAGTTGTCGATAAAGATTACGGAATGACTTACTGCTTCTGCGCTGTAAAACCTTTGCAACGCGTTAATTCATGCAACTACCATGCATTGTTTGCGTGTTAAACTGGTATACATCTGTTGAATGATTTTTTTTAGAATATTTTTATTGGATGAATTTGCTGACGTTACATGTTTGGATTTCTACAGAAGGGATTAGGCCCATCCCTCAGATTTTAATGGGCCAGGTTTAGGATACTTTACGTACTGGCCCAGTTCATTTGCCAGCAGAGTATCCAGAACATATTTCGGCGCAGGGAACCCATTCGTTTCAAAAAAAAAATTAATAACGGAAGGGAAACGACCCTCCCGATTTCTATATCAAAAATCACAAAATTAAGTCCATTACAAGAATACAAAAGCGAGAAAAAAATAGAAAATAGAGCTCTTGCTACACCCTAACTTAGAAAAACAGCCAGTAAGAGCAAGGATCATGCCAAAAGCAAATGCACGATTAAAAAAACAAAAAAAAAGATGAACTATTCCTATTACAATATCATTTAGAAACACAAAACATGATCGGTTTGTCCTGGTATTTCCATGATCAATACAAAATCTCTTTCTTTTCATCCTCATCTTTTCCCTTTTCAGATAGCGATCCTGGTAACTGTTGGCCTTTCCCCCCTCTATGCTTTGAATATCTCAATAACCACTTGTCCCGCAATTTGCCCATTCCTTTTCATGTGGATAGGTGTTGATGTTGTACAGTGGCAGAGCTCGAACCAAACTACAAGCACTTGCCAACTTACTATTTAATTATCAAAAATACTAGGGAATGGTATACCGTTGCCGCGGGGGTGGCGACGTTGTTGCAGACTAGCATGTCCTTGTCAGCCACCTTGTGCAGCTGGAACAATTAATGCAACATGCACCGATCGCGGGCCGGTGGGAGCTAAGGAGTCGGCTGCAGCGGGTGCTCACCGGTGCTCCGACACCAGTGGTGGAGGCAGAGTGTGTCCATTGAGTCGATGGAGAACTCGACGATGTCCACGTGCGGGGGCATGTTGATGGAGAACTCAACAGTGTCTAGGTGTCCACTGAGTTGATGGAGAACTCGACGGTGTCCACGGGTTGTTCTGTGATAGATTGGCTCTCATTTTTCTGTAGGCTAGATTGGTGTTTTGTTAAGTTCATCAGGATTCATGAATTTTCAGGAAGATTCAGTGCTAAGTTCTATGACGTTTCATTAATATATGTTATGAGGTTTCATCGCATAGTTTCATCAGGTATTTGATAGTTTTTACGTCTATGTTTTAGTAGGTTTCATGTTTAAGTTTCTAAGGTTTCATGAGTTCACGGCTAAGTTTCATAACGTTTCACAGATAAATGTCATAAGGTTTCACGAAATAAGTTCCATGATGTTTCATAAGTTACAGTAGATTCAAGTATCATAACTTTTCACACATAAGTTTCATAACGTTTCATTAATACGTTTCATGAGGTTTCATCATATAGTTTCATGTCAAAGTTTACAGTTTTATCAGGTATTGATAGTTTGTATGACTATATTTCAATAGGTTTCATATTTCAGAGCTAAGTTTCACATATAAGCTTCATGAGGTTTCATAGTGTTTCATTCAGATATGCGAACCCTGTGAAACACACTTAATTTTCTGAATATTTGGTGAATCTCATGAAACTCATATGAAACTGTTTTTCATTTGTTTTTCCCTGTAACTTGTGAAACTTTGAAGTTAGCCTCTTGAAACTCAGCTAAAATTATTTTGAAACTCATTTTAAATCAAGTTTCAGATTTGAAACTTGACGAAACTTGTAGTTTCATATTAGAAACTCATTGAAATCTGTTGAGACATGCTGAAATATTTATAAAATCTGTTTGAAACTCTTTTGAAACCTACAAAACGTGAATAGGATACTTTAAAACCTGGTGAAACATGTCTACACCGTTGAAACTTAGTGAAACATGTCTATACCATTTCAGTATGTTCGAAACATACTGAAACTAGTGTGAAATCTCATATTTGAAACCTAAAACTCATATAAAAATATTTGAAACTCTAAAATATAACCCCTTGAAATCCACCGAAACTTGTATGAAACTTTGATTTTTTTGGAGACTGCCAATCTAAAATATAGCCTTTGAAAAATATTTGAAAATCCGGCGACGACGACGATGAGTGCGAGGAGGCAAGCAACGAGGCTTCACTCGCGCCCTGCATGCATGCAAATGATGGTGATGAAATAACTAGTGTGCATGCAGATGATGGTGATGAAACAACTAGTGCACATGAGTAACAAACTACATGCGTCGTACGGTTGATATGATTCAATGGCTACAGCCTATACCGTTCTTTGCCCATACAATGGTATAGCATAGTATAGTCGTACTCTTTAATTATTGTATAAGTAGTAACAAATAATACTCGGCAGTGGGACTTCAAATTGAAGGGGTCCTTGATCCCCTTGGTCTGACCTAAGCTCTGCCCTACACATGTACTTACATACCCAGTCATGGCAGTCACGTTGATCTTACTTGGTGACCTAGACCAGACTTGTTAGGACTTCAAAAGCATGTAGCCATACATGAAGAAATGCATAGTAGGATAATCAAATAAATGTGGCTACTGCTAATGGCGAAGCCATAACAAAAATAGAGGGTGGATTTGAAGAATTAGGCTAAATTAAGATTAACATATTAAGCAGTTTATGTTGTATTTTATCAGTTCAAGGGTTACTAATAATACTTTATTATTTAAGAAATACTTGTGTAATGTTCGCTTGTCAAACTTTTGTAAATATATGAACAAATTAACACTAATTAATCAAACAAATCAACTATTGTCTCTATTTATCCATTTACATGGTTATAGTTGACAAAAAAAAATCATAAATCAGAATAGAGGCTCACATTGCCTATTTGTTGTTTTGGTCAACTTACTTAGTTGGTTATGTACTCGTTGGCTCACGCTGTGCTGCCTTCCCTGCCCACTTGCCATTGTTGCCGTGGGTTGCCCGTCGCCACACACCTGCACCCCTCGTTGGCTCCCCGGTATCCACTCCCCGCGACGTGCGTTAAGCGCACTTGACTCGATGGACTGTCATGTCATCGCTAAAGAGAAATGTTGAGCTGCACACTCTCTCGCTCTATAGTCTTTGCATGCATATAGGGTTCAAGTCTAGTTATGCAAGCAACAAGTGAAATCACCAATTATCAAATTAGACTTCCAATAAAAGGCGGTCCATCAAGCTATATGGTATATGAAGTAGCTCATCCACCTAGCAAAGCTTCTTCTTCCTCAAACCACACCTGAGTACGTGCACATTTGCTGTCACTATGCCAAAAATCAAGCATCGATGCTAAATAAGTACTTAAAATCTAGCGACTAGAGAGGACTCTAGCCTAACAGAACCCCCTCCCCCTCCACCCGCTAGCTAATGCTAATTGGTTTAGGTCTTACTTTTCCGTTTCATGTAAAATAAAGTACCATGATATTCATCACCTTTGGAAAAACACTATACGCTTAGTGTAATAAATTTTTCGACTCTGCTTGGGACCTCTATTGTGAGGTCGACCTCACATGAGGAACTCACCGACACACGTCCTCTCCTATCTCCCCCTTCCATCTCTACTTCTCTACGCCCTCTCACATGCACCCTAACATAAATAATCAAATCTATACTAAAAATTCAACTCGAAAAAAAGTTCAAAACGAGGGAATTTTGACCAGGGAGGGTCACTCTCGAGTGCCCAAAGAAACTAGATGTGGGGGTACCCGCAGTTCGTATGCCATGTTCATTGTGCCGGTCGAAAACATCAATCAAAATTTCAAAATGGAACAGGTACGGATATGAAGCCCAACATTACATTCCATATACATGTCTTGCTTGCACTTGTAGAAAAAGATCCAATGCAGTCTTATTGGAACTGCAACTTAAGCAGTCGCACCTAGATTATAGCAACACACTGTTGGATGATCCAGACTGTTCGTTAGCTCGATTGGATGGCACTGAGGACCATAGTTCAAAATCCCAATGAAATTTCGGCGAAATCTCGGATTTCGACCTCCCCTGATATTCATAACCCTGGCGAAATAAAAAAATCGAATTGCTACCGTACATTGTGGATTTTGGCGAACTTTCGTCCAATTTCGCTGTTCTAGACCGAAATCATCACGTATTTGGTATTTATATGACCGGATTTCAATCAGAGTGCATGCAGGATCATAGCTCGGGTGGTAGAGTATGTCCTTCGCATATGAGAGGTGCAGGGATCGATTTCAAGGCTCGGGATTCGATCCCACGACCATTTGCAGTGAATACAGCGCCTTAACCACAAGACCAAGCTCCACTTCAAGTTGTGAAAGGAGTTAGAGATCTTTTCAAGTTTCAGTTTGACAAGGACCGAGTTTTCGCGTAATTCTCGATGATTTTGTCCAAAATCTCGTTTTTCTCGGTGTGAAAGAAATCGGATTTGAATTTTGTCCAGATTTTGTTCGAAATACCGAGATTTTGCTGAAATTTCGGATTTCGACCCTTTCGAGATATAATCCAAAAACGAAATTTCAAACCTTACCGAGGACCGAGACCTCTTAAGTTGTAGTCACTATTGAGACAGTACAGGAACCTATCCCTTGCTTGGAGTCTTAGTCATCGTGTAGCAATCTTTTTTTCCAGAAACTTTCCTATCAGACGTGCACAAGTACGTGTTTTAAATGACATATGTTAATGGCGAAACCCTTGCTTGGAATCTTAGTCATGGTGTAGCAATCTTTTTTTTTTCTCCAGAAACTTTCCTATCGGACGTGCACGTGCACAAGCACATGTTTTGAATGCCATATAGGTTAATGGCGAAATCATCAAGTGACAGTATTGGATTAGTGAAATCTTTCAACCCTACTCCGTAAAAAAAAGCTGATTCTCACTCTAAACGTTCGTAGCACCTGGTCATTTTTTGCACGGCACTAATATATTGCAGTCACCTAACTGACTTTGATTGAGCTCACCACCTCCCATTCAACGCCCCCAAAATAAAAGCTCCCGACCGAGCCGTCCCTTGCATCCTCTCGACAAAACAAAGATTGTTCCGCAAGAAACCTCACGCTTTTCCACAGCAACGTATTCTAGTGGCGGACACATCCACCACCTCCGCACCAGTGCCGAACCTGCCACGCCGCAGATTTCCTCGCCCCTCCTGAACACGTCTTTTCCACACATCAAACGCGAAATCTAATGATCTTTACACAAAGCGCACGATGCGTCAAACTATCTTTTTTTCTTTAAGGTATAGAACTGATATACACAATCTATATACACCACACTTACATTCAACATCCAAGAAATTAATCTGCTAGTTGTTTTCATGATACCTACTGGATTCGGCAAAGGTCTTTACCTAACCCAGCAAGAGTGTGGCTCGACGGCCGCCGAGCCAGTGGGCTACGGCTCAGTTCTATGTGTCAAACATTAGCGTTAGCTAATCACCGCTCGTGGATCCGGTGATCTGTTAAGGGTGTGTTTGGACCGTAGTCTGTCCTATATGAGCTATCCAATCTAGACTTTGTGTCTGACTGAGTGGATGCAAGTTAAATTGTTTGGTTGTTTATTTAGGTGAGTTATCTTGTTTAGATTTTATACTAAAAATATAAATTTATTTTATTTTATTTTAGCCTACAAATTTTGATATGAAACTGAAATCTATAACTCTATACAAATAGATCCTAAGTTTTCGGCGCTGGGCGTACGGTGCCACGAACGCTCCAAATCGAGACCGGGGAGGAGGAAACGACACAATCGAAAACGCGGCTGGCCGAGTTGCCCGAGTCAAACACGAAATCCCCCCGTCTATCCTCCCACCCCCCCTTCTCTCTCCAACAAAAGGTATAACTCCTTTCTACTTCTTCGTCCGCGGCCCGCGCAACGCGAGAGCGAGCCGTGCCAAAAGAAAAAAAAAAAAAGCCAAGGAGCTGGCACGGGGCCCACGTATGCAAGCTGAGGGAGGTTCGTCGTCGATGACAGGTGGGCCGCCGCCACGTGGGACGGTGGCGGAAAAGGGTAGCTCCCGTGCGCTCAGCGCAGCGCCCCTCCTCAAAACCCGCATTGATCGCACCGCCGCTGACGGGTGGGGTTGCTGACGCGGCAGGCGTGGCAGAGCGCGGTGAAATCTAACAGCGCCGTGAGCTCAGTCGGGCTAACGGTCTTGTTCCTCCGTAACTGCGGGAGTTTTTCTGTTCCGCTTTTCCCTACCGGTCCGTTCAACGGTGAATGGTCTCGCGAATCTTAAAGAGAAGCACGCAGCTAACCACGGCAGCAGGACTCTGACAAAGGGCCCAGAGCCCACGTGTCAGGGAGACAACGCCGAAAGGCCAACCACCGCGCATCGCCCTAGTTCGCGAATCACGAAGCAAAACCCCCCACGGGCTCCTGGCCACGTCCCGAGCCTACACGCTGACAGGTTGGCTCGGGACCCACGTGTCAGCCGGTCCTACCCTTGTGTAGTCGTTAGGTTTTTCACCGTGACACCGCGTCCTCCTCTCCGCCTCGCCGTTAGTTCGGGAATCTTCGCTTCCCAGATCCGCCTCCGCTTCACATCTTCTCTTCTCTCGCTAGCCTCCTCTGCTTCCTCCCCCCCTCCCTCTCTCTCTCTCATCTCATCTCATCTCTTCTCCATTCCAACATTACCAGAGACAAATAACCTTTCCAAAAGGAAAAGGTAAAAACGCAGCAAAACCCTAGATCTCTCGCTCGCTCGCATTGCCGATTCGGCTCCGCCTTTCTATGAGCGCTGCCCCCCAGTGACGACGCAAGGCGATGGCCTCCGCCGCCGTCATCCCGTCCTCCTCCTCCGCCGCCGCCGCCGCGGTAGAGCCCGCCGGCTGGATGGTGGACGAGCGCGACGGCTTCATCTCCTGGCTGCGCGGCGAGTTCGCCGCGGCCAACGCCATCATCGACCTCCTGGTGGTCCACCTCCGCGCCGTCGGCGACCCGGGCGAGTACGAGCACGTCGCCGCCGCCGTGCAGCAGCGGCGCCACCACTGGGCGCCCGTGATCCACATGCAGCAGTTCTTCCCCGTTGCCGACGTTGTCTTTGCGCTCCAGCAGGCGGGGTGGCGCCGCCGCGCGCCGCCGGCTCAGCAGCATGGCCCTGGCGCGTCGCCGTCCCCCCCGCCGCCGCCCCCGCGCCGGCTCTCGTTCTCGCCGTCTCACTCCCACCATCGCCACGGCGGTCACCATCGCTCCGATCCGACGCGCGGCGGCGGCGGCACCTTTCCAACGGCTGGATCCGATAAAGATGGTGAGATGAGATCTCTTGGTGCGATAGCGTGCTCTTCTTTTGTTTGTTTGGTACTAGTAGTGAAGTCTGTTGCTAGAAAGGAGGATGCTTTTTTCCTTCTTTTGTTTTGTTGGGTCCCAAAATGGTCCTATGCATTGAATGCATTTGTGGTGTTACTTGCTTGCTAATTGACTAACCACGTGGTCTCGGACTCTCGGGCTTGAAATGTTTTTTTTTCAAATGAGGTTTTTGTTGTCAAAATTCTGGTTTCGATTGGTAAAGAACGTGTTAGTTTGGTCGTTTGAGTTGCTGAAGTGTAGTTGTTTGAGAAAATTGGTTACTTTATATTTTTTAGTTTTATGTTTGAAGTAGTCTTGAGGTCCTAAAAGGGCAAGCTTTTAGCGTTCTGTCATGTGCAGTTCTATACAAATTGCTAATTGGGGTTGTCCTAAAGACCCTGGATAATGTTATCCAAAAATAGCTTTCCTATGTTAAAGTATGTATAGGCACGTGCAGGATCATTTTGAGTTGCCTCATGTGGAAACAGTTTTTTTTCTAAGCATTTCACAGTTCTCTTTGTTCCAAAATCGCATGAGTTAGTTCTTACTTATGTTGCCTTAAAGTTGCGATTTACATACCGATACGATTTTTTAAGGGTTTTGATGGACATCACTTAAATGAAATCTACCAAAAAGCCATTCAAATTGCTGACCTTTGGATCCATGTCAAGGTTCGTGCTCCGGGCAGCGTCTCCCTCATATCCGTGGCATCTTCCTCACCAGCGGGGAGGGGTTAGGGCATTGGTTCACGGGTACACTGACCTTAGATTTAGGGTTGGGGGCGATGGCAGCCACTGGCTATGGGAACAGAATCTGGCAATGTGCAGAGTAGGCGGGTGGGCAACAAACACATCATGATCACCGATTAGGTGTTGAGGGGTGGCGGGAGGTGGTCGCCGGATGTGGATTGCTGGTGGGCCTCGCCGACTGGAGTGGCGATGGCTATGTTAGATCAGGGGACGTGATGAGGAGGGGATTTTGGTTTAAGAGCACAATCTCAAAGTAATCCAAAGGTGGAGAATTTTGATGTTTTTTGGCAACAATTCATCCAGGTGATGGGTAGACACACTCTTTTAATGTCTTCTAATCAAGTATTTCCATTGGAATGGCAAGTTCATATTTTCTGTTTGCACTTATATTGTGATTGTTGTGCGGTTAGAAACTGTATTACGCTAGTTTATTTTCCCCTTCTGTTTTGCCCTTTCAATGCATTACTATTTCCTATTACTAACTTGTAGCGGTGAGAATGTTGACAAATAACAAATTTATGACCAAGTAGTTTCATAATAGTTTCTCATGTACTCTTGATCGCTTCTAGGACGTGAAGTTCATAACAAGGAAGTGAAGGGACTGAAGGAAGTGGAGAACGTGGCTGTTCCTAAAACCCCACAGTTGGATTCTCCTGCTACTGATGGTACACAAACACACACAAACACAATTGCACATATACATGCTTAATCTTTTGCGATCTTCATTTGTTTAATGGTAGCATGTTCCATTATGTTGTCTTTAGTGATTCGGTGGATAGGCTTTGCACACTGAAAAACTTAATTTTGTGAATCTTGTTGACAAGTTGTTTGACATGTCAGACGGTCTTTGAACCAAATAAGTTTGCATTAGTGTTATACTGAATGCAGTCCCATCATCATGCCCCAGATTAATATTTGTTTCTTCACTTATTTAAGTCGTCAGTCCTTTTTGACATTTCAGTTCTGTATCACGAGTCTTGATTTTCAGTTTTGGGTTAGTTGTTGATAAGTGCTGTAATTCTTTTGCTTCATGCCTCCCAAAACTATGGTGCTGCTTGTGCTTCACTAGCTCAAAACTTCCTTGTAAAACTATGGACAATTCCTAACTTTCGGAATCTGTTTTTTTCCCCTTTATAATGGAGTGTCTTGAGGATAGACAACTAAACTTACGACCCAGTGCCTGCAGTGTTTTAAGGTCTACACTCTTTGTAAGTGAACCAATTTAGCAAAACTACTAATGTTTTTTACATAATGCAAACAATGTAACAATTTAATATGTAACTCTAGTCTAATGTTCACCTTTCCATTTATTTCAATTATGTCTTGGCTGTTCTATTGACATTTAATATAGACGTAAAGGATTAAACAACTTCCAACATGAAGATGGCCTGGCATTATTTGTCATCACAGTTTTGAAATGGTGGGGTGCATCATTACCTGAATCTAAACTGATAAGTTGTACTACAGCAAATTCTACTCCCGTCTCATTTTCAATTCTACTAATCAAATGACTTTGGCCACACAAATTCTACTCCCATCTGATTTGTAATTATACTATCCAAACGACTTTGGCCACACCTAAATTATGACCATATATATGGCAATTGTTAGAGTGAAAAGTATTCATAACTTCAATTTTAGGGTGAGAGGAGACTAATACACTGACAAATAGGATCTGGCTCCTTTTCTTTTTCTAGATTGACATATGTAAGCAATAGCAACAGATGACTCTTTAAGTGAGTTGCTATGTTATTAAATCTTGATACAGCCACAAGATGTTTGCATTTATTGCTAACTGTGTTACACTATTTTTTTTTTATGTTTCTGAAACCTAGTTGTCTTGTCAAGCTCAAGGGAACACTTTGAAAGTTTTTAAAAGGGATCCAACAAATTATGCTCATTTCTGAACCATGTCCTTGTACATTTTGTAGAAGGCGAAAAGGATCCTAGGTTGCAATCTATTGCTGAAGGAAGCAGCAAAGTGTTTCCAACCCCTGTAGAGTATGCAACCAATGAAATCTTTGATGGCAAACCGGTATGTTAGTCCTCCAAATCAGAATTTCAAGTGCTGTATTCAATTTTTCCTTTCAAGTAGCTCCTCTTGAAATGTCAAAGTTGAGTTAAACTGCATTATCTTATTGCACAACATGATGTGATGAAACAATGTTATATGCTTCTTTAGGTTAATGCTGTTGAAGGGCTTAAGGTCTATGAAGGGTTGGTAAATGTGATAGAGACAAACAAGATTCTTTCTTTAGTTAATGAAACAAAAGCTTCTTGTCATCGAGGAGGGCTTGAAGGTAAAATTATACTATGTTCAAGAATATGTGACATTTTTGGACAATAAACCTTCTCCATTAAGTAACTTTGAGCATCAATTTTTGTAGTAACATGTAGTTAAAAGTATAAAAAATATTATATTCCACAAGTACTTATTATAACAAAACTAATGGTACCATTGTCATATGATCAATTTAAATAGTTTTGTACATATTAGCCGTCAAAATTAAGGAAGTTTGGCCACTCAAATTCTAAAATGTCATATATTTCTGAACGGGGGGAGTAAACGATTGCTCTTTCTGTTTAATAACGATGTGACCATTAACAGTTATTTTTTTCTGTGGTTATGTGCACGCTGTGTGCCATGTGGATGTTTGTGTAATGATATTCACTTTTGAGACATTGAATTTTTTATTTATATCTAAAATGCATTCCATGATATGAGTATTGTCTAGTTGACCACCTAGGAAAATGTTTACCAGTTACCTTCTGGATCTGTACGGATAAGGTCTGTGGCACTGGATGTTGCATTACAATAGTTAGTTTGGCCATTTGTCTCTAGTTGACAGTCATCATTTGTGTCAACAGAAATATGCCTTATTTCAAGCCCTTATGTACCATAAAGTTAAATTCTCTGGGATTTTGTGACGAAAGTTAAATTCTCTGGGATTTTGTGACTCCACTATTATTTTTACCTGGTAAAACAGCAGGACAGACTGTTATAGTTGGTAAAAGACCAATGAAGGGTCATGGAAGGGAAATTATTCAGCTGGGCATTCCAATCATTGAAGGCCCTCTTGAAGATGAAAATCAAAGAGGTAGATCAAGTTTGCACCGCCGCACCTCATGTTAGTCTCATATTATTTTGATGACTATTTTTTGTGATTTTAAATGTGCATTCAGAGACAAGGGTGGAGGCTGTTCCTGGGTTGCTGCAAGACCTGTTTGATCGCTTGTTTCAGAAGGAAATTGTACCTTTTAAACCAGATTATTGTGTTATCGACTTCTTCAATGAGGTAATTTGTTTTCAAGCTTTATGACTCTTTTGGCTGAAAACGGACCCTAACCATGACTAAATGATTTTTTTCAGGGGGACTATTCCCATCCTCATCAATCCCCTCCTCGGTATGGTAGACCTATTTGTACACTCTGCCTGACAGATTGTGATATGGTGTTTGGCCGAGTTATTTCAGGAGAACGAGGTGACCATAGAGGTCCTCTGAAACTCTCTCTCTCAGCAGGGTAATCCTTTCCCCAGTAATTTCAGTTTCCTGTTACATTCTTAGTTGGCTTGCCTTGCTTTGGTAGTAAACCCTTCGCTCTCTCTGAGAACTTATAATTTTGTTTCTGGTTAGGGAAACAGACATTCGTCTGGTTAGTACATGCTACCGGAAGTGGGTTTCTTTGTAACGCATTTTAGTAGGAATTTAAGGCAAGTCTGAGCTTTTAGTTGTGCGGCTGTAGTTTCAATGGGGTAATTTGCTTTCTTTTTTTCTCACAGCAGGTAATGTAGTTGAATAGGTAAACCAAGTAACAACTGGCATCAATGGGGTAATTTGCTCTGTTTTCTCTTGATTCCAGATCTCTTATAGTGTTGCAAGGGAAAAGTGCTGATGTAGCCAAGCGAGCTATTCCTGCTACACGTAAGCAGCGAATCCTACTGAGTTTTGGAAAGTCTATGGCAAGAAAACATATCCCTCCTGAAAGCGCTTCGCGGTTTACTCCCCCATTAACACCACCTCCTATACCCTGGGGTCCACCATCAAGGCCAGCTAACATCACGCGTCATCCCCCAAGTCCTAAACACTTTGGTTATGTCCCCACCAGTGGTGTACTTCAAGCACCAACCATTGGACCTCTTCACATCCCTCCTGATGGAATGCAGCCACTCTTTGTAGCACCTGCTCCTGTTGCTGCCACAGCCGTACCTTTCCAGTCAGCCGTTCCCTTGCCAAACACAACAGCACCTTGGATGGCAGAAGCTGCTCCAAGGTCTGGTCCGCCTCGACTGCCTGTTCCAGGTACAGGGGTCTTCCTTCCTCCTGGATCAGGTCACCCACTGCCTCATCAGATGATGCAAGCTTCTCATGCTTATGCTGAACCGAACTCTCCACAAGGTTCATTTGCTTATCTGCATAACAAGAGTACCGGCATGGAGATGGCTAACAGTAATCTCTCTCCAAGGATCTCACCAACAACTAGATCTGATACAGTCGAGGAGAAACCGGAGTGCAATGGGAGCTCTAATGGTGGTTGCAGCTTTGTGCATGAGAAGTCAGCTATATGTAAGGAGCAGCAGAACAGTTGTATGGATAAGGCTGGGAACAGCAAGGTCCAGTCTACTGCCTCTAAATAGAGGGAAAGTATAGTACATAGACAACAGAAACATGAAGAGATGAGGAACCTTCAATTTTTGAGTCGTGATTGCGGGGATGCCACAAAATGTTCACCGGAGTACACTGAGCTTGACTGAGGTCTTCATTGGCAACTTTCTTATCCTTGACAAGGACCTCCGTGTCGAGTTCTTCAGACTGAACGCTGTCTTAAGTTTTGTAGCTGCTCTGTAGCCAAACTGGGTTTATCACGCTGCTTTATCATCTGCTATCATTATGAAAGTATGGAGCTAGATGTTCTATGACATGTTCTTTGGGCAGTAAGATCATTTCTGACGTATTTGTTTTGTTAATCTTATCATCCTAATGTATTGGGAATGGAAAAATGGGGGAGGAACTTGCAGTCTTGCATGCTAATGGCCCTACTCATTACATATATGCATCCCTCTTTGAGTAACAAGTGTTTCGGGGTGTTTGATGCATATGTTGCTGAAAGCCAGTGACAATGTTTTCCTCAGATGGTTAGTTCTGAAGATGAGAATACAAACTGAGCTTATTTAACATGAGTGATTGATTTCACTAAGGTCTGCGATGTTTGATGTACCCAGTTGTTGCTCTCACTCTCCTGTCTACGGGTCAAGCAGCACCTTTGTTCCCCCGAAAAGCAAGTGATAATGTCTGGTGCTCCACGTCTGGTAGAGCCGCTTGCTTTGTGAAACGCTGAAAGGAGCATGTTAACCATGGCAGGTGCTGAGGTGCGACGCGAGGCTTTGGTGGGTCATATTCAATGGCATCGCTAGTCTCTTCGTTACCAAGTACCAACTACCTGATTGACAAGGTGTTCCCGAGTATTTAGTCCAACAAGCGATAAAAGCAGTTGATAAAGGTCTTGTTCTAGATAACATTGTAGGCTGAAGTCCATGACAAACATGACGAGTACTAGTAACTACCAGGTGGGTGAGCGGTGGTCACTTCTTGCTCTAGTCTACAGTGCGGGCGGGGGCCGCGGGGCGCGGGCGAAGCCAACCGTTCCCGTTCATGGACGGCGCCACTACGAAGGAAGTGTTAAGAAACCTCGTTATCGAATAGTCCGGGGTTCCCGAACAGATCTGAATTGGAGAACAGAAAGAGAGAGAGACGTGTTTAGGGAGAGCAACAGCGGAATTCTTTTATTGCTAATGATTGCTTGTACCTTAGGGGGGACCCCTCCTCCTTTTATAGCGCTCACCCAGGGTTTAGGCTAAGGGACGCCTTCAATGGGCCATCTGGGTTTCCCAACACTCCCCCTTGGGCCCTCTGCCGCGAGATGCATATGCCTCATTAAAACTCCAGAAAAACCCAGTGGGAAAAATACTTGGAGAAAGAGTACATAGCATACGCTTACTATGTTGCATGAATTGCCTCGTTAAAGACCTTATACAAGAAAACTTCATGAAAAACTTGCTAAGCAAAAAGAGTACAATTCTCCCAACTTCAATTGCTAATCTTCGAGATTCATGTTGGGTATTCATAATTCATCTTCGAGATTCATGTGGGAGTATGTGAAATATCTCCCCCTGAAATCTGCACTTCTCTAAGTCTCATCATCCCAATTCCTTTCACGCACCTTTCAAAGGTAGATGCTGGGAGTGATTTTGTGAACAAATCTGCAAGATTTTCACATGACTTAGTATGCAATATCTTGATTTCGTTCATCTTATGCAATTCGTGTGCATAGAAGAACTTGGGGTTGATATGCTTCGTGAGATTGCTCTTCACATAACCCATTTGTGCTTGGGCAACACAAGCTGCATTATCTTCATAAATTATCGTGGGAGTTTGCTCAATGTTCAAACCATATGACTTCTGGATGTGGTGAACCATTCTTCTGAGCCATGCACATTCACGAGATGCTTCATACAAAGCGATGATTTCCGAGTGGTTTGTCGACGTCGAGACGAGAGTCTGCTTAGACGACTTTCAAGAAATTGCTGTTCCTCCACATAGGAAAACATAGCCAGTTTGGGACTTGCCAGTATGCGGGTCTGATAAATACCCAGCATCGGCATAGCCAACCAAATTCAATTCATTGTTTCTTCTAAAAAACAGACCAAGATCTTTGCTTCCTTGGAGGTAGCGGAAGATGTCCTTGATCCCTTTTCAATGCCTTTTGGTGGGTTACGATCAGATCGAGCTAGCAAATTCACAGTAACGCAATGTCAGGCCTAGTGCTATTTGCAAGGTACATGGCGCTCAATTGCACTCGGATGTGGGAATTTCGCTCCCGGGACTTCCTCCCTCTTCTCTAGGTGCAGTATGGGTCTAGGTGCGCTTGGAGTGACCTTGAGCCATTGGAGTCTTTGCGGGATATGATTTTTCAAAACCAAACCTTTCCAATACTTTACTGCGTGTAGGTTGATTGATGTACCAAGATTCCTCCTTGGACATGTTCAAGTGCAAGCCTAAACAAAACTTGGTTTTACCCAAATCTTTCATTTCAAACTCGGACTTCAAGTATGAGCATGCCTCTTCAATTTCTTCATCCGTCCCAATGATGTTCAAGTCATCTACATAGACGGAGATTATCTGAGAATCCATTCGGGATCATTGTATAAACACACATGGACAATCTTCATTGTTTGTGTAGCCTTTCTTGCAGAGAAAATCACTCAGCGATTGTACCACATTCTTCTGTTGCTTTAGCCCATACGGTGATTTCTCCAATTTCACCTTTGCATGTGTTTCTATTTGCTCCGTCTTGGTTGGGATAGGAATTCCTTACGGTACTTTCATGTATATCTCGAATCAATTTTCCACACAAATATCTTGTGACAACATCCATTAGCTTCATTCTCAACTTCAAGTTGATCGCCATTGAGATCAAATATCTAAAGGTAATTCCTCCCATGACCGGAGAATAGGTTTCTTCATAATCAACTCCGGGCGTTGAGTGAAACCTTGAGCTACAAGCCTTGCTTTGTACCTTACAACCGTTGTTTTCATTTCCCCTCCGAACAAAGACCCATTTGTGACCTCTGGGGTTTATATGGGGAGGTGTGCGGCATACGGCCCAAACACCTCTCTCTTGTTGGAGAGACTAACTCTGCAGATGATTGCCTTTTCCATTCTTCCCAATCTAGCCTTTTCTTGCACTCTGCGAGAGATGCGGGCTCGGAATCATGATCAATGATCGAGGCAATCTTCTTTGCAAAGTATGCATCAACGTTGGTCGTTGCTCTATTCAGGATTCTCTGTTATTACAAAGTTTATGGCCATTTCTTCATGGGGTGCTTCATGCACTTCCACTTGCTCTTCACTGCTATTCCCTATCACAGGAGCAAGTTCCTTTAGCTTTTCATCGCCTATGTGTGCGCACACATTATTTCCGGCGGCTTCCTGCAGTGGAAGATTCAAGTCTGGAATTGCCTTTCTGCTGGCTTCTTTCGGTGCAGTCTCAAGCTGGCTCCCCTTCTTTCCTTGGGGCATTTTCGTGATTGGTTGTGGTAAGTCCTCTCGCCCTTGATTTTCTCAGACGTCTCCGGGTACTTTGGGTTTGAGGGCCGATTTCGCTCTTTTCTTTGAGGCCTCTGAACAGGTTGAGGGATACCTTCTATTTTCTTTGGTATTTCCACCCTCTCTGGTGCATTCCTTGCGGGTACATGCGACTTAACCACGCCCTTCAAATCACAAAAATGATCAGGCAGTTCATTTGCTAAATTCTGCAAATCAATTATCTTCTGGACTTCTTGATTTGCTTCATTAGTGCGGGGGTCATGTGCGGGGATCCCAGTGGAATGCCATATGATTTCCCGGCATTTTTCATCCAAAGGTTGATTTCCTCCCCCTAATGACGGAAGCGATCCTCGTCAAAGATGCAATCAATGAATCGGGTGTATGCAAGTCTCGATCATGGTTTCCAAATACCGATTATGGATGCACTCTCATAACCAACGTATATCCCGGACTTAGGAGAGGGCCCATTGCGATCCGAGGGGTGGTATAGGTACATATACCATACACCCAAATTTTCTAAGATGGGAGATCTCGGGATGATCCGTGCACAAGTCGCATAGGAGAATGGATGTTGTAGGCCGACGGTGCGAAATTGATAAGAGCTGCTGCGATCGCGTGTCCCCAACAAGTGTTGGGCAAGTTACAACTTTGCAAAAGCGGTGCGGCAATGAACTTAATCCTCTTTATTAGTGCTACGCTAGTCCATTCTGCGTATGGACGTGCGTGACGGAGTGCTCAATCTGCTATCCTTGTTGCCGTGCAATAATCATCGATGCCTTTGAAGTAAATTCTCGGCATTGTCCATTCGATGGACTTCACGCGATGATCGGGAAAACATTCTTAATTCTTATGATCTGCGAGATCGACTTTGCAAAAGCATGGTTTCTTGTTGACAACAAGCATACATGCGACCATTTCGAGGAAGCATCGATGAGCACCATAAAGTATCGAAACGGCCCGACAGGGCTGAATCGGACCGCAAATATCCCCGGATGCGTTCAGAATGCAGGATTTCACTTTGCACTTTCATGACAGAGGGTCTAGTTATTAATTTCCGGTGGCACATGCAGGCACACAAAATCTTCATGATTCGGAAATTTTTAACATTAATGCCATGACCTTGTGAGTTGTTCACTATATTTCTCATCATTCTAAGACCGGGATGACCTAATCTACCATGCCATAAAGAAAATAACTCGAGCTTCTAAAAGCAGTCTTCAAGGAAGTATACACTTGGTGCATGAATATTCTTGTAGTACAACCTGATTCATATGAGGACATTTTTCTAATACCATTTTTCCACATACCGCGTGCTTCACAGTGCACAAGTATTCTTTGCCATTTTCTTCATTGGTTTCTACGTGAAAACCATTGGCGCAGATGTCTTTAAAGCTTAAGAGAGTGCGCGTTGATTCCGGGTACAAAAGGGCTTCTTCAATTACCAAAGTTGTACCCATAGGCAATATAATAGTGGCTCTTCCTGAGCCGATTACATATGAGTCGCTTCCTGCGATCGTAGTAATCTTTCCAGCGTTCTTCGTGATCGACTGGAAGTATTTAGACTCTCTTAAGATGGTATTTGTTGTGCCATTATCAACAATGCATATCTCTTCTATTTGGGCGCTACACGATTTCTAGATAAAAGAAATATAATACTAATCAGATAGAGGCAAAAACAATCCAAATATTGCTTGCAAAATTGAAGAATACTGGAATAAAGAATAAATTGCATGTTTATTCATGAAAGAAGTATGCTCTTCTAGAGCTTACAATTCATTATTCAAAGAAAATGCTAACAACCATAATCTAAAAAAATGCATTAAACAGAATCTGTAAAATATGCATTGATTTCTGCTTCTATGTCATCGGCAGAAGTTTTCTCTTCATTTGCCATAATAATGGCTGCAGCATCGATGTCCAGGCTATTCTGTGAGGATGAGGCAAGTGGGTGTCTACATCCATGACATCATCATCACCGATGTTGTCGAAGTGTGCTTCTGCGGGTGCGTTTTCTTTTACCTTTCTCTTAGCCTGATATGCGTTGATCACTTCTTTGGATTCCCGACATATCTTCGACCAATGTCCCCAAGTGCCACACTTGAAACACGTTTGGTTCTGCTGTCCATACGGCTTGGCGTGCGCCTTTTCTTTGTCATCCCTCTTCACAGGGGCTTTGGACTTTCCTTTGGCCTGGGGCCTCTCCTTTCCACCCTGCTTGCCCTTCTTTCTATGAGTGGGCTTTCTCACCTTGTAGCTATTGGCATTGACTTCTATGCCAGTGCCTCGTCCATGTGGGTCGAGACATAGTTCTTGCGTAGAACATCGTCTTGCGATTCGCAACTTGCATTACATCAATCGGTTCGCTATACTCCTTGTATGCGCCCCGACGATAGTGCGTGCACTCTGGATAGCATTAGGGTGGAAGGTAGAGAGAGTTTTCTCAATCTTCTCTTCATCGGTGATCTTCTTGCCACATAGAGAGATTGGTACAAATTACATGCAAGGCGTAATTGTACTCGCCACGATTCAAGTCGCAAACCTCAGCGTACCCAATCTTCTCGTGCTTGGGGCAAGATGGTGTACTTGAGCTTTTGAACCGCTCAAGTGCGGTCAAAGTTCAAGTGCACTCTCCTCACCATATATTCATTCTTGAGTGGTGAGAGGTGGTGCGAGAAAATGCGAGCTTGATCGTTACGCTCGGCGGTAGGTTTTGCGTCCTGCGAGGACCCTAGACCAATCGCGGAGCGAGCTTCTTGCCCCAAGGACGATCTTTACGTCCGATGCCCAAGTGAGATAGTTCTGACCGTGCGGGGCCAGTTCTTCAAACTCACGATTCACAATGCCAGACATCTGCATGATTTCAAAATTCTGGTTTAGATTACTGCGTGTAATCTGATAGAAAATGGTTGCAAAAAGCATAAAGTGCAGAAAAATAAATTCATATGCATTGCATTATATAAAATAAAGCAAATGATTCAAAATAAACATAAAGAATATTCATAAAACAGAGAAATAAAGCAAGAAAAATTAAGAACAGAGCCAAATAAATCTTCTTGATTTTCTGGCAATTTTTCAAAATTTTCTGCAATTTTTTTTCTCTTTTTTTTTCTTTTTCTTCTTTTCTTTCTTTTCCTCTTTTTTTTCTTTCCGGCCGAGCCGGCCCGCTGGGCCTTGCTTGCCTTTCCTGGCCCAAAAGCATGCGTGCGGCTAGGGTTTCCCCTAACCGCCGCCACTTTTCTCTGCGCCCCTTCATTTGTTGCCTTGCCTCATTAGCCGGCCGGCGTGGCTTCTTTCTCTGGCCGAGCCGACGTGGCGCAGGTCGACGACCAAAGCACCGGTAATTTCTTGGCGTCTGAGTCACCACCATTGTGTGGCGCGGCGTCGGCTCATGGGCAGTGTGGGGCCGGTGGCGGCGTGGCGACTTCATGTCGTCGGCAAAAGCGGCGAGTTCGCGACGGCCGTGGCGGGGCAACCGGTAGCGTGGAGCCGAAGCGGCGCTCACGCGGCCGAACCGGCGGCGGCTCTTGAGGCGAGGCGAGCATGGTGCTCGAGACCGAAACCGGGCGGGGTGGCGGCGTTGCAAGCAAGCCGGCCGACGGCCGGCATGGTGGCCGGCGAGGCCGTCGCGCCATTCGGCGACGCGATCGAGGCAGAGGTCCGGCGTGTGGCGGCCGGCGGTGCCGTGCTTGTGCGGCCGAGCCGGGAGGCGACGCGTCGCGCGAACCAACCGGTGTCGGCGGCGGCGCGACAAGGTAACCGGGTAGGGCTACCTCGGCGCATGGCGCGAAGGCGGTAGCGGCGGCCGTGCCCGACAGAGGCCGAGGCGTCGATGGCGAGGCGCGTGGCGTGCAGGCGGGCCAGCTGGCGCAAGCCGGGCGGGTTTCGTGCGTGGCGGCGTCGGTCGGTGGTGTTTCATCGCGGCGCGGCGGGGCCGCTTCGACGGCCGCGACGGCCGGCCGCTCCGTATGTTCTTCCGAGGCGATGGCGGAGGCTCCATGCGCCTGGCGAGGTGGTGGCCGGCGATGCGTCTGCGCGCTTCTGCGACATCATCAAAAAATTTCTTTTGTGTATGAACAGCAAATTCGTGTATGTGGCTTCATGCCGAGTAGCTTCGAGCATTCTTCGTGTAGCTTCGTGCCACGTAGGATAGATGCATGCATAGAAAAAGAACGATTAGATTCAAACGCTAATCCCACCTTTTCTCACCTTTTAAATCTGATCTCCGGTAGAGCTTCGTGCTGATAACGTGTTAAGGAACCTCGCTATCGAATAGTCCGGGGTTCCCGAACAGATATGAATTGGAGAACAGAAAGAGAGAGAGACACGTGTTTAGGGAGAGCAACAGCGGAATTCTTTTATTGCTAATGATTGCTTGTACCTTAGGGGGGACCCCCCTCCTCCTTTTATAGCGCTCACCCAGGGTTTAGGCTAAGGGACTAGCATGGGCCTTCAATGGGCCATCTGGGTTTCCCAACAGGAAGGATACTCAATGTTGAATTGAACAATCAACTGCTCAGCCAAGCAGGGACGGGAACCTAGTCAATGACGCGCATACGGTGCAACCGGAGCAGCTCCCAAGCAATGTCCCATCCAGGTTTGTGAAACCGTCGAAAACCGGTTGATTTTTGCGAAAACCGATCGTATCGAGCCGGTTTGCAATTTAAAACCGCTCGGTAAACCGTGGAGTTCAAATGCAAATTTAATTTTTTTTAAACATTTAGCAAAAAGTGTTAAATTTTTTTAAAAAAATTTGTGTGAGATCCTAAGGCAATGCTAATGATGCTATAAAATTTTCAGATAATTATCAGACCTATGTATTTTTAAAAAAATCTGGTAGTGGCACTATCAGAATATATGCTCTTCAATTTTTGATTTTCTAGGGGCACAAAATGAAGTCTAATATTTTTAAAAATTTTAGTACATGATCCTTTGACACTAGTTATGGTTTCATTAAAACTTCATAATATAATAAATCTTTTAAATATTTATAAAAATCTGACAGTATCTTTGTTCCTTTTCATTATCATTAATTGATGTTTTGGATTTTTTAGAAGCAATAAATGATTTTAAAAATTATTAAAATTTCTCTAAATTTCTCTGAGGTGTTTTATAGATTAATTGGGATTTTAAAAAAAAATTAGATTTTTTTTAATTTTCCTTTTGTGTGCTAAAAATAAAAAAAAAACAGTGAAAATCGAGAAAAAAAAACGCTTGATTTTCGTTTTTTTCGCCTTTTATTTGACCGCAAAGTTCAAAAATTTTGAATTCAAACTTTTTCGGTTTCTACCGATTTTTTAAAATAAAAAACAGTTCAAAAATCGAATTTTCGGTTCTGTAAACCCTGTCCCATCAACTTTCGATGTAATATTACGCTGAAACGCCGTATCAACCCCTCCGCCGCGGTTGAAAAACTTGTGTCTTTTCTTTTTACGTGGGTGGGGAAAGGTAGAAGAGGCATCGGGCGGCGAGTGAGAAAGCTTATCAATGGACAACTGCAACGGCGGCTCATGTGAGAAATCAATAACCTATTCATAAACCATCGCACATGACACGATTACACGATACACACTAGCGCATTATGAGGCGCTGCCGTGCCGATCAGAGGGCGGAGTCCGCGGTGCCGCGCCGGTGGCGCCTGCCGTGCCTGCGGCGGTCTGTCGACCTCGCCTCGCCGGACGGGAGGAACGCCTCCGCCTCCGCGCCGACGCTGCACTCAGGCAGCGGCGCTGGGTACCGGACACGGTCGTAGCAGTACCCGTACGTCATGTACCTCGCCCTGAACCGCTCCATCGCCGACCGCTGCCCGGACGACATCGCGCTGTCCGGCTCGCACGATGCCGGCCGGCCTGTCGCGGGGCCGACGGCGCAGGCGTGGAGCACGAGGTCGGTGAACTCGGCGACGTAGGGCGCGTACTTGTAGTTCACCTTGTACCGTCCCCCCGAGGTGGCCCAGCTGGAGCCGTCCCAGATGGTGGCGTACAGCGACATGGGCTTGGACGGGAAGTGCGACCCCATGGACTCGCTCCTCATGACCTCCCTGATCGGAGTCTCGTCGATGTAGAATCTGCAAGCAAAACGGATTTTCGATCAATGCAATTGACACGAGCAAAAACGTCAATGATGCCATTCTAGCACACTGCAATTCATTCAAGAAAATACATTTTCATCATCAAAGTATGCTTGGAAGCCTGGAGTACAGTAAATGTGTAAGACTTGAACCTAAGTAGTAGGCAATAGGCATTAGTCATGTTATGCCTTCAGAGTTCAGAGTCGTATGATGAACTGATGAGAGTTTGAAGCATTTAAGTCAGAGGTTGGCAGTGAAAACTTTCAAAAGTTCAGACTTTGGGCTTGTACTGAATACTTGAGTCTTGTTTTGGGGCAAAAGAAGGACGTCACCGTGTGATGACTGATGGGAATGCATGAACCTGAAAAGAGAGGGTTAATTCATGGGGAAACACTTGGTGTAAAGTGGAGCCACAAAGAAATCAAAAGTTCGCTCGTGACTGATCACACAAGTTTTGCAGGGTAGCGGAGAAAGCAGGTATGCGATGCAATTATGCAAGAAAAAGCGGCTGCACGGGGATCTTGGTGGAAGGGTCAGATGTCGAGTTCCGGCACATGGTATGATGAATGTTCAGGTTTTGTGGGAACTGTTAAAGCAAACGCACCAGTTCTGATGTCAACTTGTTTCACAGGAATAAGTATGTAACATAAGTTAGATGCATAAGTAATTTCCAGTATTTCAAATTTTCAGTAACTCAAACCCCAAATTAAATCTTGAAAAATTTCACAGGCTAGTTTCATGGATGCGGAGTCTGAGCTAAATAAGAAGATATGAAAATCTTGCGCAAAGGGGAATGCAGATAGCAGATACGAATTATTGTTAAATCAGATGAAATATATCATTTGCTGGCTAGTCAGAAGTCAGAAGCCTTGATCTGCATAAATTGCGCTGTTTAGATTCAATCCTGATGCATATTTCATTATACTTTCCACTGCATTATCATTTGCATACCCTTTATGGCAATGCCATTTAGTACTAAATTTGGGGGCCTCGGTACTTGTAATTATTAAAGTGGCAACGGCCTAAGGAATCTATAGGCTGTAAAGAAGAAGAAACCAATATCTCCCAATCATGAGGTCCAAAAAAGAAGGAAAAGAAAGGAAAAGAAGAAAAAAAAGCACTTGAAGCTAGTAACAGTGAGGATTATAAATTGTTCCAGTACAAGAAGAGAGCACAATCAGACCACAGCACATGCCACATTGTTAAATACTAGAAGAAGAACAGGTAAGTACTGACACTATGATATCAACGGATACAAAAGCAAAGACGATTTTCATGTATACTTCAAATGTACTTCAGAGCTGTATACACCAAGTACAGCTCAACACTCGGGATATAGGCTCCTGCAACAGATTCAAGCCCACTACTAGATGCTGTAGAATTCAACATACAAGCAATAATAATCTGTAAATGTTCAAAAACAACAGGTATGCGCCATGCAAATTCTCTAGAATTTTTCGAAAGTTTGTAACTTGTATAGTCTGGAGCAAGCAAGGTAAACTAACTAACAGTAGTTCTGAATTTTTACAAGGTTTCTCTTCTATACCGAAAGCCTCAAATATGGACACCCGTTTTCTTTTTGAAAACGTATCTAGACAAGCTTTCAATTTCCGTGAACCTTGTTATGTGCTAGTGTGTGCTAGACCTCACAATTGCGCGGAATTTCAAACTATGCACGGTAGACCACGCAATGGCGCAGAGTTGCAACTACGTACACTCTGCACTCGGCAGTATCACGAGTAAGTAAATTTGAGCGAGAATGAGACAGGCTATGGGCACTTACACGATGGTGTTTCGGCTCCAGAGGATGGCGTAGTGGTGGAAGTCCTCGGTGGGGTCGAACCAGAGGCCATACCTCTCCTCCCGGCCGACCGCCGTGCTGCCGTTGCCGTACACGTTGGTCTGCACCCTCCACTCCCTCCCCCTCACGTTCCCCAGGAACTCGAAGTCCAGCTCGTCGTGCGTCTTCTCGTACACGTCCCCGTTCGACATCTACCAACACAAACGTGCGCGCATTGCATTGCATCACCCAACTTATATGAACATTACGGAGTGCTTATATTTCTCCCTGCATTGCATTCACTCGTTTGCAGGAAGTGTAGGGGTGCATTGTGCTTACGTAGAAGGCGACGACGACGCCGGCGGCGTAGTCGGATGGCAGCTTGATGCTGGCGCTGAAGAACCCGTGCAGGTACGTGTCCTGGGAGGCAAACCCAGCGCCTGAGAAAAGAACGATCAGACAGGAGATTTAAGGAAAGAGACTGCACTAGAAGGGATCGATCAAAGCAGAGGCACCTGTTCTCTCGTCGAGGGAGATGTGCACCCTCTTGCCATCCCTGTGGAGCATGAGGTTGGAGTCGCCGAACAGCTGGGTGTAGCCCTCGTCGAAGGAGAGGGCCGCCGCCGCTCGCGGGAGGAGCTGCTTGGCCATGGCGGACGCAGCAAGGCAAGAGAACGACGCCAAGAAGACGACCAAGACGGGCAGGAAGGAACAAGCCATGGCCTGCTTCTCTTCTCCTCTCGCTCTCTGATGCTTCCTCTGTTTCCGGTGCTCTGTATTGCGCTCTCTGTCCCTTGCGTTGTCGCTAGTTTAATGTGTTGGAAAGGAAGCGAACTTTTTCATGCGCCGGGGATGTGAGTGGAGCCAGAGAAGGACATGGATGAGCGGCTCTTTATTATTGGGAGTTGCACGCACAGTGAATGTACTGCGCGTTTTGTATTAAAGAAAAATGAAAGATGTTTTCTTGTACATTTGATTATACTGTACTTGACCGCACTACTCCGTGTCTCACTTACCTATTCTATCTGGAGTAACCTGTAACCAGTATTCACAAATCACAACTCTTGTGCCACAAGTGAAATGCAGTGGTTACCTTGGAATCCAGGTAACTTCCTTGCAGAAACCTCCCATTTCTTGACGTCTCATTCAGCACATACTACAATCGGCAGTACATATCTAGAGCTGCTGTATGAAAAATCATATACGACCCGGCAGATCAAACAGTCTGGTCGCCGGTTCAGTCACAAGCAAACAAGGATAGATAGCATCGGCGTTTGGAGATGCATCTTATCCACAGCGCGTCGCATTCGAAACGTAGTACAGTGTACAGATCTGGTCCAATCCAAGAGACCTTCAAAGTTCAAATGCGGCGAGTTGATGAGATACATTCAGGTCTGACGAGGCACAAGTGCATAGCCGGTAAGGTAAGGTGTCGGAGCGTCAAGTGTGCGACGATGATCGTAGCACCACTACGACGAAGTCGATAATATCTCTTCCGTTCAGTGCTACTATTGATTGTTCGACGCACTGGCGCACACGAGCACCGGAAATTTAGGGGGACGGATGGATGGAACGGACGGACAAGGGGACCATGGGAAGAAGACGCCTGTGAGGCTGTGAGCTACTCCCCCAATCATAAATAGTTGTAGTTTTATATATGATTACAGTTAAATATTTGAAACTTTGACTGTCAAAATATTTTTAAATATTTAAATTAGATACATGAAAATCATATACGTAGATGTCTCGAAAAATACTTTTATAGTATCATAATTTTATTGGATGTTTTTAAATATATTATAATAGAAATTAGTGGTTAAAACGGTGTTTTAGAGACCGTGTCAAGTTTAAAACGACAACTATCTCTGATCGGAGGGAGGGAGTAGCTTGCGGCGTTGTGTGACCGTCGTGCATTGCAGCTTGAAACCGTAGCGAGACATGTAACTTCCCCTCTTCAATGCGGGATTAATTGCCGGGAGCCCGAGACTGCCATCCTTCCTTTGCTTTCGACACCCTCTGCTCTCTACAATGAAACGAGGCTTGCTCCTGCAGTAAAAGCCACTCGCATCAGCTGGGAAATGGAGTAATAATACGTGCACAGTGAAACTACAGTACTGTACTAGTATTCACCAGTGTAACGATTCATCAGCTTTGGTAGCTGCTGGGCAGTAGAGTGAATGCTGTGCCTGGCAATGACAATCGACAAACCACACACCAAGAGCGGCTGTGAAGAAGGCGCTGAGCAGAGAGAAGACGTAGGGGGGCCGAACGGTGGCCAATCCTTGCTCCTTTTGGACCACCCGATTTTTGATCCCGGAGCAGGCTGTCGAGACGATGAACTGGCTGGTGGCTGGCCGATGCCAAATCCTCGGTCGCTCCCTCCGAGGCGCTGTTCGCTCCTGCGGTCCTGCCCTTTTCCTTCTTCTTTTTCTCTCTTGCATTGAATCAGTTGGGATGCAGGCTTTTTTGCAGGGCGATGAGTTGGAGCTTTGTCTCGGCGCGTATCTTTCCTCATGGCCGTTTCTCCTTTGGAGTAATGCTTGCCGCTATGGAGCACTGTTTGCGAGATAAAAAAAATCATGACGAAAGAGCGAATACAACGGCAGAGATGACTATTGTCGAAATAATTCTCCGTATCATCTAGACACAAAATTAAATACAACTTCTCCAATAGTAATATTTTAATGTTGTCTTTATTTGATTCCACAATCGTTTAATTATAGTATAAAAAAAGTGTTTGTTATTGACAATAATTCATACATTAGTGTTTTATGATGTTTTATATGATGAAGAGATAGCTATATTCTCTCTCCTCTTTCTCTCTCCCTTATGTCTACAAAAATCTTAACCCTAAATCGCATGAGCAATAGGTCTTACGTGTAAAGGATCCTGTATCCATGATTCAAAACTTCCTTGCCAAACTACATGAAATAGATTTTCGAGCATCCATAAAAAGATTTTTGTTAATTTTCCAAAGTGAGAAGAAAAATGTTCTGATAAAGATGTTCCTTAGTAATATAATAATGACTTTCGTAAACATGTGTGACAGTAATACCAAACCAAATACAACAAGTAGTGGGTCCTAAGCTAAGCCTTGGTTAAACCTGGGAAATTCTAATTCTATAATGCCTTTCAAATCCTCTTAGTTATTAGGATAGACTCTGCTTCGACGCTCTATAGGATTTGAACCTACAACATCGGGTTTTGGAGACCCACGTTCTACTGATATGAACTATGAGCGCTTTCATACAAAAAGAAAACCCTTTTGTACTACTAAATTGTCTCACGTACATATAGTATCCACAAATTCAAGTTATACCCACTTTAATCAATCTCCTCACTATAGCCCGTAAAGAAGAAATAAGTAATAGGTAGGGATGACAGGATTTGAACCTGTGACATAAACACTTATAAACTTATAGACAGCTAAAATTACATCATTGTACATGCTTTAACGATAGAGAGAATAGGGATTAAGGGTGTATTTGGTTGCTTGTAAAAAATGGTACATATATAAGATGGTTTAAGAAAAAAATCATCTATGTATTTGATTATTTGAATGGAACCATCCCATCCTAGTTCATGAGATACAAATTTAAGAAATATTCACTATACATATTGAACCATTCTATTGATCTAAAACAATAGAATCAAATAATATATAACCATCTCATCCTATTTAACGAATTCCCACCCACTAAACACACCCTAACTCAAACAACCGTGACGGCGAATGGCCTGGCCCGCCGCTACTTTCAACTAGATCTGGCCCATGTGGCTATCTTAGCGCGAGCGGAATGTGCTGTAGCCCTCATTAGGCGGGACGGACAGTGGCGGAAGATTCAGTCAGTGCTCTTAAATGGGCTTATTAGCTTATACTACATCTCAAGGCAGCAGCCCTGGCCGGCTTGGCCTATCTGCCATTCTTGGTTGGAAGGAACCTGATGCGTTGTTTTCCCCGTACAGCAACGTTCGAATTCGGGAACGCATGCATGGGAGCGAGCCATCGCTTTGGAAAGGATGGCCGAAAGCATCGGCGAATTGGCGAATGGCGATCGAGGCGGCGGCACCGATACTGTCTTGCTTCTTGCTGTTCTCGGTGACCCGGTGGCCTGAGCTCCGCAGAAAAAAAGGAGTGGAGTGGGAGGAGATACGAAGCGAAGTTTGGAACTCGACAATAGACATTCACGTACACCGTGCCAACACATACAGAGGCTTGTGCGGGTGAATACTGTTGAGAAGGACCTTGTGGCATGATTAGCCGCTTCTGGTGTCCGTGTACGGTCCACGAAACGAGTAAACGACGAGGACAGATTTACCACATCTTCTTTCATTAGACTTGCTTTTGGAGTTCAGGCATCGGTTGCCGCTATCTCAGCTTGGACTTGCCCAGCATTGACAACGAGTTGAGGACTCAGGACTGCCGCCCGTCACCTAGGAGACGCAGCACAGACACAGCTCGCGCGCTAACGACTCAGGTAGCTAGGATCAGCAGAAAAATGGTGCCTGCGGAGCGAAGCGATTATGGGATAACGACAGGCGATGCCCATCAAACGCCCGGTCAACGGGTGGCAAGAGCAGCTTGTCCGTTGGGCGCGTTGGGCCGTGGGGTTGACCACTTGACACTGGGATCAAGAGACGGGCACATGCTGTTACCCAAACAAACCATTCTTGAATGCCGTTTGGAACTTCTCACCAAGGAGTGTGTGCTTTACTGCACCTTTCCGGTGAACAACCTGTCGCATTTCTCTGCATGTAGCTGCACATCTTCAGATGAGTGTCAAAGTGTCATATTTGGGGAAAATGCAGAATAGTTTGCCGCTGATGCCTGATGATGGCCTTATCGCAACAAATCTTATTGGCACAGAGTCATTCCCCACTTAAGCATGGAGATAAAGTATGAAATTCCAGCTTTCTCCCACGAAGCGCCCGATTGCTGCCGCGTCGGCAATCCACCGAGACCGACCGAGCAGGCGAGCACTCCTCACCACCAGCTCTTTGTGCCAACTTGCACCGGGATTCAAATTTCGTTTTGGATAAGCTACACCACGCTGCTCTCCTGCCACTGAGCTTGCTACCACTTTGATTTCTACCAATGAACCTTCCCTAAAGACATGTATTTCTCCTTCCAATTCACCTTCATGTTCCCCAGCGGAGTATTCAACCAATCCATTCCTAGAACCATGTCATAGGCAACCAGTGGCAACAGATGACCGAAATCCGAAATTTCGGCGAAATCTCGTTATTTCGGGCAAAATTCGAACGAAATTCAAAAAGCAAAATGGTTCAAACGATGTCGAATTTTTTTGAAAATTGTTATGGAGATTCCTGACACATCAGTAATGTTTCCATAAAAATTTCAGATGATTATCAAGTATGAAGAATTTTTAAAAATTCAAAAATTGCTACTGTCCTGATAAACACTAACTGACAAGTTTGAATCGAATGAAAAATTGTTCAAACCACATTAAAAAAATTTGATTTTTTTTTGCATGGTTATGATCAGGGTTTACATTTTCGTTTTGAGTTCGAAAATCACCACTTGCTCGGCACCGGTTTTTCGCGAAAACCGACCGAAATTCGGTAAAAACCGATCGGTTTGCGAAAGTTAAACATGTTGTCAAACTGATTCAAAAAAATCAAAAACCGGTCGAAAAGGTCGAAAACCGCTCGGTTTTCGTCAAAAACCGACGACAGAAGGAAAAATGGTGAAAATGCAAGAAAATTGAAAAAAATGAATTTTTTTATAAAAATTACAAAAAAAATCCCAATTAATCTACAAAACTCCTCAGTTAAATTTAAACAATTTTTGAAATCATTTGTTACTTCTAAAAAATCCAAAATAGAAATTAATGAAAAGGAGCAAAGACATTGTCAGATTTTTATAAATATTTAAAATAATTTTTATATTCTGAAATTTTAATTTAAACATAAAAAGTTCCAAAGGATCATTTACTAAAATTTTAATAAATATTAGACTTCATTTAGTACTTATATAAAATCAAAAACGTAATAGCATATACAATGATAATAGCACTTTCAGAATTTTTAAAAAATACACATATCTGATCATCATCTGAAAATTTTATATAATCATTTTAATTACGTTATAAAATGACAAAAAAGTTTAAGAAATATTAGACTTCATTTTGTGCCCCTAGAAAATAAAAAACTGAAGAGCATATAATGTGACAGTATCACTGTTGGAATTTTGAAAAAATGTATGTATCTGATAATAATCTGAAAATTTTACATAATCATTAGGATTGCCTCAGGACTGTACAAAAAAAATTCAAAATATTTTGATACTGTTTGATAAATTTCTTCAAAATTTTTAAATTTACTATTCATCTGATCGGTTTTCCGAACGGTTTTAATTGCCGAACCGGCTCAGCACGGTCGGTTTTCGTCGGCATTTTAAACCCTGGTTATGATGCATAGATAATGTTCTCATAAAATTTTCAGATGATGATCAAGCTTCATAAATTTTTAAAAATTAGAACAGTGCTATTGTCTTGTTAAAAGACTTACCGGCAAACTTGAACAAAATGAAAAAAAAAATTCAAACCACATTAGAAAATTTTGAATTTTTTTTAATGGTCCTGATGTAACATTAATGTTTTTATAAATTGTTTAGATGATTACCATATTTAAATAATTTTTAAAAATTCTGACAGTGCTACATCCTGATAAAGGCCTCATGATCAATATATAGATTTGCTTTAGAAATAAAAAAAAGTTTAAAACTTTTGAAAATTTTATAGAAGGATGATAAGGATTGCTTAAGATTTCATAAAAATTTTGAATCATGATCACACTCCCATGAATTTATAAAATTCTTACAAGGCACAGTACCATTTATGTTCTTTCTCTTTTTGAGTTTCGAAATATAATATAACAAATGAAGTTCAATGCTTACATTGATTTGATTGACCAAATAAAAAAAGTTAATTTTTTTTGAAAATTTTATAGAATAGTACTGAAGCAATTCTTAATCTCTCATAAAAAAATTTAGATCATGATCGCACACGAGAAATTTTATAAAATTCTGACAAGGTTACTGCCCAATTATGTTCATTCAGTTTTTGTTTTTTTAAAGATAACAAATTAAGTTAAATTATTTTAAAAAAAATTCTGTATGATCTTACACTACTAAAGATAGTACTATAAATTTATCAGATCATTATCAAGCTTGTACAATTTTATAAAAATCTGACAGTATTTCTACCAAAATTTTAAAATGTCTCAAAAATTCAGTTTTCAACAATTTTCATAAATATGACTTTCTTATGGGTTATTGGACCAAATACGGCCCTAAAAGTTTGAAAACCGGTTAAAAATCACGAAATTTCGTCGGGAAAAAAAACAAAAATTCGGTTTATTGTAGCAATTTCAATTTTTTTTATCCGTCCGGTAGTTTTGATTTCGTGGTGGCCCAAAATCCAAAATTTTGGTGAAAATTCGCCGAATTTCGGTGAATTTTGTATCCCTGCACAAGAGATCGTTCATCGTTGTTCGAAATCACACTCTATTTGACCTTTTCTCTCCTGCGTACAGTGGCTTTGTATTTTGGTGGTCACGATTCATGAGTGGCTTCTCTACTCTGCTCACTTCTTTACCTGAAAGAAAGGTTGTGCAAAAAGAGAACGTAAATATTCTTGCATGTGAAATTGTAAGAGAGAGAAAGAGAGAGGCTGTTTTATAAACCGTGTCCTTTGTCAAACAGCAGCAGCAGCACCGTGCGTGTGCCACTGCCGTGTTGTGGTTCTCGGCTCGCTCTACCATCAACCGGTTTTTAACATGGAAACGGGCAAACCACCAAAAACTACACGCGCGCACGCTGAAAATCCTTGAAAACGCACGTAATTTGGGCGGGCGAAACCGAAACGCGGCCGCGCCCCTTTGAACGGCACGGGCCCAGAGCACGGTAGACGTTGCCCCCTCTGCCACCCCCCGAAACAAACAAAAGAAAAAAAATTCGCAACGCACCTCCGCTGCTCCCTTTCCGCGTGCGGCGTGCGGAAGTCGACCAAACCGAGCGCCCGGCCAAAAATCCGCCGAAATCCCCCAAATCCGGCCGATTCCGCCCCAAATCCCGCAGCCATGTTCGGCGACTCCGACGGATCCAAGGACCCCAACCCCGCGGCGCCCGCCTCCAACCCCGACCCGCCCTTCCCCAACCGCGAGCTCACCCTCAGCAGCTACCTCTGCGACAAGCCAGGCCCCCTCACCTCCGCCGCCGCCGGCCCCTCCTCCCCTCCTAACCCAGCGCCCACTGCCGACGACGCCAAGCTCTGTGTCGAGCGCGACTTCCTCCACCTCTCCGCCCCCAAGCGCGGGGAGCCCCCCGGTGACGACTCCTCCGTCGTCGGCGGGAAGAAGCCCCGCCTCGATTCCCTCCAGCTCTCGCTCTCCCTCCCCTCCGATGCGCCCGCGCTGCCGTCCTCCCAGCCGCAGTCGCAGCTCCCGTCCCTACTCCCGTCCGCCCCTCCGGTCGATGGCAATCTCCGGGGCGGGGCCACGGCGACCGCCGCCGCGCCGCCACCTAGGCGGACCTACAGCGCGACGACAGCGCGCACCCGCAGTATCAACTCGGACGACATGTCCTACTCCTACTCGATGTTCTCGCACAACCCCAGCTGCTCCCTTACGCACAACTCCACCGACATCTACGCCGCCGGGGAGGGTACGAACGGTTCCGTCCACAGCCGATTCAATTTTCGCCCCATGGGGGACGGCAGCGTCGCCTTTGCCACGCCGCCGCTGAAGGAGGGTACGTCGTCCTTCTTCCCCACGGAACTCCCTGCGAAGATGGCAGCGGCGGTGGCGGCCAGTGCGGGTGGCAGCTTCGACGGCGGCCGCGGCGGGCTGCATATGTCGCGGTCTGATAAGATCCTCCGGGAGATCGTGTCGGATCCTGTGGCCGCTATGGCGCAGATACTGCAGGATTTCCCTAGCGAATCGCTGGAGGTGCTGCGGGAAACGGTGCGGGGCATGATTGATGCTCCCGAGAAGAGGGACGAGCTGGCCAGCCTGCAGCGGAGGCTGGAGCGCCGGTCTGACCTAACCGCTGAGGCACTGGGGCGGGCGAACAAGACTCAGCTGGAGATCCTGGTGGCCATCAAGACTGGTATGGCCGCGTTTGTCACTGGCAAGGGCCGGGTACCAAGCACCGAGCTTGTGGAGATGTTCCTGATGATGCGGTGCCGCAACCTGAATTGCAAGAGCATGCTGCCAGTGGATGACTGCGAGTGCAAGATTTGCTCCACCAAGAAAGGGTTCTGCAGTGCGTGTATGTGCCCGGTGTGCCACAAGTTTGACTGTGCTGCAAATACCTGTAGCTGGGTTGGGTGTGACGTCTGTTCACACTGGTGCCATGCTGCATGCGCGCTGGAAAGGAACTTGATCAGGCCAGGTCCAACACTGAAAGGGACAATGGGGACGACTGAGATGCAGTTCCAGTGCCTTGGTTGCAGCCATGCTTCTGAGATGTTTGGATTTGTTAAGGAGGTTTTCAATTGTTGCGCAGAGAACTGGAGTGCTGAGACACTGATGAAAGAGCTGGACTTTGTTAGGAAGATTTTTGCTGCTAGTGAGGATTTTGAGGGGAAGGGGCTTCATGCCAAGGCTCAAGAGGTCCTCAGCATGCTTTCAAAGAAAATTATTTCCCCTTTGGATGCAACAAACAGCATGCTACAATTTTTCAAATGTGAGATCTCTTTACTCCTTTACATTATATCACGTCTTCTCTAAATGAATAGTTACTTGCTTCATCATTTATACTAGCATGATAATAGCAGCTTCGTTAACTTTTCTTTACTCGTGACACATGAGGTCTATGTTCTTCATTATGTACATTTAATTGGATCTCAACAATAATTTCATGCTAGTCTATTTGTCAACAGATGCTATAAATTGCTTAGGAATATCATCATTAAAACACTATTAACGGCCGTAGAATTGCCTGTTAGTTCGGTGACGGTGGCCGACGCGTCATAGCGTATACAGAGTCTAGTTAATGGGTTTGAACGTTTACTCGACCAATTACACCGACTAATCAACCGCTTAGCATTTAATCGGCTGTCAAATCTGATCAGTTGACACGCTATAGCCCACTTAGTTAATGCATTGCTTGTAACTGTTGGCATCCCACCTGTGCGATAACTACCTTTATATTCTTTCTGTCTTATTGATCTTTTTTGTATGCCTAGTTGGAGATGTGAAGGATTAACTGATAATTCAAAAAAGCATCTAAAGCATTTGCTACTCCCTAATTTCATGAATAGACCTTGGTAGACTATGGTTAATCATGTCTTATATGGTGGTAATTTATCATAATCTTGGTGGATATTTTTTAAAGCAATTTTAAATATAACATAAATATAATATTATTAACATATTAGTATAAATAAATATATTGTTACAAACGTATAATCATATGTTAAATTCCGATTAATCACTTGGCGGTACCCTGTTGAGCGCATAGCATTTTTCACAACACTGATATTTCCTGCTACATGCCTTTTCTGTCAGCCATATTTAGTTATTCACGTTTCTTCTTTTTGTCCTGTTATTTATCATTTTGTATAGGACTGCAAACGATGGAATTCCAATCATACATTAGGACATATATCTTCTTGCATGACAGATAGCTGATAAAATTCTTGTCATGCATAATAAACTTCCTTCATTTAGCACATACGATAACTGCACAGCTGAAAAGTGTTTTTCCCTAGTGGCTTGAAGCAAGTTTGAACGGCAAAAAGATTGTAGCAATAAGCTAATAACTCTATTTGAAATAATTCACATTTATTTTTCTTTGGCCAACAATATCTGTGTTGAATTCTGTTGAAGTACATATTGCTCCAACTGAACAATGAGTTATTCAGGCATGATTTGAGAAGTAAAATGTATATACTATTGAAACTAAATCTATAATACTCCTAGCTGTCTCCAAATGTAATTGTTCAAGTAATAAAATTTTGTGATGGATCAAAAAGCTGTTGCCATTCTATATTTACAGTAGAAAATACTTTTGATACAGTTTTATAGAATTTATCAGGCACAGTAGCTCTACCTAACTTTATGTTTTCACAGATGGTGTTACGGACTACTCTGTTACTGGTAGCAAATCCAAAGGTATATTGGCAGCTCAGGCGAGCCAATCTACAGATATGCTTCCTCATCAGACTCCAGCCATCCCTCCACCAAAATCCTCGTTCAATTTAAAGGCCACCACTTCCATTCTCGATACACAGATTGATGCCCTCAAGGCCATCCCAAAGCCACTCTCTATTGAACCCCATTTCAGCGCCACCTCAAAGGATGATGACTCTTCTAGCCTTGAGACCATCGTGAAGTGCAAGGAAGCTGAGGCAAAACTCTTCCAGAAGCTGGCTGACGATGCCAGGAAGGAAGTAGATAGCTACCGCCAGATTGTCCGCTCCAGAACTCAGAAGCTGGAGGAGGAGTATGCCGCAAAGCTGGCAAAACTATGCTTCCAAGAGACGGAGGAGAAGAGGAGGAAGAAGATCGAGGAGCTCAAGATGCTCGAGAATTCGCACTATGACTACCAAAAGATGAAGCTGCGGATGCAGACTGAAATCCAGGGCTTGCTTGAGCGGATGGAAGCCACAAAGAAGATGTGGGTATAGACTCCCGATAAAAAACATCTGCTGGTGCTGAATGTCCGAAAATGTGTTCTCCTTTAGGATGATTTCTGTGTTGTCGTTGTATTCCTTCTGTAATTTGTGTTATCAGTTTACGGTTTATAAGTGGAGGAGGCCTAACCTCGCGCTGGCAGATATAACTAGACGGCATTTCAGTTAATTGGCTTGCAAGCGTGTGATGTATCGTTGCAAATATTTCTAATGTGCAAAATGGAGTTGTTGGATCGTGCTGCCCTTTGCATTTTGTTCCATGCTATAATTGGCATCGCCATGAGAATAATTCGACGTGGCAGCTTGTCACTTTCTCCTTTTATGATATTTTGGGGCACAGTGTTCGTGTGCTAGTAGCGAGTGCTTCTCAGTGCCCATGAGGAAGGCAGGGGAAATAAAATCGATGGGACAAGGAGCCTTATCAGTTACCACTAGTGGGAATCCAGCGAAGATTTGCTTGTTCGGTTGCTCTCCCTTCCCTTATCGTATCTCCAGTGGGGCCACAGCTACAAGCTGGAACTCCTGTTAGGGCATCATGATGGTCTAACAGCAACGATGGTCTCGGCCAGCCTCGCTCACAGCCCCGGCCGGCGTAAATATGGAATGCACGGCGTAAATTAAGATCTCAAATTGGAATCTGGTAGAACCGGTTTGATTCCTGCGTAAATATGGAATGCACGGGCACGAAGCTTTCTACCGCGGTAAGGTCTAGGGTACGTACATGTTACTACCACACGAGCGTCAAAGCTGTAGCTCTTGCACGTACAAAACTGTACAAAAAATTAATACTTCCACGCATGCACGAAACAGTAGGGATCATCCACTATTACCATCTGATCCATATCAAACAGGAGCAAGGCTAGCGATCTCAAACGAAAGAGAAGAACCAGCTGACAGATTACGCCAACCTAATCGGATGACAGACGGATCAGCTTCTCAGCTAGAGTCTAAGCGTGAGGTCAGGCTCCTCGACGGCTTGCACGACGACGCTGCTGCCGAAGTTGGAGACCGAGTTGAGGGCCTCGCTGCTACCCGCCGGCGCTGCGGGGACGACGCCGGCCGGCCTGAAGCTTCCAGGCCACCCAAAGCTGACCGCCTCGTCGCCCACGAAGAACGGCATTGGGCCCAGCAGCCCCCGCGCCGGCCTCAGCTCGGCGCGCGCCGCGACGTCGTGCTGCCGCTCCGTCGAATTAGCCACGCCCGCCGGGTGGTGCACCGACGCGTGCGCCTGGATGCCGATGGGGTACAGGCCGGAGCCGTACAGCGGCAGCGAGGCCACGTCAGCGTAGGCGTAAGGGAACGCGTCTACCCGCAGCGCGCGCCGGGCCAGCGTGCGCTCCCGCCGGTGCGCGTTCTGGTGGCCGCCCAGCGCCTGCGAGCTGAAGAACTTCCTCTGGCAATAGTTGCACGTGAACACCCGCGTCGGCTCGCGGGTGGCCGTGGCCTGCGTGCCGCCGCCGTTGCTATCGGTGGTACTCGACTCGGTGGTGGCGGCGACGGTGAGAGACAGGTCCAGGCTGACCGGGCTGGAGGAGGAGTTGGACGGCTCGTTGTTGGACGCCGCCTGGCTGCTGATGTCGGACAACTCCTCACACGTTTCTTGGCACAACGCGTTGCTCTTCATGTCTCAACGATCGAAAGAATCCTTTTCACTGCACTGGCTTTCTCTCTCTGCCTCAGCTGCATTCAGAGAACAAACCAGCTCATGTAAGCAAGTGCATGTGTGCGACTGGCAAGATGCTCAACCATGATTCTTTTGTGAACAAGACGTACATGTAAGCTAGGTAAGTACAGATGCTCTCATTCTCAAACTGACTTAACCTGGAAGGTAGAGAGAATGCTTCAGTAAGAGAAAGTTACTTCGTGAGTCGAGTTGATGTCTGAACTGAGAAGAATCTCGGTGTTTCTAGTCTCAACTGGACTCATTGACTGGGTCAGTCACCAGTGGGCAGAAAAAGTCGAGTGTAGAAGGATAGAATAGCATGTAGTATTGTTCTTGTCGGTGTGGTGATTGATCATGGCAAATTGAATGTTTAGAGATGCGTGTCTGCAATTATATAGCCTTGTGGATAAGACTATGGAGTCTGAATTGAAACTTTTTTTTGGGCTGAAATTGCCTACGGTTTACGTGATTCTGAAGGTGACACATGTTTATCCAAATAGACCAGAGGCTGTGCATTGAGCACGACACAAATTTCTCAAGCTAATATTCTTAGAAAAGAACGCATTTTATGTTTTCTGAATTACTGAGATAAAAGAGTAGGCAAGGCAAATGTCATGGAAAGAATGTCCAGTGCAGAGAAGGGCAAAGTGGCGTCTAGCCTCTTTCCAGATTGCTCAATTTTCCTGCTCAGCAATTAAGAGAAGCATCTGATTCATTATGTAGGCCTGGGTATACTAGTTTTAATTCCAAATTTGAGGAGAAACAGATGGAAAGCATGCCTTCTTTTCTGGTCTGAGAATCTCCAAAACGGAACCTTATCTAATAGAAAAGGCCAAGAATAGCACATTCAATAGTTGTCAGAGAAGATGGAAGTTCTGGTGTTCCCATCTAACCCCTTTCAGTTAAATCATGGTGTTCTCTAGAGATCTAAATCACCAGCAGAAAACACAACTGTAAAATGCTGAATAACTAGGCAAAATTCACCAACAGGAGACTTTGTCACAAGCCCAACAAAGAAGACTTTCGTAGGTGTTTTTCACATTTATCTGATATAATCACTAAATTTCAAAATAAGTTGAAACATTCTTAACTCTTTAAGATGGAGTGCTGCGTGATACTTGATGACAATTAATGCAAGATGAATTAAAGAAAGTACTGTTACAGCACAGCAACACTTATCCTCTGTAGGCAGGATGAATTTTCTAAGCACTTGGACCAGGGAATTTCCTGATTTTGGCTAAACATAGGAAGCAAGAAAACATACTTATCCAGACAAGAGATCACCAAACTCATCAACTGCATCTGGTACTAGAAAGAACTATCTAAACAAAAAGCCTGATAGTGCTTAGACTTGCTACCAACCAGCAAACATAGTTCAGCATACAGACCAAAATACTAACTATTTTCATACGAAAATTTCATTGAAACGTAAAGACACAACTCCAGGTTTGAAACGAATCATCAAAGCAAAGTACTCGAAAGATCTCAACTAGGCCAAGGCCAGAAGGAATCAACTCGGCAGAATCCAGATTCTGTGAAGTTCCTTCTAAGCCCAAACTGAGCGTGCACAAAGAATTACTGGCAGAACCAAGAACACTACAATGAACTGCAAAATCCAAGAATTCATGAACAACAGCTAAGAAAGATAAGAATAGCTGATTTCTCAAGTAACCCACTGCACAAGGAGAACAGAATTACCTTGAACACCCAGGAGCAGAATTCTGCACCTCACTTCAGCAAGCTCACACCTGAAGAAACTTTCAAGGAATCAGCAAGCTCAGGCCATGGCTCCTTGGAGATTGTCCCTTGTGTTCACCAAAGGGGGGAGAGAAACAAAGTGAGGATGAGGTGAGGGTGAAGGGTGGAGTGGTGTGAGGTGGTGTTTCAGTTAAAGTGGCATCCCCTCTGTGATGTTAATTATGGAAAGCAGAGGTTTGGTAAATTACTGGTAGGGGATGCAGGACAGTGCTCAGAAGTGGTACAAGAAAAGGATGTATCTGCACTAAAGATACACAAGGGTATTGGTACACACTTCAACTTTCCTTTTTCTTTTCTTTGTACCATCACCACCACCACCACCACCATTCAAGAAGAGGCCATCTCAGGGCAACACAAAGTGCCAACAATTTGTAAACAATTGAGCTGCTCATTCCTGGGCTAGCACTTGTTTATTCCTAGGATTTAGTGTGTTCTATACTTCTATCAACCCATCCAGTACAGAATTATCAATGTATTAGAAAAAAAGAGAAAAGAAAGGAGAGGAAAAGGATGTGTCTGTGTGTGCGTAAGTTTGAGTTGTAGGGGACCAGAATGCCATGATATTTTTGTCAGGGGTGAGTCAGAATTGTGCCTTTTCCTTTGCACATTGCAGTGCGTTTGCAGCTGTTCTTGCGTAACATGCCTGCAATTTTACTCCTCTCTCTCGTCCTTACATACTTCGGTGGCCAGTGTTTTTAGTGGCCAAAGGTATGGTAATGACCAGTGCATTATTTATTTTCTTGTCAGAAAGCAGTTTGAGTGTAGCTTTTGCAAGTTTCTCTCTCGCTATCGTCTGCTCTGCACAACATGCCTGCCTGCTGCAAGTTAACTCCACTGGCCTTGTCCTTGTTGCAGCTGCTGTTCTCTGATAGATATCAATATCCCATGCAATGGTTTGTGTGTGGATGTGCACTGTGCCTGCCATTCCCTTTGGATGGTCGGAAGGGGGACAGGCCAGGGAAAAGAAAAGATTGATGGCATTGAGCAAAAAAGTTGTGAGAGTTTTATGCTGTGCAGTGTGCAAAAACGCTTAATTGCAATGTGAGATCTCAAATTTATCTCTGAATTGTGCAAACTACAGTGGAGGACATTGTGGTGTTCAGCAGAAAAGGTGTGACAATCACTGTATGTAGTACTGTAGTGACGGCATGGACTGTGGAGCGGAACAACCCCCATTTTCTTCTAGGACAGATCGATGTTGGAAGGAACTCAAGCTGAAAATCAATTGCAAAATATGCTCAACCACTTTATTTTTTTTCTGTTTGGAAATTTCTGTGATTAAAGACAAACATATGCTCATCGCAGGTAATGAATTGAACAAATAGGACCACTTTTTTCTTTTGAGTCCGCTAAAAATTATGACCCATGTTTTGATGTTCGCCATGATCATTCCGTTTAGTCACGACTCACGACATTGAAATGCTCTACCAGCTAAACAACAAGATAAAAGGAGAAAGGAAGCCATCGATGTCACTGAAAAAAAGTACAAGATTGGTGAGGCAGATGACAGAAGGGATTAAAAGGCAACCAGACCTTTGAACAGAATTATGGCCTTTTGTTCGTAGACTCTAAGCGGGTAAAAAGAGAATGGTTGGACTTTGGAATTTTGGAGACCAAAAAGACTATACAAGAAGAAAAAAGGATTAAATAAAGTGGTTGGATTGGATATCTATATGCATACTTCAATATCAGGGGTAAACATAAACCTAAAGACAGATTCTAATTGAAAGGTCTATGTTTGAATCGAAGGAGCAAGGAGCAAGTTGATCAGAAGTTCAGAGCACACAAGCTAAATCATAATGCGCACATTGTTGATGGACTGAGCTAGGGTCACGGACAACATATAACACAACTGATTTAAGATTGCTAAACTTTTTTGAGCTAACATTTCACATAAATTTGCAAAGTTACTACTTACTATCAATGGGAATCTTGCCTCTGAAATTACCATGTTTATCCGGGTGAGAACAATAAAGGCATTTTTCACCTTCCATTCAGCAAAGAATGATGCAACTACGAGTGCAAAATGCAGCAGAATACCCTTTAATACTGCTCATTGATACCTCTGAATGGATAAATCACAAATTATAACTGTAACACGCATCAGTTCAGGTCAAGAAGCTCAACGGGCAACTCTACAACAACTCTCATAAGCTAATCCCCAAAGTTTCAAACATCACTTGGGGATTTTCACATAGTGCTTTTGTAGCATCTTACACAAGTGCAGAAAAAGCATAGAGCACAGCAGCTGCGGCAACTGGAAGAAGAATCTATAGCCATCATGTCAAATCCTATGATACAATTCTACCCCTAGGCCAAAAATCTAATAGCATACATGAATATCTTCTAATTATCGGATCTATCATGTCACCTTCAATTTATCTGGAAAGATCAAGAAAATTACAACAGAAATATTAGATTCTGTGTTCTGTAATGGTAATGGAAGCTGCCAAGAAATTATTCCTTACATCAGCAGTCAGAAAGTGAAGTGCCTTCACTGTTTATACCAATTTCCATTTGATTTCTCACCTTCAAGCTCTTTAAGCTTTTCCTGCAAGTCTCACATATATTTGTCAAAGTAATGAGTGCAACTCTAAAATTCTACAACAATGTGCATACACAGCTACGGGATCAGTGCGCTAATGCGCTGGGAGCAGCAGTATGTGAGGTTTAGGCGATTTAGTAGTACACCTTTGTTTTGCTCATTATTTGCAGCAAACTAAAAATACAACTACGTGCACGGCACACTTAAAAAATTCGGAAATTACAAGACAAAAACAAAAGGCAAAGCTTACATGTAAAGATGTATATTCTGAGGTCAAGTTATCACACTTTTCCTGAAGTTGTTTCAATTCTTCTTTAAGAGAACTGTTTTCCTGCTTTAGCAAATCAGCTTGATTGGCTACTTCCTCCCATTCAGCCTGTGTTAGTACAATATCAGTTGTTAGGAAACATATATAATATATCAAAAGATAAACAGTAAACTTATATTAATTTTTCCACAGAAATACAATCAAAATGCATATTTGATGTTGGTCCTGTACATCAAACCATGGCATAACTAGGCGAACTACAACAGTTAAAATATACTAGAAGTGTTATACCATGCTATCAGAGAGAGCAAACAGAAAACCATAACACAAACCATGTACCCCTGTGTTTACGCTGAACAATAGTATGTATGTTTGCAAGAAGCCAAGAACAACTTATGAACCAATTATGCAGGTGGCAGCATCCACCCTCAGGTAATACAGCTAGGAAATGACCAAACAAAGCTGTAATCAACCTAAACTTGTATTGGGAGGTTGTTGCTAATGCTTTCTTCTATATGCATGACTTCAGAAACAATTACACAGTGTGTTTTGAAGATGCGTCTCAACTACATTTCTCTTTAGCCCTATGACAAATGCAGGTACCAATGTTCCGATTTGTTATTCAAAGGTGGTCATCTATATTCTCTTTAAGATCCTGATACAACAACCACCATCTTCTTAGCCAATATTTGCACACGTCTCTGTTCTATTAAAATTTTGGTCGCACCATCCATGAAAGAGAACTCATTACTACAGAAAACACCATCACTATCCTACACTCCTAGCAAATTTTGCAGGCACACATGCATGCGAAAGATGGTCATGCACAATTAGGTGTTTATTCTCATCTGAAGTCGATTCATATAGGTTCAACAACATCTTAATTCACTGCTGTTTAGGTTAGAAATTTAGGTATAGTTCACTAGTTCAGAACTTCAGATTGCCCAGGAATGTTACGACAACTGAACACCAAATATGGCAGGGGTTAGGGGTGGGCATTTTTTTAACCGAAACTGAACCGAACCAAATTAACCGAAAAAATAGGTTTTTTCAGCTTCAGTTTTAATTTCGACGAAATTTGGTTTACGGTTTTCGGTTTGGTTTTTGTATTCCAGAAACCGAAATGACCGTAAAACCGAATTGCACGTTCCAAATTCTACGAAATCCCCGTTCAAATCGTCATCCCGATCATTCCCCGTTCCAATCTCCACTCCTCCCCTCTCTCCCCCACCAGATCCCACCACCCTCCTTGGCTCCTTCCCAGCCGTGCCGCCACCTCCGCCCACCGGTCCGCCGCTGAAGCTATGCCACGCCACCTACTCCCCTACCAGATCCCACCACCTTCCTCCCCAGCCTACTCCCCCACCAGATGTGCAGATCCTACCGCCCTCCTCCGGGTCCTCCCCAGCCGTGCCGCTGACTACGCCCACCGGCCCGCCGCCGAAACTGCACTAGATCTCGACTTTGACCATCGATAAAAGCATTGAAGAGGAAGACTAGTCCTTGATCCTAGGCAAGACCAGCTGCAAAAGCATCGAAGAGATGAGGAAGACTAGAGGGAAACTGCTCTCTCGACGATCGCGAGACCTCTCAAGATGGTGATTTCCTATCCGATTTCCCACTCCTTCCACTGCTTTTCCTCAGATTTCTGCCATGTTTCTTGTTCCTTGTGATAAGAATCGCGATTTAGTGTGAAGGATCTTGGGGGAAACTAGATCTTTTGGTGTTCCTTTTACCCTAGAATCTAGAATCAACTAGGACAGTCTCCTCCTCGCCGGAGCTCGCCGAGGACAATCTGCCGCCGCTACAGGCCAACGCTGGTATCCATTTTTGGTTTACCGAAAAAACCGAAATAGCCGAACTGAATTTTTTTGGTTAAATCAGTTGGGTTTTCTATTTTTGACTAAGAAATTCGGTTGTTAATTTCCAAAACCCGATTTTTTTTAAACCGAAAAAACCAAACCGATGTACCCGAATTAACCGAATGCCCACCCCTGGTCGAGGTTATGTCTTTAAACTGGAGAATAGGTTTAACCAATTCTATTTTAAGTCCGTCCTGACTTATCATCCCCATTATATTATTGTTGTCTTTAACTAGAGAACCATCACCACTACCCAGAAGATACTCAAGCTAACGGATAGGTTCCAACGGTTCAATTGAAATGGTGCAAAATTTACAGACCTGTTTGCGTAATCTTGAGCGGCGAGCTGATTCCCTATTTGATTGCTTCCGTTTTTGTCTCTTCAGTTCTCGCTCATCCTACATTAACAGAAAGCAACCCTATAAAAAAGTGCAAGGCATTGTCCTGGAATAAAATAAGACAAGGAGAACCAAACCATGCATAGTAACAGTCACATACCTGTATGGCCGGATCACTGGGAACAATATCTCGTGAATTAGACGAAGGAGCTGATGTTGGTGCTGCGATAACTTTACCATGCATGGATACGGAAGTAGGAGCACCCCAGTAATCCATTCCCATGTTTAGACTAGTTGCTGGGCCAGTCATGGGAGGGGGGACAGGCCAATATGGCATCATAGGGTTAAGCACAACTGGCCCAGAAGCCACTTGTGTGGGCTCAACTGCAGAGCTCTGAGTGGTCACTCCTTTATTGCTAGCATCTGGCCAAAAAAAGCAACTAGATTTTAGTCATTTCCTAACACACGAGGAATTTTTTTTAATAATATATTTATTTTTTTATAACATAAATCAACAGTAGTTCCTCAATCCTTTTTTTCCCCAGTGAGGCACTGAGACTAGAGTTTTAAGTCCTACCATTACCCTGGCCATGCTCAGAACCATCCTTAGTCCTTGAACCCTGCAGGCAAATTATTTGTTTATGTTGGTCTTAGGTTAGCTCATACTCATATCCAGCATACAAAGCAAGAAAAAATGTAGAAGGTAGGATGCATCCATCTAGTTTGTCCGCCGGCTGGCAAGCAGGCTAATCATGTGTTCCAAAGGAGAGCGGAGAACATTTATACATCTAACAAATAAACGCTTATAACTGCCAAAGATGCATGCGACAAAAGACTGGATTCCCAGATTATGAAGTATCTTATACAAGAAATTGAGTTCCTAAGGATTTTCGAAGAACGGATTTTACAAAAGCGCAATCCGCCTGATTCAGTGGGTTTCCGGCTTGGCTTGTATACAGAACCAGTGTGCAACCCTACCAAATGGGCAAATGGCACCTCTAAGTACTGGATCAACCCAGTGCAGGTGCCATCCAGCAATAGTTGAAAATTGGAACAGTTCAGAGGTTACTCATGCCAAACATGACCTTCTATAACAGGGAGTATGGTAAAACAAAAAAAAAACTGTTTTGGAATTTGTACCAAGTTACTGACGAACATAATGAAGTCAAACATCAAAAAGTAATATGATGGAAAGGCATACACTTTTTGAATTTGTACTGCTTCCATCAGAGTAACTTTCGCTTCCACTCTCACTGCATATCAGATTGTTGAGGATTCATCATTTATCCATTAGCATCACATAAAAGGAAAAAAAGGAGTTACCTTTGTGAAGAACCTTCATTGGAGGATGACGGTAAAGGTTTTGCAGGTGGCTTCTTATTTTTGGTTGTTACTATATCCAGACTACCTAAGCTTCCTTTGGATCTCTTCAGGGGAGTCTTCCGCTTATTTTTGCTCGACTTATCTGTCTCTGTACCGCCAGCACCAGATGTCTAATAACATGATTCAATCACAAATTTACAATCATATCTATTTTGAGAAGAAAAATTATGAAACAGAGGGAACAAATCAAACAAATGAATTCCTATGTGATACTACAATAATTAAACAATAATAGTATAAGCAACAAATTCGACAGAAAGGTCACAGGAGCTGAAATATAAGGACACAACAGAAAGGCTCAAAGAAGAAATCATTGAAAAGTATTAGGTGAAATTCTTATTGCGTTCTACCAAGCAATAGAGCAGTAAAAGATGCCCATTAACTTACAGGAGTTTGAACTGTCCCATTTGGTGATTGCACAGGATAAGGACTGTATGGGTGTGAACCCTAATATAGAAACAATTAGAATGTTATTCTATTGATAAGTGCCATATAAAAGCATGACAAAGTTATGCTCCCAAGTAAAATATAAAAGAGTGGACTACCGGTGGCATAGGTGCCTGCTGATATGGTGTGCCTTGGGCATACATCGCTGCATATGGTGGTGGTGTCCCATAAGGATGCATCATCTGCCACCAGATGAATTCATATCGCATGTTAAAACACTGATTTCCCCAGAGCTTCAGAGGTTGCACTCGCTAATAGAATCCTTCGTATAAAACAAAATACTAGCAGACCTTATGACCAAAGGTTAAAAGATCTGCCTAACTCACACTAAAGTTAATGGAAAGGCTAATGCTAACATTTGCTCATTAGAACAACAGAAGTGATAGTAGCTGACCAGTCACCAGTGACAGCCTTATGTCAAAACAACGTAAATAAACACTACAGCTATAGCACGAAGTTAAGAGAATGTACCTGTGGACCCCACATGTACGGGTGCCCCTGAGGACTTGGAGCCACAGTTGAATGAAAAAAAGCTGGTGGGGTCATTGGAGCCGTCCCAGCAGCATTATAGTATGCCTAGAGATTTATACTAATCGTTATACTAATCAACATAGTAAATCAATTAAAAAGGAATACAGGATAATCTCATTTTATGAACCTGAAACTGAGACCAGTCAGGATATGCTGTAGGCGGATTAGTAGGTGTACTCTGTTCATTCTGAAACAAGAAATAAGGTAAGAGGGTGCCACTAATAACTCTTGCAGTTTCAGATTGTTGATACGAACCTGTGTTGCTGACGATTTCTGAGATTTGGACCTAGTGGCCACATCTCCTTTTCCCATTGTTTATTCCTCTCCTCTAGTCCTCTATTCCTTTCACCTCCTAAGTTCCCAAAAGTAGGACAAGGCTTTCACTTTAAAGCAAGAGGTAACAACTTGGGTTGATGGCCATAAGCAACAAAACTAAAGTCCATGAGAATCTAACAGTTATCCAAATCCCAAGGACCTAGCAGTTAGCCTAACATTGTCTCCTATCTTTGATCAAGAAAATAATGGAGAATGCCACCAACCTGAGAAAAAGTACACTGAAAATATCTAGGTCTGACCTACGAAAAAAAAGTGGAAGCACCGTTAAGAGAGGACAAATCCCACACCTTAACATAGCAACCAAGGTCACATTGGGACAGTGCTGATACATCCTCAATAACTGGCGGGAACGGAAAAGTATACCTTTACGAGAAACGTTTGTAACTTACCAGGTTAGCTTCAGAAATGAGGTGCTACGGCAGCTTTGATCAACTACGAAAAACAACAGTTTAGGAGGTAGCTATAATGGGCAAAAATGAGGAACCTGCAGTGAAATGAGTTTATAATTAAAAAAGCACCTGATACTGTCCAATATGACTCAACAATAGAATGTTTTATCAGAAGTTAGTTTCAAAAAGACTTTGTAGATGTTCTTAATTCTTATTTTGAACTATTGAACTTGAGAAAAGTCTATGCAAACAGTAGCAAAATCACAACCACCCAACTACTCAGACATACATATGCAGTGTGTTACAAAAATAATCTTGTTTACTCAACTAGAAGTGTAATTACCAACCATCACATGCGGCCATCATGTTCACTAGGATTACTAGGACTATATTGACACATTACAACACATAGGTGAGAGGCTTTGGGTGAAACATAATAAAACCTCATTCCGCAGTACAAAGGAAACAAAACATTCACATATGAATTCAAAAGGGATCTTACATCACCCATATGAGTGATTTCATCTTCAATTACATTTTTTTTCAAAACGCTTAAACTAGATCTACCTTAATTTTAATGAAAGTAAAAAAAACAGATTTCGGCAAGCAAACAGGTCGGATCATGGTGAAACAACTGTCTCAAAGGAGAAATGACTGTTCGTAATTACCATTTACCAGAACATAGGATAACTCATCAAATCTCTCAAAAACCAATAAAAATGGCAGAATTAAATCAAGTGCAATGGCGAACATATAACGAAAAGGTAGCTGCTTCCTACCCACAAGGCACCTTTGTTCTTTTATATTCGCCTGGTCAAGGGAGCAGTGGAGTCTCTAAGCAGTCCTGAACGCTGCAGGGAATTTTCTATTTACTAGCACTGCTGAACAAAAGTAGAGAATAGAATGTATTAATAACTTTTGCTCAAAAACAGAAGGAAAGAAAGACTAATTATAATGTTCTACACAGCAAGCTACAGGGAGAGAGGCACATGAAACATTTGTATCCATTGTATGGTTAAAGGGCTATCGTGAGCATCGAAACAGATAGCAGCACAATGCACATATCACTGTTAGGTGATTGTCACCACTGACTGGTAGTTTCATATGGTACAAACATGAGTCCATGTTTGATGTATTTTAACTTTACCTTGAGTGCTGGTGATTGTCACCACTGACTCGTAGTTTCATACGGTACAAACATGAGTCCATGTTTGATGTATTTTAACTTTACCTTGAGTAGGGATACAGAATTATATTAGGACCATCATGATAGTGAACTTTAACAGTGTAAATTATTAGACTTTTCAGTAATTGGCTTAATTAGACTCCTACTTACTTTCAAGTTGTCCACTCATGGAAATGAAATATAGGTACAGTTGCTGATGGTGGTTATTCTAGGTAACAACTTATGGTGCCATCATCAGCCAGCACACCCAGCAAGCTGCATCTAGCATTAAGGTGTCTGTCATCAGCTATTAGTAATAGTAGCTGTCAACACAAGGATCACGGTTATGCTTTTGCTGCTGACTTAACTCCTACAGGAAAAAAAACTCGGGCTGCTGCAAACACATAGCCTAATCGGAACACGAGGAAGAGCTAGGGCACTTGCATCCTTATTAACTCTTTACGCACCAGTGGACAATACTCTATATTAGGACTAGATAATTATTGCCTTAGTTATAACAAAGATAAGGTTATTTATTTAGACAGTTGCCATGAGAACATGCACGATGCTTTGATAAGGGATGCGTTTGTCTCTAACAAAATGGTATCTAGCTAAGGAATGTAAACATTCTCTTATGAAATAGGAAGAAATAAATGTTTGATGACAATCCATTTGAACCATAGTTACCAGAAACGCAGTTCGTCCAAGTTGCGGTACAAGATTCGGGTTCACGATTTGACACTTTTTCTTCCAATTTTCATAGCGAACACGAACCCCGTACCCTAAACCGGTTTGGGTTTGACTAATCTGGTTCGCGATTCACAGGGGTTTACATCAAATCCGGTAACTATAATTTAAACCTTCAGCAATCAGGAGAAGTATTTCAGTCGTTTACTTGTTTATCGCATAATTATATTGGTATGCCAACAGGGATGGGGTGGGTTCCTAATGGTGGAAGCGCGGGAGCATGTAGTTCACGACCTGGGTTCGATTTCCGGCAGGAGAGGTTTGTCAACTTTAAAATTACTCCTCGGATTTGCATATAGTATAATTTCATATATTAACACAGTTTCCAACATACATCTTTCACCATTAAATTTCATAGTAATATGTTGGTAAAATTAAGTGACTAATCTAGATACATAGTAAGATTAATGGACTAATCTAAACACTTTTGTGTGCATTAGTGTTCAAAGTTTAAAAAGTTTGACTAGTCCCATCGTAACATGGTGTCTGTTTCGAACAGGGGGCTGACTACTGAGTTCAACGAGTTCCTCACGCAGAACAGCCACCTTGACTCCTTGAACAAACCAATTGGGAGAAATTAAAGGCACAGGTTCGTTGTGACTAACCGCTCAGGTATTCGCACAAGATAATCAACTACTGTAATGACGACGTTGTCTCAAAGTGATAAATCACTAAACAACACCAAGTGATATGCATCCAGGGGCGGACCTAACGTGGGTCATGGGGTTCAGTTGAACCCCCCAAAATTCAGGAAAATAAACTGCTACTAGTACTCCGCCACGGAGCAAACAAATCCGCAACAAACTCCATGGACTGAACTATCCATCCCAGAAAGAAAGATCTGGATGAGATTGCTCACATCAAAGAAAAGATCCCCAGGACAAAGCTCACTCTTAGAACAACAATCGAAGCTAGAGCTTCCTTACCAGCAAAAGAAGAGATCAATCAAGTCTGGATGGATCTCCACTCCACGCCAGTCGGTAGAGCGGAGGAGGATGCCTACGAGATAAGAAGTCCTTCGCTTCGAGGTTGAGACAAACGGGGAGCAATAGCACGACGAGATCTGGAGAAGAAGAGGATGGGCTGGAGGTAGACCAGATCAAACGTCGGGCCGGGCCGGGCTCAAAAAGTCCGAACTTAAAACGTCAGGTCCGAGCCCGGCCCAAAGCCCATAGGTGTAAACTTGGTAAGCCCAAAACCCAGCCGATTAAGGGTCTGTTTGTTTCAGCTTTGGATTCTCTAAAAGCTGGTTCTGGATTGTGGTCATAGAGAAGCTCATTCTCTAAAAGCTGAAATCCAAAAGCATATATGAAGTGGATTGTGGATTCTAATGTATATGGGTGGGCTGGATTGTGAGAATCGGATTCTAGAATTAGGCTGTTTGTTTCTGATTCTGCTTTTGGGACCAGAATCTAGAATCAAAAGCTAAAACAAATAGGCCCTAAGCCGGTGCAGACTTGCTACGGAGAAAAGGAAAATAAAATTCATTTTTTAAAAAAGAATTAGCACATGAAGCAATGTGACATATAGTGAGAGGTGCTTTTTATTTTTACAGATTCATCATACAAGAATAGTTTATTACAGAAACAATCACCCAAGCCATGTCAATCATTCAAAAACAAAATATATACTAGGCTTTCTTATTATTCCTCTCGGACACGTATGTTTTGTTGGATCTAACTTGTTGTTTGCAATTTCTTTCTTCAAAAGACTGAGTACATGTAGTGGTTGTTGGGTATGAAATATGATGGGTAATAATGCAAGAACGAATCACCAAGTAGAATAAAAAAATAAGGCAAGTAAAACAACAGGCACTTAATCGAATCCTCGTGTTCATCTTCTTTACTAGTAGTCTATCTGAGCATCAAATATGCAGACGGCCTCGCAACCCACCACCATAGGAGTGTGAGGAGGAGGATGGCCCGGGAGAGCTGCCGCGAAAGGTGAGGGCATGGAGGGAGGAGGCGAAGGCCGAGGAGAAGCAATAGGGGCGTTGTCGCTAGAGGTGAGGTCGAGCATATTAAGGACCGTCTGGAAGAGATGGGTATTGAGGCTAGGATGAAGCAAAACGTTTATATATGACAGCTATGGTTAGGATTGGAGGCTTGCAGTTGAGCACGAGTGTTTGCATCGGGCCAATCTGAAGGAACTAGTTGGCCTAGAGGGGGGTGAATAGGCAACTTTTGCAAATTTTAACTTCTTAGAGACAATTTACTATTCTCTTTATGAGAATAACTCAGTACAATATATGACAGAAGTAAAAAGAAAAGACTTACAACAGCGAAAGCAACAAAATGAAATAAAGCACAAAAGAGACAGATATTTATCTCGTGGTTCAGAGTCGCACTCCTACTCCACGTTGAAGCACTTCTTCCGAAGTATTGCTTCTCCAAAGCTAGTCGCAGTAGCTCTGGTGATCACTCAGGAAACTCTTTCACTACTCAAGTGAGGTGAGCTTCAAACCTTTCACAACCACAGTGGCCTTCCACAATCACCTTTGGACAGGTCGCACTTTTCACTTCCACCAAGCTGTCTAGGATCACTCAGATCCAAGAGTAATAAACTTTGCACAAGCTCTGTCTCTTGGTTCACTCGCAAATCACATAGCTAGACTTCAGCTTGAAGCTAAAACACTTAGAGATGTTGAGGATTTTGAATTTGAAAGTGAAGCACAGACTCCTTTTTAAAATGAGAGCTATTTTGAATGCTAAAAGGTCAAGGAGTTCATTCTGTATATTGGTAGATGGCTCAGGAAATGCTTATATAGCCATTTGGAATGAATATAGCCGTTGCACCTACCACTGTAGCCGTTGGACGTGTTAGAATATCAAAAACATCTAAAATACACGTTTACAACGGACTGAGCAACAGACCTTAGCGATACTGATCATGTGTATGACGGACCAATTTAAGACATTTATGACGGACCAAAAAATTTGGTCCGTTGTACATGGGATTTTAAGAGAGTTTGGTCCGGCAAAAGAATGAGTAAGTTACATGTATGCCGGACCAAATTATTTGGTCCGTCATATATGGGAGTTTCTAAGATCAGTAGCCAAGGACCTTTTTCAACAAAAAAATAAGTTTATCCAAGCGATTTGCTTTAGCAACGGACTAAAATTTTTAAACAAGAATATTTGGTCTGTCAACAAAGCAAAAACCTTTGAATAAGAATGAGTATCTATCTATGGATTTAATAAATAGGACTCCAAGGATTGGTCCGGCAAAAGGCTTGTAATCTGAATGAGTGCCGGATTAAAAATATTTGGTCCGCTGAAGATGGAAATCGGAGAAGATTTTGGTCTGTCAAAAGAGAATGACTTTATATGTATACCGGACCAAATAATTTGGTCCGTCATACACAGACAAACACTTGGTTGCAAGATGTCTTCAAGGAATTTTCACCAAGGACTAAAGTATGTGAAAATAAGAAGTTTGATCCGATGAGTAGATACCTTGTAGGAGTTTTGACAAAGAAGATTTTTAATGCTGGACCAAAGAAGCTTTTGACTTAAAAGGATTTTTGGCCATGTATGCGACAGACTTAAGAAATGGATAGCTGAATTTTAGTCCGTTACATATTTAGACTATTGAAATGAAGGAGAATTTTGATTCAAAGAACAATGACAAAGTGTCTTTTACTCCGAGAAATCTAATTTTGTCTTTGCTTTATGATCCAATCTACTAACTTGTGCAAAGTCCCCCTTTAGAACAGCCAAATTGAAAATAATCCTAGCTACTTGACTTGAATCATCTCCCAAGTCATAAACTAGTAACAGAACACCTTAATCTTGTTAGTCCAACTTGCTTTATCATTGATTTCAGCACATGTTCTTCAAAACTTAAGCATTATTAACTTAGTCATCAATACCAAAACTATAATAAAACATGATAATAAAATTTGAGGGGGCCTAGATGCTATCACAATCGATCTTGCAATTCCAATCTTACTCTTTTTTTTGTAATCGAGAATTTTTGTGCTTTTATCCTGTGCTCTTCCATCATCAAGAGAAGAATAACAGGCGATGGTTAAAACTGAGGATTGGGTGTTTCTGAATTAATGAAAGGGGAAAAGGTGTGGTGAAAGTAAGATTAGCAGTTAAGAGAAGAGCCAGAATAATTTGGCATCAAAAGACAAGTTGGAACAAATACCCGCACCAACACATAAGGACAGATAACCTATGTTTTGTCAGTGACAAATAGTCATTATAGTTAGAAATTGTGGTTGCAAGTGCACAATGCACTACTATATTAGAAAGGCACATCCATATATATTCCTAAATCAAGTAATCAACATAGTAGGTAACAGAAAAAGTAATTAGCATAGTATTTCTTGAAATTTTCTTTTAGGTTCGTATCGTGTATGAACACATCGAGCTGATGGTATAGCCCCGCTCTAATTTTTGTAAGGAGCGCAAATCCTTCAAAATATATACGAATTTTACGGAAAACAATATAATTTCTTTGAAACCCTAACCAAAACACTTGTTCCAAACAGATTTTTAGTCCATTACCATTCACAGGAGGAGTACATCTTTTCTCCCATTTTTAAAAACGTATTTGACCATATATGATTATATGGATTATATGGAGTTTGATCTTTCTAAAATCCAGATAGTTTCATAGAAATATCTAGATACTTTAGATATTTTATTTGAAGGAATTTGATGGTGCCAATTATCATGAATCTAGTGGTTATAAGAATTTATATAGTCTTCTGAATCGAAAATATACATCATTTGCAAGAGTTGGTTTTGGTTTGTAAATATTTACATTTTATTTTTCGAAGCAATATGCTTGACAAAATATCCTTGCTAATTGTTTTTTGAAGCAATATGTACTAATTCATTTTCTATGTGTGTAAAAAACATCATTTAATGCTAACATATAAAATAAGAATAGAAAATAAAGTTAGAATTAATATCCATTTAAGAACAAAATGCACCCTTGTGTTGTCACCTGAAGTTGTAATAGTTTAGTAACTTTATCTTTTAGCTTTTATAAACAATATAAGTATACATTAAAAAATATAGCACAATGTAATTAGCGAACACCCATTCATAAATTTGTAGATCCGCCACTGTAGGTATCAGAACAAAAATAACCCACAGGACGAAAAAGGAGTCAAAGTAGCAACATCAAAATGGCAAATCCACGGATGCGTCGTAGCAATTCCACGCTACAATCCACGAATTGTTCCCAAAAACTAGACATATCTAACTAACACCCTTACCGGCTCTGAATTCAAAAGCGGATTTGGATTCGATTGCTCACAGCGAAAAAAGACCAGAACAAATCCAAAAGCCCTGACAATCCAGTGGGAGGGAGGAGGGGAGAATTTGACGTAGCGTGATTGCTTTGGTGGGAGCAATGGGTGGAGCGCGTGGCTCTGGCGCATGTATGTCCCGCAGAGAGAGGGCGCAAGAAAGAGGCAAAGCGTTGTTTCTTGGTTGTGTATTGCTGCTGTGTTTCTTTTTTTTTCACTAAATTATTTTACATCAGTCAATAAAATATGTTAAGCATTTCCGCTTTATAAAAGCCTTTCTCGATACGTTAGCAAAACTATCTCAACTTATATTTTTGTTTTGTAATTACGGGGCGTATAAATTTATTTGACATTCTTGCCTTCTTGGCACGCTTTGTATCTTCCCTTAATCTCGTTTAGCTCAAGTTATCGACCTTATCTACAAAGCAAATCAAGAGGCTGTTTGGTTCGATGATCCCAAATTCCCAACCATGTTTTAGTTTGATGCATCACATTTTTTCCCGGCAAACAGCTAAAACACATCTGATGTGATAGAACTTACCGTAATTCGCATATATATATACTATTTACAAAAGCTCAAACTCAATACTAATCGTGAAAAATTTACAGGACGAATCCTAGCTACACGCCTACACCACAATTGCGCTGGCGCTCGGCTGATGCCAACAGCTGTTGAACCTTCTGCGCGGCGATCGACCGAGGCCAAAACCTCCTCTCTTTTTTTTTCTGGCTCGCTCTACGGCCGCGCCGCCGCCTTCCCCCGGCTCCATCAAAAAGAAAAAAGCCCCGCCGATTCCCGCAATTTCCACTGAACCGGCACGCCGACGCTCGCATCCTCGCGCGCGCACGCGGCCGCCGTTCACCCCCTGCACTCGCCTCCCTTCCACGCCGGTTCACCTTGCTCCTGATTCACATCCACGGCCGGCGCGGACGCCGTTCGCGCGCGCCTCCATGAACCTCTCCGACGACTGGCGCTTCCTCTTCCCCATCTCGTCCGTGTTCGCGCCGCCGTCCCTCGCCCCCCGCGGCCTCCCATGGCCCTCTCCTCTTCTCCCTTCTCCCGCCAGCCACCCCGCTCCTCTCCCTCCCCTTCCCTTTCCCTCCGCCCCCGCACTACTCCACCCGCGGCCTCCGCCACCACCTCCGCTCTTTCGTCGGCTCCACTTCCTTCCTCCCCTTCTCCGAGCTCGACTCCCTGTCGGGGACCCTCCTCGCCGCGCCGTCGCCGCCGTTCCCGCCGCCTTCCAATCTGCTCGCCGTCCTCCGCACCCGCTCCTCGTGCTCTCTCATCCTATTCTTCCCGTACGGCGAGAATGCGGAGCCGGTTGCCTTCGTACATCTGGATTCCTCCTTTGCCGGCTCCCCGCCCCTCTCGCCCTTCGTTCAGAGTGATGGGTTCAAGCACCCTTCGCACCGCATCCAGCAGCTTGCTGCCGCCCCTGTCCAGCCGTCCTGGTCGTCACAACCGGGTGACAGCCTTGTCGAGGGCTTCCTGCTTGCTGCGACGTTGTATTCGCTGAGTTGGTTCAGGGTCGAGTCGCGGAGTCCGGGCTCCCTGGCACTCGTGCCTGTGGCGAAGCAGGGTTTCGAGGCCACCGTGGTGCACGCGTGCTGGAGCAGGCATTCGCAGTCGGAATGCGCTGTGCTGCTGGAGAGTGGGGAGCTGTGCTGGTTTGATCTGAATACATGCCGTGGAGGCAAGGTAAGGGTTGGTTTTGGCAGCAAGGATGACTGGGGGGACTGGCTAAGCTGTGAGTATGGGGCGCAACCATGGACAGTGATCATTGCAAGCTCGAAAGCCATCCTTTTGGTTGATTTGAGATTTGGTGAGAATGGCGAATACAAGGTTTTAGCAAGAGTTGGGATGCCAGGATTGTTTGAAACTGAGCCTTTTGTCAGAACTGATTGGTATCTTGCATTCTGCAAGGCTGGGTTTGATGATTTCCATATGTCGGTAGTGACGAAACACCACTTGATTCTTCTTGATGTGAGACAGCCGTTGACACCTGTGTTAGCTTGGCGGCATGGGCTTGAGAGCCCAAATCATGTTGCCATGTTTCGGTTACCTGAATTGAGGCCATCAAAGGAACATGAGTGGGCATCAAATTCAGGATTTGCCATTTTGGTTGGTTCATTCTGGAACGTGGAGTTTAGTTTGTTCTGTTATGGGACTAAGGAGCAAGGTTGTCCAGATAATTCTCACTTATATGCTTGGGATCTTCCATCACGGTTTTCATTGACCGGCCTGAATTGCAGCTGCAGCAATCAAATCATGAAAGAGGTATTCTCAGTGCCTGTTTCAGGATATGGTGGATCTGCTTCCCAACAAAGTAGGAACTCCATTGCTGGCTACTATGTGCTTCCAAACGACCTCGCAATGTTGGAACCATCTTTTACTGGCTTTGTTTTGATCCGGCTAACAGCATTAGGGAGGTTAGAGATGCAAAGGTACCAAGCATCCAGAGATTTGCATGATGCTATCCCGTTTGATGAATCACAACATACATCCAGTGTTAGTAGTTCATCCATTTTTCTTGACACTCAGCGAGAAAATTCATCAACCAGATATGTTTTCTTGAAGTTGCATTTCCTTTCTGAGCATCTGAAGGGCAATCTGTGCAGTGCATTGGCGAAGCATGATTCTAAACACAAGGAGCAAATTATTATTAGTGAAGATGTGTCAGCATTTGCAAAGGACAACTCTAGATCCTGTTCTCAATCAGTTTCAGATTTTCTATGTAATGCTAGTGTCCCCATGAACATTTTCGAAATTGCATGTCAGAGCATATTAAATGGCCTGCCTTCAGATATCCTTAATGTCACCTTTTCTAAATACAAGGACATGCTAGCATGCAATGCAGAAAAAAGCTTACTTGAATATTTAGAAGTTCCTACCTGTTTGCCACATAATAAACTTCGGCCTTTCCTGTTGGCGAAACCTTCAAGCACAAGTGAGAAGCTGACTAGCAAAGCAATATCTGGAAATGTTCTTGTTGGTCCAGTACTTCCCATACATGTTCTACTTGCAATGGAAGAGAGGAACAAGGGTATAGAAAGCCCTTCTCAAGGAGAAACCACAGAGACTGACTTAGTAAGCCATCGATGTAGAGAAGTTCTTGAAGCCTTTGTTCCTGAAATATCCATTGCTGACACAGGCAACTGTAATGGATGGTCTGCTTCACAAGAGTTGAATGATGAGAAGTCATATTTTGTTTATGAGCCTCAGATTGAAAGTAGGTTCACTCTCGAAGAAACTGCTAGAAAGAAGGAAAAAGAAGAGCAAAAGCTCGATGATTCTTCATGTCTGCATACATCTGCAACACCATATCAGGATGAGAACTTTATGACATTTGTTTGTGGAAAAGCTGAAATTTCCGATTCTGGACCCAAGCAAGCCGCATCTGATTTGTTTGATTTCGGCCCAGTGAAGATGTATTTTGATTCCCCAGGCATAGACATTCAGCCTGCTGAGGAAAAAATATATAAATGCTTGAAGAAACAATTTTTAACATGGCAAAGCAATTTCAAGCCATACCAAGATTTTTGTAGCTCATATAAGATACAACAGCCGCCGCAATAGGCATTTCATGGTCCATTCAATTCTAGCAGGGATTTTAGATTCATACATAAGTTTAGAAAAAGGCAGACTAGTAATATATGCTCTCAGGTCCTTGGCCTGATGTACATATGCATACCAGATGTTTGCATTCGAGATATGTTGTATTTTATGCTGTAGACTTGTAGTACTGCATTTTTTATATTATATTAAAAAGATTTAGGTCTATGTAGCAGTTTCTTTACTGATTTGAAATATGTTGCCATATCTATCCATACTGCCCTATTACTGTTACAGTGCCACAGTATTGGGAGCGAGGTGGTGGGCTGCACTGCAAATTCAAAATGGAACTCTGGTAAGATTTAATGAACTCAATTGACTTTTTAAAAATATATTGCTTTTACATGCTTATTGTTAGATACAAATTTAGCATTGACAAGGAGCCAAGGTTAGTAACAGAACTCGTTTTATTTTCAGAATCCAACCTTCGCCTTCACTGTTTGCTGTTCGATGTTTCCATGGGCAGATCTAGGTGGGGTGCTGGCTATGCACCGGCACCCCCAAAAATATGAAAAACACCAGGAGATTACCTGTTCAATATGCCAAATTTAATGGTTGAATTGATTCCAATTTTGTTAGTTTAGGATTTGTAAAACCTTAGAACTATTTGTAATGTAATTTTAGCAAATTTCGAATATATATGTTCAATTTATGATGTTATAAAACTATTATACAATCCTATAGATTTATTCGTGTGAAGTATGCATCCCGTTGAAAGTTTTCTAGTTCCGCCGTTGGATGTTTATTCTAATGCTAGGAGATCAGGGCAATCGGGGGCAAGCCAAATAGCCAATTAACCCTTAGATATGGATCTCTACATATTATTATGGCTTAGTTTGCTTATTGAAACCGAAAGTTTGCAGTGAAATACATATTTTCCGTATGAATGATGGTCTTTGCTCAAGGTTTCAAATCTCGTTTTTGTTGAAATCTCGGAGGTGGCCGGAATCCAAAATTTCGCTAAAATCTTGGAATTTTGGACAAATTCCAGGCGAAATGCAAAAACAAAAATTCAAATCCAGTTTTTTTTTTTCACCGAAATTTCCGAGAGCGAGATTTGCCGAGATTTCGATGAAATTGAACCAAGCGAAAAATAGTTCAAACGACGTTGAAAAAATTGAATTTTTTTGTGGAGGGTTATGTCACATCAATAATGTTCTCATAAAAATTTTAGATGATTATCAAGTTTAAGGATTTTTTTAAAAATTCAGAGAGTGCTATTGTCCCGAATGGAAAATAGAATAAACTACGTTACAAAAATCTTAAATTTTTTGTGCATGGTTCTGGTGCATCACTAATGTTCCTATAAAATTTTCAGATGATTACCAGGCTTCAGGAATTTTTAAAAATTCGGACAGTGCTACTCTCTTGATAAAAGTCTTACCAGCAAACTTTAACCAAATGAAAAATAGTAAAACTACGTTAGAAAATTTTGAAATTTTTTGTGGATGGTCCTGATGTATCATCAATGTTTCTATAAAAATTTTAGATGATAATAAGGCTTCAATAATTGTCAAAAATTCTAACATTGCTATGTCCTGATAAAAGACTGATGATAAATACATAGATTTTCTTGAGCAACCAAAAAAGGGTTAAATTTTTTGAAACTTTTATATAAGGGTGTTGAGGCAATTTTTAAGCTCTCGTAAAAATTTTGGATCATGATGATATAACAATAAATTTATAAAATTCTTACAATGGTAGTGTACCATTTGTTTCATTGTGTTTTTTATTTTTGAAAGATAGCAAATGAAGTCCAATGCATCCATAGATTTGGTTGAGCAAATAAATAAAGCTTAAATTTTTTGAAAATTTTAGAGAAGGGTTCTTAGGCAATGCTTAAGCTTTCCTAAAAATTTTAGATCACGATCACACTCGAACAAATTTATAAAATTCTAACAAGGATACTGTCTCAATTATATTCATTCTGTTTTTGATTTTTTAAAGATGACAAATAAAGTTAAATTATTTTGAAAAAAATTCTGTATGATCCTACACTTCTAAAGATAGTACCGTAAATTTTGCAGAGTATGATCAAGCTTGTACAATTTTATAAAAATCTGACAGCATTTTTGCTGAAATTTTAAAATGTCTAAAAAAAATTAGTTTTTCAATAAATTTTCATGAAAAATGACTTTATTAATGGTTATTGTGCCAAATCTGATCAAAAAAATCAAATTCCGGTCAAATCACCGAAGTTTTCGGCGAGCTAGATTTTTTCGAGATTATTGTAGCAATTTATTTTTTTTCAAATTTTTTTTAATCCGATCGAAATTTTTGAACCCGTGCCCGGCGAAGATTTCCGAAATCTAGCTGGTTTTTGGAACGTTGTCCTTGCTTCGCGCGTGAAGCATTTTACGTTATGGTTCTGAAGCTCTATGCTGATGCGCCAAAAGAGTGATGGCTCATTCCGGCCACATCATCGATCCCAGTCACATGATCACATCATATGATTTGTTGCATTTCGCTGATCAATCGCTGTCTCGCTGATGTTCGGCTTCTGCTGTACCTGTCACATTAAGAAAGCACTTGCTACTCAGGATTCAAATTTCGTTTTTGGATGAAATACCGTCCCTAACCGGATTTCGAAATTTCGGCGAAATTCAGGTATTTTGGACAAATCTCATCTGAAATTCAAAAACAAAAATTCAAATCCGGTTTGTTTTGTACCGAGAAAAAACGAAATTCGCCGAAAAATACCGAAATTTCGGACTTTTGCAACGGAAAAAAGTGGGTCAAACGATGTAGAATAATTTTGAAATTCTTTTTGGAGAGTCCTGACACATTGCTGATATTGCCATAAAAATTTCAGATTATTCTAAAGTCTGTAGAATTTTTAAAAATTCAGACATTACTACTGTCCTGATAAAACACTGACCGGCAATTTTGAATCGAATGCAAAATGGTTCAAACCACGTTATAATCATTTGAAATTTTTTTGCATGGTTATGATGTATCTCTAATACTCTCATAAAATTTTCAGATGATGATCAAATTGTATGAATTTTTAAAAATTCGACCAGTCCTATTGCCCTGTTAAAAGGCTTACCGGCAAACTTGAATAAAATGAAAAATTATCTAAACCACGTTAAAAACTTTTGAAAATTTTTGTGGATGGTCCTGGTGTAACATTAATGTTTCTTCAAAATTTTTAGATGATGATCATTCGCAAATAATGTTTAAAAATTCAGACAGTGCTACGTCCTGATAAAAGTCTGATGATCAATACATAGATTTGCTTTAGCAATAAAAAAAGTTTAATTTTTTTGAAAATTTCACAGGATGGTGATAAGGAAGTTCTTAATATCTCATAAAATTTTTGAATCATGATCACACTCCAGTGAATTTATAAAATTATTACAAGGCACAGTACCATTTATGTTCTTTTCTTTTTTATTTTTGAAATATAATATAACAAAACGAAGTTCAATGCTTACATAGATTTGATTGACCAAACAAACAAAGTTGAAATTTTTTGAAAAATTTATATAGTGGTACTGAGTCAATTATTAATCTCACAAAAATTTTAGATCATAATCACACTCAAGAAAATTTATAAAATTCTGACAATGTAACTGTCCCAATTATGTTCATTCTGTTTTTGATTTTTTAAAGATAACAAATGAAGTTAACTTATTTTGAGATTTTTTGTGTATGATCCTAAACTACTAAGGATGGTACCATAAAATTTTCAGATTATTATCAAGCTTTTACAATTTTATAAAAATCTGATAGTGTTTCTGTCAAAATTTTAAAATGTCTAAAAAAGTTGGTTTTTCAACAAATTTTCATAGGAGATGACTTTCCTAAGGGTTATTGGACCATATCTGGTCAAATTCGGCAAAAAAACATGAAATTTTGGCAAAATCCCGCCGAGGAAAACCAAAATTTCGGGGTTACTGTAGCAACTTCAACTTTTTTTAAAAAAAAATCCTGGCTGGTACTTTAGATTTCGGGGCGGTCCGAAATCCGAAATTTCGGCAAAATTTAGCCGAAATTCGATGAGATTTGGAACCTGCTTGCTACCTAGCATAATAGCGGATCACACGAGAGTCTACTTCCTACATAATCAAATTCCTGCGAAGTACAGAATCATATTTCGGCAAAGCTTAAAATCTTTCGTTGATCCTAGTGCCGAAACATTAGTTCCAGTTTCCATGATCCAAGCGTAGAACTAATGCCCATGCCCCAGCGGAAGGGGCATCAGGCTCCCATGTCGCTTTTGACTCCAAGCAGGCCATACAAGGCATTCAAATAACTGATGTTTCGATCAAAACATTTGCAAAACTGCGAGCGCATAACGAAACATATTCTTAGCACGAGCATTTTGTTCAAAGTTGAACTCTATAAAGCCCCCCAAAACAGACCACTGGAATTAGTAGTGCGAGACGAACAGCACAGAGAATTGAATGGGTCACAATGCAAATACTGCATGCGCTCTCATTCGCCAGCTTAAGCCTTGCGGGTGCGGGGTGGCGAACCTTTCTGGTCTACTGGGTCGCTGCTTCCAACCAAGTCTCTATAACGCTGCTCCCAGTCATCCAGCTTCCTGTTCGATATGTCTGCATGAATTGCCCTTCGGATTCCTTTTACCATCAAAAAGTACTGGAGAAGAACATGGCGGATATGAGTGAAGTATTCTGTTTAGACAAAAGGATTGGCCAATTTAATGCTTAGATTTACAACAACATTATGTGAAGGGAGCTAACCTCCATCACAAGGATGAGCGGTATGAACATCTTCCAGCGATTGTTGGGATTTGGACCATCGATTAACTTCTGATCAACATGAATGGGCTTGCTCCCATTTGAGATAACAACAGTAATTTCTTTCATCAAGTTTGGAACCCATGGAGTTCCATCGGAAATAATCTATGAACACAATTGTATGGCATCCTTTATTAACGATCGAGAAGCTAGACACAGTCAAATACAACATGAAACAAACAAACCTTCTCCCCGTGCTCATCAGTCTTGCACCTTCCACTGTTCTCCACCAATGCTATTGGCAAGGGAAAATCCTAAAATAAGCAGAACATTGTGTTTCCATTAGAAATTAATATTCATATACGAAAACAAAAATATTTCATAAGAATGGTTGTTTGTGACTAGATCTGTGACAAGTGACAACTCTGTGATATACTGACAAATCTAACTGCAAAGTTCTTATTGGAACAATTTGCAACGAAGCAGCATGTCACAAGGTAAATCAGCAGATGGGGGAAAGGGAATTAATATTGACATATGCGAAGTGGCGCAATTCCTAAAATCGAAGCACTTGGGGAGCACCGGATAGCTGAGAAAATTAATGAGAACTCTTGGAAAGCATTTGCCTGATAAAATACAATACCAGATTAAGGATGGTAGCAGAACCCCAAAATGCAAACTATGCACCACATACAAGTGGCAAAAGATTAAAAATACGAAATGCAGAGGTCGGCTCCATTTATATAATTGCCTTTTATCACATGGTATATGATTGTAAGCAGTACGCACATCTCATCTTGGAGAGAGTTCTGCTACAGTTCAACAGAAGTTTAGGCGTATTGTATTTTGCAAAAAGAATTGAAAATCATGGCACAGCGTAGACTGACCTGAGAGCTATCACTTGTAAACCATGAAACAACTCTAAACTCACTCTATGTCATGTAGCATTCACTAAGACACTATATGTTATAAGATATCTCATCATAGACCAGGTTCAGATCAATAATGTGAAGACTAGATAGCCGGTTAAATGGTGGCCATGCAAAGTTAATGACATAGAAACATAATTAGATTCACAATATGTTAGCACTTAAAGCTACAGAGGAACTCAAGAGAGTATAATCAGTTATCCAGCAAAGATCAAGATATCGAAAGAGGGAAAGACACATATATGGTCTTCATGCAGCGGCTAGTATGCATTGTAGTATTCAACTATTCATTCCAAAGCACCAAAGATAATCAACAAAAACAAAAGAACAGAAATTGAAGAAGTATTTCCATAGGAGTACGTTCAATTAAAAAATGTCAGAATGTATCTAGTTTAGGCAAAGGAAGCTCCATGCCAATTTCAAATATTTGCTGACGTGCTGATATATTCAATAAAGTGTGATGGAAAATTATCACATAATACGTGAAGATATACATTACCCCATGTTCACGTTTGTTGATTCCTGCGCCAGAACGGATGTATCGCAAAAGCGACTCTGATCTTCTTGTAAAGAAGTCATTATAGTCAAGTCCATCAGGTGGCGAGAGCTGAGCATGGGTCAATACAACCAATGTTCTTCGCCAAATGGCCTTTCCAAATGAATTGGTGATGGTTCTTACAACTTGTTCATCCAATGTATCCATTCTATATGCATCCAAGCGATCCACATACAGGAGAATATCAATAGTCTTGTTCAGAAGAAACCTGCAAATATATGCGAGCATAGGAATTAAATATTATGAGTTTAATAGTATAATATCACCAGGGGGGCCAATTACCAAAGCACCATGAACATTTCACAAATTCCAATTTAATGAACTACACCCTCAAAACAATTTTTGCTGCTTTTATAATGTTTAATAAAAAAATAGTTCTGGGGAAAGGAAAATCAATCCGATACAATCGAGCAGAATCTCAATAAGAAGGTGGGGACGAATCAAATAAAAAAACCATATACAAAATAAGAAAAAGGAAATTAAGCACACATGGATTTGCGGGTTAAATTGGTTAGTATGCGAGAAATTGAAAACTGAAGCAAAAACCCAAATAGCAGATCCAAATCACCCAATCATTGGCACATGCACCCACTGCAACATTCAAGGTAGTTCAACTGTTCTGCATATCAATGGGGCTAGCACACATATCACCACCCTATGAAGGCCACTATTCCGCATACACACTTAAAGGTTGGGTGGCCACTAGCTAACTGCTATCTGCTATTTGCCTAGAACTCTGATGAAATGTAATGCCTGAATAAAAATTAATATGTGTGCATATAATATGATGCAGTCCAAAGCATTCGATCAGCGCCAACTTTTGATTCTAAATCAATTTCTAAGGTTAGTGTTAAAAGTTGTGCTCAAACTGATTTAATTGGATCAGTTCTTGTCAATGCCAAGAGGGAGGACGGCGTGGGAGGTGAAGATGCAGCGGATACTTGTGTACTGTGCCTGGTGGCACACAAGAAAAGAAGCACATGCCAAGGCGCCCAAGAAGAGGAAATTAAAACCCTAGTTGTTGTACAGCAACATGAAACAGCAGCAGTACGTGTTACAACTAGTGCAGCGCTTGGAGTTGGCCAGCAGTGTGTGGAACATGCTGTGCACCAGGGGGCTGAGCCAGAACTTGTGCATGGCCAAAGCCAGGATAGGACGAGCCAGGAATTCAAGCCAGAGAAAGCAAGCACATTTTCTGTTCATAAGCATGTTCGGATTGGAACATTATTAGTCCAAATTGCACAACATAATTAAGTGAGTTGGTAGTTTCTTTCATTAGTCCGGTTAGGCATAATTCTCTAGTTCGTTTTGGAATTAAATTTTTATTCCCAAGTTAGTCGAGTTAGTGTGGGCCTCGGCCAAGTGTGCGTGCGTACGACCATGTAAAAGGCCAAGGATTGTGGTCAGGGTTTGAAATTTCGTTTTCGGTTCACATCTCAAAGATGGGCGAAATTCGAAATTTCGGTGAAATCTTGGAAATTTGGACGAAATCCGATCAAAATTCAAAAAGCAAATTTGAAATCCGGAATTTTTGAAACGAAATTTCGGCTGAAATTGACGAAATCTAGGCAAAATTCAACCGAGTGAAAAATGGCCGAAACAATGTTAGAAAATTTTGAAACTTTTTGTGGATGGTCCTGACACATCACTAATGTTCCCCCAAAAAAAATTCAGATTATGATCAAGCCTGACGAATTTTTTAAAATTCTGACAATGCTGCTGTCCTGATAAAAGGTTGATCGACAAATTCCAACCGAATGAATAATGGATCAAACCAAGTTAGAAATTTTTGAAAAATTTGTGGATGGTTCTGACGTATCAATAATGTTCCTATAAAATTTTCAGATGATGATCAAGCTTGAGGAATTTTCAAAAATTCGGACAGTGCTACTGTCTTGATAATAAGCTGACCGACAAATTTCAACCGAATGAAAAATGGTTCAAACTACGTTAGAAAATTTTGAACATTTTTGTGGATGGTCCTGAAGCATCACAAATGTTCCCATAAAATTTTTAGATGATGATCAAGCTTGAGAAATTTTTAAAAATTTTGAAAATACTACAGTCCTGATAAAAGTCTAGCTGAGTACATGTATTGCTTCCATAGATTCGATTGAGGAACAAAAAAAAATTATATAATTTTTGAAACTTTTAGAGAAGGGTTCTGAGGCAATGCTTAAACTCTCATAAAAAAATTTGGACCATGATCACACTCGAGCGAATTTATAAAATTCTGACAAGGTTACTGTCTCATTTATGTTCATTCTGTTTTTGATTTTTTTAAAGATAACAAATGAAGTTTAGTTCTTTTGAAAAAATTTCTGTATGATCCTAGACTGCTAAATATGGTACCATAAATTTTTCAGAGTATGATCAAGCTTGTACATTCTTAAGGGGTATTGACCCAAATCCAGCCAAAATTACACAAATTTTGACGAAATTTGTCAAAAAAATACTGTAGCAATTTGAATTTTTTTTATCCGGGCGGTATTTTGAATCTCATCCCTAGCAGAAATCCGAAATTTCTCCTGGATTTTGAACTATGATTGTGATCCCTTGTACTGAACGTATCATTTATTGTTTCCACGAGAAGAATACCAGAAAACGCCAAGATGGTTTTGGTGACCATGGTGTACGTGTGTTTGTGGGATCAAGAACTCTTTAGGGTTTGGTTGGCTGTGCAAGAATTGGAGGACGTGCCCCTGCTAATACCCGTGGATCCTTGAGGTCCAAAGGTGCAATTCGATATGTTCCAGATTGGTTTGCATATCCTATTCTCACGATTGCATCTGTTCAGCTATTTGGATTGACCACGTGTAATCCTGGGAGAGCTACCTATTGCTAGTTGCTGTTGATTGCTTTGGTCGAGAGAAGGAATTCTGCTGCTCCGTTAGGGATTTGTTACCTGCTTCCGAAGCCCTAATTTTTTATTTCTTGCTGTTTGGCTGTGCAAACCAATAAAAGATCAAAGCTGCTGTTGTATTGTGAAGATTGGGCCACAACCGATGCATCAATTAGTACCCTACTAATTGATCTTTGCTATAATATCAAAGGTTAAACACTTCCAAAGCAAACTATGAGTTTAACGTATAAAGCAAAGGTTGCTATATGCTACATTAGGGATAGGAAGCACAGAAATCATTGACCATAGTGCAGTCCGTGGTTAAGGAGAGCAGTAACAGGTATGTTTCATGAACACAAGATTTCAGTAAGAACAGGGAGTCAGGAACACACATAATTCTTTTTTATTCTGTTTACTTTTTTACATTCTTGCAACCTGTGTAGAGTATTGGAAGAAATTAAGATGTGGACAGACATATTAGCAACAAATTAGTGTCAGACCAATGTAATTTCTATCCACGAGAGAACCGTTTTACCCAAATCTAGGACCTAGATTCTAACAATCTAACATAATATCTTATAATCTCCTACAAAAAATCAAGAACATTGTTTGACCTAGGACCTAACAAAAAGAAACTAAACATTCTCATAAAATTGTTCTCCACAAAATGTCCCAGGAACTGCAGTGCAGTAATTTATAATGAAACAACGATTTGGATATGCGTCACCCAAATATCCTGCCAACTTTCACTACATAAAAGCATCCAATTCAGAGCAACCAGATACTACGAAAGAATCCACCCTTCAAGACCCTAAGTCGAAAATGGCAACCCTTAGTCAGGCTACCAATTGCATCACTTACACACAAGCATGGCTATAACTCAGCATGCACATACCTCTTTATTATCTCAACAGCCTGCTCGTTGATGTATCCACCTTCAATGAGCCCCGGAGTATCGATAATGTTCAAGGTGAAACCTGCCCTGGTGCGGGAGCAAATTGTCGGCCTCAAACCCTCGGACTGCAGAGAACAACATCAAACAACGCACTCATACATAAGCAACCCCAGCAAGAGGCCCAAACAGAAACCAGACTGGAAGAAGAGAAACCTGGAAGGCGCTGACAGTGGCAACCCTCTCCCCAACGATGGAGTTGACGGTGGACGACTTCCCCACCCCGCCCTTCCCCATCACCAGAATTGTCAATGTGCTCACATTCTTAAAAACACAGACATAAGCAAAACATACAATTATCATCAATCCGTAACAACATAACACAAGCAGAAGATAAACGTGGTTAGTTAATTAACCCGTCCAGGTAAGGGGCGCTGTAAAGACGTGCAATACCTCCTCCTTGAGCTTGCCGAGGAGCTCGTGCAGCTTGGTCTGGGTGACCGCCGGGAACTGCTGCAGCCCGACCCACTCGCGGGGTATCGGCGCCGCCATCTCCATCCCTCTCTTTCTTCCTCCCTTTCCCCTAACACACGTACGCACCCAAACAAATCAGAAACATTAACCCAATTTGATCAGGGCGCACGGTGGCGGCGCCGGCAAGATTGCGTGTGCGGCGGCGCGCAGCTGCGACGCCGCGTGGTGTCTCAGGTGGAGATGCTTACCGGGAGATGCGGAGGCCGGCGAGGTGGGCGGTTTAACCCTAGAAGCGGGGGAGGGGCTCGGAGTGAGACGGGGAAGAGGAAGGACTCGAGGGGGTTTACGAGAGAAGAGGGAAGGGGAGGGAAAGGGAGGATAAGCAGAGGAGACGAGACGATGGCTTGAGCAGGCGGAGTCTCTTCTTTACCCTTTTCGGTTTTGTCTTTTGCTTTTTCCCTGTGGGCTGACGGGCTGGGCCTGGGCCCTGGGGGCGCTTGCTCTTTTAGGTTGTTTCTAAGGGTCTGAGCTTCGGCCGGGCAGAAAAGTTGTTTTGATTTGTTGGGCTGTAAAGCAGTTGTAGCTGACAGTTATGGCTTTTTTTGTTATGTTATTTGGTAAAGTAGCTGCTGTAGCTGTAGCTTTTGAGAGCTAACCGAAATATAAGGTAGCAACATAGCGAAGTACAGCGGCGTCCGAGTGGGGAGGTGACGTGGAGGCGGTGAGACGGGGTGGCAAAGGTCAGGAGGACAGAGCGAGCGAGTTAAGAGGTGTTCAAGCGAAGCCACAGCTGAAAAGCTCCTTCTCAACAGCTGCAGTTTTCGGGTGTTTCTGTGGCTTAGCTTCTCAGCTGCTTTGCAGCTATGCTATTTGAGAAGCTTTTGGTCCAAAACTGAAGCATAGCTCTCCAAACAGCCTCTAAGGCGACAAGTAATACGACCGGCTCTTATGGAATTCTTGAGGTGTTACAAGCTGTTTTTTTTCATCTGAAAAACTGTTTTTTCTGTTCTAATACATAAAACTCTCACGGATGATGCATACCTCGAGTGAAGCGAGGAAAAAGTTAGGTGTTCCTTGAGATGCCTGGCAAGGAAACTTGTATTGCCGGCAGTGTTATTTCTGTCTAGCAAGGGTTGTTTCATCACGAAAACACTGTTTTCTTCCCTTTTCTTTTCATGCTTGACATAAAAACGAGCATTGCCAGTACATCATGAAACAACCTTGTCTTTTCTTTCTTTGTAGCTGGAAGATTTCATGGGAAACAAAAAACCAAGCTCGGTTGTTCGGAGGAGCTGTGGGCGACGCGACCAGACCACTCGTGCGGCCCATCCCGTGCCACGCAGCATCCTCCCAATGGCCCAACCCCACCGAGGTAAGCAACGAACTCGCACGTGGGGACTCCGATCCAGCTAGTATTCCGTCCACCGCAGCGCGCGTGTCGATGGACGGCGACGGCGCGTGAAACGAAATCCAAACTCCCAATGTTAGCCGGTACAAGCCCCCCGTGTTGCCGTGTGCCGACTGCCGAGGATGACGTACGGGCAGTTCTGTTTCGGCGCTCGCGTCCACGACTCCACGTTGCATTTGATCCACCCGTCGCTTCTCCTTTTCGTCTCTGGGAAAACACACGGTTTTATTTGTCTTTGGGAAAGATCGAGCTTGCACGTTGCGGTCGCGGTACCCAACGTTTTTTTTTTCTTTTGGCGACGGCGACGGGCGCTTCCGTTGTTCGCCGACGACGGACGCTCCGTGGATTAGCCGTGTGAGTACGTGCGGCGGTTGGAGTTCCCCGCGGGCAGCCAAGCCAACCGCACCGTCCGTCCCGCACGCGGTGGCAGCCGCCGCGCCCGATCGACAAACTCGACGATACACCTGCAGCTGTGCATGAGCCAAGACGACGATCAGCCAGTCGATCGAGTGCCTAGCTTGATGACGATGCACATAACACACGCAATCGGCGCGAACAAAGATGTGCTAACGATGCCCACTATCAAACTGGGACGGTGCATGCATAGGCGGAGCTTTAAAAATTTTGGGGTTCTTAGACAAGTCTAATTAAAACCAAGAAGTTACTTATGAAGATGTGATTTTTACGGTGACTAACAATAGCTGGATCACACTAGAATTTTACTTCTAGTCGTCGATGAGCCTAAGCAGTCGTCCATCCTGCTTGGAAGATGGCTCCAGCCCGATGCATGATGCCAAAACTACGAGATTGATAGAAGCCGTGTGGTGAAATATATCACGACCGGCACCATGATAAGAACAAATCGGATATGTGGCCAAGGAGGCGTCAATATTCCGAATGGGCCGTACAGAGTGCGGGCCAAGAGTTCGACTCGGTCGGTCGGCGGAGCCGTGGAGGTCAACTAGGTCATGTTTTACTACTTTTGTTCAAACTTGAAGTTTCGAAGGCAAGGAAACTTGTACACTCACGAATGGGTGTAGGATCAAAGATAATCGACTAGAGAGGGTGGATAGGAGGTTTTTAAAAAAATTGGCTCTAATACAATAATTGAGCAAGTATGACAAGAATTGCAAAATCAACAATCAAGGTCTAAATAGTCTAGGTTTTACTAAAGGCATCAACAACCTAAGTCTAAATAAGAATAACAATCCTAGATAGATAATCGATCACAATGGTCACTAGAATGTAAATTTATACAAAAAGGAACTACAAGATTGCAAACCACAATATTGACACGATGACTTTTCTCCGTAGTCTCGGAGACTTATCGGTCTCCCCTAATCCACGTTGAGATAACTTGAACAAATCAAACCGGTTTCTTGCGCAATTGAGCCTTCCTCGATCACTAGGGGTAGCTCTTTTCCGCTTCGGGCAGGTGAGCTCCAACCTTTACACCAATACTGATGAGGCTTATGGAGGCCCAATCTTTCGGTAAGATGGATAACTCTCGATTTGTGGAGACGATCCTCACGATTTAGGCTACCGACCGAAACACGGTCGATGCCAAGCAACCACTGAAACAAACTCTGAATTTGTTATCAACCATGCCAAAACTCGATTAACCTAATCACGAAGATCAATTCCTACAAGCAACTGAAAAACAAACAAGAACAAAATAAAATTAATATGAAATTGCGAATATGGATTAAAGACAAGTATTGCGGTTCCAATAGCGGTCTGGTTGGTCTAGCCGACTCAAATAAAGAACACAGAAGTTTCACGTGAAAAACTAATCTAACAAAACCCGAATCTCATGAGGGAGCTCCACTAATTTAAATAAGCATATAAAGGGGGTGCAGCTAGGAGGTGGACACGGACACGGACTCCTCCTAGGCCTTCCTATTACATAGGTCGAAGCCCAATTGGCAAAAGTGACGTAGCACCTCTCTTTGACGATTGTGACATGTAGACAACGAATTTAAAGGTGAGACCATATCCGTTGGAAAAGTCTCATCATAATATTTCAATCAAGTACTCACACACCTCCAACGGACTCCGTATGTGAAAGTTATGATTGTTTTAAATTAAGGTTGTCTCGCTGATTCCGAATTAGACTAGAATTGAAGTATGGTCGGCTTGGACTAGTTGTGATAGAAGTGCTGCTCCCCTCATCATGGTTCCTGAGTAGAATAATATCGCATGACTTAGGTAGAAATATATCCTCAATAAGAAAATTATGAACTTCTAGAAATAAGCTCACATGATAATTCAACTATCGTGCATGTGCTCTTGTCATAGGTCCTCCCTAACATCTTATAGAGGAGTGTTGTGTGAATCCAAGGAAGTGATGTCCTCATCAAACACCGGACCTTTTCGCAAGTTTCTTGAAAAAAATCACCGGTTACTCCTTCAAGCCGTTTAGGAGTCGACAAACTCCAAGAGAATATAACAATAATGCTTGTTTAAAGATGATAAGTGTTCTAATGGCTCAAGTTCAATGCTCATATTTGAATGCTCTCAACGCCCTCTAAAATGATAATTGAATGCTCAAGGATGAAGATATGAGTGCAAGGGCTCAACAAGTATTCAATGAGGTTCTAAGAAGTGTCTTTGCTGCAGGAGATGGGGTATTTATAGCCTCCAACCAACCAACTAGTTGTTTGCAAAACATCCATAAAAATCAGGAAAGTCGGTACTACCATCATGCAAAGTGCGGTAGTGTCGGCCCCCTTTCAACGGTCAATTTCGTATATTTAATACATAGAAACTAGCTGTTGCTACAGTACTTCGATACTATCGACATGTAAACTGCGGTAGTGTCGTCAAATAATCAATGAAATGCCTCATAAGTACTAGCACAACAGGAGCGGTACTACCCGACGACGATAGTGCCGGCATATGAAATCCCAAAGAAAAACAACAAAAATAGTTCTCTTTAAAATAACTACAGCTCATAGCGGTGGTACTACTGACTAGCAGTACTACCGTTGTTAAAACTACGGTAGCTTCGATGGCAAAAAAACATAGAGAAAATTTTACTTTCTGGAAAAGGACTACCGGCAACAAGGAGTCGGTATTACCGCACTTGCGGTAGTGCTAGCCCAGAGAAAAAGAGATTTCATTGGAAAAAACATTCTCTAGAATAAAATTACTGCGCTGAAAGAGCGGTACTGCTGACTTGTGGCAGTACTGGCTTTAACATATCAATAGTGCCATAATATTGAAAATACATTAAAATTTTCAGAGATGCATTTCTATATGCAAACATTAGTCGATATGAATAAGGCTTTGAGTCGTGTGACCATCAATCAATCTCAAGCTACTAGACATCAATCCCTCTTGATAGTACGATATCTATTTCTAGCAATTCGATTTTTTCTCCAAAACTCTGAGATCGGTAAAAGTTATAAAAAATAGTTTTTATGTTATACCTTTGCCTTGAGCTTGATTTATCCAAGAGTTTGTTTTGTCTCTATGTAATTCTTACAATGATGAGGATCAAAAATCTATTTCATCCACTCAAAAAAGATACATTAGTCATTTAATCTTAATTGTCATTAATTATCAAAACTAATCACATTTTTATGGGTCGAGATGCTTCAAACGGGTGACGAGGAGAAACAAGCAAAAACACATGTATAATATTGGGCAAGACGAAACACCGATATCTCAATCGTATCAAAGGGTAGAGTAATTCGACAAGGAAGGTTTTGGAGTAGCAATGCCGTTGAGTGTTTCACGTAGGCCGTTTATACCTGCTCGACGTCCAATCTGAGTGGTTTTGTATTTGACCTATTTCGAGAATGGTTCTCTTGGCTGTAATGTTTACTTTGGCCACCGCCTAATTTGGTTTGATACATTGGCTTGCAGAATCAAGGTTAAATGTTTCGAAAGATAAGCTATGCTTATGCACGCAAGGATGGACAGATGGAGCATTTCCTTTTGGGACTACCTATTTTTTTTTCACTTAATTAAGAATTCGGCTTTGCTATTCCTCAGGCACTTGAAATTTTCTAAAGTTTCCGTCGATTTTTTTTACCATTGGATTGAGCCGATTGAGCATTGAGATTCGTACGGGACCAGCCTCGGTTTTGACAGGCCCGCCAATCTTACCGATTCTGTTAGCTTTTGTGTATTTAGTTTATTTTATCTGTCATACATCTGAATTTTACTTAGTAAGGACCAGTGTTGTAAAAAATGGTATGCGTTTGACGGACGGACGTGGTACCGCTAATCGATTATTCGCAATACGGCCGATTAATTAGAATTTAACGGACGATTTTGTATTCTTATTAATATATTTATTTACATTTAGAATTAATTAGAAATATTTTACCTACCCAAAGTTATTGTAAATTATCACTCTACAAAACATGTTTTACATTTCATTGTTTATATTTCATCCAAAAGATACATATTATGAACATTGCGACAATATTATAAACTAACTTATCGTACTTAGTGAATAAAAATAAGCTATTTTCCATGATTAAATGGGAAAAATAGATGATTAATCGAAAAATGGCCGATTAATCGGATTATGTGATCAATTAATTATTCAACTGAGTTTATTGCACTCTGATTAAACTATTCGTGACGATTTAGTCATTGTTACTGATTAATCGGTCGAGTCGGCCATTTTCACCACAGTGGTAAGAACAATCCAAAATCCATGAAAAAAAACTCGTTGGAGCTTTTGACCAATTATATTGGAAAAATTGATGATTTGCCCCTGTTTTTTAGTGGACTTGATGAGTGAAATATCATGGTGCAAATCATCAAGTCCTACCTAATTAACGGGGAAAATCATCAGATCTCTCAATCATATTTGTTTCTCAATTTATAAGAGTTATCATCTTCTTGCTACCTTTCTTTCTTAGTGCTTTTTAGTCAATTTATATTCATATTATAGTTCTTTATGTGTATTTATATCATCTAGTTTTGTGAAAAAGAACTAGTCATATGTTTTCACAAAGTAGTTATGAGAAAACTTATATGTGTTTGTCCTATCATTTTATACTGAACTTGACTAATTTTTTCTTTAAAATATTCAGAATTTCAACTTTCGGAGTATGCGGAACATAGAATGCTTTGAAATGTATTGTGGTGGAGGCAATTAGTCTAGCTTGCAAAAGGTTTTTCACCAAACTAAAAGCAGCAAGAAGCATATTCAGAAGTAGTATTGTGTTCACTAATATAAATGCATTGTCCACTTAAGGGCCGGTCTATGGATGTCGAAGCATAAGGCAAACATGAACTTTTTTATGGTGATCCACTAGAAAGTTATTTTTCTAACCTCAAATATCTTTCTTTTTTAATATAAATCTAGCTCTTTTCCATACAAAATTGTAAATCTAACCGCGCTGCAGCGTAGGAGGAGCATGGCGGCCACCGAGCAGTACGGGAGTGGCGTGGCGGGAGCGCGGGAACGGTGTTCCGCGATACAAGAGCGTGGGAGCAACTTTCTACAGTGAGGAGGAAGGCTATATTTGTAATTTCGATCTAAAAAAATAGATTTACAAAAAAAAATCAAAGGCTATGAAAGTGGTCTCTTCGTCCACGAGATAGTGAACTGAGGTAGCAGGCCCTTAACGGGTCCGCAGTTGAGATATTCGGACCCGATCAGAAAATGCCCAACTCAAAAGGCTCAACAAACAAATAGCCACTAAGCAACTCTGGGCCACACGATGGTGATCTGAAGGCTGAAGAAGTGACTGGAATTTTATAAAACTTCAGACAACTGTAATAGACAGTCCCAATTAAAAAATTTGATAGAATCATATTCAATCATCCACCTCGTCTCCTCCCCCAGCTACTCCCCTCCTCCCTCACCTCCCCTAACCCTGCCCCCGGTCTGAATTGTCCGGACACTGCATGCCAACCTCGTTGCATGCTAACGTCACTCCATAGCCTTGCCGACCATCCACGCCTCTTCGATCTTCGTCCTCCAGAAGCCTCGTCCTCGTCTTCACCCGCACTGTCGCCTACTCCCTCACAATCGTGGCTTCAGAGACAGACAGCTATCGCCTCCGACGACGACAGAGACAACTCAATAACTTCATTCCATTTTATTGAAGAGGGGGACTGGGGGAGCATGTAGCGCAGGGAGTATTGCGAAGGGCTCGAAGTGGGACAGACGAAACTTCAAGCACGTCTGATGATTATAATTTTTACTGGAAATAAGAAATAGTTGGGTGTTATATAGCATTTCAGTTTCATTTTTTCCTTTGTTCTACTATTTCATGAAGAAAATGAAATTACGGGATGGACGCAAAACAGTTCACCAGTTAGCATTTTTTGGGGGATGGCACCAGTTAGCATTTGATTGCTTTAAAACTACTTTAAGAGAGCATGGATTGAAAGATGTTAGGGTTAGCATGGCAAAAACAGGAGACACAAGACTTGATGTGGAAAAATCCTTACAAGAAAAGAAAATCCACTATAATAGTTCCATGAAAACACAAAAGCTGTTAAACAAGAAATTTACATATGATATATTTACAAATTAAAGAAAATCACACTCTTTTTAGGTTTTCCATTCGATCATAGTTGCTTTTGAACCTAAGAATGTTTTTTAGTTGAAGTAGCATCTAAGCACGTTAAAAAAGGAAATGCATCTAATTTCTATCCTAGCTATCTATAGCTGCTTACAAGTTGTATATCCCTCTATCTGACAATGTTTCATAGTTTACACCAGTTTTTGTTCAAGACAGCCTATTGAGCCCTCTGAAATCCACAGCGTCGACGCATTCCCCTACACCATTGTGCTTGTTGAGCATCTTGAGCAGCTCGGTGGCCTTCTCCTTGGTTGCATCCCTGCAGCCAACCTGCAAGAGAAGCAGCAGCTTCTGGAACGCACCGACACGCAGCGCCTCGACCAGGCACCTCGTCACCGCGCCCTCCTCGTCGGCGTCGCTGGAGCCCTTGCAGAGCCGCCACATCGCCGACACGGTGAGTTCGGTGGCCAGGTCGGACACGCGGAACATCTTCTTGACGAGGACGGCCACGGTAAGCGCGTGGTCCCGCGCGCTCGCGCGGCCTTCATCCGACACGAGCACCGCGTCGAGCACCGCCAGCGCCTTCTCGGACGCGCTCTTGTCGGTGTCGACGAGGGCCTCGACGAGCACCGGGACGAGCCCGGTGGTCGCTATGCGCGCCGCGACGCGCTCGTCGAAGCGCGCCAGGTGGTAGGTGGCGACCATGGAGGCCTTGGTGGCCTGCGGGCAGATGGGAGCCTTGATGATCTTGACCAGCGCGTCCACGATCTCGTCGACCTTCGCGCTCAAATCCATGAACGCTCCGTCGCACGACACGACCTCCTTGATCACCAGCACAGCGTTCAGCCTTCCCACCAAGCTCCCATGCTTGGCAATGGCGACCAAAGACCCCAGCGAGCTCGGCGAGCCCAAGATCCTGACGGCCTCTTCGTCCAATGGCATCATGCAGACCAATGCCGCCAGGACGTCCTCAAGAAGTCCCCCCGCCGGCAAGCCTGCAGCGGCGAGAGACTCGAACGCCGCGGCGAGCACGCGGCCCGTGCCGATGGACACGAAGCACCGGCGGTTCCGCTCGCTGTCCCTCGCGAGGGTCCTGACCCTGGCGACCGCCCCGGCGCACTGGGTGGCCGCGTCCGGGCCAGCGCGCGCGGACTCGCCGACCTCGAAGAGGAGCTCGGACGCCTGGACGGGCGTGACGGGTATCTTGGGCGTGGGGATCCGCTCCAGGCCGCGCGAGCGGTTGTCGACGCACCAGTCCTGGATAACGCGGAGGATGGCGTGGTTGGGGACGAGGTCCTCGTGCCGGAGCGGCCCTTGCGTGACGGGGCACACCGCGCGGCCCGTGTCCAGCCACGCCTCGATGCTCTCCCGGTCGTACGTGATGCCCGTCGGCGCCGCGACAGGGTCCCGCATCAGGTCCAGCGAGATCGGGCACCGGAAGTGCGCCGGGATCGCCAGCTCCACGCCCAGCGGCGGGGTCGCGGCCGCCTTCGTCGCCGCCCTTCTCGCCCTCCGCGCCAGCAACGCCATCGAAGGAGGATTTCGATCGGGAACTAGCTAGGTGTTGGTGCGTTCGTGGAGAGAAACAGGCGTGTTGGCGTGGCTGTCTGGGTGGGTGTGAAGAGTTCAATAAGAAGCCTGGAATGGTGGGAAGGGTTCAAATAGGGAGGGAAGGGTTTGAATTGGAAAGTTGACGTTGAAACTTGAACGTACGTTTGAATGCGGGGGAGGGAGGAAACGGTCGGGTCGGCTGCCTTAACGCTGTGCTTTAGTTGGGGCCCAGCACGGCCTTGTATTTCTCTCTCTCTAAAATTTGTTAGGTGTGAGAATTCAATTACCCTCTCCGTCCAATTCTATAGAGAGTATTTCTTTATAGTATATAGATTAAGGAGATACTAAAAATAACTAGATTACCTATAATTATTGTCTCTAATCATTATATTTAATGCATGCATTTGGAGAATATCAAGTAAAGCTAGATATTTATTAGGGTTATAAAGGGAACGTGGTACTAATTTTGCACATAAAATAAGTTGACAATACTATTAAAGAATACGATCTGTGAGTTATGCGGAGGGAGTAGTAGAAAAGATCTTGTGTGCATGGAGCTCATACCAGAGTCCTAAAAACCGCGGTAAATCGCTCAGATAGTGCGGTTTTCGAGCTTATTGGCGAGGCTTTGTGACGAATACTCATAAAACAGGGGTGCACCAACGGCCCAATTGCAACAAGCAAAGCCCAGAGCAGCAAGCAGGCGGCCTCGAATCGGCCCGGCCTAAACAGCCGCCCCCTACTGCTACCCAAATGCCTACGAGACCATTCAGGAGACCATTCCCGCCGGTCCCGACCGACTCAAAGAGGTTCCCGACCCGCAATGGGGCGGATCCCCGACTCCGACTTCAGCGAGGTTCCCGACCCCGCGGCGGGGCGGGATCCGCGACTCCGACTTCAGCCAGGTTCCCGACCCCGCAGCAGACAGGATCCCCGGCCCGACCGAACCATGATAATCCCCGCCGAGGGCGCGTCCGCGCGATCGGAGTCCGTGTCAACCTAAGGCCACGTGCCCCACGAACGGTCATTGAAGTGGATCGAGCGAGGCGGTGGTCCTTCCCAAGACGGTTTGATAGCTGCTGAAGCCACGTCTCTGTCCCATCACCACCACCCACAAAGGCAAGGACACGCTCTCCCGAGGCAACTCCAACGTCACACGCGACTCGTCGGCACCCACATGGATCACGAGAGCGGCTCGCCACTTCGGAGGATTACCTAACCGCTCGACCGGCTAGACCACCGACCCAAAGATAGGCTCAAGGCTCGTGGCGACCGATCGGCGAGCAAGCGACCGATCGGCGAGCGATTGGCAGACGGCGGGCAAGATCAAGCCCTAGAAGTAGCTCGCGGCACTTCGCCAATTCTCGATGTAACTCGCCCTTCGTCTTGATTAAAAGAAGGCGGGAACCTCCTAACAGGCGTGAGTAAGAGCTACAAGAGAGCTTTTTCCTCTTCTTCCTCTTCTTCTTTTCTTCTCCTTCCGAGAGCTAAGTTTAGATCATTCTAGTGTTGAGGCTCCACCTCTCGCTTGTAAAAAAACTCGGTGCGATCATCCGCTTTTGATGAATACAATACCAACGCACTGAATCTGGAGTAGGACCTTGGCCGAACCGGTATACATCTTGGACTCTGTGGTCTAACCATTCAGGAGCGGAACGCGCAGCCCTTAGACTTACAAATTTACTTGCGCGCTCGAAAGCGCCGGCGGTTGGCAGCGCCAGTAGGGGCTTCAGCGTCTTCGCAAACATCTCCGATTCCCATTCGTCTCCTTGATGGCATTCTTCTCCAACGACGGCATGGCGTGTTCGGGAGCGGATCCGCCGGCTCCCTCGGCTTCATTGTCACCTCGGAGGAGAGCTCACGCTCATCCTCGCCGCCGCCGGGGGCGGCGCTGCGGAGCTCGACACCATCTCCGGCGGCCGCCCCACTCCGGCTTGAGCGCCCGCGGCCCCAAAGCCGGAACACGAGGAGCGCTTATACCTCCTTTGGCGAAGCCCTCCGAACTGCGCAGAGATCCGTCACCTCCCTTTGCTCACGACTTGTAGCTATGGTGGCTACATGCCAACCTCCGTCCACGAGTTCTTTGGAAGACTCTTCCACCACGGCCCAGCTCCGACACGAGTATCCCGCCAGCGGCACTCTCGCGAGTGCAACGTGATTCGCACGGCCGATTTGGCCCGTAGCCACCGCTGCTACGACGGTCCCCGTCCCGCGCGACCGAGGCACGGAGGGGAATACCGGCGCGGCGCGCGAACGCGCGAGCTCGCTACCGAGCTCCAACGGCAACGCGGAGAGCTGGAGGAGCGAAGGTCGAAGCTCGACCGGCTCGAGCCAACTCGAGCGGGGCGAGCCCGAGCAGCGCAAGTCTTTGGCGACGCGCGGCGCGCGCGCCAAGAGCACCACAAGTTGGGGCGTAATCCGCGCCCCGCTTTTTCCTCACGCAAGCCAAAAGCGTGGGCTGCGGCCGCAATCTTGCTCCGAGGCCTTACGGAGCCCGCAAACCCGAGGCCGAGCTACCTACAGAACCTTCGGGTGGTGGAAGCGCGCGGCCGTCAAAGACATCTGAGCCTCGGCTCCTACCACACCGGCTACTTCCGCCACCAGCCCGTCTGCCACATGGAGCTACTGGTGCGCCAAGACCGCACCCCACCATGAACCACCCCAGGCCTCACGCACCCGGTGCGCGGCGCCTCGGTAATGCCTCGACATCCGCGCCACCCTCGGCGCGAAGAAAGATGGCGGAGGACGCCGCCACTCACGTGTTGCGGATGGTGGCGCCACTACCGCGGCCGATCCACGATGGTCCGGACCACGGGCTTTTTGCCAAGGATCCGCCAGCGGATTTCGCCCGATTCGGCGCCTACCAACATTGCCAAGTACACCGGGGCCACCAACCTGTGTCCGGCTCAAGATTACCGGCTCGCGTCGGGCCGGGGAGCGACGGATGATCTCTTCATCATCCAAGATACCTCCCCATCTACTCGCGGACTCGGCTCGAGCTCGGCTCGAGTACCGCCTCAAAAGCGCCAGAGGCTGGGTGACTTGAAGAATCTCTTCGTCGGTAACTTCCGAGGCACTTATAAGCGCCTGGTAACTCCTGGGACACGAAGGCTGCAAGCGGCGGCCGGGAGACTCTCGGGACTACATCCGGAGGTTTTCCGCCCGGTCTGTAACGAGCCCCGACATCTCCGACGCCGATATCGTGGGAGCCTTCATCTAAGGCACCTCCGCAAGGCCTTGGTGCTGCGGGCCGCCTCAAGCCCAGACCACCAAGGAGCTCCTCGACATCGCCACCAACCACGCCCCGCGAGGAGGCCGAGGGGCTATTTTCGAAGGAGGAAAGGCCAGCAGAGCCGGCGTCAAGCGGGTCTCCTTCCGACCGCCGACAAGCAGGCGGCACGGAAGCGATCCGTGAGACCCAAGTGGTCGCCACGGCCGACCGCCTCGCCATAAGCAGCGGCGTAGCGGACGGCCGTCGCGCCCCACCACCGAGAAATTGATGGACGGCCCATGCCCGAACCATGGGTTCTCCGTCAAGCACAAATCACGGATGCGAAGTCGAGGCGCTATCTTTCTAGCGTCCCCACCACGCCGCAAGCAAAGGAAAGAAGCTCGCCGCGGCCTGCGAACGGCGGAGAAGAAGGCGACGACGAGTTCCCGAGCCCGACGGCCGCCTCATGATCTTCGGAGGATCGGCTTGCTACGCCGACAAGCGTCGTCTCAAGCTCGCATCGCGAGGTCCACACCGTCGCGCGGGCGTCCCCAATATCTTCGGTGGTGGAGTTCCGATCACCTTTGATCGAACCGATCACCCGATCGCGGCCCCACACCGGGAGGTACTACCGGTGGTCACCCGTCGTCGAACGGCGCCACGAAGGTCTTGATGGGCGGGCGGCGGCCTTAACATCCTCTACGTTGAGGCGTTCGACGCTATGGGGTCCGCGCTCAAGCCTCCGGCCAAGCAAGGCACCTTTCCATGGCGTCATCCGGGCCAACAAGCCCATCCGCCGGCGGTCGACCGCCGTCACCTTCGGGAGCCGGAAACTTCCGACCGAGACCCTCACCTTCGAGGTCGTGGATTTCCGGCGCCTACCACGCCATCTGGGAGGCCATGCTACGCCAAGTTCATGGCGATCCCCGCCACGCCTACCTCAAGTGAAGATGCCTGCATCGCATGGAGTCATTACGCGGCATCGTCTTTCCGGCTTGCCTTCAATCGCTGGCGCGGCGGTGCGAGCTCGCCTCGGCGATCGTTGCTCTGCGGAACTCAACAAGCTCGGGAGGAAGCCGCCGAGTCCGTCCCTCGAATCCAAGAAATCGGCGGGATCCTTCAAATCCGCCGAGGACACGAAGGAGGTCACGGTCGATCCTCGTGATCCGACCAAGACCGTCTTGGTCGGAGCCACGCCCCGCCAAATAGAAAGCGCGCTCGTCGACTTCCTCCGCACTAACAAAGATGTCTTCGCATGGAGGTCCTCCGACATGCCGGGCATTCAAAGGAGGTCGCCGAGCACTCCTTGAGCGTCCGACCGTGCTCAAAGCTTGCCGCTTCAACGCTGCGCCGCCGACGAGGAAAGGCGCAGGTTATAGGGAGGAGATCGCCAAACTCTTGGCGGCGGGGTTTGTAAAGAGGTGCGCCACCCGAGTGGCTAGCCAACCTCACTTGTAAAAAGAAGAACGGGCAATGGAGAATGTGTGTTGACTATACGAGTCTCAACAAAGCATGTCCCAAAGACCCATTCCCTTACCTCGCATCGACCAAGTCATCGACTCCACGGCTGGTGCGAGTCTCTTTCCTTTCGGATGCCTACTCGGGCTACCACCAGTTGCGCTAAAGGAGTCCGACCACCGCGACTTCCTTCATCACTCCGTTCGGCTCGTTCGCTATGTCACAATGCCCTTCTACCAAGAACGCGGCGCTACATACCGGCGATGTATGCAAGCGTGCTTCAATGACCGGATCGGCCGCAACGTTGAGGCGTATGTCGGCGATATTGTCGTAAAGACCAGAAGGTCGACGATCTTATCGCCGACCTAGAAGAGACTTTCGCGAACCTTCGACGGTTTCGCATAAAGCTCAACCCCAGAAGTGCGTCTTGGGGTCCCCAAAGGAAAGCTCTTAGGCTTCATCGCCTCTCGAGCGAGGCATCGAGGCCAATCAGAGAAGATCTCGGCGATCGCAAGGATGGGCCTGTCAAGAACCTCAAAGGGGTCAGAGGTCGACCGGTGCTGGCGGCTTTGAGCGTTCGTGTCTCGCCTCGCGAACGCGAATGCCGCTTCTGTCGCTCAAGAAATCCGACCGCTTGATTGGACACGAGGCTCGGAGGCCTCACCCGCTTGAAGGCCTTCTGTCCTCGCCTCGATCTGGTCGCCCGGCACGGGTGAACCGCCGCTCCTCTACATCGCCGCCACTACCCAAGTCGTCGCCGCGGCCCTCGTGGTGGAGCGGCGGAAGAAGGCCGTGAGCTCAAGGTACAACGGCGGTCTACTTCATCGATGGTACTTTCCGAGTCCAAGACTCGGTACCCACAGCGAAGTTACTCACGCGGTGCTCATCGCAAAGAGGAAACTCGTTCACTACTTCGATCAAGACGCCATCACCGTGGTGACCACGTCCCCACTAGGCGAGATCATCCACAATCGCGATGCCTCAGGAAGGATAGCCAAATGGGCGCTCGAGCTTAGCGGCCATGGCATAATATACGTCCCTCGGACGGCGATCAAGTCGCAGGCTCTGGCCGACTTCGTCGCCGAGTGGACCAAGCCTGAGCACCACTAGTGGTCGAAGACCCGAGTCTTGGACAATGTACTTGACGAGTCTTACACCAAGAATGGCGCGGCGCGGAGTAAATCATCATTTCCCGCTCGAAGAGCTTCAATCGCCATTAGGTTGCTCTTCGACGCGACCAACAACATTGCCGAGCACGAGGCTCGCCAACGGTCTCGGATCGCCGCCGACCTCGGTGCCCGCCGGCTCGCCCACGGGACTCCAAGCTTGTCGTCGACCAAGTCATGAAGGCTGCGGAGCCCCGAGACGCCCGCATGGCCGCGTACTGTCGAGAAGTACGCCGGCTCGAGGAGCGGTTCAAGGGTTTCGAGCTTCACCATAGCTACCGACGCTACAATGGCGAGGCCGATCACCGCCAATCTTGCCTCCGCAGAGAGCCCGTCCCGGGATCTTCGTCTCCGACCTCCTGCATCCTCCACCGGTGGACTCGGCGGTGGCGGCCACCGACCAATCCAAAGACGGTCACCCGACCGACGCCTTGGTCGGGCGTGAGACTTGGCGGATCGCCGCGGTGTGCTAGCACTTGAGTCCGATCGAGGAGGCCCTACATCGACCGCTTGTGGACGGGTCACTTCCCGACCGACCGAGGGCCGCGCCTCGCCCGTGGCAAAATCTTCGTCTGATCGGCCTGGACCTCTACAAAGGAGTTCCTCCGGTCCTCCAAAATGTATCTTGACCGACCAAGGAAAGCAGTGGCTGGACGACATACACGGAGGCTGCGGTCACCACGCAGCACCCGATCTCTTGTGGGAAAGGCCTTTCGACAAGGTTTCATCGCCAACCATTGTGTCGACGCCGAGCATATCGTGACGACTGCGAAGGATGCGATTCTTTGCTCGGCAGACGATCCGCCAAAGCTTTCTGACGATCCCCATCACGTGGCCTTTTGCCGTCTGGGACTCGATTTGGTCGGGCCTTCAGAAAGCGCCGGGGCTTCACCCACCGCCGTCGCGGTAGATAAGTTCACCAAGTGGATAGAGGCCAAGCCGGTCGTGAGCGCCACGTCGGTACAAGCGGCCATCTTCTTCCGCGACATCGTTTTTAGGTTTGGAGTCCCAAACTCCATCATCACCGAAACAACGAACACGTTCACGGGAAGGAATTTCGAGTTTCGTGGCGACTTCAACATCCGTGTCGATTGGGCGCGATAGCCCATCCGCGGACTAACGGCGGATCGAGCGCACTAACGGCATGATCCTTCAAGGACTCAAGCGCGGATCTTCGATCGGCTCAAGCATTTCGCGGTATTTGGGTAGCCGAGCGCCTCCGTCCTCTGAGTCTGCGGACCACGCCGACCGGCGATCGGGTTCACACCCTTCTTTATGGTGTTGGCTACCGGCCGCTTTTGCCCATCGACACGAATACGGCTCCCGAGATTGCAAGCCTCGATGAGGCTCGGGGCTCGCCGCAACAAGACGCCATCGACCCGGCTCGGCGAGGCGCGCGCGTGGCCGATCTGCGGTCGGCGGATATCAACAAGCCTGCGCGCTACCACGTACCGCCAAGTTCGAGGGCGATCCTTGGTATTGGCGACTTGGTTCTGCGTCGGGTCCGACAACCAAAGATAAGCACAGTCGACGCTCCCAGGAGGTCCTTTCACCGTCGTGGAAGTTCTCCGACCGCACCTTTCGACTCAAGGACGCCGATGGTCGCATCCTCCTAATGCCGGAACATTGAAAAGTTAAGGCGATTCTATCCCTAAGCTCTTTTCTTTTTCTGGTATAAGTCTTTACCTTTCTCCCAACCGAGCACTGGTCGCCACGCGACGACGACTCGGGGCTGCCCGTCGGCGCCCGTTCGAGCCGCTCGGATGGTGTCCATGCTGTGGTCGGTGACCCGGCCGACCACGAGGTCTATCGGCGGTAACCCTCTCGACCGAGTGCTCGGCCACGCCACCGGCTATGGTTGCCCAAGAGCACTCGCGGAAGAAGGAAGCACTGAGTGGGATGACCTTACGTCGATTGGGAACAATCTTCCCCACACGAACTCGGCTAACTCACGTACTCATGTGGGTCGGTGACCCGACTAGTCACAGAGTCTATCCCGAGCGGTAACCCTCTCGACCCGGCGCTACGGACCTCGCCCCGGCTATGGTTGCTAAGTAGCACTTTGCGGAAGAAGGAAGTGCCCGAGTGGAAAAACCCTTGGCCGATCGGAACACTCGAACCCCATGAGTGCGCCAGAATCACCGCATAAACAAGACTCCTATCCTCTTGGCCCTCTCAAATTGACCCGACCTACGCATAAGCGACCCGTGGTCCTTGAGGCTATGGTCGGTCAAACCCAAACGCAAAGGAGAGCAAAGAGGCAAACCGGAGCTTACAATTACTTACGATCGTTTACAATGATCTTTGCAAGAAAGAAAAAAAAAAAAGGGGGCTAACTTCTTTCTTCCTCTTCTTCACGGTGGCCGCCAAGCACGGAGGAGGAGGACTCGCATCTTAGGCGACCTCGGGCGGGGCGTGGTGGCGATCTCGAGCATGCGGCTCGACACGGAGCTCGAACACGCCGACCTCGTCGTCGGTCCGGTTCCGGCGATGCCGCTACTCACCATCGCGAGGTCGATCCGTCATAGTGCGAGGCGGTGTTGACGGTCGCGGACGAAGCTCGAAGGTTTGCGCCCGCAATCACAACCACCTCCACCTTGTAATGGAAAAAAAGCCCTCGGGCGAAAGGGTGGGCGGCGGCAGAAGCGCGCTCAAAAACGAGGCGGGGACCACAACCTCGTCGCTCTGCGGCACGGGATAACGGCCCGGTCGGCACTCTCGGCCAGAGGTGCCTGCGCGGAGGAAGCCCTTCTTCACTAGGCCGAAGCGCGACTCTCTGTCATGAGCACTCAGTCCACGACATCTTCGCGGGAAGCGGCGGAAGGTGAGAAGAAGAGGGCCGAGGTTTCCTTCTCGGCTCTCTGGCGTTTTCTTGCTTTAGGACGGAGGCGAAGAAGGCGAAAGCGTGGCTACCCGAGGCACCCAACAACGTACTTATAGGAGGCGGCGGACTCGGCCGAACGGACGCCTCCTCGAGCGATCGTCGCGTCGCCCTCGTCTCATCACGCCACCTGGTAACTCCGATTTCCAATTCCACTCGCATTTAATCTGTCGCGTCAAAGTTGCGAGTCATAAAGACGCCGCCCAACAGCGTGTCCGTTACCTCTTGGTCTCGCCTTTTGGCGGGACGGTTGTTCGGCGCGCGAGGCCCATTGGGCATTGCGGTCCCAAGATGGCAAAAAGCTTTGTGGCTTGCGCCAGGGCCCAAATTAAAGTGGGTTCAAAGGCCTAACCACCGGATGGGCGTAGGGCGCCCAATGAAACTTGAGCAAGGGGCAAGTCACGAGGTGAGCCCCACGGTGGGTCCCGGTTGGGTCGGTGACGACCACCACCTCTACTCGCGTCGAGACCATACTTCACACTCTCCCGGAGCTCATCGATGGCGGCGGCCGGTGTGCTCTGGGGTGGTGACGACCCGTGGTCCATACGGATTGAGTAAAGAAAGGTTTCTTATGGGTCGCCCACGCAGGCAGACACCCTACTCTGGGACCGTCGCTCGGAAGGGTCCCCTTGGCGGGACCTCCCAGACCCACTCGGACTACCGTTACTAGCTCCAAGAGCACGGCGTTCAAACCAACGCAGTAAGCGCGCGTCGCTCGCCCCCTCCAGTCCCACACTGCGGATGGGGTAAACTTGTGGGATAGGCGGCGGCTACTCCTCTCGCAGCTTCCCTCGCCGGACGGGGACTCGGGATGGATACCCCGCGTCCAGCTACGACGTTAAACGAGCACTCGGACACCGGAACCTCGCGGAGGCATCCGGTCGTCCTTGCCGACCAAGGCACTCGGACACCGGAACCTCGCGGAGGCATCCGGCCGCCCTGCCGACTAAGGCGGCGTCTAGCTACGACGTTAAGCGAGCACTCGGACACCGGAACCTCGCGGAGGCATCCGGTCGTCGCCCTGCCGACCAAGGCACTCGGACACCGGAACCTCGCGGAGGCATCCGGTCGTCCTGCCGACTAAGCGGCGTCTAGCTACGACGTTAAACGAGCACTCGGACACCGGAACCTCGCGGAGGCATCCGGTCGTCCTTGCCGACCAAGGCACTCGGACATCGGAACCTCGCGGAGGCATCCGGTCGTCCTTGCCGACCAAGGCACTCGGACATCGGAACCTCGCGGAGGCATCCGGTCGTCCTTGCCGACTAAGGCAGCGTCCAGCTACGACGTTAAACGAGCACTCGGACACCGAAACCTCGCGGAGGCATCCGGTCGTCCTTGCCGACTAAGGCAGCGTCTAGCTACGACGTTAAACGAGCACTCGGACACCGGAACCTCGCGGAGGCATCCGGTCGTCCTTGCCGATCAAGGCACTCGGACACCGGAACCTCGCGGAGGCATCCGGTCGTCCTTGCCGACTAAGGCAGCGTCTAGCTACGACGTTAAACGAGCACTCGGACGCTGGAACCTCGCGGAGGCATCCGGTCGTCCTTGCCGACTAAGGCAGAGTCTAGCTACGACGTTAAACGAGCACTCGGACACCGGAACCTCGCGGAGGCATCCGGTCGTCCTTGCCGACCAAGGCACTCGGACATCGGAACCTCGCGGAGGCATCCGGTCGTCCTTGCCGACTAAGCGGCGTCTAGCTACGACGTTAAGCGAGCACTCGGACACCGGAACCTCGCGGAGGCATCCGGTCGTCCCTGCCGACCAAGGCACTTTCGGACACCGGAACCTCGCGGAGGCATCCGGTCGTCCGCCGACCAAGGCACTCGGACACCGGAACCTCGCGGAGGCATCCGGTCGTCCTTGCCGACCAAGGCACTCGGAAATCGGAACCTCGCGGAGGCATCCGGCCGTCCTTGCCGACTAAGGCGGCGTCCACCACGACGTTAAGCGAGCACTCGGACACGGAACCTCGCGGAGGCATCCGGTCGTCCCTGCCGACCCGGCACTCGGACATCGGAACCTCGCGGAGGCATCCGGTCGTCCCTGCCGACCAAGGCACTCGGACGCCGGAACCTCGCGGAGGCATCCGGTCGTCCCTGCCGACTAAGGCGGCGTCCACCACGACGTTAAGCGAGCACTCGGACACCGGAACCTCGCGGAGGCATCCGGTCGTCCTTGCCGACCAAGGCACTCGGACACCGGAACCTCGCGGAGGCATCCGGCCGTCCCTGCCGACCAAGGCACTCGGACGCCGGAACCTCGCGGAGGCATCCGGTCGTCCTTGCCGACTAAGGCGGCGTCGGCCACGACGTTAAGCGAGCACTCGGACACCGGAACCTCGCGGAGGCATCCGGTCGTCCTTGCCGACCCGAGCACTCGGACGCCGGAACCTCGCGGAGGCATCCGGTCGTCCTTGCCGACCAAGGCACTCGGACATCGGAACCTCGCGGAGGCATCCGGTCGTCCTTGCCGACCAAGGCACTCGGACATCGGAACCTCGCGGAGGCATCCGGTCGTCCTTGTCGACTAAGGCAGCGTCCAGCTACGACCTTAAACGAGCACTCGGACACCGGAACCTCGCGGAGGCATCCGGTCGTCCTTGCCGACCAAGGCACTCGGACACCGGAACCTCGCGGAGGCATCCGGTCGTCCTTGCCGACCAAGGCACTCGGACATCGGAACCTCGCGGAGGCATCCGGTCGTCCTTGCCGACCAAGGCACTCGGACGCCGGAACCTCGCGGAGGCAACCGGTCGTCCTTGCCGACTAAGGCGTCCGGCCTACGACGTTAAGCGAGCACTCGGACACCGGAACCTCGCGGAGGCATCCGGTCGTCCCTGCCAAACCAAGGCACTCGGGCACTAAAACTTAGAAGGCATCCGCTCATCCTTGCCGACCAAGGCACCGACTAGCTACTGGCTACCAAAGCGAGCGCAAAGGAAGATCAAACGACTTCAGAATAAATGCGGCGCAGAAAGCGGCGCCCACCACCGGAACCCGGCGGTCAAGAAGGCGAACGAGCAAAAACACACCTAGCCGTGCGCGGCGCTGCAAAGCAATTAAGAGGCTCCGGCGGTTCGCATACCTCAGAGCGTAATCCCGGGCGGGCGCCGGATGCGTTGAGGCACGCCCGTGGCGGTAGGCCCCGTTGACCCACCTAGTTGAGCGGATCGATCAAGCTCAACCCCAACCGAGTCGCCGAACTCGATTGGAGGTTCGAGGCTCTTGACGAATACTCATAAAACAGGTGCACCAACGGCCCAATTGCAACAAGCAATGCCCGAGAGAAGCAAGCGGCGGCCTCGAATACCCGGCCTAAACAGCCGTCCCCTACTGCTACCCAAATGCCTACGAGACCATTCAGGAGACCATTCCCGACCGGTCCCGACTCCGACTCAGCAGGGTTCCCGACCCCCGCAGCGGGACGGGATCCCGCGACTCCGACTCAGCGAGGTTCCCGACCCCGCGGCAGGCGGATCCCGGCCCGACGAACCATGATAATCCCGCCGAGGGGCGCGTCGCGCGATCGGAGTCCGTGTCAACCTAAGGCCACGTGCCCCACGAACGGTCATTGAAGTGGATCGAGCGAGGCGGTGGTCCTTCCCAAAACGATTTGATAGCTGCTGAAGCCACGTCTCTGTCCCATCACCACCACCCACAAGTGCAAGGACACGCTCTCCCGAGGCAACTCCAACGTCACACGCGACTCACGTCGGCACCCACATGGATCACGAGAGAGCAGCTCGCCACTTCCGGAGGATTACCTAACCGCTCGACCGGCTAGACCACCGACCCAAAGATAGGCTCAGCAGCGGCGACCGGTCAGCGAGCAAGCGACGATCGGCGAACGATTAGCGACGGCGGGGCAAGGCGAAGCCCCTAGAAGTAGCTCGCTGCACTTCGCCAATTCTCGATGTAACACGCGCCCTTCAGATCGATTAAAAAAGCGGGAACCTCCTAACAGAGGCGTGAGTAAGAGCTACAGGAGAGCTTTTTTCCTCTTCTTCCTCTTCTTCTTTTTCTTCTCCTTCTGAGAGCTAAGTTTAGATCATTCTAGTGTTGAGGCTCCACCTCTCGCTTGTAAAAAAAACTCGGTGCAGTCATCCGCACCTCAGTGAATACAATACCAACGCACGAACTGGAGTAGGGACCTTCGGCCCGAACCAGTATACATCTTGGACTCCAGGGTCTAACCATTCAGGGAGCGGGAACGCGCAGCCCCTTAGACTTACAAATTTACTTGCCGGCGCTCGAAACGCCGACACTTTGCTTTTCAAACCGAACATTTTCGGCTGGGGTTCAAATTGAAATTCAAAAATTTCAAAAAAAAATTAGAAAAATTTAACTAAAAAATTCCTAAAATTAGTATTAATTATTGTATGACCTCTTTCCCCATTCGCAACTGCTGCCGACCAAGCCGTCGTCGCTTGGATCCGGCCACTGCACTCCCAAAAACCGCCAGAGAAGCAGTCAAAATAGCTCAATTCGGGGCAGGTGGCAGGTACGAGCATGGTGGTGGCAGTGGGTCCTCCAAGGGGGCTGAAGGAGCTCGTGGCAATCTGTCGTCGAAGATGTTTCGGAGTTACTCACGACGAGGAATACAACATGGCCAACCAAGTGTACACGCAACAGTACTACCCGTAGCCCAGAAGGTAATGTTTCATTTCATTGCAATTTAATATTACACTAATATAGCGTCCATGCAAATCCAATATGGCATTTGTGTGGGAAGGACGACGAAAATATGTCGATCTTACAACTTCAAATGAAAGGTATCTAAATGTGAATGGTATTGATATTTGAATGCCTATTTTTGCACCTATTGGATTGATATGTGAATATTATTGAAATGAAAGGTTATTGTTCACATATTATTGCTAAAGCCTAAATGCCTACTTTACAACTTCAGATTGTCTAAAATGTAGCGAAGGTCATCCTGAAATTTTGTTTCAATTGTATGTTTGATTTCATTGCAAGTGGATTTTTTTGTTGACATTCCGTTCATGTAGGTCGAAGTCGAAAATGACATTTCTGCGATAATGGAAGAATGACAAAGTTATGCCTATGCCTACTCCGCAACTTCAATTGAAAGGTATTATAATGTAAATGATGTTGACATGTGAATGGTAATGAAATTGCGAATGATATCACTATGTGGTTATGTAAATGCCTATTTTTGCAATTGTGTGCCTATGCCAACTCCGCAACTTCAATTGAAAGGTATTATAATGTAAATAGTGTTGACATGTGAATGGTAGTGAAATTGCGAATGATATCACTATGTGGTTATGTAAATGCCTATTTTTGCACTTGTGTGATTGTAATATTGCAATGAAAGATTATTTATTGACACATAATTGCTAAATGCAAAGATCATGTCGATTTTTTTTCATATTTAGGAGAGATCACACTGGATTTTTTTTCGTATTTTCACGTACATTGTTTATATATTTATTACATTTTTACTAAATTTTAGCCTTCACTGCATTTTTACAAATTTTACAACAATTTTTTTTGCAATTTCCCCTTTTTTGTGGATTTTTTTATATTTTCCCAACCTGACTCGTTTTAAAGCGGTTTTCGATAAAAACCGCTCGGTTTTTCGCAAAAATCGGCGGTTTTCGTTCGAGGGTTTGACTAAATTTCAAACCGGTTTGAATTTCTAAACCGTTCGTTTTTTCGCGGTTTTTCGCGAATTTCGAAACCGCTGGGTAGCGAAAAATAGCTCCAAAATGAAAATTTTAACCCTGGCTCATACACGATCCAGTTTTAGCGTTTCAGGATGTCATGTAAGTTCGTGTGTCATCGCTCTCTATTAGAACAAAAATTTGAACACTCTGGTTTTGTAATTTATGCAATATTTTAAACTCTTGACTAGGACAAGTTGATCGCCGTAATTATATTCAAAGAAAAGAAGTCATTCCTTCTCGAAAATTGGATGCAACTGGAATAATTCAAAGCCTGGTCATTAACAATACCATGCTACCTTGTCAGTGACAGCTATATGTCAGCACTTGCGCGCACAGGAAGGTAATTTTCGTCTCGATTTGTCAGATAAGTCGTGCTGAATCGAATGTGATGGTAGCGATTTTTCAAGTTCCAAATACTCTTTTGCTCTGAATGATTCATCTGCTTGCAGGCTGCAGCCACTTCCATCGTCACATTTGAATTGCATGCTACGAGAGTTTCACAATCTGATATATCTCGTCACTCGCCGATTTCTCTGAAGAATTTATAGAGACCATATCTCAGTTACTTGCAACGATTGCCAATTGTAGCTGGTAGTGAACTCTCATCAAGCTGTTCCAAACTTACAGTAGCTTATCACCCCATACTAGCAACTTGGCACGAGGAATAACTCAAACCAAGTGAACTAGTCTAGAAACTCATACTAGTAGTCTAGTATTAATAGCTAGGTCAAATCGCAGGTGCTACTAAGAACTCCCGGCCAGAGAGACCCTGTCAAACAAGGGCTGCACATTTCCTGCCCACGTGGATTGCCCGAAAGCAACTCAGTTGAAGTTACAGCACTGTATTCTTTTAGCAATTAAATATTCGATTCCAAGTTAGCAGCTATATAAAAGCTAATGCTATCATAAAAATTAAGGCTTTTTTGTATTACGGACTTACGACCGGTATATTCTTTGAAAACATTAGTGTGATCTTTCAACAAAAATAAGTGTGTTGTCCAGGAGACGGAAGTAAAAAAAACAACTGCAAAGGAACCACAACTGAGTTATTACTTGCTATTATGTATGAATTCATTCTCTCATAGAACAAATTTTTTTTCTTGCAATGTTATTTCTGAAAACATTTCTTCATGTCAGCATTCTTGCATTCTAGAAGCAAATCAGTGAAGACCACCAATTCCTACCGCCCATTCTATAAGTCATATAAAGTCCCAACAACAAAATCAAACAAGCGAAAATGCGCAATCTTCACTACTACCTTCCAAGGTCTGGGGACAATGAGCTTGATCAGACAAATCTCAACGGGAGGGGTCATCGGTATTCAGTTCATGCCTTTTCTTATGTTCCCATTCTCGGTCTATTCAGCTGTGTGGAAATCAAATTTAGGTAAATTTACCGAACTTTCAAATGTCTTGTGATTAAATGTTTTGTTTGAACTGCTGAATCAATTCACCAGTCAATCCGTGGTCTCTGATGGAAGTAGGTTCGGACCGAACGCCGTTCAGTTTGTTTAACTAAGACACCGACACGGTCCTTAATTTAGTTGTTGTCTGTCACATATACACACGCGCTCCTTCACGACACATAAAACTACTCCATTGTTCTGCACACGTTGTGTGACCAGCTGACTTGAGTTTCAGAAAAGAGAAGTTTTTTTTAGAGTAACAAACGTGTATTTTCACACTATGAGCACTTCATAATGCTTGTTTATTTTTTATGCTCAATCACAGCTACTGTGCCTGCCTGTACGGGCGACACGGTTTCGTCGATACGCACCGTACGTACGCGTGTTCCGAGATGGAAGACGTACTCTTCTTCTTCTTCTTCTTTCCGGCCATTGTACGTCCCGCGCGTTTTGGGGCAGCTAGCTGCCTGGCTCCTCCGTGTTGCAGTTCGACGGGTTTCACATCAGCCCGGTCTGAACGATGCGAAATTCCATTTCTCCAGATTTTTTCCAGTTTTCCCGTGACGTAGCTAGTCCCGACCTACCTCGATGCCGGTCTTCGAAATTGTGGATCTTGTCCCGTGTTTTCTTCGGCTGATATAAGTTTGAGGGGGTTCCTTGCAGTTCGGTAATTTAAGCGGTCATTATTTATTAACGTTAATCGATGGAGCTAACGAACGATCTAGATTGTGATCATTCAACAATGACTTACAACGGTCCACACGCAATTGCTTACATTATCTCATCTAGAATTGGACCGAATCTCTTTCCAAAGTCACGTAGATAGGAGGCATCGTTCGGAAAATCTCTTGTTCCGGACAGACCGTAAGTTCTCTCCTTATCACATTCGGTTTTAGTAAGGTTTTCTATAACATACATTCAGGAATCAGGACACGGTAACTACGCTGCTGCGCGATCAATAGGACAACTAAACTATACAGCCATACAGGTTTTGCGAAGTCACTGGAATTTATGCTGAGTCGCTGAGCCATAAATCAGCGGGAGACAGGCAAACAACAGCTAACAGCCAAGGTCAACCAATTCATATGGGGCCTTCACGGTTCACCAAGTGAAAGGCCATCAAATCAGCCGGGGAACACCTGCCCTACACGGGTACCCCAACTTTCCAACTCCAAACAATGCAAACGTAAAGCACATCATCCACTGTAGGTTTATGACCAGGTCTTCATTCCAACTGCTGGAAACTTTGACATCGTTGGAACAGGACGAGCAGATCTAAGTACAATTCTAAACAAATACCAGAATAATTCAACATGAAAGACCAAGGAAATGCCAGTAAACGGATGTTCAGACGACATTCTAGCAGATGTTCAAACGGTTGAAGGATGACCAATGTTTAGATGTCTCCTTAGAAACCATCATCAGAAGTTGACGAGAGAAAAAACAGACGTCTTAAAAAAAGACAACAGTAACATTAAGGATGTAAAGTGTCGAAACAAGGTGACATTCTCTTTGCTCCATGGAGAATAAAAATATACACTGGAAATCCTAAAGAACTATCTGGATATATCTCTGATGAAGGCCAGGAATTCCACAAAATCCACCTGCATTAATGGAAGAGATGGAACAGATGTAACTCAACGCCTCTCTTTGTTTAGAAAGTTATGAACTCAGTAATAAAACGAGAGTGGAATGAAGAGTAATGACACATCGATCTTCAAATGTAAAATAAGTAAACTATTACAAGTTTCTACACATCAGCATTTGACGCTAAAAAATTGTGCAGTTATTAAAACGCCATCCCAAAACTTGCAAGCAATGTCTGCCATCATGAAACTAGGGTAGGTTAGGAAAGTGACATTTTTGTCTAGCACTGCAATCAATAGTGAGCTAACAAATTAATTAACCATTTTGCACTGTACACAGGAAAGTGAAAAGGAATATAATAAGATGGTATGTTTCCGTATCACGTATGTTGTATTCAAGCTTTAGTTCAAACAATCTTTAAACACTATCTAGCATTCATAGTTGCATACTTGCATACAACATGCTACAGTTGGTACAAGCGTTCGAGGTAAAAAATATTGAGAATGCCTGTGCTCAGTAGATTGCATATTGGCATGTGCAGGCAGACCATAGTGAAGGCTTCTTCAAATATTTGTAACCCATTAGGAAAATTGATCAGGACAAAGGACACAGTTTACCACACTACACCAAATAGTTGGTGCTTGGTGGAAATATAAGTGGTTTGGTTTCATGGTTGCAATACAGGAATTAGCTGGACATTATCTAGGTTCCAATTTAGCACACCCAAAAAATATTAGATAAGAATATAGATATTCAGCAATACCTACTCCTTTAAGCACATCAATGCAAACCACTAACAAAGTCTTCCAACTTCGGTTTGAGCAACGATTCAAGTGCATAAGTAAATATTTCCTTGTGAAAGCTTCTTGAGTTAACATTGAACTGTCTAAATTAAATTTCCTTACAAATGAATTGTCTAAATTACATTGGTAAATCTGTAATGCGTTGAATCACACTCGATCACTCACCTGAAACTATGATGAACCTAATCTTCCTTGAGGCGCTTCTCAATTTCCTCCAATGCCTTAATATCCTTGTTGTACTTGCAAATACGATAAATGCACCTGTCCAAAGTTTCAAATAAAAGATAAGATTAAAAAAATCTTTATAAGATTCTGTTAATCAGACTCTACAGCTGTGTTTCTTTACCAATAAAGGAGGCATGCTGAAACACAAAGGATGACATTCCTCTGGGCTTTGAAGATCTGTGCAAGAAAACAATTATAATTGAGAACACAGAAAAATGGAGAAATTAGAGAGTACAATTTCCTTTCTGTACACAGCTGAAAGCACCGATTCAATTGGCTGGTGTGCGTTAGTTTATTGATCCTCACTGCTATCAAAGGGGAAGAAAAAGAAATATACAGTGAAGAAAGATAATTGACGCTTTTAACTCCTCATGAATTGATTGTGTACATACTATAAAGATTGTGGGTTTGAGCTGATACTAGAATAAAGCCCGTGCGCCGTGAAGAGGATAGGATGGAGACTGGCCCAAACCAGCTAGCATTGTTTGGTTCTGCCCCAGCCAAACCTGGGCCCAGCCTAGCTCAAGACTGACACAAGCCCAACACATGCCCAATCTAGCCTGAGCTTGATCCAGCAACTATCCATGCCCAAGCTCAGGAAGTGTTCAAGTTGTGGTACTATCTGAACAGTTAGATGTGTATCACCTAGTAAATCAAAAGGGTGTCAGTTATTTGATGAAGTGGTACAATGGATGATCTAGGTTTGCATTCAACTTTAAATAAGAGATAGGATAGGCAAACATGCTACTCTGAAAAAGGGGTAACTTGGTACGTCACTGCAAACCACATGATTCAAATGCAGCAGTTATACTAAACAAGGTTTTCTTTTGCTCATCATTCCTGCTAAGGAAAAGCACTAAAGTTCATTTTTCATTACCAACATCACTGGGCCTAGAGCATTTCAGACTCTACACAGATGCTTCCCAAAACAAGTGCCCTTCCAAGAGTAGTAATCATGCAATGAAGCTGATGCAGACACATATATTCAATCCAACAACCGGTATATCATGTAGGGTAGAATATATTAAGTTGCTTAACATGGAATTCTGGGATTCTTCCGACCTCAAGAAAACAGAATTGTGGGAGTATGATCAATTTTCAAACAGTGATATCCCTGGAAAAAGAATAAGGGTTTGTCCAGCTGATTTGTCACAATCTAGTTGCAAACGTACATATATTCGATTCTATCTACAAATATGGTTGCGACAATAGATAAAATCAGAAACCTCTTTGACAAATAGTGCGCTGAATCTTCAGGTAATCTATGAGGTCAAATTGCCACACTTTCAGATTCTCCCTCCCCTAGTCAACTTAAACATGAAGGCGGATAGGTGATGTGGTTAACATCTGAACTCATTCATTTCCTCCATTATTCCAATTCCAAATTTTTTGATTGCATCCTGTTTGTAATTTCAGGACCTCTTGATTTTTTTTATATCAACGCTGAAAATTTCATTTTCTGGCCAAGCCTTTAGAATAATAGGAAGGAATCATCTAGCTGAAGTGGTGGTGATACAGCATATCAAATTGAAGATCAGATCACCGAAAACAACTACGATCTGACCTTCTCACTTACGTTATGTGCCCACTCTAGTTACACTTTACTAATCCAGTTGTAAGTCAAGGCGGAAGCCAATCGAGTTTAGTCCCCTTTCAAATCAATCACAAGTAACATTTTCTTGTACTTAAGCATTTCTCCATTTGGACCTGTACTGAACCAAACTGCAGAAAACCCTAAAAATACCCAAAAACAATTCAAACAGTGAAGAAGGCGCATGAGGTCTGAATTCACTCACGGATTTCTCGAAGCGGACACGCTCGTCGGCGGTGCAAATCTCAGATGTGCACATCAGCCTGTGCTCGTTCTTCCAGTAGATATCTGCACATCAGGGAAAAAAAAAGCAAACCTAACATCAGAGCCTGAAACGAGGAGAGCCTCCGCACGCCGAAGGTTCTGCAAGGCCGCGACGCACGCACCGAGGAGCTGGAAGGCCGCGAAGGGGAGTACGCCGGCCAAGGGCTGCAGGAGCATCGAGGTGAGCCCGACGATCTGGTTCCGCACGGCGCGCGGCGCCGGCAGCGTGAGCAGCGCGGCCACCGCCGCCTCCGCCGCCACCACGCACGCCAGGATCATCCACTGCAGCGCCATCGGAATTCGGAACTCCCCCTCTACCTCGAACCTTCTCGCGCGATTGGGGGAAGTGTGAGCTGGTGGGAAGCCTCGGCCTCTCCGATCTGCGTACGCGTGCGAAATGAATGCGGGTTTGGCTTCGCGGTGGATGGACAGGTGGATGAAAGTCGCGTTCGCGTCTCGGCGATTTGCTTCGTCGCCAAGTGATTCGCCGCGGTCGCTTTCCGGGCTCTGCGAAGTTCCCTTCACTTGGGCCTTAAGAGTATTGCTAGTTAGGCTGGCTGGCCTTGAACAAACGGCCCAGTTGGACTCGCGAACCAAGCTGACCTATTTCTCGCCGAGCCGCCTCCCGTGAGAGCTGGGGTTTTAGCGGCGTGAGAGGGGAAGAGAGAGCGGAGCGGAGCGGAGAGGAGGGGAGGGGAAGATGAGCCGGAGCCTGGGGATCCCGGTGAAGCTGCTGCACGAGGCGGCGGGGCACGTGGTGACGGTCGAGCTCAAGACCGGCGAGGTGTACCGCGGCTCCATGGTCGAGTGCGAGGACAACTGGAACTGCCAGCTCGAGAACATCACGTTCACCGCAAAGGTATGCACGCCCTGCGCCCTGCCCTACATCCAGGTCGGGGCCAGATCCCCCAACGATTTCAGTTCCTTGAGTAATTTGTTCCTTGTTTTTGTTAATCTGCAGGACGGGAAGGTGTCGCAGCTGGAGCACGTCTTCATCAGAGGAAGCAGAGTGAGGTAATTCAAGAACCCGGTAGGCGTTTGGTTCTCGGGGTGGTGTTGTTGAGTTGGGGCGGCCTCATTTGTTGTTGTGGTGGTTTGCTGTTGTTGCAGGTTTATGATTATACCAGATATGCTCAAGAACGCCCCCATGTTCAAGCGCTTGGAAGCAAGGATTAGGGTTTGTGCTTTCTTTATACTTTTGATGTTTTGCTTCAGGGATAAGATAGTGGTGAGATGGTACACGATTGTGGTGATTTTTTTGTTTCTGTTTTTGTTTTGGTCTTGTTTAGGGCAAAGGATCAGCTATTGGAGTTGGTCGTGGCCGTGCGGTTGCAATGCGTGCTCGGGTAATGGATGCTTTCTATGAACATTATTATTCTTTCACTAAGATAGTTTTTTCTTTTTGGCCGTTGATTACACAGTATGGACTCTATTGGTGCTAAAATTTGTAAATGTAATTAAGATACGCTCTTGAACGAATGAAAATGAGGTAGTGTGCATTGCCTCTTTTCAAAGGTAACACGGCAGTTATTAATTTATTATTGAGGTATTGCTTAGAGTTTTTTTATAGACATTGTGAATTTGAGTTGCATGTTTTTGCTGATGCGCTATTGAACATGTCAAAGATGAATAAAATACGACAAATCTATCTGTTGATGGACAGCTTGAATGTCTGTAGTATTTTGATTAGTTATTACATGTACTATTGCTAGAGTTTATTTTCTGAAGATGACTTTTTATATAACTAGATTTAAATAAATTCTCTTGATTGAAGTATTGGGCAGTGTCTTCTTGTTCTGTCTCAAAAGCTTCAATATTGTTGCATAGATGTCATGGTTGTGTGACAAATCCTGTTTGTTTTTTATGTTATGATTATCGAGCATCTCCCTCTTTTATGTACTTTTCTTGTTCATGAACCACCTCTTATGATCTTTTAGAGGTTGACTTACGGATCTAGTGATATCGTGATAGTGCCTCTCCTTAATGGGATAAAATGCATTGTTTCTCCTTAAATACAATGTTAGTGTATTATGTCACATATAATCTTGCTTTATGAAAGCATCTGTATTTCATGGTTTCACTTTACCACTGAACTGGATTCATTTTCATCTTCTATGTAAAACATCCTGGATTTTTTTTTCCTGATACATCAGGGTGAACAAACAATGCCACATTGCCATAGTGGGTACTGGGTAGGAGGGAATGAGCCCTACAGTTATGTCAATAGTAAGGCTAAGCTGAAAAAATGCCATACATCGATGGTGTTCACTTCAGAAATCAGGATTTAGAGGGTCAAGATTTTGTAGATTGTAGTTTTCTTGGTCTTGAGTTTTGACACTACAGAAGTATGTTAGCTGATCAAATGTGCATCAGTTCATCAGTTTGGAATACCTTTGACATTAGGAAAGTGAATTGTGTAGTGGATCAAATTAATCATGCATGTGTTCAACCTTAATTATAAGGTTAGGTACACAATTATTGATTAAGTTTTCATCTATTGGTATTGTGAGGTATTGTATAAACCGTTGGGATTGGTACAATAGAAAAGCTTGATATTTTGCTGTTTAGATGGGTTATCAAAGTTTGCAAAGAGATTGGAAGCAATAAGAACTAGTAATGGTGTGACAGCTATCCAAGATTCTGGTTAAACTCATCGTTTAATGAACAAAATAAGGGAGTAAATATTAGAGTTAGCAGTTAGCACTTAGCAGTCTTATCATAAATCATTCCCATCAGCTGGTACCACAAGGCAAAGTGAGATTATTGGTCAGATATTCTTTTCCATTATTGTTTTAAACCAGTGAGGAATAAGGACTGTACAAATGAAACATGCTCACATATACAAAACTATTGGAGTCTTTGGTACCATAGGATGAACTTCTAGTGATCTAGACATCTAGTCCCTATATAAATTAGAGACTGAGATGATTTTCTTCTCAAGGGCTTAAGACAAACAAGTTCTAAGGATCTTTTAAAAAAGAGAGTATTGAGCCTTTCCTGGCTAGCCTTTGTTCCATGTCTGCAACAATGATTGAAATGTAGCTTTAAGTTTAATTCTAGGTCATTTATTAATAATGATAAAACACAACATTTTCTTCTGTTAGAGGCTAAAGGCGAACAAGTTCTAAGGTTCTTTTTTTCATCAAGAAAAAAACGTATTGAACCTTTCCTGGCAAGCTTCGCCGTTCTCTGTCCCATGTCTGCAGCAATTCTTTAGCTGGAACTGTGGGTTTAAAGTCTAGGTCATTTATTTATAATGATAAACATAGCCCTTTTTTTCAAGAATGGGGGGAGGGGTGTGCATTTGATCTTAATAGTATTGTTCCTTTTGAGCACGCTAATTTTGGTTAAATAATTTCCAACAGTGTTAAAGCTTGCTTAGCAAGTTCTGTATGTGGTCGAACTTACAGTAATGAAACAATAAGCATACAGCTTCGTCTTGTGAACTCTTGAATGTAACTTATATGAATGAAACATTGAACAGAGAACCTAAAACATAGAATTAGGATTTTATTGAATTCCGAAGTACCATGATAAAGCAAACTATAGAGTACATCCAAGTATATGTGTCTATATGTGTCGTGTGACTTTTCAGGACATGAAACACATTTAAATTCTATTTAGAGTTGTACTTTAATCATGATTCATCACTTACAGTTCCTAACGTTTTACCTACCAATTCATGTAGGCTGCTGCTGGTCGCGGCGGTGGTCCTGTTGGACGAGGCGGTGCACCTCCCGTGAGGAGGTAGATTTGTTCCCAGCATTGTGTGCGCTGTTATCTGACTGAGGAAGTTGCTGTCTTCAATACCAAAACGGTGTTTAGTAGTTAAATGCGAACGTGCCTTCTGTTTGATCCGCCTGATTAAGGAATGGATGCAGGCCTGTTGGTATCGTCAATGTGATGTATTAATGTCAGAGATGGTAGCTTGAGTATGAGATTTCAAAGGTGGAACCGTGTGTCCATGAAATTGATTTGAATGACTAAACAATGCTTCTCTCGTCAAGAAAATTTCCTTAATTTGTATCACGCGGCATTGTGGTACCCATCATGTTTTGGTTGTTACCGATATCTGACTCGAAAAGTTTCTTTGAGATCTACCATCAAATTAGTATATGTGTGGACGTCAACAAAATGATTCTGGTATTAATGTGCTTTTCATGCAATTCAGGAGCAATTTCTTACTGCTCATCGATTATACACATGTAGTTGCATCTCTTAAGATTTAGGTTGCAGCTAATATGTTGTTGGGCACACCGCCCTCTTTTGCACAATCACATTGTCCCACTCGTACCTCCGCTTATTTTGCTTTGCGACATGGTAGCCTACAATATGATAGATCAACTAAAAAATGTGATGCTTTACTAGAGAAACAATTGATCCAAAATTTGCATTTCTTTAACTATTTATTGAAGAATGGATTCGTCACCATTTTAATTTTAGAACAAATTTCTCATGTAACGTATTGATAAAAAGTAGATATAAGGAACTGCAGTCAGCAATTAAAACTTATCCTACTTTGCAATTACTATTAGTGGGAGAAACCACCAATGGTAATTTAGGAGGTACTAACATGCCTTTTGAACAATCCTCCTAGTTGAAAGTCAGAGGCATTCCCGACCATTTTGGGTGGCTCAATTTTCCCAGAAAGGTGTTGACATTGTTGACTTCCCGTCAAGTTGATTTGAATTGTCTTTTTAATGAGTAGGCAACAAACCCTTCAAAGATGACATTGATATGATTGTGTGTCTTTTGGAATGGTATCTCTTAATCCCCATCTACATCTTTTAGCGATACTTGGTCCTTCACCTTTAGACAGAGTTGGCATTGGCTCCTTACCCGAATAAAATGCATCCATACGTTTCTTCCAAGTGCATCAGTTAGGCAAGTCGTGGTCGGGCGCATTGTGGAGCAGACACCAGCTGCAATTGCCACATTGGTCATAATGGATCCTGTCGGTCCTAACTTATCATTTATCATACCACCTTGCTTCCTCCAAGGCCCTTTGCCTTGGTTGTATTTTGGTCGTTGCTCAACAATCACGACCTCCCTTGAGGAAGATATGGATTTATCCTTCTTCTTGTGCTTCCCTTTATAGCTCTTTGACCTGTCGATCTCCTAGAATCTTTGTTCTTGGGTTCCTTAAGACTAGGTTGAAGTGGTGAGCGAATGTCGAGTTCTTCTGTAAACCGCTCGTATCGTACCGTATGTTTGAAAGATAGAATTATAGAATCGTCAATAGTATTGTGAACTTCTACAGGGAATGTAAATCAGCTTCTTTCCCTGGTTTTGTATAATAATTTTTAAAGTTGTTTAAAATAGTGACACAAAGATGTTCCCTGCTATAGATAAATTCTCTAGTTGATTAAAAAGCTATGTACGTGTAGAGCCTTTTAACACAGTAGGTAAATATAATTTACCATTACCTTTTTGTCATCACTTGCAGCCTGAACAACATTAGTATTAATCTGGAGGAATTTAGAAAGGTTCTATGTCCTATCAAAGCTTTCCAAATTGCTTGGCTTGAATTTTTTTGGCCAAGTAACATCTTTGAGTATAGGTGAAAATGCCTTACATCCTATATAATGTTCAAGTTGTGATCACACAATAAGACTATTATTATGACTAGTTGGGGAACATGGTTGTTTATTTCCTGATAAACAATGATAAGTGCGTTCACCTAGAGCTAGCCTATCAAATACATTCTATCGAGGTAGATCATTTGTGTAACAAGCACGGTGATTGTTGTTGTGGTTACTGGAACCAATTTGAGATCTTGTAGATTGTGACAAGCTTTGGATTTCTGCAGCAGCCTCTTGGAGGTCAGCAACCAATGAATGGATAACTAGTAGATCATGCACATTGTTTACCCCGTCTGGATGATTGGTAATAGCATTTGCTAATATGCGAATGCGATCCACCAGACTTTCTTCCTGTCAGGGAGAAGGTACAATATTTAAATCTCTTACCAACACTCGCTGGATGACTTGAGACGTGGCCTGCAACTGTTGGTGGTCACCGTTGGTGTTGGTGTTGGGCTTCCTGGATGTCCCCTACACGCTGGAACGATACTGTTGGCGGGCCTCCTTCATTGACTTCTGTTTGGTAACAAGCATCTCATTGTTACGTTGTTTTTGCTCCACATGTGTTGCCTATTCTTGGGCCTCATGTGTTCACATTCTTCTTGATGTTATGGGGTCTCACATGCTTTTTAATGGCTATGCATTTCAGAAACTCTGAGCAGATGGAGTGTGAGAAAGTTGTGTTCTTATGGAAGGACAGGTAGTACTCAAGATTCCAAAGTAGATTTTCTACAGATGGCTTTGTCAGAATCTTATCATGGACACCATTAGTAGTAGATGCCGCAATACCGGAAGGGTTATCACTTGCCTCTCCAGTTGAGATAGGTTTTGAAACATACTCACCTCAAAGTTGCTTAAGGGTGTGGTGGTGTCTCTATCGCCTCAATCCTAGTAGGTTTGGCTGAGGACAATGAAGATTCTTTCTTGGGAATGTACTCGAAGTAGATGTTGCACTTGCACGCCACTCCGAGGGACATAGTCATCATCCATGAGGTCGACAAGGTCGGAGGGGTTCTCCTCGTCCATACACGAGGGCTTGAGAACATCATAGTTAGGATCCCCGAATGACGACGATCCCTACGGACAATACCAACTATCAATGCACAAGACTCAAGGCCCTCTATCAAACTTATGAAAATAATAAAAGGGACAGCAACGCACCTAGAGACTTTATTGCCATGGACAATGTATTTACAAGAAGTGCAAAAAAGAATGTTCTTGTCCTAAACAGGTTTCATGGGCCCTATTTAAGGGCCTAGATGGACCTTAGCTAAGTGGGCCTAAATGAAATTCTATTTTGACTTCTCTTGACTGAAAATTTTGACATATTTAAGGATCCTCGCCATATAGGCCACAACAAATAAACAAGGACTTCAATCAAGTACCATTCACTACGCAACAAGAGAGAGGGAGGTGAGAGGAATGATTATGGTATACCTAACTGAGATTTTCTGTATGTTTCTATCTAGCGCATGCCATCGATCAACATGTGAGCAATTTCTTCGTTTGGAAATGTTTTGGTTCCAAGGCTTTCCAAAAAAGGATAATGACAAATCTGGTGGCGAGTCTACTCTTCCTCTTTGGTCTCACTAGGTCCCCAACCTTACATCCCAAGTGGTTAATGGATTAACGTTGGGTGACACCACGGCGATGACAATGCTATTATGTGGGTTTTCTAAGGGGCAGTGGACAAGATTAGAGAGCGATTGGTAACGAGAAAGAAGGTTGAGTTAGGTTTTGATGGGCAATATTTAGTAGTGAGGATGGAAAGAGGCAACGGGTGGCATTGTGGCATCTAGTGTTACAGGTAAAGAATGGTTGAGGTGGATGCTTGTTGCGTAGGGCGAGAGCAATTGTTGCAATGAATATGCCTGTGATAGGCTCTCAGAGGCAAAGGTGTTGGTAGGGTGTGCAACTGAAGATATGGGCATATGTAATATTGTTTACTTTAATATACAAGTGTTAAATGTTTCTTAATTCAAGTACCAGCTAACATTAAAATGTTTCTTGAATAGCAACTTTAAAAGTTGAACTTAGATTTTCTAATACAAGCGAAAGGATTTTTCATTTATTTTCTCAAAAGCCAACATTAGAAGGATGCGACTATAGCACTCCTAGATGCACTATAAAGTTGAGTATTGTTACCCAACGCTATACCGTTGGAAGTGCTACCAACAGTATAGTAAAGTTTCATACAGTTTTAGTAAGTTTCAAGATAATGTTTGAAAAGTTTCATGTTTCAGTAAGTTTTGAGTGTTTCTAGAAGATTCAAAGCCGAAGTTTCAAAAAGTTTCAGATTTTGGAACTCAAGTTTCACCAAGTTTCAACCAATGAGTTTCAATAAGTTTCAACCAAAAGTTTTGAAGAAGTTTCAACAAAGTTTTAATAGATTTCAAAAAAGTTTTTAAGAAGTTTCGGTGAGCTCACCTGGCTATGATGGTCTACCACATCGTGAGGGTTGCCGACATAGTCTATTGCTGACGCAACCTCTTCTCTAGCTCCGGTCCCAACAACCACTACCGCAATGGAGCTGTAAGACATTGCCCGCCACCGAATCCATGCTCGAGCTCTGCCTGAGCGTCCATCTCTTTCTCTTCCTGAGCTCTATGTCGTGCCACCGCCAGATCCGTGTGTCCTAAGCCAGGATGTCCATCTCATTGCCAGATCCAGAGCTAGAGGTGAAGCACCACATCACTGTCTGCGCCAGATGTAAAGCCGGAGGCGGAGGAGGGGAAGGGTAGTGCTGGAGTCAAAGGAGGAGGTGGAGGGACCCATCTTACTCGTGCGAAGCCATGGCCGCATCTCATGTGTATTTTAGTCAAATTCCCCACCTCTCTCTCTCGTCATTCTCTTCTTATCCATGAGCCCTACACTATCTCATCTCTCTCTCACCTGACCGAGCAACAGGTGAAGGATGCGACGGCCGATGGCATGGCAACTAACATGGTGGCAGCAACGAAGATTCCCTCCGCCACTCCTCTTCTTTAGATCCTACGACCCTTCCTTCTCTTCTTCAAGGCACGCGACGGTCGGGAACTCCATGAGAGAGCCTCCATTGTCCGGATCTACTCTTTGTTGCCACTAGTGGGTGGATCCAGCCATCTGGGTGAGTGTCCTTAGTTGCATTCATTCAGACAAATGCAGAGCTTGCGATCCCCTACTCTCCTTTCTTCTAACGTCCGTGATCCTCCTGATCTTCTTTCTTTTTTTTAAACATGTGCAGCCCACCAATCCATTAGCACCCGTTTGCCCTTTTCCAGCCAAATCTAAAATCCTAACCCATCCACAGGGATCCCGATCGGGAATAGGTCATCTAAACAAGGTCTTAATTATTTCCTTGGGCAGCTTACTCGATTATGGGCCAAAAAACATGTCTCATGCACCATGTTTATGATTCATGTCTCCATATGCCCCAGGTGAATGCCAGATGCAATTTATCATCAGTAGCACATTACGTCCGATTTTGGTAATTTGCGGTCAACTGCACGCAACTTTCTTTTATGGTTGCACCTGGGCACATGACACGTGGAGGGTGTTGGTGATTTCTACAAAACGCGGTTGCTAGGTTTCTCCTTGTGCTGAGCAATCTCTGAGTTAGGGTGTGTTTGGTTAGTGGGATGAGGTTGAATGGGATGGGATGATCCTGTACCATTTGGTTCTATTGTTTTGGTTGAATGAAATGGTTCAGCATCTACAGGAAATATTCCTCAAATTTGTATCAAACCGTCCAGGACGGGATGGTTCCATTCAACCAACCAAACACATGGATGATATTTTTCTTGAACCATCTCATACATGTACCACTTGGTACAAGCAACCAAACACACCCTTAGTTTCTACACTAAAGGCTTCCTCATCCAAAATTTGTATGGACAAGCACTCGGTAGAGCAAGATAGTGAGCGCCGCACTGCGACCGCGGAGAGAGAGCCACTGAAGCTAGCGGGCCTCATTTTTTTTGCTTTTCTAACCAAAGCGTCGAACAAGGTGAACGAATTATTTTTGCTTTTTTCTTCAAACCAAAATTTTGCTGAATAGAAAATTTTTTATTCGAAAGTTTTTGAATTGAAAGTTTTCGGAGTCGAAACTCTTCGATTTGAATTTTTTCGAGTTGAAACTTTCTAATTTAATATTTCCAAGTTGAAATTTTTTTATTTGAATTTTTTTTATAGAAAATTTTTCGAGTCGAATTTTAATTCGAAACTTTTTGAACCAATTTTTTTTTAATCGAAGCTTTTCGAACCGAAAGTTTTTGAATTTAAAGTTTTCTGAGTTAATACATTTCGATTTGAAACTTTCTAATTTGAAATTTTGCGATTTGAAACTTTCTAATTTGAAATTTTTCGATTTGAAACTTTTCAATTTAAATATTTTGGAGTTGAATTTTTTTGAGTTGAAACTTCCTATTTAATTTTTTTCCTGTATTGAAATTTTCTCAAGTTGAATTCTTTTCAAATTTGAAATCCTTGAGTAGAGTTTTTCGCGGACAGTTTTAAATTTTTTTATTTATTTTGGACTTTTTTCACTAGGAATGGGGATCTTGCATCGTGGAGTGGAGGGTGGAGAGGCACTCCAGCGTCACCACGTGACAGAAGCGGAAGCTGGGGAGGTGCGACGTAAGATACTCACGATGAGCTCGATCGTATATTAGCGGTTGCCCATTAAGTCTATTTTTCATCGTAAACTGATAAAAGTTACCATCAGTAGCACACTAAGTTCAACATATTTTATTATCATTAGCACACTGAGTAACCATCTCCACCATTCAGATGTATTTGTTTAACACACAAGCATGGCATCTTTCGTCAGAATGTAACAAAAATTTATCGCCAGTTAAATGGACGTTAATTTATCATTGTTATCATGAAATTCACCATAAGTTAGCATCCGTACTACTACCAAGAATAGATTGCCATTAAATGCTCCCTAAGTCACCATCTGCATTTTAAGAGATTATCACCAAAAAGTTCAAAAAAAAATACCATATGTTTTATGAACATGAGAAAGTAAAAAAAATAACGTTAAATGCACCCTACGTTACCCGATGCATTTCTAAGAAATAACCGTCGAAAATTCAAAATTTGCTATTGGATTTGTGAATATGAAAAAGTTCAAAAATCACCATCAAATGAACCCTAAATTAAAAAATTACCATTAGATTGCACCGTAAGTTATCATGTGCATTTTTAACAAGTTACACCTCTAAAAATTTCCATCGATTTATGAATTAGAAAAAATAAAAAATTACCATCAACTGCACCTTAAATTACCATATGCATTTTAACAAACTACCGTTCAAAGTTTTTCTTTATCTCTATCTCCGTCCGCTGCCTTTCTCTTGCACGGGGACGCCATCGTCGGCAGAAAATTCCCCACCTCCACTGCCTTTTCCCTATCGACTTGGATGTCTTAGAATTGGTTCCTTTCTAAATGTAATTATAAAAATAGCCACATAGCGTACGATGAGTGATACATGTCACCTACTACATTGTGGGGGCCACGGTAGGAGCCATCAATGAATGAATGCTCGATAGGGGCTAACTGGACTAATAATTAATTAATTAATTAATTAATTAAGGGGCTAATGCTCCAGAAGTTGATTAATCCATCATTAATTAAGTGGGCAAAGATTCCTACTAAGTATGCATTCCTCAGTAGGTAGTGTCGTGGTACCTAAGCTCGGTAGCTCCTGCATAGTCCTATAGCGCGGCAGGTGACATACCACAGTCGGCGTTTTCACGGTCGGAAAGTGGGTTATTTTTGCAACTGAATTTATGACATAGCTAAATTTACAAAAAAAAATGGTGCGAATAGGCTAGAAATACGTTGGTTCCTGCCACAGTTTCTAGCCACCAGCATCCACCTCATCTTTCTTCTCCCGTCAGCCTCCACCTCACTTTGCACCGCACCACCTCATCCTCCTTCGCCTCATGGCGGACTCCTCCTCCACCACATCGCTATAGCTAGATCTGGTGTCAAGGAAGGAGGGGTTGTAGTCACGGGGAACACGTCAGTGATGGTGGCACATGCTGGACTCCTTCGTCGTGTTGCCGTGGATAGATCTGGAGTTGAAGAAAGAGAGGTTTGAGTCACGGGAGCCCCTTGGTGGTGGTTTCTCCTCGTCGATGCTGACCCGCCAGTGATGCAAAAGGAGCGTTGAATGGTAGCGTAGGAGAAGCACCAAACCTGAGGAGGTGACGTAGCTCGACTATGCGCGATTTGATCACTTTTCTAGGCCCTCTTCCCCACTTTTTTCTGTAAATTTGACTCTCTTCTGAATGGAATATCAAATTTAACCCTTTCCCCCACCCCCACCGCCTAAGGCGCGACATGCGGCACCTGCCCCCTATTGCGCCCCGAGAGTGCGGAAGTCGGTGCTACCACTCTTGAGGAACACAACAGTGGCGAGCGCGGAAGCAAGCAGCGAGTGAAGTAGTAAGTGCGCTCGTGCCCGAGGAGCGTAGGATGAGCGGGCACAGCCGCAGCTGGTGAGCACAGGAAGCACTTCTACGGAGAGAAGGAAACTAGATTTGTAATTTTATTTAGAAGAGTACTAAATTTGAAAGAAAAAAAGAAAAGAAAAAACGACTAAAAAAAGTGATCAGTTCTCGACACGCAAGTGCTCTGCGCTTTGAGGGCCCCCGATGTAGAAATACCACTACACCATGGCAAATTCGTGGTATGGGACGGACCGACCGACCGACCGAATACCACGGCGTAGTTTGTTTGTTACGGTATCTATCTGGAACGAAGATAGCCGTACGATCAAAAAGAAGGGACACGCGGCGACAGATCCGTCTTGACCGATTGCATTCATCTTTCACTGCTTAATTTTCCCCAATTCCTCCAAATCCCTAACTTTCCCGATCTCAAATTTCCTCAAACTCCAGAAAAATTTCCCACAGATCGAAATCCGCTGACGAATCTCTACGATCGCCACCACGGTCAGTCTCTTCCACTCTCTTAACCCATTCAATTCTTCGATCTGCTCTCCTGTTTCGTAAATGTTCGAACTTTTTTCCTTTTTTGAAATCAAAGCAGAGAAATTACGAGATACTTGTGCTGCGAATGCCATGGAGGAGGAGGCGCGTGAAGAGATGAGTCCACCTCCTCAATCTTTTGATTTGCTAGTAGCCACTCCGCTCTCGGCATCCGATCCGAAGCCTGGTTCGTTTTTTCTCGAACTATTTTGAAAAATTTGTCGCTTAAACTCCTTGTTTATGCTAGTGCTGGATTTTCCTGATCTCTTTTTCTGTGCTCATTTTGATAGCGAAAAAGCCGACTCGACAATGGGCCGCATGGACACGCCAGGAGGAAGAGAGTTTTTTCAATGCGCTGCGCCAAGTAGGAAAAGTAAGATGCATACGTTCTGGATGAAATGCTATGCTGTTATTTGCAAACTACTTAGTGTGTGTGCTAATTGATAGATGGCTAATATTGTGTACTTTTTGGTAGAATTTTGAGAAGATTACTCTCCGTGTCCAGAGCAAAAACAAGGATCAGGTACGTCATCTTCCACAAAGATGTTCTTATGATATTTAACATGCTGTATTATGAAAGTTGAAGGAGAGAAAGATACACGTTAAACTGTAAATTTTAGTTGTATGTGAACTGTCCTAAATGACTCTCATTTGGATGACAATTAGAATTGAATAAACACATTTTATGTCTAGAATTCAGAAGCGACTGGCAGTGGGGAAATTATATTTCCTACCAAGGCCTTTGTTGTTGGTTGACATAGCACCAGTATACCTTTAGCGTATTCGTATGAAGCCATTCTTGCTTATGTTGCTGCTGCAACTGGGGAAGGGCTGCTGGGAGGAAGGATCACAACCTTCATCTCAACAATCACATGAGGATGAGCTCCTTTCACTTGCAGCCAATCTCCCTTCTTCACTTGCAGGTTGCAGCCAATCACTCTTCTTCACTTGCAGCTGATTTCACTTCTTTTTCATTCCTTTCAAGTTTGTGTGGGTGATGGAAAACTCAAACCTCAGATCATGACATTCATAAGCACCCCACTATGTCTCTGAGTTTTATTTAGTCCTAGCATCTTTTGCCTTTTAGTTTTCCTTTATATTTTCCTGTCTTAAATGGTTAAACCATGTTTGGCTGTGAGGCACGCCGCAGCATCTTAGCGCCTTGCTGCCGTGAGCAGAAAGGCGCACACCTCATGTCACGCCCTTGCGACAATGAGCGTATCGGGTACGTATGTGAGGTTGGCGGCTTTGGCCCTGGCTTGCGCCCATGACCTGTGGCTGCAGAAGAGGGAACACGCGAGAGCAGGGAGTTGCGCAGGGGACATGGAATAGACAAAGAGGGATTAAGAAATAAAGATAACTTCTTGCCTAAACTTTATCGATGGACTTTGCCTCCTTATATAGAAGGATTCTGAACAAACCGACTAGGACTCTAATTCACAAACTGACTAGGAACTGATCCCATCTAACCTAACATGACACGACTTGACTCTTACGTGAATACTAAACGTGAATACTAAACCTGATCGACTCCTATTTTGGCTTGGACATCGGCTGGGTCAGCTTCATTTCTGGCTTGGTCACCGGCTGGACTGGTTCTTCTACGTCTTTGATACGGAATTCCCCACATGACACCACACCTAAGACTGTGCCTGGAGCAGCTTGAGGCATTTTGCCATGCTGCACATCGCCCGAATGCCTAAGCGCACACTTTTGACAACACTGGGCAGGCTTTAACTGGCAATTGCCAAGAAAACAAATTTAGTTTTCTAACTTTATATGATGACAGATCCTTTATTGTCTCTTACACCATCACATGGCTATCATAATTTATAAAAGATGCACTTCCACCCTATATAAACAATATTTCCATGAACTAGAGAATACCTGGAGTTCGTTGGCCTCAAGGTTCAACACTTTTGTTGCTATGTAGGTCAGACATTACTACTATCGCCTTGTTCGACGCATGAAGAAGCTTCTGGCTCCTGAGTTCTCACTTGATGCAAAAAACTCGAAGGACACCATTGCTGCTATGCTGCGCTGGTAATTGATTGAATCTTTATGATGCGCAAATTGATCTGATAAGATGTTGTTCAGACTATGGTTAGTTTTGTTTATATAACATTGTAGCAAAAAAAACTAGTAGTTGACCCCAAAATGTTCTGAGCTATCTTTCTGACATATCATTTTCCCAGGAGGACAAGACATTAGATAGATTGTCTTTTAACTTACAAATCATGTTGTGTATTTTACTCCACCAGATTTTGGTTATAGTGCCTAGAAGACTAGAAATATGGGCCCTTTAGAGTGCTGTGTGTACCACCTTTTCATATTTACTGTTTTGATGTTTTCTATTCAATTGTGTATCTTTCTGTCAGAACTGATTAATCAAAATGATTTATCTGAAATTTTTAAAAGCTTGGCTTACTCCTATATTACATAATACATATGCTACCCGAACAAAGAAAAAGCTCTTTTTGATAACAACAATTGCGCTGCTAAGGATATACTACAGTTGGGGGAAAGGAGATGGAGGCAGTTTAACAATCTTTTATTCACATGTAAAACGCTCTCTTGTCTATATGTAAGAAGGGAGAGCCTCTCAAAAAAAAAAGGAAGAAGAAGAAGGGAGAGGATATTGTCTGTTGCTAATAATACTTGCCCTTTCCATTTGGTCCTGTACTGTTTCTTTTTTACATTGCACGGAAATTCCTCAGATGTTAACTGGGTTTTATGCAGGTGGTCTCTTCTCGAAAAATTTAGCTGCAGCGCATCCAAGCTGCATCTGAAGCCTCGGAGATTCAAAACATTTGTAGAAGCACTGGTGCGCTACTCTTTTTGTTTGTTGTCCAGTTATTTTTTCCCTATATAAACAAATGTTTGTTTTGATTACCTTTCTTTTTCATGCAATATATTATATTTTATAGGGAAATCAACTGTTAAAGGACAGAAAGAAAACCAGAAGAAAGTGTCCACAAGGGGATATGTACCTATCTTCTCCATCTCCAATTCTCAGCAAGACTCAGGGACATGCGTCTTTCTCAGTAGAACTCTTGTCCGTGGATGCCCAAAATGGTAGCAAAGTAGCATCTTCTAAAGGGGCATTTTTCAAACGGGTTGCGGAGCCAAATTCTAACAAGTCGGGAGCAATTAAAGGGGACCTCTCTGCCACAAGAACTGTGAAACAAAAAAGGAGAGCAGGTGATTACTGCTTTCATCTGTTTTGATATGGGGTAGCTTACTCATCTTTGATCATATGTGGTCTGCCTGTTTTGGTGAAGTCTGGATGGTCTAACAAAATTTATCATATGGGGGGACTATAGTGCTGAACCTTCGTTGCATTAGTGTTGATAGCAGATGACTTGTGATTTTAGGTGGCGTCATTGCATCTGCTGCATATAAAAAATGGGAGAGAGCTGCCATGGCTGGTGTTTCTTTAGTTGCTGATGCAGCTGAAGAGCTTGAGCGCAACACAGTGAACGAGAACTTGTTATGTAATGTTGATGCAAGAGCGCTAGCTTCGTCATCAAACAGCGTTTCTACTGTTGATGGTATTGTTTCTGGTGATTGCTTTGTGGTTCATGTATTTTCAGGACTCCACTTCATATGCGCCCTGAACTTAGAAATGGCTGATGCAGATTTCTGTTGTCTTGATGTTTTTATTCTGCATTGGCAGGTATTGGCACAAATTATATAAAGGAAGCAGATCCACAAGCACCTGCAAAGCTGAAGCTGCAGTTATTTCCAATAAATGAAGCTACACGGAAGGCATTGGAGAAGGTAAAAATGTCTCTTTGTTACTAGCAAGCTGCAAAATGAATCCCATGTTTCAGCAACAGCTGTATTTGATACAGCAGTTATTACTGGTTAATTATTGGGCCGAACACTCAGATCCTTGAAGTTGATAAAATGTCCATGATAGGTGAAACAAACATGTACAAATACATTAATTAGTGCTATTTGCATTACAAATAAACTTTTTTCTACGATCAGTGTGGAACTGAGATATTCTGTTCTGTCGTAAATCTGTGAACAGCTTGAGATATGACAGCCCTAACTCCTCTTAACAGGATGAACATAATCCGCATCTGGAGCTCACATTAAGCTCTAGGAAAAAAATATCATCTGTGCTAGAACATTTGAACCGCAAGTGGGGCAACTCAAACATTGCATCTGGGGAGCTTGTGCTTTTTCCATACTGTGCTCATCAAGAGGATTTAGCTACATATCAGAGGTGGACAACAAGAGATACTGTTGCAGTGGCCGACCTTTTTCTTTTGGTGAATAGCCCCACTGTTTTCCGATTAAGGTATAGATTTTTTGGTGTAATATAAAAAGTACTCCCTCCGTCTAAGTTTATAAGGTGTATTTTTAATGGTCTTATCCGCAAATATAAGGTTTATTTCATATTCCAATACAAAATTGGTGTGATGTCTCCTCTATACCCTTAATAAATATCTACCTTTATATTCTACATGCATGCATCGAGTATAGTACTTAGTGATAATAACTAGGAGTAATTAGTCATTTTCAATATCTCCTTATTATATGTGCCAAGAAGAAATACGCCTCACAAACTTAGACGGAGGGAGTAATTCGCCCGACCATTAGTGGACAACTATAATGATTGCTAACTGTTGTATGAACTTTTTTGTTGGTAAGGTATGGTTGGTTTTCCCTTGCTGAGCTTGAAGCAGGAGTAAGTGAAATATCTTTGACCCACTTTGAGAATTGCACGACACCTGAGGACGTCCGGGTCAAATATTCCTCAGGGGCCTGTGTGCAAAATGATGGTACTTTTCTCAGTGACTTCACCTCTGAGCAATCCCATTGTAATCCAAAAGATCAGTCAGCATTATTGCTTGCTATGCCATCTAGTCCTGGCAAGAATGCCGAGGAGCCAGAGCTGTCCATTAATGCTTCCCCCTCACAGTTTGGCAGGCAAAAGCAAGAACATGTTCCTGCAAACCGAGCTTTTGAGGTCCTAATCTCTGTTTCACGCTTATTTTTATCAAGTGAACATTCCTATGCTTGATCATATATTTTCTAATCATCTCTATTATATACTTCAGGCTGATATGGGAATGAACTGTGCTGCGATATCTGAAGGAGAGTGGGCAGATACCCTTACTGATATCAGTGTTGGATTCTTACTGACAGAAGCATCCAAGGGTGCGAATTCGGATTGTCTAGGGACTTCTGTTGTTAAAAATGCTTTGTTTCTTGAGAATCCCTGCAGCTATGACTCTTTTGATGCTGTTGTTGCGCTTCATGCCTCTCGTTATCAAGTAGCAGAGCAGCCGGCCCGTACGTCCCATTCGACCATCTGGGGTGCAGAAGAAACATGTGATGAGTTCAGTTTTAACTTGGCAGCAGCTAGGAAGAAAGAAGGTTCAAACACTTCAACTAGCAGCTCTCCTGACAGCGACAATGAAGTTCATTATTTAAATTCGGAAGGGTTTCAAGGTTTCCTTCAGGTTTGTAGTCGTTTTGGGGGCTCTCAACAAGTTTTTTTATACGTTGGCACTGTTAATTTATAATTTATTTCATGTTGTAGGACTTAGCTGGAGCAGAGGTTGCTGATAATCCTTGTGTTGATGATCCCAAAGATATAGAGGCACTTTGTGCCAAATCGTCACCCCAAAATGACAACGATTCTGGGTTGAAGGATCAGTCTCTAGCTGACATATATTGGGTATTAGACACATGTCCTAGAAATACTTGTTTTCTTTCCTTTATTTTTTTGGGTGTAATACAACAGAATTAGCTACAACTAAAGTTATCGTTTATCTTGTTTTTTGGCAGCCTGATTCACTTGGACCACTGGACTTGGAAATATCGTCCGTGAGATACCAAGCGGAGGACTTACTCTTAGGAGACAGTCAAAATAGTTGGAATCGCATGATGGCAAATAGCCTGGATGCATTTCGAAACTTGTCATTTTTCACGGTGGATAAGAATGACTCAATCCCATCCATATTGTAGAGTTTTGGATGTGGATGTTGGGTTCGTACGTCACTAGTACTTGCCACATTGGCCAGGAAGAGACTGCCAATGATATGCATGTCGCCGAAGAGAATGCTTTATATTGTCCAAGTGAGCTGTTTGTTGCTAATCCAACAGATGCGGACTTGCTGTACCTTGCTGTCAAGAGGGGCGCATGTTGTAAGATAACATAAACCGTGTACTAACCTGTATCTCATGTAAATTGTGTTGTTCTTGTACAAAAAGCGCGCACAGGCGCTTGGTTACAATAAGGCCGGGTTTGGAGGGTTAAAGCTTGTTTAGCTTTTGAAAAATTGGTAAGCTCTCTAAATAGATCAGCTTTTAAGCGGTTTTTAGTATAAGCTAGAAGCTACATATAACTAGTAAAAGCTGAAAGCTGGACGAGATCTGCTTTTACAGCTTATTACTGAGAGAAATTAACTTTTTTAAAAAAATCAGTTTTTTTTACAAAAGCTACGGCTCCCATCACAAATAGACCTAAAACTTCTTCTGCATAGTATAAAAGTTAATGGATGAATTGCCCAAGCTTAATGAGAAGAGCAGTGTGTTGTGTACTAGTAGATTTGTTGCACTTCACGACTTCCATCTCCTGAGTTCTTAAGTACAGTCGCTGGACGGTGCAGGGGGAAGAGCCGATCCAGGGAATAAATTGCTGGGGATATTTTATTCTCTGTAGCTACAGAGTACATAATACATCATTCCTTATGCATATCATTTCTTTGTGCACATTCACATTAAAGACTTATTAGAAACACATGCGAAGATCAATGGCACGAAGTGAGTGTTCGAAAACTCATTTGATTAATAAGCTCGAAACGAACACAAAAAATTCGGTGAATTTTTTCTTCTATTAAAAATTGAGCACATAAAATTTCCTCTTCTTCTTTTTTTGAAAAGGGATAAAATTTCTTCTTCGTCCTCGTAATCTACATGATAAAATTTCTTCTTCGTCCTCGTAATCTATCATGGTGTCAAATGAGGTAGTCAGGGTGGTGGCGCAGCATAAAGCTTGAGAGGCTGGAGTCAATATACCAAAAAAGAAAAAGAAATAAGCAAAAAAGAAAAGGGAAAGGAAGACAATCCCAGCCGACAAACGGGGAGCAACAGCCACGACGAGATCTGGAGAAGAAGAGGATGGGTTGGAAGTGGGTCAAACGTCAGCCAGGCTGGGCCAAGCTCGAAAAGCCCGAACTTAAAACGTCAGGTCCGACCCGGCCCAAAGCCCATAAGTGTAAACTTGGTAAGCCCAAAACCTAGCCCGATTAGGTCGAGGTGCAGACTTGCTATGGAGAAAAGGAAAATAAAATTTATTTTTTAAAAGATTAGCACGTGAAGCAATGTGACATAAAGTCAGAGATGTTTTTTTATTTTTGCAGAATCATCTTCCAAGAATAGTTTGTTAAAGAAACAATCACCCAAGTCATGACAATAATTCAAAATCAAAATCAAAACATATACAAGGCTTCCTCGTTACTCTCGGACATGTATGTTTTGTTGGATCTAATTTGTTGTTTGCAATTCTTTCTTCAAAAGGTAGAGTAAATGTGGTGGTTGTTGGGTCTAACATATGCTGGTAATAATGCAAGAACGAATCAAAGTAGAACAAAAAATTAAGGCAAGTAAGGCAATAGACAATCAAATCTTCATATTCATCTTCTTTACTGGTAGTCTATTTGAGCATCAAATATGCAGACAGCCTCACAACCCACCGTCATGGGAGCGTGAGGAGGAGGATGACCTGGGAGAGCTACCGTGAAAGATGAGAGCAGGGAGGGAGGAGGCGAAGGTGATGGGGAGGGCGTGAGGAGAAGCAACATGGGAGTTGCCGCTGGAAGTGAGGTCGAGCATATTAAGTACCATCTGGAGGAGATAGGGATTGAAGCTAGGATGGAGGAAAACGTTTATATATGACATCTATTGTTAGGATTTGAGGCTTGCAGCTGAGCATGAGTGCTTGCATCAGGCCAACCCGTCCTTGCAATTCCAATCTTACTCTTTTTTGTAATCAAGAATTTGTGTGCACTTATCCTTTGCTCCTGCCATCGTCAAGAGAAGAATCACAGGCGATGGTTAAAACGGAGGATTGGGTGTTTCTGAATTAATGAAAATGGAAAAGGTGTGAAGAAAGTAAGATTAGCAGTTAAGAGAAGAGCCGAAATAATTTGGCAACAGAGGACAAGTTGGAACAAATGCCCGCACCAAAACACAAGGACAGATAACCTATGTTTTGTCTGTGACAAACAGTCATTGCAGTTGAAAATTGTGGTTGCAAGTGCAAAGTGCACTACTCTACTATAAAGGCATAGCCATATATATTCCTAAATCAAGTAATCAACACAGTGGGTATTAAAAAAGTAATTAGCATAGTATTTCTTGAAATTTTCTTTTAGGTTCGTATCGTGTATGAACTCATCGAGTTGATAGTATAGCCCACTCTAATTTTTATGAGGAGCGCAAATCCTTCAAAATCTATTTGAATTTAACAGAAAACGATATAATTTCTCTGAAACACCTACCAAAAATCGTTCCAAACAGATTTTTAGTCCATGACCATTCATAGCAGGATTACATCTTCTCCCATTTTTAAAAACGTATTTGACCATATATGATTATATGGAGTTTGATCTTTCTAAAATCTAGATAGTTTTATAGAAATATCTAGATACTTTAGATATTTTATTTGAAGGACTTTGATGGTGCCAATTGTCATGAATCTAGTGGTCACAAGAATCTATATAGTCCCCTGAATCGAAAATATATATCATTTGCAATAGTTGATTTTGGTTTGCAAATATTTACACTTTTTTAAGCAGTATGCTCGATCAAATATTTATGCTAATTTTTTTCCGAAACAATATGTACTAATTCATTTTCTATGTGTGTAAAAAAAGGTAATTTAATATGGTAACATATAAAATAAGAATAGAGAATAAGGTTAGAATTAATATCTATTTAAGAACAAAATACACCATTGTGTTGTCACCTGAAGTTGTAATAGTTAGTAACTTTTATCTTTTAATTTTTATAAACAATATAAGTATACGTTAAAAATATAGCACAATGTAATTAGCAAACACCCATCCATAAATTCCTAGATCCGCCACAGTATGCATTAGAACAAAAATAACCAACAGGACGAAAATGGAGTCAAAGGAGCAACATCAAAATGGCAAATCCACGGATCCGCCGTAGCAATTCCACGCTACAATCCACGAATTGCTCTCGAACACTAGACAAATCTAACTAACACCCTTAATGGCTCTGAATTCAAAAGCGAATTTGGGTTTGATTGCTCACAGCGAAAAAGACGAACAAATCCAAGCAAGCCTTGCCAATCCAGCGGGACGGAGGAGGGGAGAATTCGATGTAGTGTGATTTATTCGGTGGGAGGAGACCTTGAGGCACTGGGTGGAGGCGTGGCGTTGTGCATGTATGTTGCATAGAGGGAGGGCACAAGAAAGAGGCAGAGCGTTGTTTCTTGGTTACTAGTATAGTGCCCGTGCTAACGCTACAACGGCAGTACACCCGCTTATCAATTAAATAATCACAGTGCCCGTACCGGGGCGTACGCGTGGGATAGACAGCGGCCGCTCCTCTCGCAGCCACCCTCGCCAGACGAGGGCTCGGGATGGATGCCCTACGTCTAGCTACAACGTAAAACGAGCACCGTCTAGCTACAACGTTAAACGAGCACTCGGACACCAGAACCTCCCGAGAGGCATCTGGTCGTCTCGGCCGACTAAGGCACTGTCCAGTTACGACGTAAAACGAGCACCGTCCAGCTACGACGTAAAACGAGCACCGTCCAGCTACGACGTTAAACGAGCACTCAGACACCAGAACCCCCGGTATGAGTATTCGTCAGTAGCCCCGAACCCCCGAGCGAGTTCGTCAGATACGGTCGGGGGTTGAGCCTGGTTGGTGAGAATCTCGGTTGTATGTGGTGACCGGGCCTGGTCGGGCGATCCGACCGGCCTGGTCGGCTGGTCTCAGCCTGGTGTGCTCTAGCGCATCCGGCGGCTGCCCAAGAGCTGGTCGGGGGCATTCGAACCACCGGAAGCTTCTAATTGCTTCGTTACGCGTGCCGCGCATGGCTTGGCGCGTCTTGACCATACGTCTCCTTGGCCGCTTCGGGATCTGGCGAAGGGCGCTTCGTTTTTCTGCGCTTGCATTTATTCGGAGTCGCTTGATCTCCCCATTTCTGGGTATATAAGGGCACCACCGCTTGCTTGAACGGTTGTCCCCATCCCAGCGTCTCCTTTTTTCAAATCCTCAATGGCTTCGAGGCATCCACTGATCTTCAGCTTTGGTGACGACGACGAGGTGGAGGAAGAAGATCCTTTGGCCGAGCTCTGGGCTGAGTATGACCAGGTGATGGCCGAGCTCATGGAGGAAGAGGAAGCCGTGGCCCGCGACACCGCCGCCGTCGACGTGCTGCTCGAGGTCGTTCCGCGGCTCTCTGTGGTGAGGGGGGCCCTTCTGGAGGTGATGGCGCGAGCGCGCCGCGGGTAGCCGTCAGTGCGGCAGCACTGACGGAATCCAGAATTTGCAATATAGATAGCGGCTGGCGCTGAAATAGTGTTGTAGTTTTGTATAGCATTATGTAATGTTCGAGCCTGTGGCTTCATAATGAAATGTCCCTTTTTCTTTTGCGACTGTGGTGTCTGCTCGTGCCATGAGCTTGTCTTTTAGATGTTTTTTCTCAAACCATCCATCCCCCGGGCGTTAGCAGCCGGTAGATGACCGTTATTTTTGGGCATGGGCAGTCGGATGCTTCGCAGACACTGGCGCCTTTGGGAGGTTTCGGAGTGCTCGTTTATCGTCATAGCTCGACGGGGCCTTGGTCGGCCCGGACGACCAGATGCCCTTCGGGAAGTTCTGGTGTCCAAGTGCTCGTTTAACGTCGTAGCTGGACGGGGCCTTGGTCGGCCGGGACGACCAGATGCCTCTTGGGAGGTTCTGGTGTCCAAGTGCTCGCTTAACGTCGTAGCTGGACGGGGCCTTGGTCGGCCGGGACGACTAGATGCCTCTCGAGAGGTTCTGGCGTCCGAGTGCTCGTTTAACGTCGTAGCTGGACGGTGCTCGTTTTATGTCGTAGCTGGACGGTGCCTTGGTCGACCGGGATGACCAGATGCCTCTCGGGAGGTTCTGGTGTCTGAGTGCTCGTTTAACGTCGTAGCTGGACTGTGCTCGTTTCACGTCGTAGCTGGACGGTGCTCGTTTTACGTCGTAGCTGGACAGTGCCTTAGTCGGCTGAGACGACCAGATGCCTCTCGGGAGGTTCTGGTGTCCGAGTGCTCGTTTAACGTCGTAGCTAGACGGTGCTCGTTTTATGTTGTAGCTAGACGTAGGGCATCCATCCCGAGCCCTCGTCTGGCGAGGGTGGCTGCGAGAGGAGCGGCCGCTGTCTATCCCACGCGTACGCCCCGTCCGCAGGTGTGGGACCTGGAGGGGGTGAGCGACGCGCGTTTACCCGCGTTGGTTTGAACGCTGTGCTCGTGGAGCTAAATAACGGGTGGTCCAAGTGGGTCCTGGGAGGTCCCTCCCAAGGGGGACCCTTCCTAGCGGACGGTCCCAGAGTAGGGTGTCCTGGCCTGCTGTGGGGTGACCCATGAAAAACCTTTCTTTACTTGATCTCGTATCGGACTCTGGGTCGTCCGCCGACCCAGAGCACAGCAGGCTGTCACCCATCGACGGGCTCCACGGGAGAGTGTGAAGTATGGTCTCGGACACGAGTTAAGACGATTGGGCCATCAGCCAGCCCAACTGGAGGCCCACCGGGGGCTCGCCTCGTACTCGTCCCTCGCTCATTTTTTCGCTGGGGCGGCCTTATACCCACATGGTGGGACTGGCCTTTAGAACTCACAGCTTTTAGCTGGGCCCCTGGCGCGAGCTACCGAGCGCTTTCACCGTTTTGGGGCCGCAGCGGCCCGTGGGGCTTCTCGCACGCGCCACGGAGCAGCCGTCTCGGCCCGAAAGCGGAAACCGAGAGGTTACGGGGCGGGCTGCTCGAAACGGTGTCTTTGCGGCTCCTGCGGTCCTGTCAGGATTAAATGCAGAGAGGAATTGGAAACTGGGCGTTACCAGGTGCCTGTTCGGCTGGCGTTCGCTTGGTTAGGCGGCGCGGCAGACGAGGGCGTGCGCTCCGCTCTGCTCGAGGAGGTGTCTGTTCGGCTGGCGCCCGCTCGGCTTCTATAAATAGGGTGCGAGGGCATTCGTGCAAGCCTCTCGCCTTTGCTTTTCTCGTTTTCCCGCACTTGCCTGGGACAAGAAAAAAGACAACAAGAGCCAGAGGAGAGAGAACCTCCAACTTCCCCCTTTCTCGCCTTTTTCGCCGCTCCTTCGGAGATGTCATGGTCGGCGTGCTCCATCCAGACCAGCCGCGCGCTCGGGCTAGTGAAGAAGGGGTTCTTGCCTCCGCAAGCCGTCTCGGGCTGGAGGGTGCCGTCAGGGGCCGCCGCCCCTGCGCCGGGGGACGGCGAGGTCGTCGTGCCTGCCTCGTTCTATGAGAACGGGTTCGGGCTCCCGTTGCACCCGTTCGTGCGCGGGCTCTTGTACCACTACGGGGCGGAGGTGCACCATCTCAACCCCAACGGGGTCCTCCACATCGCCGCCTTCATCACGCTTTGTGAGGCCTTTCTGGGGATTGAGCCCCATTGGGCGTTGTGGAGGTACTTCTTCCAGACCCGGCTGAGGAAGGATAAGCCCTCGGACGCGTCGGTGCCCATTGGTGGTGTGGCTTTCCAGCTGCGCGCGGGGCGCGCAGCGGACTACATCGACGTGAAGCTACCATCGTCCAACCGGGGGTGGCACTCCGAGTGGCTCTATGCCCAGAACTTGGGGGGTAGCGCCCCCGTCTACACCGGTCGGCTCCCCGAGTCCAGGCCCGAGTGGGGCTGGGGCGCCGAACGGAAGGAGAGGAAACGGGTGGCGGAAATAATCGACCGGATCAAGACCCAAAAGAGGCGAGGTCTGACCGGCGATGTTGTTATTCGCGCGTTCATGAAGATGTGCGTGCAGCCGCTTATGGATCGGCCGCTCCCCATGTATCAGTTCGAGGGGTCGTCTGACCCGGCGAGGATGATGGCGGAGGAACTCCCTCAGTCGGAGGTCGGGGCGCAGGTGTCCACCGTCACGGGCGGAAGTGCGACTGAGGCGGTGGCCGGCCACCTCGAGCCGTTCTCGGCCCGGAACCCGCCAAACCTAGTAATCCGAATGTAGCCTTTTCCTCGCTTTTCTATCTTGTTGCTTCCCCTTCTGCTTTTGACGATCAGTCTGACCAAAGTCTCCGCGTTCTCCAGGGGCTCGCCGGGATGGTCTCCCGGGCGTTGCTGCTGGGGGAGAATGAGCTTAGGGCGGAGGCCCGTGCGAAGTCCGCGCAGATTGAGGCTGCGCGTAAAAAGCACAAGAAGGAGAGGAAGAGGAAGAGGGAGAAGGAGCGTGCGGCGAGAGCCGCGCGCGGCGAAGACGTGTCCGCGACCTCTGCTGCGGGGTCGACTTCCACCGACAGCAGTGGGGGCAGCGCCGGACACCCATACCGCGGGGTCTTCTCGACTCATCGGCCGGTGGCGACCGGCGGGTCCCGGCGAAGCGGCGGCCGCGCGCCGCCGCCGTGCCGAGCGGAGATGTCGCGGTGGAGTCGTCTTGAGGAAGCGGAGGCGGCTTCGCCTCGCGAGGAGGGCGAAGAAGAGCACGGTATCGCGCACCCGATCGGCGCAGTAAGTGCCTCCTTCTTCGGACTCTGTGGTAATTGGGTTGCGCGAGCAATCATTGATCGTTTATGGTGCGCAGCGCTTATACGGGGGTGGTCACGACCGCGACCCCGAGTTCAGCACTGGCGTGACCGGCGGAGTTCGGCGGGGCACGGACCGCGGAGGAGACGCCGATCGGTCCGGTCGAGGTCGAAGCACCACGGGCGGCAGCGTCGGAGTTGCCGACGGAGCAGGCAACGTTCTTCGGGCCGACAGTCGGGGCAGAGAGCGAAGCGGTTCCGACCGTCCTTGGCGAGCCGGGTCTCCCTTTCTTGATCGAGGGAGGTCGGGAGGAACTGCCTCCGCCGAGCCCGCCGGCTGGCGTGGCTTGGCTTCCCGAAGCGATGGTAATGCCGCAGCCCGGGAGCCAGCTGGAGGGGGCGACCCAAGGGTCGGAGCTGGTCCCTCCGGAGCCACAAGAGGAGGTGCCGGGTGGCCTCCTTACGCTGACTCGGTCGGGGGACGGCCAGTCCGGCGGGCCGACCATCTCAATGGACGACCCGGCGGAGAGCCGCGAGTGGAGCACCTTTCGGGAAGGCGTCAAGCGTGCCGTGGCTGAAACGAAGCGGATCCAGGAGGACCTGGCTCTCGCTCTCGAGCGTTCCAGCGGAGTGCTGGGCGTGATTACTGGTGAGGTTGAAAGTGCATCTAGGCACTTATGTTATTTTGGTGATTAATGACAAACGCATATAATGATAATCTATGAAATTGAGTAAATGCTTAACTTAGTGCTTAACAAATGACAAACCTCTAATATGATTATATTGGTATGAGACTAACTTGTTATTGCCTAGTTGAGTATCAGTCTCATCTATTTAGAGGAAAATCAAGTGGGATGGTTAAGCAAAGATAAGGTATGCAAAAAGGGATGATTTGTAAGTATGATCTCTTATTGTTTCTTCATGCTTGTTTTAATGCTAAAAATCTTAATATTGTCATTTGGTGCAATTGATAATAGGTTTGTCATAAATCACCAAAAAGGGGGAGATTGAAAGTGCATCTAGGCACTTACGTTATTTTGGTGATTAATGACAAACACATATAATGATAATCTATGAAATTGAGTAAATGCTTAACTTAGTGCTTAACAAATGACAAACCTATAATATGATTATATTGGTATGAGACTAACTTGTTATTGCCTAGTTGAGTATCAGTCTCATCTATTTAGAGGAAAATCAAGTGGGATGGTTAAGCAAAGATAATGTATGCAATTTTGGTATCTATTCTATATTTGTTATTGCATTCCTTTCGTGCAAATGTATAGTGAACTCCAAGTAGCATGTTGATTATATATATGCACATTGGTCCATGTCATATTTATTTGTGCATATATATTCATTTGAGTTCATTATGTGTTTTGTTTTTAGTATGCATGTATTAACTAGAGTTAAACTTCATATTGCTATAGATTGACTTGGTGCATACATGTTTTAGTTGTATATCTTCTGATGCAATTCTCTTAGTGAAGTTTAATCTAGTGTTGGATCACATATTTACTCTTATTCCAAATATTATTTGCACATGTACAATTCGTGTATATTCTATCATGTGCTTCATTTAAGTAAAGACTGTGATCCTTGCCATGATTTAATTGATTCATCATATTGGCAATTATCTATACCCCTTTATAATGCACGTAAGCAATTTTTGCTACGTCCACCCTAAATAATGCACCTCACTAGAGATGGCCTAACGTTCGTGCACCCAACAAAATGTCCCCTGAAACTTGCATTCATCAAAATGAACATCTCGGATCTTTCCTCAGCTTTACTCACCCACATCCGATGGCCATTATTTAGTGTGTCTAATCATCCCTGTGGCCCACAACAGACCTCCTCCACCTACATATTTGGAAGGAGAGCGAATCAAACAAGGAAATAAATAAGGAGAATCCGCATGCAAGGAAACCAGACTTGAATTTTTTACTAGCCAAAATTGTACGTACTACATATTTGGAAGGAGGGCGAATCAAACAAGGAAATAATCAGGGAGGATTCGCATGCAAGGAAACAAGACTTGAATTTTTTATTGTCCTGGAATTGTGATCGTATTTTTTTTTCTGAATATGACTCTTTTCGAGACTTTTTTACAGATCTAGCCCCATAGAGCCTAATTTCAGCGCACAGAGAGCGCTGAATTTTTGTTTTCATTTTTATCTAAGGAACCAGCGGTTTGTGAGTGTCGCTTAATTTTTTCCAATTTTTCTCATGAAACCAGTGGCGGTGAAAGCATCATTTAATTTTATCTTTTTCCTTGCGGATCCAGTGATCGGCGAGAATGATTTATTTTCCATATTTTTCGAAATCATCCTGTGGCTCAGCAGACCTTCCTCACCTCCAGCATCAACAAGGAAAAGGAAACAAATGTCCGGAATCAAGGAAAAGGAAACAAACGCCCCGGAAAAGGAAAGGACCATACATTACGCTATTGGGAAAGGAAGCGGGAGATGGGGCAACGGTAGGGAGATTGCACGCGCGGCGGGCGATCTTGATCGGAGAACGGAGGTCTGCAATGGCTCCATGGTCGTCATCGGTGGTTTTGCCGACGCGGCGAGGTTGCTGGTCGACGACCTCGCGGTCGTCGTGCCTCGGCAAATTTATAATTTAATTTTTTTTGAAAATAATTTTATTAAGTACAAAATAATCGAAAGTTTTTTTTGAGAATTTTTCTAGAATTTTTTAACCTAATGTGCTATCTTTTCAAAAATCCTTCTATATTTAAAAAAAATGAAGGCAACCTACCTGTAGCTTCTTCTAGCTGCAGCCCAGACCAGACAAGCTTCTTCTCTTCCCTTCCTCCATTAAAGTAAGAAAGAAGCTCCAAAGCTTCATCAATCCCGCATCAAATCTCCTCTTTCCATCTATGGTGTTAATTCCACAAATTTCGTGTTCTATTGCCAAAATTTCCTCCCAATCTGATTTGATCCCAAATTATGGTTTCTATAAATATGCTTGTTTCGGGGCTATAAAAGCCGTGAGCTCTCCTCCACCCCATCGCATTGCGTAAATCCCCAAGTGCTCCTCTTGTAAAGATCGCGGGTTTTGGAGGTAACCCAAGCCATCACCGTCATCTTTCCGTGAAATTCACCATGAATCGTGACTCCTCCCCATGCGCCGGAGCCGCGATCTCGCCGCACCAAGATCGACCCACTGCGACCGGTAGGCCACCCGGCCTTCCCTCCCCCTTGTTGGCCAAGCCTGAGAGTCTGTTGTGCTCTCTGTGGAAGCTGCAAAAAAAATAATCTAAAATCAGAAAATTCTTTTTTCTTTCTCTTTCTTGATTTAAAATCTTTTGGGAGCTCGTTTTCGTCCATTCGACCTCCATTTAGTTCCGTTTTTCTTTCTAAATTCATTTAAAATTCTAAATTTCTCTTTTATTATTAAGTGTTGTATTCATACTTATCTTCTCATTTAATTGATAAGCGGGTGTACTGCCGTCGTAGCGTTAGCACAGGCACTATACTAGTCTCTCTAGTGCATATAGATCAATTACATATTCATCATGATGTACTTAGTAGAGAACATTTCTTATGTCAAGTGTTTTCATTTATGTTGTGCTTCCTTATATGAAACACTTGTTGTAATCAATTGTTCACAAATATCAACTTGTTTATATCTATTGAGCTTTTGGGACTAATGTCTATCATAAGTGGATTGGAAAGACTTAGGTCCCGTATGTGTATGATGACCAAGGTATCTTGGAGGATGATCATTTAGCCGAGGTCAACAAGACGGCGGTGTCACCAAGAGTTGAGGACTAAGTCAAGATCGACTTGGCGTGGAGATCGTCAGAGAGGATGATCAAGTCAAGGTTGATAGGACGAGAGTCTCATGAGGTGAATCGAGTCGAGTTGGACAAGGCGAAGATGTCATCAATTATATGGTGAAAGTCTTCATGCATCGACATTAAGAAAGAAGACGGCAAGTGACTATTTCTAAACTTATATTATCTTTGATTTAATTTGAGTCTAAGGATTGCCGTACTATTAAGAGGGATGCGATGTCGAATGACTTTTAGATGTGTCAAGTGCTCAAGTGATCCATCCTTGTGAATCTTAGAAAGAGAGTGGTGTTGGTGGTGCCGAAAAGTGAGAGTTGTAGGTCTCCCTTGGATTATTTGTGAAATCTGTATTTATCCTTTGAGTTTTGGGTAGTGAAACCTTATTAGTTGTGTAACCCTCGTTCTTAGCTTTCGATAGAGTCCAAAATCACTGAAATCGGAGTCCAGAGTCAAAAGTTATGCTCATTTTCGTCAGGCTGTCCAGTGCAATCCGGAGTATCCGGATATTCAATCCGGACACTCCGGGTTGACACCCTCGGTGGCTGCTCTCAGACAATCCGGAGTATCCGGTGTTAAGTCCGGAAATTTTGGGTTGAATTAGTCTGGAGTGTCCGGGGTTTTTGTCCGGAGTCTCCGGGTTGTGCGCAGCTGTCTCCAACGGCTAGTTTTTTGGGACCTCTATTTAAAGCCCCTTTCTTCCTCACTTCAAAGAGGCCGTTATCCCACTGATTAGAGGTGCTATATCCTTGTTCTTGAGCCCCCAAAACACCTCTTTACCCTTAGATCTAAGTGATCCCCTTTGTGAGAAGGGTTGGGAAGGGTTTGAGGAGTGAGGTGCTAGGTTGAGTGAGTTTTGAGTTGATTGAGCACTTGATTTCATCTCCAAGCTTGTTCTTCGTGAGCATTTGTTACTCTTGGAGGTTGAGGACTCCTAGACGGCTAGGAGGTCGCCTACGAGCCACCGGAGCTTTGTGTGGTTGGCCGTGGGAAGTTTGTGTAGGCCGGTTCCGCCTCTGTAAGGGAAGGAATCAAAGGAGTGAAGACCGTGAGTGCATTTGTGCAACAGGGAGGAAGAGGGTTGAAAGAGACCCGGCTCAAGTGTGACCGAGCCGCCTCAACGGAGACGTAGGATCCCCTCAAGGATCCGAACTTCGGGTGAAAAATCATGTCTCCAAGTTTGCTTCTTACTCTTGCTTTAGTATTTGATTTTGAATCTTGAAATTGCCCGATTACTCTTTTGTTGTGTTTGGCTCTAGATCTACATCATTCCCAGGTACCTGATAGCATTTAGATCTTTTGTATTCAAGTAGATTGTTGAAAAATTGCAGGGATTTAAAATCTCATTTCGAGGTCTTAAATCCGGAGTATCGGACTCTGAACCGGATAGTCGGACATTTCGAGTATCCAGGAGATAAGTCCGGACACTCGGTCTCGATCCCTTAGGTCCAATTAGATATCCGGACTCGACCCGGACAGTCGGACATACAGAGTATCCGGATAAAAATCCCGGACACTCCGGACTTAGACCCTCGGGAGATTTTATTTAGCTGCAAATTTTTTATTCCGCTGCATTTTAGTTTTAATCATTTTAATTCGCCTATTCAACCCCCCTCTAGGCGACATCCCCTGTCCTTTCAATTGGTATCAGAGCAAAGTCTCTCCTTTGTTAGACTTAACCGTCTAGAGAGTAAAGGATGTCGACTAGAGGATTAGTGCACTCACATGATCCACTTGTGCTAGATGGCACAAATTATGCTTCATGAAAATTAATTATGACTTCTCATTTTAAATCCATGAGCCTCCAAATATGGTGGATCGTAGATGTCGGCTTTTTCTCTCCATTGAATGAAGTTGCTCCAACTGAAGGAGAGAGGAAATGCCTACATCTCGACGCTCAAGCTACTAATGTTTTATTTTGTGTTGTGAGCGATGAAATTTTTTATGGAATTTGCAATCTCAAGAGCGCTCATGAAATGTGGATAGAGCTTCAAGAACTATTTGAATCATCCACTTCTATTGAGGATTGCACTAAGGAAGAGATGTCGGGAGATGAAACATCAAGCTCCACCTCAAACTCAAGTGATGAAGAACCGACATCTCCATCAACCTCAACCTCCGCCTCAAGTGACGATGAAGATGCTCTTCCATCACAGATCCGTTGCTTCATGGCGAAAGGTAAGAATGAGGTAAGTGACGATGATGATGATGATGAGCTCACTTATAATGAACTTATGAATTTGCTAGAGGAGCTCAATAAATGTCTTGGAAAGGAGAAAAAGAAATATAAAATTTTGAAGCTTGAACATGAATCACTTCAAAATGATTATAATATGCTTCAAGAAAATCATGAATCCCTCCTTCTCAAAGAAACTCATAAGCCTAAGGTGGACATAGGAATCTCATGTGATTTAATTGATGAAATGTCTTGCTTAAATGTTAATCCTAATATTTCATCAAAATTTGACATATCCACCTCTTGCAATGATTTACCTTGTTGCTCAAATTCAAATGTTTTCATTTCCTCTATGCATATTGAGACTAATCTTGTAGAGGAAAACAATGAGCTCAAGGCCAAAGTCATTAGATTAGAAAATGACTTGAGGAAGTGCATAAAGGGAAAAGCCATCCTCGATGAGATCTTGAGCAAGCCAAGGGCGCCTCAAGATAAGCGAGGACTCGGCTACATCTCCATGAGGGAGACTAGCAAGACAAGGCACAACGAAAGACATTCGAAGATCATCAAGTGCTTTGCTTGCAACAAGAAGGGACACTTCGCCTCCGTGTACCCTAATAAAGTGGAGATCAAGCCACAACCATCAACAATGAGGCAAACCGACAAAGAGCAAGTCAAGAAGAAGAAGAGACACTCAAAGCCTACTTGCTACAATTGTCGGGAAAAGGGGCACATCGGTAAGGATTGTCCCAAAGGTATAACTTCTAAGCCTATTATTGTAAATGATCATTATTTGCTTAGGAAGGACAAAAATGGCAATGTGTTTGCCAAATTTGTCGATTCTCCCAAGTATTTGCAAAATTATAATATTCAATTGCTTAGGAGAAATGAATCTAGAAATGTGTTTGCTCAAAATACTAGATTTCCTAAGACCAAGAGAAATCATGTTGATCATGTGCTTAGGAAAAATAACAATAGCAAACCATTTGCTAGATTTGCTAGATCCTCTAAGCGTTCTCATTATAATGTTCCACTACGACGCTGTGCTTGGGGCTTCCTCGACGCTGGTCAACACCATCTCCCACTATGACGGCATCGACCTCGCGGTGGTGAGCAGCGGGGTCGCCAGGAACCGGACGGACAACGAGGTTGACCGGTTTGAGGACCAGGCTGAGCCGTACGCTTGGGAGATCGCCGGTCGTATATCACCCTGCAGCATCCTCCATAAAGAGTAGGAGAAGTTAAAAACATATCCCTTATTGCAAAAGACTATTATATGTAAATAATCTTAAAGCTTTCAGCAAGTTCCGGTCCATCTTTTGCCCTTTTACGCTATGACGAGCGCTTGACCGACCATAGCCTTAAGGACCGTGGGGGTCGCTTATGCGTAGGTCGGATCGTTTGCTAGGGAAGGGTGAGGACAGGAACTTTGGCTATACAGCATTCATGCGCACTTGTGCGGGATGGGAGTGTTCCTAACCGACCAAAGGTCGCTCCGTTCGGGCACTTCCTTTGTCCGCAAAGTGCTACTTCGCAACCATAGCCGCTGGGGCGTAGGCCGTAACACTTGGGTCGAGAGGGTTACCGCTCGGGAGGACCCCGTGGCTGGTTGGGTCACCGACCCGCGTGAGTGCGTGAATTGGCTGTGCTCGCACGGGAAAGGAGTGTTCCCGACCGTCCAAAGGTCGCCCCGTTTGGGCACTTCCTTCTTCCACGAAGTGCTACTTCGCAACCATAGCCGCTGGGGCGTAGGCCGTAACACTTGGGTCGAAAGGGTTACCGCTCGGGAGGACCCCGTGGCTAGTTGGGTCACCGACCCGCGTGAGTGCGTCTGACCAAAAGCGACCCGTACGAGGGTGCCATCGGGCAGCCCCCGAGTGTCGCACAGCGACCGGGTGCTTGGAAAAAAAAGGCAAAGACGGTGCAAGGGGCAAGAAAAGAGCTCAGGGATAGAATCGCCTTAACTTTTCTATGTTCCATGCGTTGGAGAGGACGTTGCCATCTGTGTCCTTGAGTCGGTAGGTGCCAGGCCGGAGAACTTCCACGATGGTGAAGGGGCATTCCCAGGGCAGCGATAGCTTGTGCCTGTCTTTGTTGGCCTGAACCTGGCGCAGGACCAGGTCACCGACGTTAAAGGACCGCCCTCGAACCTGGCGACCGTGGTAGCGCCGCAGTGCCTGTTGATACCTGGCCGATCGTAGAATGGCCACGTCTCGCGCCTCGCCGAGCTGGTCGATGGCGTCTTGTTGTGAGACGAGCCCCCGAGCCTCGTTGAAGGCTTGTAGTCTTGGGGCGCCGTATTCCAGGTCGGTTGGTAAGACAGCTTCGGCACCGAACACCATGAAGAACGGTGTAAACCCGGTTGCCCGAGTTGGCGTGGTCCGCAGGCTCCAGAGGATGGAGGGTAGCTCGGCCACTCATCGCCCCACGAATTGCTTCAGTCGACTAAAGATCCGTGGTTTGAGCCCTTGGGGGATCATGCCGTTTGCGCGCTCGACCTGGCCGTTAGTCCGCGGATGAGCCACGGCTGCCCAATTGACGCGGATGTTGAAGTCATCGCAGAACTCAAGGAATTCCTTCCCTGTGAACTGCGTCCCGTTGTCGGTGATGATGGAGTTCGGGACTCCGAACCGAAAGACGATGTCGCGGAAGAAGCTGGCCGCCTGCGCCGACGTGATGCTTACGACCGGTTTGGCCTCTATCCACTTGGTGAACTTGTCCACCGCGACAAGGAGGTGGGTAAAGCCCCCGGGCGCCTTCTTGAAGGGTCCGACCAGATCGAGTCCCCCGACCGCAAATGGCCACGTGATGGGGATCGTCTGTAGGGCCTGAGCCGGAAGATGCGTCTGACGGGCGTAGAACTGGCACCCTTCGCAGGTGCGTAAAATCTGCTCGGCGTCGGACACGACGGTCGGCCAGTAGAAGCCTTGTCGGAAGGCTTTTCCTACCAGAGACCGAGGCGCGGCATGGTGACCGCAGATACCGCCATGGATATCGGCGGTTGCCCCTTGGTCGGCGGGATGCGCCGGAGGACTCGGAGGAACTCCTTTGTAAGTGCGGCGACCGGACGAAGGACTTAGCCCGACAAGCGAGGCGCTGGGCTTCGGTCGAGTCGTTGGGAAGCGACCCATCGGTCAAGCGGTCGACGAAGGGCTTCCTCCAGTCGGAGTCGGTCGTGAGCACGTCGCTGCCCGACCCGGGTTGATCTACGTCCGACTGCTAGGCGGTCGGAGCAGCTGCGCCCGGCAGGTCGGATGGCCGCCCGGTCGCCGGATCCAGCTGGACGGAAGGTTGTCGAAGGTCGCAGACGAAGATCCCCAGCGGGACCGGGCTTCTTGCACTGGCAAGATTGGCTAAGTAGTCGGCCTCACCGTTGTAGCGTCTGTAGCTATGGTGAAGCTCGAAACCCTTGAACCGTTCCTCGAGCCTGCGCACCTCCAAACAATACGCAGCCATGCGGGCGTCTCGTGGCTCTGCGGCCTTCATAACCTGGTCGACGACGAACTTGGAGTCTCCGTGGATGTAGAGCCGGCGAGCGCCGAGGTCTGCAGCAATCCGGAGGCCGTTGACGAGGGCCTCGTACTCGGCGACGTTGTTGGTCGCATCGAAGAGCAACCGGATGGCGTACTGGAGCTTGTTCCCGAGCGGGCAAATGATGACAACTCCTGCGCCCGCGCCATTCTTGGTATAGGACCCATCGAAGTACATTGTCCAGTACTCGGGGTCTTCGAGCGCCGGTGGCGCCTGGGCTTCGGTCCACTCGGCGACGAAGTCGGCTAGGGCCTGCGACTTGATCGCCGTTCGGGGAACGTACGATATGTCGTGGCCGTTGAGCTCGAGCTCCCACTTGGCTATCCTTCCTGAGGCGTCGCGGTTGTGGACGATCTCGCCGAGTGGTGACGTGGTCACCACGGTGACGGGGTGCTGGTCGAAGTAGTGGACCAACTTCCTCTTCGCGATGAGCACCGCGTAGAGCAGCTTCTGCACCTGCGGGTACCGAGCCTTGGACTCAGAAAGTACCTCGCTAATGAAGTAGACTGGCCGTTGTACCTTGAGCTCACGGCATCCTTCCGCTCGTTCCACCACGAGGGCCGCACTGACGACTTGGGTCGTAGCGGCGATGTAGAGGAGCTGCGGTTCGCGATCTTGGGCGACGAGGCTGGCGGTGGTCGGAAGGCCTTCAACGAGTAAGGGCCTCTTGAGCCTCTTAGGTCGGTGAAGTGGTGGTTCTTGGCGACTGTAGAAGCGGCATTCGCGCTCGCCCGGCGGGACGAAAGCGGCTCAAGGCTGCAAGGCACCCGGTTAGCCTCTGGATTCCTTTCAGGTCGTCAACCGGGCCTATCCTCATGATCGTCGAGATTTTCTCCTGATTGGCCTCGATGCCACGCTCGGAGACGATGAAGCCGAGGAGCTTTCCCTTAGGGACCCCGAAGACGCACTTCTCTGGGTTGAGCTTTATGCGGAACCGTCGGAGGTTCGCAAAATTTTCCTCTAGGTCGGTGATGTGTTCATCGGCCTTCCTAGTCTTCACGACGATGTCGCCGACGTATGCCTCGACGTTACGGCCGATCTGGTCGTTGAAACACGTTTGCATACATCGCTGGTATGTAGCGCCCGCGTTTTTTAGACCAAACAGCATTGTTACGTAGCAAAGCAGGCCAAGCAGTGATGAAGGAGGTTGCGAACTGGTCGGACTCCTTCGGCGCTATCGGTGGTAGCGAGTAGGCATCGGAAAGGAGAGAGACGCGCCCAGCGGTGGAGTCGGCGACTTGATCGATGAGGGCAAGAGAGCAGGTCCTTAGGACACGCCTTGTTGAGTTTGTGTAGTCAGCGCACATTCTCCATTGCCCATTCTTCTTTTTACAAGTCTGAGGTTGGCTAGCCACTCGGGTGGCGCACTTCTTTACAAACCTGCGGACCAAAAGCTTGCGATCTCCTCCCTATGGCCTGCGCTTCTCCTGCGTCGAGCGGCGCGGCGTTAGGCGGCCGACCTCGAGCACAGTCGGATGCTCAAGGAGTGCTCGGCGACCTCTCTCGGGATTCCTGACATGTCGGAGGACCTCCATGCGAAGACGTCTTTGTTGGCACAGAGGAAGTCGACGAGCGCGCTTTCCTATTTAGCGGGGAGCGTGGCTCCGACCCGCACGGTCTTGGTCGGATCCTCAGGATCGATCGCGACCTTCTTCGTGTCCTCGGTGGACTTGAAGGATCCTGCCCCCGACTTGCTAGATTCGGGGGCGGACTCGGAGGCTTCCCTCCTGAGGTCGGCAAGCTCGGCGGACGCGATGACTGCCGATGCCAGCTCGCAACTGCTCCGCTCGCAGTTGTAGACAAGCTGGAAGGATGAGGCCACGGTGATGACTCCTTGCGGCCCAGGCATCTTCAGCTTGAGATAGGTGTAGCTGGGGACCGCCATGAACTTGGCGTAGCACGGCCTCCCCAGGATGGCGTGGTAGGAACCGGGGAAATCCACGATCTCAAAGGTGAGGGTCTCGGTGCGGAAATTTCCTGGCCCTCTGAAGGTAACGGGCAGGTCGACCTGCCCGAGCGGGTGGGCCTATTGGCCCGGGATGACGCCGTGGAAGGGTGCCTTGCTCGGTCGGAGACTCGAGCGGGGGACCCCCATGGCGTCGAGCGTCTCAACATAGAGGATGTTGAGACCGCTGCCGCCATCCATGAGCACCTTTGTGAGGCGCTTCTTCCCCACGATAGGGTCGACGACCAGTGGGTATCTCCCCGGCTGTGGGACGTGGTCGGGGTGGTCAGTCCGGTCGAAGGTGATCGGAGACTCCGACCATCGAAGGAATTGGGGGACGGCTGGAGTTGCGATGTGGACCTCGCGGAAGGTGAGCTTGAGCCAACGCTTGTCGGCGTAGCACGCCGGTCCGTCGAAGATCATGAGGCAGCCGTCGGGTTCTGGGAACTTGGCGTCCGCCTTTTTCTCCTCAGCCCGTGGGGCCGGGGCTTGCTTCCTTCCTTTGCCCCACGGCGTCGTCGGGGTGCCGACGAGGAAGCGTCTCAGGACCTCGCGGTCCAGTGCTTGTGCAGCGGGGAACGTGGTGTGGGCACGGGCTGTCCATCAGCTTCTCGAAGTGGTCGGGTGCGACGGTCGGTCGCGCCTGCTGCTTGGCAGGACGGTCGACGGCCACGACCACTTGGGGCTCGCGGGCCTGTTTCCCGTGCCGCTTCCGCTTGTCGGAGTGGTAAAAAGGGGACTCGACCGGGGCGCCGGGCTCTTGCTGGGCCTTTCCTCCTTCGAAAATGGCCCCCACAGCCTCCTCGCCGGAGGCGTGGTTGGTGGCGTTGTCCAGAAGCTCCTTGGTAGTCCTGGGCTTGACGCAGCCCAGTTTGTGCACCAAGGCCTTGCAGGAGGTGCCGTAGATGAACGTCCCCACGGCATCGGCGTCGGAGATGTCGGGGAGCTCGTTGCATTGGCAGGAGAAGCGCCGGATGTAATCCCAGAGAGTTTCCCCCGGCTGGTGTTTGCAGCTCTTCAGGTCCCAGGAGTTCCCAGGGGGCTTGTAAGTGCCCTGGAAGTTGCGGACGAAGAGGCTCTTCAGGTCGACCCAGTTCCTGATGGTCTTTGCGGGCAAGTACTCGAACCAGGCTCGAGCCGAGTTCGCGAGATAGATGGGGAGGTATTGGATGATGAAGAGATCATCCGTAGCTCCCCGCCCCGCATCTGGCCGGTAATCTTCGACCGATCGCCGAGGTTCGTCGCCCCGGTGTACTTGGCGATGTTGGTTGGCGCCCGGAACCTATCAGGGAAATCCGTGTGACGGATCCCCTGACAGAAAGCCCGTGGTCCTGGGCCATTGGGACTGGGGCTGCAGTTATTGCGACGTCTGCTATCCACAACCCGCGACTGGGCCGCCTCGTCCATCGCTTTTCTCCGCGCCTCGAGGGTGGCGCGGACGTCGTAGTCGTCGCCGAGGCGCTGGCGCCGGGCGCTCGAGGCTGGGCTGTTGACCGTGTTGTCTGCCGCCTTGGCAGGCCCGGCCGGCTCCGGCGGTATCGCGACTTCGGCGTCCAGAGGAGGTGTCCAGAGGAGGCGCCCGACTTCTGCGGGCAGCGCGCTCCGTGTTGGAGCTGGAGTCGTGGCTGGAGGAATCCTCCAGTAGGTCATGGGCGAGCGTTGGTGCGTGGCCGTCGCCGCCACGCAATTGTGAGCCGCGGAGGTGACACGATCATCTGCTCCGGGCTTATGGCGCCCGTGACGGAGGCGGCGAGACGCTCGTTGGGCTTCGGCCTCAGGGCCTGTAGGCGGACCACAAGCCGAAGGTTGGCGATGTCGCCGGAGACGGAGCCCAGGCTCTCAGTGGGCGCCCGGTCTCCAGAGGTGGTGGGGACGAGCATGAGCTCACCCCCCGTAGTGGCGATGAAGTCGAGGGAGCCGAAGCGGATCTGGCTTCTCAACGCAGGCACACCATCGCGGGTGAAGAACGCCATCAAGGAGACAAGCGGGAATCCGGAGATGTCGATGAAGACGCGCGAAGTCCCCTACCTGGCGCATCAACTGTCGGCGTTTCGAGCACCGGCAAGTAAATTTGTAAGTCGGTGGGGGGGCGCGTTCCCTCTCCTCGAATGGTTAGACTCAGGAGCCCAAGAAGTATACTGGTTCGGGCCGAATATCCCTACTCCAGTTCGTGATGTGGGGTCGTGTTACTTTGGATGCAAGCGGCTACACAATGTTTACAAGCGAGAGCCAGGAGCGTGTGCTGCCTGTTTGTCGAGACTTAGCGGGAAAAGCAAAGAAGGCCTCTCCCCTCTCCTAGAGACCCCTGCCTCCCTTTATACAGTTGGAGGGGGCAGGTTACACGGGAAGTTGGGAGAGAGGAGGACGATGGGACCTATGCTAGAGCTCAGATCCTTAGTCTTGGCGGTTGGTTCGTGTCCATCGCGTCCCATGCTGGGTTGGTAGACTTGTTGAGCAGAGCGGTTTGCCGTTTCACCGGGAAATGGCGCACCTGCCCTCTGCAAACTGTCGGCGTTGGCGTTGCGGTAGCGCGTCAGCCTGGGCGCCTCGGGAGGGCGTATTCTGTCTTGTCTTGCGCGTTGGAGTCGACTTTGGTGACTTTCTTCTTTGTCTTGGGAAGGAGCCACACCGCCTCGCCGCAGTCATATCGGCCGTCATGTCCGTGGGGCAGGTGGTCGATGGCCTGTGTTGGCTTAGCGCTCGACCTTCATCGGGGGTCGCCTTGGGTTGGTCGGAGCTCGTGGGGAGTCCGACCCGCAACGGGGGTCGGATGCCTCACTAGGTCGGGGGCGAGCTGAGGCAGCTCGCTAGGTCGGGGACGAGCGCTCCTTGTGGCGCCGCAGGTCCTTTGGTCGGGCTGGGCACAGGCGGCCGTTCGTCATCTGGGCGTTAGGGTACCCTGGTATGAGTATTCGTCACTCGCCATGCGCATCGGACGTGCATGCGATCCGCCTTGTGCACGTCCCACCCTCCAGCGTGCTCATCCTCGATCTTCACTGCGCGACCACGGCCGAAGGTGTTACCCTTGATCTCCGTGTCGCGCTCGCCGGATCGCCTCTGCGGCCAGCGGCGTCGGCGACCTCCGCCGCCTCCGCTCCTCGCGAAGGTACGCATCCATCTCCGGCAGGTCGATTGCGCGGCGCAAGCCCCTGGTGTAGTCGGCGCCGGGCGGGTCGAACACCGCGCGGGCAGCAGTATGTCATCCTGGAAAGCTGGGCCAATAATGACTTCCCTAATTGTCATCCAAATATGAATGCTAACATATAGCACCATTTGTGCATCCTGATTGAGGCTAATTATTATCAGAATATCTGTTACTTCCCATAGTGTATTGAGGAATAAGTCCTAAAATGAACTTATTCCTTATATTTATCACATGATAATTGCATTTCATACACACATTCCTTATATAATATTTTTCGCTAAATAATATTATGGCGTGATGCGTGGCGCCTTGTATAGGATGTGGTGCACATGCATGAATGGAAGAAAATTAAGCGCGCGATTCATGGTACTGACTGGTATGGTAAATATTGAATTGAAATCAAATGGTTTTAGATTTGCAATATAAATTCCATATATATAGTTCAATTGAAATATATATGTGTGGGCTCTCCTGTTGTGGGCCACATGAATGAATGAGTTAGGCACATTAAACAACAGCCATCAGATGTGGGTGAGTAAGACTGAGGAAAGATCTGAGACGTTCATTTTGATGAATGCAAGTTTCTGGGGACGTTTTGCTGGGTGCACGAATATTAGGCCATCTCTAATGAGGTGCATTATTTAGGGTGAACGTAGAAAAAATTGCTTAGATACATTATAAAGGGGTATAGATGTATTGCTACTGTGTTTCTTTTTTTCACTAAATTATTGTAGACCAGTCAATAAAATATGTTAAGCATTTCTGCTTTATAAAAGCCTTTCTTGATACGTTGCCAAAACTATCTCAACTTAAAATTTTGTTTTATCGTTACATAGCGGATAAATTTATTTGGCATTCTTGCCTTCTCGGCACACTTTGTATCTTCCCTTAGTCTCGTTCAAGGGCAGAGCTAGGCCTCGGGCCAGTGAGGCCTAGGTCCGAGGCTGAGCTCAAATAACAGTGTAAATACTGTTTATTTTTTATTTGATCTCTAGGCCTAGTCTGGCCCAGCCGCCCAAGGCACAGGCCTGGCATCCCGGCCACTAGCAAAGGCTAAGAAGTAGGGATGAAACCGAATCGGATATTTCCCGCCCGATCCGGGACCGGATCTGGTCGGAACCTGATTCGAGAAGAAATTTAGGTATCCGATCGGATTCAGATATTTGGATCCGAATACCGGATCGGATTCGGAGCATACGGGATCCGAAAATATGGGATGGGACCCAAATATCGGATAATGTACTCAGTCGGATATCCGGATAGGACCTGGGCACACAGTCAAGTCCCACAGCTCTGCCCACTGCCAGCTCTCTCGGTCCCCTTCTCAGACCAGCTCTCACCCCTAGCTCCCCACCCCCGACGGCGTTTGCCCTGGCCAGTGGCCGGCGCTCCCCCAGGCGTTGGTGGTGACACTCAACTGCCTCGAGGACCCGTTGATGGAGCAGGAGGTGCTGGCCGGCGCGGCAGCCGTGGAGCACGCAGCGCTCTCCACTGGCCGCGTTGAGGCCACCGTCGTGGTGCTCCTCCTCTCGCTTGCCTTCCTCCTATGTGCAGCGCAGCGCCGGCTCCGCCCGTGGCAACTACTACTCTGCCTCAACTGTAGAGGGTGGAAGTAATTATTCCTCACGTAGAGATGATGACATTGTAACGAGTAGCAGTTCACGATTTTGCCTCCCCAGAGGACTCCAAAAATAAGCCTTCTGCTAAATCTCCAATGGAAATAATAGGGCTTGGTAGAAATCCTCCTAAAACGCTGAAAGATGGTTTTGTTGTTGCCCTAAGGACAAGTGATCATTTAGGTTTCATGTTTCAAGACAACGACTAGCTGGTGGTGGCTGGTATCGTGATGTTGTATCAAATGCTACAAAGAGGGATCCAGCTGCTTATTTCCTTGTTACTTTTAAAAACAAGGTGGTTTTTATTTGATTTCCCTTTTTCTTTTGTTTTATTGTTGCTTAGCTATTGCTTAACCTGTAAGGCTGTTTCTTAGATATTGTACACAAGTACACATACAGATACTGATACTGATAATAGCCCTTGCACTTTTCAGGACACTATGGATTGCTATCTTTTGTTGTTCGGGGCAAACTATTGCAGCCTGCAGGTATCACGTTTTTAAGTTAGTACTCATTTCCCGAAAACATTGTGAGAGTTGAATATGATATTAGTGAAAGTAAAGACAATACTAGGCAAATTTCTGTGCACAAACCGTTTGGTAATGGATAGATTTAATCGAACTTGTTCACATCAATCTTAATACTTGGGTTATTGACCCATTGTTTGTTCCGTGTTCACAGTTACATACTTGATTCTGTGCCATGTTAAAAAAAACAAGTCGTGGTGCTATTATCTAGCACTCCTCTTTTGTTTGTCTTTTTTTTCTTATTTTGAAAGATTTAAAAGTATACGTGCATTATTCGTATTCATGTGCTTTGATTTAACATATATTACTTTACGTATGCGTGCATTATCCGTATAAGTTTATCCGTTCCTAATCTAAATCCATTACATATGACTAGCTTGTATCCGGTTCTGAAGTCCGAAAAAAATATATCCGACAAGAGTAATATGCGTCTGTGTCCGACGTTTTCACCCCAACTGAGAACTGAGTAGCAAACCCTAGCCACGGTCCTCGCGCAGTCGCGCACCCCACTCCCGAGCGGCAGAGCCGAGGTCACGCCGCCTGGGCGTATCAAATCCGCCCGCGGTCGCAGCTCCGCCGCCGCCCTCGCGGCGCCGCCTCGCGATCGCAGATCTGAGCGGCGCGGTGCCGCTCCCACGCCTTCGGGCCTTGCCACCTCGGCCTCTGAAGCAGCTCCTCCCACGGGCCACGGCCGGCGCTCTGAAGCAGCCCCCACGTGGCCACGCCCTCGCAGAGCCTGGACGGCCGCCGCTCCCTTGGCCGCCGGCCCGCCGCCCCCGATCAGGTAAGGGTTCTGTTGCAAATGCAATAGAATGAATAGATCCTTTGATATATTTGAGTGCAATAGATCAGCAATAGATTCTTTGATATATTTGAGTGCAATAGATCAGCATAATGTTTTTGAAACTATCATACTATTTTACCTCAGCCAATTTATTTACCTGTTAATCTTTCAGGTAGTGGAAGCACATCTTTCTGGGGCTCAATATTTACTTCCAATGAGGACCGTCCACATGCTTCTGCTGTGAACATATCTTATACTGCACCTACTCCCAACCTGGAACATTCATTCTCTGCGATACAGTTAAGAGAGGCAAGCTATCTTATTTTTTTTTTAATTTTCGCCTAAGTATTATTTGAACGTGCAAGACTGCAAGTGATTGATGGAGACCATTGTTAAACAGTCACCGACAGTCCTCAAGCCTTCAGAAAACCAGTCTGAGCAGGAGGCGCTTGAAATAGCAATTACAAAATTGCTATTGAAGTCATATTACAATGTTGTCAGGAAAAATGTTGAGGACTTTGTGCCAAAATCAATTATGCATTTTCTGGTATGATTCTTGTCCAACTCTTCCAAATTTACTGAAGAGTGCATAACATAACTATTTCTTTGTGCACGTCATTTCTTTTATAAGTTTATAGCCCCTTATAATTACTTGGGTATGTATGATGACTGTTTCTGTGTGGAATCCTTGTGCTATTTTCTTAGTTTCATGGAAAGCATAGATGAGAGAGTTAACACATATTAAAATCTACCATTGTTTTCGCCTCAAATACTGTCAAGCATGGTTAAACACCAATAATACTGTTTGTTGGTGGCATTATCAAACATTATTAAGCACCACTATTATTGTGGATTGCAGTAGTGGGTACTGATAGTATTTTCCTCTTAGTTTTTAAGCATTTGTTTTTTTTCCTGTTGTGAATGAAACTAATGGGTTTGCATTGCATTCAGCAGGTTGCTGTAAAACACAGTTTTCCTTAATTCTTTTTAAATAAAAATATATTTGGATTTGATCAAATCTCTTGCCTCCTTTCCTTCTCTGCCCTCTTGACTCAGCTTTGTGCATTTCGTAGTGGCAGGGAAGCTGAGCAGAAACCCTAGGAATAAATGTATGTTTTTTCAGTTGTTGTGGCATGTTCATTAAGGAATTGATTCCCTTGCAGGTTAATCACACAAGAAGGGAGCTGCATAATTTCCTTATAACTAGCCTTTTATAGGTGAGGACAGCTGTTTCTACTCATGTTTGAATGATGTCCACCATCACATCACATAATAGCAAAATTGCCCGCTACTGCTACTATCCATTATAGTTCCTCAAATACTTAATATTTCCCTATGAATCAATGCAGAGAGGAGCTTTTTGGGACACGCTCAGAGAACCTGATGAAATGACCATAAAACAGAAGCAACAAATATGATAGTTTCGGATGCAACAAACCTTCGTTAAATAGGTATCGACTTTTGTACCACTCCACAACGCTATATTGTTTTGACATATTTTATCTATTTTATTGAAATGTTGGCATAAAATCAAAATTTATCTTTAATTGTGTATTTGTACTTTACTTTTGTTATACCTAAATTCCGTCATCTTTAAAAATAGTAATAGTAGCTTATTTCTGGTCCGAGTCTTACATAAATCCTGGCTCTGTTACTGACCTCGTTTAACTCATGTTATCGACCTTGTCTACACAGCAAAACGAGATGTTGTTTGGTTTGATAATCCCAACCATCATCCAGTTTAATGCATCACTTTTTTTTTCCTACAAATAGCTATAACACATTTGATGTGATAGAACTTGCGGTGATTCGCTTATGTATATTTTTTTACAAAAGCCCAAACTCAATACTAACCGTGAAAAATTTACAGGACGAGTCCCAGACACGCTTACACCACAATTGTGCTGGCGCTCGGTTGATGCCAACAGCTGTTGAACCTTCCGCGCGGTGATCGATTGAGGCCAAAACCTCATCTCTTTTTTTCGGCTCGCTCTCCACGCTTGCGCTGTCGTCTTCGGTTCCCGAAAAAGCCCGTCGATTCCGCAATTTCCTTCGAGCCCAAGCACTAAGACGCTCGCATCATCGCGCGGGGCAGCCGTTCACCCCCTGCACTCCACTCCCTTCTGCGCCGGTACACCTTACTCCTGATTCACATCTGCGGCCGGCGCGGACGCCGTTCGCCCGCGCCTCCGTGAACCTCTCCGAACGACTGGTGATTCCTCTTCCCCGTCCCATCCATGTTCGCATTGTCGTCTCTTGCCACGCATGACCTCACGGCCCTCTCTCCACGGGAGAGGAGAGAGGAAGGAAAAGAGGAGAGGTCGTGGGAGGTCTGCGTCTTGAGGTGAGTGACGTGGCCGCGAACACGGACGAGACGAGGAAAAGAAATCGCCAGTTGTCGGAGAGATTCATGGAGGCGTCTTGAAGCGGCGTCCATGCAGCTGCGGATGTGAATCGGGAGCAAGGTGTCTGCGTGCGGAAGGAGTCGAGTCGATGGGTGCCGCGGCGCGCAAGACGAGGGTCAGCGGCGTGCGGTCGATGAAAGTGCGGGAATCGCGTGGCTTTTTTGATGGGGTGGGGAAGACGGCGGCGTGGAGTAGCGAGCCGAAAAAGAGAGGAGGTTTTGTCCTCGGTTGATCGTCGCGCGGAAGGTTCAACAGTTGTTGGCATTAGCCGAGCGTCAACGCAATTATGGTGTAGGCTTGTCTGGGACTCGTCCTATAAATTTTTCACGGTTAGTATTAAGGGTTGGTTTTTTTAAACAATATACATATGCGAATTACCGTAAGTTCTATCATATCAGATTTGTTATAGCTGTTTGCAGGAAAAAAGTGATGCATCAAATTGAAACATAGTTTGAATTATCGAACCAAATAACATCTCGTTTTGCTTTGTAGACAAGGTCGATAACATGAGATAAACGAGATCAGTGGCGAAGCAAGGATTTATCTAAGGCTCGGGCCAAAAATAAGCTATTATTACAATTGTAAAAGATTACAGACATTTAGGTATAACAAAATTACAATATAAATACACAATTAAAGATAAATTTGGATTTCATACTCAACATTTCAATAAAATATATCAAAACAATATAGCTTAGTGGAGTGGTAGAAAAGTTAATACCTAATTAAGGAAGGTTTGGTGCATCCGAGACTATCATATTTGCCGCTTTCTCTTTATGGTCATTTCATCAGTTTCTCTCAGCATGTCCCAAAGAGCTCCTCTCTGCATTGCTTGAGCCGGCCGGTCGCAGCGTCGCGCTGGGGAGGCGGCGCCGAGGTGAGGCGGCAGAGGCGGCACTCAGAGGAGATCGGCGGAAGACCGATGCAGCCAAGGGGAAAAGAGCGAAGGCCAGGCGATGAGGCCGAATGGCCTTCGGCCGGAGAAAAGAAAAGGCAGAGAGGAAAGAAGAAAAAGAAAGGAAAAAAAGAAGAAAAAGGGAAAAAGAGAAGAAAAGGAAAGAAGAGAGAAAAAGATGGTAGAAAAATAAGTTGTCGTGGCCCGCGTCGATTCTCGTGATCGACTCGCGGATCACCTAAAAATCGTCGAAGTGTATTTCTTTAATCGACGCCAATATAAAATCTATTGTCGCGGACCGCGTCGATTCCCGTGATCGACTCGCGGATCACCTAAAAATCGTCGAAGTGTATTTCTTTAATCGGCGCCAATATAAAATCTGAACGACAGAGTAAAAATCGGTTGGACACCAATATAAATAATCAAGTGGTATGGCCTTAGTGTTTATGTTCTGCTTTCAGGGCTCGACCTGAATCACCCCGCCAACCAGAATCCACCTTCGAGCGAGGTCGATCCGTCAAATATTATTCCAGGCAAGATTTCCTTGAGCATCTTTGTGAAATGCTTTTTAAATGCTTTTATATATTTAATCATACCATCACTGCATGAAAATTTAATTTTTGTATGGAAATGTGGAGATGAATTGGATGGAGGAAGTGATGTGAATGATTGGCCGAAATGGTATGTGTTGGGAATGGTAATGTGGTGAATGGAAGGAAAATGGTATGTGGTCTTGGTGTTTGGAATGGAACGGGTATGTGGTTTTGGTAAATGCTAATGAGGTATGGTTGTGGTGAAGGAAGTGGGTGTGAGTGGTTTAGATATCCACGAATGGAGACGTGGATAATATATTAGAGCTAAATATGGTGGGTAGAGGGTGCAGGGGAAAGATGGCGTGGTGATGCCTGGGTGTGGTGATACCCGCTGCCGGTGGACCCTCTACATAGGCTATAATATATAAGGTCAAACACCTACACTCGGGCAATGAGCTGTATTTTCGGTACCAACCATAGTGAGATAAATCGCTGTCAGAAAAGGTTGTCCTAAGAAAGTGTTATGATCTCCACATTGGGTAAGAGTAGCTACTAGAGCCAAAGTCTGGGTATGCCGGAACGCTCAGATGAGAAAGCGGTTGTTGTGCCACGGTGGAGTTACTCCGGTTGGATATCGGAGTACAACTGTATGGCGAGGGGTGAATCGCCTGGGATAGGGATTCCCCTCGACTACAGGGTTGGAGATCTAGCACCGGATTAGTGATAAACGTTCTGGAGCCTCACCTGTTGGGGCCGTTATGGGTAAAGTGGTACGAACATGCGCAAGGTCAAAATCTTGAATTCAAGTCTGTCTCTCGGATCGGAGGCTACGGAAGCTAAGTCTGTCTCATATACGGGTGCTAGTAGTTGAATTTCAATAATTAAAATTTGCCAACTTTTAACGAAAACCAAAAACCTAATTTTTGTAAAAGATGAGTTGGAGGGAAGGAATGGTGATGTTGGAGGGAGAAATTCATGCTGCATTTTGTGATATAATGCTTGCTGAGTACTTTGTACTCACTCTTATATGTCCCCCTTTTCTAGAAGGAGAGCCTGATGGATCCGCGTTTGAGGCCGGCAGGTTATCAGGAGGATTCATATGAGGGCTGCTACTACTCCGACTGCTACCAGGAGGGCTAGGCGTAGCTATAGGCCATATTATGCTAGTAGGAGGTATTTAGTCTGTGGCAGTGGCTTTATCTTTTGCTGTATCCAGGGATCGCTCCAATATTATTATGTAATGGACATATAGCCCTGCGTGGCTTGGAATGAATATATTATCATTCAGTCTCTAATGATTGTTCTGCTGCAACTCTCTGAACATGGCATAGTAGCCGATAAAGCATCGAGCTTTTCGATTTTTCTTGGTGGTCATGTAGAGATTCGTGTAATTAACCTAGGGAGGTAGCGATTATTCTTGTCGTAACCCTAGGCTAATTATACGGGTCGCCACAGGTGGTATCAGAGCAATGGTTACGAGAACCACGCTCATATAAGTAGAGACTGATAGGGGTATAAGGAAAAATTGGCTTTTTGGCTATATTGCGCTAATAATGTAATACTCAACTCTCTCAAAATTTTAGTGGCTATATTATTTACTGTCTAGTTATTTTCTTTTAATTAGATTGTATTGACATATTAGAACCTTTCCTTGCAGTATGTATCGCTCGAGCCTTCCCGTTTCGCACGTGCAGGGGCAGCATGTGCTTTTGTTGAACGGGATGGTGCAAGAGTTAGGAGGAGGGAGTACAGAGTATTTTCTAGAGGTGCGCACTTATGGGTCCCCCATCAAAGTGGGCGTAGCAGTTTCTGGGCTAGCCCTTCAGCCCAGCTACTACGTGGAGCGCACCACCCCTTGTTTCAGCACCGACTACTTCTTACCTCTGCAGGACGCAGCTCGGAGGGTCCTTATGGCCCTTCGATCCCACTTCAGACAGCACACTGCAGACACTTCCTTCATCCCATTCCTGTTTATACGCCTAATGCTCTAGCTCATCCACCTCCTTTGCATCCTGCTGCAGTGAGTACCGGTGAGACCTCGAGCACCTCAGCCCGTAGGATGACCGGTAGCTATATGATGGTGTCTGACGCCATGTACTGCGAGGGCGTAAACAATGCCTTAACAGATTGTGAGGGTCATTACTCCACACTGCGTCGTCAGTATGGAGAGCTGACGACTGAGCGAGACCAGTTGAGGACAGCTTTGCAGCATTTGGCTGCAACAGCTTCCGAGGCTCCTGCAGCCCCACCACGTGACTTCCTCACCCCAGGCCGCCACCTCTTGACTCCACCACCACCTCCAGCAGCGGACCCTATTCCGCACTATCCCTACTTAAGTCCCGAGATGGCCGCACCTCCTTCCTATCAAGCTCCTGCTAGACCCCTTGCTTCCTACTCAGTTCCACCTCGCAGACGGTCTTCTCACCGTACTACTAGGATTGGGGTGTCTCCACACCCTAGCGCTGAGGCGGCTTTTCTGTCTACCCTACCGTATAGAGAATGCCTGCTCCAGCACGCGTGCATTACACAATAGCAAAATTGCTCGCTACTGCTACTATATATTATAGTTCTTCAAATGCTAAATATTTCCCTATGAACCAATGCAGAGAAGAGCTCTTTGGGACATGCTCAGAGAACCTGATGAAATGACCATAAAGAGGAAGCAACAAATATGATAGCCAAATGCAACAAACCTTCCTTAATTAGGTATTAACTTTTGTACCACTCCACTACGCTATATTGTTTTGACATATTTTATCTATTTTATTGAAATGTTCAGCATAGAATCAAAATTTATCTTTAATTGTGTATTTGTCTTTTACTTTTCTTATCCCTAAATTCCGTCATCTTTGACAATAGTAATAGTAGCTTATTTCTGGCCCGAGCCATATATAAATCCTGGCTTTATTACTGATCTTGTTTAGCTCGTGTTATCGACCTTGTCTACAAAGCAAAACGAGATGCTGTTTGGTTTGATGATCCCAACCATGTTCCAGTTTAATGCATCACTTTTTTTCCTGCAAATTGCTATAACACATCTGATGTGATAGAACTTGCGGTGATTCGCTTATGTATATTGTTTACAAAAGTCCAAACTCAACACTAACCATAAAAAATTTACAAGACGAGTCCCATACACGCTTACACCACAATTGTGCTGGCGCTCGGTTGATGCCAACAGCTGTTGAACCTTCCGCGCGGTGATCGATTGAGGTCAAAACCTCCTCTCTCTTTTTCGGCTCGCTCCTCCACGCTTGCGCAGCCGTCTTCCCCCGGCTCCACCGAAAAAAGCCCCGTCGATTCCCGCAATTTCCACTGAACCGGCACTAAGACGCTCGCATCATCGCGCGGAGCCGCCGTTCACCCTGTGCACTCCACTCCTTCCTGCGGCAGACACTTACCTCTCGATTCACATCTGCGGCCGGTAGCGGACACGGTCGCCGCGCCTCGTGAACCTCTCGACGATCGGCGATTCCTCTTCCCGTCCGTCCATGTTCGCTATCGTCTCTTGCCCTTGCATGACCTCCACGGCCCTCTCCTCTTCTCCGTAGGGGAGAGAGAGGAGAGGGGTGGCTGGCGGGAGAGGGGAAAAGAGGAGAGGGCCGTGGGAGGCTGCGGGCGTGGTGAGGGACGGCGGCGCGGACATGGACGAGACGAGGAAGAGAAATCGCCAGTTGTCGGAGAGATTCATGGAGGCGTGCGCGAACGGCGTCCGCCCCGGCTGCGGATGTGAATCAGGAGCAAGGTGTACCGGCGCGGAAGGGAGTCGAGTGCAGGGGTGAACGGAGGCCGCGCGCGCGAGGGTCGGCGTGCCGATTCAGTGGAAATTGCAGGAATCAGCGTGGCTTTTTTTCAGTGGAGCTGGGGGAAGACGGCGGCGTGGGCGTGGAGTAGCGAGCCGAAAAAGAGAGGAGGTTTTGTCCTCGGTTGATCGTCGAGCGGAAGGTTCAACAGTTGTTGGCATTAGCCGAGCGTCAACGCAATTATGGTGTAGGTTTGTTTGGGACTCGTCCTATAAATTTTTCACGGTTAGTATTAAGGGTTGGTTTTTTTAAACAATATACGTATGCGAATTACCGTAAGTTCTATCATATCAGATTTGTTATAGCTGTTTGCAGGAAAAAAAAAGTGATGCATCAAACTGAAACATGGCTGGAATTATCGAACCAGACAATATCTCGTTTTGCTTTGTAAACAAGGTCAATAACATGAGATAAACGAGATCAATGGCGGAGCCAAGATTTATCTAAGGTTCGGGCCAGAAATAAGCTATTATTACTATTGTAAAAGATTACAGACATTTAGGTATAACAAAATTGGAATATAAATACACAATTAAAGATAAATTTGGATTCCATGCTCAACATTTCAATAAAATAGATAAAATATATCAAAACAATATAGCGTAGTGGAGTGGTAGAAAAGTTAACACCTAATTAACGAAGGTTTGGTGCATCTGAGACTATCATATTTACCGCTTCCTCTTTATGATCATTTCATCAGGTTCTCTCAGCATGTCCCAAAGAGCTCCTCTCTGCATTGGTTCATAGGGAAATATTTAGCATTTGAGGAACTATAATATATAGTAGCAATAGCGAGCAATTTTGCTATTGTGTGATGCACGCGTGCTGGAGCAGGCATTCTTTGTCAAAATGCGCTGTGCTGCTGGAGAGTGGGGAGCTGTGCTGGTTGATCTGGATAAGGGCGTGGAGGCAAGATAAGGGTTGGTTTTGGCAGCAAGGATGACTGGGGGGACTGGCTAAGCTGTGAGTATGGGGCGCAACCATGGACAGTGATCATTGCATTCTGTCGGCTCCCCGCCCCTCTCGCCCTTCGTTCAGAGTGATGGGTTCAAGCACCCTTCGCACCGCATCCAGCAGCTTGCTGCCACCCTTGTCCAGCCGTCCTGGTCGTCACAATCGGGTGAAAGCCTTGTCGAGGGCTTCCTGCTTGCTGCGAAGTTGTATTCGCTGAGTTGGTTCAGGGTTGAGTCGCGGAGTCCGGGCTCCCTGGTGCTCGTGCCTGTCGCGAAGCAGGGGTTCGAGGCCACCGTGGTGCACGCGTGCTGGAGCAGGCATTCCCTGTAAGAATGCGCTGTGCTGCTGGAGAGTGGGGAGCTGTGTTGGTTTGATCTGGATACAGGGCGTGGAGGCAAGATAAGGGTTGGTTTTGGCTGCAAGGATGACTGGGTGGACTGGCTAAGCTGTGAGTATGGGGCGCAACCATGGACAGTGATCATTGCAAGCTCGAAAGCAATCCTTTTGGTTGATTTGAGATTTGGTGAGAGTGGCGAATACAAGGTTTTAGCAAGAGCTGGGATGCCAGGATTGTTTGAAACCGAGCCTTTTGTCAGGACTGATAGGTATCTTGCATTCTGCAAGGCTGGGTTTGATGATTTCCATATGTCAGTAGTGGCGGAACGCCACTTGATTCTTCTTGATGTGAGACAGCCGTTGACACCTGTGTTAGCTTGGCGGCATGGACTTGAGAGCCCAAATCATGTTGCTATGTTTCGGTTACCTGAATTGAGGCCATCAAAGGAACATGAGTGGGCATCAAATTCAGGATTTGCCATTTTGGTTGGTTCATTCTGGAACGTGGACTTTAGTTTGTACTGTTACGGGCCTAAGGAGCAAGGTCGTCCAGATAATTCTCACTTATATGCTTGGGATCTTCCATCACGGTTTTCATTGACTGGCCTGAACTGCAACTGCAGCAATCGAATCATGAAAGAGGTATTCTCAGTGCCTGTTTCAGGATATGGTGGATCTGCTTCCCAACAAAGTAGGAACTCCATTGCTGGCTACTATGTGCTTCCAAATGACCTCGCAATGGTGGAACCATCTTTTACTGGTTTTGTTTTGATCCGGCTAACAGCATTAGGGAGGTTAGAGATGCAAAGGTACCAAACATCCAGAGATTTGCATGATGCTATCCCGTGTGATGAATCACAACATACATCCAGTGTTAGTAGTTCCTCCATTTTTCTTGACACTGAGGGAGAAAATTTATCAACCAGATATGTTTTCTTGAAGTTGCATTTCCTTTCTGAACATCTGAAGGGCAATCTGTGCAGTGCATTGGCGAAGCATGATTCTAAACACAAGGAGCAGATTATTATTAGTGAAGATGTGTCAGCATTTGCAAAGGACAACTCTAGATCCTGTTCTCAATCAGTTCCAGATTTTCTATGTAATGCTAGTGTCCCCATGAACATTTTCGAAATTGCATGTCAGAGCATATTAAATGGCCTGCCTTCAGATATCCTTAATGTCACCTTTTCTAAATACAAGGACATGCTAGCATGCAATGCAGAAAAAAGCTTACTTGAATATTTAGAAGTTCCTACCTGTTTGCCACATAATAAACTTCGCCCTTTCCTGTTGGCGAAACCTTCAAGCACAAGTGAGAAGCTGACTAGCAAAGCAATATCTGGAAATGTTCTTGTTGGTCCAGTACTACCCATACATGTTCTACTTGCAATGGAAGAGAGGAACAAGGGTATAGAAAGCCCTTCTCAAGGAGAAACCACAGAAACTGACTTAGTAAGCCATCGATGTAGAGAAGTTCTTGAAGCCTTTGTTCCTGAAATATCCATTGCTGACACAGGCAACTGTAATGGATGGTCTGCTTCACAAGAGTTGAGTACTGAGAAGTCATATTTTGTTTATGAGCCTCAGATTGAAAGTAGGTTCACTCTCGATGAAACTGCTAGAAAGAAGGAAAAAGAAGAGCAAAAGCTCGATGATTCTTCATGTCTGCATACATCTGCAACACCATATCAGGATGAGAACTTTATGACATTTGTTTGTGGAAAAGCTGAAATTTCCAATTCTGGACCCGAGCAAGCCGCATCTGATTTGTTTGATTTCGGCCCAGTGAAGATGTTTTTTGATTTCCCAGGCACAGACATTCAGCCTGCTGAGGAAAAAATATATAAATGCTTGAAGAAACAATTTTTAACATGGCAAAGCAATTTCAAGCCATACCAAGATTTGTGTAGCTCATATAAGATACAAAAGCCGCCGCAACAGGCCTTTCATGGTCCATTCAATTCTAGCTGACATATATTGGGTAAGTTGCTGATGCAGCTGAAGAGCTTGAGCGCAACACAGTGAACGGGAACTTGTTGTGTACTGTTGATGCAAGAGCGCTAGCTTCATCGTCAAACAGCGTTTCTACTGTTGATGGTATTGTTTCTAGTGATTGCTTTGTGGTTCATGTATTTTCAGGACTCCACTTCATATGCTCCCTGAACTTAGAAATAACTGATGCAGATTTCTGTTGTCTTGATGTTTTTATTCTGCATGTGCAGGTATTGGCACAAATTATATAAAGGAAGAAGATCCACAAGAACCTGCAAAACTGAAGCTGCAGTTATTTCCAATAAATGAAGCTACACGGAAGGCATTGAAGAAGGTAAAAATTTCTCTTTGTTGCTAGCAAGCTGCAAAATGAATCCCATGTATCGGCAACAGCTGTATTTTGATACAGCAGTTATTACTGGTTAATTATTGGGCCGAACACTCAGATCCTTGAAGTTGATAAAATGTCCATGATAGGTGAAATAAACATGTACAAATACATTAATTAGTGCTATTTGCATTACATATCAACTTTTTTCTACGGTCAGTGTGGAAAAGAGATATTCTTTTCTGTCGCAAATCTGTGAACAGCTTGAGATATGACAGCCCTAACTCCTCTTAACAGGATGAACATACTCAGCATCTGGAGCTCACATTAAGCTCTAGGAAAAAAATATCATCTGTGCTAGAACATTTGAACAGCAAGTAGGGCAACTCAAACATTGCATCTGGGGAGCTTGTGCTTTTTCCATACTGTGCTCATCAAGAGGATTTAGGTACATACCAGAGGTGGACAACAAGAGATACTGTTGCAGTGGCCGACCTTTTTCTTTTGGTGAATAGCCTCTCTGTTTTCCCATTAAGGTATAGATTTTTTGGTGTAACATAAAAAGTACTCCCTCCGTCTACGTTTATAAGGTTTATTTTCAATGGTCTTATCCACAAATATAAGGTGTATTTCATATTCCAATACAAAATTGGTGTGATGTACCCTCTATACCCCTAATAAATATCTATCTTTATATTCTCTACATGTATGCATCGAGTATAGTGCTTAGTGATAATAACTAGGAGTAATTAGTCATTTTCAATATCTCCTTGTTCTATGTGCCAAGAAGAAATGCGCCTCATAAACTTGGACGGAGGGAGTAATTCGCTCGACCATTAGTGGACAACTATAATGATTACTAACTGTTGTATGAACGTTTTTGAGGGTACGGTATGGTTGGTTTTCCCTTGCTGAGCTTGAAGCAGGAGTAAGTGAAATATCTTTGACCCACTTTGAGAATTGCACGACACCTGAGGACGTCCAGGTCAAATATTCCTCAGGGGCCTGTGTGCAAAAGGATGGTACTTTCCTCAGTGACTTCACCTCTGAGCAATCCTGTTGTAATCCAAAAGATCAGTCAGCATTATTGCTTGCTATGCCATCTAGTCTTGGCAAGAATGCCGAGGAGCCAGAGCAGTCCATTAATGCTTCCCCCTCACAGTTTGTCAGGCAAAAGCAAGAACATGTTCCTGCAAAACGAGCTTTTGTGGTCCTAATCTCTGTTTCACGCTTAGTTTTGTCAAGTGAACATTCCTATGCTTGATCCTATATTTTCTAATCGTCTCTATTATATACTTCAGGTTGATATGGGAATGAACTGTGGTGCGATATCTGAAGGAGAGTGGGCAGATACCCTTACTGATATCAGTGTTGGATTCTTACTGACAGAAGCATCCAAGGGTGCTAATTCGGATTGTCTAGGGACTTCTGTTGTTAAAAATGCTTTGTTTCTTGAGAATCCCTGCAGCTATGACTCTTTTGATGCTGTCGTTGCGCTTCATGCCTCTCGTTATCAAGTAGCAGAGCAGCCGGCCCGTACGCCCCATTCGATCATCTGGGGTGCAGAAGAAACATGTGATTAGTTCAGTTTTAAATTGGCAGCTGCTAGGAAGAAGGAAGGTTCAAACACTTCAGCTAGCAGCTCTCCTGACAGCGACAATGAAGTTCATTATTTAAATTCGGAAGGGTTTCAAGGTTTTCTTCAGGTTTGTAGTCGTTTTGGGGGCTCTCAACAAGTTTTTTTATACAACATGTAAGATAACATAAACCGTGTACTAACATGTATCTCATGTAAATTGTGTTTTCTTGTACAAAAAGCGCGCACAGTCTCTTTGTTACAATAAGGCCGGGTTTGGAGGGCTTAAAACTTGTTTAGCTTTTGAAAAATTGGTAAGCTCTCTAAATAGCTCAGCATTTAAGTGGTTTTTAGTACGAGCTAGAAGCTACATATAACTATCTTTGTCCTCGTAATCTATCATGGTGTCAACTGAGGTAGTCACGATGGCGGCGCGGCAAAGGGCTGGCTGCCGATTTCCCATTTTATGAATCTTGAGAGGTTAGAGCCAATATACCAAAAAAGAAAAAGAAATAGGCAAAAAAGTCTTCCGCTCCGAGGTTGAGACAAACGGGGAGCAATAGCCACGACGAGATCTGGGGAAGAAGAGGATGGGCGGGAATTAGGTCAAACGTCAGCCGGACCGGGCCATGCTCGAAGAGTCCAAACTTGAAACGTCATGTCCGATCCAGCCCAAAGCCCATAAGTGTAAACTTGGCAAGCCCAAAACCTAGCCTGATTAGGTCGGGGTGCAGACTTGCTACGGAGAAAAGGAAAATAAATGTATTTTATAAAAGATTAGCACTTGAAGCAATGTGACATAAAGTCAGAGATGTTTTTTATTTGTGTAGAATCATCATCCACGAATAGTTTTTTATAGAAACAATCACCCAAGTCATGACAATAATTCAAAATCAAAATCAAAACATATACTAGGCTTCCTCATTAGTCTCGACATGTATGTTTTGTTGGATCTAATTTGTTTTTTGAAATTTCTTTTTTCAAAAGGCAGAGTAAATGTGGTGGTTGTTGGGTTTGACATATGCTGGTAGTAATGCAAGAACGAATCAAAGTAGAACAAAAAATTAAGGCAAGTAAGGCAACAGATACTTAATCAAATCTTCATGTTCATCTTCTTTACTAGTAGTCTTTTGAGTATCAAATATGCGGACGGTCTCACAACCCACCGTCATGGGAGCGTGAGGAGGATGACCTGGGAGAGCTGCCGTGAAAGATGATAGCAGGGAGGGAGGAGGCGAAGGTGATGAGGAGGGCATGAGGAGAAGCAACAGGGGAGTTGACTTGCCGCTGGAAGTGAGGTCAAGCATATTAAGTACCATCTGGAGGAGATAGCGATTGAGGCTAGGACGAAGCAAAACGTTTATATATGACAGCTATTGTTAGGATTGGAGGCTTGCAGCTGAGCATGAGTGCTTGCATTGGGCCAACCCGGTCTTGCTATTCCAATCTTACTCTTTTTTTTGTAATCAAGAATTTGTGTGCACTTATCCTTTGCTCCTGCCATCATTAAGAGAAGAATAACATGCGATGGTTAAAACTGAGGATTGGGTGTTTCTGAATTAATGAAAATGGAAAAGGTGTGGAGAAAGTAAGATTAGCAGTTAACAGAAGAGCCGAAATAATTTGGCAATAGAGGACAAGTTGGAACTAATGCCCGCACCAACACACAAGGACAGATGACCTGTGTTTTGTCACTAACAAATAGTCATTGTAGTTGAAAATTGTGGTTGCAACTTGCACTAGTCTACTATAAAGGCACAACCATGTATATTCTTAAATCAAGTAATCAACATGGTGGGTATTAAAAAAAGTAATTAGCATAGTATTCCTTGAAATTTTCTTTTAGGTTCGTATCATTTATGAACACATCAAGCTGATAGTATAGCCCACTCTAATTTTTGTGAGGAGTGCAAATCCTTCAAAATCTATTTGAATTTAAAGGAAAACAATATAATTTCTCTAAAACCCCTACAAAAATACTCGTTCCAAACAGATTTTTAGTCCATGACCATTCACAGCAGGATTACATCTTCTCCCATTTTTAAAACGTATTTGACCATATATGATTATATGGAGTTTAATCTTTCTAAAATCCTGATAGTTTTATAGAAATATCTAGATAATTTAGGTATTTTAATTGAAGGACTTTGATGGTGCCAATTGTCCTGAATCTAGTGGTCATAAGAATTTATGTAGTCCCCTGAATCGAAAATATATATCATTTGCAAGAGTTGATTTTGGTTTGCAAATATTTACATTTTATTTTTTTTGAAGCAGTATGCTCGATAAAATATTTATGCTAATTGTTTTTCGAAGCAATATGTAATAATTCATTTTCTATGTGTGTAAAAAAACACAATTTAATATGTTAATATATAAAATAAAAATAGAGAATAAGGTTAGAATTAATAGAATAAGGTTAGAATTAATATCTATTTAAGAACAAAATACACCATTGTGTTTTGTTGTAATAGTTAATAACTTTTATCTTTTAATTTTTATAAACAATAGAAATATACGTTAAAAATATAGCACTATGTAATTAGCGAACACCCATTCATAAATTCCTAGATCCGCCACTGTATGGATTAGAACAAAAATAACCAACAGGACGAAAATAGTGTCAATGGAGCAACATCAAAATGGCAAATCCAAGGATACGCCATAGCAATTCCACGCTACAATCCACGAATTGCTCCCGAACACTAGACAAATCTAACTAACTGAAAATTAAGTTGGTTTTGGTGTTAATGATAAATATAATATTGAAACTAACTCTTTTGATAATCATAATATTGATTAGTCTCATTTGTTAATTAATAAGAAATCTTTATGAGACTAACTCTTTTGTTGAGCTTAACTCTTATTTGTCTCTTGTGGATGAAAAAGATGAAAATATTAAAGGTATGCATTCAAGTTCATATTATCATATTTTGTTGCATTTTTTATGTCAAATATGTTATGATTTTATTGATAAATCTAAATGTGAGACTAACGTGTTTATTGAGTATATTTTTGAATTGTTTCATGAAATAGAAAAATAGAAATCCAAAAGAAATGTATCCAATGCAATTTTATTATGTCTTGATACATTTTTTGGATTCAAGATAAAGTGTGAACTCCACTATTGTTTTAACCTTAAGATGTGCATTTTGTTTTCGACTCTATATATACACATGAATGCACACATTTATGGGGAGTTCATACATTACCTTGATGTTTCAACAGTATTAATCTAATTCATCTTTCTATATCAAGGATCATTACTTTGAAACAATCCTTTAAGTATATTTAACTTGTGTAGTTGTAGTATACTCATGGCAATATAGGATAAACTCCAAAGCAATCTCAAATTTATTATGTGCATATTGATTCCAAGTTCAATTATTTATATGCACATATATGCAATGGAGTTTATTCTATAATTAATGGTCTTAAGAGTATTGATCCCTTTCCACCACACCATATAAATTGGATCATTACTTTTAGATTCCATCGAATTGAGTATATGAAACTTGTGTAGTTAATATATACTCATGACAATTTAAATTGTGTTCGGTTGTTATTCAATCAACAAAGAACAGTCTTGTGTTGATAGTTCACTTTGTTGATCCTAGGGTAATCGAAAGTTCTTGTGTATATGAAGCGTTAGCTGCATTAGTATACTCAAGGCACAATTAATCTTTCAATCAATTATCTTTGGGTTGTGCTCAATCAATCTTGGGGGCATCTATTATGTGTTAATAGAGTGCATTGATGATTGAGACAACCATGTGTTTGGACTAACACTTTCAATGAGTTTGAAATAGGTTAAGTCCAAGGTTGAGATGGATAAACGGGATAAGTACGTCATCATGTATTGATGTGCATCAAGAGAGGATCTCGAAGCTAAGACAAGGGAGTTCATCAGGTGTTGATGAACAAGATGAAGATCCTGACTTGGAGAGAAGATGATCGGTTATCATGAAAACTCCAAGTGGTTGCGATAGGCAAATGTATAACTAGCTAGGGCTAAGGATGTGTTCCTAGTCTTTTACCGATCTCGGAGTTTAGATGGGAGACCAGGTTGCTAGTATAGGTTACCGTACTACTAAGAGGGGTCGAGTCTTATAGCTTGAGCTTCATCATGTGTTGATGAACTCAATCCGGTTCACTCTAGCTCACTTTCTTGTTTGGATTTTGCTTGAGCTAAGTATTTGCATGTGTTGCAAATAAAGGAGCTCATGCTCGCTTCTTATTAAATCTTAATCGATTTAGTTTTTGCATGGAGCTATGGATTTGCATGTGTTGCAAAAGGGAGATAGCTCATTTAATTTGGTTTATGTGGTTTTTGTATGGAGCTAAGTTTTGCATGTGTTGCGTTTTAGCTTGTGATTTGATCATGTGTTGATCATCACAAGACTAAGTAAAGTTTAGTTTTTCTATTTGCAAATGTGTTTTGCAAATAATCTAGAAGTTATAGTTTTGATCCTAGAGCATGTGTTGACATTTGCAAATGTGTTTTGCAAAGTATCGAGATCATGTGTTGATCCTTACATGGCTAGAGGATTGATCTCATGGGTTTTCGTTTTATTTGCAAATTTTTTTATCATGAGTTGATCACCAAATGGTATAAGGTTTGATCTTATTGACTCTTTCTAGCTTGTAGTCACGTTTTTGATCAAGTCTATGTGAGGGATTTCGAGAAAATCAGATTTTGGACTTGAGTGACTACATTAGACTTTATGTTTTATGATATTTAAAATATCTATGGTTGCTTAAATCTTAAGAAAGGGTGGAGATTGTAGCCCTCGTAATAAGCTTCGCATAGAGTCCAAGATCACCTAAATCGGAGTTCGGAGTAAAAAGTTATGAGCGTTTTAGTGGCTGAAACAGTGGTAGCACCACCTCTACATAGGCTGCTACTAGCCCAGAGGCGGTGTAAAAACTCTAGAGAAGTATTTTTTGGTTGAAATGGCCGGTGCGGTAGTACCGGGAGTATTGTAGCAATAGCTAGTTTTTAGTATTGTTAATGCACGAAAGTGACCGTTGACCTAAAGGCCGGTGCTACCGACCCTAGTAGCACCCCTAATAGGGCTGGTAGCACCGGGTTTGTTGCACTTTTTTTTCTGTTTTACCACCCAATGGTTAGTTTTCTTTGCAGAAGCTATAAAAGGAGCCTTGGTGCTGGCATTTAGTTGTTGTTGGCCTTGTTGAGCATTTGGGTGGTGTTGTGCATGTGTTGCACTCCCATATTTGGTTTTTGAGCTAAGAGTGAGCCTTATTTGCATGTGTAGCATTTAGGAGAGGATTGATAGTCTCTTGTGCATGTGTTGCACTTGAGGGAAACCTTGTGCATGTGTTGCATTCGGTGATCACCTTTGTGCATGTGTTGCACTTGGTGAGAATCAACCTAGAGGGCTTGACTTGTTACTCTAGGTGTTTGCCGACTCCTAGACGGCGTGTGGAGGCGTCGTACGCGGTGACCTTCTTAAGGAGATTGTAAGAAGGCCCGACAAAGTTGTGAAGGTTGGAGCTCGCCTACTCGAAGGGGGAGAGAGCTACCACTAGTGGAATCGCGGCGGGTACTCAATTCGTGTAACCGGTCCAAAATAGTTTGGGCTTGCCTCAACGTGGATTAGGGGAGACCGGCAAGTCTCCGAACACCACGGTAAAAAGTATTGTGTCTTCTTGTGTATGCTTGCAATTCCTTATTTATATCGTTGCAATTTACATTCCTAGAATTAAATTGCTTGCTTGTCTTTAGGATTGTAATTCTTGTTGCAGACATAATTTGCTAGTGCACTTATGTTAGGTCGAGGATGCCGACTAGAGGGGGTGAATAGGCGGTTTTTAAAATTCTCTCGCTAATTTCTACAAAGCAATTCACCCCTAATTATCCTTATACCAAAACCTTAACAAATATTAATGCGGAAGCGATAAACTAAGGTTTTAACAATTAAAGCCTAAAACAACTAGGCTCACTATGTGCACTAACTAATTATGTCTCTAACAAGAATATGCAATTCTAAAGACAAGCAATCAATCAATTTAATTCTTTGAATATAAATTGCTTGAACATAAATAACAAACACAAAGCAAGCACAAGAGACACGATACTTTTTACCGTGTTGTTCAGAGACTTGCCGGTCTCCCCTAGTCCACGTTGAGGTTAGCCCAAACGAATTGGACCGGCTCCACGAATTGAGCACCCACCTCGAATCCACTAGCGGTAGCTCCTTTTCCCTCCCGGGTAGGTGAGCTCCAACCTTCACAAACTTTGCTGGGACTTCTCACAACCTCCGTTGAGAAGCTCACCGCGCACGACGCTCTACGCCGTCTAGGAGGCGGCAACCTCCAAGAGTAACAAGTCAAGCCCTTTCGCTTGAACTTCACCTAGTGCAACACATGCACTCCGGTGACCTCCTACGTGCAACACATGCACTAGGATCCTCCTCGAGTGCAACACATGCACAAGAGGCTCTCAATCCTCTCCTAATCGCAACACATGCAATTAGAGACTCACACTAGCTCAAGAAGCAAATGGAAGAGGGCAACACATGCACACAACTCCTACAAACACCCAAATGCTCTAGCACACAGCCAACCTTTGCTCTTGCCCCCCAAGGCCTCCTTGTATAGCCTCCAAGCCAAAACTAGCCGTTGGGGGCGAATTGGGCAAGGTGCCCAGCAAACCCGGTGCTACCGCCCAACTGGGACCAGTAGCACCGGTCTCCTCACCAACGGCTACAAAACTAGCCGTTGCAGGAAAACCGGTAGCACCAGCCAACTAGGAGCGGTGCTACTGCTCGGGCGGTAGCACCGACCTTCACCCCGATAGCACCGGACCCGAGCCGAACTCAAAAACACCTCCCTCTGGAAATTTCACACCGGCCAGAGGGTCGGTAGCGACCTCCGGTGCTACCGGCCTACCATGGGCGGTAGCACCGGACTGCCAACCCGCCCAAAAACATCCCTCTCTGAATTTTTCACACCGGCCAGAGAGACGGTAGCACCGCCTCCCGTGCTGCTATCGGCTAAATCATGTAGCACGGACCCGGTGCTACCGGCCTTGCAAGGGCTGATGACGATCGCCTCGGGAGAAAACACTGTTTTACACAAAAACTTTTCTCCAAACAATTAAAGATTTATTCTTTGAGCTATGTGAGGATCAACACATGATCACAACACTATGCAAAACACATTTGCATATGTTAATCACATACTCCAAAGAATCTCATTAAGCACAACTTATTTGCAAAACACATTTGCAAATAAACCAAGAACTTATGAGATCAATCCTCTTAGCCATGTGATGATCAACACATGATTAAGTCAATTTGCAAAACATATTTGCAAACCCTATTCACAAGCTCTAGGATCGAAACCCATAATCTCAAGTTCATTTGCAAAACACATTTGCAAACAACAACTCTAACTTATTTGCAAAACACATTCGCAAATAAACTTCGAACTTATAAGATCAATCCTCTTAGCCATGTAAGGATCAACACATGATCCCGACACTTTGCAAAACACATTTGCAAATGCCAACACATGCTCTAGGATCGAACCTTATAACTTCCAGCTTATTTGCAAAACACATTTGCAAATAACAAACCAACACTTTGCAAAAACATATTTTGCAACCAAACCAAGCTTAGCCTTGTGATGATCAACACATGATCCAATCACAAGCTAAAACACCAAAGCATGAGCTCTCTATTTGCAACACATGCAAATCTCTAGCACCATGCAAACAACCTGTAACATCCCAAAATTTGCTCAAATATTATTTTATTGCTTAAATGTGCATTTATGATTTTCTGGAATTTATTTGGATTTTTCTGGATTTATTTGAATTAATGTTGAATTATGAATATTGACCTTCGGTTCAAATCTATTTAAATTTATGCAAAGTTAAAATAAAGTTTTGCCAAAAATATTTTATTTGAGTCCAGAATGTCTCAAAGTATTTTTGAGATTTTTCTTGGATTTTTCCTATTAGTTTTATCGCTTAAAATAAATAAAATAAATTTATGGAATTATTTTTAATGGGAGATCCTTTTGAAAATCAGTGAACAGTGTTGGGCTCGGCCCATACACTGTATGCGCGGGGCCCGGTAAGCCCATGTTTCCAGAAGAAATCATGCCGGGCCGTTGGATCGCGATCGTATGGCTTGCGTCATGCCACGTCGCCAAGTGCGCCTAAGCCGTAGGATCGTGATCGCGTGGTCAGGGTGGATCGTGTCTTTTCGTAACCCTAACCGATCGCAGCCGTTGATTCAAGCGAAGGACCAGATTGGATCTCGTCGAGGAAATCTGGTGCGTCCGTTGCGCCACATGGACGGTCGCCATGCGTCGTCTCCGAGCGGGACTCTGGCGCCGTCGCCGTATCCGAGAAGGACTCCGCCGCCGCGTCGGTTAGGATCCCAGGCGCCGTACGCGGCCGTCGAGGCTATTTAAGGGGGTCCGCAGCCTTCCCGAGAATCTTCATCGTGCGCCGCAGCTTTTGGTCGGAGGGGTTTCGCGAGAATCGTCGTAGAGCGCGCCCGAGAGCTCGTCGGAGTTGAAGCACTGCAGCCGCCGAGGTTTTTGCTAAAGAACGTTGCCGTTCTGTCGGTTTTCGTCGTTTTGGGTCCCAGATCCGAGCTCGCCGAGGTGTGCCATTAGTTTCGGGTGAGTTCGTGGCCGTCGGGTCTGAGTGGACGGATGAGATCGAGCCGCGTCGCGTGTGTCTGTCGCCGTCGGATCTAATCGGACGAACCGAGACGTAGCCACGTGCTCCCTTGCCGTAGTCGTCCGATCGGATTTGTGCGCTTTAGATCACGCCGTCGCCGTAGCCAATCGGATCGTGCCGCGTGGTGGTGCGGGCACCGAGGCGTCGTGGACTGGGTCTGCGGTAGACCAGAGGCGGTCCCGTGGACCGGGTCTATGCACCGAGACGCGTGGCAACACCCGATTGGTTCAGGTCAGGGCTGACGTCAGCATGACGTCACGCTTGCGCAATAAATCTGTTTTCGATTTAAAAATAAATCTGTTAATTCTGATTTTCTGATTTTTGCAATTTCAGTATTTATTTCAAACTTCAAAAGGCTATATCGTTTGCATCGTAACTCGGATTTGAGTGATTCAAATTTCTAAAAATTTGTAAAATTGAGATCTATTTAATGGTGAATTTTATTTGATTTTTAGAGTTCAATTGCTCTCTATTTTGGTATTTATTTGCTTTTCTTCTTTGGTACGCGTAGGCGTTGAATTGTACGACGCTTCGGAGGAAGATCCAGCAACTCAAGAGCAAGTTTCAGAACCAGATTAGGACCTATTCCAAGGCAAGTTGTGCTTTGATCATGTTGAACCCATGTTTATAAAATTGCTATATTTGTTTTACCCTATTGCATATATTTCAAAATACAATTGTTTCAAATTAAATTGGGCTTAGCTAATATACCAGATTGAATTATACCCTACCTTGTCATTGTATGCCATGATCCATTGTCACCCTAGATTGGTTCAATATAGTTGGTTAGTAATTATAATCAACATAGGATGGTTAGTCCGTATTAGTTGCTTAGCCGTGCCACGTCATCACATGTGTCGGAATCATTGATAATTAATCTTGATTAATGAAATATGGAACAATGTTATGAACTTGTGTGTCATGTGGAATCACACGATGAGATTGAGTTGTTGTGGCGAGTCATGTCATGCAACGATGTTGAATTGTTGATGGCACGTGGTGCTTGGTAATCAACTGGGTGATAATCACTTAGATTGGGGCAAGTGACAAGGGGCGAGTATGCCAAGGTGGGCCCAATGGGCAGAGGGTATGTGGATGTCTTGCCTTGATCACTCTAAGGACTTAACCTTGCAAGCCTTTGACCTGAGTCAATCATGTAACCACATGTCTGGTATGGGCCAGCCTAGCTGATTAATTTGCAATGTCTTAGCTTTGGTACTATCCTTGGTGGTGTGAGTTCCCGAGTTATGGTGTAATTCACATGGCGCAAGAGGGGGGCCCTGGTTATGGTTTTCAGACCCACCAGTGTTGAAATCTTAGCGGGTGGTACCGGGTTAAGCCAGCGCATTGTAAAAGCTTTGTTATAATCACTCGACTTTGTGGTGTTTGGTTGTATCACGTGGGTAAAGTGCATAACCTCTGCAGAGTGTGAAACTATTCGGATAGCCGTGCTCGCGGTATTGAGTAATGTTCGGGAATTACAGTTAAGGGTTAGCTTAATTAAAATGGACAACTTAGTTGGGATGGCGGAATGCCATATGGAAGATGGAATTTGACTTAGGATTGGAAACTTGGTTTACTTGAGAAATACTGAATTTATTTACTATTGTTATTTTTACAGTCTTTGCAATCTATTTATTATATTTGTTCATAAATGCTGCTTATTGCAAAATAGCCATGATAGCCTATCCTTTGGAATAAGCCTTGCATATAATTACCAAGAATTGCATTCTGTGCACAACTTGTTGAGTGCTTTAAGTGCTCACCCTTGCCAACAACAATAATCAACAGTCGAAGAATCTACACCTGTATTGGAAGAGGAAGTCCAGGAAGACACGAGTCATTAGGGTCCGAGCCTTGTCGGTTGCCTGTGGTGAACTGATGAGCTATCTACGTTTTCTACTTTCCGCTGCTTAATTCTTAGCTTATATTTTCAGTCTTGCCCTGTGTGGCTTAATAATGTAAGTTGGTCATAAGATCATACATTTAGCTATATCAATAAATGAACTATTATTTCTATTATCGTTGAGTATGATGTGATATGTACCAATGTTGAGCTGTGTGCACTAGCGTTGATCCTGGGACTAGTGCGGTAAACACAGTGGGTTCGAATCAGTGGATTCGGGTCCTTACACAACCACTACAAATTCAAGTGCATGAGCTCTCTATTTGTAACACATGCAAATCTCTAGCTCTATGCAACCACTTTAAACCAAATTGCTTAAGCTCTCTCCTTTTGCAATACATGCAAAACTTAGCTCCAAGCACAAACCAAATCAATTAAGATTCAATTAAGATGCAAGCATGAGCACCCTTATTTGCAACACATGCAAATACTTAGCTCATACAAATCTAATGCACGAGCTTCACCCATTTACAACACATGCCAAATGGTTAGCTCAATGCAAAAACCAAACCAAGAGAGTGAGCTAGAGTGAACCGGATCGAGTTCATCAACACAAGATGAAGCTCAAGCTAAAAGACTCAACCCCTCTTAATAGTACAGCAACCTAACTAGCAACCCAGTCTCCCAACCAAACACCGAAACCGGTAAAAGACTAGGAACACATCCTTAGCCCTAACTAGTTATACCTTTGCCTCTAGCGATCCACTTGGAGCTTTTATGATTTTCAATCATCTTTTCTCCAGGATCACCTCTTCTTCTTCTTGGTCATCAACACATGATGAACCTTCTAGCTCTTCTCTTAACTTCGGGATCACCTCTTGAAGCTCATCAACACATGATGATTTCTTCTTCTTCCCGAATCTTCATAATCTTGGACTCAACCTGCTTCACAACTCATGGAAGATGTTAGTCCAACAAACACGGTTGTCTCAATCATCACCGCACTCCATTAACACATAACGGATGCCTCCAAGATCGATTAAGCACAACCCAAATCAATTTGAATGATTAATTGTTTCTTGAGTACTTTGATGCAACTAATGCTTCATTATACTCAAGAACTTTTCGCTTGTCTTTAATCAACAAAAAACACCATCAACACATGATGAATTGTCCTTTTATTGATTGAAAGACAATCGAACTCAATTTAAATGAAATTTAAATTGATATGAGTATATATATAACTACACAAGTTTCATATACTCAAGTGATTGTTTCAAAGTCTTGATCCTTTATATGTCATTTAGCAACAAGACATGGATCAATACTATTCAAACAATAAGTTAAATTATAAACTCCCCCTAGATGTGTGCATTCATGTAGTATATGAATTAGGAACATAATGCACATATTTGGACTAAAGCAATGGAAGAGTTCATACTTTAACATGAATCCTAAGTATGCATTAAGTCAATAGAGTGAATACAAGTGCATACCTTAGGTTTTCCATTTTCCATCCAAATATGAGACTAATCAGAATAAGGCTCAATTAAACATGTTAGTCTCATAATGATTAGATTTGTCATTAAACAATGATTAAATATTAGAATTAAACCAATCACCAAAACTAATGGAGCTTGAACTTACAACTTAGTGAGTCTAGTTGATTTAGGTTTTAATTTGTGAAAATCTTAGTTCATCGCTTCCGCATTGATTATTATTTAGGTTTTAACATAGAGATCAATAGAACGTGTAATTAGTGAGAAGAATTTTTAAAGCCGCCTATTCACCTCCCTCTAGTCGGTATCCTCGATCTTATACTAACACCCCTTAATGGCTCTGAATTCAAAAGCGAATTTGGGTTTGATTGCTCACGGCGAAAAAGATGAACAAATCTAAGCAAGCCCTGCCAATCCAGCAGGAGGGAGGAGGGGAGAATTCGATGTAGTGTAATTTATTCGGTGGGAGGAGACTTTGAGGCACTGGGTGGAGTCATGGCCTTGTGCATGTATGTTGCACAGAGGGAGGGCACAAGAAAGAGGCAGATCGTAGATTATTCAGTAAAACATGTTAAGCATTTCTGTTTTATAAAAGCCTATCTTGATACGTTGCCAAAACTATCTCTACTTAACTTTTTGTTTTATTGTTACGTAGCGTATAAATTTATTTGGCATTCTTGCCTTCTTGGCACACTTTGTATCTTCCCTTAGTCTCATTCAAGGGTGGAGCTGAGTCTCGGGTCAGTAGAGCCTAGATTCGAGACTGAGCTTAAATAACAGTGTAAAATATTATTTATTTTTTATTTGATCTCTAGGCCTAGTCCGGGCTAGCCGCCCGGGGGCCAGGCCCGGAATCCCGACCACTAGGAAAGGCTGAGAAGTGAGAAGTGAGCAGCAAACCCTAGCCACCGGTTAGGGCTGGATATCGAGCTAACTCGACTCGTTAAACTCGTTAAGATAACGAGCTAGCTCGACTCGACCCGTTTTCTTAACGAGTTGAAAGTTCAACTCGGCTCGACTCGTTAAAAACTCAAGTTAGCTCGTTAAGCTTGTTACTATGCCTTGGACTATGTGCTCATTAAGGTGCTACAGAGCTTCAATATTCAATAGTTTTATAACTGTATGAGCATAGATACAGTCGAGCCGAGAATTAGGGAATTATGGATTTGGAATGGGAAAAAGAATCGGGTCTAAAAGTTGAAGGAACGATGTTAGGGTTATATATTTATAGTGTTTTTTCCCTGACTCGTAAAGTTCGTTAGCTTGCTCGTTTAATTCGTTAAACCGAGTTTCCGGATACTTTAAACACGCGAGTTTGAGTTCTTTTTCCATCCCTACCACCGGTCCTCGCGCAGTCGCGCTCCCACGCCCGAGCGGCAGAGCCGAGGTCACGCCGCCAAATCCCGCCCGAGCCGAGGTCCCGCCCGCCGGTCGCAGCTCCCGCTCGCCGGCCGCCGCCCTCGCAGTCGCAGATCCTGAACGGCTGCCGGCGCCGCTCCCTCGCCTTCGGCCGGCGTAGACGCCGTTCGCATCCGCGGCCGGCGTAGACGCCGTTCCTGATTCACATCCGCGGCCGGCGTAGACGCCGTTCGCGCGCGCCTCCATGAACCTCTCCGACGATTGGCGATTCCTCTTCCCTGTCTCGTCCATATTCGCGTCGCCGTCCCTCGCCCCGCCCGCAGCCTCCCACGGCCTTCTTTTCTCCCCTCTCCCGCCAGCCACCCCTCTCCTCTCCCTCCCCTTCCCTGTCCCTCCGCCCCCGCACTCCTCCACCCGCGAACTATGCCACCACCTCCGCTCCTTCGTTGGCTCCACCTCCTTCCTCCCCTTCTCCGCGCTCGACTCCCTGTCGGGGACCCTCCTCGCCGCGCCGTCGCCGCCGTTCCCGCCCCCTTCCAATTTGCTCGCCGTCCTCCGTCCCCACTCCTCGTGCTCTCTCATCTTGTTCTTCCCGTACGGCGAGAATGCGGAGCAGGTTGCCTTCGTCCATCTGGACTCCTTTGTCGGCTCCCCGCCCCTCTCGCCCTTCGTGCAGAGTGATGGGTTCAAGCACCCTTCGCACCGCATCCAGCAGCTTGCTGCCACCCCTGTCCAGCCGTCCTGGTCGTCACAATCGGGTGAAACCCTTGTCGAGGGCTTCCTGCTTGCTGCGAAGTTGTATTCGCTGAGTTGGTTCAGGGTTGAGTCGCGGTGTCCAGGCTCCCTGGTGCTCGTGCCTGTCGCGAAGCAGGGGTTCGAGGCCACCGTGGTGCACGCGTGCTGGAGCAGGCATTCTCTGTCAGAATGCGCTGTGCTGCTGGAGAGTGGGGAGCTGTGCTGGTTTGATCTGGATACAGGGCGTGGAGGCAAGATAAGGGTTGGTTTTGGCAGCAAGGATGACTGGGGGGACTGGCTAAGCTGTGAGTATGGGGCGCAACCATGGACCGTGATCATTGCAAGCTCGAAAGCCATCCTTTTGGTTGATTTGAGATTTGGTGAGAGTGGCGAATACAAGGTTTTAGCAAGAGCTGGGATGCCAGGATTGTTTGAAACCGAGCCTTTTGTCAGGACTGATAGGTATCTTGCATTCTGCAAGGCTGGGTTTGATGATTTCCATATGTCAGTAGTGACGGAACGCCACTTGATTCTTCTTGATGTGAGACAGCCGTTGACACCTGTGTTAGCTTGGCGGCATGGGCTTGAGAGCCCAAATCATGTTGCTATGTTTCGGTTACCTGAATTGAGGCCATCAAAGGAACATGAGTGGGCATCAAATTCAGGATTTGCCATTTTGGTTGGTTCATTCTGGAACGTGGACTTTAGTTTGTACTGTTACGGGCCTAAGGAGCAAGGTCGTCCAGATAATTCTCACTTATATGCTTGGGATCTTCCATCACGGTTTTCATTGACTGGCCTGAACTGCAGCTGCAGCAATCGAATCATGAAAGAGGTATTCTCAGTGCCTGTTTCAGGATATGGTGGATCTGCTTCCCAACAAAGTAGGAACTCCATTGCTGGCTACTATGTGCTTCCAAATGACCTCGCAATGGTGGAACCATCTTTTACTGGTTTTGTTTTGATCCGGCTAACAGCATTAGGGAGGTTAGAGATGCAAAGGTACCAAGCATCCAGAGATTTGCATGATGCTATCCCGTGTGATGAATCACAACATACATCCAGTGTTAGTAGTTCCTCCATTTTTCTTGACACTGAGGGAGAAAATTTATCAACCAGATATGTTTTCTTGAAGTTGCATTTCCTTTCTGAACATCTGAAGGGCAATCTGTGCAGTGCATTGGCGAAGCATGATTCTAAACACAAGGAGCAAATTATTATTAGTGAAGATGTGTCAGCATTTGCAAAGGACAACTCTAGATCCTGTTCTCAATCAGTTTCAGATTTTCTATGTAATGCTAGTGTCCCCATGAACATTTTCGAAATTGCATGTCAGAGCATATTAAATGGCCTGCCTTCAGATATCCTTAATGTCACCTTTTCTAAATACAAGGACATGCTAGCATGCAATGCAGAAAAAAGCTTACTTGAATATTTAGAAGTTCCTACCTGTTTGCCACATAATAAACTTCGCCCTTTCCTGTTGGCGAAACCTTCAAGCACAAGTGAGAAGCTGACTAGCAAAGCAATATCTGGAAATGTTCTTGTTGGTCCAGTACTACCCATACATGTTCTACTTGCAATGGAAGAGAGGAACAAGGGTATAGAAAGCCCTTCTCAAGGAGAAACCACAGAAACTGACTTAGTAAGCCATCGATGTAGAGAAGTTCTTGAAGCCTTTGTTCCTGAAATATCCATTGCTGACACAGGCAACTGTAATGGATGGTCTGCTTCACAAGAGTTGAGTACTGAGAAGTCATATTTTGTTTATGAGCCTCAGATTGAAAGTAGGTTCACTCTCGATGAAACTGCTAGAAAGAAGGAAAAAGAAGAGCAAAAGCTCGATGATTCTTCATGTCTGCATACATCTGCAACACCATATCAGGATGAGAACTTTATGACATTTGTTTGTGGAAAAGCTGAAATTTCCAATTCTGGACCCGAGCAAGCCGCATCTGATTTGTTTGATTTCGGCCCAGTGAAGATGTTTTTTGATTTCCCAGGCACAGACATTCAGCCTGCTGAGGAAAAAATATATAAATGCTTGAAGAAACAATTTTTAACATGGCAAAGCAATTTCAAGCCATACCAAGATTTGTGTAGCTCATATAAGATACAAAAGCCGCCGCAACAGGCCTTTCATGGTCCATTCAGTTCTAGCTGACATATATTGGGTAAGTTGCTGATGCAGCTGAAGAGCTTGAGCGCAACACAGTGAACGAGAACTTGTTGTGTACTGTTGATGCAAGAGCGCTAGCTTCATCATAAACTAGACAATATTTGCATGAACTAGAGAATACCTGGTGTTTTGTCGTTGGCCTCAAGGTTCAACACTTTTGTTGCTATTTAGGTCAGACATTACTACTATCGCCTTGTTCGACGCATGAGAAGCTTCTGGCTGCTGAGTTCTTACTTGATGCAAAAAAACTCGAAGGACACCATTGCTGCTATGCTGCGCTGGTAATTGATTGAATCTTTATGATGCACAAATCGATCTGATAAGTTGTTGTTCAGACTATGGTTAGTTTTGTTTATATAACATTATAGCAAAAAAACTAGTAGTTGACCCCAAAATGTTCGGAGCTATCTTTCTGACATAAACAAGACGTTAGATATATTGTCTTTTAACTTACAAATCATGTTGTGTTTTTTACTACACCAGATTGTGGCTAACTGGTTATATTGCCTAGAAGACTAGAAATATGGGCCCTTTAGAGTGCTGTGTGTACCACCTTTTCATATTTACTGTTTTGATGTTTTCTATTCTATTGTGTATCTTTCTGTCGGAACTGATTAATCAAAATGATTTATCTGAAATTTTTAAAAGCTTGGGTTACTCCTTCATTACATAATACATATGCTACCCGAACAAAGAAAAACCTCTTTTTGATAACAACAATTGCGCTGCTAAGGATATACTTGTTTTACAGTTGGGGGAAAAGGAGTGCTTGGAACTGGTTGGAGGCTGTTTAACAATCTTTTATTCACATGCAAAACGCTCTCTTATCTATGTGTAAGAAGGGAGAGCCTCTCTCAAAAAAAAAAAAGAAGGAAGAAGAAGAAGGGAGAGGATATTGTCTGTTGCTAATAATACTGCCCTTTCCATTTGGTCCTGTACTGTTTCTTTTACATTGCACGGAAATTCCTCAGATGTTAACTGGGTTTTATGCAGGTGGTCTCTTCTTGAAAAATTTAGCTGCAGCTCATCCAAGCTGCATCTGAAGCCTCGGAGATTCAAAACATTTGTAGAAGCACTGGTGCGCTACTCTTTTTGTTTGTTGTCCAGTTTTTTTTCCCTATATGTAAAAATGTTTGTTTTGATTACCTTTCTTTTTCATGCAATATATTATATTTTATAGGGAAATCAACTGTTAAAGGACAGAAAGAAAACCAGAAGAAAGTGTCCACAAGGGGATATGTACCTATCTTCTCCATCTCCAATTCTCAGCAAGACTCAGGGACATGCGTCTTTCTCAGTAGAACTCTTGTCCGTGGATGCCCAAAATGGTGGCAAAGTAGCATCTTCTAAAGGGGCATTTTTCAAACGGGTTGCGGAGCCAAATTCTAACAAGTCAGGAGCAATTAAAGGGGACCTCTCTGCCACAAGAACTGTGAAACAAAAAAGGAGAGCAGGTGATTACTTCTTTCATCTGTTTTGATATGGGGTAGCTTACTCATCTTTGATCATGTGTGGTCTGCCTGTTTTGGTGAAGTCTGGATGGTCTAACAAAATTTATCATATGGGGGGACTACAGTGCTGAACCTTCGTTGCATTAGTGTCGATAGCAGATGACTTGTGATTTTAGGTGGCGTCATTGCATCTGCTGCATATAAAAAATGGGAGAGAGCTGACATGGCTGGCATTTCTTTAGTTGCTGATGCAGCTGAAGAGCTTGAGCGCAACACAGTGAACGAGAACTTGTTATGTACTCCCTCCGTTGATAAATATAAGGCTTATAGTTTGAATGGTCTTGTTGAAAAATATAAGGCGTGCATGTAGATTTAATGAGTCTTTCCACATATACCCTTATTTATTCTCTCTCAACCATATGCATTTATTCATTACCACCTACACAAACTATTAGCTCTCATCTTCCAAGACAATTAAGAGGGATATGTAAGTCATTTCCTCTCATGTTTTCCTCAATTTCACCACAACCTTAATCCTTGTGCCAAGTCAAAATACGCCTTATATTTATCAACGGAGGGAGTAATGTTGATGCAAGAGCGCTAGCTTCATCATCAAACAGCGTTTCTACTGTTGATGGTATTGTTTCTAGTGATTGCTTTGTGGTTCATGTATTTTGAGGACTCCACTTCATATGCGCCCTGAACTTAGAAATGGCTGATGCAGATTTCTGTTGTCTTGATGTTTTTATTCTGCATTGGCAGGTATTGGCACAAATTATATAAAGGGAGCAGATCCAGAAGCACCTGAAAAGCTGAAGCTGCAGTTATTTCCAATAAATGAAGCGACACGGAAGGCATTGGAGAAGGTAAAAATGTCTCTGTTGCTAGCAAGCTGCAAAATGAATCCCATGTTTCAGCAACAGCTGTATTTGATACAGCAGTTATTACTGGATAATTATTGGGCCGAACACTCGGATCCTTGAAGTTGATAAAATGTACGTGATAGTTGAAACAAACATGTACAAATACATTAATTAGTGCTATTTGCATTACATATCAACTTTTTTCTACGGTCAGTGTGGAACTGAGATATTCTTTTCTGTCGCAAATCTGTGAACAGCTTGAGATATGACAGCCCTAACTCCTCTTAACAGGATGAACATACTCAGCATCTGGAGCTCACATTAAGCTCTAGGAAAAAAATATCATCTGTGCTAGAACATTTGAACCGCAAGTGGGGCAACTCAAACATTGCATCTGGCGAGCTTGTGCTTTTTCCATACTGTGCTCATCAAGAGGATTTAGCTACATATCAGAGGTGGACAACAAGAGATACTGTTGCAGTGGCCAACCTTTTTCTTTTGGTGAATAGCCCCTCAGTTTTCCGATCAAGGTATAGATTTTTTGGTGTAACATAAAAAGTACTCCCTCCGTCTACGTTTATAAGGTGTATTTTTAATGGTCTTATCCACAAATATAAGGTGTATTTCATATTCCAATACAAAATTGGTGTGATGTACCCTCTATACCCCTAATAAATATCTATCTTTATATTCTCTACATGCATGCATCAAGTATAGTGCTTAGTGATAATAACTAGGAGTATTTAGTCATTTTCAATATCTCCTTGTTCTATGTGCCAAGAAGAAATGCGCCTCATAAACTTGGACGGAGGGAGTAAATTCGCTCGACCATTAGTGGACAACTATAATGATTACTAACTGTTGTATGAACGTTTTTGATGGTAAGGTATGGTTGGTTTTCCCTTGCTGAGCTTGAAGCAGGAGTAAGTGAAATATCTTTGACCCACTTTGAGAATTGCACGACACCTGAGGGCGTCCTGGTCAAATATTCCTCAGGGGCCTGTGTGCAAAAGGATGGTACTTTCCTCAGTGACTTCACCTCTGAGCAATCCTGTTGTAATCCAAAAGATCAGTCAGCAACTCAGCATTATTGCTTGCTATGCCATCTAGTCTTGGCAAGAATGCCGAGGAGCCAGAGCAGTCCATTAATGCTTCCCCCTCACAGTTTGTCAGGCAAAAGCAAGAACATGTTCCTGCAAAACGAGCTTTTGTGGTCCTAATCTCTGTTTCACGCTTAGTTTTGTCAAGTGAACATTCCTATGCTTGATCCTATATTTTCTAATCGTCTCTATTATATACTTCAGGTTGATATGGGAATGAACTGTGCTGCGATATCTGAAGGAGAGTGGGCAGATACCCTTACTGATATCAGTGTTGGATTCTTACTGACAGAAGCATCCAAGGGTGCTAATTCGGATTGTCTAGGGACTTCTGTTGTTAAAAATGCTTTGTTTCTTGAGAATCCCTGCAGCTATGACTCTTTTGATGCTGTCGTTGCGCTTCATGCCTCTCGTTATCAAGTAGCAGAGGAGCCGGCCCGTACGTCCCATTCGACCATCTGGGGTGCAGAAGAAACATGTGATTAGTTCAGTTTTAAATTGGCAGCAGCTAGGAAGAAGGAAGGTTCAAACACTTCAGCTAGCAGCTCTCCTGACAGCGACAATGAAGTTCATTATTTAAATTCGGAAGGGTTTCAAGGTTTCCTTCAGGTTTGAAGTCGTTTTGGGGGCTCTCAACAAGTTTTTTTATACGTTGGCACTGTTAATTTATAATTTATTTCATGTTGTAGGACTTAGCTGGAGCAGAGGTTGCTGATAACCTTGTGTTGATGATCCCAAAGATATAGAGGCACTTTGTGCCAAATCGTCACCCCAAAATGACAACGATTCGGGGTTGAAGGATCAGTCTCTAGCTGATATATATTGGGTATTACACATGTCCTAGAAATACTTGTTTTCTTTCCTTTTTTTTTGGGTGTAATACAACAGAATTAGCTACAACTAAAGTTTTCGTTTATCTTGTTTTTTGGCAGCCTGATTCACTTGGACCACTGGACTTGGAAATATCGTCCGTGAGATACCAAGCGGAGGACTTACTCTTAGGAGACAGTCAAAATAGTTGGAATCGCATGACGGCAAATAGCCTGGATGCATTTCGAAACTTGTCATTTTTCACGGTGGATAAGAATGACTCACTTCCATTCATATTGTAGAGTTTTGGATGTGGATGTTGGGTTCGTACGTCACTAGTACTTGCCACATTGGCCAGGAAGAGACTGCCAATGATATGCATGTCGCCGAAGAGAATGCTTTATATTGTCCAAGTGAGCTGTTTGTTGCTAATCCAACAGATGCGGATTTGCTGTACCTTGCTGTCAAGAGGGACGCATGTTGTAAGACAACATAAACCGTGTACTAACATGTATCTCATGTAAATTGTGTTTTCTTGTACAAAAAGCGCGCACAGGCTCTTTGGTACAATAAGGCCGGGTTTGGAGGGCTTAAAACTTGTTTAGCTTTTGAAAAATTGGTAAGCTCTCTAAATAGATCAGCATTTAAACGGTTTTAGTACAAGCTAGAAGCTGCATATAACTAGTCTTTGTACTCGTAATCTATCATGGTGTCAACTGAGGTTGCGCGGAAAAGGGCTGGCTGCCGATTTCTCATTTTATAAATCTTGAGAGGCTGGAGCCAATATACCAAAAAAGAAAAAGAAATAGGCAAAAAAGTCTTTCGCTCCGAGGTTGAGACAAACGGGGAGCAACAGCCACGACGAGATCTGGAGAAGAAGGGGATGGGCGTGAAGTAGGTCAAATGTCAGTCGGACCGGGCCAAGCTTGAAGAGTCCAAACTTGAAACGTCAGGTCCAATCCAGCCCAAAGCCCATAAGTGTAAACTTGGCAAGCCCAAAACCTAGCCTGATTAGGTCGGGGTGCAGACTTGTTACGGAGAAAAGGAAAATAAAATGTATTTTTTAAAAGATTAGCACTTGAAGCAATGTGACATAAAGTCTGAGATGTTTTTTATTTTTGTAGAATCATCATCCAAGAATAGTTTGTTATAGAAACAATCACCTAAGTCATGACAATAATTCAAAATCAAAATCAAAACATATACTAGGCTTCCTCATTAGTCTCGACATGTATGTTTTGTTGGATCTAATTTGTTGTTTGAAATTTCTTTTTTCGAAAGGCAGAGTAAATGTGGTGGTTGTTGGGTCTGACATATGCTGGTAATAATGCAAGAACAAATCAAAGTAGAACAAAAAATTAAGGCAAGTAAGGCAACAGATACTTAATCAAATCTTCATGTTCATCTTCTTTACTAGTAGTCTATTTGAGTATCAAATATGAAGACGGCCTCACAACCCACCGTCATGGGAGCGCAAGGAGGATGGCCTGGGAGAGCTGCCGTGAAAGATGAGAGCAGGGAGGGAGGAGGCGAAGGTGATGAGAAGGGCATGAGAAGAAGCAACAGGGGAGTTGACTTGCCGCTGGAAGTGAGGTCGAGCATATTAAGTACCATCTGGAGGGGATAGGGATTGAGGTTAGGATGAAGCAAAATGTTTATATATGACAGCTATTGTTAGGATTGGAGGCTTGCAGCTGAGCATGAGTGTCAACTGAGGTAGTCAGGATGGCGGCGCGGCAAAGGGCTGGCTGCCGATTTCCCATTTTATAAAGCTTGAGAGGCTGGAGCCAATATACCAAAAAAGAAAAAGAAATAAGCAAAAAAGAAAAGGGAAAGGAAGACAATCCCAGCCGTCGAAACCACCCACCCCGCACCCGACGGGCTATATGAGGCCTCCACAGGCTCACGATAAACCCTAGCACCATTCACCCAACCACGAAAGCCCTAGAGACAAGCTCTTCCCGGCTGCGGCGGCCGCCTCCTCCTCCCGCGAGAGCCCCCAAGCCGAACCACCCACCCGCCACGCGAAAATGGTAAGAGCCCCCTCCTCCTCCCCTCGATTTCTTCTTCGTCTCCGTTCGGTCGGCCGCCACGGATTGAATCGAGCCCCGTCGCGCGCGGGCTAACCGCCGTTTTTTTTTTCCGTTTCTTTTGGTGGTCTGCAGAGCCTAGAGGCGGTGAACCCGAAGGCGTACCCACTGGCGGACGCGCAGCTGACGATGACGATCCTCGATCTCATCCAGCAGGCCGCCAACTACAAGCAGCTTAAGAAGGGCGCCAACGAAGGTGACCAAACAATCCATAGCAAAAAGATTGCTCCTTTTTCGCATTTAGTTTGTTGTTCGCCGTAAATTTCGGTTCGTGTTGTTTGAATTTGTGTTCCTGTGTGTGCGTGCTCAGCGACGAAGACCCTGAACAGGGGGATATCGGAGTTCGTGGTGATGGCGGCCGACACGGAGCCGCTCGAGATCCTACTCCACCTCCCCTTGCTCGCTGAGGACAAGGTAGAAATTTTGTCCCTATGCTGCATCTGAGCTGTGTTGCTAGTACTCATATGCTCGGGATCGCTGTGGTGTGCGCGATTTGTTTATAGCGAACTTAGTAGTCGGTAAGATATTTTTAGTGAAATGTTTGGTGTCTAAAGAACTGTCATGGTTGTCATGCCGATGCATGGTATTTTTGATGCTGTGTTCGTAATGAATATGTGATGTATGGTGGTCACTGCCAGTCTATTCGTATTGGAAGCTTTGGGAGTTTGCTGCCCTGACTATAGTTAAAGAGTATTGCATGGTGTTTTGAATTATGGATGAGTTTTAGGTGCCCTGCTATTTTCTTGAACTGTTGGTATGAGTTCCCAGCTGTTGGAGGAACATTGACTACTGAGGGATTTGATTTGATACAAATTGAGTATAACATGTAAATCACTCCGACTGTGTTTCTTTGCTTACTTGTTGGCATCCTTACGTAGGTATCAAACATGAGGACGCCATGAGTTTATTAATTGTTACAGTTAGTGTAGTCTAGCTAATTTAATGTTAGCATCTCTTGTAATTCAGTGGTGTACATATTGATTCTCAACCTTGCAACTCACATGGAAGCGCAGTTCTGCATGCTATATCCTGCTTGAGCATCTTGCACGGCCACTTCATTTGTACATTTGATTTAATTGCTGCCTATTTAATATTTTGCCTCTTTCTGTCATTGCTCATGCATCACTAGTGTTTATTTGTCTTATTGAATAAGGACAAAGACTTACTGAACTCATTTGTTCTATGATGCAGAATGTGCCATATGTCTTCGTCCCTTCAAAGCAAGCCCTTGGTCGCGCTTGTGGGGTGACTAGGCCAGTAATTGCTTGTTCAGTGACCAGCAACGAGGGTAGCCAGCTGAAACAGCTGATACAGAATCTCAAGGTGATCCATTGCTTCCTCATTTTGTAATATCTACTGGTTTGCTGCAGAACTGTTGAGACTGTTTATTGCCTTATAGTTTTTACACCTCGTAAAATAATTGAATTTAATAAATCACAGGATGCTATCGAGAAGCTTCTCATATGATTTATCAAGACCTTTCAGTGTGATGGGCCTCAAAGCGAGACAGTTTTTCAGAGGCTTGGACTGGTGATGGTGTCTTGTTTACTAGACTTTGTGCTTTTCCAGCTATGATTGCAAGACTGTTAAGTTAATTATACTGCCATTGTGTCGTATCATCTTATATTTGTGACTGGTGTGTAATTCTTAAGGCACCTGTATCACGCCAGTTCAATTTTCTCCCTAGACTCCTACCATTGTTGTTATGGCTGATGATTTATGGGTTTGAGAATTGGCAGTTGGCTGTTTGCATGCCTTTACTTACGGCATGAATGCTCGTTTTCATTTGTTTTGGTAAGTGAAGTTTACTCGGTGTCAAGGCTATCTTAAAGCTTCCTGAGGTTTTTGTCCCCAAGTCTTTAGGTTTAAGATGATTAAACATAACATAATACTGTAGTTGGGTATCTTTGTAGAATCAACAGTGCTGTAGGCTGATTAGTAAATGAAGCATCTGTTAAAAGGGTTTTAGTTTTGTTTTGGGTGTCTTGTTTTTCTTATGTGTGCAGACTGTAACAGGTGAACAAGCAAATCTTGTTAATGGTTTTGAGCTTGCATTTCTCCTGTGGCCCAAGTTGATGTAACATGGTGAGCTTTTTCTGCCTCGAAGCGGTAGGCATGTATTGTGACCTGAGCTTTTGATCTGGCGATTACTTTATAGGAAAGGATTTCAGTGCCTTGGGATGTCATTCATTGGGGGATTCGAGTCGCCAACATCTTTTGACTCCTCAGTCTAGTATAGCATAGGATTAATGAATTCTGATGATTTGTGCGTAGTGCCATTGCTATTATAGCCCATTCGATTTATCAGAGCTTGTCCGCGAAGAACTACGAGGAGGGGAAGAGCTTCCTGCCCCCAGTAGGCCAAAATTCCGTGCGGATGCTCCAATGCCTACTTTGTCATGTCGAACCCGTCTCCCAAATCTGAAACATGAAAAGGGGTTTAGTCCTGTTCTATTGGCAAGCTCGAAGCGAATCTAGCATGTTACTAGTTGCTCTGTATCTGAAATGTGTCGGTTCTGACCGAAACGTGTCTATGTATTTGGTTGCTTTTATACTGAATTGGATTTGCGATACATTAGCATTTTATTCTCTTCAGGCGCGAGGTCAGCAACTGCACCACTCAGCATCCGAAGCTGAAATTTCCGACCAGGTAAAAGGCGGAGATAGTAAATCACAGAACGAGCCGTCGAAACGAAGAACACCAAGCGGACTCGACGCCGCCGCGCGGCGTGGTTCGTTTGGCACCGCAAACGCAAACGCCCCTCGGGCTGGGTTGGGCTGGCACGCCAACTCCGCATCGCACGTGCCGGCCTGTGATTGCGGGCGCTTCTAGGTCGGTGCGTACCGCCCTCGGTCACCCACCACACGATACCTCTCACTGACTTCGTGCCCAACTATTAGACCCCACCTGTCAGTTGGTTCTTCGTGTGGAAGAGTCAAGAGCGATTGGTAAGCGAGGAGGGCCCGCTGGTTCCCCGCACGACTCGGCCTCCGCGCCCCGGCTATAAATACCGCCCTATCCCCGGACCCTCGAAGAGGCTTCCCTTTTGTTCCCCCGTCCTCTCCTCACTTTGCCCTAATTTTTTTCCCCTTTCGGCGAAACCCTAGCCGCCACGCCAAACCAAATCCCGCCGAGCCGAAATCTTTCCGCCGGATTTCCACCCGCGGATCGAAATTTCCCTAGCGATTCGCGGCCGATTAGGGCAAGACAAGACTTGTCGCCCCCCTCGTGATCCGGTGAGGTAGAGCCGAGGTCGCGTCGGCCATGTCGAGGTGCCTCCCCTACCCGCCGCCGGGGTACGTGCGAAACCCAGTGGCCGAGGCGGAGGCGACCACTAAGGTTTGTTGAACCATCGGATTTACACACGCACGTGCCGGATCATTTGTTCTTGCCTGCTGGTTTTGATCGGATCTGTTGGTTGTGCGTGTGTGATTTGGGGATCGCACGTGCCCATAAGCTAACGCTGTGGGGTTGGAGAGAAAACTGAATCTTGTGCGGCTTTGCTGCGCGGGATCGGCCAGGTCGATCTGAAAATTTTGGTGACTTAACCAAGAACAGAAGTGATTTGTTACTTCTGATTTTCTAATCTTGGATCCGTTGTTAAATTTCAAGTAACAAGAAAACTAGAAAAAGAATCCTGATCTGGCAGATGCGCACTGTATTTATTTGCTTAAACTCCCTGACATCCCTTGGCTAGGAGATACTGATTCGTATTGGGTAGCCTTATTGCCAGCCACGATGTCTTGATTGCTTGGTGCATTGCATTGTTATTGCTGGTGCTAAATTCGTTTATTTACGAGTGATTTATTGTGGTGCCTTGCTGATGGCCCAAAATGCTTGGGAAACTTGGTGGCTGAAACAGTTTGCGGTATTTCGAAACTGGAATTGGAAGCCAATTTATTTACCAGAGAATGCCTTACATCCGGGCTACATGTTGGACTACATAAATTTTAGACCAATTAGTGTTGTCTAGCTTGGATTCTGTTACAATGACCGATCGGTGTTGTTCTAGCTTTGTTTGTGTTGTCACTAACTTTTATTTTCTCATTGCTGGTGTTTTGGTGCATTAGGAGCAAGCTTGTGTGTGTAGTTGAACTTGTTCACAACTTACAGTGTCATCAGCTGTTTCGCTGATAGTACCTGCGATGCATTATAGTACCAGATTGGCACATGAAAAAAGTTGTCATGAAAAGGAACAATAATGCAGTAGAGCCTCTGAATGCTCTTTTTTATCGCTTTTCTACTGCAGTAGTTGCATAATCTTGGACGCTAAGATCATTTGCAGAATCTGTCATTTTGTTAGTCTTGCCTGTCTGTGATATTCTTCTTTTTCTACAAAAGTGGGATTTCGAATTCACTCCCTTTGTGTTTTCTGGCGCTGGCTTGCTTTTTTACTCATGTTTCTCACTGTTTGGGTATTTTTCTAGATGTGTCATGAAAATATGATAGATATCAACTTAGCTTTTCTTTTGAAGTACCCTTCGTACTTTTGTTTGTTTGTTCTGTTTGTTTATATTCATTTTTACTATTTTATGCTTGCTAATTTATTTTGATTATTTTCTATGGAGTATCATGAGCTACTTGTGGTTATACATTATATTATGTGTGTATTGATGTGCAGTCTGACTAATTCTGTTTTGTACAAATGTGTGGGGAAAATTTTGTACTCACAGTTTAGAGAAATGGCAGCTAACTGCATTTGTCTTATTGTGCTTGTTAGATTTGCATTGCCTTTTAGCAGGCTTTAAGTAACCTCAGTTGTCAGGTATTTTGTTCAATACGATTGTAATTGTGTCAGTTTTGTGACTAATTGTGTAATGAACATATCAAGGATAATTGAATTTATTTTATGTGAAGCGTAATGCACATTTCTTAAATACTAGTTGTAACTGATGGCACATCTGTGCAAATGCTACATTCGTTTCTTGCTGTGTGCTTGTGAAGTATGGAACTTCATTACTATATTGCAAAAATGTCGCATTGCATTCCCATCGTCCGTTCTAAATCAGAACTGACGATTACTCTGGTGGCTGAAGCTCCAGAAAGAAAGAGAAAAGGCCGAAAAGAAGAAAGAGAAAAGGAATGACAAGAAAGCTCTGCAGCAGGGTGGTGAGACTTCTAAACATTCAAAGCGTACCCATAAGAAGAGAAAACATGAAGATATCAGCGTAGCTGGTCAGGAGTCAAAAAAAGCCTCCAAAGAATCACTTGAGCAGTTGGAGAAGAGTGGACTCTCAGAAGAGCATGGAGCTCCTTGTTTCATTCAGACAGTGCATGACTCACCAGAGAGCTCCCAGGACAGCAGTAAGAGACGGAAAGTTGTATTACCCAGTCCGAGCCAAAATAAGAATGGTTTGCTTTTTTTTTTGTTGGTTTTGTTTTATTTTATTTTATTTCAGCAATTACTGTTTGCAAGATTTGGCTGATCATGATTTATTATCTTGCAGGGAATGTTCTTCGCATCAAGATAAGAAGAGACCAAGATTCTCCAGCAGCCACCTTGGAGAAATCAAGGGTTCTTGAGCAAACACCAGTCCAAATGGGATCAGGTTCATCCCTGTTGAGTAAGCAAAACGCAATCCAACCTCACCATAACAAAGCCATGTTGAAATTAGCAGCTGCTATGCATCAAAGCATCAAGGGTGATCCTGAAGCAGTGCCAAAACAAGTGAGTACACAACCCCTTGCAAGGATCATGCAAAGAGTTGATCCGCTGGCCACAGGAAAGGGTGTTCAAAAGATAGATCCCCATTCATCTGTTAAGGCAGCAACAGGGAGAGATGACCCTACACCTGCAAAGATGATGGGAAGTGTTGATCCTTCACCTGCAAAAGTAATGGGAAGAGCTGATCCTTCACCTGCTAAGGCGACACTAAGAGTTGATCTTCCACCTGCCAAGGTGTTGCATAGAGTAGATACTCCGTTTTCATCCAAGGTGATTCAGAGAGATGCTCCTCCATCTTGTTCGAAGGTTTTGCAGAAGGAAACCAGCACTGCTGCTTTTAGCCAGCCACAACTGGAGCAGCCTTCCCTTCTGCAAAAACCAAAGTTGCCTGTGGATTCTCCTGTCAACAAGCAGCAGCAGACAAACGCCTCTTTGTGCAAAGAAGAACCTTGCTTCTCTGGTGCAAAGACAGAAGCTGCTCTAGTGCCAGAGGTGGAGCAGTCCAAGTCAGATCGGAAGAAGAGCCGCAAGGCTCAGAAGAAAGAAAAAAAGTTGAGAGATCTATTCGTTACCTGGAATCCGCCTTCTTTTAAGATGGAAGATGTGGATGTTGGTGACCAAGACTGGCTGCTTGGCAGTACGAGGAAACCTGATGCCATCATGAGCGACTGCAGAGCAAGTGATGGTTCATTGCCGTTTCAATCAGTGGAACAGTTCTCATTGCAGCCCAGGGCGATTCATTTGCCGGATCTCCATGTCTATCAGTTGCCATATGTGGTTCCTTTGTAGTTGTGTAGTTAGGTAGATGAGAAGTAGGAGAGATGTTAGGAGAGCTGTGTCGGTGTTGGAGATAATGGTTTCCTGCGACAATTTTCCAGCTCCAGTGTTTCTTTAGGACGATGAGTCTGGTAAACTTCCTGTAATGTCAATGTATTCTTTCTCTCATTTCTCCCAGCGGTCGAACTGCAAATGTCATTTTAATTTTTAGGTGATTGTATGTTGTATCGCATTCTTGTTACTCTCAATTGAGTATCATTCAGATGGACTTGCTTAAGCTAAGTCTATTGTTCAGAAATTAGCGTGACACTGGAAGGCTCTCTCCCTACCAAGAAAAGAAGCAAATCCTGGCAACAGTAACATTACTAGTGGTTGCATATAGTGACAGAATGACAGCATTGGAGCACACAGAAATGGACATTCCTTTTTCTCTTTTCTGTACCTGTAGCTCTCGCAGATCTATCAACACTACAGTGTTGTTGTGGGCAATCAGAAGCTTTTCGGTGCTGGAAATGTGGCACCGGTGCTGCTTCGATTCTGTACATAAGTTTGTAACCGAAACAAGCAATGGCAACCCAACTCCCCCCAAACAAAAATAAAAGGACCCCAAAATGAGATGCAGATTCACACAAAAAAAACGCAGACGAGAAAGATGTCAATCGAAGCTGGACGATCGGCTCCACCGTTCTCGCAGGTATTCCTCCAGGGTGCTGAGGTTGCTGTGTTCGGTGCTCGAGATGGATTCGGCGTCCTCCACGTCCAACAGCGCGAGGCCCAGGTGCGAGTTGACGTTCGCCGCCGGGTAGGTCTCGTCGTCCAGGCAGTCCGACTCGGCGATTTGCAGGTCGGCCAAGCCCGCCGTGCTCTCTCCTCGTAGTACGCTCAGTACCTGCACGACACAACGCTCGGCGAATGTAATGTAACACAAGCTTTGGTGTATACGACTGACCTGCCGAGCAGAACGGGCAGGACGCGGACTCACCTGCGATATCCTGGGCCTGAGGCGAGCTGACCTCCTGAGGCAAATGGACGCGGCAAAGGCCATTCGCCTCACCTCAGCCTCGTCGTGCTTCACGTCCAGGCTTGGGTCCAGCAGGTCAGAAATGTCGCCGCTGTATAGTATCGGAGTCGCCTGTTACGTCAAGAACCATTTATGTCAAAGGGATTCCAGGGCAAGCTGCGGTAGTAAAATCGTTGAGGCTTCCAATTTCTCAAGGCTAATGTACACGTCTGGTGGTGATGCATTGAGGCATGGGATGGAGGATTGGGAGGTCTTCTTACCCACATGATGAGACTTTCCTGGCCCTTCGGTGACCCATCGCTGATGGGCTTCCTCCCCGTGAGTAGCTCCAGCAGAACGACGCCGAACGCGTACACGTCCACCTTGTCGGTGACCTTCCCGTACATGAAGTACTCCGGCGCTAGGTACCTGCACAGAGTAGAACCAACAATTTTCGCTGAAAAACAGACTAAAAAACAGCGTACTACTTGAGGCTACGAAGACAAGCTTGGTCGTGCCATGGTACAAGAACGCACCCGAATGTGCCGACGACGTCGCCGTGCGTCACAGAGGTCGGATTCGACGGCGCCCAGATGGCAAGCCCAAAATCGGACAACTGCCACAGCGGAGAGTTTCAGAGTTTACATTCGTCAGTGCATAATCCAAACTGAAAAAAGAATCCAAAGATGATGCATTGGTGGTATGTGTATGTCACCGCTACACTACCTGAGGCTCGAACTCGTCCGTGAGGAGGATGTTGGACGACTTGACGTCCCTGTGAATCACCGGCCGCGAGCAGCCGGAGTGAACGTAGCTCAGGGCCTCGGCGATCCCCAACGCCGCGTTGTACCTCTTCTCCCACGGCAGCTTCGGCTTCGACCTTTTCCCTGCAATTCGAAAACATCAAACATCAAGAGAGTGAAGAAGAGGCAACTCCCACCCTTTCCTACTGTTCCAAAAACGACACCTTTCCTAAAATTTGACTCTGTCCTAACCATTTTCTTGCATAATTCGCAGCTTTTCTAGAAACAAATCTACTATACTGAAGCGACATGTTTTGCGGTGACATCGCGTGTACAGGACAGTAGATATAGCAAGTACTGTTGTGAAAATGTAAAGTACCGTGTAGGTTGTCCTCGAGGCTGCCCTTTGGGAGGTAGCTGTAGACGGAGATGAGGTTGGGGCCTTCGACGCAAACGCCGATGAGCGGGACGATCCTGTGGTGCTGCAGCTTGGTGATGATGTCCACCTCCCGGAGGAAATCCTTGGACGCCTCGGCCGACGCCTTGGAAAGCTTTATCGCCACCTGCTGCCCGCTTGCGAGGCTGCCCCTGTACACCCTGCTGTGCCCTCCGTTGCCAATCAGATTCTCTGCAAGAACGGGGAGAGTTATCGGCCGTGAGCTGGAAGCGTCAGAATCATTGGGACACCGGGTCCGAGGAAATGATCATTGATCAGAGGAAAAGAACCTGTGGAGAAGTGGTTGGTGGAGTCGTAGAGCTCCTCGTAGCGGAACCACCAGCGCCGCGACGGGATGCCGTCGAGCATTTGCTTCAGCTCGGCGGCGAGCTCTGCGTGCGGCTCGGGGGACAACGACGGTGAGGACCGCCTCGGGAGGCTCATCACCCACTGCACCACCGACTGCTTGCGCGGCTCCTCGTCCTTGGGCTGCCCCGCGGCCGCGGGCGGGCGGCGGAGCAGCGGCCAGCCGAGCCTCTGCTCGGACGTCGCGCCGGCCGCGACCTTGGTGGCGTCGTCGTAGGACTTCACCGGCGCCGCGCCGGGCAGGCCGCAGGTCATGGCGTCGAAGTCCATGGACCGCGCGCTCCGGTTCGGATTTGGGATGATCACCTTGGGCTCGAGCCCGACGCTCGGGTGCAGCACCGTGCGGAGCACCGGCTTCGGCTCTGCTCCTGGCGCAGCTCAACACGAAGTGACCGAACGATTAATCACTCACTAACCAAGCGTCGGAAACACAATTACCTAAATTCCTCAGGTTAAGAGGTAGTACTTACCTAGTGGTGGCTTGGGCGCCTCCCTTACGAAGATGGCCTTGCCGTTCTGGATGGCGACGACGGTGGTCGTCGGCGGCAACTTCTTGGCACAGTACTTGGCCAGGCAAGTCGATCCTCTGAGCAGACGCCCCACACAAGAAGTTTTTTTTTTTTGCCGGTGTTAACGAATTAAGAAGAAACAAACAGTTGGATCATACAAAGGTTGCTGTGCACTGACCCGAAGGAGTACTTCTTGTTGGCGCCAATCACCACCACCATGGCGGCGCAGAGCTTGGCCTCCATAACCAGCACCTTTTGGATCGAGCTCCCCGGTGTCACCCGGCCGACAAGAACAATCTGACACGAATTATCAATACTAGAATGCGAATTTAATCGTTAACAGCATGACATAGAGCTCCTAGCAATCACTTATGCCCCCATGCTTACATCTTTCTTGCAGCAGAGGGCCTCGTACTCCGCCAGGTAGTCGTCCAGCGTCCTGATAAGCGTCAGAGTGTTCGTCTTGCAGAGGTCTCCGACAAGAAACAAGAAAGTGTCAAGAAAAATAACACTACAATATGGGTGGCTTACTACGAGTCTACGACTGAATCGAACCGCCAGGTTCTTGATGGATAACCTACCGGATTTGCGGTAAATGTGCACGGCGACAACGCGGTCGCCCCTCCTCGCCGACTGGTTGAGCGCCCACCGGAGCAGGTCCTTGCCGACGGCGTCCATGTGCAGCCCGACCAGTATACACCGGCCGACGCCCTCCCCATGCTCGGCCGCCATGCTTCCCCAATCGATCACCAGCAGCTACCAGCTCGCAAAAATCAGCAGGAAACGCGCTTGTCCATGATGCACTCACAGAACGCAGTTAGCTCAACCACTTATCGCCGTGGACTTCCCGTGTTTGGCTATGCTGATACAATCGTGCTCACTGCAACAAATGTACGACCTGGAACTGCTCTGCTCGAATAGAAAATTGCGAGGCGGTCATCGCGGCGACGGCCGCCTGGAAAGCGAATTCCGTTAGCAAGAACTGGCCGAAGGCGCCCTCCACTCAATTTATAGTAGCTTAGTTCAAACCAAAAAGGAAGCGGAGAGCTGAAGACGATACAGTACAAGCGCAAGAAACCAGAGCGGCAAATATATCCTAAGCGAGAAGAGGTGTCAAAGCGAAGGGAGAGGGGTGGCAAGCGACAGAGGTAACCACCTAAAATCTGGTTAGGTTGTCAGGCTTCAGCTACTGGGAGCGTATTAAAAACAATTTTCATGGCGCCACACCACGCCGCCCCGCGGGGTCGTCGCCATCGGCGGGCTCGGCTCGGCTCAACCACTCCAACCACAAATGCGGAGAGGAAAGTGGAGGAGGATTGAACGAATGATCCGGTCGTCGTCGCGGTCCACGACGGCGAACTAGGCTGCTGTTTTGTGCTACCGGTAAGCCAAGGCTAGCGAACAGAGACGGTGACAAGGACAAGCAGGTGAAAGAAACGAGAGGGAATTGGAGGTGATGCTATGACCTATGGGAGAGAAGAATGTGTGCAATAGGATTTGTGACGATGAGGAGGAGAAAGGTGAGCTGAGATCAAGGGAAAGAATGGTGAGGATTGGAGAGGTAGGGAAAGTAAGCAAATGGAGAGGGAGGACAAGTGCCATTGCTGATTGGACCATACCCAAACTCGAGAAAAAGGAGAGTGGAAATATCAAAAGTCCCCCACATGGCTAGAGAAATAAAAGAATGGGAAAACGAAATTGGAGTGTTATTCCGGAAAGGAAAAGGCATCTATCTTAACTACTTCCTCTGTCTAAATTTACGAGGCTTATTTTTTAAAATAACATATCTAATGTAAATTTATCTTAAGGTGTTACCTATACAACCTTTAACATAAGATCTGAACTCAACGCAAGAGATAGAGATGGGATGGAATCGCAACCACATAAGATGTTTTTGTAAGATGGTTGGAGTCTAGGGTGTTTTATGCAAAAATGTCTTTAAGTGGTTCGGGGTTTATCTTATCTCCATCTCTTGTGTCGAGTTCAGATCGGATGGTTCATGTTGTGGGTTGTATAGCTAACACCTTAAGGTGAATTTACACTTAATATGTTGCCTTTTTTTAATACTCTTGTCCATAAATATAAGGCATATTTCAAATTCCAATACAAAATTAGTATGGTATTTCCTATATACACTCAATAAATATTCATCTTTAATGTGGTGTTTCCTATATACTCTCAATAAATATTCATCTTTACTTCATATTCTCTTTGTGTATGTATTGAATATAATAGCTAGTGATAATAATTAAGGATAATTTAGTTATTTTTAATATATTTTTTTAGTCTAGGTGGTAAGAGGAGGAGTATCTCCTTGTGATTAATAGACCACAGAGGATTGGAGTTGGCACATTATCTTTCTGCAAATAGGACGCCTCAAAGTTGCAAAAAGGGTGATTCTTCGGAAGGGCTGAACCACTAGTAGTTACTGCCTCTCATGAGTCATGGCAGACATGCTAATGATAGCACTGGTACTAGTATACTCTTGGTTTCTGCCGTATGGCACACTGTGTTACAAGTTCAGTGAAGAAGTCATCTTTGATAGGGGTCGTTTTGTATAGTAATTTTCGTTTGATCTTGTTGATGTAGACTGGTGGTGGTTTAGTAGTATGATGATTCTAACCATGAGGGTCATCGCAAAAAAAAGGGTAATGATACCCTACAGAAGCACGATGCAACTAAAAAAAATCGGACGCCGCTCATTCGTGTAGCCGCAAGTTAGTCTCACCATTCTTCTCTCGTTAGGCCATTTAATCTTATCCTAAAATCCTCACAGCCACCCAATCCTTCTCCCACTCATCCTTCCTAATGACCGCTTCCACTTTCTGCATTCTCTCTCCCTTGCATTCTCTTTCAAACGCACTGTTGCCGTCATCTCGTCTATCTGCCCACACGGCGAAATCGATCAGCCGCGTGTAGGCGACACGAAGCCCTCGTCGCCCGCCAGTCACGTCACCCTCTACCTCTGCCGCACCTGCCTCATCGACTCCCTACACCTCCGCTTCCACTCCCCTTCCTTCTCACCACCGCCTCCACCCGACGACCCCATGGTCAGCTCCACGCCATCAACACCGCTCCCACATTGGCGTCGACAATCTCCCTCTACCATGCCCTCCCTTTGCCCTAGCTGTTCCTATTCTTCCACGCCCTCGGCTCCCGCCTTGCCTCCCTCACCACCCTCCTTGACCTCCGGTCCTTTCTCACCTCCTTCCTCAACCTCCATCCCCGCTAATGCGCCTCTGCCTCCTCGCCGCCATGGGGGATCACCTTTCCGCCCTCGCCGCCTTCGCTTTCCTCCCAACCACTCTGCCACCGCCCCACCGTGATGCAAAACCTCCTCATTGACCACCCCTGCATAGACGACCATGTCGCCGCCATGGAGGTGTTCTGCGGCATGGTCCACGAGGGTGCGCTCCCCATCGTCTGCACCTACACTGTCGTCATCGCCCACCTCGCCTTTGCATGGTATATATGTTGCTATTGTTTCTTCAAATTGTTACGACACCTTTTTCATAATTGTTGCGTGAAATATTTGATTGTATTTGCAACGTCTCTTTGGTAGCTATATGAGATCAAACTTCTTCCATCACTCTATTTGCGCAAGAGATATTTTTTTAATCTACATTTTGATTTGTTGTATAAAGTTTTATTTTTTTGTTGCATTAGAGATGTCGAATTGTTGCAGCGAGGAAATTGATGCATCTCTTTTCAATTTTGTTGCAAATGTGTTCTGATTTTATTGCATCTAAAAGTTTAAGATGTTCCAGCGTTGTATAGTCATTTTCGATACCTAAACTATTTTTAAACCGTACCTCGGATCTATACTCATGGTTTTCATTCATTTTTAGTGAGAATTTTTATATTTTTTTCAATTTTTTTGCTGTTTCTTTTTAGAGTACAAGAAAGACGAACACCACACGTACACATGTGCGCGTCCACTACATACATTAGAAAATTTTTGCAAAGGCTCCACGGTCTCACGTGTGTATACACGGATGTAATCTGAATAAATACTGTACGCCACGTCAAGTCTAAGGATCGAATCCGAATAGGTAGGAGAATTGAACGAACATCCTCGCTCCCACCACTAGGCCACATGAGGGTCCCACCTGCTCTTGTTTCGTCTACTTGTACTGCAACGTCAGGGTATCTTCCGATATGGAAGGCCTGTTTCAGAACACTCTTAATCTGAATCCTTGGGATATCTGCTTACTGATCCTACGGCCAGTGGCAGTCCAAGAAACGTCATTTTCATCTCATTCATTTGTTCAACGCACCTACAGAAAAAACGAAAAACACGGGGGAAATTGGAAGAGAGTTTTTAGGGAAAATTTGATGATCAAGCTTGTTATGATCTTCTCTTCCCAGATAAGTTAAGCAACCGTTAGTGTACTTGGTTTTCATTTGGGAGTGTCTTTGGTAACTCTACAAAGATCATGTAAGCATGACAATAACATCGGTGCGCTGTGTTACACAAATCCGAAGAGTTGATTGGTATGCAAACTTTGTTTTTGGGCAAAAGCAAAAACATCCTAAAGCATGACACGAGGATAGATGCTGATAGTGTAATGGTGCTACAAATATTATGTAGCTGACGCTAGAATAATGGCCACATCCAATGTTTTTTCAGCTGCCCTGTATAAGAAACATTTCGATCCTAATCCCACGACACATGTGTTGACCTGATGCATCCTTGCGTACGTCCAGGCGGCTCGACCATGTAATCAAAGGTTTTAGAAATCCGCCGTGCTGCGTGCATTCCCGCAAGCCACCCGCACGATCAAACCGGCTAGTCGATCGCCTACCGCCGAGACGGTGGCACAGCCGGGCGAGCAGGGGCACTGTCGTGCGCGGTGCCGCACGCGCACGCGCGTCATGTGGCGGCCGCGCGCGACGACGCGGTCTTTGGTGGGATCTACGACGAGGGACGGTGACGCGACGCGAGCGGCAGTGGCAGGTCGCGGTCGCCCACCCGTGGCAACCGCAACGCAACGACCCAGCGAGAGATGATTCGTCCCGCACAAATCGCTTGGGAGATACGGCGATTAAACCGAGGAGTGAGTGCGTCAGGACTCAGGAGGCGTCGCTGTGGCCGAGCCAACCCCCCGACGCGCGCGGGCAGTAAATGCGGTCGCCAAGGTGCCAGTGGTAGCCGGTAAAGACTGACAGGGCGGCCAACCGGACTGAACTCGATGTCAGCTCGGGAAGTGCACGGGAGACCAGTTCGTACAGCGCCATAAGTTTCCTTCCTTGAGGTGGACACCAAACCTATCAATATTTACCATTTCGTCGTCTAAGAGCCATAAGTAGCCTTAGGGTATTTTCATTGATATCACTTCACTTATATCTAAGGGAAGAGAACATGCAACATGCAACGTAAATAGTGTGAGAGTAAAATATAATAAAAATAATATAAAATAGTTAGAGAAATGGTTTTGGAGACGAACTACTGGAGATATTGTCTCTAGGTAAGTTGAATCCTTAGAGACGATCTTAAGAGACAAGCTATTATACATACGCTTATGTATAGTACTCTCGATATCGGTTAATACATGCTCGATACAGCTCAATACCTTTTATATCGATGGAATTGATAATACTGTCAAACTACTATATGTTGTATTTTATATTACTACTATATATTTAGAGTAATATTACGAAACAATCCAGAAAATTATCAAACGCAAAAATGATCATCAATAACGCAATGATGCATACAATTAAAACATGTCAAGAGAGTAATCAACATTTTATTAATTCACTAATGTTATACATAATTTATACAGTGGAATCAATTACAACGATAATTACAATAATTGGAATACACAAATAGATTACAATGAACTACAATCTAATTCTTCAGAAGACTCTTAAACTTCAAACACCTGGAACAATAGCAACAAACACAAACATATGTGTGTGTGTATAAGCAGATAAAGAGTTAGAAATTAATTGCCGTCAGACCCTTATATGAATAGACAACACTAATCGAGATACTAGACCGTCCTAGGCCAGTCGGCACCTCTCACGAATTAGGGTTTCGTCATCCAGCATAAAACAAACCTGCAATTATTGGGTGTCCATAGCCATGCCCATATAGAGTCAGGAAAATATCCCACGGTAAAAAGAAAGGAGCCAGCTGAAACCACCCTAGTTAAAAGAAAGGAGCCAACCGAAACCATCCCCAGTCCAGCACACCCCCACATCGTCATTTCCCTAAATCCACCCCAAAGCCAGAACCATCCAAAGCTACCAACTGAACACCCCCCATCCTAGTTCATTTCCCCACACTCACCACACAAGTTGAGCAGCAAGGAACAATCGAGCTCCTCTCCAAGACCAAGAGTAAGATCAAGCCAAACCACCAGGGAACCAAGGAGCCACGAAGCAAGGAGGCTAAGCAGGAAGCCAGCCAAGCTCCACTCTCCATCCACTAGTGAGCAAGCAAGATCACAGCACTAACCCATCCATAGCACGACCACTTCCCCAACTCTCATTTCTTCAGGTATGTCAATAACCACCCTCCATCATCAACAACATAGAGACATAGCAGTGACCTAAGGTTTCCAAAGCAAATAATAGAGAATAGAAAAGACTAAGTTTCAGTGAGCAATCGCTCTAGAGGTAGCGCCGCACGTGTCTGATAATCTCCTTACACTCCCTGGCGTGTGGGAAATTCTCGGGTATCAACACGGCTCCACCATCCAAAGCAACAACTCATTAAACATCATTAACTAGTAAAACTCTAAATCCAAAATCATGCTAAGGTAGAAACCAATGTGCTAAGGTAGAAGTTGATGTAATCAAGTAATGCATCGGTAAACCATCACTTGAGGTAGAGGCTAGAGCATGGTGCCGAGGTGCGGGACAGGGAGCAAGAGGCATCACAGGAAGGAGAGAGCTCCAATGAACTGACGGGGGAGGCGTCGGGCGGCCGAGGCGTCGGGCGGCGGCGGCGGTGACCGAAAGCAGCTCGAGGAGGCAGGCCGGGCGAAGGCCAATGGTCCAACGCGAGCCGAACAGGGGAGGAGACGACTCGGGCAGTGGCGGCCTGTGAACAGGACGGCGGCGGCCTGGGTAGAGGCGGCAACCCGGGATCAGCTAGTGAAGTAGCAGGCCAGGTGGAGGCCGAAGGAGGCGACAGTCGGTGCGGGGACGAGCCAGGGGAGGCCGACGCTGGACCAAGCGATGCGTGGAGGTGGCCCGGGGAGCAAAAGGAGGAGACAGCCCGAGGACGCGTAGGGCTGAGGAGGCGGGCCATGGGGCCAAGGGAGGAGAGGCTGGCGACGGCCGACACGGCTGCCGAAGCGCGGGGCCGGGCGGCGACCGATGGCATGGGAGAGCAAATCGGGGGGAGAGAGAGATAAAGGTGAGAAGGAGGAGGAGGAATGGATAAGAAAGACCCGTCAGGAAAAGAGAAGAAAAGAAAAGGGAAAAGAAAAGGAAAGAAAAAAAGAGAAGAGAAGAGAAGAAAAAGGGGAAAGGGAAAGAAAAAAATTAGAAAAAAATAAGAAAATAAGAAAATGATGATGATGATGATGATAATAATAATATGGTACAGAAATAGCAATCAACGCAAATAAGAAAAATAATACTAGCATTAAAAAATTTAAATAAAAAATAGAAGGAGAATAAATACAAGAAAATAGAGAAATGATCAAGTAAATAATTTTAGCCACTATCGTAATACTCAAAATAGGAAAATAAAACCTTTATTCAAGTAAAAACCTTACCAGAATTTACTGTACAACACAAATTAAAATTCACCAATTAAAAATATATAAAGTTAAATTGTCCAAAATTAAAATGCACCAAGTAAAATACGGCAAGTTAAAATATCCCAAACTAAAATGCGCCAATCTAAAATATGATAAGTCAAACTTTACCAAACTAAGATATGTCTAGTTAAAATACATTAAATTAAAATACCCCAGAATGAAACGCACGGTATACATATATCAACTTAACAGAAATCAAGAAAAGGTTGGACACCCTAAAATATATAATAAAATAGCAGCCATTTGAAGTATAGCTTTTCATAATTTCAGGAATTGAATCCAATTCGAACGGTGATCTTCAACAGCAACCGTGCGAGGATGATTATTTTTACCAAAATCCAAGCAAGCTATGTTTTGATCATATTTGAATAATTTCAATCAAATATATTTGCTTATATGTGATATCACCCGTGCATTGGAAAATCCCTTTTTAAGAAAACCATAAATCGGATGCGGTTGGAAAGATGGTTTGTTGATAAACTGTTGAGGCAGTAATTGGTTTTGGATATATTGAATTGTTGATGAACTACTGCGACAGTGGTGGATTATTGATGTGATTATGAATAGCCTGTTCAACGAATGGAGCCAGTGACGTATATATATTGAAGGGTTATGGTAGGCTATACTAGCATAAATGAAAAATTCTAACGATACCAAGAAGTCACGCAAGTAAGTGATCATGGATTACAGATCGTTACCACTAGACGTGCAGTGCAACGAAAGAAGGTGTCGAAGTAGATCAACGTTGTGCATCCTTGTATGGTTGTCGAACAGTGCGATCAGTCTAAGTGGTAGCCTAGCAGCAAGTTGATCCTTCGGCTTTTGGATTGGTCCAATCAACTCCTTGTTGGTTAAATAGTCTTCCTCGAGTAGCACCACACTAGGGCAACGCCTCTATCAGTATCCACACTTCCGGGGTTAGAACACCGAGCGTCAGGGTGCTAACACTGTACGCACAATAGAGATGGTGGAGGACGGCTAGAGTTTCGGTGGTGGTGCAACTCTTACATACAACTTTTACCTGAAACCCTAAACCTACATCCCCTTTTTATAGCCCTTGGTGGCGCCCAACCCTTGGGTTCAATTTGAGTCCATATTTGATTCGGCCCGTTAGAAACGAGTCCAATCCAAACTCTAATAACCGATTGTAACCATTCCAAACCCCTTAAGTGTGTAACCCTATAAGTTCGTGTATATTTGGACTCCGACCAATAATCGATAGTAGTCCCTAGCAGTACATATCGATTCTCAAATATTTATAAAGCATCAGACGAACCAACTATAGTGTGATAATGTCATGTTCCCTTTGCCTCACAATATCATATCGAACTCAAGGCGAGAGTTGTGTTATCCAATGATAGCTCGATCCCTTACTCATACCGTAGTGGATTAATTTATCTGAATTGACTCTCAATCACATTCAACATGGCCATGTGCGTACTTCCTTAATCCATCTACCTCGGGGGCCAGAGATATCTTTTCGTTATATAGAAGACTCAAATTCTATCTTGATCATTCATATACCTCAACATGTTTAATGGTAAATCCAAAAGCTACCTTTATAACTACCTGGTTAAAGAGTAGCGTTTGGCAGCCCATAATTAAACCATTACACATCTAGAAAACCAATGACGATCTCAGGTCTATGGATCATACACACAGTACGTATGAGACCAACTGATGACACATAAAAATATATAACAATTCTCGCAGTGTCTCATATGGGTCTATCCAACACATGTTCTCCAACACGTGTCCACATTATTAATTATATATCTCCATATCTCTATGACCCATAAAACATGGTCATCAATCAATACGAGTTCTGATCTATGAAACATAATCGTCCTATATTACGATAACCAATCAAGGATAACTTGAATAACATCAATATATGAAAAGAGTTGTACGAACAAATCACATAGTTGTTAATCAATCCAATCAATATTTATTCAAAGGACAAATAATTATACTATTCCATAAATATAAGACGTGATACAATCATCTCCATAATTGCCTCAAGGGCATATCACCAACATATATATATGAGGTCGGTAAAGGGTGCTCGAGGTTGTGGATATTGTGTTACTGATGGGACCATATACATATGCTAAAATATAAGGTTGAACAAACTACACTCGGACAATGAGCCGTATAATTTTGTATCAGCCATAGTGTATGGGAAGCGACCAGAAAAGGTTATCCTATGAAGGTGTATGATCTCTACATTGGGTATGTATTAGATAACTAGGTCGGTAAGACCAATATGGGCCTAGTGAGGCATACTGGTAAGATCGGTAAAGCTTGTTGAGGCAAGACCGATAAAACTAGGGCAGCTGGTAAGAGCGTTAAGGCATATGGGGCAAAAACATTAAGACTAGGGTCACTATATTTAAAGTCGTGAGATGAGTATCTCCATTGTCAGGCGGAGTACAACTGGCATGCTGCCAGGGTTGGAGATCAAAAACCTGAGTAGTGGTAAACGTTCTGAGTTCTTAACTGAGACTGGGTTCACTATAGGTAAAATGGTACAAACCTGCGTAGGGTAAAAATATGAATTTATATCTGTCTTCTGGATTAGAGGCTACGGAAGTAAGTCGCCTCATAAATGAGTGCTAGCATCAATTTCAAAAATTTAAACATGAATTAAATATTTTCATAATAAAACCATATTTTCCTAAAAGTGGATTTGAGAGGAATGAATATGAGTTGGATGGTAACTCACTCTTGCTTAACTCCCTCTTTGCTTAGAAAATTGCATTAGCGATCAGGTGACCGGCTGGGATATGGATCCTGATGGTTATGGCTATGAGGCATAGGGTGAAGATTACCAGCAGGATCAGGGTTACGAGGAGGTGGAGAATTACCAGGATGGCTAGGTGGTTGGTTAGACCGTGCTCCAGTTTTCGTCGGTCTTCAGGATAATTAGTATTTATGTGTTATATTTTTGTTGTACTTGGATCGTATGTATAATTAATATACTGGACTTGTAACCTTGCGTGGCAATAGACTGCAATAAGTTTTCATTTCAGTTTATAATTATTGTCTGCTGTAATACTCTGAACACGGTGTATTACTAATAAAATATCAGGTGCGTTCGATATTTTGTTAGCTAATATACTGAGATCAATGTATTATTATATTAAATCTATAATATTAGGTCTGTGTGAATTGATATCAAAATGTATTATTCTAAGACCTAACTGGTATAGCCTCATATGGCATTCACACGTACAATGGACACCGACTCGTTTTCTTTATAGGAAAGCCAGGGCTTCTTTGTTCTTTTTTTCCTCCGGGAGAGAGTAGAAACGGAGAGAGTGGAAACGGAGCGGCTTCCAGATGTACGGCGAGGTTGTCGTATTCTTTTTTAATGGCTTGTTTATTTTTTTCTCGGGGTTGTCGCTAGAACGCCAGATTGTGGACAACACCTTGATTCCTCTGCATGCTGAATAAAGTACGGCGTTAGTTGCACGGGATAGAATGATCATTCAGGAAACAATGGCTTTAAAATAGGGTCTGTCGCAGATTCTTTTATATATATATATAACAGACACTGGGCTAACGCAACAGCCCGGAGTCTCCCACACAGGATTAACGTGGCGTACTGTACGATCCAGCGTGTACAACATATGGCATTATTAGAGATAGATCAAAATGTAAGTTATACTACAAACTTGTTGGCCTTCAAGTTCCAACAACAGGGAAATCGTGGTGTTCAGCCTTATATATAGTGCTAACGCCACTAGCCCACTGCTAACCTCAGATATATAATTTGTGTAAGATTTAGGCTGAATCGTCGGACTATTTTGTTATCTATACTTGTTAAAGTTACATGTTGAAAGTAGGGCCACGATGAAAATATGAAAGTGGACAAACATGGATGCCGGATCTATCTTGAATGGTCTAGATCAAGACGGAATCTCACATCCTCAACTTAAACACGTTTCACATATAACCCTTAGAAAATTACAAAATTACTCGTCTTCAGTGGAGCAGGTGAGATTCCGCGTAAATATGAACCATTTGAGATCAATTCAACGTCGGTATTTGTTTACTTTTATCATTTCACGGTATGCCCACTTTCAGCGTATAATTCCTTTAATTTTATTCTCCGATCCCAAAACGGAAGATTCTCCGACCACTCACCTGACCGAGCACGTGAAATCCTCTCTCTCCACGGCGCCCTCGCCCGGCCACCGACACAACACAACCCACCCCACCCCACCGACGACCAATCCAATCATTCACAGGGGGGGGCGCCTAATCAAACACCACCGCTCGCCCGAACCAGAAACAGGAACACAATAACACCGCAGTTATTAACTGCGCCAAAATGATGGCTCGCCCGCTCGGATACTGAGGTCCCATGTACGCGTGTAGGGATCGCTCGACCGGGACCAATCGCTCGCGACGACGGACGTGTCGTGCATGGCAATCATTGGGGTGGGAGGCAGAAGTATGGGAGCTGCCTGCTGCCATTCTACTAAGTGGCTGAGCCAGGAAACCTAGGAGTTTAGACAAATTTGCAGAGGATATTAACGAATTTTTTTGTCGGATTCATCCGTTGCCGTAAGCTACTCCGGACCTTCAACGGCACATCGCCATGGATGCGATAGTAGTTGTCCGAGTTTGGCGACGATGACACCGCCGCAACGGGGGACGGCGCGAGCGGAAGGGCAGGGAGAGGAAACTTTAAGCTGAAGATATTGCCAAATGCATTTAACATTTGCGGCTAGCTGATTCCTTGATGACGAGCTGGATGATTTGGACTTTGGCAGCTTGGCCGATGACCGTGGGCTCTACGAGCTCCCAAACATATGCGAGCTCTTGCTGACGACCACGCTGGGCAGCTTCTCCACCCACAGATTGTCGAAGATCCTCCATGACCGCGACAGCCTGCTGCTCTGGTTCGTGATGCTACTCCTCGCCAGCCGTCATCCAAGGCAGGAGGTGGGCCGTGATGCGGGCTAGCCTCCCCTCCGCCCCTGTCACTGCCTTCACCCTTGCTCGACCGAACAGGCGCGAAGTCCTGTTCGACGTCGTTTTCGCTAATAGAGTTAATCTTGTAATTAGGAAAGTCTGTTTTAGAAAGTTTGTTTTGGGCAAGCTTGTGGAGTCTGAGTAGTTCACTGGTTCCGTGTGTTAGTCTGAATCGGTTGGTAAATCTACTATATAAGCACAGCCATGTACTCGTTTGAAGCGTAACAAGAATTGAAGCAATGAAATACAATAGCAGAGCCGGTAGCTCGTTGGTGTTGAGTGCTGGCTTATATCAGAAAGGTCTTGTGGTCTTGTGTTCGAGTACAGAAGCCTGCAAATTTTGGTTGTTTCTTGGTTCTTCTTTTTTGTGTTCCAACAATTGGTATCAGAGCCAGGTTGTGATGATAAGGATGGCAAGGTCGTTGTCTTCGTCGTCGTCAAGGCATGTTGCTGGTTGCCTAGGGGAGGCGACCAACAGCAGCATCCATATGGCTAGTGGCAGCGAGCAGGCGGCTTGCGGTAGGCCGATGGTGCGAGACAGGAAGGAGGGGAGCATCACGCTACAATATCCATTGTTGACTAGTAGCAATTTTGCTGCATGGTCAATGAAGATGCAAGTGTATCTGGATGACCAAGGAGTGTGGGATGCCATCGAAGATGACAACATCGACAGACGCCAAGATAAGAAGGCACTCACGTCCATCTATCATTGTGTGAGCGAGGAGACCCTTCTTGCCCTCAACGGCAAGAGGACGGCCAAGGAGGCATGGGCGACTCTCAAGTCTATGTACGTTGGAGTTGAGCGCGTGACGAGGACCAAGCTCCAAACCGCCAAGAAAGAATTTGATAGCCTTCGTATGCATGAAGGGGAGTCAACTGATGCATTCGCCATAAGGGTCACCCTTGCTCTCAGCAAGATGCGAACGCTGGGTGAGAGGGTTGAAGACTCTTTTGTGGTGGATAAGGTGCTTCGGGTCTTGACTCCAAAGTTTCTGCCGATCGTTTGCACCTTGGAGAACCTCGAGGATTTGGATGTGATGTCGGTTGAAGAAATGTTCGGGCAACTAAAGGCGTTTGAGGAACGCCACATGGTAAGCAAGGTGGATGATGAGTACTTGCTGCTCACTCGAGCCCAATGGGAGTCTAGGGCCAAGAACATGGAAGGTGGCTCCAGCTCCAGCAAAAAGAAGAGCACCTTTGAAAAGACGAAGGTGCGCTGCTACAACTGCCAAGAGTATGGGCACTTCGCTAAGGAGTGCCGCGAACAGAAGAAGGCGTTTTTTGCTGCAACAAATGCGGATGACGAGTGAGCGCTTCTTTGAAACTCGATGAGGAGGTGCTCAAATAAAGCTGTTTGGGTCTTAGTGAGTCAGCATATAGATACATGCACGTAGGAAGAGTCCGTGCATGATGCATGTGTGTGTGGATGTGAGCTCTTGCAGGTGTGTCTAAGTTTTCTTATGGGTAAGTTCTAATACGAGTCTGTGTCACCATCAAGTTGTGTTATCGGTGAAAAGACAATTGGAGCTGGGACAAAAGGTCGTAATCGCTGGAGAGGTGTGTCACCGGTGATATAGCCAGCAAGAAGAAGACGAAACTCCTTAGAGATGCGTTCACCATCCTGTATCGAGTATGTGTTTGGCAAATCGTAATTGAGACCGATTGCCTTAATAAATTATAGTTCTGTTACAAGATTAAGGGGGTGATTGATAGAGTTAATTTTATAATTAGGAAAGTCTGTTTTAGAAAGTTTGTTTTTGGCAAGCTTGTGGAGTCCGAGTAGTTCATTGGTTTCGTTTGTTAGTCTGAATCGGTTGGTAAATCTACTATATAAGCACAGACATGTGCTCGTTTGAAGCATAACAAGAATTGAAGCAATGTAATACAATAGCAGAACCGGTAGCTCGTTGGTATTGAGTGCTGGCTTATATCAGAAAGGCCCTGTGTTCGAGTACTGAAGGCTGAAAATACCAATTGTTGGAACACAAGCCTTTATTGGTGCTAGCAAGGAAGAAATCTTTTCAATTTGTGATGCTTCAAATTGAAACACCATTTTTCTGATTCCTTACTCAAACAATTACATAGCTCATGCTTATATAGCAAAACAAACCTCGACTACTACTTTTATTCGGTTAGACAGCAAACCGACTAAGAAAAAGAACTTACCATGCATGACGCTTCACGCAACTGACTCCACTACTCACTTGCATGCATGCATATGTCAGGACTAATATCCAACATTCGCTCCCGACATTGCTTCCACCACCTCCGATCCCAAGAACGTCATCCTCGCCACACGCATGGCCTGCAAAGTCGACGAGATCCTTCCTGCCCAGCTGGCGCCATGCCATCCCACCGTCCATGCCGTCGCTGTCAGTCTCCACGGCAACCGCCTGTCGCTTGTTGTAGGAATGTGCCAGCTGTTACATGAGCCAGATACTGACGGCTACCAGCAGAAAGATCTGAAGGCTGTGCTTTGGCCTGAGCCTCTTGCCCCTGTGGTTCCTACTGGACGGTTGCTTCAGCATGGTGACTGATGAGGTGAATTAGTGTGTGGTAGTAGACTTCTATAAAGATCACTATAGTGTAATCAGAAATATTTTTACGAGAAGCAAGTGGTTCGAAAGTGAACTATATACCAAGTAATCACTGAATAAACTTCTGCGCCCTAATAAATGAAGCGACGTCAGTGAGCCCGGACATGCGCCCGCCCTGTCTGCAAGCTGCCTCTGCCGCCGATTCCACCCCTCCCGGCCGGCCGGTCGCTGTCGTCTCAGCTATGCCCCGCCGGCGCACGTCGATATACCGTGGCGGGCCAGAAAGTCGGTGGCGCACTGGGCACTGGCATGCGGATGAGGCCACGCGGTGATTGCCCTCACGAGGCGCGCGGCCGGGAGAGGGTACGTACGTACGGCGCGGTGGGCTGCGCGTGGCTGTTGCGGCCTGTGCGGTTGCCTTCCCGTCCGCGGATGTTTGGGAGGGCGGGAAGGACGAGGGGGGAAACTAACGGATGCATGAATTAATGGTTGGTGGCGCGAGCGACGAGGCTAGCGGCAGGGCGCTGTGGAGTGAGAGTGGCCGGCCGGCCGGTCGCTGTGCTGCCAGAGGCGCATCTTGTACGTACGACGGGTGGCGCAACCGATGACTCTATAAGGCGAAGTCCCCGGTGCACGTATGGAACACTAGCTTGCTCGATCGACCTTGCAGGAGTAGTGCTACTACTAGTAGTACATGATGCATGCCTGGCCTTGTGGTGATTGGTCTGATATGAATATATGATGGCTGTGGAGGCTTAGACTGTCCATATGTTCGTTTATTTTTTTCATCGTCGTCAACTGATCCGATGATTTCTGGAACAGTAAGTTAGTTCTTTTATATAGCTAGCTTAAAATAATCGAACAAAAGTAATAGTATTCCTTAACCTTTTGTTGATGAGTCAGAAAAAGCAAGATTCTGACCCTGCAACAAGTGAATGCAGAGTGGTTCAATGTTTTTTAGGGCAAGTGGTTCCAAATACTTTAAGCCAGCCTTCATAAGCACGTTGTCATTTTGGGCCACAGGTATAATATTTTTTCCTTCGTATATAGGGGTAGTGTGTCCTAGGAGTATTATTCTAGCATTTTTCTCTTCTTTTTCCTCCGACAACGAACAGCGTTTCTATAATTTTCCTCGTAATACAAATTACATAAATTTAAGGCAAACGAAAGGTAAGTAATCATCATCTATCCTTCGTTCATGCTTTAAAATTTGTGCAACTTTAAAAAAACCATAAACACCTCTCACAACATAATTGTAGTGTGTCGGTCAGAGAGATCAAAAGGCATATTCGAAACCTCCTCTGAACTTGAAAGTAAATGAGTGTCTTGCACACTATCAAGTCACTTGCAGATGCATTATTGATTGTCGTTTATAAATTAGTTCTGTTTCTTTTCTTTAAGGAAAGAACTCCATCTGAAGAAAACAGAATGCATGTATGGTCGCCAACTTGCTGCTTAATTAGCTGTAACAGAAAGTAATTCTCAACATGAGGTGGGAGGTGTATGATCCTTTTATAGGATTAGGATACCATAAAAACTTCTGAACCTGCTTGTGCTTTTCATCCCTTTTTCCCAGATGCCAGAGATTGAACTGTACAACGGATCGAATTTCTCTCTACATCCTGCATGCATGCTTATTTGCGCTGTACCATACTAATAAGGTGCAGAACATGTATTACTAGGCAAGAATTTCCCAGCTCTTGAATCAATTTATCCAATCAGCATCAGGAGCTACATAATCGTTTTGATCATGCAAGATTCCGTAGTTATCCGTTAGGTCATCCCCTTGTCTGGACAAGGTCCAGGTAAAGCGACTTGGAGTAGGGAATAGCATCTCTCACAAGCTCCTCGTAACTACCTCCGTACAGCGACCTGGCCATCAAGGTTTAACGTAATGTCTACTAATCGATCCCCTCCAGCATAAGCAAAGCTCTTGGCCACCGGATGGAACGAACGCCATGGCAGAGGGTGAAGTACTAACCAAGACAAACGCGATTCACACATCAAAAATATGTTGACGTTTCGCTTTTCTCCTTCTTTGCCCAATCACGACGGCAGCAACGTAGCAGAGAATGCACACAAACATCATATTTGATGGATCATGCAGGGTGTTATTGGCAGGGAGAAAAGGGAGCTGATCGAGAAGTCCATCGAGAAAAGGATGGCGAGAGGAAAAAAACAGCACATACACCTGCACATCAGCTGCCACCTTCTCCCTCCGTTCCTGAATACATGTCAGTCTAGCTTTCAATTTTATTTATAAATACTTGTCATTCTACAATTTTGAGACAACATTTAACTGTTTTTCTCAGTGTTGTGAAAAAAGGCATGCGTTCGACAGACGGACATGGTACCGCTAAGTGATTAATTGCAATATGTTCGATTAATTAAAATTTAACAAACGATTATGCGTTCTTATTAATATATTTATTTATATTTAGAATTAATTATAAATATTTTAGACACAGAGTTATTGTAAATTATCACTCCACAAAACATGTTTTACATTTCATTGTTTATATTTCATCCAAAAGATATATACTATGAACACTATGACACAATATTATAAACTAATTTATCGTACTTAGTAAATAAAAATAAGCTATTTTCATGATTAAACGAGAAAATGGATGATTAATCGGAAAACAGCCGGTTAATCGGATTATGTGGTCAATTAATCGTTTAACTGAGTTAATTGCACTCCGATTAAATTATTCGTGATGGTTTAGCTACTGTCACTGCTTAATCGGCCAACTAATCGGTCGAGTCGGCTGTTTTTCACAACAATGGTTTTTTCCTTTGCATACTACTACTATTCATTATTCCTAAGGCTATTTACTACTATATGTTAGAGTAATACACAATATCTAAAAGCAATAAGTGAGTTAACGAAGAAGAGCGATATTTAATCATTGCTACACATGCATTGATTAAAATGTAAAATCTCAAAATGTCATACAACAGAGTTAATAATGTTTAGGGAGGATCAGGCCGCCAATTATTGAAGCGGGTGACACATCGCGCGCACGAAGAGTGCTGCACCCCAACGAATGTGTCACGGCCCTCACGGGGCAAAACATTAAAAGCTAGCAGATCTACTCCACTTCTTCTCCCTCCCCCACCCCGGTGGTTGTTAGATAAAGCATTGCTTCTGATGCAATTTAAACCTTTCTGTGATTTTCTAAATAGAATTCACAAGCGCAGCATGAGGTTTGGTATTCAGAGATGACCTTTCATTCTGTTGTCATATCAAAAATCAGACCATGTTCATGCAACAGTGGTGTAGATACTGCATGGCAGTGCCTCCTAACGATACCTGAACTGCCACAGCCACAACTATAACATGAGTGGGACCTTACGATGAGAACATAATACTCACTCCAATCACAAATAATTATCGTTTTGGACATCGACACGGTCTTCAAAATGCAGCTTTGGTCACTGATTTCTATTATAATATATTTATAAAACCCAATAAAATTATAATATTATGAAAGTGCTTTCGAGACAAATCTACATGTCTGGTTTTCATGTATTCAATTTAAATATTTTAAAAAATATTGACAGTCAAAGTTTTAAAAATTTGACTACAATTATGTCTAAAACAACAACTATTTATGCCCGGAGGGAGTATTATAATAGTATTCTCACCTGCAATGCTCTAGACTGCATCTATAGCTGTCCACCACGTCATATTTTAGTTTATGTGGGAGCGAGAGGGAGAAGAGAGAAGCTATTTCTGCACAGAGAAAAAGTCCGAGACTCGAACTCCAAGATGAAGAAACAGCGAGAAATTCACATTAGGGCTTCGGTTATATCTCCCCCATGCGTTTTCTCTTAGGATGCAAAACCAGGTTGCCGGGCTGTTGTGAGATGGGAGGAGGTAGGATATGACAAATGGTCCTAAGGTTGTGGAAGTATTATAAAAAGATATATATTTATTTGGTGGTTTCTACGTATTTGTGCCAAGAAAAAAAAGGATTCGACGGGTAGTATCTAGTACTGTGTTTATCGATGATGTGGATGCTTTTAAATATGATTATAAAGACAATGCATTGGGAGTGCCCTAACATACAGGGTTTAAAATCACGGCGAAATGAAAAAAATTTGAAAATTAGGGTTTGCTACCATAATTTCAGGAAATCTTGACAAAATTTCGGTTTTCTTTTTACCAGTTTGCACGATTTTTCGACCAGTTTTGATGTTTTTAGGACCAGATTTGGCACAATTTTTTTTGTGGCGAATTGCAATGCCTTTTATGAGGAATACATGTGAAAAAAATTAAAAAAAATACATATATAAATTATATAACATAACCTTAACTTGAATTTCGGCCTTAAATGATGTATTTCGGTTTAAACCTTAAATCTTAACTTGGATTTTGGTCTAAACCCTAACTTGGATTTCAGCCTTACATAATGTATTTTGGCCGTAAATTGTATTTCGGTTTAAACCCTAACTTACGAATTTTATGTGAAAATAGTTAGTATTTTGCATTCAAACACATAGGAAATGTAGATAAATACTTGCATGGTTTTTTCTTATTGTTTCCCAATATTTTCTAGTCTTAGGAGACCATTTCAAAATTTGTTTTTCTTGGTTTCAAATTTGCTTTTTAAATTTCGTTCGGATTTCAACCGAAATTCCGAAATCTCGCCAAAATTTCAGATTTCAACCGCCTCCAAGATATGATCCGAAAACGAAATTCGAAACATTTCTAATATGAATGAACCACAAGACGTACTTAATGTGTAACGGTTGTGCTACCACTCTGGTCGCAACTGTCTCAGCTAGATTTGACCAAATAGCAAAAGTTGCGGTGGCAAAAATACACATGTTTGCGTGCTATTCAATAGAAAAACCAAGCTTTCTCAATGGATTAACTATATATGTGAAAACAAAGAGAAACATAAACTGATGGACAGAAATACTGACGAAGGCAGTAATGATTTCTAGTAGCATGACAAAATTTCAATTTATAATTCATTTTAAGCCTACAAAACCAGAAATGTTCTTCTCGTTTTTGTTCTTTCTATATTATTTTTTGTTATCATACTGATTTCTTCAACTGTAACAGGTGGACAGGAAGTGATGTCTGAAATGATAGTGACAAGTGCACAGAGGAGCCTACTGATTTTTCTGGACAATAAATGTTGGGACTCATTTGCGTTAGGCTGAAAATAGAACCTATATGTGGTCTAGAGCTCACCTTCGAGGCTTCATTTTTTTCCTAGTACGAAAGGTGTGAAGCCAAATTATAATGCATATAATTTCTTGGTGTTGAATATTGATTTCACTCATAAAGTTTATTAAAGCAGTGTATATTGATTGAGAAATGGGTCAAAATATTGTCGATTTTACTGCTATATTGATGGAAAGGCTATGATATCACTGAATAAGCATATAATACTCAGGCAGGTAGCTACAAGATAGCCCTGTTGCCACAACAGTTATCCAGTTTTTTCTTTAGTGCCTACTTCATAGAACAAGGACAAGTGGGAGCTGACAAGGCAATTCCATGCACTCATGCTTAGCGCCTTCTCTGATATTTCAGATAAAAGTCATGTTGGTCTCCTTTAGAAAATGATACAGGGTTCAAAATTTATTTCAATAATTAGAACTGATCATGCTTATAAATGTCTTTCGCTCAAAGCCTTCAAAATAAATAGGAATATCATAATACAAGCATGATTAGTGCATTATGTAGTTCCTTTCAAAAAAGAAGGGTTCCAATTTCTTATGTGGCCTTCTTTAGTCCACATATTGTATCTTAGCAATATAATCTTCTCAACTACGACATAAACCTACCTCTGTATTTTCTTTTTTTATATATAAAAGAGCTTAACCACACCATGAGGCATGAGCATTGTACAGAGAATATGGAGCTAATTTAAGTTTCCAAATCTGAATGTAAACAACAGGCAGAAATAGTTCTCTATCAAGCAAATGATAATGAATTGATTTGCAGAGGTAGTAGCACAAGAATGATGTGTGCATAATACTCCCAGATGAGATGGCACCCATCATAGTAACAGTTATGCTGTTAAATCAAGTGAAGTACATAATTCAAGCAGTCCAAAGAAAATTAACGATGGAATGTGTGACAAGAAACAGCAAATGATGAGGGCAGAATTGTATGGTATGATATGATAAAATCTTGGACAGTTGGGACTTCATAATGTCGTTTGGGGAGGTGAGAGGGCAAGCTAAAATAAACACTAGGATGGTCACAGAAAACAGGATTCAGGAGATTATGTAAGAACCTCCAAACAGTTTATGTGAAGAGGTTTCTGTAAGTTCGCGTAAATTCATGTATAAAGGGTAGTGATAAATGAGTTGCGTTTCTCATGTTTAATCAAGAAATTCAAAACTAAATGATACTTGCAAGCTGTCATAGTTTCTATTGACATGAACGCAGCATCTTAAGCTATTCAGTTTATTTTTCTGCTAAACGCCGATTTAGAGAATAGCTAAAGAAGTCAAACTTACTTATAATACAATTCATGATAAAACAAACTAGATTGACTAAACTATCATAGCTCATAATATTGCTGAATTCATTATGTTTTCAGCTTCCTGTGCATCATTGTCATAAATACTAACTGCACTCCAAAAAGGAAAGCATGTCTATAGAGGGCAGACCTATCATGATCAAAAGGAATTTAAATATGCACAAGAAAGTAGACAAGAAAAAGAGAAATGCATGCCTCAAATTTGTGTAGCGGACAGAAGAATAAGTTTTTTTTCCTTCCACATGTAGTATTGCAATCCCCTCTTGTCCATTACAATGCAATATTGAGAAGTGGAAACCATGTGTGTACACACTATTCATAATTGATGTTTCTGGTTCTCCCTGAAAGCATTTATCTCATTATCTGCATTCCAAAACATCGAAGAAAGGTTGTACGATATCTTGCATGAGCGTTGCTTAGAAAGCCTTTTGTATCAGGTTATCAACCTTTCTGGCTGATTGCTTTTATTGAACCAAAGAACCAGACCAGGAAATTACATGCTCACTTGCTGGATGTTTTTTTTCTTTTTGACTCTGGCAGTGCACAGTAAACACATGGATGTTGCGTCTATGCAAGAAATGTTGCTCAGACAATTACCATCTCTCTCAAACAACCCAGAAACATATACACGTTGTAGGCAGACCAGTTTAAGCATCATATCAAGGTCTTTCCTCTTCAACCAACTCAGCTTGGCCTTGAAGTTAAGAATGAGGTATGTTATAATCATATATTTTGTTACCAATAGTCTCCACATGAGCAAACTCCTCGTACTATATGGTGGAACCTATTGATGTCTCTGAGGATAATCTCTCTATTGGTGATTGTTGAAATCAGCTTTGCAGCATGATGGCAATCACCACACATTCTGAGATTCATTGTTATCCTAATAGGTGTCCCTGGACTAGTGTTTATAAGAACAAATGCAATAGCCAATTTCTCACTGTGCACTGAAAGATGGCCCTCCTTGTCTTCCTCTTCAACATCATGAAGTGTAGCCTCAACTTCTGGGTTGTAACCCATTCCCCTGATCTTTCCTAACAACTCATCCAATTTGTCATAGATCATTTCAGATTGTGGATGAGATCTATCACCGATATGAAATGTGTGAACTCTGTCCCCTAGCTCGACATTGCTACCACCAGGCAATTTCTTGATACCCCTGCTTGCCATGACACCTCTCACCAAGGTGACATCTGCCCATCTCCCAGCCCTAGCATAAATATTTGATAATAGCACATAGTACCCCGTTTGTTTGGGAACCAATCTGAACAAATTGTCTGCTACCAACAACCCAATGTCCATGTTGGAATGAATCCGACAAGCTCCTAATAAGGCTCCCCAAACTCTTTCATTTGGCTCGATAGGCATCATCATGATGAAATCATATGCCTCGCTTATACACCCAGCACGCCCAAGAAGGTCCACCATGCAAGTATAGTGCTCTGCTTTTGGAGTTAGCTGATACCTACTAGTCATGCAATCAAAGTAACGCTTTCCCACATCCAAAAGGCCGGCATGGCTACATGCTGCAAGAACAGCAACAAAGGCAATAGAATCCGGTTCCAGACCCTGTTCTCGCATCTTCTCGAACAGATCGATGGCTTCTCTCCCATGACCATGCATGCCATAAGCAGAAATGATCGAAGTCCATGATACCACATCCCGTGCAAACATGGAATCAAAAACCTCCCTAGCATCCTTCAAGCATCCACAATTAGCGTACATGTCCATGAGAGCATTCTCAAGCAACATATTGGGGCACATCCTTTTACTCTTGATAATCTCATGGATCCGTTTTCCCAGTGAAAACGCTGAGACCTCTCCACAAGAAGGAAGGACAGTGGACAGAGTCACTGCATCTGGTTCAACCCCATCCTTTTCCATCATCATGAACAGATCAACAGCCTCAACATGCATCCCATTGTTAACATATATAGCGAGCATAGCATTCCAAGAAATAAGTCCTTTAAACTGCATCTCATCAAACACTCCCCTTACTAATGTGATGTCCTCTGTCTTGGCATTCCCCATGGCGGGCAGGATGCTTGCCATGGTCCCAGCATCGGGCTTTGGATACTGCAGCGCCACCAATTCCCTGAAGACCCCCACGGCCCGGCCAAACAAACCCGCGTGAGCGAACCCAGAAATCATGGCGTTCCACGAAACGACATCCCGGTGTTGCATTTCGTCGAACATCTGGTGCGCGTTGTCCGGGCGGCCGCACCGCGCATACATGCTGATCGCCGAGTGCGCCACGAAGAGATTCGCGTCCAGACCGAGCCTGGCGATGGAGGAGTGGATCTGGAGGCCGAGAAGGAGGCTACTCGACGCTGCGCAGGACTTGAGAGCAAGCGGGTAGGTGTAGTGGTCGGGGAAGCAGGAGGGGCCCTGCGACCGCATCGAGACGAAGAGGAGGAGGGCGTCGCGGTGGAGGGAGGCGCCGGTGAGGGCGCGGAGGAGAACATTGAATAATACGGTGGTGCGGTCAGGGGAGGATGCGAGCACAGCGCGAGCGGCGGGGAGCGCGGAGCAGGCGGCGTAGGCCTGGATGAGCTTGACGCGCAGGACGGCGGTGGAGGGGTGGGAGGCGGGGTGCAGGAGGAGGAGAAGGCGCGCGTGAGCGGCGCGGAGGGAGGGGAGATGGGCGGGGGCGCGGCACGAGCCCACCAGGCGGAGGAGGGCGTGTTGGCCGGCCGTGGGCAGGTGCGGGAGGAGGCTCTGCGGCGGGTTCATCAAAGTCTTTTGGCGCCGAAGCCCCGCGCAGCAACGTTTGATGAATTGTTCGCTTATTTGTCTCCCTGCCTCCCTCCTCCTCCCTTCTTTTTATTTTTGGCAAAAATAGCTGAAAGACGAAAAAAATTACAAAAAAATGCCACCCTTGTAAGTGTGTTACAGTACCGTAAAAGGTGCTACACGTGGAAGGGTAAGGTATCTCTGTGACTCTGTGAGGTTCATTTTTGCAACTTTTTTTTCAAGATGAAGCTATTTTTGCAAAAAAAAAAAGAGAGGAGGCCAAATAAGTGAACATGATGTACGCATGGCACAATTGTATTGGATTCTGCTGCCTGCACGTGTCATTCACGTGTGATGCCCAGTATGCAACTACCGAGTGGATTCCCCAAGAGCTCCCGCACAAAATAGATTATGCCGCCTGCGCGTGTCATCCACGAGTGACGCCCAGCATGCAACTGCCGAGCGGAAGCACCAAGAGCTCCCGCACAAAACAGTGGTGGACCAGAACGAAAATACAGGGGTGCGCATGGGTTAAACTAATGCTCAGTGAAGAACCAGTACTATCTGTAGGTAAGTTGATTTAGTTAAAATATTATGAATTGCATTGTATTAAATATAAAGACTGACAAGCAATTCGTGACAAAACTCTTACAATCTTGTACACCTTTAGATCCTGCATATACGCCTCCTCAATTGAGTTGGCGTCATAATTTTTTCTATATTCAAACCTTACAAATATACTATAGATGTTAATTATATTTATAAGCATTTCGTCAAACAACTTAGGACGTGCTACTTAAGAATTTTAGGATAGCTAACAATGAAAGCAAGCTAGCATACTTTAATATTAAATTACAACAAAACAACATCAAAGAGAGACAAAAATCGCATCAATTCACAATAAAATGAAAAAACAGCGATACAACATTAGTGCGGGTGGCCAACTGTAGAGGGGGCTAGAGCCCACTTTGCCCAGCCCATTGGGTCTTCCCCTGTGCACAAACGCGCCCACGCTCTACTCTGGTGCGTGCGGTGCGTCCTCTAAGGGTCCTTTTGGTTCAAGGGCAAAAGGTGGATGAGATGGAGCGATCTATCTTTTTGTACCTATCTCGCTGTTTGGTTCGATGGATCGGATGGATAAGAGCAGCCAAAAAACAGAAATATTCCTTTAAATATTGGATAAGGCCATCTAACAAAAATTGGCCAGACGAAGCCATTCAACTCTCATCTACTAACCAAAAATATACTCTCATTCAGGGTTCACAAAAACCGAATTTCGAAAATCGCTTCAAAATTCGCAGTACAAAAACCGTAAAAACCGCTCAAAAAAAGTAAAAAAACAGAAGGGTTAAGAAATAAAAAAATTCAAAAAATAGAAAAACCACTGATCAATTGAATGTTAATCGCAAAACGGTTTTGTGAGCGGTTTTTCACGAAAAACCGAGCACATAATTTTTTTCAAAATTTTTAATTTTTTAATTAGACCGGTTTACCGAGCGGTTTTTTATTTCGAACCGCAGCGGTACGCTCAAAAACCGTGGTTTTCAAGTGGTTTTTGCCGATTTTGTGAACCCTGCCATCATCCCTTCAACCAAATAAAAATTTAGCTCGTTACATCCATCTACAAACTTACTTAGATGGCTTCATCTTATCAAAATAGATGGCTCCATCCAGGGTTTACAATTTCGTTTCGAGTTCGGAAATCGCTACTTGCTCGGCACCGGTTTTTCGCGAAAACCGACCGAAATTCGGTAAAAACCGGTCGGTTTGCGCAAGTCAAACACGTGGTCAAACTGATTCAAAAAAAATCAAAAACCGGTCGAAAAGGTCGAAATTCGGTCGGTTTTCGTCGAAAACCGCTCGGTTTTTGTCGAAAACCGACGACAGAAGGAAAATTTGTGAAAATGCAAAAAAAATTGAAAAAATTGCAAAAAAAATTGAAAAATTACAAAAAATCCCAATTAATCTATAAAACACCTCAGATAAATTTAATAAATTTTTGAAATCATTTGTTACTTCTAAAAAATCTAAAACAGAAATTAATGAAAAGGAACAAAGACATTGTCAGATTTTTATAAATATTTAAAAGAATTTTTATATTATGAAATTTTAATGTAACCATAAAAATTTCCAAAGGATCATGTAATAAAATTTTAAGAAATATTAGACTTCATTTATTACTTATATAAAATCAAAAACAGAATAGCATATAAATGATAATAGCACTTTCAGAATTTTTGAAAAATACACATATCTGATCATCATCTGAAAATTTTACATAATCATTTTAATTACGTTATAACATCACAAAAAAAAGTTTAAGAAATATTAGACTTCATTTTGTACTCCTAGAAAATAAAAAACTGAAGAGCATATATTGTGACAGTATCACTGTCAGAATTTTTAAAAAACGTACGTATCTGATAATAATCTGAAAATTTTACAGAATCATTAGGATTTCCTCAGGACCGTGCACAAAAATTTTCAAAAAATTTTGACACTTTTTGATATATTTCTTCAAATTTTTTAAATTTACTGTTCATCTGACCGTTTTCCGAACGGTTTTAATTGCTGAACCGGCTCGGCATGGTCGGTTTTCGCGAAAACCGACCGGTTTTCGTGAAAACCGACCGGTTTTCGTCGGAATTTTAAACCCCGCCTCCATCCCACCTGTGGGCCGCGCGCTGCATCAGGTACGTGCTTCATCTGTTGACACAGTTCGTTTCAGATGGTAGCAAGCAGGTCGCGTTTTGTTCCAAACTAAGAATTGCCAAATCGATTGCCCGTCCGCTGCCGTTTGAAGTGGGCTGTAGTAAACATCAAGCACATTTTTTTCTTCTCAAGAACGCTCAGAATGCAGCCACATACTTTTCATCTCACAATTCATAAAACCATCTAATTTTACACGTATGTAAACATGAGACCATGCGTGTCAAAAAGTTACACATCATTGTGCACAAAGTGAACCCAAAACAAACAAGATCAAAAACATCTGGGCAACAATTACAAACAAGTGATTTATCCAAGATCCAACTAATCCGCTAGCTGCCTAGCTCACACAAAAGACATGACATCAACATAGTACAGGGGAACCATCGACCCCGTTGGCTCACTTTCTTTTTTGCCGAGCTATTGATTCTTTAGCCACAGTGTGGGCTGCTGAGCTCACAAGAGACGACTTCTTCAGATTGCCCTTTGGGTCGAGTGCTTTCCGAATCTTGAAGACAGCCCATGCAACTCCAAGAGCATTTCCTGTCGCGTGAAGGTAATCGTGTGTGACCTCTCCTGCTTGGTCACCGTATCTGTAAAAATCGAATCATTAGCCTCATCCAGTATCAACGATCTCGTGTATCTGGCAGTTTGGTTTTTTTGGCTAAAATATCACTGAATAATCACTAGGTGAAAGTATTTCTGCTTAGAGAACGTGTCCTGAAAATAAAGAACTTAAAATAGTACAACATAAGGAACATTAACTGCAAGTCTGCAAGCATCTCTCATATCTAACATTAGTGCTCTCTAATTCATCACTTGTTTGACACTTTCGATATTGTTTTTTTAGGATTATTTTAATAGGTTCAGATGTTCAACGAATGGTAAAGTGACTAAAGCTAATTGCTTAGTTTCTTTTTTTTAAAAAAAACTTCTCTTGCCTTCTTCTAGTAAGAGTATGATATACTTTTTCAAGTTGGTTGAAAATGGTGCAAACTGTTTGTTAACCACAAAGTTCACAGATTATACAGTTCAAAATATGAATGCTTGTTAACCACAAATTGGTTTCCACAATGCCTCACTAAAATTTTATGAATAAGCTTACCTCCCACAAAGCAAGCATTTGAATGAAGTATATCAAAATGGCATAGTATATTACCTATGCGTTACAACAGAAGTTGTCACAACTGATGATGTTTGCATCACATTCTTGCCAGACACCTCTACAGCGTCCCATATTTTCCCTGAACCATAGAATAAGTGGTAAAGCAACAAACAATAATGTGCAATGCAGCAACAATCATACATAATATCAAATCAAAAGACCACACATTATCTAAAAAGGTGACACCTGAACGTGCTATTAAATCTTGTTACAATGTAGCCTTAAATGGGTGGACGAAACCAACCATTCTTTTGGACTCTGTGGTACAAACTAAATTAGTGCAAATCAGCTCCTAGAATATGTTAAAAATCACTAACCTATCAACCGTAGATTAAACACTCAAGTTTCTTCTTGATACACAAATGTAATGAAAAGAAATGAACAAAATGAAAACCGAAAATGTAGGAAAAAAGATTATCTTCTTGAAAGTGTTAATTTATTACGTCCTAATATGGTGCATTCTTATGGTGCATTCTGAAAGAATACACTGATACTTTGGGATTTGCTTGGGAAGGCATCCAGTGTAAAGCAACATAAAATCCAATATGAACTTACTCTATCTAGTGCTTTTTTTAAATGATCATAGATTAAATCCCTCTAAGCATTTAGGCCAACACGAATGAACTTCATGTTTTTCAAGCAAATTTCACATGCACATCTAGTGACTCAGAAGCATACCAAATCCATCTAATGAAGCAAGAATAACTTCGCCAGGCATCAATTTGAAGAACTTCTGGGCCGGTTTGGAGTTCAAAACTGTGCTGGTAACAAAGCCAGACACCTTTAGTACACCAGAGAGAATTGAATTTGCCACCCTGTTGGACATTCTTGTGACCCTTCTAGCCCTGAGAAAGACAACAGAAAATCATAAGCCACCTACAAGGAGTAAACTTCAGGACAAACAAAATTGGTTACCTTAAAAAACTGAACAAACATGATAGCACCAACCAACCAAAAGGGAGATGAGGGTAAAAGCCCATGTTGTAAAACTTGTCAATACGTATATTTCCATTATAAAGCGTTATACTTGATTGACTAGTCTGTCAGTCCAGTTAGGCATGCTTCGCAAAGAATCCTCAGTTGTTGAACATCTCACTCGAAGCCTCTAAGGTAATAATTTCTTTATTCGTGTATCATCAATCATCATAACGCACACAGCATATGGCATAAATATCAATGGTCGTTATCAAGAGATGCTAGGTGTCTTCTAGGATATGAGGCAATCAGTGAATACTGGTGGCAAAAGTAAACAGGAGGCACTGGTTAAGTTCATGGTCAATTCTTCACTAATCAAGACGATTATAATGGACACGATTATATCTGGGTGGGACATTTGCTTCGCATCACCAAGAAAAGGGAAGTGTCCACGTGTACCAAGGCAAAAAGACCCTGCTCTGATAAAACGAACTACTACAGTGTAACTTCAGAGTGGACATCTTCTACTCATTCTGTTCAACATATGAACTGCAAAGGGAGTACCAATTTAAGAACCATTTACTATTCTGCACAGCATATGCAGCAAAAAAGCTATAACTGGAGATCCAAATCCCGATCTAGATCACACAAGTAATGTGTAAAATACTGAAGCCTAACAAGAACAGTTGCATTCTAAACTAAGTGAATTATCTAATTCATCGAATTCCAAATAAAAAATGTATCTAAGCTAATACGATATGAGCTACTGCAACATAAGAGATTAACAGTAAGCTTCACCATCCATACCTCTTCATCCTCCTGATTGTGCTTGGCTTCACCTGCGGCGGCTTCCCGCTCGGTCCCACGCTCTTCTTCACTACCTCCTCCCCGCGCCGCAGGCCCTCCGCTGTGATGTCCCCGCACCAGATGATGCCCTTCACCAATTGCCCTGATCCCCGCGCAATCAGCCTCGCAACGGACGAGCTGTAGTCATCCACGTTCGGGGCGATCGTCGTCCAGAACGCCGCCGACTGCTCCTCCACCACCTCCTTCTTATCGCCGACAGCCTCCTCCGGCGTGATCTCCGTCACCGCCCTCGTGTCCATCACCTCCGACTTCTCCCTCGCCGCCCCGTCCACCTGCTTCACCGAGAAGGTGGTGTACTCCTCCAGGACCTTGTCCAGCTCCTTAAGGATCTTCTCTTGTCCCTTCCCCGCGACCGTGAGCCCATAGCTCAGTGCCGCCTCCCCATCCGCGCCCTTGTCCTCCTCGGCCTCCTCCGCGTCATCCTTGTCGTCGGCGTGGTCGGTATGCGGGACATGGAGCGAGAAGAAGTAGTGCGCGGGGTCGAGCTTGACGGCGGCAACGTCGCGGGTGAGCGGCCACTGCACGGGCTCCTGCGCGGACCCGTCGCTGGACCGTCCGATGCTCAGGAATCTGAAGAGGCCGCGGCGCTGCTGGGGCTTCTCCGGGGCGAGGCGTGCGAGGATGGCCACGGAGTGGTCGCCCTGTCGAAGGCGGACGACGGAGAGCGTGCCCGCGCCGAGGTCGAGGCTGCGGTCCGGGTCAACGAGGTGGAGCTGCGAGCCCGGCACGGCGACGAGGACCTCCTCGGTGGTGGGTGGGGGCGGGGCGGCGTCATCGGCGGCGTCGGGGAAGAGGTTCTCGGCGAGCTCGCGGGGGTCGACGGTGGGGTAGAGCGAGCTGGAGGTGGCGGCGGCGTCGGTGGTGGGGTTGGAGAGGAAGGCGGTGTTGAGGTCGGGGTGGGATTGGTCTACCTCAGGGTAGAGGCCCTGCTGTTTGGCGTTCGAGGAGGCGGAAGCCATGGCGGATTTGCTGGTCGGTTGTGCCGTACTTGTCCGTGGATCGAGAGAGCGAATTAGTGGGGATGGAAACGGGGGAGGGGGGTCTTTAATACGTGGGGAGATACCGGCGAAGGCGACGGTTGATTCGCTGTGTCGTTCAGGGACGCGGAGATTTTCTGCATTTCAGGTGTTGCCGCGAACCTGCGCGGCTGCGACGGTTGCCTGAACTAGCAGGCAGCATTCGCCGCGGCACAGCTTTGGCTGCAGAGATGATGGTGACGGAGGATCCGGCTTCCCGATAAGATGAGAAGACTTTGGAAGAAAGGAACCAGGAGCAAAGCGGGGACGACGCGTAGACGTCGTGGGTGGACAACTCACCGGCCACGGAGGCGCGAACAAATTGAAAAGGTTTGGGAAGCAGCGCAGCAGAATAGGAGGAGGCAAAGGCGAACTGGCGCAGCAGTTGAGAAAGTATCCAACTTCTCGCCACAGGCGATGCGAGCGGCGGACCAGAGAAATCTTAGAAACCCGGTAACTTAACAATCCAGAATGAAAATTTGTTCTAACCTTTACAACGATAAAGCTATACTACACCTCTATGAATCATCGTGGGATCCGGTCAGTCGCCCGGAGTTGGATCCGCCGGTGTAGCGATCAAAACGCGGCGTTTTCGATTCACTGCGTCGACGGCACTCGACACGTTCTGTTTTGGCCGCTGGACTCGCGGTGCGGACGGCGCCGCGGAGAGGGACGGCGCGTAGCTAACTAATCTCGTGCCGCGAAACGAGGTCAACGTCGCTGTGATCCGGACCTCCGGTGCCGAGACCATGCTGGAAGTCGGCTGACTCGCCTGCTGTCGTCTAGCTGTCTCCTGCGTCCGAGCTTGTTGAGGGCTTGAGGCATGCATGCGTGAATGTGTTCCCACGGTAGCAGACAGATTCAGCTATGTCGTATTAGCTCATGTCTTAGCACCAAAATCCCAAGTATTTCAAGGAAGTAACAGGTGCTGATTTGCTCATCCAAAAGTGCACATCTATTTTATGTGGTACTTGTTTTTCACGGGAATCAATAATACAAGTAGTTAACAGCCTAAATAGAAAGTACAACTTGAAATGTGTCGTGTTAGGAATCGACCTAACAAGTAACAATAGATCTAAGCTTTTTTTTGTTTTTTTTGGGGGGGGGGGGGGGGGGGGGTTCAACAATTTGAGAGATGCACTAGACTATGGCAGAAAATTGAAGACCTAACTAACATAGTCATGCTACAATTGAACAAGATTAAGGATTCGGTTAATGCATAGTGATGATGAACTTTTTCCGATTGGGTTTTATTTCGGTTAAAAGCATCGGATTCGAGAAAGGTTCAAATGAGGCTGTAAATTGTGCTTGCGTAGAACGCACAATATTTTTTACAGTAAATATTATGGGTCTGTTTAGGGGTTGCGGCTCGGCTGAAAAGTTGTTTTTAGCGTGCTGGCCTGTAAAACAGCTGTAGCTAGCAGCTGAGGCTATATGGGTGCTGTTTAGGGGGTGAACGAAGCAACAGCGGGGATGAGGGGCGACCGAGCAAGACAGGGGCAAAACGAGTAGGGGCGGCGAACGAGCCGAATTGAGGCGGCGGTGACGAACGAAGCGGGGCAGGGCGGGGGCGACCGAGCCTAGGCGGGGTGAGACGCCAAAGCGAGGGGCAGGGGCGACCCCGATGAGGCGGGGCGGCGGCGACCTCGAGAAGGGGTGGAGATGACAAGGCGTGGTGGCGACCTTGGTGAGGCAGGGGCGACCTCGGGGAGGGGTGGCGATCGAACCGAGGCGGGGTGAGATCGGGCGGAGGGGGCGAAGCAAGGCCAAGCGGAGGGAGCGAAGCGAGGAGAAGCATGTCTGAGGGCGCTGCGCTTCAAAGTGTCTGTGTAATCGCCCTGTTGGAGGCTTTCGGCCGACAATCGAAGCCCAGCCCAGCCTCCCCTCAAACAGGCACTATAATCCCTATAGGATTATCACGAAAGTCATGTGTTCCAAATGGAGCCTGAAATTGATAGCCCACATACACCACCTAATTTACCCAATATCTATTAGTATAGTGCCCGTGCTAACGTTACGACGGCAGTACACCCGCTTATCAATTAAATGAGAAGATAAGTATAAATATAACACTTAATAATAAATAATCACAGTGCCCGTATGCGAGTACAAAAATGAAGATGTAACACTCAATAATATTTTTCGCTAAACGTTTCCCGTATGCTCTCAAGACTTGTTCTTATGTCTTGAGGGATGTTTTCTGCGCACTCATTCCACTTGTATTTTAGTATTTCAATTAAGAAACACTTCTTGAGGATAGGTGAACCCTGTAAGTACGTTGTAGAGCATCATCAGTATAGACCTATTTTACAACCTTATAAAAAGTGATTAATAAAATAGAAAGTACCGATCATGCAGATCCGTACATTAAACTGTTGACCATTCCAGATGTGCATGAAGTTCATGACAAAATAACCTGTTAAGTTCCTGCACAACATTTAATTGCTACATGTAAGTACACAAAAAATTAACTATTTACTAATCATGTGTAAATAATTTACCGGTCTATTGTTTTTGGAACAGACTTTGGAACTACAATACGTCAATCATAGATATCGTCATTCCACGAGGGATTTACTATCTTTATAGCACGATCAAATATTATACCAATTTTTTGTATTCTATCAAGGTAGTAACTGGATGGTTTATCCGTTGGAACCCATCCAGGTAGAGGTGTTGGATCAATAACGGAGATAACCCTGTCCTTCATGTCGAACGATAACATGCTGAATCGTCCTCCGTGATAAAAAGGCAGCATAATCTATAAATATAGACATTATATCTTTTGCACACATATATAACATAATAAAGCGACAAACAATTTATTAAGCAAAGGGAATTCAAGGCTAACTTGGATTTCTGGCTTCAGACTGTTCTCTCTTTTTTTTTGGGCTTTTAAACTGGATATATATCATATATGGAATATTGCAGACCATGCCAAATGGAAACCAAACTCGGGATGCAGTCATGTGCCTTAGGGGTTTTCAGGTCAGAATCTATGTACACCTTAAGATTCTAAATCAGACAAGCTGTTTTATTATTATTTTTTCTGTTTCATGGAGTTTATACTATCAAGAAATGCTAGAAGTTTGAAAAGATTAGACAAACCTGAATATATGAAATACAAAAGCACAATTTGAGCACTCTCCCTGAAATCCTATGCTCTTAACCTGGGATGCAGTTTCAGCTAATCGTCAATAACCGAGCTTCTAGGCTTTTCCAAAACACCTGATCTTTAATCGGGAAGATGTAAACAACACAGTAGCTTGTGCATAAAGAAGGGTGACACATATCAAAATCAAGAAAATACTATGTACAAATAACAATGCACCCATTGTCATTCATCTATCCTGGATTAAAATTTTAGATGGATACAACAGATGCTGCACTTAACTGCTCCATCTCGTGTGAATTAGCACTTGAAGTAAAGATCAAATCTGGGGGCAATTGAAAATCGACGCATGCATGCATACCTTGAGGAACTGAGGGTTTTCAGTGAAGTAGCATCCCTGAGAAGTTGGTGCACAACATTAACAGTTCTCCAAATAACACCCTGTCAAAAAGCGCACAATCTGGAGTGTTTAGATAGATCATCTTGTTTATATTTTAGACTAAAAATATAAATTTAATTCACTTTATTTTAACCTACAAGTTTCAGATCTCAGATGAAACTGGGATTTATAGCTCTACCAAACAGACTTACGTATTCCTAGTCAGTCACCCCTACGTACAAAACACCTCACCATCTTCTCCACGGGCTCCCACACCACCTCCTTCCACACCTCCTCACTGCCGGCGCCGCCCGCCATACGCATCAGCACCTCCGTGCAGTCCACGCGCCACATGTCCCACCCCTCCAGCATGCTCATCCTCTTGATCTTCTCCACCTACGCAACCACCAGCCCTAAGGTGTTGCCCTTGATCTCTTTCACGTACTGCGCTCGCCAGCATCGCCTCCGCGAGTGCGGCGTCGACAGCCTCCGTCGCCTCCCGCTCCGCGCGAAGGTACGCGTCCATCTCCGGCAGGCCGATCGCGCGGCTCAAGCCCCTGGTGTAGTAGGCGCTGGGCGTGTCGAACGCCACGCGGGCCTCGTTCACCAGCCCGTGCCACAACATGTCGTCTACCCGAGCTGCGATGAACCGCCGGAGGAGCTCTGGTGCGGCATCCAGCCAGACGAAGAGGCGGTCGTGAGCGGCGCGGAACGCCCCACCGCTGCCCTCGACCAGCGCCTCGACGTACCAGTTGGAGCCACCGGCCATGACGGGGAGGCGGCCGCGGGAGAGCACGCTCTTGACCGCGCAGGCGGCCTCACGAAAGAAGTCGTCCTCGGTGAAGTCGGCGTTAGGGCACGGCACGCAGCCGAGGAGGTGGTGCGCCATTCTGGCGTGCTCGTGGTCGGTCACCTTGTTGGTGATCACGGGCAGGCCGACGTAGATCTGGATCTTGTCCGAGTTGATCACCTCGCTACCGAAGCGCGCCGCCAGGGTGATGGCCAGCTTCGACTTGCCGGTGGCCGTCGCACCGAGCACGAACACGACCTTCGGCTTGTTGGTCGTCGGGCTGATCACAGCAGCGGCGTCCATCGTGGATCGGTGCATGACGGGCATACGTGCCGGATCGTGGGAAGTGGCGGCGATACGTGAGCGCCTTGTATAGGATATGGTACACATGCATGAATGGAAGAAAATTAAGCGCGCGATTCATGGTACTGACTGGTATGATAAATATTGAATCGAAATCAAATGGGTTTAGATTTGCAACATAATTTTCTTTCATTCATGCCGCCCGCCATGCGCATCAGCACCTCCGTGCAGTCCACGCGTCGCACGTCCCACCCCTCCAGCTTGCTCATCCTCCTGATCTTCTCCACCTGCGCGACACCAGCCCGAAGGTGTTGCCCTTGATCTCCTCCACGTACCGCGCTCGCCAGCATCGCCTCCGCGAGCGCGGCGTCGACAACCTCCGCGGCTTCCCGCTCCCCGCGAAGGTACGCGTCCATCTCCGGTAGACCGATCGCGCGGCGCAAGCCCCTGGTGTAGTCGGCGCCGGGCGGGTCGAACACCGCGCGGGCAGCAGTATGTTATCCTGGAAAGCTAGACCAATAATGACTTCCCTAATTATCATCCAAATATGAATGCTAACATATAGCACCATTTGTGCGTCCTGATTGAGGCTAATTATTATCAGAATATCTGTTACTTCCTATAGTGTATTTAGGAATAAGTCCTAAAATGAACTTATTCCTTATATTTATCACACGATAATTGCATTTCATACACACATTCCTTATATAATATTTTTCGCTAAATAATATTATGGCGGCGGTACGTGAGCGCCTTGTATAGAATATGGTGCATATGCATGAATGGAAGAAAATTAAGCGCGCGATTCATGGTACTGACTGGTATGGTAATTATTGAATCGAAATCAAATGGGTTTAGATTTACAACATAAATTCCATATATACAGTTCAATTGAAATCTATATGTGCGGGCTCTCCTGTTGTGGGCCACATGAATGAATGAGTTAGACACATTAAACAACGGCCATCGGATGTAGGTGAGTAAAACTGAGGAAAGATCTGAGACGTTCATTTTGATGAATGCAAGTTTCTGGGGACGTTTTGCTGGGTACACGAACATTGGGCCATCTCTAATGAGGTGCATTATTTAGGGTGGACGTAGGAAAAATTATTTAGGTGCATTATAAAGGGGTATAGATACTCTTGCCCTTGCTGGACCCATCTCTACTCACCTTGCTTTATTGGCATCAATTATTGACTAGTCACTTTGAATTTAGGAACGAATATCATTTTGTGTGAGCCAGATGGTGTATATCCTTAGTGATGTGCCATACAAGGATACAAAATTCGTCGATTTTTTGGATTTCGGGCCATCACGAAATCCAAACTACTGGTCAGATAAAAAAATAAAAATTGCTATAGTAACCCCAAATTTTCGTTTTTCCTTGACGACCTTTCGTGATTTTTGGTTGGTTTTCAAACTTTTAGGGCCGAATTTGGTCCAATAACCCATAAGAAAGTCATCTTCTATGAATTTTGTTGACAAACCAATTTTTTGAGACATTTTAAATTTTTGGCAAAAACACTGTCAGATTTTTATAAAATTGTACAAGCTTGATAATGATCAGAAAAATTTATGGTACTATATTTAGTAGTGTAGGATAATACAAAAAAAATTAAAAATAATTTAACTTGATTTGTTATCTTTAGAAAATCAAAAACTGAATGAACATACTTGGAACAGTAACCTTGTCGGAATTTTATAAATTTTCTCGAGGGCGATCATTATATAAAATTTTTACGAGAGATTAATATTTACCTTAGTATCATTCTATAAATTTTTCAAAAAATTTAATTTTTTTGTTTGGTCAATCAAATCTATGTAAGCATTGAACTCCATTTGTTATATTATATTTCAAAAATCAAAAAGAGAAATAACATAAATGGTACTGTGTCTTGTAAGAATTTTATAAATTCACGAGAGTGTGATCATGATTCAAAATTTTAATGAGATCTTAAGAATTTCCTTATCACTCTTTTGGAAAATTTTCAAAAAATTTAAATATTTTTTTTTGCTAAAGCAAATCTATGTATTGGTCATCAGGCTTTTATCAAGATGTAGCACTATCAGAATTTTTAAAAATATTTAAGCATAATAATAAACTAAAAAATTTATATAAATATTAATGTTACATCATGATCATTCACAAAAAATTTCAAAATTTTCTAGCATGGTTTGAACCATTTTTCATTTTGTTCAAGCTTGTCGATAAGCCTTTTAACTGGACAGTAGCACTGTTCAAATTTTTAAAAATTCATAAAGCATTATAATAATCTGAAAATTTTATTAGAACTTTATTAATTCATCATAACAATTAAAAAAAACTTTAACAATTTTCTAACGTGGTTTGAACCATTTTTCTTTCGGTTCAAACTTGCCGATCAGCGTTTTATCAGGACAGTAGTAATGTTCAAATTTTTAAAAATTTCTCAGACTTGATAATCATCTAAAATTTTTATGGGAACATCATGGATGTTTCAGGAATGTGAAAAAAAATTTATAAATTTTTTTACATAGTTTGAACCATTTTTTGTTCAGTTGAAATTTGCCAAAATTTTGGCAATTTCGCCCGAAATTCGGTCAAAAAATTCCAGATTTAAATTTCATCCGGATTTTGTCCAAAATAACGAGATTTCATCAAAATTTCAGATTTCGGTCACCGATGAAATTTTATTTAAAATTAAATTTGAATCCCTGGTGCCATATCATTGTGAGGGTGTCTACGGAGAATATGAGTTTTCTCGCTAATATAGTGTTTAAATTTTTAGTCTTTAAATCTGGATCCAATGGATAAAATCAATTTATCTTTTCTCCTTTCAATGTGAGTACTATTTTATCAAGGAGTACTCACTTTATCAGGTATTGAATGAGAACCATTATTCCTTTTTATATGGCATTTTTACATAAATTATGTGCTAGTTTTATACAAATTAAATTATGTAAAGATGATACGATAATTTGTAAAACAAAAGAACATTATTATTTTTTGCACGACCTTTTTTTACATCAATTAAATACTAATTTTACACAAAATAAATTATGTAAAAAATAATATGATAATTTGTAAAAAAAAAAGGAACACAACAAATAAAAACGTGGATCACAAAGTCAAAATGATAAAGCACAACGTGGATCACAAAAAAAATATTTAATAGATAAAAAAATTGAGTGCTAAAAAAACACTAATATATTACACAAAAAAATTGAGTGCTCGCACAGACACTCGAGTGCCATTTAGCAATTCCCGTCATTATTAGCTTGTGTTTTTATTTGGATCAATTTTAAAAGTTGACGGGCCCATTAGATTTTATTTGACACACAGGAATCTCATAGGGAACAAATGGCCCGTTTGAAAGTTGGAACGTGAGGATTTTTCTTGATTCCGGTTAGAATTGAACAATTTTCAGTGAAATTCTTGTGTTAAAAAACAATTTCCATAAATCCTATAAATTTCTTGCATTCATATTGAGCATTAACTTTTTAAGGTTCAAGGGGCAAAGTGAGCCTAGATAGAAAATTCAGGGTCTATTTTGTGCATTAACCCAACCAATTCTTCTCGGGCTATCGAGTACCGATTCCAGATCATATGGCTGCAAAAAGAATCCAGCACCCTCCGGTGGCGTTTGGATAACAGTAGGATTGGGATAGAGACATAAGGTGGGATATGAAGTGATGGGTTTGGGGAGTGGGATTTGAGATTTTAACCTTGTTCTCTGTTTGGTTTGTATTGGGTATTTGTGTTTGGGATAGGGATATAACTTTAGATGACCAAAATACCCTCTTTAAAAAGAACATTACACAGCAAGTTTTCAACCTTCTTGTACCAACACTTCAAATCAAAATACATTTTTTTAGCGACCGTACACTCGAAAAGACTCCAACATTATTTTTATGCCGATCCAGCTAACATTACTCATCAGAATCCAATGGGTCACAGCCTTGTCCTAAGCCGTGAGAGTGGTGGTGGGCAAGGGGTGGCCTTGGTCTTGAGCTCCAAATCGGCGAAGGTAGAAGGGTTAACAACCTCAAGCAGTGTTGCAATCGGATTGTTAGTTACCTCGGTAGGGACTCGATAGCGTGCTCGGCAATGGTGGCAAGGCCTGACATCGGATGCAATGCCATGCTTGATGGAGGCCTAGACGGTGAGGTCTGACACGTGAACGGCAGGCTCAACAAAATCTAACGAAAGTGTAATTTTGTCCACTCTTCCTCTTCACTCTTGTCCCACCTCAAACTCTATCCTCTCTGATGGGTTTCAGTTGTTGGGAAGCAAATTCTGAGAGACCTTCCCTTTTTCTAATCTGAAAGACCCTCCTTTGTTTGACACGTGAAACTGTACTAATCTCAAAGCAAATGCTAAGCAAAAAAAAAAGAGGATCTCTTAAATGCCAAACAAAGAAGGAGAACCTACTAGTTGCTTTGAGATTGGTACAGTTTCACATGTTAAATAAAGAAAGAGGGTTTTTCATATTAGAAAAAGAGAAAGTCTCTCAGAATTTACTTCCCAATTGTTGAGACACAGGCATCTATATCCCATTCCCAAACCCACTTCTTTTTCCAATCCCACAGACCAAACACTTGATTAAACTATCCCACCCAACATTTCCCATTCCCACCGTCCAAACGGCACCTGGTTGCTTCCTTCTCCCGGAAGCCGCCCAAACCCCACCCCCCGCGTCGGAGCAAAAACAAACCCCACCATCTCGCCGGCCGGGCGGACTACCTAGCTATCGGTACGGACGCAAGCCGCCCCGTTCAATGGGGAAGCGGCCGCCGGTCGTCGTCCTTTCCTCTTCCTCGGACGAAGGTGACGGCGGGGGCCGCCGCCAGGCTAGCCGCGGCCCGTCGGCGCAGGCGCAAGCACTGAGCGGCTCTAGGAAGAAGCCGCGCCGCGGGAGCAGCGGGGGGAGGGGGCGCCGTAGCGGTAGCGCGTCGGACCCCGCGACGTCCGGCTTCCTAAAGGTGCTAAACTCGAGCTGTTCGGCTTGCTGTTACGAATGCTATATGTTGCGCGTAGCTATTAATTTGACCCGCTTGCTCTTAGTTAATGGAATGCTGCTATATATTTTGGCTGCGGGAATTGAATATGGAACACTGATCTTTCGGCTACTTAGTGGTATGATTCTAAATTCAAATTCGAGTGGATGCGATAGTTCATAGTTAAGTCTCGGAATGGTATAATACTTGATATGGTCATCTTAGGCTGTCACCAAATATGCTATAACATATGAAATTTGTACCGGCATTTAGCTGGGATGCCAACATCAATTTAAGAACTAAAGCATCATTTCTGTTTACTTACATTTTCCTCCTTAACTCTCTTTTCTCATTTTTATTTGCATTTCAGTCGCAATGAAAGGATGTTTCAATGTTATGTGTTGTGGTGAGGAATATTCTTTCCTGCTTAGTGATGAAATGTTCCTTTTTATGTGAAAGGTTTAACTAGAGACCACGAATTCTAGAATTTTTCCTAACACTAGCATGTAGCAACTACTTGGGATTGAACTTGTGGGCTCTTGTATGACTAGTGATCTTAACTCACAAGATGATTCCAGATTGGCTATAATTGGAACTACAAACTGCTTACTTGTTACAAATTAATTTCCTGTCAGTACCTCAGTGCTTACTGATGTGTTCTCTCCTTGTGTTGTAAAGGCTGAATTTGATATGCTCTCTGAAGATTTTTCTGAATGTCTAAATGACTTGACCATGTCAGGTACATTTACTTCACCGATTTCTGGGTTTTAAATTTTTTATATGATAGGAGCATCTAGTTTTATTTTGAAAAATTTCCCAACCAGTGTAAAATGTAATCTAACATGCAATAAGCAGGAAATGTATTGCTATTTGAGTAATTGAGTGGGGTGCTGTTCAGCATATTACTTAGTTGCTTTTTCGTCACTTCCTGGCTGGGAAGTTTACACTGCATAATGTTCAAGATACTCCATTGACTATGCTGTCTACGCTGTACCTCAGTCAAATCCTAGATCCTGTTCATACTTGGTGAGCTTACCAAAGTAGCAATCTATGATACATGGATTATGGAACACTGGACAGATGGTCAGTTAGTTTTTCTTTGCACTGGAGCTGTCATGCTTGCCACTAATAGGCATGAATATCCTTCATGATTATTACAGTTCTAATAGTTCGTTGAGGACATCTAGGAAAGGAGATGGCATCCAGTAGGCTATGTTACTTATTTAGATGTCTGGTATTATTGTTATGTTTGTATCAGACATCGACAATGTCAATATGAAAGGCCTTGAATGGAAGAGTGATATATAGTTTGACAAGGCTCAGAAGTTTGGGAATAATTCAGCAGATAAACTGCAAATAGCATAAGCGTGGTATTCATTTACTGAATCAGCAGATGAAAAGTTCCTGACTTCCTGTACCTCTAGGTTTGTTCTATTTTCCGGTTTGGCCTTTTCCATCAAATGCGTGAAGGTTTCTTAGTTTAACCATGGCATTTAAACTTTGTAATCCAAATTAGAACCAAGATGGTGATTGGTGACCACTATTGGCCATTCAGCACTCAGCAGAATGCCTTAAAAAGCCCATTTTCGAACTAAACCTTTAATCAATGGCAAGTTAATCTCATGGGAAATCAATACTTTGTTGGTTTAATTAATATAGAATACAGATAAGGAGACACAGAAAGGCACCTAGGAGAGAATATATTAGTTTATCATTAATAATGTGGAAACTGGCATTTCAAGGGGCTTTCCATTGACGGGAATCTAGCTATCCATATCAGCATATGTGTAAGTAGTTTTCATGCTTGGCATTAAGTTTGCTTCCTGGCAAATTCCCTGTATATTAAGCCACACGGGATCTTCCTCTTCTGAGGAAATATAATTATAAAAGTAATGAAGTGTATCTGTTGATTTGGGATTAATCTTATGCAGTGAACCATGGGCAACTGGGCATGAACAAAAATATATTTTTTCTTTTCCGAGAACCACCTAAGGTTCCGATTAAAAAAATGAAATAATTTCATTGAAATAAGAAATCTCCCCACTTCTTACTTCAATTAGTCCCCGTGTTCTTTGAATGGATCTCTTAATTGTTGAGATGGTTGCCCAAACGCGGTATATAAGGCATACCCAGTAAAGCTTACAAGTAAACCAGATATGGAGATGGCGACTAAAGTTGCTGTTCCCTTTTTTTTTTTACCTTTTTTTGTGGTTGCATTGATGTTTCCTGACTTATTGTGGCACGCACAAGCAGAACAATAACTTACAAGAATCAGCCTTATAACAAAAGCTTAACCATCTGGATATTTTTTCCATATAGCTCTCTTAGGTTTTTAGGCATTTCTCTGAAGAAGTATCATCATTTGGTAAAATTGAAGTTTTCACTCTTTCCTATTCCTGAACTACTCAAGATTTTTCTTCCTGGGATTTCTGACATGTTCATGTCTTTCTTTTTTGTCCATTCTAAAACTATAGCAAATGTATAACATCCGTAAGCTGCCTTTGTCTGGTATGATGACTGTTGCAAGTTTTCTATATGCTGATTAGTCTACTTCTAGGCAGGATCCATGCGTCAAACGAAAGAGCTTTGGGTTGACAAGTACAAACCGCATTCATCGGCAGAGCTTGCTGTTCACAAAAAGAAGGTTGATTCTTTTGTCATCATGTATATTATGCTATGCATATTGTTTGTATCTTTGGCTTTAACTCATTTTTTTATGGGCCTGCTCATTCTAATGTGTTGCACATTTGGAAATTTTGTTCCCCCCATTTTGACTTTCGAAACCTTGCCACTGTATCAGGGTGTTCATGTATGAATTCGTCATAGTTTAACTTTTCACCATGCATAACATATGAACAAAAAAAATTCTATATGTAATATTCATCTATCTTCTTGTAGGTTGAAGATGTAAAGAAATGGTTGGAAGAAAAACTGAAGGCACCAAAGGTGTGCTCTTTGAATGCATGCCATTGAATTACCAAATTTTTGTCAGCTTAGTGGAATATGGTCGTGTGGATAAATTACAATTTAACCCTGTGGAATGAGTTAGGATAATCAGCAGATTCAGTATTGCAAACCAGATGGGACTATATTATTTTGTTGTCTTCACTTTCAGTTCTTTGATAGTTTAAACTACTGAATTTGACTTCTGGTCATGGCCTCTATCAAGGGAGTTTCTACTAGAATAGAAGGGAAGTTATGCCAATGTGTATGGCACACAAGATAATAAGTTTGCACCTGCGTTGTGAATCGTAATGATGTTGCAGGCCATTGCCACCTCCCACCTCATACTAGAGTATCTTATGAATCTAAATTATAGAGCACATTATATTAATAACTGACTTGTTACCAAGATGAAGGAGAAGTCAAGGTACCTTTTCCTCAATATTTGAATGTTTGAACTGCAAGAATTATAATGAAGCTCTTGAGCTTTGCCCAGCTGGCAAAATTTTTAGTCTGCATGAAGCAATGGATATAATAGAACTAATGTGAATTGTGAGTCACATGAATATTGACTAATTAATTAATAGTAGGCAGTTCAATTTTACCAAATATCTTGCACCATCAACTTCTAGGCATTTCTTTTTTTTAAAAAAAAAACTTATTTCAGAATAGATAAATGCTGACAGTGCAAGTGCAAATTTTGCAGGGAACATTTGGAGGATGGACTCTTGTCCTTACTGGCCAAGCTGGTGTTGGAAAATCTGTATGTCCTTCATTCTAGTATTCTCTAAATATTTTATGCTCATTCTGAGGTGGACCATAAACAGTTAACACAATTAACAAATTTTAACAAATCAGTTGGGTCTGAGATACTGTTTGATCCCTAGACTGCTAGACACACAGTGCGACACGACCTGTTGAAATTCACCTTATCTTGGATAAGAATGGACCAAATGCAGGGTTAGAAGAAATTTAGAAATAAAAAAATATAGAATACTGCCCCAACATTTACTAGATAGTTGAAGGAATACCCCCGGGCCCACGCCCATGCATGCACATGATTGTTCTTAATGATGCAGTTACGTGGGTCTGTTGAAGTAATTTATCTGGTAAATGTTGCTTACTACAGGCAACAGTCAAAACGATTGCTGAAGAGCTTGGATTCGACTTATGTGAGTGGACAACCCCAGTACCAACACTATGGGCTGAGCATGTTCATGCTAATTCAGGTAACCTATGTTTGTGGTTTATATTTTCTCCCTTACTCTGTAAATTATTTTCAATTTAATCTTCTAGTATTAATATAGATGAAGTCCATGCACTTCTGTGCTATTCATGATTTAGTACCTAGTCACCTTTCCATTTTGCAAGCACCTTTCAGTTAAATAATTTCATTTTTCTTCAATGATTATTTGAAGGACTTCGCTATATATCCAAGTTGGAAGAGTTTGAAAACTTTGTAGAAAAGATAAGGAAATATTCATTGCTTTCTCTGACCAGCATTGGATCCCAAAGAAAGCTCACAATCATTCTGATTGATGACATCCCTGTCACAAGCGGAAATGCTTCTTTTGCAAGATTGGGAAAATGTTTAACAGGTCTAATTCAAAGTACTCAAATACCAACCGTCATTTCACTTACTCACTATCACAAAAGTGAGGCTAATGATACTGCAATGTGGAACTCCGAGGAACTTGAGTCCTTACTTCAAGGTGCTGGTGCTCATAAGGTACACTTTACTAGTATAACTGCAGATGTTCCTCAGCAGCTTTGATCATCATAATGAGTAAACAAGTTTTTGGAACTTTGGTGCATGTTTCTCATAGTGAACCACCAATGTCCTTGCAGATTGCTTTCAATCCGGTAACCATAAATTCTGTCAAGAAAATTCTTGTTAGAATATGCAAAGAAGAAAGCTCCGACATAACTGAAGAATTAGTGCATCAAATCGCTACATCCAGCGGAGGTGATATCAGACATGCAATAATGTCTCTTCAATACTATTGTCATAATCCAAGAAGTCAAAATTCTCAGTTGGCAACAAGTGCTACTCTGCCTGGTTTGAAGAGCCATAGCACTCTAGTTTCTGGGCAGGATAGTTACGGCCTCAGCTCTGCCATACCTTCTCCATGTGGAAGAGATGAGACACTTACGTTATTTCATGCATTGGGGAAGTTTTTGCACAATAAAAGGCAACCATATGGTGATGTTGATATCAGTATGTAATGATTATCTCATCTTCTGTACAATCCTCTTTTGCACCTTTTGGTTGGATTAACTATTAATTTATTATTGGATTATGGAATGCAAAGTTGTGTTTCTAAGCTTCCTTGGAGGGTGGTTGTTCATCATTTATGTATAACTGAGCTTTTGGTCTCTGAAACTTGTGATATTTCAGCTGTAGATCTGGAGTCATTTCCTCTTAAAGAAAAGCTAAGAAGAAATCCACTCAAAATGGATGTTCCAGAAAAGATTCTTTCTCAAGCACACGGGAAAGTACGGACTGTTGCTGATTTTCTGTATGAAAATGGTAAACAATAGAAACTTTGAATTATCGTAAGGAGTATCATACACTATGCACTCTGTTTGCCTGGCATGCTCTCTTATCTTATGCATGCTTGTGACTATTGAGTTTACTTGATTGTACATTACGGACAAACACTATATATTATGCTGTGATGCTTGCCACAGTTGTCAGTTGATCCCATGCTCATTGGTGAAACTGTGATGAACTTCCAAAATACTCATGCAGATGTAGTGGGGCTCTGAACCAATTGCTGCTTTAGCTAAGCATAATGCATTTCTCTTTGCTTCTTTTATACATTCCTGTCACTGTCACATATGAACAGTAATCGATGAGCCATCTGATTAGTATATTCCAATAGCCCAAATGCTAGTTTGGTGGTGCAGCAATCAACAATGAGGATGATAGAGATTAAATGAATGATTTTTTTGTACCCTGGCGTTCCCTCTAGGAAATAGTGTGCTCAGTTATTGATAATTCTCTCTGATTATTTAAACGAAATTAATAGTTTATGTTTGGTGTTTTACAGTTCTTGATTTCATCGACAATGATGCTGTTGATGATGCATGGGTTGTGGTGTCATATTTGAGTGAGGCAGATTGCCTTCTTGCTGGTAGTCCATTCACATCAGCCCATTGGATGGTAAATGAATCATACGAGTCGGAAAGCATGTCACAACTTATTGCAGCATCTGTTGCAGCGCGAGGAGTTCTTTTTGGAAATGCACATGCCTTGCCCTCAAGGTACCTTGCTTATCAATATGATTTTATCTGACAGGTTTCGAGCTAATAATTTTTGCTCTGATTTGGCCTAAGCAGGTGGCATACAATCCGCAGCCCGAAGGTTTGGCAAATTGAGCAGTCATTTCGATCCACAAAGGTAAATTTGATGCCATACCATCTTCATGCAGTTTCCTAGATTATAATTTGGAAAAAAAGTTATTCTGTGTTCTCATTCATTTTCTGCTACCAGACTGAACTTTCTCATGGTTCTAATGCCTTTTTTGGCATTATTTTTTTTAGCAAACATTATAGACATCACTATATCATTTTTTTTGTTCCCTTGTGAAGTCAATCCGTATAAAAATACTTAGTAGTCTCTTGAGACATTCGGATGCTCATCATTTCAGCATATAAATATTATTTTACTGTAATGTAAAACTGTGTTGTTGAAAATTCATTGTAGTCTCTTAGACGCTTTTGAGACCAGTGTGGATGTGATTATATTTCCTTTTCATTCTATTTGTCTTTGTCATCTGGTGTCTGATCTGCATTTTCGTGTTGTTGGGAAAAACACAGGATCAGATTCTTAAGGAAAGATTTGATTGTTCATCAGGTTCCCGCAACTTCTCTGACATGGTCACCGAATTTAGACCATTTGAGAGATGGATCGGTCTTCATAATGATATGCCCAGATGCAACTCCTTGCATTACGATGTAGAAGGTGGCTCTTACTTGATTGATAGACTTGATGCGGAAGGAAATAACTCTGAAGAAGATGAAGATGTGATAGAAGACTGGTAAAAGCATACATCTTTACACCAGATCCTGGATGGCATTAACGGATGAGATGCCAACATATGGTTCATGGATGTTGCATTGCTGCACGCTATAGATCTGCCTGAACTAGCTCACTCAAGAAGTAGTTGGTTGTTTACTATGTACCATAGCTTTACTACCTTTTTGCAAGACTGCCATTTTTTGCGTACCAAATGTGATGTCGAAAAGGCAGCTTCAGATTTTTTTTGGGGGGGCCATTCAAATGCAGCCGCTGGAGACTGGAGCAGCCGAGCAGGCCAGTTGCAATAGCATCGTTCTTATCAAATGTGAGGCTTTGGCCGTGATGCATCATCATGGTCATATCATGTCTAATCTAACCACAGAAATCTCTAGAGATCATTATGAAGTAACATGTAAAGCATCAGAGCTACCTGGCCATGCGTATCTGGCCTTCTTTGCATGTTGGTTTTGTGCAAAGCTATCCAGTGCTGTACTGCTCGCATTCATGTCTTCAATGCAATCAGTCGTGCTGCATGCGCGGAGCACTGCAGTGCGCGTTTGGCAGCGTAGCAATTCGCCGAGCTATCTGACGAGCACCAAATCTCAGCTGCTGACTTGTTTTTTGGGTATCATCACGTGATACCACGAGGATGTAAGCGTAAAATTATTTTATTGCTGGTCAATCCTACTCGTAAAGTTCGGTCGCCTTCAAACAAAAGGAAAACGAAACCGACGCAGTAGGAAATTCACATTTCCATCGCGATCTCAGCCATCATCGACAGGAGCGAACAAAAGGAACGTCAGCGCGGCATCCCGTGACCCAATCCCGTCCGCCACGATCCCCCGGATTGCTGCGTAGCGCCTCCGTGGTTCGTACTCGAACCCTCCTCGCCTGAGATCCTCCCCTTCCCGCGTGGATCGAATCGGGTTCGGGCGGCGGAGGAGGCGAACGATGTTTTGGAAGGACAGCGGCGGCCGGAGCAGCAGCAGTAGCGGCCGGGAGCAGAGCGGCGTGGGCCCCTTCGGCCAGGTGCGCGTCCTCGTCGTCGGCGATTCAGGTCTGCCCCGTGCTTCCCCTTCGAAATTCGAGTACTCGTGGAGCCTCCCGATACTTGGCGAATGTTATGTGAAATCGGCGACACAAGATTAGACGCTCGTGTTAGTGATGATTTTGATCGGTTGTGAATTGAAATGGATCGTTGTGAAATCGAGATGGGATAGTCATGTAGCGTGGAACTTCTGTTTAACCATGCCCGTTTGAATGCGGGGGATTGGGCTGCGATTTAGGTCAGTAGTACGAATAAGGCTAATGGAATAGGAGTCATACCGGTAGCCTGGTACATTTGTTTGCTTCGTGGGAATTGGGATTTTACTAAAAGACCATCATCATATAGAGCCAGTGAAATCGTGAGTTGTTTTGTTTTGGTTGCTTAGTGGAGGAAGACTTTAGAATGGAAGGGATTTAGACTCATTAGGACTAAAACTGAGTATATGAGGTGTGTTTTCAGCGGTACTATAGCAGATAATGATGTTAGTCTAGATAGAAAAGTAGTGCACAGGAAGGAAACGTTTCGATATTTGGGATCGATGCTACAGAGTGACGGCAAGATTGATGAAGATGTGAGCCATAGGATACGAGCGGGGTAGGTGAAATGGCGCTAAGCATCTGGTGTCCTATGTGATAGAAAAGTCCCTCAAGAGTTAAATGGTAAGTTCTATATGATGACGATCAGACCTGCGATGTTATATATAGACGATGAGCGTAGCAGAGATGCGGATGATGATATATGTGATAGCGTTGGGGTCGCACCAATTGAAGAAAAGCTTGTCCAACATTGTTTGAGATGGTTTGGACATCTCCAATGGAGGCCTCCTGAGGCACAGGTGCGTAGTGGAATTTTAAGCCTCCTCAAAAACATAAGAAGAAGAAGAGGTCGATCGAAACTGACGTTAGAAAAAACAGTTAAAAGAGACTAGGGGTTGAAATGTATCCAAAGAGTTAGCATTGGATAGGAGAGTATGGAAGTTAGCGATTCATGTAACGGAACTATAACTTAAGATCGAAGGTTTAGGGATCTTTTGACTTTGATAGGGTTTCATTCCTAGTCTACCCTAATTTGTTTGGGACAAAAGGCTTGGTTGTTGTTTAGTGCTCCAATTGGCGCTTGCTTTAGTGCCTTGACAAAAATAAAAGCACCTTGGCTGGTAGTGCATTGTCTTAAGCATTGTGAGGTCTTCATGGAGCATTGCCTCCCTTTGGCCTCAAAGCTAGATCCATGTGAATCTTTGACAAGATTACTCGAAATATCCATTCGCATTCATTTTCATGGTCATCTGTGCAAGTATGTTTTTTTTAGGGAACAACTATTAAGTAATTGTAATGTCTCTCGCTTATGTTTGTGTTTACTTGATCTGCTCTCTGTCATAATTTGGATTAAAACATGAAGCAATGCATAGAAAAAAAATTAAAACAGTGTAGACCAATCGTGGAGCCCTTTTTTCTGAAATAAGTTCCATTGTACTCCTCATCCTCATATATGTGAAAAAAACATTCAATGCAACTTTTAATCGATTTCTAAACTTTTAATCAAATCATCATACAAGTTACAATGTTAGTATGATATGGGCTAAAAGATGTAGTATGCTCCTGGAGAATTGGTAATTAAAACGACCACACCATAACTGCATGTTGTTGTACACTGCTGACTATAGCTCTTCAGTTGTATACATTGTCATTACGTTTTTTTTCTTCTCAGGTGTTGGGAAATCTTCATTAGTGCATCTCATTTTGAATGGTTCTGCTATTGCTCGACCAGCCCAAACAGTAGGATGTGCCGTGGGCATTAAAGTAGGTACTCTCGTTCTGCACTTTCCTCATTTGTACCTTTTGCAATTTGTATCTACTTACATTTTACTGTTATCATTTCAGCATGTTACTTACGGAAGTGCAGGGGGGTCGTCTAATAACATCAGTAACGATGCTGAAAGGAACTTCTTTGTTGAGCTTTGGGATGTCTCAGGACATGAACGCTACAAAGCTTGTCGTTCGATTTTCTACACACAAATTAATGGTAAATGCTGTCTCTCTTGATGACCAACGTTTTACTGTCCTGCACCTTTGTATTCATCACATTTTGTCTTTTGGCAGTTTCTTTGTACTAGCTGAATGTCTATGCGTTGCAACGGAACACAAATAAGCCACATTGTAATAATATTGCGAACTGGTTGTGGGTAGATATTTGGGCCCACCTATCGCCACTTGTTGATAGAGAATTTTTAGTGGGGTTGCATTTGTTTGTTGATATATTGTTTTGTCTTTTTTTTTTTGCTAGAGATTTTATAGGAAGATCCATATGTCAGCACATAATTCTAATGTGAGGGGAGTGGAGAAGAGAGATAGATTGCTTTTTTTGTTTTTTGTTTGAGAATTTTTAGGAAGGCCTACATGTTAGCACGTAATCCTTACGTGAGAGGAGGGGAGAAGAGAGGCAGACTGACGAACCACCACTAGCTTCCTTTAAAGTAGTAAAGATATAAACAAGCTAGTCCACCTTAATTGTTATTCGACTCTAATAATCTGTTCACATGAGGCCTTTCTTATTATATTTTCTACTGCTAATGCTTAAACCCACAGCCTGGGCTTCATGTAGCAATTCTGTGATCTGCATCCAATGGTTGCTCTATTTTATTTGTACTTATTTCTTCAGTCTGTTTTCCACTTTAGTCATGTCAGCTGGCGAAACCTCTTAGAGAAACTTTTGTCCTTTTTCAGATCCTTAAATCAAATACTTATTGTGTTTCTTATCAAACAATATTACAAATACTGCATTCACCGTTTCCAAAATTACCCATCAGGTGTCATATTTGTTTATGACCTCTCTCAGAGGAAGACCAAGACAAATTTGAATAAATGGGCAGTTGAAGTAGCTGAAACGGGCACCTTTTCAGCTCCACTCGGATCTGGTGGACCAGGAGGACTTCCAGTGCCTTACCTTGTAATTGCTAATAAAGTGGATCTTGTTCCAAGAGATGGCACTAGAGTTAGCAGCGGAAGTCTTGTTGATGTTGCTCGTCAGTGGGTTGAAAAGCGGGGCCTTCTTCCATGTAGTGAAGAACTTCCACTCACAGAGAGCTTTCCTGGGAACTCTGGTCTTGTTTCGGTTAGATTTCTTGTTAAAATCCTCCTGTTCACATCTTGCACAACTTGCAATCCATTTTCTCTTTTGGAACAATCATGAACCATTACTTTTTAGCTTGTATTTATCGTTTGGGTAGCAGAAAGTCAATGATCCTTTTTTTTTTCGTGTGTCTGCGCACTGTTACTTTCAGGCTTTCAGATATTTCTTGCATAATAAGTTGACCTTTGATTGCAGGCTACCAAAGAAGCAAGATATGACAAAGAAGCTATGATCAAGTTTTTCCGCATGGTTTGTATATAACTATTTCATTGATTCGTTTTCCTCACACGCTCTATTTTCATCTGCTAATGCTGTTGAAATGCATCTTTCAGTTGATCAGGAGAAGATATTTTTCGAATGAGCCGGCAGCCCCAAGTCCCTGGTCTCTTACCCCGAGAGAAGATTCCATCCTTCCTGTAGAGACTCTCAAAGATGACGTTGATAGCTTCCAAAGGAAAAGGTGAGCGTGCCTAACATGAAACAAATTAACTTTCCCTAAAAAACCTGAAAACATACGAACAAATGAAAAGGAAAGAACAAAGGATAGTAATTTGTTGATCTGAGGCATCATTTGCAAACATGTTGCATAGTTGCACTTATGTACAAAATTTTGCAGCTATAGTGGTGAGGACTTTATGTACAATGGAGTAACCCCACTGCCAGCACAGAGGAACCTCACACCGCCACCAGCTCCCAATCCGCAGCAGCCGGTGTCTTCAGATAACTACAGATATGACAGATTCTCCTCCCCATCGCTTACTGACATAAGCAGCAATAGAATAAGCCGAGAACATATTAACGTATGATACAGTGGATGAGACCTTCAACGTGGGAAGCATATGCTGCCTTGGTGTTGAATTCCATCAGGTATCTTACACTGCCTGACGCCTTGCTTGCTGCACAGGGAAGGTGCTAAGTTAGTCTTTTTTTTACTAACCCGATCTTTATCTGATCACCAACGAGCGATTCTTTTCTTTTTTTTCCCCTTCATATCTATTCTTTTAAAACATATGCGACTGGGTTGAGGAGAATACACAATATGTCGATATACTATATAGAAACAATTTATTTATTTATTTTCTTTCATATCTATTCATTTATAACATATGCGATTGAGATGAGGCAATACAGAATATGTTAATACTGTATAAGCATTTTTTTGTGACATGTTCTATGAACTTGAGGAATTTGCGTGCTGTTCTATCGAGAAACTAGCAATCCAGAATGAGGTTGGATTCAAAGCAGCAGGTAGTCCGTGAGGGTATCTTGTGAGATTTGAACATGAGATCGACCCTCGATCCAACCATTCCAGTTGCTTGAGATGTCCAATGCAACCACGGGCGGATCTAGGTGGGCCCTAAAAATCTGAAAAACTATAGGAGCCTACCTCTTTCTCTTTAATAGATTAAATTTATTGATTGAGTTTATTCTGATTTCGGTGGGTTAGGATTTGCAAAATCTTAGAACTAATTGTATTGTTCTTTTAAAAAATTAAATATATATGTTAGATTTATAATGCTACAAAACTATTGAGCGAGACTATAGAGTTGTGCCTAGATGTGTGCACTTTCATTTAAACTTTTCAAGTTCTGCCGCTATACGCAACTTCTACACTCCGAGCCCGGCGGCTTGGCGTGTCGCGTAGTAGGTCTTTGCGAATCGCGCGCGACGAAGCGCAAGAACTTGCTCGACTCGCAGAACCAACCTCTGCGGAATCCGGCCTCGTCTTCAGAAAGCTGCCTAGCTAGCTACCGGCCGGTTACGATGCCGCATGATATGCACAGCTCAGCCTGGTTCGATCGACGTCTGCCGCAAGGCAACGGCCAAGAAGTAAGGGCGTACGTGGCCGCCATGCTCTCGCGGCCGGCGATGGCCGCGGGCCGCCACACGACCGCTCGCCAGGCGCTTCGTGACTGGAGAGTCGAGAGACCGCGTGCCGCGGCTCGCGCGCCCAGCTTTGAGGGCGGGAGCATGGAGGGTCACGGACTCACGGTGCGGGTGGCTAGTAAGGACAGACCGGAGGGTACAACCCATGGTTATTGGATTCACTGTAAATCCTTACGAACAGTGGCATACGAGGAACGAAAAGAGAGAGATGTTCAAGTCTAATTTGCACTTCTTGAACCTAAGCCACGTGGACCGTACTACTCAAATGCAATCAAAATTTAGAATTGTACAATCTAAGTCCTAAGGATTCCATATCCCATACTAAACGCTTCATCGACATAAAAAAAACAACCAAAGTAAATGAATTGTCTGGTTCTATTTGTATAATTGTCAATTCTAAGATATTTTGAATGGATTAAAGTCAATGATTCCAAAGTCGATTTTAGCACTTGCAAATTATCACACATGTCAATCATTATATGTAGGTCCATAAATAGCCGAGAACATGTCAACCAATTATTTAAATTATATGGTGTCATTTTGTGGTTTCTAATATTTACTAATAAACCAATAATTAAAATATAAAAAATCACAAACCTTACCTTATCCTCTCCCTCGGCCAAAGGAGTCCTTAGTGGCTCAGTTCCCCTCCGTCACCTTCTCACGCCTCCTCCATTGCTTGTCGGCTGCGGGCCACTTTAGGGACCTCACGCCTCCATCCTATTTCCGTCGACAGCACGAGCCCCCTCCCGCCTCCTCCGTCCCCCTCCAAGGCCCGAGGGGCCCTCTGTCAACAGCTCCCCTCCGTCGACGGTGCGCCGCCCTCCCGCCTCCTCTGTCCCCCTCTATCATCGGTGCCCCACTGTCGCCTGGCGCCCCTCCTTCGCCGCACACCCGCACGCCTGGTGCCCCTCCTCTATCGCACGGGAGTAGGTAGAGTGCCTTGCCCCCTCCGTCGCCGCACAGGAGCCGACGGTGCCTTGGCCTCGCCCCCTCCATCGCCGCATGGACCCGATCTGCTGCCTACCGGTGAGTAAAGTCAATTAGGGATATGGGGAATTGGGGATTGAGTTTGACAAGTCTAGTGAACTGGTTGCAACCAGACCCGGACCGTGAGTCCGTGACGCACCAAGGTCTCTTCATTCTTCTCTTCTTCAACCTCAGTACCTCACCTCGCTGGCTCTCTCCGTGTGCACTGGCTCCTCTCGGCTCCCGTCCTCCACCAGCGCCAGCCGGTGCTCCGCTGCTAGATAACAATAAAATTCCGTTCACAGTTCTAGGGGGTTTCGGAGGGCGCAATGGGTAGAGCCGGAGCACTAGCCCCCTCGTGCACCCCCCATGCGTCCGTCACTGCTCACGAATCGTGAACCAAATTTGTCAAATCAAAACAGGTTTGGTTTAACGTACGGGGTTTGTGTTTCGCAATGAAAATTAGAAGATAAGTAATAAATCGTGAACCCAATTTCCGTATCGCAACTCGAACAAACAGCGTTTTTTAGAACGTCTACAACCAACCCTACGTACGCAGCTGCTCTCGGCCGGGCATGGTGCCGTGATCGTGGGCTATAGAGAGAAACTACCATGTGTCCAAGAAGTATAGCGCGCTGCAGTGCAGATACAATGATATATACATATAGAACTAGAACTAGAACTAGCTACTAGATGCACCTAATGCCGAACCGCGCGCTTGGCCGGCAAAAAGGTTATGCTACTAAATCTTTGCACAATTTGTTATCAAATTTATTTGAGGGTTGATGCTGTCTAATGATACACCATAGCACGCACATGATCTAGTGTGTCATAACTTAATTTCTAATGCCGGGACTTGATCGCTGTGTACGTGTTTGATTATGATAGTGTAACTGTGCAAGTGATATTCTCTTTGTCTTCATCAATACGCCTCGAATTAAAACATTTGCGATCTTCAGGAAGAGCACATAGTTGATGGCAACGAGTGTTTAATTCATTTGGGCCTCTGTTTTCAAGTAAAGAACAGGAGGGACATGACCGTGCTCACACGGTCACAATACACGTACGCACACGTGTCCACTATAGATGTTAGAAATTTTGCCGAGGGACTCACTTTTACACTATCGCCTTAGTTCTAAGAATCTAACCTCATTCCCACAAGTCCAGGCAAGCAAGGAAAAACTAGCTCGATCATCTGAGAAATAGCTCAAAGCGGCATACCTTGAATTGTAGAAAAACAAGGAAAAACCAGCCCATCTAAGCAATGGCATGGTAAAAGAGGCAAGGGTGCCCAGGCTAACAATTCCTAATTGTCTCCTTTGATTTGAAGGCATACAATCAGTGTACCCCTTTAAGAAATGTTCAACTTCTTCTGTAGGAGTAAAACTATTTGTAACCACAACATAGCAAAACAATGTTAGCTAGCCATTTTGCTTCTTGCTAGGCAAGGTTTAGTTGGTAATTCCACATTTACTTAGTGAGCAAGAGATCCAAACATTTTTACTCATTTACTAGCAGATGTACAAGCATTTTCTTACGCTATAATACCATGTATTTGTATATATATATATATATATATATATATATATATATATATATATATATATATATATACTATCACTACATATTCAATCGAAGATTGTCCTCATGTATCTTTATCTTTCTTAACCGGAGGCTCTTTCTTGAGTATCCACGTTAATCATATGAGGTAAAAACTTAGAAATTCGCACATTAACCTAAAAAATATAAAAATAGCTAGAAATTCTCACAAAAATTTATTAAAATCTATTATGAAAATAAAGAGTTCAAGTAGAACTACAACACACTTAAGACAAGATTAGAAAAAAAGAAAAAAAAATTGCCATCTGGACATGACTCGTGAGGCCCGAGTTAGGCCAACACCAAAAATTTGGACTGTTACCAATAGGCCTACAAGGAGCAAACAAGACTCAGAGCTCACGCATCTAAGGATCCTGGGCAACAAGTTGGTAGCTCTACGTACGTCAGTAGATCCATTGGGAAGATGGGAAAATGCTATTAGGTACTAATAGCTAGAAATTGTCTTCCGTATATTATAAAGGAAAGCGAAGGAGAATAGAGAAAGATGTTGTCTGCTATTTAACAGATGGCCTTATAAACAGCTTTGTATTGTGTGTACCATTGTATATATATAGTCTATTAATTATATAAGAAATTATTACAGACAACTGTATAGACAATCCATTACATGAGTTGTCTTTAGTGTTGTCTATGGATGACATGTAGTTGTTGTTAGACTTAGGTTTAACTGAAACATGAACTAGCCTTAAGACATGATCACCAACGAAATACGGAAAATAAACTTTAGATGAACTCACCCAGAGAAGGCAAACTGGCAATTGGGGTTCGGGTAGGTGTTCTTGGCGTCGGTGAAGAACGGAGAGGGTGAAGAAGACACCGTGATTGTCACAGTGATGGTCACATGTCTTCGGCAACCTTAGCACGACCTTAGGATCGGATAATTTCGGGGGAACCTAACTCAAGAGTAGAGTAGTAGTACAAATGAGCACTGGCTTCCCTGATAGCATCTAGGTACCCCTCAATTCTATTACTGTATTATTATGGTTTTGGTATTGATGACTAAGTTTGTAATACTCAAAGCTTTGAAGAAAATAAGCTGGTATCTATGATGGAACAAGTTGGGCTAACAAGATTAAGGTATTAAGTTTATAGTTTATGACTTGGGAGATGATTCAAGTCAAATAGCCTAGGTCTGTTTTCTTTTTGGTTGTCCAAAAGAGGGACTTTGCACAAGCAAATAGGTTGTTAGGCAAAGGCAAAACTAGATCTCTCGGAGCAAAAGACACTTAGACTTTATCCTTGTGAAATCATATCTCTTAGTACAACGGACCAAACTTTATCTATCCTTTTCTTCAGTCCGTTGCGTACCTTGAAACTATTCTACGTCAAAACTCCCATTTAATATCTGATCATTAGATATTCGTTTTCATATCCACATATCCTTGATTAAAACCTTCTTTGAAAATCATCCGATAGCCAAAGGTTTGCCCATGTATAACGGACCAAAAATATTTAATCCGGTATACATGCAAAAAATCACTCTTTCGTGACGGACCAAAATATCTTCGGTTTCCCATCTACAGCAGACCAAATATTTGGTCCGGCACCCTTTCAGTTTATAAGTTTTGGCCGGACTGAATCTTTGATGTCCTTTTGAATCGAAACCTAAAATAAATTTTCTCTATCTTCAAAAGAATTTTTACTCAGGAAACGGACCAAGTTCGTGTTTAAAATATCTCAGTCCATTGCTAAAATAAAAAGCTTGGATAAAAATTTATCTTTATTGAAAAGGTCCTTGGCACCAATCTTCTGGAAAGTCCATGTATGACGAACCAAAAATTTGGTCCGACGTACATGTGTCTCTGTGCCAGACCAATCTTCTGAAAAGTCCATGTATGACGGGCCAAAAAATTTGGTCCGACGTACATAGGTCTCTATGCCAGACCTATCTTTTATAGTCCATGTGTAACGGACCAAACAATTTGGTCTATCGCTCATATATGTCTCTCAGTTGTATGCCAGACCAACCTCTATGAACAACTCATGTACTACGGACCAAAATTTTTGGTCCGTCGTGAACTCTCAAATTTGGTCCGTCATACACATATCCAGTATCGCTAGGCACTTATACTTAGTCCGTTATACGTGTATATTTCTGTTGTTTCTGACATCTGACATGTCCAACGGCTACTGTAGCAGGTGTAACGGCTACTTTCACTCCAAATGGCTATATAAGCATTTCCTAAGCCATCTTCCGAAATACAGATGAACTCCTTACACTTTGGTATTGAAAAATAGCTCTTATTCTCAAAAAGGAATCTGTGCTTCATCTTCACAAAAAAATTCTCATACATCTCTAAGTGTGTTAGCTCCAAGTCAGTATCTAGTTGTGTGAATTGCAAAGTGACGAATACTAATAAAAAGGATACCCCAACAGGCCGCGCCCGGCCCGCCGCCGACCGAATCGCTGCGAGATCACAAGCAAGGCATCCGCTCCCGACCGGCCGGGAAGCGAATCCGACCAGACAGCGCCCCGACCCATCTTGGCGGGCGGGATCTCCGACTCAACCAAACCAAGGTGACAAACGCCGAGTGCCGCGTGTCGTCCTCACCGCCTACCGCCACGCACCCTCGAATAAAGTCAATCGAGCGACTATACAAGGCGGTAGCTCCTTCCCAAGAAGATCCGTGATCAGAGAAGACAAAGCTTCCACCCCATCAACGACCACGTCAAAGACGAGCGCACGCTCCTCCCGAGGCGGCACCAACGCCACGCACTCGACGCCAAGATTCGCAAGGATCACAGAGGGCAAGTACGCTACTTCCCGAAATACCTAACCTCCCCGACCACCAAGGCTACCAACCCAAAGATGGGCAAGACGGTGGCGACTCATCCACGGGACGAAGGACCGGAGCTCTAGCGTAGGTCACCTCGCTTCCTCCCGACTCGATGTAACCCGCCCCTTCCTTCAGTATAAAAGGAGGCAGGCTAAACGATTCGGGGCAACGAGCAAGAACAAGAAAGGAGAGAGCGCTATCAAACCCTCTCGCTAAGCCATTGGCATTCTCGCTTGTAAAACTTTGTGCATCATCGTACCAAGAGTAATACAACACCACCACACACGAATCGGAGTAGGGACCTTCACGAACCAAGATACATCTTGGACTCACGAGTCTAACCATTCAGGGAGTGGAACGCGCGACCCCCTAGACTTACAAATTTACTTGCCGGCGCTCCCGAAAACGCCGACAGTTGGCGCGCCAGGTAGGGGACTTCGCGCGTCTTCATCACCATCTCCGGATTCCGCTTATCTCCCTGATGGCATCCACCCACTGCGACGGCATGACTGCGTCTGCGCCGGGGAACCGGATCCGCTTCGGCTCCCTTGACTTCGCCGTCACCCCGACGGGAGGGCTCACGCTCGTCCCCGCCGTCTCCGGAAGACAGGCGCCCGCTGAGAGCTTGGGCGTCCTCTCCGGCGGCTTAGCTAAGCTCCGGCTTGGGACGCCTGCAGCCCCGGCCGAACCCGAGGAGTGCTCGCGCGCGGGCGAAACTCCAGAGGCGGGCGGTGACCATGTCACCCGTAGGCTCGCGATCGGTGGCGATGGTCGGCTACATGCCAACCTCCGTCCACGAGTTGTTGGAAGACTCTTCCACCACGGCCCGGCCCGACGCGAGTATCCCGCCGCAGCGGCACTCGCGAGTGCAACGTGGCGGGCATACCGATTTGGTCGTAGCCACCGTGGCTTACGACGGTCCCCGTCCCGCGCGACCGAGGCACAGGGGGGGAATACCAGCGAAGCGCCGCTGAACCTTCCAGCTCGCGCACCGAGCTCCAACGGCAACGCGGAGAGCCGGAGGAGCGGCGGGTCGAGCTCGACCGGCTCGAGCCGACTGGGAGCAGGCGAGCCCGAGCCGCGCAAGTCTTTGGCGACGCAGACGCGGCGCGCACGCCAAGAGCACCACGAGTTGGGGCGTAATCCGGCGCCCCGCTTTTTCCTCACGCGAGCCAAAACGTGGGCGTGGCCGCAATCCGCCCGAGGCCTTCCGAGCCCGCAAACCCGGAGGCCGAGCTACCTACAGAACCTTCGGGTGGTGGAGCGCGCGTCGCCGCAAAGACATGCAGCCTCCGGCTCCTACCACACCGGCGCTTACTTCCGCCATCGGGCCCGCTGCGCCATGGAAGCCGGTGGTGCGCCAAGACCGCACCCACCATGAACCACCCAGCCTCACGCACACGGTGCGCGGCGCCTCGGTAATGCCTCGACATCCGCGCCACCCGAGGCGCGAAGAAAGATGGCGCAGACGCCGCCACTCACGTGTTGCGGATGGTGGCGCCACTATCGCAGCCCGAGCCCCGATGGTCCCGACCACGGGCTTTTGCCAAGGATCCGCCAGCGGATTTCCGCCGATTCCGGCGCCTACCAACATTGCCAAGTACACGGGCCACCAACCTGTGTGTCCGCTCAAGATTACCGGCTCGCATGTCGGGTGGGAGCGACAGATGATCTCTTCATCATCCAAGACCTCCCATCTACCTCGCGGACTCGGCTCGAGCTCGGCTCGAGTACTGCCGCCAAAAGCTGTCGAGGCGGGCCGACTTGAAGAATCTCTTCGTCGGTAACTTCGTGGCACTTACAAGCGCCCGAAACTCCTCGACTGAAGGGCTGCAAACAGCAGCCTGTGGAAACCCTCGGGACTACATCCGCGGTTTTCCGCCCAGCAACGAGCTCCCGACATCTCCGACGCCGATGTCGTGGGAGCCTTCATCTACGGCACCTCCGCAAGGCCTTGGTGCACAAGTCGGGCCGCCTCAAGCCCAGACCACCAAGGAACTCTCGACATCGCCACCAACCACGCCCGGCGAGGAGGCCGAGGGGCTATTTTCGAAGGAGGAAAGGCCAGCAGAGCCCGGCGCCCAAACGGGTCTCTCCCGACCGCTCGACAAGCTAAGCGGCACGGAAGCGATCCGTGAGACCCAGTGGTCGCCACGGTCGACCGCTCGCTGCCAGCGCGCGCGCCGCCGCCGTCGACCCGACCGCCGAAATTGATGGACGGCCCATGCCCGAACCATGGGTTCTCCGTCAAGCACAAGTACCGGACTGCGAAGTCCGAGGCGCTATCTCTAGCGTCCCCACCACGCCGCGGAGCAAAGGAAAGAAGCCCGCCGCGCCCCGCGAACGACGGAGAAGAAGGCGGACGACGAGTTCCCGAGCCCGACGGCCGCCTCATGATCTTCGGAGGATCGGCTTGCTACGCCGACAAGCGCCGACTAAGCTCGCTATCGCGAGGTCCACACCGTCGCGGGCGCCCCCAATATCTTCGGTGGTCGGAGTTCCCGATCACCTTTGATCGGACCGATCACCCGATCGCGCCCCACACCGGGAGGTACTACCGGTGGTCACCCGTCGTCGAACGGCGCCTCACGAAGGTGCCGATGGACGGGGCGCGGCCTTAACATCCTCTACGTTGAGACGCTCGACGCTATGGGGTCCCGCGCCAAGCCTCCGGCCAAGCAAGGCACCTTTCCATGGCGTCATCCCGGGCCAGCAAGCCCATCCGCTCGGGCAGGTCGACCTGCCCGTCACCTTCGGGGAGCCGGGAAACTTCCGCACCGAGACCCTCACCTTCGAGGTCGTGGATTTCCCCGGCGCCTACCACGCCATCCTGGGGAGGCCATGCTACGCCAAGTTCATGGCGATCCCCAGCTACGCCTACCTCAAGCTGAAGATGCCCGGACCGCATGGAGTCATCACCGCGGCATCGTCTTTCCAGCTTGCCTTCAACTGCGAGCGCGGCAGCTGCGAGCTCGCCTCGGCGGTCGTTGCCTCTGCGGAACTCAACAAGCTCAGGAAGGAAGCCGCCGAGTCCGTCCTCGAATCCAAAGAAATCGTGGGCGGATCCTTCAAACCGCCGAGGACACGAAGGAGGTCACGGTCGATCCTCGTGATCCGACCAAGACCGCGGCGGGTCGGAGCCACGCCCCGCCAAATAGGAAAGCGCCGTCGACTTCCTCCGCACTAACAAAGATGTCTTCGCATGGAGGTCCTCCGACATGCAGGGCATTCCAAAGGAGGTCGCCGAGCACTCCTTGAGCGTCCGACCGGGCTCAAAGCCGGCCGCTTCAACGCCGCGCCGCTCGACGAGGAAAGGCGCAGGTTATAGGAGGAGATCGCCAAACTCTTGGCGCGTGGTTCAGAAAGAGGTGCGCCACCCGAGTGGCTAGCCAACCTGTGACTTGTAAAAGAAGAACGGGCAATGGAGAATGTGTGTTGACTATACGAGTCTCAACAAAGCATGCCCCAAGGACCCATTCCCTTACTCGCATCGACCAAGTCATCGACTCCACCGCTGGTGCGAGTCTCTTTCCTTCTCGATGCCTACTCGGGCTATCACCGATTGCGCTAAAGGAGTCCGACCACCGCGACTTCCTTCATCACTCCGCTCGGCTCGCTCGCTATGTCACAATGCCCTTCGGCTCAAGAACGCGGGCGCTACATACCGCCGATGTATGCAAACGTGCTTCAATGACCAGATCGGCCGCAACGTTGAGGCATATGTCGACGATATTGTCGTAAAGACCAGAAGGTCGACGACCTTATCGCCGACCTAGAAGAGACTTTCGCGAACCTTCGACGGTTTCGCATAAAGCTCAACCCAGAGAAGTGCGTCTTGGGTCCCCAAAGGAAAGCTCTTAGGCTTCATCGTCTCTGAGCGAGGCATCGAGGCCAATCAGGAGAAGATCTCGGCGATCGCAAGGATGGGCCCGGTCAGCAACCTCAAAGGGGTCCAGAGGCTGACCGGATGCCTGGCGGCTTTGAGCCGTTTCGTGTCTCGCCTCGCGAACGCGAATGCCGCTCTACAGTCGCTCAAGAACCGACCGCTTGCTTGGACACCGAGGCTCGGAGGCCCTCACCCGCTTGAAGGCCTTCTGTCCTCGCCTCGATCTGGTCGCCCGGCACTGGTGAACTGGCCGCTCTCTACATCGCCGCCACTACCCAAGTCGCCGGTAGCGGCCCTCGTGGTGGAGCGAGCGGAAGAAGGCCGTGAGCTCAAGGTACAACGGCCGGTCTACTTCATCAGTGAGGTACTTTCCGAGTCCAAGACTCGGTACCCACAGGTGCAGAAGTTACTCTACGCGGTGCTCATCGCAAAGAGGAAACTCGTTCACTACTTCGATCAGCACGCCATCACCGTGGTGACCACGCCCCACTAGGCGAGATCATCCACAATCGCGATGCCTCGTGAAGGATAGCCAAATGGGCGCCGAGCTTAGCGGCCATGGCATAATATACGCCCCTGACGGCGATCAAGTCGCAGGCTCTGGCCGACTTCGTCGCCGAGTGGACCGAAGCCCAGGCACCACCAGTGGTCGAAGACCCCGAGTACTGGACAATGTACTTCGACGGGTCTTACACCAAGAATGGCGCGGGCGCGGGAGTCGTCATCATCTCCCCACTCGGGAACAGGCTTCAATACGCCATTAGGTTGCTCTTCGACGCGACCAACAACATTGCCGAGTACGAGGCTCTCGTCAACGGTCTCCGGATCGCTGCCGACCTCGGTGCTCGCCGGCTCGCCCACGGGACTCCAAGCTTGTCGTCGACCAAGTCATGAAGGCGCGGAGCCCCGAGACGCCCGCATGGCCGCGTACTGTCGAGAAGTACGCCGGCTCGAGGAGCGGTTCAAGGGTTTCGAGCTTCACCATAGCTACCGACGCTACAATGGCGAGGCCGATCACCTGGCCAATCTTGCCTCCAGCAGAGAGCCTGTCCCGCCCGGGATCTTCGTCTCTGACCTCCTGCGGCCCACTGTCCAGCTGGACTCGGCGGCTGGGCGGCCACCCGACCAATCGGCAAAGACGGCCGCCCGACCGACGCGCGCGGTCGGCGTGAGACTTGGCCGGATCGCCGCGGTGTGCTAGCGCTTGAGTCCGATTGGAGGAGGCCCTACATCGACCGCTTGACGGACGGGTCACTTCCCCGACCGACCGAGGCCGGCGCCTCGCCGTGCGGCAAAATCTTCGTCCGATCGCCTGGACCTCTACAAAGGAGTCCTCCGGTCCTCCAAAATGTATCTTGACCGACCAAGGAAAACAGCTGCTGGACGACATACACAGCGGAGTCTGCGGTCACCACGCAGCACCCCGATCTCTTGTGGGAAAGGCCTTTCGACAAGGTTTTTACTGGCCAACCGCTGTGTCAGACGCCGAGCATATCGTACGCACCTGCGAAGGATGCCAGTTCTTTGCTCGGCAGACACATCTGCCAGCCCAAGCTTTACAGACGATCCCCATCACGTGGCCTTTTGCCGTCTGGGGACTCGATTTGGTCGGGCCTTTCAGGAAAGCGCCCGGGGGCTTCACCCACCTGCTCGTCGCGGTAGATAAGTTCACCAAGTGGATAGAGGCCAAGCGGCCGTGAGCGCCACGTCGGTACAAGCGACCATCTTCTTCCGCGACATCGCTTTTAGGTTTGGAGTCCCAAACTCCATCATCACCGACAACGAACACGCTTCACGGGAAGGAATTTCGAGTTCGTGGACGACTTCAACATCCGTGTCGATTGGGCGCGAGAGCCCATCCGCGGACTAACGGTCGTCGAGCGCACTAACGGCATGATCCTTCAAGGACTCAAGCCGCGGATCTTCGATCGGCTCAAGCATTTCGCGGCGCTGGTAGCCGAGCCGCCTCCGTCCTCTCGAGTCTCGCGGACCACGCCGACCGGCGACCGGTTCACACCCTTCTTTATGGTGTTCGTCGTTGAAGCCGTTTGCCCATCGACCGAATACGGCTCCCGAGATTGCAAGCCTTCGATGAGGCTCGGGGCTCGCCGCAACAAGACGCCATCGACCACTCGACAAGGCGCGGCGTGGCCGCCCCGCGGTCGGCCGGATATCAACAAGCCTGCGCCGCTACCACGTACCGCCAAGTTCGAGGACGATCCTTGTGTTGGCGACTTGGTTCTGCGTCGGTCCGATAACCAAAGATAAGCACAAGGCGACCCCTGGAGGGTCCTTTCACCGTCGTGGAAGTTCTCCGACCGCACCTTCCGACTCAAGGACGCCGATGGTCGATCCTCCCTAATGCCCGAACATTGAAAAGTTAAGGCGATTCTATCCCTAAACTCTTTCCTCTTCCTAGCATGCTCTTTACCTTCTTCCTTCCGAGCACACGGTCGCTGCAGTGACGACTGGGCCGCCTTCGCGCCCTGCTCAGTCGCTCCCGGCCGGCACTTGCGCGGGTTGATGACCCAACCGGTCACAAGGTCCTTCCCGAGCAGTAACTCCTTTGACCCAAGTGCTACTGACCTCGCCCGGGCTATGGTTGCTAACACTTCGCGGAAGAAGGAAGTACCCGAGTGGAGTGACCTTTGGGTCGGCAGGAACACTCCTCCCGCACGAACTCAGCTATCCCACGCGCTTATGAGGGGACGTGACCCGACTGGTCATGAGGTCCATCCCGAGCGGTAACCCTCTCAACCCAAGTGTTACGGCCTACGCCCCGGCGGCTATGGTTGCTAAGTAGCACTTTGCGGAAGAAGGAAGTGCCCGAGTGGAAAGATCCTCGGCCGGTCTAGAACACTCCTATCCTCACAAGCGCGCCTAACCGCAGCATAGCCAAGTCTCCAATCCACCTCGCTCCTCCCAAAACAACCCGACCTACGCATAAGTGGCCCTGCGGTCCTTAGGGCTATGGTCGCCAAACGCTCATCCTAAATACGAAAAAGGACGAGGGACGATTCGGGACTTGATAATTTCAAGATTGTTTAAATAACGGTCTTTACAATCTAAGAAGGATAAAGCTAACTTTTCTACTCTTCTTGGCGGGCGGCCGTGGCGAGGCGGAGAGTTGGTGCCTCGCTTCTGGAGGGCGGCTGCGCGCGCGGATGCTGTTGGCGATCTCCCGGCGCGCGGCTCAACCAAGAGCTCGAACCGTCGATCTCCTCGTCGATCCGGTTCCCAGCCACGCCGCTCCCCACCACCGCGAGGTCGATGCGTCGTGAGTACGAGATGGTGTTGACCGGTGCCGATGAAGCTCAAGCGCGGCACGGTGACCACCGCCTCTTCTACGAAGTCCGCACTCGGGCGGCAGCGGGGCAAGGGCACTCGGGCTGCCGGCTCAAGGATGCGGTCGCAGACCTCCCGACCGCCTTGCGGAGGGCCTCCACTCGGCGCTCGTCTCGCCCGACCGTCCTCAAGAACCTTCAACGCCGCCGGGCCTCGCCCCGCCACGATCGATCCACATCGCGGCGGCCGGCCGTTCTCTGCGCCTCCACGGCGACGCTCAGATTCTTCTGCGCCTCTGCAGATTGCGGAGATTTTGGATAAGTTCGCCCTGTGGGTCGCACCCCCCAAACTTAATTGAAGAATTGAGACACTTACCGGCCGCGGAGTTGGTCAGATTGCCAGCTTCCGACTTGGCGCCAGATGAAGTCTTCAGCTCGGCCAGCTCCTTCTGAGCAGTCGCCCGCTCGGAGCGAACTCGGGCAGCGTCCCCCTGAGCCTTGTTCCGCTCGGTCCGCAGACGTGTTACCTGCGTCTGCGCGATCCCCTCCGCGGCAACAGCGGCATCCTTGGCCTCAGTGACCTCCATCAGGGAGGACTCCAGTTCCGCCACTTTCGCCCTCAAAGCCTTGGCTCCTAGGCGCTCATCATGAAGGGCCTTTGTGGCCTCTTCAAATCCTTGGCGGATCACCACCGCCTCCGACCGCCTAATGCGCAGGCCTCTGGGCTAGGCGCGGCTCAAGCGCGCACTGATCCACTCCTCCACTGCAGCCATTGTCGTTTGAGCGCCGCAGAGCTCTACCGACGCACGGCGATCCCGCAAGTCTTTGCAAAAATGTGGACACCCGTTAGTCGCACGGAAGAACTATCAAAATGTGCAACGAATCGAACTTTTGGTGACCTACCGGGGCGTGGTGGACTCCCGACCATCATATCCGGTAGCTCGGTGGAAGACTTGAGCAAGGGCTAGACCTTCACGGATCGCCCTATCTCGGCCGGCGTCGGTAGCGCCTTTGCCGAAGGGTGGCCCACTCGCTCTCCTCCGCCTCACCCATGATGCCCGACCCGAATTACACCCGGCGGCGCCTCCGCTCGTCCGTTGGGCGGGACGCCACCGCCCAAAGCACCATGGGCAAGGGTGACGAGGTCAACCCTCGAAATCCCTCGGCGACTGCGCTGAGGGCATCGGTCGGCACCTCCCGACGAGGGTGGGCACCTCCGTCGCCGGCTCGCCACGATCGGGCGCGATCACCGCAACGCCATTGTCTCATCCTCAAACGAGCGATCACGTCGTCGGAGGGGTCCCGCCGAGGCGGCGGAAGTTCTTCTTGGGCACGACCTCGGGTGGGGCTCGTCCCCTCGAAGGCGATCAGCCCCCGACGCCGACGCCGCGACCTTCGCCGACCCAACGGGTCACCGAAATCACCGCGCCCGTTACTTGCGGGGCCGATGTGGCACGCCCCACGATCACCCCAGTATAGGCGCTGCACGTTGCAAAGATTCAAGAGTCGCTCGGGCGGCTTTGCCAAAAAGAAAAATGCTCCAAAAATAAAATAATAATACACTTACAAGGCCGAGCGGGTGCGTGGCACGCGCGCCCTCTTTGCCGGCCCCCCGCCAAGGGGCAAGTCGGCCGGTCGCTTCCCTGAAGCCACCTCCAGCCGAGACGCTGCGACGACCGCAAGCGCAAGATCACCCCCCACCTGAGGATCCGTGGCCACGGGGCCCGTGATGCCGCCTCGGCCGAGTCCACTCGCCGCCGCGCGATCGGCGGTCGAAAAAACCCACCATAGGGGTGGCCGGAGGCACTCCCGCCGCTGTCAGTGGAGGTCGTCCCCACAGCGGTGGTCTCTGACACATCCTCGCCGCGCGCGCGCTTCGCCGCGCGTTCCTTACTTTTCTTCCTCCTCCTTTCCTCCTTCCGCTTCTTGCGGGAGGAGTCAGCCTCTGCCGTCCTCGCCCGGGCGGCCGCCCGCGCTTCCTTATCCCCCGGGAGCGGCGCCTGGGAAGACATCCCCATGAGCCCCTGAGAGGATGCAGGAATGTCGGTCAAGTCTGAAGGACGAGAAAAGAGAAGGTAGAAAGAATTTCACCGGCTTACAGATTCGGCGAAAAGCCGCCGAGAATGGCTCGGGTGGCCATCCGCTGCCACAGCATGCGCGCCAGAACGGCCGCCACCCGAGCCTCCACCTCGACGCGGCCAGCTTGGTTCGCCATCCTCGCCCGGCCGGACGGCCAAGATACCGGAAGCGGGGTGCGGCTCGTGCACAAGTGGTTGCACGCGCATCCCCATGAAGGCGCGCACAACCACGCCCCCGTGAGCCCGCCTCCTTTGAGCCCCGACCGCTCCACGATCGGGCGGCTGTTCTTCTCCCTCTTTTGGCGCCCCGGCCCACGCTCCTCCGCCACGGAAGCTCTCCGGTGAAACGAGGGGCGCTGTCGCCGACGCGTTTGAACGTAGAGCCATTCGAACGCCACCCTTGTTAGACGAGGGCGCTTTACCTCCGGTACTCCGTGCTCGACCGGGCGAAGCCGAGGGCCAGCCACCAGAGGCGCCGCGGTCCGACGGCCTGTCCTTCCGAGCCTTGCTCGGAAGAAGTGCCTCCACAACGCCCGGTCGCGGCTCGATCCCCAAGAAGGCCGCGACAACGCGTGATGAAGATGGCGATGTGGAGGACCCCATTAGGGTTGAGATGGTGCACCTCCACCTTGTAATGAAACAATAGCCCCGGACGAGCGGGTGCGTGGCGAGCCAAAGCCGCTCGAAGAACGAGGCGGGCACCACGATCTCGCCGCCCACGGCGCTGGGTGGTAGCCCGGTCGGCACCCTCCGGTAGGAAAGGTCTGCGGCATGAGGAAGCCCTTCTTCACCAAGCCGAGCGACGGCCGTCTTTGCGCGAGCACTCGCCACGACATCTCCACGGGGGAGACGACCGGAAGGTGAGAAAGAAAGGTCGGGTTTTCTTTCCTTAGCTCTCGTGCTCTTCTTGTTTGCAGCGAGAGAGACGAAGGGCAAGAAAGCGTGACCACTCAAAGCACCCAACGGGCGATTTATAGAGGATTTAACGAACGCCGCCAAGCAGCGCCCCATCAAGCTAAGCGTCGCGACCACCCTCGTCTGTCGCGCCACCGTAACTCCCGTTTCCAATACCACTCCGCTTTTAATCCTCGCCTTGTCGGCGCCAGGGCCATAAAGACGCCGCCCCGAGCAACGTGTCCGTAACCTCTCGGTCTCCGCCTTTAGGCCGAGCAGTTGCTCGGGCGCGCGAAGCCCATGGGCGGCCGCGCCCCAAGACGGCAAAAGCTTTGTGGCTTGCGCCAGGGGCCCAGCGAGGAGCTGTGGGTTCAAAAAGGCCTACCCCACCAGATGGGTATAAAGCCGCCCCAGCAAAACTTGAGCAAGGGGCAGGTATGAGGTGAGCCCCACGGTGGGCCCTCTAGGTCGGTACCGACGGCCTAATCACCTCTACTCGCGTCCGAGACCATACTTCACACTCTCCCGGGAGCTCATCAATGAGCGACAGCCAGCTGTGCTCTGGGTCGGCGGACGACCTAGAGTCCATACGGGATTGAGTAAAGAAAGGTTTTTTATGGGTCGCCCCACAGCAGGGCCAGGACACCCTACTCTGGGACCGTCCGCTCGGAAGGGTCCCCCTTGGGCGGGACCTCCCAGGACCCACTCGGACTACCCGCTATTAGCTCCACGAGCACGGCGCTCAAACCAACGCAGTAAACGCGCACCGCTCATCCTCCGTGTCCCACACTGCGGATGGGGTATACATGTGGGATAGACGCGGCCATTCCTCTCGCAGCTACCCTCGCCCGACGAGGACTCGAGAAGGATGCCCCACGCCCGCCTACGACGGTAAACGAGCACTCACGCCCAGCCACGACGGTGGCGAGCACTCACGCCCGGCCACGACGGTAACGAGCACTCACGCCCGGCCACGACGCAGAACGAGCACTCACGCCCAGCTACGACGGTAAACGAGCACTCACGTCCAGCCACGACGCAGAACGAGCACTCACGCCTAGCTACGACGTTAAACGAGCACTCGGACACCCGAACCTCACAGAGGCATCCGGTCGTCCCTCGCCAGGCCAAGGCACCGTCTAGCTACGACGTTAAACGAGCACTCGGACACCGAACCTCACAGAGGCATCCGGCCGTCCCGCCACCAAGGCACTCGGACACCGAACCTCACAGAGGCATCCGGCCGCCCTCGCCGACCAAGGCTTTGTCTAGCTACGACGTTAAACGAGCACTCGGACACCGAACCTCACAGAGGCATCCGGTCGTCCCGCCGACCAAGGCACTCGGACACCGAACCTCACAGAGGCATCCGGCCGTCCCCTCGCCCACCAAGGCATCTGTCTAGCTACGACGTTAAACGAGCACTCGGACACCGAACCTCACAGAGGCATCCGGCCGCCCCGCCGACCAAGGCTTTGTCTAGCTACGACGTTAAGCGAGCACTCGGACACCGAACCTCACAGAGGCATCCGGCCGCCCCGCCACCAAGGCACTCGGACACCGAACCTCACAGAGGCATCCGGCCGTCCCTCGCCGACCAAGGCACCGTCTAGCTACGACGTTAAGCGAGCACTTGACACCCGAACCTCACAGAGGCATCCGGCCGTCCCTGCCGACCAAGGCACTTTGACACCGAACCTCACAGAGGCATCCGGTCGTCCCGCCGACCAAGGCACTTTCGGACACCGTAACCTCACAGAGGCATCCGGTCATCCTGCCGACCAAGGCGATCGGACACTAGAACTTCACAGAGGCATCCGGCCGTCCCCGCCGACCAAGGCCTGCCTAGCTACGACGTTAAACGAGCACTCGGACACCAACCTCACAGAGGCATCCGGCCGTCCCGCCGACCAAGGCACTCGGACACCGAACCTCACAGAGGCATCCGGCCGCCTCGCCGACCAAGGCGGTCGGACACTAGAACCTCACAGAGGCATCCGGTCATCCCGCCGACTAAGGCACTCGGGCACCGTAACCTCACAGAGGCATCCGGCCGTCCCGCCGACCAAGGCGATCGGACACTAGAACCTCACAGAGGCATCCGGCCATCCTCGCCGACCAAGGCACTCGGACACCGAACCTCACAGAGGCATCGGTCGCCCCGCCGACCAAGCGATCGGACACTAGAACCTCACAGAGGTATCCGGCCGTCCCCGCCGACCAAGGCACTATCTAGCTACGACGTTAAACGAGCACTCGGACACCGAACCTCACGAGGCATCCGGTCGTCCCCGCCACCAAGGCACTCGGACATCCGAACCTCACAGAGGCATCCGGCCGCCATCGACCGAGGCACCATCCACAACGATTAAAATTAAAGCAAACTCATCGCAGAGACATTTTCATAAAGAAAAAGAAAATTTCATTATAGGCCAACAGGCTCAAACTTTACACAACTTTACACACAGCATGAGTACCCGACAGATACAAGAGTGGCCACGCTGCACCACGGCAGGACTCTACCCACGCCTAGAACCTATCAAACATCCGTGCGGCATCGGTGGCACCGACGGCATCTTCGGTAGGCCCTTGCCGTGTCGACGGGACAGCCGCCACGCCGCGAAGCAACACGCCGATGCCTCTGCTGCGTTCAGCGACATCGACGCGCCGCACAGCTTCACGATCGGCGCCCTTGCGCCATCGCCTCCGAAGGGCCCCCTTACCACCTCGAGCCTCGAACGGCCTCGGCAATGGCGTCAACAGAAGCAGCGTCGCGGGCTGCAGCTTCTTCCTCCCTGAGCTCGGCCATCGCCTGGTCGAACTCAGCCCAAAGCTCGGCCAGAGGATCTTCTTCTTCTACCGTGACGCCATCGCCGAAGCTAAAGACTAGAGGATGTCTCGAAGCCATTTGAAAGAACAAAAGAAAAAGCTCGTCCCCTTCAAGCAAGCTACAACACGCACGGATATATATATCCGGACGAAGGGAGGCTAAGCGTCTCAGAGTAAATACGGTGCCGAAAAACGAAGCATCCTTCACGTAAAACCCGAGGCGATCAAGAAGACGAGCAGCGCGTGGCGCGCAAACTACGCTTCGGCATGCGCAACGAGGCAAGTAAAGCCCCGCGGTTCAAATGCCCCGCCAAACTCGGGACAGGTACCGCCGAGTCCAACGGCACACCGACGGAAATCGCTAATCGGATCGGTGGACCGACCTACGAAGCCCGCCACCACTTTCGTCAAGTTCAACCCCAACCGAATCTGCCAAATCGCTTGGGAGTTCGGGGCCATCGACGAATACTAATAAAAGGATACCCCAACAGCGCGCGCGCCGCCCGCCGACCGAATCGCTGCGAGATCGCAGAAGGCATCCGCTCCCGACCGCCAGGGAAGCGATCCGACTGACGGCCCCGACCCATCTTGGCGGGCGGGATCTCCGACTCAACCAAACCAAGGTGACAAACGCCGAGTGCCGCGTGTCGTCCTCACCGCCTACCGCCACGCACTCGAATAAAGTCAATCGAGCGACTATACAAGGGCGGTAGCTCCTTCCCAAGAAGATCCGTGATCAGAGAAGACAAAGCTTCGGCCCATCAACCGACCACGTGATAAAGACGAGCGCACGCTCCTCCCGAGGCAAGCACCAACGCCACGCACTCGGCGTCGGCAAGATTCGCAAGGATCACAGAGGGCAAGTACGCTACTTCCCGAAATACCTAACCTCCCCGACCACCAAGGCTACCAACCCAAAGATGGGCAAGACGGGTGGCGACCATCCACGGGACGAAGGACCGAGCTCTAGCGTAGGTCACCTCGCTTCCTCCCGACTCGATGTAACCCGCCCCTTCCTTCAGATAAAAGGAGGCGGGGCTAAACGATCAGGGGGCAACGAGCAAGAACAAGAAAGGAGAGAGCGCTATCAAACCCTCTCGCTAAGCCATTGGCATTCTCGCTTGTAAAACTTTGTGCGATCATCCGTACTCAAGAGTAATACAACACCACCACACACGAATCGAGTAGGGACCTTCACCAACCAAGATACATCTTGGACTCACGAGTCTAACCATTCAGGGAGTGGAACGCGCGACCCCCTAGACTTACAAATTTACTTGCCGGCGCTCCCGAAAACGCCGACACAAAGTGAACCAAGAGACAGAACTTGTGCAAAGTTTATTACTCTTGGATCTTAGTGATCCTAGACAGCTTGGAGGAAGTGAACAGTGTGACTTGTCCAAAGGTGTTTGTGGAAGACAACTGTATTTGTGAGAGGTTTGAAACTCACCTCACTCGAGTAGTGAAAGAGTTACCTGAGTGATCGCTAGAGCTACTGCGATTAGCTCTGGAGAAGCAGAACTTCGAAAGAAGTGCTTCAACGTGGATTAGGAGTGCGGCTCTGAACCACGAGATAAATCTTTGTCTCTCCTGTGTCACTTCGTTTATTACTTTCGCTGTTATCTTTAGTTGTTTTGAATTCTGTATTATCCTTGCAGTAATTTGCTCTTTGATAAATTCAGTTAGTTGTTTAAAATAGTTAGAATTTGTTGAAATTGCCTATTCACCCCCCTCTAGACCAACTCGATCCTTCATTCCCCCTTTTATTAATCTCGTGTAGGCAGGCGGGACCAAAACCAAAATCTTGTTGGGCGCTCCTGATCAATGCACGTGTGTGCGTTAGAGGTGGCTCTAGCCCCATAATTTTTGGATGTTAGTTAACCGAAGATCATAACTAACAGTTGTATTAGAGACAATCACTATCTATACCACTATACATGCTAATTAATTTTGAAATAATGTTAAACCTGAATGTATATAAAATTATAAATTCTAAAGTACAACTAGGTGTGGAACTAAAAGAATAGTCGACTATACAGCGTCATTCCTAATTAAACTCGATTCACACATAATTAATTCTATAAGGGAAAGAGAAAAAAATGAAAAACTCTCAAATGCATTAAAGAAAAAGACTTGAACATTTTAGAGAGAAGCGTGATCTATGCTAACATTAAACAATGAAATGTAATCCATGTTGCGACTTGGATTGGACGTCTTCATGTCCAATTATATAGGAAAGAGCAATTAATTTCCATATCAAGAAAGAAAATCCTCTCCAAATTAAACATGTATCTATGTAGACCGGGCTCTCTCTCTCTCTGTAGAACATGATTCAAAGAAGACCACAAGTACTTCTTTGGTTGGAAAAAAAGTGTGATCCTACAAAAGATGTAAGGAAGAAAAGTATGCTAAAATGAAATGTGTAATGACCCTCTTTTTTGGTACAGAATACCAAGAAATATGATCTATGTGCATACAATATTAGTCCTATAATTAGTGACTAGTACGCATATTTACAACAATTGGAATCACATGTAATCTTATAATTAAAACAGAAGCTATTTATAAAACGTAGTCTTATAATTCAGAGTATATTGCAGCGGAAAGAAACAAAAGTCTTATAGTGTGCCCATCCAACCCTCAGGCAACTGACAAGACATAAACCCTAGAAAAACTCGCTAGCATAATTCCCACAACTTGCACCAAAATATGTATCGTCCGGAGGTTCGCTATCTTCACCTAAACCAACAAATAAGTAAAGGTGAGTATTTTTGTACTCAGCAAGACTTAAGGTGTATTTACAAAATACAGTAATGCATGCTATGTCAAAGGAGGCTTCTACGGTTAATTTGCATAAAGCAAAATTGAATTTGGAATCAAGTAGTAATTTTCAAATGGAATTTGTAAAAGCGAGCAAGACTGATATGAAAATAACAAGTATGTAAAGCATAAAGTAACAACTCACAGTCTTCCATAATGTGAGCATCAAATCGTCCATTGCCAACACATGACATAAATCCAGTTCTTGCCAACACATGGCACAATAGCTGATACCAATACTTGCCAACATATGGTATAGTATTGAATCATTTACACGGTAAGCATTCCGAAACATTCCTTTTGAAAATAATAAAACATCTAACTATGTGATAATTTTACCAAATATCCTTAACTACAGGCGCGGCTTTTCAAAAAGATTTACACTCTACATAGGTATACAACTTTACCCACAAGTCATGATGAGTCCCCACTTCCCCATTATACTCATTATACTCTCATGCTATTCCTGATGAGTTCCCACTTCCCCATGCTCTAAACCGGCGGAAGATATTTGTACAATGTTGTACTCTCAATAGTCGCTCCTATCGAGTCCCCACTCCCCTATCACAGCAAGATGTACACCGTTGTATGGTATGCATTTACCCACACCTCTGTGCGGAAGCCCTTACAAGCAATCAGTCTAGAAAGCCTGTATATCTTCATCCTTCCAATGCACAAAGTTAAACTATATAACTTAATTGATTTAAGGCTGTCTCATACCTGCACTTGTGGTTGTATGTGTTCTTGGCTAGAAAACAACCCGTAGCTTGGTCCTTAATCTGACTCGAGCGTAATCTCCCCCTATCTACGTGTAAGTCCTATGCACATCTGGCTATTGCCAATAATCGTCACGTCAAAACCATAGTTTTATTTTTATTTTTAATTAAAATACCATCAACCTTTAATGTTATATACAACCTTTTTAAATTCTCAAGAAACAGTTTAATCTGATTATTTTAATTTTAGTACTAAAGCATGGCTAAGTATGATTAATATATAATCGCATATACCCATATTGATATTATGTATTGTCTAACCTTATTCTAAGGCTATCAAGGTTCATATGTCAATACTTATTAAGGAATTTCATGAGATAACAGGCATATCTACCAGTACCACAATATAGTAAATTTACAGAAAATACGCGCATGCATAAATTAATTTGACAAAACAAAACAAAATTAAAACATTGAGATCAATATGGTCAAAGGGGGTGCTTGCCTTGCTCTATTGATTAAGGATTTGACTCGGAGTCGAGGTAGACGATCGTAGTTTCGGATATGTCAGTATCTACACGTGATTATTGTATCACACAATAATAATAAGAAACAATAACAATGAGAGGCAAAAAGAAATAAAATAAAACCAAATGAATTAGAATTGAAGGTTCTTGTAATAAAAATATTTAGTTACTAATTTCTTATTATTTAAGTTTGTTTATTTATATTATGGATTTTAGGTTTTATATTACGCAGGGTTATACTCTTAATAGGATTTAGATGCAAAGCATGTTTAATTAGAATTGTATCTACAGAATAGGACGGTCTTGCCTTATGGGGCATCTAGAAGCTGATCTTATTGATATTAGAGTTTATTTGTGATTTTGTATTTATTTTCTAATCTTATGCAATTTTACAGTTTATGTTATAACAGGTTAGATTTCGTTTTAGATTTGTGACTGCAATTTACATAGATATGTAGCCATTTTTGTAGCATTAGTAGGTCATAACCCTAGAAGTGTCTTGAAACTAGTTTTTGCATCTTTTTGCTTTTATTTGTGAAAGTTATTAATATTTTAGTTTATATGAAAAATGAAGTCTTTTATGAACTTAATTCAAATTAGATCCTTTTAACGACTAATATGATCTTGACCTTATGAATGTTTTGAGATTAGTCCTACATGATCTATCTTTTAATTTATAATATTTTCTTTATATCTGTTTGTTTATATTTTAAATCCTCAAGTATGTATGTGTGTGTGTGTGTGAGTGTGTGTGTGTATATATATATATTATATGAAAGTATGTTTCAACTATGGGTTAAGTGCAGGTTATGAGTGACCATGATGAGTATTAAATGACCATGTCCTATAGGGCATTTAAGAGCTGGTTTTCCTTATATTATCATCTATTCATAACAGTTATTCATGTTTCAACTTTTTGTATATAACAAGTATAGCTAATTAAGAATTTGGCTCATAATAAGTTAATCATTAATTATTTCAGTAGGATTAGATGATATGGACATATAGGATAATTTAGAACTGATCCCACATGTAGTATCATTTATTTGTGACATTCTATTTATATTCTTTTCTTACGTACATAGAAAACAAATTTATTTATAAACTGGATTCAAATTTAAATAAACATTAAATATTTTTGAATATACAGGGTTATCATGGTCTAAAAATGGTCTAGTAATTGGTTGCACTCTAATTTGTCTTTACATGCACTAGTTATAACTATTTTGATTTCTATACATTGGAAAACAATCTATTTTTAAATTTAAATGCAAATCTAAATATTTTTGCATATTTAGAATAATCATGACCACAGGAACATTTTAAAATTTGTTTCATGCTGTAAGGAGTTATGGTTTTTATATTTCTAACAGTAACCATATTAGGGTTTACTCAAGTTTTAATCCAGATAATTTAAAATGAGTTTTAAAATTAATTATTTTTGCACAAATGGGTTTACTATGGTCTTTGGAGCATATGGAAATTATTTCGTATTTTTAGGAGTTGCAGGTTTCATATTTGCAATAGTATCCATAATAGGGTGCTGAATTTTAATTCAAACATTTAAAACCTTAATTTAAAAATAAATATTTTTGCATATTCATAAACTACATGATTTTATGTGAATTCATAAATTTATTTCACTAGAATTGGATTAAAAATGCAAAAGATATTAATGTTTGAATAATGGCTGGTTAGAAAATTCACTGGAAAATGTGAAATACGTTTCCCCACTTGGAAAATGTCTTTCAATCATTTAAATGCTTTCTCTCAGATCCCTTCCCGGCCGACAGGACTGGCCCGTGGGGCAGAGAAACAAAACAGAGGAGGTAACCTCGGCGCTTGCCAGCGGCGAGGGGAAGGTCCGGCCGGTCGGCCATGGGTGCAGGGAGCTGGACGGGAGCACGAGGGCCACGAGGAATAGCTCGGTGGTGGAGGAATCCAACCGGAGCATAGCTCGCAGTGGAGCTTGGCGGTGGAGGTGGCATCGGTAAGCCAGAGAAGAAGAAGGATAGGTCTAGACTCAAAATTACCTAGGGCTAAGCATCTAAGGATTGAGGGAATCACATTTTTTCGGTTAAGTAGGTCGGAGACTTATCGGGGAGCTCCGCCATCGAATGCTGGCTCTGGAGAAGGACTAAGGTGGTGGCGAGACTTTGTGTGAAATGAGCTGAAAAAGAGGTGTGCAACGGGGTTAGGGATGCTCAGAGATGCTCTTGGTTCAATGGATTGGAAGATTAGGGTGTGTTTGGTTCAAAGGCAAAGGGTGGATGAGATGGCTTCAGTCATCTTTTTGCATCAATCCAGCTGTTTGGTTGGATGGATAGGTGGATGACGACATCCAACTCTCAGTAATATTCCTCAAAGATGCTGAATGAGGTCATCCAACTTTCATCCCACCAACCAAATTTGAACTCTCATCCCATCCACCTCTCATCCCTCCAACCAAACTAGTATAGTGCCCGTGCTAACGCTACGACAGCAGTACACCCGCTTATCAATTAAATGATAAGATAAGTATGAATATAACACTTAATAATAAATAATCGCAGTGCCCGTATGCGAGTACAAAAATGAAGATATAACACTCAATAATATTTTTCGCTAAACGTTTTCCGTATGCTCTTAAGACTTGTTCATGTATGTATGTACGCCAACGTCGTCGGTCGTCGTTGCCGCACATAAAAGCCTCACGGCCTCGCCGAACGGCTGGAGGTATGGCACCTCCATCCCAGCGTTTGGGCGTTCTTTAGTTAGGAATTCCCGGAACCTGCGCAAGGAACACGGGAAAGGAAGGTATGAATTTAGTTTGTGTTTTTTTAGAGGATTCTGTTGCAAGAATAGAACTCCCGTTTGACGCATGGGAGAGGAACCAATACGTGAGAAGATTAACAAGAGAAGAGAAGATGATGTGTATGATAAGGGATTAAGGGGTTGTATATGTACCACATATTTGGAAGGAGAGCCAATCAAATAAGGAAATAAACAAGAAGGATCCGCATGCAAGGAAACCAAACTTGAATTTTTACTATCCTGGCCTCGTGATCATTTTTTTCCCCGAATATGACCCTTCTAGAGACTTTTTTACGGATCTAGCCCCATAGAGACTAATTTCAGCACACGGAGAGCGCTGAATTTTTTTAATTTTTTATCCACGGAACCAGCGGTCTGTGAGTGCTACTTATTTTTTTTTAATTTTTTCTCGCGGAACCAGAGGCCGGCGAGCGCTATTTAATTTTTATCTTTTTTTCCCTGTAGATCCAGCGGTCGGCGAGTGCAGATTATTTTTCCATATTTTCCCAGAATTATTCAGTGGACGGGCACCGCTTGAATTGTTCTTCATTTTTTCTTCCACGCTTGAATTTTTCAGCGGCTGTCGAGCATTTCTTTTTTTTTTGCCAAAATTATCAAGCGGACGGGCACCTCTTGATTGTTTTTTATTTTTCGGGAATTTTTTACTGTATTGGCATCATCGTTATAATTTTTTCTGAATCAACTCTCGCGACGATGAATTTGCGATTGTAGCCTCGAACTGGAAAAATTCAGCGGAACGGTGGCGCGATATTATTTACCAGCGCCCAGGCTCGAATTTTATACTATATTAGTATCGTCGTTATAATTTTTTCTGAATCAGGCTCTCGTGGTGATGAATTTGCGATGTAGCCTCGAGACAGAAAAAATCAGCGGAGAGGTGCTGTAATTTTTTTTCCGCGGTTGAGAAGCATTGTAATTTTTTTCCCATGCCCGAAATTATCCAGCGGCCGGGCAGAGCTTGGTTTTTTTTCGTGCCTGAAATTTCCCATCGTCCGCTGGATAATTTCAGACGTGGGAAAAAAATTCCAGCACCTCTGTGTTGAATTTTTTCGGCTCCAGGCTACAATCGACAATTCATCGCAAATTGAGAACAATCTCTAATGAAAAATGATTCAAACAAAGTTGAAATCTAAATATTATATATATTTGAGTTCCAGGAAGTATAAGAATTCTAATAAAATTAGTTTCATTCAATTCTCAGTTCTTTTGCAATATTTTTATATGTAGCATTTCTTTGAGCCTTTTCTTTAAATTTGAATTTGAAATTCACCCAGTACTATTTTTCAAAATATTTTTGCATATTATGGAAGAACTTGATTTTAGAATTTTGTTTCATTTAATTTAGACATATAATGTAAAAGTTACAAATACTTGTATGCTCTCGGGTAATGAAAATTCTAAAGAAAATAGAAAATACGCTTTCGCAGAACAGAAAGCGTCTTTCCTCAGTGTCGCGTGCGCTTTTACACTGGCCAGAAGTCAGCAAGAGCAAAACAGGGGACCAGCTAGGGCTGGCCGTCGGCGGAGCTACGGTCACGAATGGACCCGGTCGAGGGCACCATTAGCACCAGCTCGCTGACGCGCACCCGCCGGTGGACTTGGTCGCCGCTGGCGATGGCCGAAGATGCCTCGCCACTGAGTGAACCCTACGAGTGATGCTTCGCCACACAGCTTCAGAATGGGCTCTCCTCCGATCGCCGCCGAAGGCGCGCGACGGCTCTCCTCCGCTTCGCTCGGCCGCGCGTCGATCTCCTCCTCCGCGCGCCCCGACCGCGCTGCCCCGGCCATCGTGTGCAATCTCCTGGCCATGCTGCCCCGTCTCCGCCGAGTGCGGCCTAGCATCGCCGTTCGCGGGCGTGCGCCGCCGATCGATGGGCGGGCTCTCCTCTAATCACCGCCGAGAGCCACGCGGGCTCTCCTCCGCTCGTCCTGACAGCCGCGTCGATCTCCTCTTCCATGCGCCCTGGACGCCGTGTGGATCTCCTCCGCGCGCCCCGGCCGCGCTGCCCTGTCTCCCCATTTCCTTTTCCCAGCACGTATGTATCGGTCATTTCCTTTTCCAGAAAGTTTGTTTCTTTTTCCTTAATTGTTTCCTTTTCCTTGATTTCCTTTTCCCAGCACGTATGTATCGGTCATTTCTTTTTCCAAAACATTTGTTTCCTTTTCCTTGATTGTTTCCTTTTCAATAAAGATGCTGGATGGAGGTGCGGGGAGGAGGTCTATTGTGGGTCACAGGGATGATTAGACACACTAAACAATAGCCATCGGATGTGGGTGAGTAAAGCTGAGGAAAGATCTGAGAGGTTAATTTTGATGGAGGCAAGTTTCTGGAGACATTTCGCTGGGTGCACGAAGGTTGGGTCATCTCTAGTGGGATGCACTATTTGGGGTGGACGTAGAAAAGAATTTTTAGGTGCATTATAAAGGGGTATAGATAAAAATTTGACTCATTCCATCCATCTCTCATCCATTCAACCAAATATGAACTTGGATAGCTTCATCCCTATCAGGGTGGATGATCCTATCTCATCCACTCTTTGCCCTTTAACTAAACGGACCCTTACTTACTAAATTACTTAAATCGGGTTTTGCCCCTTTTCTCTGGTTCTCGCTGGTATTGAGGAAGATAGAGGAGTCACTGAGCTCGGCTCGAGCTCGAGGAGGTTCAGAGGTGTGTGAGGAGTCTTGCAAAGCCCGGCTGTCCTTTAAATAGGGGAAATGAAGGCGGTGGCAATAGTGTGTGAGCACGCAGGCAAGGTGGCGGTGCGAGTTGCGGTGATCAGAGCCAGTCGTGGTAGTGAAATTAGGAGAGAAAAGATGCCATGGCAGGGTATGGCGAGGTAGAGCTGGCTGAAGAAGAGGGGCCAGGGTTGCGGCGTAAGAACTTAGTCTGTGTTCACACTGCTTCACTGTCGTGGCACTGATTTCCCTGGATATCTTCTGTTGTAGCTTGAGTTTGGCAAAGCGGTGCAACGCCGGGGTATGGCAAAAGGCTGCCGTGGCAGCAAATGGATTGTTAGTTTCTTTGCCGTGGCAGAGCTTGGGCAAAGGCGGTGAGCAGAGTCGGGCTAAGTTCATACGGTGTGGCGTCGAAATCTTGCCGTGGTAGCGAATCAGGCGGCAGTCTCTTGTCGTGGCAGCGTTGAATGAAGAAGAAGGCAAGGCCAGGGAGTTCTGTGATGCTGCCAAGTGGGGTCGGACAGAATGAAGGCCCACTGGTCCGTGAAAGAAAAGGAGAACCGACCTAACCTTATCATTGGACAAATTAGGTTTCAACCATTTAATTGAGGTACTATTATTAGTCAATTATTTTTTAAACTTTTTATTAATTAGATGGAGATGATCTTAATCATACTGTAGAAATTTTGGCTGAAGATATTATCTGTGGAAATTTATAAAATTCTGACAAGACTGCTGCATCAGAATTTTATTTTCTAATTTTTATTTTTATTGGATATAAAATAAAATTTATTTCATATTAAACTTTTTTTGTGTGATAAAAATTAATATTTTGATATACCATAAAAATTTCAGATGATTATCATTCATATATGATTTTATAAAATTCTGACATGCATTATGCTGATAAATTTCAGTTTCTATTTTTGATTTTATAAATACAATTAATTTATTTATTTATTTAAAAAAAATTCTTGTAAGTTAACATAGTTATTTATATTATTTAAAAAAAATTCCAGGATATTAAAAGGTATGTAAAAATTTTAATAATTCTGACATTGTGCTGTTCATAGTCACAATATACAGTTTTTTATTTCTTTTCAGCACTAATTTGTTCACATGCATTTGAAAAATTTTGGGGATGACCTGGATACTATTTGGGATTTATATGAATTTTTAAATATTTTATTTATTAAGGTATTTTGGGTTTTACATTTTGAAGGAGAAGAGAATAATTAACATAAAAGATTTTCTTAAGAACCAAAATTCAAGAAAAATTCAGAAAAATATGAAAACTCCAAACGATATTATATTTCAAACTCATTTTCATAGTTTGTTCATTTTTGTGAAAGAGTTTTAATATTGCAACTTATTCTTTTCTTAAGACTAAAATTCAAGAAAACGAGGAAAAAGATGGTATTTTGAATTAAAATCTTCATTCCAAATAAAATTTTTATTCAATTATATTTTTAATTTTTCTTATTTTCGAAATTTTAGGGATGTTACAAAATACAAATATTAGAAAATATGAAATACTATTCAGTTAACATTATTAAATTTCACATGGCTTAAAATTTTAGTAATGAATCATATTATTACTCAATTCCGTACCAGTTCTTTCAAGATAAACTCCATCCAGTCACAAAAGAATATCGTCCTCAAAATACAACTTTAGCCACTAAATTCTATTTTAATGTATTTATAAAACCTAAAAAATAATATTATGAAAGTTTATTCGAGATAAATATATACATACCATTTTCATGTGTTCGATTTAAATATTAAAAGACATGCATTTATCTAAAATGACATTCTACAGTGCTTCAATGCTTTCTCTCCTAATACAAGTTGTATAAATCTTAAAACAAATGAAGAGGTAAGTAATCACCATCTACCCTTCATTCATACTTTAATATTTGTGTAATTGTCAAAAAGAAAAAAAAATATAGGCTGTGTGATGGTTGATACTAGTATGAATTGAAGGTATGCATGCGCGCCCATGTCTTCAATCGGCATCATGCTCATCATATATAGATTGCTCGCTGAGTGTTCGTGTGCGAGCTAATTAGCACGTCAACTCATTTTGCTCATATGCGCAAGAAAAAAAATTGTATGTTTTTAAGGTTTATCAACTCAGAACGAGAGCTTGCGCGCATGCATGGGTTGTACTCGCCTGCAAATTCTTCTTCAAAGAATTGAAGTTCACCGTACACGCGTTTCAAGTACCAATCGATGGATGACATGAAGCGTGGATTGGTACGGGAAATGAAATTTGAAGAAAGCAGGAAATTACCCGGAAAATATAAGATCACAAGAAAACAACATATACTTAAATATTTTGTCAAGCACGCAAATTTATATAACTTAAGTCACTTGTACATCGATCACCATATTAATCTCTTGATACAAGGTAATCCAAAAACTCATCACCCCATCAAGAATATAAGGGCAATACTACGTTCATACTTACGTAGGCACGTATGTAACGTAAAACCCTAGATATCTATACCACACATATCCCACACAAATAAGCTTAATTAACATCGTCTTCTTCATCTCGACCGACCCCTTTTGCACTGCGGAGGACGTCGCATCCATCCAACTCCCACATCGCGGTCACGCTACCGGACAACTCGACCGACCATAGCTCGAGCATCACAACTTTTCTTGCTGTCTTCTATTTTTTTTTTCTACTTTTATTAGCACGTATTTTTTTTCCCAACCAAAGAAATAGTAATGGAGGGAAATAATAATAGAGAAGTTATAGAGACGACACACCAAGAACACGGCAGGCAGGCATGGTTCCTCCGATCCGATCCTACAGGCAGAGGCCGTCGGCGGCGGCTGCCTCCGCGTTGCAGGACGGGGCGGCCGGCGCCAGCTTGGTGGCTGTGGAGGAGGACGATGACGATGCTTTCACGACGAGGGAGAAGCTAGGCAACGGCAGGCTGCTGGGCGGCGGCGCCAGAGCGTGCAGCAGGTCCTGGACGAAGCTCCGGGCCACCTCCTGCTCGAGGTCGTCCAGCGCCTCGGTCACCACCGGAGCGGGCGGCAGCGGCGTCGCCCGCTCTAGCGGCTTCTTCTTCCATGCCCTCGCCGGCTTCGTCGGCGGTGGCCTTGTTGGCCTCCTCCTCCTGTCCCTCTGGCGCGATGCAGAGGCCGCTGCCGGGACGGCGGTCGTTGTCGTTGCTGCCCTGCCGGTGCTTGGCGGTGGTGGAGGAGGGTAGGGGAAAGTGGCGTACTTGGTGGCGGTGGGTGGGAGCGGCAGGAGGGGTGGTTGGCTGGACGGTAGGAGAGGGAGAGAGGGCGACGAGTATATCGGAGGCCTCGCATATGGAAGCGCGGGAACGGAGTTCCATGCGCCATCTTTGTGATGGTGATGGTACTGCTGGCTCATCGCAGGGAAGGAGCCGTAGGCTCCTTGCGGCGTCGCCGGTCTCGCGCCGAGCCCCGGCCGACAGCCGCCGCCTACGGCCCTCTTCGTGAACTCGAAGCTTCCGGAAGATCGGTCCAGCAGAACGTTTTCCATGATCTCTAGCTAGGAGAAGGTTTGTCTTTCTTAGGTCTCTCGATCTATGTGGCCTTTTTTTTTCAAAGAAAGATCAAGTCTTGATGAGATTGCTGGAGAGCGCAGGAAAAGAGAATTAAAGAAGGATCAAAGTAGAAAGAACTTGTATTAGTATTTTGCATGAAATTTGCAAGAAGAAACTAGATCCTTGGGAGGAAAAAACAACAAGGATGCTAGGATAGAGCGATGATTATAGATCAAGAAGAGAAAAACAGGAACGAAATAGACCAAAGAGATTGAAGCTATCTATATTTGTGAAGATGTTATCTTCCTCCTCCTCAAGGGGAAAGGCGCTCTATCTAAGGCGGAGAGGGAATAGCCATCCCTCGCCTCCGGGCTACAGCTCGCAGGGTTCCAATGCCCTCTCTTTATAGAGAAGCTTGGTTGGCAGAGCACGACGCTGAGCGTCTCGCCCACCCGCGTCGGATTCCAGTCGAACGTGCGTACTCACCACCTTCAGTAAAAATGGGTATATACACATGTGCAAAAATTGGTATATACACATGTGCATGTTTAACAGGACAGCGCGTACCCTCATTTCGGAGGCCACAGAGTTTTAAAAAAATTCTTAGCATGTGCATAGGACACGTACGTGTGTATGTGTGGGGTGTGAGTTGTGTGTCCTCAAAACTTTTGTTGTCATTCGACCTCAAAACTACTGTCATCATTTTATTGTGTATTGCTAATGGCAGGTATACACATGTTAATTACTATCCTTCTTGGGTGTAAAAACTTTTGTTGATGCCCCTTGAGAGGATGGTAGTTAATTCTTTGCCACCTGTGAAGCATTATTCGGAGAATAGCATTTAAGACCAAATGGGCCTTTTCGTAAAAGAGCCGCCTTATCTTCACATTTCTTGTTTTGTATACTTACATTCATTCAGTTCCTTGGTGCAGCTTAAGTCAGCTTCTATTCTAAAAATGTTCCTTGGCTGGCAAGCGCGCATTCTATGAAGAGCAAATGTCACCCGAATTTTTGAGAATATGTTCTGTTTACTGCAAAGCTCTTGGGGACGCAATGCACAAAATTCTACTCACACCCCATAAAATGTAGAAAACTCTACTTGATAATATAATTAATATGAGTACATTCTTTGCTATTTGTTCAGTGGTTCGTTTAGATTGGTGCTATTATCTTGTATCAAATAATAAATCTCTTACTCTTTGGAAACTATCACGAGTATTAAAAAAAAAGTCCTCTGCCGCTTCACTGACGCCAACGACTGAATGACAATGACAACTTTCTTGCTCCCCTCAGAAACAAGCATCCATCCATCATCCTAAACATACGCTTCTACCAAATTCATAACATGAATGCACTAGAACGTACAGCAGTTGCCAGCTGTATTGTTGTGAGACAGGGGGTTGTGGAATACAATAAGAATGCAAGTGAGGGTGGATTTGCAAATTAAAGTTGCCGACAGGCACAGTTAGACCAGGCTATTCAGGCAACCATTGCCATCCAACAGCACTAGACGTGGGAACAACAGTGTGTCTATGACAGCGGGCCCGGTAAGACCACGCAGAAACGTCGGCCCCACAGTGCAGCGACCGCACATGCGCAAACCCATAAAGATTCTCCTTCCTGCACGGTTTAGGTTTGCGCTTTAGCACGCATCTGGAGGACAAGGACCAACTGCGGCTAGGCCGGCAACCGCCAAACCGACGCTGGCCGCCGGATGGGGATTTTGGCAGGTGCCGCTAAGCCGCATCGGGCCGTCCGCTCGCCTACCCCCTTCGATCCCCGAAAAGGGACGCTCGGAAAGCGACGCCACCTTGCTTTCCTCCTCCTCCGCCGCTTTTACTGGGCCGTGGTGCTCCCCTGGTACACCGCCGCCCGCGCGGGCCACACGCAGATTTCTGCGGCAGCTAAGCTAGGCTTTTCCCAAAGACTCGTGTCAAAGGGCAAACAACTTTCGATCGAGAAAACGTCAGTAGCATTGTTTGTGTGTGGGGTAGGGGGTTGTTGTGAAAATGGGTCAGGTAGATATTGCTCTTTTCATATTTTAATCTATATTTTTTGTATTAGTTTCGGAACTGGTACGGGTTAGTCGGATACAGATCCGGATTATTCGGAATACGGATATGGGACGGATATATGACGGATTCGGGTTGGAAACAGATCGGATAATGCGCGCATATATAGAGTAATATATGTTGAATTAAAACCATACGAATACGCGACTATAGTAACAAGTTATATATCAATCAAACTCAATAGACGTCGTAAAAAAAATATGCTACTTGAGAATCAATAAAACCAACTAATTGTTAATATAAATAGGCTAACATGGAAAAAACATGATGAAAATGGACTGTGCCTTGTTAATATCTGAATATCCAATTCGAATATCCGAATATGAAAAATCCGGATATCCGAATAGAAAAAAATCCGAATATCCGGACCCCGCCCCGTATTTATCTCCGCCCCGTATTTACTAGATATTGGATGCTCCGGATCTGATTCCGAATCCGGATCCAAGTATCCAGATCAGGTCCCGGATCCGACCGGATAGTCAAATCCGGTCCTGGATCCGATCCCGGATCGGACGGGAGATATTCGACCCTTTTTCACCCCTATGTAGCACACTACCGCCGGGTGAAAAAAACTAATGAGGCTAGGCTACATGTTTGGCATGGCAATTATTAATGAGTAATACTAAACAACGTTGTACCGTTTAACTCAAAATCAACAGGATAGAATGCACCCATCTGATCAGGCCCTCACATGTTTGTTAAACCATTTGATTTTTTTTATACACGAGGGGATAATGATGACGCGTTAGAACCACTCTCCACTTCATGCTTCTCATGTTCCTATCTTGTTTCTCTCTCTCTCTCATTTCCTGCAACTAATTGCATGCACATTTGTTTCTCTTGTTCATCTCCCTCCCTCCTTACCTCTCTCGTGGAACCGTTAACATGCGTTGTGTGTCCGACGAGTGACACCGCGGGGGAGTGCTGTTGATGTGAGCGATGGCATTGGGAAACAAGGTGCGCCTACAACTGTGTGTGTTCAAACAGAGCAAGGCAAACAAGAGAGGCAACCGAATGAGAGCTCGACAGTACGTGGGAAGGCAAGCGGCAGTAGCGACCAAGTGAGCGCGGAGCCATGGGTGAGCTTGGTGGCCGATGGAAGGCCAACGGCCGACACAGAACCACCGCAGCAACACTTGCGTGGTTGAAGGTGAGCACGTTGGGATTTTGCTCAGAGGAGAACTCTACGGCCGCAGATGAGCATGCCAGATATTTTTTTGTTTGTTTTTCTGATGAAACTTGATAAAATCTATTGAAACTTCATAAAACTTTTGGGTTGAAACTTGATAAAACATACTGAAACTTTTTAAAACTTTAGGGTTGAAACTTTTTGAAACTCGAGTTTAAAAATCTTGAACATGTTGAAACTTGCCCTTGAAACTTTCTCGAAATCTTCTTCTTGCTCGCTCACGCTCACTTTCACTCTCCCGAGTTGACGACCGACAGGGATGGCACCGCTGCCGTTAACGATGGGTTCGCACGTGCACTCCGGTTGTAGAGGGGGGGCAAGGCGGTGGTGGCCCGATGGTGGGTGTCGGTGGCAAAGGACGGTGGATGGGACGGTTAGGGTAGGGCTGAGAGAACATTAGGTTGGGTGGGTGGCCGATGGGGACAGGGGAGGGGGAGGCAGGGTCAAGGGCGGGGCGACAGAGGAGGCGTACAGAGCTACGATCGGTGTGGTAGCTGCAGCAATGGAGGAGGTGAGATAGCGAAGGTGAGGAAGAGGAAGGAAGAGGGAGAGAGAGGAGTAGGAAGGAAAAAAACATAGGTTGAGAAGGACGATCGGTGTGGCAGCTTTATGAGGTCTTAGGAAAGCATGTGTGTACTCATGCCTTATCTTCACTACTTAAAAAGAAGGTAGTGATGATGGTGGTTGTAGCGGTATGTCACTCCTCCCAACTCCTCATTCCACCTCTTTAAAAAATATCTAACAAAAATAGAAAAACCAATTTAACAACTTACATATTCTACCTCCCTAAAAATTCTCTAACAAGCAAAAAAATGTAGCTTTAATGGACGCCGAGGTGTGACACATGCAGCCGAGTGTGTAGGAGAAGCTAAGGGCGTGAGCCAAGCAAGCCAACCATGATGACATTGACTCAGTGTAGTAGGGATAATACGATATTATATTTATCCATACCAAAACATAGGCATTCAATTGATACTCTTTAACAAAACAATAAGAAAGCAAACATAATTTAGTAGTGCGAACTTTTGAGCTCGTGTTGCAAATCATCGGATGGGTGTCAGCGTTGCAATGGCCCATAAGGGCATGTACAATAAGGCCACCTCAGCATACTCTTAGTATATACACATCAGCTTTATCCTATGTGGAAGAGTGAGAAAAGAGGAGAAAGAAGAAAGTCGGCTCTTATTTAGTAGTAAGTATCACACGGGAACATAGGTGCTATCGCTGGCTAAAAGCTGGTATTGAAGCTGGCCGGCGCAAACGGCTCTTAATGTCGAAGTTAGTGTTTTGCCAATAGCCACAAAGATGAAGTTAATGTTGAATGTCCAAATTAAATACTTTAGTGTTTCTCTAGAAACAACCTTTAGAGATGGTTATTATACAAATTGATTTTATTAATTACTCTAGATAACATGAATGAGAGATAGGATAAGTAATAGATGTTGTTATTGTACTTGTTCAAAGATGTAGGCTGCATTAGTTCCACAGAACGAAGTCGTTGGACGCAATCAGTTTAATTGGCTACGTCCGTCCTTGGATGAAAAAGTCACAAGCTTTTGATGTTAGAACTGTCGCGCTGCTCAATGCCAGTAGTAGGCAGCGAGATCAAATAAATGCGCACTATATACGTCTAATCTACTAAAGTAGTATCAACTTATGTAGTTGCATTTTGCCCAAAATACAACTACCTAATATACGTCCTATGTATCGACAGTATCGCAATTGACAGCTGAATGAATAAAAAATACCGATGCAGGTAAAAAAGGAATGGCTGGAAAATAAAATAATATAAGATACCTCGACCTTATGCTAAGGATGACCTTATGCTAAGGATGTGGTTATTTACCCAAAAGGGGAGCCTAGGTGTATTTGCTCTCCTTGCACACTCTTTTTTTTTTATCTTTGATCTCTTTCGAACTGAAATTGTAAATCTAGTCTCTTTCTCGATCATAGAAGCATTAGCATGCGACACGTGTTACCCACTACGGTATCCCATTCTGTCGAGCTCGGGTACTGCGGTAGATGCGGTGTCGGCAACCTGTTGCTATGGATGGCAAAAAAGTTCGTTAGATCTTGAATAAAAAATGCTTCGATCACTATAATTCATGAGTTCAAAATTGAAATGAGTCTAATTCGAGTGAAAAACGGTTAATGAGGAGAGTCGATAGTTGCTCGTTAGCTTGAATTTAAAATAACCACTTAAACGATAAATGAAATGATTTTAAGTTGAACTATGTTCATTTCGAAAGAAGCTCGATAATAGTTCGTGAAGCTCGATAGCCCATTCTACGTACCTGTTAGATATAAACTTAGGGTTCTTAAGCCATTAATCAATAGCCAATACTTGAACACCAAGAAGCGGAAGAAAATATATCGTTCGGTGAAGCCATTAGTGGTGGATCGGTAGAGGTGGTAGAAGGCTCGATGACGAGGTTGTAGCCGTGGTCACCGACGACGACGAAGAAGGAAGAGGCCGTCGGTAGATGATCTTCGAGTCATTTAGCACACCTTAGGATCGGGGAATATCGGGATTAGCTTCTTCTTAGATGATCAAGAACTTCATTGATCATTAGGCGTCTGCATCTCCCATTTTTATATATGCGCTAATGACTCGGGACCTCAACCAAAAAGTCTGTTTGATACCTCCGATCAGGGCGCAAGAGACGGGATCTCATCCCCTAAAAATCGGAATTCGTTAGTTGGGTGGTTAGCCCAAGATTAATTCCAACATTCTCCCACTTAATCGTAAGGCTAACATAAGTCCACACTTAACAAAACAGCACACCAAGATAATGCGTTTACAGCAGTCAATTAATGCTACTGAAACCCCATCATCTATAGTATACTATTCTATCTCGATAGGATAGCCACTTAAGCTTAACGGGAGTTGGTTTGTTTTCTTATGGTCCTAATTTTCCAGGATCAGATTCTAAATTCTTACCATAATTAATTTAGAATCATAGGCTTTCCAATAAACTCATGCTAGCAACATGTTCTCGAAAGATACTGGGTGGTAAGCCTTTAGTGAGCGGATCCGCAAGCATAGACTTAGTGCTTATATACTTAACATTAATAGTTTGATCCTGGATTCTATCTTTCACAACATGATACTTAATGTCAATATGCTTGGCAGCACCACTTGACTTGTTGTTACTCGAATAGAAAACTGCGGCTCAATTATCGCAGAATATCGTAAGTGGTTTTGATATGCTGTCAACCACCATTAGTCCGGAAATAAAATTCTTAAGCCATACAGCCTGTCCTTTAGCCTCATAACATGCCACAAACTCAGCTTGCATCGTTGAAGATGCCGTAAGGGTCTGTTTGGAGCTTTTCCACGAAATGGCTCCTCCCGCAAGTGTGAAGACATAACCTGACGTGGATTTCTTAGAGTCAACACATCCTGCGAAGTCAGCATCTGAATAACCCATAACCTCAAGGTCATCAGAATTCTTATATGTGAGCATGTAATTCTTAGTGCCCTGCAAATAACGCAAGACTTTCTTAACAGCTCTCCAGTGGTCCAAACCTGGATTAAATTGATATCTGCCAAGCATCCCGGTCACGAATGCTAAGTCAGGGCGAGTACATACTTGAGCATACATAATGCTTCCGGCAGCTGAAGCGTAAGGAATCGACTTCATTTGATCAATTTCTAATTGATTCCTTGGACTTTGAAATAAACCAAACTTATCACCCTTAACAATAGGGGCAAGCGTAGCTGAACAGTTATGCACATTATATCTCTTAAGCACTTTGTCAATGTATGACCTTTGTGACAAGCCTAATACACCTTTGGACCTGTTTCGGTGTATTTCTATGCCCAGAACATAAGAAGCATCACCAAGATCCTTCATGTCAAAATTAGATGATAGAAATCTCTTGGTTTCATACAGCATATTCTTATCGCTGCTAGCCAATAAGATATCATCCACATAGAGCACTAAAATAATAAATTTGCTCTCTTTAGTCTTAATGTAGATACAATTATCCACCTCATTTTCTTTAAAGCCAAATTTCCTTATTACTTCATCAAACTTAAAGTACCACTGTCTGGACGCTTGTTTTAGTCCATAGATGGATTTCTTAAGGTAACATCCCATTTGTTCCTTACCCTCCACGACAAAACCTTCCGGTTGAGTCATGTATACATTTTCATGCAAGTCACCGTTAAGGAATGCAGTTTTTACATCCATCTGATGTAGCTCCAAATCATAATGAGCGACAAGTGCCATGACAATTCTTAATGAGTCTTTCTTAGACACAGGAGAGAAGGTATCAACATAGTCAATCCCCTCTCTTTGTGTAAAACCTTTAGCTACAAGCCTAGATTTGAATCTTTCAACGTTTCCCTTGGAGTCATGCTTAGTTTTATAGATCCACTTACAGCCTATTACTTTGACTCCATCAGGTATGTCTACTAAATCCTGCACATCATTAATGCTCATAGATTTCAATTCATCCTCCATGGCTCAGTAGCCATTTGTCCAATCCTTATTACTTATGGCTTCTTTAAATGAGATGGGATCATCCACCTTCCCTATATCGTTAACATCTTCATTCATGTATACGACATAGTCACTTGGAATGGCTGATCTTCTAACCCGCTGTGATCTTCTTAAGGTTTCATCAGGTATCACAGACGGCTGTTGAAGTTCTTCATTAATTGCTAATGTAGGTTCATCATCAGGAGCAATATTACTAATACCAGAATCATTAGCTGGGGTTACAACACCAGGGTTATCATTTAGAGGTGTCATTATTTGCGGCACATTAATAAAAGTCTCTTGGATTATCGGTGATGGAACATAAGTCCGAATCTCCTCGAGATCTATATTTCTGGCCTTTGAGCTCCCACTGATTTGACCATTCTCCATAAACATAGCATGTCTAGTTTCTACAAATTTAGTATGACGATTTGGGCAGTAAAATCGGTATCCCTTAGATCTATCAGGATATCCGATAAAACGGCAGCTCACTGTTTTAGAGTCTAATTTCCCAATATGTGGGTTAAAGACTTTAGCTTCAGCAGGACAACCCCACACTCGTAAGTATTTTAAGCTCGGTTTTCTGCCAGTCCAGATTTCATAAGGTGTCTTTGGGACTGATTTGCTGGGAACCCGATTAAGTATGTAGGCAGCTGTTTTTAATGCTTCCATCCATAAGGTTACTGGTAAACTGGAATAGCTGAGCATGCTTCGCACCATATCCATAAGTGTGCGATTTCTTCTTTCAGTTACACCATTTTGCTGAGGTTCACCAGGAGTTGAGTATTGAGCTACTATGCCATTTTCTTGAAGATATTTAACAAAGGGACCAGGAATTTGTCCATAAGGAGCATGTCTACCATAATATTCTCCTCCTCAATCTGATCGCACCACTTTAATCTTTAGATTGTGCTAATTTTCTATTTCAGCCTTAAATATTTTAAATTTATCGAGCGATTTAGACCAATCACAAATGGGGAAAATATAACCATAACGGGAATAATCATCAGTGAATGTAATGAAAGAATCAAAACCATCCACTGATGTCACAGGAAGGTCCACAAATATCAGTGTGGATTAATTCTAATATCCCTGTGCTTCGGGTAGCCCCTTTCTTAATTTGTTTTACGTATTTACCTTTGATGCAATCAATGTAGGGGTCTGAGTCTGAGAAATCAAGCGGGTGGAGTATCTCTTCCTTAATGAGACGTTCCATTCTCCCCTTCGAAATGTGGCCTAAGCGACAGTGCCACAATTTCGATGAAGTCTCATCATCAATTCTTTTACATTTATTTGTGCCATCACATACATTCATTAACACAGGTGATTCTTTAAGGGAAAGAACATAAAGCTTGTCTCGTTTGAGAGCAAGACCAACATCATTAGAATTAAACTTTATTATGCATTGGTCGTTCCCAAACTTGCAATAAAAACCTTCATCATCTAATAAAGAAACTGAAATAAGGTTCCTTCTCAAACTAGGAACATAAAGTACATTATTTAGATGAAGTACAAAGCCCTTTTCTAATACTAATGGTAAGGTCCCAATGGCTTCAACTTCAGCCTCCTTCCCATTAACGACTCTAAGGCTTCGCTCCCCCTTTCTTAGCATCTTCACGGAAAGGAATCCCTGTAAAGAATTTGAAACATGTATAGAGGCACCTGAGTCAATCCACCAAGAATTAGGAGAAAAATCAGCATAAAGAGATTCCTCAATAAAGGTGATTTCATCATTACCCTTCTTCGCAAACCACTTCAGAAATCCTGGGCAATTTTTCTGAATATGCCCATCTTTCTTGCAGAAGCGACATATGACGTTGTTGGATGAAGAGGGTGTTGCAGGAGCTTTTCCTTTATGCTCCACCTTATTTGACTCAGTTTTGGGAGAGAAATTGAGTTTCTTCTTAGACTTATGGTCTCCCTGAAATTTTCTCTTCTTATTGCCAACAAGGTGGACAACGTCCTTCTTATCGGCCTTTAGTCTTTCCTCCTCCTGAACGCACATGGCAATTAACTCGCTCATGGTCCACTTCTCCTTCTGAGTGTTGTAATTGATCTTAAAAGGACCAAACTCATAAGGTAAAGAAGTCATTATGAAATGAACCAAAAAGCCTTCTGAAATAGCCATGTCCATTCCTTTAAGCTTGGAAGCCATATCGGTCATCATCATGATATGCTCCCTGACACTGCCCTGTCCCTCATACTTGGAAGTGAGCATTTTCATGATTAATGTACTGGCATAGACTTTTGAGGAGCCTTTGAATTGCTCTTCTACTGAATCCAGATACATCTTAGCATCTTCGGAGTCGGGGATTTCTCCCCTAATTCCTACTGATATTGTGCTCTTCATTATCATCAAGGACATGCGGTTAGACCGCTCCCATTTCTCTGCTGCAGTTTCATAGGACTTCTTTAACTCAGAGAAGTTCTCATCATCAAATGAGGAGGAGTGGGAGCACCTCCACAAGTGCAAGGTCCAAATCCATTATTCCAAGAGTTATGAGCAGTTTTTCCTTTCAGGAGGGGAAGTTATTACCAGAAAGCTGTTCCATGCTATTCAGAGTACTGGCAATGTTTGTGGTGGTCATAGCTGAATAAAATATATACAAATATTAGTAAGCAATTTAATGTCTGGCACAAAATTAACCCTACGTTGGTCTAGTTAATAATATGCTAATGACAGTTCTAATTCATAATCATCGTTGGGCAGAATATGAAAAGAACTTAACTTTTAACTTAAATGGGTATGACTCATGAATATAATCAACTTTGGTCAGAATATAATCATGATCATAAAATTAATCCCAAAACATTATTAAATCTCTAATCAAGATTTCTCGTTGGTTCCATCTTAATTAGAGACAACTTAATTAAATATTTTATTCAGCAATTTACACTCTTAAAACAGTCCAATCATCATATTAAAAGAATAATCAGCATTTAAATTCTGAGGAAATGCTGTAAATTAATCCCACAAAAGTTTAATTTTCGGACAAAATACCCCAAACATCAATTCATAAAAGAAAACAGCATTTAAATACATAAGAAAATGCTGTAAAATAAAGAAGCCCAAAACTTAAACCATTTCGGTCCAAAGCATAAATCGCCCACATGATACGCCCAGACGCTACTTGAGCCCACGCCACGCGCAATGGGCGACGCTGCGCCCAAGCAAACGCTGCGGTGGCTCAGCGAGCGCATGCGCGGCGGCCCAACAAGCGACGCCACTGGGCTCAGCGACGACGCGCGGTCTGCGCTGGAGACGAGAGGTGGCCCGCGCGTGAGAAGCGGCGGCGCGAAGCGTGATGCGAGGCGCGGCTCGCGCGGATGATAAGCGCCGGCCCGGAAGGAAACGAGGCGACGACCGCGCCCGACGCTGCTCGCGATTCCGAACGGACGGCTGAGATCAACCCGAGCCAAGACATAAAACGCGCACGGGCGACAAAACCCTAACCCTAGCTCATTTCGATCCGGTTTTCACGCGAGAGCGGGCAAGGGCGGTGGCGGCCACCCGGCGTGCGAGGTAAGGCGCGAGCTCCGGCGGGCTAAGGCGTGGGGCTCCGGCGGCGGCGGAGAGCGAAGGCCGGCGCGATGGCGACGAAGGTGCTCGCAAGGCGAGCGGGAGCTGCTCGCGACTCCACCGAGGAGAAGCTCCACCAAGGCGAAGGCTCGGCCTCGGGCGAAACTAATGCCCGCGAAGGAGACGACGGCGAGAGCGCCAAAGGTAAGCCCGAAAAACCCCCTTTTAGACATTAGGTTTTGCTTGATTTGGGGATTAAGGTTCGGGATCGTCATGATTCTGATTTGGGGATTTAGATTTTAGGAATTTCCGAAACTCATCTCCTTCTGAATGCTTAAACCGAAACCACAAAAACGTTAAACTGAGGTTATTTACCACAGACCGAATCAAGGTCATATGAACTAATCGGTTCAAGAAAGGCTATTGGCTGCTCTGATACCAAATGTTAGATATAAGCTTAGGGTTCTTAAGCCATTAATCAACATTAATCAATAGCCAATACTTGAACACCAAGAAGCGGAAGAAAATATACCGTTCGGTGAAGCCATTAGTGGCGGATCGGTAGAGGTGGCAGAAGGCTCGATAACGAGGTTGTAGCTGTGGTCACCGACGACGACGAAGAAGGAAGAGGCCGTCGGTAGATGATCTTCGGGTCACTTAGCACACCTTAGGATCGGGGAATATCGGGATTAGCTTCTTCTTAGATGATCAAGAACTTCATTGATCATTAGGCGTCTGCATCTCCCATTTTTATATATGCGCTAATGACTCGGGACCTCAACCAAAAAGTCTGTTTGATGCCTCCGATCAGGGCGCAAGAGACGGGATCTCATCCCCTAAAAATCGAAATTCGTTAGTTGGGTGGTTAGCCCAAGATTAATTCCAACAGTATCGTGGTAGAAGAGCACGGTAGGTGACATGTGTCATCTGCTAGTATTTTTGTGGTCGTGAAGGAGAATAGATTTATAATTTTGTTCGGGGAATCAAGGATGAAAAAAAGTATGAAAGGTGACCAAATAGACCAAAGCTTCCCAAAGGAAAAGAATATTGAAACAGTAGTGTATATCAAGTGGACGTTTATAGCACTAATTCTGAAGCCCAAGCATCTCTTACACCAGCTTTTTTACAGGTGAGGAGAGAGATTAGATTTCCTCGGAGAAAGTGGTGAGGTGATGACTGATGACCCTTTCGGGTGCTGTTCCCCATGGGGGAAGATCTTTCTAAGCAATGTGGGGAACACGTGGGCTCACGACGAGGTGAATATCTCTTCTTTTATTAGAGGATAGAGGGGTCGAAGATTTGTTAAGCACCGACCAAGTTGAAAAAGGAATAATGTTCAAAATATTCCTGAGACGAAGGAAAGTTAAAGTTCGGTACTATGGAATTAGGCGAAGAAGCAAACATATTGTTGTTTTCTAGCGTTTGTTGTTGAATGAGTTCAATGGATGCTAAGGGTATGAAGCAAGAAAAGGTTAGACTACACAAAGGAGAAAATCAATGCGGAATGGGTCTACTAAACTTTTTTAAAAAGGAAGCTTAAAACATGGTTTTACTAGACCCTGGAAAATATAAGTGGAAAAGTAAGGTCAAGTATAATAATTAGGTGCGACCAATCAGGCTAAGCTACTTCATTATGAAAGGAAAGTAAACCCGTGGTTAATGCTTAACCTTCCTCACTTACACTAATAGTTAAGTATCAAAGTCTTTGTTGGCTAATTAAGATCGTATAAAAATGAGTCAGAATAGAGACAGAATGAAGATCCGCAACTCTTTCATCTTTATCGATATTTTCTGGTGTATGTACAAAATGCCCCCTAAGCCGTACTTTTATTGCAGTAGAAGAAAGTTAGATCATAGAGTAATCTACTCGGACTCTGAGTACTAATTAGGAAGAGTTTTTTAAAAGAATGTCCACATGTATGTATGTATGTATGTATGTATGTATGTATGTATGTATGTATGTATGTATGTATGTGTGTGTGTGTATATAGGACGTCGAAATGGGGCATCAGGGAGCCTAGGCTCCATGGTTTCAAATGCGCACATTCAAGCTAAATTCGGGTATATTTTTCAAAAAAATTAGTTTTAGGGTATATATCCATCTATAGCAATTCAAATGAAACACATACTTTTGAAAAAATATACTCGAATTCAAAGATTTTAAATGAATTTAGATTGCATGCTTTGCTGATTTATATATATATATAATCAGTACATACCTACAAAAATGCTATCATAAAAAAAAGAAACTCTAGTTTAAATTTCAGTTCAAACTTATTTGAACTAGTAAGTAAACTAATTAAACCCAACATCCTAAAAATTTTAAAAAATTAAACGCACAATACATAGGAGAATATACCTATTTTGTATCATGAAGCCCAGGCTCCATAGTACCCTAATTAATTATAATATATATGTATATAATATATATATATATAATAAGTATATTCCACGGCAATAATGATTATTGTTAGACTAATGAAGCTGTCTTTGCTGAAATAGATTTTTTTTTAAATAATACATTTTTTAAAATTAATTGCGGCATTAATACGCGGATTGAAAAATTTGCAAAAATAATACTTCGTCGCCAGATGGTTCGGCGAAAACCAGGTAATAGCTAAACGGTTTGGCGAAAATGGTATTTTCGCCATATGGTTTGGCGAAATTAGGCTAAATGCGCAATTTGGAGTGCCTGACAGTTTTTTTGGCCGGGACACCCTATTTTCGCCAAATGGTATGGCGAAAATAGGTTGTTGCCAAACGGTATGGCGACAACCCTATTTTCGCCATACCATTTGGCGAAAATAGGGGTTTTTTTCCTGCCTCACCTAGCTCTGGTTCCATTCGCGCGGAGGAGGAAAAAAAAAAGGGCCGGAGCGAAATTAGGCTAATTGCTCAATTAAGAGGCGTTTGACGGAGCAACAGCCCGGGACACCCTATTTTCGCCAAACTGGTTCGGCGAAAATAGGGGGATTTTTGGCAAGGGAGAAAAATAGGGAGGGGGAGAGAGAGAGGGGGGCGGGAGAGAGAGGGGGGAGAAAGAGAGAGAATTCGCGTGAAAATTTTGTAAATAATAAATCCAGTTAATGATAATTCGTGTAGTTAACCGTAGGGTCAATAAATGGAAAAAAAATATATTTGTCTATGATAATTGAAGTATGATTTTTTGTCAGTTTATTAACGTAGTGCTTCACAAAATTATTTGTCAGTTTATTATTTCTGGGAAAAAATGAAATTTCGTTGTTCGTCTTTCGATGTGCGCCAAATCTGACGACAAATAAAAATCAACATTAATATTTCAAACTGCCTCATGACTCGACATTGATACAATATAGATACGTACCTTAGAATTCATAGAACTGAAGTACAACATACGTCCATACATGCCTCAGAGAATTGATAAAACTGGGATACAACACAAGTGAGAATACGATACATTCTATGGACATATTCATCGGTTGACAAAGATGAAAGTCATCTACTGGCGGTAGCGCTTGAGCGTCGAGGTGGAGGTGATATGAAATCGTCGTCATCGTCATCGTCATGTGTATGGTTGGGAGCTAACCCGCCTCTAGTTCTGGTTGGACATCTTCTTCCATTATTTCTTGAACGGCCTGCTGCGGAAGTGCTTGAACGTCGAGGTGGAGGTGACACGAAATCGTCATCGTCATCTGTATGGTTGGGAGCTAGCCCGCCTTTAGTGCTGGTTGAACGTCCTCTTCAATTGTTTTTTGAATGACTTGCTGTGCAAGTGCTTGACCGTCGAGGTGGAGATGACACGAAATCGTCATCGTCATCATCATTTGCATAGTTAGGAGTGAGCCTCCCTCCAGTGGTGGTTGAAAGTCCTCTTGAAATTGCTGCTGTAGCAGTACTGTGTCGATCACTACCCCTGCAGCTGGATCCGCTTCTGCCTCTTCTGCTTGAACCGGGCATCACGCCACCGCCGAAGAGCATGTACATCACTAAGAATTCTGAAATATCTTTGTTCAGCAACTCTTCATCCTCAGGGAATAACTAGCACACGAGCATGCAAAGTAGTGAATTATGTATAAATGGTAAAAAGATTAGTATGGTGAAAAAATAAGGAATAACTAACCTTAATGTGCTCTGCATACCGATCGGGCATCATCAGTATCCTGTAATATCTTCTAGAGAAACATGTAGTAGAAGGGTGGTCGGCTAGTTCGCACACCCTGAAATACCTTTGACGCCACCATTGCAAGTGCGCCTTCAGGTCGTCGATGGTCGCAAGGTTCAGGCCAGAGGTTGTCATGCTATGCCTCCGTAATGTCGGGCGCCACTCTTGCAATTTGGACAGGACTTTACTCAGGATCTCCTCCTTGAATGGATCGTCCTTTCCACCACGCGTAACCTTCAACGTGCAATTAAGAGCTACATTGCTTATATCGGGTGTCCACGAAAATGTTCTGCTAGAGGATCCAGCCATGGTGAAGAAGTGTGAGTGAACGCTGCGGTTGTGTGCTTGCGGTTTGGCCTTTCATAGACTCAAAGCGGTGGTGTATGGACTACGTGTTGGAATGTAGGATTGAAACATATAGAGGGATAGAAAAACGCTGGAGTGTCTTTGTCTAGTCGAATTTGAAAAGGTAGTCGTGCGTGCAATGTTAGGACTGACAAAGCTGATGGTAGCGTGTTGTTAAATCGGTCTGGCAAAAGTGATGATCTCGTGCCGTAAAATCGGGGTGAAAAGGATTGTAGAGGGATGGAAAATATGCGGAACGCCTTTTGCGTATAACGTGGATGCGAGCACCCTACCAAGGTTCGAAACGCCTGTTCGTAGGGCGATGAAATGGTTATATACTACGAATCAGATTACGATAAATGAAACACAACGCGATCATAGCAACTAAATGGTGTGAAATAGTAAATCGTACGTAAGGTAAGGAAGCACGAGACATTTATGTCATGACAACAAAATAAGGTACTACCCTAACCACCCCCTAAGCACCCTACCCTCGCCACGACCTCTCTTTGTCCTACGTCTTTGGCCGGTGCATCGCCTAGAGGTCGTGTGTGAAGTCTTTGGGATGCTCGCGCCGCCGTGTCGAGGGGTGAACCGCCGCACCGGGCGACGCCATGGGGCGCAACGCTGCACTCGGCGAGGTGCCGTAGTCCCGCTGCGTCATCTGCGTGGCCGAGGAGGCCGCGTCGACCACGTCCGGAGGGGCCGCGTGAATCGTGTGCCGGTGAAGAACCGATCCGCCAAGAGTACCGACGCGAAGTAGCTCGACGAGTGAGGTGACGAAGAGAATCAGACTCCAACACGTGGGCAACCCGCAGTTAAGGTAGTAACATGTAATCATAATCAGCAGATCGATACCAATGCCAACAATTGAATATTGCTTTACTAATCGGCGTGGGGACCATGGTGGGACCGTGTGTGCTGCTAATCGACCCTCCACCACGCCCGGGCCAAGGCACGAGGTGTGGTAGGAGGACTCTGCCACCGCGAGGTGGTGAGCTGGGCCGGTGTGTGGTACGAAGGCACGGGTGGCGGCTCGGATGAGGTACCACGGTCGGCCGCGCCCACCGCCGACAAGAACCGAGCCCACGATCCGCCGAGTCCCGGCCACCACGCGTCTCCACGCCTCGTCATATCGCCCGGTGTGACCGCGACTCCGCCATGACCTACTCAAAATGCCGTGGCTATGCTCGTGCAAGTCCTCGGCGTGGTCCACCGCCACGCACGAATGAATCATAAATACAACGAGCGGTGCAAGGAACACATGACATACCTTACGCAGAAGACTTACCATCGCTTGCATGGTCGCTCCCGCTCGCCCGGTACAAGTCCGCCACGCCGAGCGCACGCCCGGGTGGGTGGCTCCTCTACAAGCACGCAGGCGAGCACGCGCCCATGCCACGCACTCGTGCTACGATCGCTGGTAGGAGGAGTCGTCATATGGCGTGTCCTCGTCGACGACGTCCTCTAGTGCTCCACCCCACTGGGCGAGCCACGGCTCCATCCTCCGTGCCAAGGTCACCATCGTCTTCTGAGGTCCCTGGGTGGAGTACCTAAAAAGAAATACACATTAGTACAAATATAACATAAGCATTTATCATAATTATGTAGCGGGCGAGTAACTAACCAGTGCACTCTCTGTGGCACTCGATCCCCTAAAGGAACAGGGACCAGCTGACGTAGCCCGAACTGCCTCATCACTCGCTGTGGCACGTAGTCCTCCACGAAGACGTCGAAGATGAGCTTCCTCCTAGTAAGCCTGGTCCCTGTAGCAAAGTGTGGAGACCCCCCTCGCCCCGGATCTCTCCACTACACAACGGTCGCTGTAGGGGTCCCAGATCACCTGATCCGCCCTAAGGTGGTCAAACGCCTCCGTGAAGGACTGGTACGCTGACCGTACCTGCAGTCCCGCCCACTAGGGCTGCAATTCAAAGAAGGTTGGTTATCAGATGCGATTGCAATTAAAACTACATAAGTACTTAGAAGGGCGTACCCGTCGTCTCGTCCAAAGGGATCCCATCGTCGGACGGTCGATCGCATCTGCTCCGTACAACTCGGCCTTGTAGTGTCGTGGCTCGACGTAGGGTCGACCAATAGGGAAGCGCTCGAATGACTAGAGCTGAAGAAGAAGAGGCATCCCAGCGAGATTGGCGGACTTGCTTTTCTTCACGCACGCGTCGCAAAGGGCGCGGTACGTGGCAGCAAGAACCGCTGAACCCCAGGATACCTATGGTACGTCCTCGAGCTCAGCATCAGCAATATCCCGTGCATAGGCTACCCAACGCTGCCGACGCTGCCGCGGTGTCGACGCGGAACATCACGCACCCGAGCAACCAAAGTAGATATGCCTCGAGGTGCCGTGCAACCTGGTAGTCCGTGGGCATCGCAGCCATCCGTTGCACCTGCGACAATTCAACAATTTAACAAGTGAAATATCATGTCAATATTACATAAAAACAGAATAATAATCGGCGAGTGTACGGACTTAGTGTTGGAATGTAAAAGTACCAACCTCAAACTGGGCCAACCACTTCCTCGATGGGCCGTGTCTCTTGCCGATTTGTATTTCTGGATCAAGGGGCACCACCCCGGCAAACCTCTCCTCCAGGTCCGCCACCCACCCGGCAGGAGTCACCGAGGGTTCGACCGGTGTCCCAGCGATCGGCAACCCAGTAAGCATGGCGACGCCCCGCAGGTCACCGCTACCGCCGATGGGAAGGTGAAAAGTGTGTGTCTCTGGCCTCCAACGGTCGACCAAAGACGCCAGTAGGGAACGGTCGAACGGAAACGCCGTGACCGCTCTGGACCGTCCTCACCCTCGGCTACCGCCCGGGCACACCAAGGCCCCGAGGTGACCCCTCAACCATGCGAACAAGAGGAAGCAAGCCAGCACGTGACACCTATGGATGCAAAAAAGGGTTGCATTATTTACATATAAGTCATACAACCTAAAATTATGCAAACAATATAACATTTAACGAGTGCTACTCACCTCGTGAAAGCGTGGGTCAACGCACCATGCCTTCCTAGGCGCTCGGATCCGCAGCAGAGGCACCTTGTCGTTGTTCATCGTCGCGTGGACAAACGACGCGTGCCGTCGGTCCAACGCAGAGTCCGTAGTGACTCGGGTGCTCCATCCGCAAGTAAATAAGGAAATATTTATTACACAAGACATATATTAAACACGGTATACATATAAGTAAAACGACAGAAGCGTACAACATGAATAATACTACGAAACATATGACAAAACTACATGTGACAAGCGTCCATCTTAAATAATATTACATAACATCCTACAAATATGAATAAGATTTCGTAAATGAGAATACATAAGTAAGATCACATATTTCGATACATAACTGATAGTACATATTACATAAATATGGTCACGTAAATAGGCTTACATAATTCTTTACAGACCTGAAAATACATAATACATAATTCGATACACAACTGACAGTACATAATACATAATTCGATGCACATCTAACATTACACATTACACGTGCTACCGGCATTGGTTTGCCTTATGCCCATACTCACCGCACTCAGAACACCTCCTAACACAGCCACCCACCTCAGATTCATCCATGTCGTTGCGAATGCGCCTACACTGCCGACGGCCAGACTGGCCTTCTGCGCATCTCCGCAAGGTTGCATCCGGTAGACAAATGCGCTCATCTCTGTTAATCCCAGCGAAATCACCGTGTGTACGAAAACCACGGAACTCACCAGACCAGGTATGGACAACATGATCCTTCAAGTAGAAAGGGGATAGTATTGCGACGTGTTCATCCCAATTTGCCCACACGCAGCTATCACATGTGAGCAAGGAATATGAAGAAGTCTTGGCTTATTGCAGGTGCATTCGCACCATCCAGTGGCCCCTTGGCCCAGATTAACCTCGTGTGTAATAATTGCTGTATTGGTTCCCAATCCCCCTTTGCACCGAAGAGTCATTTCAAAGCGGTACTCACTAATGCCGAAGCTACGCACCATATGCTGCTGAGTTTTAATGGTTCGTTCCTCCATGTAGGTCATCATCCGGCAACAATATGGTGTTTGCAATGTCGTGGCATGAAGAACAGCCTCCGCATGCCTTTTCTGGATAATTCAAGCATCCAAGTCTGGTAAATGTACAGACTTAGCCAAAAGGGCATCCAAGTCATGGTAAATGTACAGACTAATCTTCCTGTGATTTGTACCCATGGGTGATTCGAACAGCCTAACTAGTAATTAGGTTATGATGGTGAACCAAAACCATATTATGTCAGGCATGATATGATTGTCCCCATTAAACTCTAAATACAAAATGAAAGTATATGTGTTTCAATTTCAATGCCTTACACTGGCAGTACCATGAGAATTGAGAAGTGACAAGGGAGCATATGGAATACCTTTGGATAAATGCCATGTTTGTTTTAAAGACAGTTCTTGCTCAAATGTCCCTGCCGTTTGCAGACAAAGCAGCTCGCAAAGTTTATACCCCATGTACATAGAATGATGTTAAACATGTAAACAAACCACATGGATATGGGTCATATTACTGGCAGGTATCAAGGCTGAAACTAGCAGCTATATAAGATGGATGGCTGAGGATTACCATTTTCAATGGGCTTGGGGCACTTGGAAAGAGAATGTCTAGGTTCACCATAGTTATAGCAGAATTTCTTTAAATTCCCATCACTTTTCTCAAGACAGTTCTTCAGACTATGCCCCCCCTTCCGGCTCGCTCCCTGCAAAGCAAGCAGATCCGAAGAGAACATAACATTATTACATTGTTAAAAGATAGTGAAATTGAATGCTTGCAAATAGAGGAATCGAACATCGTATAAGCCAGGACCTGCCAAATCATCGTATAAACATTGATCAAAGTGGCAAATGTTTTCCGAAAATTATAGTTGTAAGTTTGCATGGTAGTCATAGCTCCTTGTTGTCATAGAACACACACACATAGTCCTTGCCTAATGAAAATCTCACCAAGCAACGTCAAGCTAAAGTAAAATCATCATTACTTTTGCCGTTCTCTATGGTTCTAATACCGCCAACAATTGGTACTAACGCTGCTCTAAACCTACTCCCTAGGAGCCACATTAGTTAACGCCCTTAGGTCCATGGAATCTTCAGCAATTGACACAATGAAGGATCTAGTTGGCCTATAAGGGTGAATAGACAACTTTTACAAGTTTTAACTTCTTAAAAACAATCCACTATTTTATATAAGAGAATAACTCACAACAGAGTATAATACAGAAGTAAATACAAACAATAATCACAGCGAAAGCAATAAGAGAAATAAAACACAAATGAGACAAAGATTTATCCCGTGGTTCAGAGCCGCACTCCTAATTCACGTTGAAGCACTTCTTTTGAAGTATTGTTTCTCCAAAGCTAGTCGCAGTAGCTCTGGTGATCACTCAGGTAACTCTTTCAATACTCCAGTGAGGTGAGTTACAAACCTCTCACAATCACAGTGGCCTTCCACAATCACTTTTGGACAGGTCGCACTGTTTACTTCCTTCAAACTGTCTAGGATCACTAAGATCCAAGAGTAATAAATTTTGCACAAGTTATGTCTCTTGGTTCACTTCGCAACTCACACAGCTAGACTTTGGCTTAGAGCTAAAACACTTAGAGATGTTTGAGAATTTTGGTTTGAAAGTGAAACACAAACTCCTTTTGAGAATGAGAGCTATTTTCAATGCTAAAATGTAAAGGAGTTCATTCTATCTGTTGGTAGATGGCTCAGGAAATGCTTATATAGCCATCTGGAATGAATATAACCATTACACCTGCTACTGTAGCCGTTGGACGTGTCAGATGTCAAAAATATCACAAATATACGCGTACAACGGACTAAGCAACAGTGCCTAGCGATACTGGACATATGTATGACGGACCAAATTTTTTTGGTCTGTTGTACATGGGCTTTTCATAGAATTTGGTCCGACAAACAACTGAAAGATATACATATACGTCGGACCAAATATTTTGGTCCGTCATACATGAACTTTTAAAGATCAGAAGCCAAATACCTTAGCAACGGACTAAAATAAGTTTTATCCAAGCGATTTACTTTAGCAACGGACTAAAATTTCAAGCAAGAATGTTTGGTCCGTTATCAAAGCAAAAACCTTTTGAAAGAGAAAGAATATCCATTTAAGGTTTCAATAAGCAGGACTTCAAAGTTTGGTCCGGCCAAAGGCTTATAAACTGAATGAGTGCCGGACCAAAATATTTGGTCCGCTGTAGATGGGAAACGGAGAACATTTTGGTCCGTCATAGAGGAATGACTTTTACATGTATGCTGGACCAAATTATTTGGTCCGTCATACATAGATAATCACTTGGTTGACAGATGATTTTCAAAAGGAGTTTTTACCAAGGACGAAAGAATTATGAAAACAAGAGTTTTGGTTCGAAGAGCAAGTATTTTGATGGGAGTTTCGACACAGAAGATTTTTAATGTTGGACCAAAGAATCTTTTTTTTTACTTGAGAAGATATGCTGTGTATGCAACGGACTAAAGAAGTGGATAGCTAAAATTTGGTCCGTTGTATACTAAAAATATGATTCAAAGGTCAATGTCTAAGTGTCTTTTGCCTCGAGAAATCTAGTTTTGTCTTTGTCTTATGATCCAATCCACTAGCTTGTGCAAAGTCCCTCTTTAGACAACCAAAAAAGAAAAACAAACCTAGCTATTTGACTTGAATCATCTCCCAAGTCATAAACTAGAAACTGAGCACCTTAATCTTTTTAGTCCAACTTGCTCCATCATTGATTCCAGCATATGTTCTTCAAAGCTTTAAGTATTATTAACTTAGTAATCAATACCAAATCTATAATAAAACATAATAACAATAATTGAGGGAGCCTAGATGCTATCACACTACCGAGGACAAAATTATCCTCATAAACTTATAAAAATAGCATTTTCGGCTAAGTAATGGTGGGCTTGTACCTTGTTCTTGGGCCAGAGGGCCTTCTCAGGGCAGGCCTTGGCGACGTGGTCGGTGGTCTTGCAGATGAAGTACCGCTCCGCGGGTCGCATCTCGGGACCCGCAGCGGGTGCTTCGACCTCCCCGCGCCACCCGTCTTCTTCAACTTCTTGAACATGCTCTTCTTCTTGGTGCCGTCGGTAGGAGGTATGGATTTGGGTGGGAAGAGGTCGGGTTCGCCTCGCGGAAGTGCTTTCACGCATGTCACTGATGCTGCTAGGGGATGAGGATGATGGAGAGGACGACGACGGCGGTGTAAGATCGAGGATGCTGACTAGAGGGGGTGAATAGGTGGCTTTAAAAATTATTCTCACTAAATACACGCTCTATTGATCCCTAAGTCAAAACCTAAATAATAATCAATGCGGAAGCGATAAACTAAAGTTTTGACAATTTAAAGCCTAAGTCAACTAGGCTCACTAAGTACACTAGCTAATTATGTTTCTAGCAATAAATTACAATCTTAAATACAAGCAATCAAACCATCAATTATATGAATATAAATTGCTTGAGTATAAATAAAGAATAGAATGCAAATCACAAGAGACACACCGATATTTTACCGTGGTGTTCGAAGACTTGCCGGTCTCCCCTAATCCACGTTGAGGCAAGCCCAAACCACTTTGGATCGGCTTCACGAATTGAGCATCCGCCTCGATTCCACTAGTGGTAGCTCTTTCCCCCTCCGGGTAGACGAACTCCGACCTTCACAATTTTGCCGGGTCTTCTCACAATCTCCTTGAGAAGGTCACCGCGCACAATGCCTTCACACAACGTCTAGGTGTCGGCAAATACTAAGAGTAATAAGTCAAGCCCGCTAGCTTAAGCCGAGTACAACACATGTACAATGGTGATCACCGAGTGCAACACACGCAGAAGGCTCCCCTCAAGTGCAACACATGCACAAAAAGCTCTCAATCCTCTCTTAATTGCAGCACATGCAATTGGTGCTCACTTCTTAGTTCAAGAACGAAATGTAGGAGTGCAACACATGCACAATATCACACAAATACTCAACAAGGCTAACAACACCCAAATACCAGCTTCAAAGCTTATTTTATATGCAAATCCATAGCTCTATGCAAAAACCAAATCAAGATTCAATAAGAAGCAAGTATGAGCTCCCTTATTTGCAACACATGCAAATACTTAGCTCATGTAAGAACCAATTAAGAGAGTGAGCTAGAGTGAACCGAATTGAGTTCATCAACACATGATGAAGCTCAAGCTAAAAGACTCAATCCCTCTTAATAGTATAACACCTAACTAGCAACCCAGTCTCCTATCCAAACACCGAGACCGGTAAAAGACTAGGAACACATCCTTAACCCTAGCTAGTTATACCTTTGCCTCTAGCAATCCCACTTAGAGCTTTTATGATTTTCATCATCTTCTCTCCAAGCCAGGTCTTCTCTTCTTGTTCATCGACACATGATTAATTTCCTCTCTTCTTCTTCACTTCGGGATAACCTCTTGAAGCTCATCAACATATGATGACTTCTTCCTTCTGATTCTTCATTTTCTTAGACTCAACCTACTTCACAACTCATGGAAGATTATTAGTCCAACAAACACGGTTGTCTCAATCATCAATGCACTCCATTAACACATAATGGATGATCCCAAGATCCTTTGATCTTATCCTTTGATGATTGATCACAACCCAAAGACAATTGGTTGAAAGATTAATTATGTCTTAAGTATACTAATGCAACTAATGCTTCATATACTCAAGAACTTTCAATTGTTCTAAGATCAACAAAGTGACCCATCAACACATGATTAGTTCTTTGTTGATTGAATGGCAACCGAACACAATTTAAATTGAATTAAATTATCATGAGTATATATTAACTACACAAGTTTCATATACTCAAGAGTTTGTTTTAAAGTAATGATCTTTGAAATTTGTAGCAAGATGAAAAGGATCAATACTATTGAAACATCAAGATAAAGCATGAACTCACCCTAAATGTGTGCATTCATGTATATATAGAATTGAAACATTAATGCACATCTTGAGGTCTAAATAATGGTAGAGTTCATCCTTTAACTTGAATCTGAAATATGCATTAAGATATCATAAAATGAATACGAGTGCATACATTGGGTTTTTCATTTTTCAATGAGATGGGACTAATCAAAGATATACTCAATAAAAGAGTTAGTCTTACATTTAGATTTATCAACAAAATCATGAATATTATATCCAAGGAATGCAACAAGATATGATAATTTGAATTCGAATGCATACCTTTGATATTTCCATCTTTTTCATCCAAAAGAGACTAATAAGAGTTAAGCTCAACAAAAGAGTTAGTTTCATAAAAGGTTTGTCGTTAATTAACAACTGAGACTACTCAATATTATGATAATCAAAAGAGTTAGCCTCAATATTAGATTTGTCATTAACACCAAAACCAACTTGATGGAGCTTGAACTTTCAGGCGGGTGGAGGACGCCGGGGGGCTAGGGTTTGGGGGAAGCCGATCAGCGCAAGGAACCGATTGTTGTGCACAGTAGCATGAGGAATGGCTTAAGACCACCATAGCATGATCTCAGACGATTCTAAGGAATAACCGTTTGTGATATCAGTTCACATCACAGACGGTTTTTGGCTAAAACCATCAGTAATGTCTTCAAATGATATTAATGATGATTTTAGCCAAAAACCGTCTATAATATGAACTTACATCACCGACGGTTTTAGACTCAATGATGTCTATTGATGTCATCACTAACGATTTTAGCCAAAAACCGTCTATGATATGAATTTACATCACTGATGGTTTTAGACTTAGTGATGTCTATTGATGTTATCACTGTGATGTGAACGGATCACAGACGGTTATTTTAAAACCGTCTGTGATTGTATGTAACATAGAAGGTTTTTAAAAATCATTTGTGATGAGACGTCCAATATAAATCTTTCTGTAGTAATGGAATCAAAGACAGGTCCCGACGATATATATCACGTACTCACAAAAACGTGAGCAATATAAAAAAGTCTCCGTCGGGGAGAGAGAGAGAGAGAGAGAGAGAGGGAAGGGGGGTTTTGTGTGTGTGTTTGTTATGGGACAAGAATGCGATTTATGAGAAAATATCGGCCGTGATCTGCAGACAGGCCCCCGAGAGCCAGTAATCCGCCGTACGCTGCACCGCCGCGCGGCAGTTTTCCCTATCAGAGAAGGAAAAGTCGGCGCGCTACTTGTGCGGATTGCACGAGAACGTCAGCCGCGCACCGCTGCTTCCGAAGAAAGTTGTGGGCCTGTCGGTTAAATTCCGCGGAAATGGTAGCCGCAGCTCGTCTTCTTCTTCCCTCTCTCTCGCCATCCTGAGGTGATTGAGGCCTCAGAGACTTGCATTTCTCCTCAGATCTTTTCAGGAAAAGGAAATGCATGCGGCACAGGGACACAGCGTGGCGTGCTGCAAGAAGAGTTCAAAGTACGTATCTTTCTAGGCAGTGTGCGATGTGATAGTGGTAGTACATGGAAAATGGTGTAGTAAGTGGTAACTGCACATATCGATGACGGCAAATTAACAGGCTATGCTAGTCTCGTGTGTCGCTATAAGTTGGTCGTAACTCACAGTATCGGTGCTTTGACTTGAGAGGCCATGCACATGCAGCACAATACAAACAGTTCCCTTCCAAAAACACAATATATCATGTCCTAAGGGAGAAAACACCATAGAAGATGAGCTCCGGTCAATATATTTATCTGTTTTGCTAATGTACAGTTGCCTGAATTTTTTTTAAAAAAAATCAATTGATTTTCTCACCGTTGGATCTTGCGTTACGATTTGTGTGGTTCATCCTTTCTAGTGGCAGTAACGACAGTGGTGGCGGTGGCCGACGGATTAGGGCGTGGGTTCACCCATTAAGGGTTTGAGTTCATCAATGCCCCTAGGCTTAGAGGGAGGCCGAGATGGCAGCAAAGCGGTGGTGGTGGACGACGGTAGCGATGTGTCGAGGCGGCGGTGCCGCTGTTGGATGCGGTCAAGGAGGAGGGCGGTGGAGGTTGGCTGAGGCAATGAGACCAGAGCGTTTAGGATACGGGGGCGAATTCGGTGGTGGTGATAGCCGGTGGAGACGAGGAAGAGAGCAACGCGATGACATCTCGCCAGAGAGGAGGAAGAAGGCGGTGGCGCAGCAGCTACATGCTGGAGAGGAGGGAGAAGGCGTCGGGGACAAGAGGGAGAGGTGGGGCGACAAGAGGAAGGAGGAGACGGGTGGCGAGGGAGGAGCTCGACGGCTTGAGGTAGTGCAGGGGTGGTGGTGACGGCAACGGTTCAGACAGGGTATGATGGGTAGGGTTAGAGGCGAGTTTATGTAGGGTTGAGGGGATTGAAGAGGGTGGTTGGATCTAGATGGAAGGGGTGAAACGCTCGACTAAAATTTAAGAAAATTTCAAACAACTGTGCAATAGATAACTCATTAACCCCTATATTTATATAGGTGGAGGTTATTTCGATTAATTGCAGTCAACACCTCGCTTGAGATCTTTCAATCTTAACCTCAAGTTTGACAAGAACGGGGATCTTTTTTGCTTAGTTGCGTCACCTACCTTTCATTTGACAAATCCTGCCAACTCTTCCATTTTGGCGTTTACCATGCATCTCATGGAATAGAATAGTATAACCGGGTCAGCGTTCGGCGTTTTGTTGAGCGCCGACCGTTTTATCGCGTCCACATCTTCGTTCGTCCAGTTGCGACATAAGCTAAGCCGCGCCCAGTCACAGGGACAAAGACATGGCAGGCCTTGCCAGCTTTTTATACCGCCCATCTGCCCACCGTTCCGGCCGTGATCTGCAGGCCCTGCTCCTGCCGTCCTGCGACAGAGTGCTGAGTGCCCCCGACTCTCCATCGACTCGGGCAATTTTTATTTTGCAGTTTGCCGGTCTCTCGTGTGCTCGTCATATCTTGGAAAATACTGTTTATTCGATGTAGAACATTGTACTTGCTGCTTAAAGACTGAAAAAAGAAAAAAGAAACATTGCTGTATCATATCTGTTGCTTACTGCTGTCTGTCAGGCACCGGTGCCCCTCTTGCCAATCGTATCAATGTGCAACCGCCACGGAGAGTACAGACAGAGTAGTGGAGCGCCTGGAGAGGTAGCGGCCTCTACTGCTGGGGAGTGTCGCGCCGTCGCCCGTCGTGCTCACGAGACAGACGAGGACGAGCAATCGGGGAAACAAAGGGGGCGTTTGGTTGCCTGAATGACTCCGGTCACGCCCGTATCTTTGGGTCTGGCTCACCCAGTAAGGTTCTGGAGATGTAATGTGATTTTTTGTTGCTTGTATGTGGACATATTAGCTCAATACAGAAGTTGTTTGGTTGCCTGATCAAAGTAGGGTATGATGACCTTGCATTAGTCATAGTGAGATTACCACCATCAATGTTCATACCACTCGACATGTGAAATAAAAAAAAATGGAAATTAAACTCTGATTATCCAACAACAAACTGAAGAACAAGATTGATATTGAAGAGTGCAAACTCGGATTCTCCGTCCTTACTGTTGGTTTTTTTTTTGCCCAATAAATCCCAAAGCCCATGTACAATACTAGAAGTTATGAGGATATTTGTCCCACATGAATAGTTGAGAGAATGTTTGACCAACTTAAATGTCCATCTGTTGTGAGGTTGGAAAAAAGGAAAAGGCGGTGCCACACGCGTGCCCGCACCGAGCCGAGGCCTGTGCGTGTGTGGCGCAGGCCAGTCCGAACGTGCTGGACGGGAGCGGTTTGTTTTTGCCGTTTCAATGATCAATATGGCCAGTTTATGACCAGTAACCGCTGTTAATTACCAATAACGGACGTGGTTGATGGCCGGCTCATAATTAACGTCGGTTACTTGTAACTGACATGGTTAATCGAGCGTTACCTGGTTGATGGTCTCTTCTCCTGATGCCTATAAAAGGGCGTCCTTCTCTCCTATGTAAAAGACAAAGACAACACCAGTTCCTCCTCCTCATCCTGAGTTCAGCTGTTACGCTGCCGCCTAGGCATTCCCGGCTCTGTCTCCTGCGCGCACAGGAATCAGAGTGAGCAGGCCTCCGGAATCGTCGTTCTCTTGCATTCCTGCTGCGGGATAGAGAGCGAATACGATTTTTGGGGAACACGAAGACCGCGTGACTGCTCCTTGTGTTCGATTACATCCTCTACTGGTTGCGGAATCGGCACTGCAACAACCTTCTACACTTCTTTAAGTTCGTTCGACTACTACGACAAACTACGATCATGTCAACTGATCTGCAAAATAGCGTCTCTGGTGCCACCGGCACTGGCCCCACTCAAGGGTATAATCTGGAGACCCTTCTGTTGAGTTATACACTTGTTGTTTGCTATGTGATCATCATGCTAGATGTCATGTTATATAATATTTTTATATGGATTAAATTAAACCGAAAAATGCCTATTTTCTCAACACTTACACCCAGCGTTCCAAGTTGGTCAACACAAGCTCTAAAAAGAAATTGAAGACAAGCATAATCCAATTATCTTCAAGATTCCAGTCATGCCACAATCCACAATTGCGAGGGGCGACCTCTAGGAAGCACTGCAGGTTGGAGGCATAATTGATGGGGTTGCTAAAGCACTAATTAGGCTCCCAAATCAGAAGCACTTGATGTGGCCGCTTAAGCACAATAGCAGCGACGACCACGCGTGCTCTGCTTCAGCCCCAGCAGCCCATCTGACTCAGACCTCCGCGACTCCAGCCACAACAGCTTCCCATCCGTCGTGCCGTCCGCTGCCGTCGCCACCTCGCCTGGCCGTCGCCGGCGCAACACACGTACCACCCGGATTGCGACGACAGTGCAGCGGCAAATTTGATCTTTAGTGGCTCCGGGACAGCGACGGCAGGGCAGCGGCAGTTCCAAGCTCTGATGGCTTCGGGATCGCGACGGGGATCGCGCCGTCGGCCGTGCGTGGATAGAGGAGCAGGAGAGGAATGAAGGTGTAAAGAGAAGAGGTGAGCGAGCATTTGCCTACAGGTGGGTGAACCTAGCGTCCCGTGTGCGCCCCCGCGCGGGCCTGGCTCTCGGGAAACGACCGAAATTTTCGCTTCTCTGGAGAGCCTAGCCCACGGCCGGATGGATGCAGTCAACCAACAGTGTTCCACTTCATCCCACAGGCCAGAGGCAACCAAACGCGCCCCAAAAGGTGGCGAGACTAGCACCGGTGGCGCTGGGTGCGGGCACTGGGCAGCAGATCGGTCATCCGTGCGCAGGAACCCGACTCGCGCCGTCGTACACGCACGAGGGCAACACTGCGCGAAGTCGAGAATTGCCGTGCGAAGCTTGCTCCCGGTGGACAGGAACAGGACAGCACTGGCAGGCGGAAAGATTGAGCCGTGACATCAGAGATGGCGCGGGCCGTCCCGGTTAAAATAGAGCTGTTGGGCGGGCCACACCGACTGGGCGATGTCTGGGAACGCATGCTGCTGGCCCATTACTGCCTTTGAGCTTAGCTTTTGCACGGGGCCCGCGTGGTTCAATTTAGGCTTGTTGGGTATTTGCCCACGTTTGCTATTAGGCTTTCTTTCCGGACTGCCCATAGATCGTCAAATCTATACTCCTTTATAATGCACCTAAGTAATTTTTTCTACGTCCACCCTAAAAAATGCACCTCATTAGAGATGGCCCAATGTTCGTGCACCCAAAGAAAACGCCCCGTAAACTTGCATTCATCAAAATGAACGCGTCTCAGATCTTTTCTCGCTTTACTCACCCACATCCGATGGCCATTATTTAGTGTGTCTAATCATCCTGTGGCCCTACAATGCACCCCCACCTACATATTTGGAAGGAGAGCGAATCAAACAAGGAAATAAATAAGGAGGATCCGCATGCAAGGAAACCAGACTTGAATTTTTTATCGCCAAAATTGTGCGTACTACATATTTGGAAGGAAGGTGAATCAAACAAGGAAATAAACAGGGAGGATCCGAATGCAAGGAAACAAGACTTGAATTTTTTATTGTCCTGGCATTGTGATCGTATTTTTTCGAATATGACTCTTCTCGAGACTTTTTACGATCTAGCCCCATAAAGCCTAATTTCATACAGAGAGAGCGCTAAATTTTTGTTTTTATTTTCTATCTAAGGAACCAACGGTCTGTGAGTGCTGCTTAATTTTTTTCAATTTTTCTCATGGAACCGGCCACGGCATGAAAGCAATTATTTAATATTTATCTTTTTTCCTTACGGATCCAATGATCGCGAGCGCAGATTTATTTTTCCATATTTTTGAAATCATCCCCGTGGTCCACAATGCACCTTCCTCACCTCCAAAGATCAATAAGGAAAAGGAAACAAACGTCTTGGAATCAAGGAAAAGGAAACAAATGTCTGAAAAGGAAAGGACCATACATTACGTCTTTGGGAAAAGAAAACCGGAGATAGGGCGTCATGGTCGGAGAACGCAGGTCTGCAATGGCTCCACTGCCGCCATCGGTGGCTTTACCGACGCGGCGAGATTATTGGTCGGCGACCTCATGCACAGCAGTGCCTCGGCAAATTTATAATTTATTTTTTAAAAATAATTTTATTAAGTACAAAATAATCGAAAGTTTTTTGAGAATTTTTAGAATTTTTAACCTAATGTGCTATCTTTTAAAAATCCTTCTATATTTAAAAAAATGAAGGCAACTCACCTGTAGCTTCTTCTAGTCATGACTCTGGACTGCAGAAGCTTCTTCTCTTCCTCCTCCATTAAAGCAAGAAAGAAGCTCCAAAGCTCCATCAATCTCGCACCAAATCTCCTCTTTTCATCTATGGTGTTAATTCCCCAAATTTCGTGCTCTATTGCCAAAATTTTCTCTCAATCTGATTTGATCCAAAATTATGGTTTCCATAAATATGCTTGTTTCGGGGCTATAAAAGCCGGCGAGCTCTCCTCCACCCCATCGCATTGCGTAAATCCCCAAGTGCTCCCTCTTGTAAAGATCGCCGGATTTTGGAGGTAACCCAAGCCATCACCGTCATCTTTCCCGGCGAAATTCACCGCAACCGTGACTCCTCCCCCATAGGCGTCAGTGCCGGCGATCTCGTCGCACCAGTGCCGACCCACTGCGACCGATCGGTCACCCCTGGCCTTCCCTCCCCCTTGCGCTGGCCAAGCCCATAGAGCACACTGTGCTCTCTGTGGAAGCTGCAAAAAAAATAATCTAAAATCAGAAAAAAAAATTTTATTTCTCTTTCTTGATTTAAAATCTTTTGGGAGGCCGTTTTCGCCCATTCGACCTCCATTTAGTTCCGTTTTTCTTTCTAAATTCATTTAAAATTCTAAATTTCTCTTTTATTATTAAGTGTTGTATTCATACTTATCTTCTCATTTAATTGATAAGCGGGTGTACTGCCATTGTAGCGTTAGCACAGGCACTATACTAGTGACTTTTGGTAACCCCCCAGTCAGACAGAGTCTCTCGAGTCTCACCTGTGAGGCTGTGACACCTATGATCTACAGTTCTACCCCATCCAATCAAATTCAGTATTGTCCAGTTAGCACGTCAAATTTACTGCATCTGCAGTGCTCAGCTGTGAAACTTCATACGCCACGTTGAACACTATCTTGCGAATTGAGGAGTTCAATCTCTTCTCATACGAAAAAAAAGACGGAAGGAAAAAAAAAGGAATAGATTTGTCGTTACAAGTTGCAAACTCTGAAGGAGAAGGGTTTTCATGGAATACAAAAAAGAGCAAAAGGCTGTTTCCATTGCCAGCTTACGGAAAAGCATAAGATGATGCCCTCGCAAAAAAAAAAGACATAAGACAATGCTCGAATAAGAAATGCCTTTGAATAAAGAAAAGAATTACGGAGTAGTATCTTATCAAAACCGCACATTTGAGTGGAGAACTGCATCACTAGATGGAAATCCTTGTCAAGGCGCACCCGATCGATCACAGCGATCCCTTGCCAAATATTCGCAGGAACATGATTTCACCTAGAACTGTAGAAAATAGAAGTATCCATGTACGTGGCCCGGTGCCCAAGCATGGTGGCAATTGGCATTTCTTATTCGAGCACCTGCAAACCTCGAGAAGCATCAAGCTTGCTTTCCTTGTTGTTCGCGGGGCCGGGTAAACTGCTCGAGGAAAACGACCCAAAAGGTGTCGAATACCGAGTCGGACTGACTTGTAAGAAAAACATCCAACGAACTTTATCAGTCCACGAGGTCATGTACCCATCGTTCATCTGAAAATTAACCGGTACACTGAAGAGGCAGGAACTCCTATGCAGAGAAAAACCTGGCTCGAACAAAGGAAGGACTCACTGATTGCTGGGTAACACAGAAAACTTCGATTAGATTTAGCAGAAGACAATGAAGCTACGTAGACTATACTTCGGATAGTCCATTTAGGAACACTCGTACTCTAGTTATCAATATCGGTATCGGTTGGTATAACTGGTATGCATCGGTTCAACACCTAAACTGATAAAAAAATAGCAGTATGTATCGTGCTGATCTCAATACCGATCAATACCAGCTTCGATATCGGTTACCAGTCATTTTGACGGAATTGATAACATGATGTATTAAACTATGTGTTATTAGCACCACTGTATATTTGAGTAATATTACGAGTGAATTTTGTATACATATATAATTAAATATGTGTATACTTGCAAATATATATTATTATATTAATTCCAAAACTGTACGTCGGTATGAACCGATACTAAAATGTATTATTCCAAGAGCCGAAACCGTATAACCTTTGATATGATATTGACAAATGAGCTTATTGGAATTTCTCAGTTTTTGTATTGTTTCTCCCTTTCTTTCCGTTGCTCCTGTCCTCCGGTCAGGGTTCACAAAACCGAATTTCGAAATTCGCGGTACGAAAACCGCAAAAATCGCTCGAAAACCGTCAAAAACCGAAAGGTTAAGAAATCATTTTTTTTGAAAAATTCTAAAAAAATAGAAAAAACGCTGCCAATTAATGTTCATCGCAAAACGGTTTTTGACGAAAATCTTGGTTTTTCACAAAAAACCGAGCACATAAAATTTTTCAAAAATTTTTATTTTTTTAAAAAAAATTGAATAGATCGATTTACCGAACAGTTTTTTATTCCGAACCGCAGTGGTACGCGGCCTTAGCCCACAAAAGCAAACTAACGAGTAAAAAACATAAGACCAAATTACCCCGACTCTATTTTACACGCCGCTGTCACTGTGCCCCGTACTATTACAGCATGCGCTTTAATCAATTTCTCAACAGCGCAAGGGCCCCCCACCAAATTAAAGTACTTTGCTCTGCCACCTGTAATGACACAGTGCCGACCGCATCTTAACCGTTACAAACTTACAGGCCACCTCTTTTTGACACCTACAGTCCTACTGCTCTTCTTATCGCCAACTCATGGGTCCACGGGCTCGGGTGTCCCCACCTGTCAGTCACATGGGCTGCAGCCACGTCACCACGATGGGGCTCCGGACATCGTGCCCGCCGCCGTCCGACCAGACGAGGTACCCGTACACCGGCGCCTCGGCGGGGGCGGACGTCGCCGCCACCGTCACGGCGAAGCTCTGCTTTTTTATGGTTGGGGAGAAGACGATCTTCTCCGGTTTTACTGCCACGGACACACCGCTGCTCGTCGCCGCGCCGGACATCACCACGCGCGCCTTGTACGTTGCGGACGCTTCGGTGCCGACGTTCGTCGCCGTGCGGATCACTGTCTTGGAATGGTTGCTGCCGTAGAACACCACGGAGATAGAAGGGTAGTTCAGGTCGGAGCCCGAGGGCTTCCGGTTCGTCGCGGGGCACGCCACGGGCTTGTGCGTGATCACCTCGATTGCGTTAGCCTCGTAGCCGATGCTGCACAGGAACGCAACGTAGTCATCATCCCCGATGTCGTAGACCAAGCCCGGGTCCAGGACCTTGCCCAGGGTGATATGCCCCGCGCCGTAGTCGAACGGCGTCGCGGAGCGGCCGGGCTGGGCCTCGTCGCCCACGGCCCCGCCGCGGTTGTCGGTGAGGACGGCCGTGGTCATCAACGCAGAGCGTATCGCCGCCGGCGACCACCTGGGGTGCGCGGATCGGAGCAGCGCAGCGGCGCCGCTCGCGTGCGGGCACGCCATCGAGGTCCCTGAGAGGATGTTGAACTCCGTGCGACGGGGGTCGGATTCCAGGCCGGTGGGACCCGTGGCGTCCGTCCAAGCCGCGAGGATGTTGACGCCAGGGGCGATGAAGTCCGGCTTGAGGATTTCCGGGACGAGCCCGTTCGGCCCCCGCGCCGAGAAGGAGGCGACCACGGGAGCCGGCTTGACGCCGACGACCGTGCCCCTGAAGTTGATCGTTGCAGTCGGGTTGGTGGTGTTGGCAGCATATGCTTTGAGCGCGTCGCCCTCGTTCTCGCCCACTGAGCAAGCAGGGAGGACATGGGCGTCTCCGAGTAGACCTTCACCGTTAGCTGCTCCGTTGGCAAGAACCATTGCCGCGCCACCAGCGTCCTTGACGACCATCCCCTTGGCCACGCGCGGGCTGCTGCCGCGGTCGCAGATAACAATCTTGCCGGCCACCAGCGACGGGTCGATGGAGTTCTCCATGCACAACGCAGCAGACAGCCCGCCTGATCGCCCGGGGTAGAACAAAGGCAACATGGTATTGCCCAGGGGCTTGCCGGAGTAGAGCGACACCCCTGACATGCGCCTGCCGTCGCCGAGCACGATTTCGGCGGGGAAACTACGGTCGATGGTGCCGGCGCCCACGGTGGCGAGCCACGGCGCGAGATTGGTCACTGACATGGCAGTGGGGCCCTCGTTTCCGGCGGAGGTGGCCACGAACACTCCACGAGACACGGCGCCGAACGCGCCGATCGCGATTGGGTCGAGATAGAACGGCGACGCTTCGCCATTGCTGCCGCCTATTGAGACGGAGATGACGTCCACGCCGTCCGCAACGGCGCGATCGAAGCCAGCGAGGATGTCGGAGTCGAGGCAGCCGGCGCCCTTCCAGCACACCTTGTACACGGCCACCCTGGCCTTAGGTGCGACGCCCTTGGCGACGCCGGACGCGTAGCCCTCCATACTCGCCTCGTAGGCTACGGTGCCGGCCGCCGTCGTGGCCGTATGTGTCCCGTGCCCGTCGGCGTCGCGGGGTGACTTGAACTCCACGGACCCATTAGACGCCATTGCTGCGGTGCCGTAGTGCGCAGTGTGGCCCTGCGAGAAGAACCGCGCGCCGACTAGCTTCTTGTTGCACGACGACGCCGGGAACCTGGGCCCCGCGTCGCAGCCGCCGCGCCACCGGGCGGGGACGGGCGGGAGGTTCGTATCAGACAAACTGCGGCGCTCGGGCCACACGCCAGTGTCCAGAACCCCAACGATAACATCGGAGCCGTAGTCCGCGAGGGACCACAGCCCAAGGCGAGCGCGGAGGCCCATGAACTGCGGCGACCTGGTGGTGTGCAGCAGCCGGACCTGGTCCTCGAACGCCGCGAGCACGGCCGGGTGGCGCCGCAGCTCGTCGGCGCGGGACGCGGGGACCGACGCGGAGAAGCCGTGGAAGACGGTGTCGTAGACGTGGAGAGGCTCGAGCGGGTCGGCGTTGGCCGCAGAAGCAAAAGCGGCGGAGGAGTACCAGTGCGCGTGGGTGGGGAACACCGACGGCTTGGCGCGGTGGTCGACGCGGAAGATGTAAGTCTTCCTCGCTTCTCCGCCGCTCGCACCGACGGTTCGCGACAGAGTCGGGATCAGCACGAGGGCGACGAGGAAGAGGTGGTGGCGAGGAGCGGCCATGGGATATCTCAGTGAGGGTGACGGTGTCGTGGTCGTGGAGCGGTGGAAGCGGTAGTGCGCGGAGTTATAGCGAGGTTAGGGAGCCTTTGCGCCGCGCTGGGCGTCGTCGATCGTGGGCCTCGTATCGTAGCGCAGTGGTAATGTCACGCTCCCGCTCCCTCCGCCCGTAGCATGGTTTAATGCCCGCCTTCGATCAGTCATCACTCATCAGTGGGATGGGGTGTAACTGCCGTGCGCGCCCGGCGGATGATAGTGGAGGGGGTGAGTCGGACGGTGGCATCATCGTCGGAAGTGAGATGCGGTACGCGTCTTGATGAGGATCCCGTGTTGCTCTTTCGCTAGCATCTGGGGTCGAACTTCGTCGGCCCGACGGGTCATGGACGCATGGGCGGAGGAATGCTAGGGGAATTTTAGGCAATTTTTGTACGTATGTGGTACACTGATACTACAACCTGTGGAGTGTGGGTCCCACAGGTTCATTAACATGGGTGGCAAAGGATCAGCGTAGATTAATGCGGGCATCAATTCTAAACCGAATCTGGAGAACGGGAAAGGGAGAGAGTGCTTTTGTGGTAAAGTGAACTTTGGGGCGCTAGCCATGCCTCGTTTTATGGCGTCTTGGCGTTACCAAATGATGAGGTTCTGCCTGCAAAAGCGAATGCCTAATTGTGGTTAACCAGCACAGACTACTGTACTATGTGCCCAATTCGCGGCATGAAAATTGGTGCCCTTTTTTTAGAATATAAAAAGGATTAGTGCAACATAGCCGACGAGCCAATCAAATTTCCTCTTGAACACATCGCATGGTACAGTTTTGCGGCATCATTTCTTGGCCAGTGCAGTAGGGTGTTGCACCTATCTTATATGCTGAAGAATGGCCGAGCAGAGCAGTACTCTTTTTAGGAAGCCTTGAGTTTTCATTAACATAGTCTGGTTATAATCAGCAAGAAGACTATCGATAAGAAAACTAACATGAAACCAGGCAGCAGGACCCCCTTGTGTGCAAGTTCAGTTCAGGAACATTAAAATGAACTCGTAATATGCGTTACTGCTGGCTCGAAATCAAGAACAATAATGGCACTCAATTATCCTCAACTTCCCTTCCAACATCTATACCCCTTTATAATGCACGTAAATATTATTTTCTACGTCCACCCCAAATAGTGCATCACACTAGAGATGGTCTAACATTCGTGCACCCAACGAAACGTCTCCAAAAACTTATCTCCATCAAAATTAACCTCTCAGATCTTTCCTCAGCTTTACTCACCCACATCCGATGATCATTATTTAGTGTGTTTAATTATCCCTGTGACCCACAACAGACCTCCCCCACCTCCAGCAAGCATCATCAAGGAAAAGGAAACAAACGTCCTGGAATCAAGAAAAAAGGAAACAAACGTCCTGGAAAAGGAAAGGACCATACATTACGTGCTGGGAAAAGGAAACCGGGAGACGGGGCAGCGTGGCCGGGAGATTGCACGCGGCGGCCGGGAGAACGCGGGTCTGCAACGGCTCCACGATCGCCATCGGTGGCTTTACCGACGCACGAGAGGTATTGATTTATTGACCAGTTCCCAAAGACTCATTGCCTTTGTACATTCTTGTTTAAAATATTTAAATGCTTTTTTTTCTATATTTAGATTTAAATAAATGATTTAATGTAGCAAATTTATAATTCAATTTTTTCTGAAAATAATTTTATTAAGTACAAAATAATCGAAAGTTTTTTTTGAGAATTTTTTAACCTAATGTGCTATCTTTTCAAAAATCCTTCTATATTTAATAAAAATAAAGGCAACCCACCTATAGCTTCTTCTAGCTGCAGCCCAGACTAGAGAAGCTTCTTCTATTCCCTCCCTCCATTAAAGCAAGAAAGAAGATCCAAAACTCCATCAATCCCGCACTAAATCTCCTCTTTCCATCTATGGTATTAATTCCCAAAATTTCGTACTCCATTGCCAAAAATTTCTCTTAATCTGATTTGACCCCAAATTATGGTTTCCATGTATATGCTTGTTTCGGGGCTATAAAAGCCGACGAGCTCTCCTCCACCCCATCGCATTGCGTAAATCCCCAAGTGCTCCCCCTTGTAAAGATCGCCGAATTTTGAAGGTAACCCAAACCATCACCGTCATCTTTCTCGGCGAAATTCACCACAACCGTGCCTCCTCCCCCGTAGGCGCCGGTGCCGGTGATCTCACCGCACTGATCTTGACCATTGCGACCGATCGGCCACCCCGGCCTTCCTCCTCTTATTGGCCAAGCCAAGAGAGCACGATGTGCTCTCTATGGAAGTTGCAAAACAAAAAAAAAATCCAAAATCAGAAAAAAAAAGTTTTCTTTCTCTTTCTTGATTTAAAATCTTTTGGGAGCCTGTTTTCGCCCATTCAACCTCCATTTAGTTCCGTTTTTCTTTCTAAATTCATTTGAAATTTCTAAATTTCTCTTTTATTATTAAGTGTTATATTCATACTTATCTTCTCATTTAATTGATAAGCGGGTGTACTGCCATTGTAGCGTTAGCACGGGCACTATACTAGTTTCTGTGATGATTGCAGGGCATTTGATTCAGTGGTAGGGATCTCTTTCTAAAGTAAAATTCTTTGGCAACACGGCTAAATTTGTATTGTACCACGAGTTAGGTAAGACGGGGTCTTAACGGTGCGACATAGCGAATTTTTTCTATTTAATATTTATTTTTAATCTTTTTTTCAAAACTAGGCGTTAGAGTTCAGAATTTGCAAAAATAGGCGTCGGTCGCCCGTATATGGGGCGATCGTCCCATATACGGGCGACATGTGCCTCTCGCTAACTAGCCAAGTTAACCAAGTAACTAGGGGCAAAATCGCCCATCTGAGGCGATAGCATTTTTTTTTGTAATGTTAATTTCTCTGCATTTGGCTTGCCTGAATGAGGCTCTGGCTGCGCTTAAAAAGCCACTCGTCGCCCCTACATGGGGCGATCGCCCGTGTAGGGGGCGATAGGTGGCCTTGCCGTTACTTTAGTTAGTTAGGCCGTTACCCGAGGGACATATCGCCCGCCCCATATATGGGCGACTGGCGTCTAATTTTGCAATTTCTAAAACGTAAAACCTAGTTTTGAAAAAAAAGATTAAAAAGAAATATTAAAGAGAAAAAAATTCGCGACATAGCACTGCCGCACAGTGGGTGAGACCGAATGACGGCCCGGAAATGATGGTGCCGGAGGGACGTGCGGTTCGGACCGGGCCCTCGCGTGGCTACGGTGCGCGGCTTCAAGGCGAGCATCACCGATGCGCGCGTACGATGGGGCCGGTGGGCAGCGCGTGAGCCGCGCGAACGAGGACTCCGCCGGCAGAGAGCGTGAGAGAGTAGAGACGGCCGGCGACAACGGCAAGGGCCACAGTGGCAGCATAGCAGGCGGCACGCTTGCACGCTCGACACTTCACCGCAGGTAGCACCGAGCCATGGCGGTGGAAGGACAAGGACGTCTTTAGAAGGCTTGGGCTTGATAAAAGGGCTTCGCGTGTTGGGCCGAGACCGAGGTAAAGCACCGGAATTTAACTTAGTTCGGTCCACCCAAGATCAGCCGGCAGCCTTAGGCTGGATTGAAGTAATCGCGCGTTTTCGCTCTCCCGGCCCGAAATTGCCTGTATAATGCATTCACTTCATACTGCTGTTTTGTTCTACTCACGTCAGTTTCTTGCCAAACGTGAACATTGTTACACTGGTATCTCCTGGCATCTCCACCTCGTTCGCATTTGGCACTGCCAGTGCAGTAGCCTTCGTAAAACGTTTTGCGAACTGTTGTTTTGTCTCTATATACCATGATTTAAACTAACCGTGCGTTCCTCATTCTTTGCTGCAAATCTGAAGAGCCGCTCTTTCCCCTGTAACCTCTTGCTCTGAACTGGACGTAGAAAAGCTGGGTAACATCTGTAATGTCACTACATGAAAGAAATCTGAAGTACTCGATCATATCTCGAATGATAAGAACAACCAAGTGGAGCATCATCAGTGGAATTCGACGTCACAGAGATGGACGTTTCATTAATCCGCTGTCACTCCCTCACCATCTATTACACGGAACACTCACGCCAATTAGCATTCGATTATACAACAGTGGCAGGCACGCATATATCAAACTCATCACTCTTTGGCAACGCACTCTTGCCAAAGAAGGGAGAGAGAGAGAGCGGCAGAGCATGGGAGGAGCAGAAGCAGAAGCTCATTGCGCGCGGCCTCTGATGACGTCGAAGCCCATCTCGGAGGGGTCCGTGGCCTGCACCTCGTAGTGGACCCCGTCCAGCACCCGCCTCAGGCCTTGCTTCGACGTCGCGTACAGAATCTTGGCTCTTATCCTCGACGCGGTCGGTGACCTGAAATTGAAAAGCGCACCAGCAAGCAAAGCAACGAATCAATCGATCGAAACCACTGCCTCTGCCTGTGCAGTGCGTGCAGCCCACTGAATTTTATATCTAATCTAGTACTGGAATGAGACAATGCAACGCAATCAGATCGGGTAGATGCCGACGGACTGAATCGATCGGATCTATTTGGATAGTTATATCGGATTCGGCACCGGTTTCGGATTTAGCATCGGATTTCGGAGATCACTGTCCGTTGGATCGAGATATTCCAAATACATTCTCGGATAATTCTGGATAACACTATTTGGATATTCGAATTCGGATATCTATAGTCTATATTCTAGCAGTTTCAATTGAACCAACCAAATGGCCCAAGTTAGGCCCTCTCTCTATGGCTTCACCCTCCTGCAGCTGTCCCATAAGCTATCCTACCGTCCGATGCCGGTTGTCAACAAAGCTTGACATGTAAGAATATCTTCCACTTGCCTACATGAATATCTGGTATTCTTTTACAAAACATAAATGAATATTTGATACTTTTGCAATTTCTTGAACTACTTGATAAAATGACTTGTTAAATTACGATAATCCTGTTGCATGTTGAACTCATATGGTTGATTAATCGTTGGTACATATGAGCTATATGCAGTATCTATTTTCATGCGATATTCAACAAAAAACTATTTAGTATCGTATCGACTCTGCTCAGTATTCTCTTCGAATTCCTGGCCGATATTATTCACGCCGTATTCGTATCCGGCACTATCCGTATCCGATTATGAATCTGACAAAAAAAATATAATTTAGAATACGGAAAGAATGATATCCAACCGAATCGGAGTGGATTGCACCCTAGCAGCAGTTGCCATCAAAACAAAGTTATTTCTTTAACGAAAGGAAACTGGAGCGCGTGGACTTACTAACAATACTTACATTGTTTGTTGAGTAGTTAAATACTTTGACCATCTTTGGTTGTCTTGTTTCTGGACAAGCTAAGAAAGAAGAAATTAAGCTGCGGTAAGACAGTGAAATGTTGACTGGATGGACACATTTTGACTGTGGCTATTGCCATGGGTGATGCTTGCTTTTCATGAGGGATCTAGTGTAGACTACAGTAATAGCAGGGCATACAGATCTGGACAACAGATGGATTCAGACTAGATCAGATCTGATAAAAGAATAGGCCTCAGCACTGGAGGTTAAGAAAAAAAATGCATGGAAGGGTACTAAGACAATAGTAACAAAGATGATAGGAGCGGGGAGAAGGAAGGAAGGTCTTATCAAGAAGGTTTGGTCCCCGTCGTGATCTCGACTAAAGTTGCATTTGACAAGGCAGCGGGGATGGTTGAGGCAAGCAACTTTCTGTGGAAATTTGAAAAAGCTTGGTGCGCCTTCCTTCCCTGTGATAAGGATTCGGGACTGATTGCACAGTCATTTGGTCTGCAGATTTTTAGTCAATTTTCTGATGCTCGCCAGCACCTAAGTCCTAACACCTGAGGCTCAAGAGGATCAGATGTCTTTTCTTAATTTTAAGCCTTCCCCCCGGAAAATAGGACGATAAGAGTGTCAATTCATAAAACAACGTTGAGTTTGTAAAATGTTGTTTCAGTTACTTTTTTCAATCGCGATTGAAGGAGTAATTGCCAACTTTTTTGTTCGACTATGATCAATGAAGTAAAGTGCACTTTCATCATGTAAATACCAATTCTAGTGTTCTCAATAGTGCACAAGACGGAAAGGGATTTGGTTTCTTAGCTAGTTGGCGTAGATTATGAATCAGTTGCATATCTTCCAAACTGCAGGAGTGCTTTCAGAGAAAAACTTGACACCTACGATTTGAACAATCGACATGATTTAATATACTGTGTACAGGAATACTTCAGTTCGCATCAAGTAATGGACATGAAGCGAGCATTCCAGCATCTGCATCAAGAATTCATTAGTTCTCACAGTACAACTTCCTAAGAAAAATCCTAAATGCAAATCGAGGTCATCGGGTTCTAAAAAAAAACCACTAATCGAGATCGTCATGCATGGAAGAGAAAGAATCCAGGTTTTCCAAGGCTTTTTTTAAGATAATAGAAGATTATATCTTCCTGGCTCTCTGTATCTTGAGATACACACAGCCAAATGTTTTACGAGGCTAGAATTGATTTAAGGGATCGAGGGCGTAAAAGCGACGGAGTGAGTAAAATTGAAATACCAGGCGATGAAGAAGATCTTGCTCTTCTGGCAGTTGTCGACGGTGACGAAGTCGAAGTCGAAGACGGCGTAGCGGCAGTCGTCGTTGGGCAGCGCGGCGACGAGCTCCTCGTACCCCTCCCCCGGGCCGCCCACCTTGTCCACCAGCACGGCGCGCGACCGCTCGTCGATCTTGTACACCACGAAACGGTGCACCTTCTTCCACTTCATCTCCATGAACCAGCGCTGGCACTCCTCCTTCACGTTCATCCCCTCCGTCGCCTGCACGCACGCTCAGAACATTGTAAGCCGGCCATGTACGTGCTGCCCGGGCATGAGAAGGCAGCAGCGCTAGTGACCTATAATTGAGATGCCGGATTATTACCATCTTGTAAGCCATTGCCATGGCTGCTGCAGATCGTTGCAGATGGACGCAGCGGTGAGGAGGGTATTCCCTTCTTTGGTGCGGCCACGTTTCTTTTTGGGTCTCCCCCTGCTCTGGGTTCTCTTGACATTACGTGAGGTCGAGTCGACTTTATAAAAGGAGTGGCAAGCAGCCCAAAATTCCCTTCTTCGCCTTTTTAAAATGGAAAAGCGATAATAAATTGGGTACAGGTCCCCCACATGCCTTTCTTGTGCTTTGTTGCTTGCCCAGAATATTATTTTTTAAAAAATAAATTGTAATACGGATATGGAATTGTTAGTTTGCACTAGATATACCCCGTGAGACAACGGCCAGGACTCGTTTAAAATTGCCTGGTTTCACTAAAATCATGTTAAACCTCAACTCTAGTAGTACTACTTTGACCACAAATAGTTGCTATTGTGGATATTGACGGTCTCTAAAACAAAATTTTGGCTACTAATTTATGTTAAAATATATTTATAAATCCAAAAATTATAATATTATGAAAATATTTTCAAGAGAAATCTGTACACATGATTTTCATATCTCCAATTTAAATACTTAAAAAGATATTGATAGACAAAATTTTGAAAAGTGAACTACACCTATATCTAAAATGATAACTATCTGTGACCAGAGGCAATAGCGGAGCCACCTCCCGGCGCCCCGAACGGCTACCTGGGCTCACCGGTGAACCGCCATTAAGGAGCCTCAAGTATTTGCTCTGGGGGCTGGACGGGGGAGACGGCGATGGCCTAGCGCCTGGACACATGAAAAGATGATGGGGGCGTCACAGATGGAGGGGAGGGCCTACGCCATCCCCAATCCCGTGGCCGCCATGGTTGGATGTGCCATGGTTATCTTGGACGAGCCAGAGGAACAAGAAGAAACTGTACCTCGATTAGGTGGTTTCTGGTTTGATTTCTTTGGCTCTGAGCTTCTTTTAGGCTGGGCGGTCCTGAAGCTTTAGTGTCCTAGCGCAAAGCAACAACCCTTTGTTGGTTTATTTCACACGAATTATAAAGTGTTTATCTTAAGAAATATTTATACAAGCTATAAATTTTGTAAGGGATGTGCGTCCATGTTTTTCTTTTCAGAAATATTAGGGAATGGTATATCATCCCTAACTTTTCTATGGTACTTTCCGTCTGTGAGCCGTCTGGTCTACTATGGCTCATCGCGTGGTACATCATGAGCGACTGGAGCTGGTCGGTAGTGAGGTTGGCCAGCGCGGCCTTGTCGACGGCCGCGAACGCCGAGTCCTCGGGCGCAAAGATGGTGACGCCCACTGGTGCGTGTTGTTGGCCTGGCTCTGGAAGGTTCTGATCACGTCCGTCTTGGTGAGGTATTCCAGAAACGTGCCGTACGGGCCGACGAGGGAGAGCAGGTCGGCGAGGTTGACATGGCGTGGTGCCGTCGCCGGCGTCTCGACGGTGCCCTCTGTGACAATACCCCGCGGGAGAGTGCCAGGCATATCAATGTACTGACAGTGGTGGAGTTAGGATTTTTGTACACCTCGGATCGAAAGTAAGTGATTATTACTATTGTTAAAGACTACAGACATTTAGGTACAAAAAAAATACAGGACAAATACACAATTAAAAATAAATTTGAATTCTATACTTAACATTTCGATTAAATAGATAAAATATGTCAAAACAATATAGCGTAGTGGAGCGGTAGAAAAGTTAATACCTAATTAAGGAAAGTTTGATGCATTTGAGATTATCATATTTTCATCAACAATAGAATAAGAACCTGAACCTGTAAAAGATAAAATTGCACATATAAATTAGACACAAAACTACGAAGGTAATTATTAAGGCAAATTGCATTAGAAGAATATAACATACCACTAGCATGAAGACTACAAGATAGTTGTTGCTTACGAGACCTCATACTTTGAAAACGACGTAAAATCTTGTTATCTTCAATGCTTGCAAATACATCTCGCTCAATATGGCATACCATGCTATCATTCATGTGCCCACAGCTGAAGAAGTTACCAACACTTCCATCAACACTGAGGATATATGAATCTAGACTTGAGTCACTTCCAGACATTCAAAATGAAGCCTGTCCATCTTCTCTAGCATCTCTATACATCAATGATTGCCTGATTCTTAACATCTCTGCGTGTAGGCCGACAGCTCTCAAGAGAACTGCAGTAACATACGTAAACTGATGAGAACATGAACTTTTCATGAGCTATGATAATATTAAGTGTTTATCTTATATCTTTCCTCGTAGTTTCTAGTTTATATATCTCAACACTAATAGGCTAGTTAATCAAATTTGCACGAATAAAAGAAACTAGACCCTCATAACTTAAAAATCAAACTGCAAATTTAGATCTCAAACTGTTTATAAGCATAGGACTAGGAGCGCCCATTTTGGCCATACTTCATCCAATCTAGCATGTTTCCATATCAAGCCTATTATAATTTAGCCACAAAATTGCACCAACAATTTGGTTGCCATTACTCCACATTGTGACTATCTCACTCCACTAGCGTAAATTTATCATCTCAATATCAAATTCATAACATGAACACGAATGGAAACTGCATTTTTGGTGTGTGGAGGGCGCTAGGGTACTCACTTGTTGGTGTTGGACAGGGTGAAGCGGATAATGTGAAAAGCAGGAGGAGGAAGCGGCGGCGGAGCGGGAAGCAACTGGCTTCCTTGGCGGTGTCGGCGGACTCTCCACCAGCCGAAAGCTGGTGCCGTGGTCGAGCTGGGCGGAGTGGCGCTTCGTCCGCGACGGCTTCTTCTCCCCTTCCCCGCCGCCGCTCTTCTCAGGGTCCAGACTCCAGAGCACTAGAGTAGCAGGCTAGCAGAGCTTGCGGGCGCTCGACGGGCGGGCCGACTGCCGAGGACTGAGCGACGCGCGCCGCGAGGGTGAAGCGACAGCCGACGGGCGTGTCGTCGGCGAGAGAGGCGAGCGATGGCCGATCGTGCCACCGTCGCCCGTCGGTCGCTTGGTGCCTCGGCCGGGATCTCGAGATCGCATGGCGCCGCGAGCAACAACCGAACAACCAAAGAATCGAGCAGCCGCGCCGCCGGGGGAAGCGATGGCGGGCCGAGGTCGAGCGGCGGCCGACCGGCGGGCGGGAGTAGGGCGGTGGCACGAGCTCAGACGGGCGAGCCTGCGGAGAGCGGCGATGTGAGTGCGTGACGGCGTCGCGAGCAACAGCCGAGTAGCGGGCGCCGTCGGGCGGGGTCGGGGTGGGGAGCGACGGACGGCTGGCGCGAGCTCAGATTGGGCGGCAACGTGACTCGCGTGAGTGCGTATGTGGCTTGCATGACCTACTGACCTCGCCCGGATGTGCCCTGGTCAAGCTTCGCGTAGAGCAAGCTTGGGCTCTTGGGCCGGCTAGGCGCCTCGAGCCCAAATAGAAAATACACACTATTCTTCACTGTTATTTGGGCTAGGCCTTGGGCCCAGGCCCCATTGGCCCGAGGCCCAGCTTCACACCTGTACTGACAAGAATAGCCGCTTTAAGCTCCATTTCTGCAAACCTTGAGTACTATTCTAGCAACAAGTACAAGCAAGATGAACGCTTGGTAAAATGCACTTGAAGCAACTTCACCTGATCGAGGTGGCGGTGAAGCTACCATGGCAGTAAGCGAGGTATTTATGGCAGATGGGTGGTGTAATTGATCCTATAAGAAATAGAAATACTAGGGAACGGTATACCGTTCCCTAGCTTTCCTACGGTACTTTCCGTTTGTGAGTTGTCTCGTCTACTCTGGCCTGTGCCGCGACTCTCGTCGGTACCTTTGGCCGTGTTGCGCTCAGCGAGGTGAAAGAGCTCAAGCATACTGTTCTCATCCTAGTAGTACCTGTTGATACGCTGAAGGATCTCATAGCGAACGGCTTGTCGAAGAGATCGTAGACACCGGGGAGATTCTTCTTACAAGTTATCGTTGGCTCCGCCCTCGCCACACGCGTCGCAGTCCAAGTCTAGACCCGAGCCCGCACGAGCCGGAGCAGATGCTATTCGATGGCAGCGGAGAGTGGTGACTGGGCTGAGACAGTTTCGTTCCTTCGAGCGGTGGATGAACTCCAGTGCCTGGCGCCGCCGTCCTCGGCTGTGGTCAACCACCCATGCCATACCTCGTCGGCGGGTGGCTCCACCCCTCAAATGTTGTGCGTGGCGTCTTCACCAGTGGGAGCCCTCGAGTCCAAGATTTGCCACTGGATCCACGTGGCCCATGTCGTTGTGTGTGGTGTCTTCGCCAATGAGTGTCGCCTCTGTTTCCTCATTTTGCATGACCTCCCTCTCTCCAACTCCACCATCACCACCCCCGCTACCACCATCACCCGTGATGCCCCATTTGCAGTATCGTAAGTTTCACGATATTTCATAAGTTACAATAGGTTCAAGTATTATAAGTTTCATAAGGTTTCACGAAATAAGTTTCACGATGTTTCATTAGTTACAATAGGTTCAAGTATCATAACTTTTCACGGATAAGTTTTATGACGTTCCACGAACGTTTCATGAGGTTTCATCACATAGACTCACGTTTACGTTTACAGTTTCATCAGATATTGATAGTGTGTACGACTATGTTTTAGTAGGTTTCACGTTTTAGGGCTAAGTTTCACACATAAGTTTTATGAGGTTCCATAGTGTTTCATCCAAATATATGAACCCTGTGAAACACGCTTTATTTTTTTGAATATTTGACAAATCTCATGAAACTCATATAAAACTGGTTTTCATTTGTTTTCCCCTGTAACTTGTGAAACTTTGAAGTTGGCCTCTTGAAACTCAGTTAAAATTATTTTGAATCTCGTTTTAAATCAAGTTTCAAATTTGAAACTTGACGAAACTTGTAGTTTCATATTAGAAACTCATTGAAATTTATTGAGACATACTAAAATATTTATAAAATCTATTTGAAACTCTTTTAAAACCTAATGAAACCTAATGAAACCTATGAAACTGAAACGTTATAAAACTTATAAATACACTACGAAACCTGATGAGATTTAACTGTGAAACAACATGAAACCTATCTAGTTGAAACTTAACTGTGAAATATGTTATACCGTTGGAATCAATTCCAACGGTATAGTGTGCAGTAGTATCACTCTTTTGTTTTTGACAGTTGCACACATATTAAAGTATGAATGAAAGGTAGATGATGACTACTTATCCTTTTGTTTACTTCAAGATTTGTGCAACTTATATTGAAAAAGAAAGCACTGAAACACTGCTCAATTTGTAATTACATAATAAATCACAATTTGTATGTAGCTGAAAAAAATTGAATTTTTTTGATGGAAAAACAATACAATAGTGATTGTACATTCATTTGTCGATTATAACGCTACGCTGTCAAAATTTTATTACTAAAAAGATACGTGAACATGTAAAGTTAAAAATGAAAGGGCGTTGACTTGTGCTCAACAAACAAACTGGCTACAAGGAGTAGATAAAGGCACGCATCCATTAATTAACTACGTACAAGGAGTAGATATATGTACGCTGATTTTGTACTTATTTTTTTTGTTGGATGGGGATATGGATCATAGATTTCTTCGTAACGTGATGGTGTTTGCTCGGCCATCGTAGTTGGATTTGTTTAGGCTTCAAAACATTTCTGGCTCTGACACTGATAGGAGGGAGTATGTATTTAAATTCACCGGTTATTCCGTTAATTTAGAGGAAAAGAAGCGACGACGTCACACTCCACAGCGAGGAATACTATAGTGCAATCATCGTAATGCAGGACGATCTCTCAAGATTTGCACCAGTTACCTGTCGCGGCGAGCGTGGGGCATGCATGGGAGCTAGTGCACGCCCCGCCAAGGATCTAACACGGCTCGGCCGGCCACCCCAGCCGAGGCTCGTCATGAGCGGTGCCCATTCCCATCCATCCTTTGCTTGGAAGGTAAGGGAGGAAGGGAAGAAAGGAGCTGATTTGCCAATTGCCAATTGGCGCGGTGAACCGCGAAAAGAAGAGAAAGCGCGCATGCACGGCGGGCGGTCGGGCAGCGGGCATGCATGGGGCCTCGGCTCCGCTCTTTTTGCCCTTTTTCCTCGCGTGAACAGCAGCGATTTCACGTGCGTCTCACCGAGACGGATGATGCGCAGGCGTAGCCGCGTAGGCTGGGAGCAGATGGGCCTTTATCTTTATCTTTTTTCGTGTGCGTGAATTCCTGCGATGTGACGAGGAGGCTCGTTCGCGCGAATTAAAGCTGCTCGATCGCGGCCGGGCGGTCGCCTCTTTTTGTTCTTGCGTGCTCTGCTGCGTTTCAACCTCCAAATTGATGAGCAATGGTGCCGGTTCACGGTTGTTTGTTGTGTAGTAATGACCTAATGATACAGGAATTTTTTTTAATCTTTTTTTCAAAACTAGACGTCGGGGGAAAAAAATTATAAAATTGGGCATCGGTCGCCCGTATATGGGGCGATCGCCCTATATCTGGCGATCGCTTCACATCTGGCGATTAATCGCTTTAACGCGCGATTTTTACTCTGTCTACGGTTAATTTCTAAAAAAAATCATAACTTTTCATATGATGTTGGATGGAGATAAACTTTATATAAAAATTGTAGCTCTCGACGGGATCTACAACTTTTGTATACAAACTTTTTCAATTTGAGTCCATTTAGATAGTCAAAAATGGGATAGAATGTTCAGATCTAAAAACGGATCTATTTTTAGATCTGAACATTCTATCCCTTTTTTGCTATCTAAATGGACTTAAATTGAAAAAGTTTGTATACAAAAGTTGTAGATCCCATCGAGAGCTACAATTTTCATATAACGTTTATCTCCATCCGACATCATATGAAAAAGTTATGATTTTTTTTAGAAATTAACGCAGACATGAGAAAAATCGCGCTTTAAAGTAATCTAATCGCCCGTGTAATGGGCGATCGCCTCATATACGGGCGACCGGCGCCCAATTTTGTAATTTTTTTTGCCTCGACGTCTAGTTTTGAAAAAATATTAAAGGAAAAAAAATTCAATGATACAGTGCGATAGTACTACTCATTTACGGACAGTACACATGATCAGCTAAATACAGACCTTTATGGGATGTTGATATATGCTGTCGGTATAAAAGGTCCAGCTTTTTCCCGGGCGAGTATTGCGTGACAATATAGCATCCTCGAAATTTTGTTCCTGTAAAAGATTGCACGAACTGTATGCTTTTCCTTTGAAGATAAGCACAACTGCACAAGTCTAAAAGCAGGTACAGCGAAACATGGTGAGCCCAGCTGAAATAGCCCAAGTTACCGTATATGCCTAGAGTCCTGTGTCCCGAGTAATGATTTTTTTTAGCTCTTCAACGTGCGCGAGTGTTCATACAACGGTGACGTCGGTGAGGCAGTTCGGTAAATAAGCTTTCCGTCAATCATGAGTTGTAGGCTAGTAGCCTAGTAGGCAGCTCTCCATTGTTGATGTTACGATTTTAAGTCGATCGCTACAGAGCACACGGGAAAAATATGGCACAATTATGTCTTCTCAAACAGAAAAGAAGAAGCCCACACACAGCGCTTGATGCTAGTAACAAGTAACAACAATTCTGTCAGTTCAGATTGGAATTCAGTTTTAACTAGCACTCTTTTTTTTCTTTTCCTGTACATAACTCTTCTCTCAATTTCTCCTTTATGTAATCGTCAAAAAAAATCTCCTTTATGTGTTCTCTCAACTTACCATTTCTTTTTCTTTTCTTTTTTTGCAATTTTAATTATTTTGGTTTCGTTAATGATCGAATAATGGCATACAGTTATTTCACGCGAACAGAACGCCGCGTCCCTTTATCAAAATCAAATGTGCAGTGGTAGGCCCCTTGCCAACAGAACAACGAGACAGACATCTGATGCCTGGGTACGTCAAATACAAATCAACAAGAATGTAGTGTGCCTGCAGAATTATTTGGCGGAGTTACGGGAGAGATATCTCAATCGAAGCGTGGTATTTGCCGACGAGGAAACCCCGCCAAACACGACAGCGTATCTGACCTGTTCTCGTTCGTGGGGAAAAAAACTCAGTTCCATGAGCACAAGCCGCGCGACACGCCCGTCTGCACGCACAAGCCGACGACGACGAGCGGACGGCCACCACCACCGGCTGGCTGGAAAGGAACCAGAAAACGATGGTAGAGAGACGTACGCACAGCACATCGCCTCGTCGTCGATCTGCATCGGGAAAAATTTATCTTGACAAGGGAATTGCGACAAGGCCTTCCTGTCAGTGTTGTACCCGTTTGCTGCCCAAAGACGGGACACGGGGCCCGCTCCCTGATTGGCCACGGAGAAAGGACAGAGAGGAGACGGGCCGGGGCAGGAAGGAAGCAGAAGCGCCGATTGGTTCCCTACGGTTAGCATCGAAATGCCGTGTCCGTGTGCGTGCATGGATTAGCGTTGGATGGTGATGTGGTGCACGTATTGCGGCCGTGGTGGGCAAGTTCTGACTGGGGAGTCATGTCCCAACCCCCCAAGTGCTGTTCTTACGTCGCTGGGAGATGTGCAGTGCACGGGTAAGCTTCACTGATCCCATCGAGTTCACATCGTGGTCATGTTGAGAACTAGAAGATGTTGCTGATGAGAAACAGGGGCACTAATAGAAGTCTAGATTCGCTCTGCTCTGTAGGCTGGACCCAGCCGGCCAATTGTGCGTGCTTGCTGTGAAATTGCGACTTCTCACCGAACTGCAGTACTCTCATTTCGTTATCGTCCTACAATCTTCATTTAGGTTAGCGCCGGCTGCCACTTAACACGCGTAAACGCTCCTGAGCGACCATGGTACAAAGATTACCCAAGAATAAGATGGTACATGCACGTCTGCGCGAGCACACACAAAGCACATTTAATAACGGGGTCCAGAAACCACCACCATCTGATGCCATTGATGCACACCGAAACACTGAACCGTACATGCCCCACCCAACCTAAACGGGAGGAGCATAAAATAACTGCTGCAGTTGAAACGGCACCTTCAGAAGTGCCTCTTGTTGTATCCTGCAAAAACACTAACAGCTCGTGATGTGTACAAATTATCGGTTTATCACTTTCAAAACAAACATATGTGTACAAATGAATTTGCAACACGGAATCTCTTAAACATATATGGAGGAGCGTTTGTGAGAGCAGTCACAATACAAATTATCTCGGCATTTAAGTTATGGTCAAAGCACAGTTACACGAGGATAAGTAAATCCATGACCAACGGTAAAAGCAGCTAATGCAGCCAATCTTCAATGCTTCGTGCGCCTGGAAGATTGGCAAAGAGATGTTAATTGCCTAGCTTAGAAGAAACAAGTCGATAGAATAAACAGAATACCAGCTAATCAGTTTTCAGTATCACTAAAACACTACAGTTGACTTTTCATCAGACAAATTGTGTGGGATGCATAAAACTGCACTGTAGAATGCATAGATCCGTTTTGCACCCAAGTATATCTTAACTACACAATGCTGCTGCTTGCAGCAAAATACATGGAGATCGAAAATCCCAAATAATGTGGCTAATCATGTCAACTCTTAGTTTACAGAAGATATCATACAATTACTAGTATGACAAACAACCACTAAGAGCTGAACAGGCTATGCAAAATATGCATTTCAACTATGGATATGTTTAGCTACAGCATACTGAAAACTTACCGGGAAGCCAGAAAGGGTACTACTTCAGTTCTTTTCATCTTCAGGCTTGTCCGACTTGTCTTCCTTCTTCTCTTGCTGTCAGAGGAAAAAAAGGTTTAGTTCAGCTTTGGTAATGATTATGTACAAATGAGAAAATAATATATAAGCATGTAAGTATACATCAGAAACTAATTGTGATTCCTAAAATTACATACAATACAGTTCAAATGAAACTCAATGTTACTTCACAGCAGAACGAGTTTGTTTCAATAAGCCAGTATCAACGAATCAAAATGTCATTACTTAGCTACTTAATAAATCATGCATTGACATTCCTGTTACAATTCATGCATAAGTATTATGTATTCAAAGCATTTTTTTATGAAAATATGATCCAACACCTTGACAGATTCAGATTCCCTTAACTAAAGAAGACGGTATATTGATTGTTTATTTGGTAAAAGATGGAGCTGAAACCATGCGAAGGATTAACTTATCCAAACACAATACCCAAAGCTAAGAAATTATGCGGTAATAATATTTGGCAGTCTCCATAAGAAAAACAGATCCTTCAAGCAGAAACAAAATGGAAGGATGCAAAAATACAAGACCATGAAACTAACACTGAGGCGCACACACAGATGCGTAGCACTAAAAAACTGAGATATCAGGCTCGTACAAAAAAGTGGGATGTTTTGAAGGAAAAAAAAGCCACTTGTACATGCGCATGCACTATCGTGGAGCATCCATTTGTGCTCTGAGATTCGTGTGGGGGAGAGGGGGGAGATAGGAGAGAGAGAATGGAGCACAAATCTCAAAGCGCATTGGACAGTGGGAATAGTGCATGCGGGTGCATATACAACTGAAAAAATTGCTTTCATGTTTTTAAGGACAACAGAGCTGTTACATTCGCATTGGACAGTGGGAATAGTGCATGCGGGTGCATATACAACTGAAAAAATTGCTTTCATGTTTTTAAGGACAACAGAGCTGTTACATCATGGCATAACTAGACGAGAAGACCTTCTAACGAAAGAAACTCAGCAAAAGAATAGGACAAGAAAAAAGCATACCTCTCCCTGCCCATGCAGCGATGCCAGCAAGTCTTTCACAGAGGGGTCATTGGGATCAACACCAGGAAGCTGCAATTTCCAAATAATGATGATGATGAGAGACCAATTATATGTAACTGAAATTGCTAAATTCATATCTGCATGTCATTGGTTCAAAGAGAAGACTTACCGAATTAAGGATGGATGTCACAAATGATCTGTCTTCAAACACTTTGCTCATATCAGACTGACCAGCCATGTTCGCGTCCTGGACAGACATTTGAAGAGCTGTGTATAAAACAGAGAGAATACACATCAGAACATGGAAATATCAAACTGTGGTTAACACAAAAGCTCTGCATCATATAATTATCAATAGAAAAGAAAAGAGATTTATACAATGAAAAGAGAAAAATCAATGAGCTATGTTTGGAGTTATTTGAAGATGGCATTGAATCAGATGAGATCTATGACATTAGTGTGCTCAAGGTTTATCTTCAGAAAATAACTAGTTTGTTTCCTGTGTAGGCGCAACCCTACTTTTTTAGTTACAGTTATCTAGTGAACCAATCAAATGAGATCTATGATACCCATTATATCCTCAATGTTTATCTTAACAAAGAACTGCTTAGTTTCCCGTGTAAGTGCAAGCCTACACTTTTTGGTACATTTAGCTGATGAACCAATGGACAAATTGCCAGCGAGACGATATAATCAACTATGGTTTCCATGGTGAGCTTTTTATAAGTTTCAGTGAGCTTGTATTACAAAAAATGTCCTACACAAAAAGGATAAATATGGAACAAACTAGAGATATCTAAACTAGCAAGTCATAATTGGCGCCTCCAAAGATTAGAAAAATCAAAAGAACTTAAGAAACAAAAGGACCTACCTAATGCCATGTCCTGGTCATCTGCAGCAGCTTCTGCCATAGCAGCATCAGCCACAGCTGCAGCTCCTGAAGAGCCATCATCCATTGACATCGCAAGTGCCTGCTGTAGTAGCTGAGAATCGTCATCATCCTGTGAACACAACTATATTAGCCATCTGATGTCACTACTCAGAAAAATCGACAACAAAGAATAGTTTAGAAACGAAAGATACTAAGATATACAGTCATGCATTTTAATTGAAATGGATCCTTACAAACTTCAACTAACAATATTGTTCCAGAATAAGAAAGAACTGTCCTCTGTACTGCCTATGTTCACAGTGGTTAGACAACATATGCAAAATAATAAGAAGTCATCACCCCAATCATTAAGCAAGAACACAAAAAAAGTCTACCAATTCCAAAGAAAAGGTTAAGCAATGATGACAAAGCAAATACTACAGTTGTGGTAGAATCATGACTAAAAAGAACTAATGCAAACAATGGTTACTAAAGATTGATTTTACAGATCAAGGGTAACAAAGTTACTCTACATTGACATGGGGCTTATTTCATTTGATCAGAAACAAGTGAAAATCAAGATATTCATGAGCTATCCCAAAGAATTTCACACAGATCTTTTAAATGCCACCAAGAGATGCACCAGCAAAACCAAAAGATTGTCACCTTTTCTTTGTTGGGCCAACAATGATTGCCACCTAGTTATAGTTAGAAACCAAGAAAGAAAATGGGCAAGAGTCTTGCATCTACAATACTTTATCATTCACACGATACTAGCATATTGCTACAGGACCATAGTTACCAGAAACGCGGTTCTTTCGAGTCGTGGTACGAGATTCGAGTTTGTGATTCGCCACTTACCAAGAAAAAAATGGGCAAGAATCTTGCATCTACAATACTTTATCATTCACACGATACTAGCATATTGCTATAGGACAATAGTTACCAGAAATGCGGTTCGTCTGAGTCGTGGTACAAGATTCGGGTTCGTGGTTCGCCACTTTTTCTTCGAATTTCCACTACGAACACGAATCCCGTGCCCTAAACCGTTTCGGGTTCAATGAATCCAGTTCGCGATTCACAAGGGTTTACAACAAATCTGGTAACTATGTACAGGACTTCTCAAGCAAAACTTGGGGCTTCGACCTGTATTGCTGTTGTGTGGGCCTTGACAAACAAACACCGCCAAGTCATCATTTTTGCTTCTACATAAAGGGTGCTCAATAATGTATGCACACATATCACTATTACGTACGCCACTATACTAGCAAAAAAAGACTGTACTAGGCAGTCAATGAACACGATGAAGTTCAAACTGATTTAGCTTATTATGACATAGTATCCAAGACTGGAAAACTTAAACATGTGATTAGCTGTTGGATACTGAGAATACCTTTGGCTGATCTCTCTTTTCATCAGAAGAAGAATTTGTGGCAGGTTCCGCTTCAGCCATAACAGAATCACTGTTTGAGCTTGAGGCATGGTCCTTATTTTCAGCACCAGAAGATTCTTCTGCAGCCTTTTTCGCAATAGCCTCTTGCCTAGCTCGCTCTTCTTCCATAGACAACCGCAGGGCAAGTGCCAACTCTGGATCTACATTTGGGTCCACACCGAAATCAAATCCAGATGCTCCAGTAGCTGTAGCCGCAGCTGCCGAAGCAGCAAAACCACTTCCACCTTCTTCACCAGTAAAGATAGGAGTGCTGTGAAAAAGATAAGAGGAATAAGGTGGCCAACAGAAGTATATTATCACAAAAACCTGGAGCCTCAAAAACACGATTACCTTATAAGGACATCAGAAAGGGCATTTTCACCAGGTGGGACATGAACAATGTTACTGCCATCACTACTGTTCACAGCAGAGATCAGCGCTTCCAGTTTCTCAGGCTTTTCATCGTCAGTTTCACCAAAGTCAACGATGTCAAGAGCAACATTATTCTTCTTCAGCTTTTTCCCGATTGTCTCCAAAACTTTCTTGTCGTATTTCACAGGGCTGAGAGATAAGGCCAATGTCATTAACCACAATTCAAACAAAAAAAATTAGGTGCCATGAAAATTATCCTGCTCCACATACCTTCCAATAAAAGCTATAATTCTCTGCTGCTGCCTCTTATTCTGGCGATGCTTTAGCGCCAGCTGAGCAACCTGGATGGCTGCAGCCAAGTTTGCTTCAGCACCAACTTCCAGCCCTGCACAGTATATTGTAGGACATCAATTTGTCGGAAAGCTAAAGTACCACAATTTTCCAAAATGAAGGGTCTCCTAAACATACATGCTATCTCCAAAATGAAGGGTCTACTACACATACATGCTATCACCAAGCGCCACCCGAAAGGTTACACCATTATATACTAGCCAAGCCCAAAGAGCTTACACAGTTACACTGATACCCCAACCATTAGGTACACAAGTTCTGCCATTAGATACACAAGTTCTGCACTAGTACGAGACATAACCCACACCGGTAAAGGCGAGATTTTGGGATTGATGGAAGCTTACCGTGCATACAGGCGAGGATCTTGCCGAGGTCGCTGGTGGGTGTGACGAGCACGCGCACGCCCTTGCCGGCCATCGTCATGACGCCCACCGTGTTCTCCGGGTTCGACTGCAGGCAACCCACCCAAAAACAGTCAGATCCGGAACCCAGAACCCTAACCCACACATACAGCGAACCGAACCCGATCGATCGGATCGGAAGGGGCGGTACCTGGGTCTTGGCGCCGCAGATGAGGTTGACGGCGTCGGCCTGCGCCTGGAACCGCGACGGCGCGTAGTCGCCGTTCCGCATCCACTCCGAGTTGTCTATGCAGATCATCGTCGCCTGCAAGCGGGGAAAACCAACCGACGGAGAGAAAACAGTTAGAATCGGAGCTCGGCGAGAGCGATTTGGGGGTCCAGGGAGCTGTACGTACCTCGAGCACCATGGTTGCGTCCTGCTGCGTTCGAGGGTTTGGTCTGGTTTGCTTTGGGGAGCAAGATGATACAAGAGGAGAAGAGGGGTGAGTTCTTATTTGGGCTTTCCGCTTTCCTTTGTGGATGCTGATTGCTTTCTGGAGAGGAAGCCGATTTGGTTCGGTCTGGAGGGATGTCTGGTATATTTTCTGATTAGTTGGGCTTTGGCAAGAAGACCCCTAAAACCAAGTCGGCGAGACGGGCTTCAATTTGCAAGGCCTGGCCGGACTTGTCAGCCCGAACATTGTTGCTTTTGTTAAGATATGTCCAGACTTTTGTTTCTGGTTGTCGAGATATGTCTGGACTTTTTGTTTTGGCGGATAAATTTCGAAATTACCTCTTAAGGGCTATGGGTATAAATATAGCATACATTTGTACAAGAGAAACATTCTACAAACAATAAAGAGAAAAAAGTTGATCTCTCTATATCATGTGTTCATTTATTGTGAGTGTTCTTCGACTATTCTTGATTGGTATTGGAATTGATACACGGCAACCGTCATCGTTTTACAACACGTTATCAGTACGAAGCTCTCCAAGGTTGAACAAGATTTTTCTGCCTGCATCAATGTACATTGCATCGAATTTCGGCCGGTATCAAGCAATTAATCTTCTATAAGCCGTGCGTAAGTTTGAAGCATGCAAGTTAATCGCATCTGAACTGTTATTAATTATGCAAATTTCCCTAACTACATGGATTAGTAGATTAATCTAATCGGGCAATGAGGTTTTCAGACCTATAAAAAAAATAAATGGCCTACTGCCGTCGGTCTGCGTCCTCGTGTCGAGCATCACATGAAGGCACGTCGACCACACCGCATTGTGCCCACCGTAGCCATGCATCTGCCGAGCACAAACACCATTGCCGCATAGATCTGTGTCGTGCAATCCTGTGCACACCGTTGCTGCTCCTGTTGAGCGACGTGCACACACCACCACGCCCTCCGGGCTCATCATCGGATCCATCGTCACACGCCGCCGACCGCTCGAGATGTCGTCGTCATGAACCGCCGCACCACCCTCCATCCGAGAGGTAGCCGCCACGAGCCGGCCGCTCGATTTCCGCCAACATGACAAAGTTGGCCCGAGCGAGTTAGGATTTTAACCCTAGCTTGCTCGACTAGACTGGGCTGAGAGCGCGCATGGGCCGCCTCACGATGGTACGAGGTGGTGGACCGTCTCTATGAGCAGCAATGGCCGATGAGGCCTGCTAGCCATCATGGCTCGAATGCCCCGAAGGCTGAAATTATTTTGGTCTTCGACACTTGTGCATTTTAACCCCTGAAGTTTCAGTTAATTACATAATATTTTGTAGCTGCGATAATTTTGCAAAAAAGACAATGAAGTTTCGCATAATTATAGAATTTTATCAAGTAAAGAAACTTTGCATTCTGGACCTTGAAGTTTTCAGTAATCTAAAAAATAGTTAATAAATTCTGAAAAAGACCCTGCAGCTAGATATTTTGTTGGCATCATTCACAATGAGATCAGGTAGAGGCGCTAATGGCGGCGGCGACTTGAGAGGAATTGGAGCAGAAGAAGGGGTGAACTAGGATCGCAATGAGGTGAGGATCGTTGGAGAAGATTAAATTTGGGGGAGAAGCAATAGAGGCAAGGGATTTTTAAGATTGTGGATTTAGGGACAGCGATGGCACGGCTTACTGCCATTAGGGATGAAGTCGGAGCGAGGCGGCAGTGTTGGTTACTTCTTGATAGTACAAGGATGACGGTAGTAGCAAAAAAGGGAGTAGTAGAAGTGAAGTGGTTTCATTGCCTTCCTTCGGTGCTCTTGGTGAAGATGACGATGCAGGTGCCTATCTACGGACAAGGTGGGATGAAGTAGCGGCAAAGGCCCATTGTCGGCGTTTCGAGCGCCGGCAAGTAAATTTGTAAGTCTAAAGGCTGCGTTCCGCCCCGAATGGTTAGACCACGAGTCCAAGATGTATCTTGGTTGGGCCAAGGTCCCTACCCGGCCAGATGCGTTGGTGTTGTATTCATTGGGTGCGGATGATCGCACCGAAGTTTTTTACAAGCGAGAGGTGGAGCCTCAACACTAGAATGATCTAAACTTAGCTCTCGTAAGGAAAAGAAAAGAAGAAGAGGAAGAAGAGGAAAAAGCTCTCTTGTAGCTCTTACTCACGCCTGTTAGGAGGTTCCCTCCTTTTATTCAAGATCTGAAGGGCAGGTTACATCGAGAATTGGCGAAGTGCAGGCGAGCTACTTCTAGGGGCTTCAGTCTTGCCCCGCCGTTCGCCAATCGTTCGCCGATCGGTCGCTTGCTCGCCGATCGGTCGCCGCCGAGCCTATCTTTGGGTCGGTGGTCTAGCTGGTCGAGCGGTTAGGTAATCCTCCGGAAGTGGCGAGTCGCTCTCTCGTGATCCATGTGGGTGCCGACGTAGTCGCGTGTGACGTTGGAGTTGCCTCGGGAGAGCGTGTCCTTGCACCGTGGGTGGTGGTGATGGGACAGAGGCGTGGCTTCGCAGCCTATCAAACCGTCTTGGAAGGGACCACCGCCTCGCTCACCACTTGAATGACCGTCGTGGGGCACGTGGCCTTAGGTTGACACGGACTCGCGCGCGCGCGCGCTGCCCTCGCGGGATTATCATGGTTCGGTCGGAGCCGGGGATCCTGGTCTGCTGTGGGGTCGGGAACCTCGCTGAAGTCGGAGTCGGGGATCCGCCCGCTGCGGGGTCGGGAACCTCGCTGAGTCGAGTCGGGACCGGTCGGGAATGGTCTCCCGAATGGTCTCGTAGGCATTTGGGTAGCGGCCGGACGGCTGCTTAGGCTGGGCCGATTCGAGGCCGCCGCTGCTTCGCTCCGGGCTTTGCTTGTTGCAATTGGGCCGTTGGTGCACCCCTGTTTTATGAGTATTCGTCAGTAGCCCCCGAACCTCCAATCGAGTTCGGCAGACTCGGTTGGGGGTTGAGCTTGACTGGATCCGTTCAACTAGGTGGGCCAACGGGGCCTACCAGTTTTTGCCGGGCGTGTCCCCAACGCATCCGACGTCTGCCGGGATTACGTTCCTGAGGTATGCGAACCGCCGGGAGCCTCTTAATTGCTTCGTTGTGCTTTGATCAGCTCGGCGCTAGAAAGTTCGGCGATCGGTTTCCGAGTGGTCGGACGTGCGAACTCGCGGTTTGTTCCTCAAGAAATCTTCCTTTGCGCTCGCTTTTGGCGCCGTAGCTAATCGGTGCCTTGGTCGGCAAGGATGAGCGGATGCCTTGGAAGTTTTAGTGCCCGAGTGCCTTGGTCGGCAAGGCGACGACCGGATGCCTCCGCGAGGTTCCGGTGTCCGAGTGCTCGTTAACGTCGTGGTGGACGCCGCCTTAGTCGGCAGGGACGACCGGATGCCTCCGCGAGGTTCCGATGTCCAAAGTGCCTTGGTCGGCAAGGACGACCGGATGCCTCCGCGAGGTTCCGGTGTCCGAAAGTGCCTTGGTCGGCAGGACGCACCGGATGCCTCCGCGAGGTTCCGGTGTCCGAGTGCTCGTTTAACGTCGTAGCTAGACGCCGCCTTAGTCGGCAAGGACGACCGGATGCCTCCGCGAGGTTCCGGTGTCCAAGTGCCTTGGTCGGCAAGGACGACCGGATGCCTCCGCGAGGTTCCGGTGTCCGAGTGCTCGTTTAACGTCGTAGCTAGACGCTGCCTTAGTCGGCAAGGACGACCGGATGCCTCCGCGAGGTTCCGGTGTCCGAAAGTGCCTTGGTCGGCAGGGACGACCGGATGCCTCGCGAGGTTCCGTGTCCGAGTGCTCGCTTAACGTCGTAGCTAGACGCCGCCTTAGTCGGCAAGGACGGCCGGATGCCTCCGCGAGGTTCCGGTGTCCGAGTGCCTTGGTCGGCAGGACGACCGGATGCCTCCGCGAGGTTCCGGTGTCCGAGTGCTCGTTTAACGTCGTAGCTAGACGCTGCCTTAGTCGGCAAGGACGGCCGGATGCCTCCGCGAGGTTCCGGTGTCCGAGTGCCTTGTCGGCAAGGACGGACCGGATGCCTCCGCGAGGTTCCGGTGTCCGAGTGCCTTGGTCGGCAAAGACGACCGGATGCCTCCGCGAGGTTCCGGTGTCCGAGTGCTCGTTTAACGTCGTAGCTAGACGCTGCCTTAGTCGGCAAGGACGACCGGATGCCTCCGCGAGGTTCCGGTGTCCGAGTGCCTTGGTCGGCAAGGACGACCGGATGCCTCCGCGAGGTTCCGGTGTCCGAGTGCTCGTTTAACGTCGTAGCTAGACGCGGGGTATCCATCCCGAGTCCCCGTCCGGCGAGGGAAGCTGCGAGAGGAGTAGCTGCCGTCTATCCCACAAGTTTACCCCATCCGCAGGTGTGGGACCTGGAGGGGGTGAGCGACGCGCGTTTACCTGCGTTGGTTTGAACGCCGTGCTCTTGGAGCTAGTAACGGGTAGTCCGAGTGGGTCCTGGGAGGTCCCGCCCAAGGGGGACCCTTCCGAGCGGACGGTCCCAGAGTAGGGTGTCCTGGCCCTGCTGTGGGGCGACCCATAAGAAACCTTTCTTTACTCAATCCCGTATGGACCCTGGGTCGTCAGCCGACCCAGAGCACAGCTGGCTGTCGCTCATCGATGAGCTCCCGGGAGAGTGTGATGTATGGTCTCGGACGCGAGTAGAGGTGACTGGGTCGTCAGCCGACCCAACCGGGGACCCACCGTGGGTGAAAGTGCATCTAGGCACTTATGTTATTTTGGTGATTAATGAATGTTATTTTGGTGATTAATGACAAACACTCATAATGACAATCTATACAATTAAGTAAATGCTTAACTTAGTGCTTAACAAATGACAAACCTCTAATATGATTATATTGCTATGAGACTAACTTGTTATTGCCTAGTTGAGTATCAGTCTCATCTATTTAGAGGAAAATCAAATAGGAAGGTTAAGCAAAGATAAGGTATGCAATTTTGGTATCTATTCTATATTTGTTATTGCATTCCTTTCGTGCAAATGCATAGTGAACTCCAAGTAGCATGTTGATTTTATATATGCACATTGGTTCATGTCATATTTATTTGTGCATATATATTCATTTGAGTTCATTATAGTATGCATGTATTAACTAGAGTTAAACTTCATTTTGCTATAGATTGACTTGGTGCATGCATGTTTTATTTGTATATCTTCTCATGCAATTCTCTTAGTGAAGTTTATCTAGTGTTGGATCACATATTTACTCTTACTCCAAATATTATTTGCACATGTACAATTCGTGTATATTCTATCATGTGCTTCATTTAAGTAAAGTCTGTGATCCTTGCCATGATTTAATTGATTCATCATATTGGCAATTATATATCTCTCTAGTGCATATAGATCAATTACATATTCATCGTGATGCACTTAGTAGAGAACATTTCTTATGTCAAGTGTTTCTATTTTGTGTTGTGCTTCTTTATATGAAACACTTGTTGTAATCAATCGCTCACAAATATCAACTTATTCATATCTATTGAGCCTTTGGGACTAATGTCTTTCATGAGTAGTTTGGAAAGAATTAGGTCCCGTATGTGTATGATGACCAAGGTATCTTGGAGGATGATCATTGTCGAGGTCAACAAGACGACGGTGTCACCAAGAGCCGAGGACTAAGTCAAGAGCAACTTGGCGTGGAGATCGTCGAGAGGATGATCAAGTCAAGGTTGATAGGACGAGAGTCTCATGAGGTGAATCGAGTCGAGTTGGACAAGGCGAAGATGTCATCAATTATATGGTGAAGGTCTTCATGCATCGACATCAAGAAAGAAGACGGCAAGTGACTAGTTCTAGACTTATATTATCTTTGATTTAATTTGAGTCTAAGGATTGCCGTACTATGAAGAGGGATGCGATGTCGAATGACTTTTAGATGTGTCAAGTGCTCAAGTGATCCATCCTTGTGAATCTTAGAAAGAGAGTGGTGTTGGTACTTGTCGGAAAGTGAGGGTTGTAGGTCTCTCTTGATTTCTTTGTGAAATCTGTGGTTATCCTTTGAGTTTTGGATAGTGAGATCTTGTTGGTTGTGTAGCCCTCGTTCTTAGCTTTGGAGAGTCCAAAATCTCGAAATCGGAGTCCGAGTCAAAAGTTATGCTCGTTTTTGCCGAGTTGCTCAATCTTGATTCGGACTATCCGGAGTTAGTCCGGACTATCCGGATCATCCGAGTATCCGGATATTCATCCGACTCTCCGGATTGAGTCTCTCTGTTAGTTTTTCAGTCAATCCGAGTATGTCGGATTGAAACCGAGACTCGGATTGTGCGCACCGCCCCAACGGCTAGTTTTTGGGGAGTTCTATATATAGCCCTTCCTCCCTCTTTTGGGAGAGCTTTTGGTGAGGCTTTTGGAGTGGATTTTGAGGGCTGTGTGAGGGGCTTTGAGGAGCTTTACCCTTAGATCTAAGTGATCCCCTTGTGAGAAGGGTTGGGAAGAGTTTGTTGAGTGAGATTTGAGTTGATTGAGCACTTGATTTCATCTCCAAGTTTGTTCTTCGTGAGCATTTGTTACTCTTGGAGGTTGAGGACTCCTAGACGGCTAGGAGGTCGCCACGAGCCACCGGAGCTTTGTGTGGTTGGCCGTGGGAAGTTTGTGAAGGCCGGTTCGCCTCCGTAAGGGAAGGAATCAAAGGAGTGAAGACCGCGAGTGCATTTGTGCAACACCGGAGGAAGAGGGTTGAAAGAGACCCGGCTCAAGTGTGACCGAGCCGCCTCAACGAGACGAGGATCCCTCAAGGATCCGAACCGGGTGAAAAATCATCGTCTCCAAGTTTGCTTCTTTCTCTTGCTTTAGTATTTGGTTTTGAATCTTTGGGAGCCCGATCTACTCTTTTGTTGTGTTTGGCTCAGGATCTTCTATACCCTCGTGTACCGACATCATTAAGATCTTTTGTGTTCAAGTAGATTGTTGAAAAATTGCAGGATTTAAAATCTCTTCGAGATCCTCAATCCGAGTATCCGAATCGAACCCGACATCAGGATAATCCGAGTATCCGGATTGAATACCGGACACTCGGGTTAGGACCCTGGATTGGACTATCCAGAGTATCCGGATTGAATACCCGGACGATCGGATAATCCGAGTATCCGGATTGAATAACCGGACACTCGGGTTAGGACCTCGGATCGGACTATCCGAGTATCCAGATTGAATATCCGGACACTCCGGATTGTTCAGAAATTCGGAGATTTTATTTAGTGCAAATTTTTATTCCATTGCATTTAAGCTATAAAGTTTTTAATCCGCCTATTCAACCCCCTCTGGCGACATCCCCGTCCTTTCAATTGGTATCGAGCAAGGTCTCTCTTTTATTAGACTTAACCGCCTAGAGAGTAAAGGATGTCGACTAGAGGATTAGTGCACTCACACAATCCACTTGTGCTAGATGGCACAAATTATGCTTCATGGAAATTAATTATGACTTCTCATTTTAAATCCATGAGCCCCCAAATATGGTGGATCGTAGATGTCGCTTTTCCTCTCCATTGAATGAAGTTGCTCCAACCAAGGAGAGAGAAATGCCTACATCTCGACGCTCAAGCTACTAATGTTTTATTTTGTGTTGTGAGCGATGAAATCTTTGATAGAATATGCAATCTCAAGAGCGCTCATGAAATGTGGATAAAGCTTCATGAACTATTTGAATCATCCACTTCTATCGAGGATTGCACTAAGGAAGAGATGTCGGAGATGAAACATCAAGCTCCACCTCAAGCTCAAGTGATGAAGAACCGACATCTCCATCAACCTCAACCTCCGCCTCAAGTGACGATGAAGATGCTCTTCCATCACAAACCGTTGCTTCATGGCGAAAGGTAAGAATGAGGTAAGTGACGATGATGATGATGAGCTCACTTATGATGAACTTATGAATTTGCTAGAGGAGCTCAATAAATGTCTTGGAAAGGAGAAAAAGAAATATAAAATTTTGAAGCTTGAACATGAATCACTTCAAAATGATTATAACATGCTTCAAGAAAATCATGAATCCCTCCTTTCCAAAGAAATTCATAAGCCTAAGGTGGACATAGGAATTACATGTGATTTAATTGATGATATGCCATGCTTAATTTCTAATTCTAGCATTTTATCTAAAATTAATATGCCCACCTCTTGCAATGATTTACCTTGTTGCTCAAATTCAAATGTTTCCACTTCCTCTATGCATGTTGAGACTAATCTTGTAGAGGAAAACAATGAGCTCAAGGCCCAAGTCATTAGATTAGAAAATGACTTGAAGAAGAAGTGCGTAAAGGGAAAAGCCGTTCTCGACGAGATCTTGAGCAAGCCAAGGGCGCCTCAAGATAAGCGAGGACTCGGCTACATCTCCAAGAGGGAGACTAGCAAGACAAGGCACAACGAAAGACTCTCGAAGATCATCAAGTGCTTTGCTTGCAACAAGAAGGGACACTTCGCCTCCGTGTGCCCTAATAAAGTGGAGATCAAGCCACAACCATCAACAATGAGGCGAACCGACAAAGAGCAAGTCAAGAAGAAGAAGAGACGCTCAAAGCCTACTTGCTTCAATTGTCGGAAAAAGGGACACATCGGTAAGGATTGTCCCAAAGGTATTACTCCTAAGCCAATTATTGTCAATGATCATTATTTGCTTAGGAAAGACAAAATGGCAATGTGTTTGCCAAGTTTGTCGATTCTCCCAAGTATTTGCAAAATTATGATATTCAATTGCTTAGAGAGATGAATCTAGAAATGTGTTTGCTCAAAATGCTAGACTTCCTAAGACCAAGAAAAATCATGTTGATCATGTGCTTAGGAAAATAACAATAGCAAACCATTTGCTAGATTTGCTAGATCTTCTAAGCCCTTGCATTGTAATGATTATTATGTGCTTAGAAAGGATCAAACTAGAAATGGATTTGCTAAAAATGCTAAAACTCCTAAGCCTCCTCAATTCAATTCCAATAATTCGCTTAGGAGTAATAACAATCGCAAATCCATTGCTAGTCATGTTAGTTCACCTAAGACTATTAATGTTAGGGCCATTTGGGTTCCTAAATCTATTGTGACTAACATTTTTGGACCCAACAAAAATTGGGTACCAACAAGTGCCTAGAAGTTTATTAGGTGCTTGAGATGCATTGGAAAGCTTTGGCTTAATCAAGAGGATGATTTCATCATATGAAAAAGAAGCCAAGCTTGAAGACATTCACTTCAATCATAAACCAATGACATCTCGGGTAACAAGTATTTAAATTGATTCTTATAGCTTATAGCCTTGTGTAGGTTATATTGCATTATTCATGAAAATCAATTTAGATTGCTTGATTATATGCTTGCTCATGCTTATTAGTTGTTTTGATTGCAATCTTGAGTAAGTTTGGGATAGTGGCACATTAAGGGGGAGTGCTAAATCATAACCATGTATATTACATCCCTACATGTGCCCATATTTATATAAGTGCAAATATATATTTTCAAAATCAAGCCATTTAGCCAAAAGTCAAAATTTTGTATACCATTAGTATTCTTGTGAAAACTAGTTGCAAAATGTATACAAATATATTTGAAATGTTTTTCAAAGGTTTTGGCTTCACAAAATCCATTTTGAAAAGAAAATGAGTTTCATGATCAAAATCTAGATAGTAGTATCTTGTTTTGGATTTAAACTTATAATTTTCATAGTATTAAATGTAAAATGAATTTGAAAGTAATTCCAAAACGAAAATCCTAGAGTTGGTCATTCTTAACAATTCTTGTGTTCAAAAGACTTTCAAAAGACCAACCTAGTGAAAGTTATTTGATTTTGAAACTCGCCGAAAAACTATATTTGACCCATAATTGTCATACTATTGCACTTAGTGAGTTTCTCCGTTTGGACCGGATCTTGTGTAGTATCTTGGTTCAAAATGGTATCTTAGACTCATACACAAAATTCAAATCTCAATATCTCATCTTATTCTTCATTTGAATCTTGTGTTGAAATATTTGGCTTTGTTTTACAAATAGCTATTTCAAAAGGATCAATTTGGTCAAAAGTCAAATCTTATGTTTAAAAGGCCCAAAATTGTGAAAAGCTTTGTAAAAGTATTCTAATATGTATTTCAAATGTTTTACAAGCTTTCAAAATGAAAATTCTATATTGAAATCAAAATTGGTCAAAATTTTGATTTGAACTAAAATAGCTTATTTAAGCATATTGCTCAAATCTTAGCATTCAAGTTGGATTTCATTATAAATGTTGGCTAGAAACCATCTTGATAATCAATTCTAAGCCATGGAAATTGAAATTGCATGAAATCCAAATTGAGTTGTATTTTGAGGCTTTTATGAAAAACTAATTTCCTATTTAACTTGCTTCAAAAGGGTTAAAAGCAAAATATTTGTTTGAAATGCAAAATCTTATGAAAATAGTCTTCTAAAATGTTTTCAAATGCATTTCAAATGTTTTCATGTATCTAACCCTTGGCTAGAAGCTAAAAGTCAAACTTTGGCTTAAAAAGATCTTTGTGATCTTGCTTTTGCATTTAACTTAAAATTTTTCTAAAGCAAAATCTATTTGGAGTTTGAAAAAGTGGTCAATACAAAACTCATAGGGTTGGTCATTTTAAGCATTTCTTTAGTTCAAAGTTTCTCCAAACGACCAACCGTTTAAAAGTTATAGCCATTTGAATTTGGCCAAAATCATCCAATTGACCCAAAATGACCCGTTGTTGCATTTTGTGGATTTCGCTATTTGAATTGGATTTATTTGCATATCTTGGATTGAAATAGTATTTCTTACTCATACAAAGCTATGAAAGTTCAAATCTCCATAAATTTCAATCCGGAATGCATTTTGAGCATTTGGTGAAAATTCAATTTCTTTTCAAACCTACAAAGCGCATTTTGCCATATCTTTTGAACGAAAATTCCTTTTAATGAAATTCTTTTTGGGAAACCTTCTAAATAGTCCAATGTTTATTTCTGAAAGTTTCAAATCATTTGGACTCAATTTGAAAAAGTTTTGACTTTTCTTCTCTTTGAGTAAAAATCATGCCTACAAAGCAAAATTTGGCATATCTTTTGATTGGAGACTCCTTTTTGGAAAATTCTTTTTGGAAAAGTTTCTTGGGAGTCTAAATAATGTTTATGCCTAATTTCAAATAATTTCAACTTAATTTGAAATAGTTATGCCTTTTTGTCTCTTTCGATCTTATTTGGCATACTCTTGCATTAAGTTGGATTTACGATTTGAATGGATTTGATTATGCAAATAGGCTTATAAACATCTCTCTAAATCATATGAAGCCATATAAGTGCATATTACCATTCAAAATTCATTTGGTTCCATTTTGAGGATTTGGTGATAATCTTAATCTTTTATGTGTTTCATATGCATCTTTCATCATATTTCTCGAAATAAAATTTATTTATTGAAAATACTTGTTGGAAAACCTTCTCTCACATATGGAGTTCATATCTGAAAATTCTTAAATTTATTTGAACTCATTTGCAAGATTGTTGACTTTATTTGACTTAGTGTCAAAACTAAACCTCCAATACTTCTAATGACCTATTTTTGATTGGAGAGTGATATTTGAGAAAATCCTTTTGGAAAAAGTCTCTTGGATGTTTATGGATCATTTCCGCAAAATCTTATGGCTATTGGACTTCATTTGATCAAGATTTGATCCAAATTCAAAATGTTCAGTTTTAGGGATGAAGCTGAACAACCCGGAGTATCCGGGTGATCTATCCGGAGTATCCGGATTATCCGGACACTCCGGATCAAAAACACCGGAGTATCCGGGTTGTACAGCTCGGCCCAAATTCTGAAATTGCTATCTATACTTTCTTGCAATATCTTGTTCATCCTATTTTGGGGTTTCTCCTTGCTCAAATCAATATTCGGTCTTCATAGCCCTCAAGAGGATTTCGAGCCGGATCTGTTCGCGTTGATGATTTTTGTATTTGAGCAATGGTTTAAAAGTTATAATCGACTTTGTGCTGCTATTTGCATCTTTTGAGATTTTAAGAGTTTTAAATTGGCATCTTGGCAAGCCTTTCAAGATGAAAACTAAGTGAACTTATTCATTGCTCCAAGCTTCAAAGTGGAGCATATCTATTTAAGTTTTCATTCCAATGAAAGTGCATCTTTTGGCTAAGTTCTTTTGGAAATTGGATTTAATTGTAACTTAGCCTCAAAATGTTTTCCCTCTTGCATAACTTCGAGTTTATTATGGAAAAGAGAAAATTTCCCTTGTAAGCTCAAGAGTGAGGTTGAATGTGTTTTACTCATTGTCTCTCTTACAAGTGGATGTCAAGATCAAATTTGAATGAGTTTCAAATATTTTCATTGTCATGTGGTGTAATAAAATCTTCAATTGATATCTTCAAGTTGTTTCTAAAATTGCATGCAAAGAGTATTGTCTTGTATATCATATATATCATGCATGTTGTACTTAGACATTATCAAACTAACTTGGGTCAAATTAAAAGATATTTGTTCCTAAATCGTGTGCTTGTCTATTGATGTTCAAGGTATTGGAAAAGGGTCATCTTCGACGGTGGGATGAAGGAAATGGAGAGGAGCTCCATAGTACGAGGGATCTAAGACCGGCGCGTGATCATGACCAATTCGAACATGCGGTGGACAAGAATCGACAAAGGACGTGTTTCTTTTCTGACCATATTCAATAATGTCTGTGCACACCATTATGCTAAATTGTGTCATTCTAAATGGTGTTGTATCTTTCAATTGGTATGATTAATTGGTATCTTTCAAGAGGTATCCTCTAATCCTAAATTGTTTTGAAGTGTCATCTAACTTGCATTCGGCATTATCAAGAACTAAAAGGTACATATGGGTGACACATTGCAAAGAGGTATGCCCTTGATAAGTTTATAATTCTTGATCATGAAAGTGCATCTTACTTATACAATCTTGATTCATGATCTTGTATACATCTTGTGATCATATAAGCAATTCCTTCTTGTGTAATCTTCTTTATATGATCTTGATTGTTAGAATTTGATTTGATCATAAGCATGTGCTTAAATTATATAAATTTGCTATATGATCTTGATTTTTAAAGAATATGTGAAATCATATTCGTGTGTCATGTTTAAGCATCACTTATACCCTAAGAATCATGACTTCTTTAATTTGGTATAACTAGAAAAATCTATTACCTAAATCTTGGAAATAATTGGTATCATATCTTGCCTAGATTTAGGGGGAGCTTAATATTATTGTCATATTACTAGCTCCTTATTTTTATTTTATTTCTCCCTAATCTTTTTATTGAGTGTGCAATCAAGGGGGAGAACAGATTTTATTGAATAAGCAATAAGAATCTTTTAAGCACCTTTTGGGATTAATGACAAAAGGGGAGAATTTATGGATTTATCAATTGTCCCTAATCGATTGACAAAAGGGATGATTTGTAAGTATGATCTCTTATTGTATCTTTATGCTTGTTTTAATGTTAAAATATCTTAATATTGTCATTTGGTGCAATTGATAATAGGTTTGTCATAAATCACCAAAAAGGGGGAGATTGAAAGTGCATCTAGGCACTTATGTTATTTTGGTGATTAATGAATGTTATTTTGGTGATTAATGACAAACACTCATAATGACAATCTATACAATTAAGTAAATGCTTAACTTAGTGCTTAACAAATGACAAACCTCTAATATGATTATATTGCTATGAGACTAACTTGTTATTGCCTAGTTGAGTATCGTCTCATCTATTTAGAGGAAAATCAAATAGGAAGGTTAAGCAAAGATAAGGTATGCAATTTTGGTATCTATTCTATATTTGTTATTGCATTCCTTTCGTGCAAATGCATAGTGAACTCCAAGTAGCATGTTGATTTTATATATGCACATTGGTTCATGTCATATTTATTTGTGCATATATATTCATTTGAGTTCATTATAGTATGCATGTATTAACTAGAGTTAAACTTCATTTTGCTATAGATTGACTTGGTGCATGCATGTTTTATTTGTATATCTTCTCATGCAATTCTCTTAGTGAAGTTTATCTAGTGTTGGATCACATATTTACTCTTACTCCAAATATTATTTGCACATGTACAATTCGTGTATATTCTATCATGTGCTTCATTTAAGTAAAGTCTGTGATCCTTGCCATGATTTAATTGATTCATCATATTGGCAATTATATATCTCTCTAGTGCATATAGATCAATTACATATTCATCGTGATGCACTTAGTAGAGAACATTTCTTATGTCAAGTGTTTCTATTTTGTGTTGTGCTTCTTTATATGAAACACTTGTTGTAATCAATGCTCACAAATATCAACTTATTCATATCTATTGAGCCTTTGGGACTAATGTCTTTCATGAGTAGTTTGGAAAGAATTAGGTCCCGTATGTGTATGATGACCAAGGTATCTTGGAGGATGATCATTGTCGAGGTCAACAAGACGACTGTGTCACCAAGAGCTGAGGACTAAGTCAAGAGCAACTTGGCGTGGAGATCGTCAGAGAGGATGATCAAGTCAAGGTTGATAGGACGAGAGTCTCATGAGGTGAATCGAGTCGAGTTGGACAAGGCGAAGATGTCATCAATTATATGGTGAAGGTCTTCATGCATCGACATCAAGAAAGAAGACTGCAAGTGACTAGTTCTAGACTTATATTATCTTTGATTTAATTTGAGTCTAAGGATTGCCGTACTATGAAGAGGGATGCGATGTCGAATGACTTTTAGATGTGTCAAGTGCTCAAGTGATCCATCCTTGTGAATCTTAGAAAGAGAGTGGTGTTGGTCTTGTCGGAAAGTGAGGGTTGTAGGTCTCTCTTGATTTCTTTGTGAAATCTGTGGTTATCCTTTGAGTTTTGGATAGTGAGATCTTGTTGGTTGTGTAGCCCTCGTTCTTAGCTTTCGGGAGAGTCCAAAATCTCTGAAATCGAGTCCGAGTCAAAAGTTATGCTCGTTGCCGAGTCGAGCTGCTCAGTCTTGATTCGGACTATCCGGAGTTAGTCCGGACTATCCGGATCATCCGGAGTATCCGGATATTCATCCGACTCTCCGGATTGAGTCTCTCTGTTAGCCTTTCTCAGTCAATCCGAGTATCCGGATTGAAACCGAGACTCGGATTGTGCGTGACCTGCCCCAACGGCTAGTTTTTGGGAGTTCTATATATAGCCCTTCCTCCTCTTTTTGGGAGAGCTTTTGGTGAGGCTTTTGGAGTGGATTTTGAGGGGTGTGAGGGGCTTTGAGGAGCTTTACCCTTAGATCTAAGTGATCCCTTGTGAGAAGGGTTGGGAAGAGTTTGTTGAGTGAGATTTGAGTTGATTGAGCACTTGATTTCATCTCCAAGTTTGTTCTTCGTGAGCATTTGTTACTCTTGGAGGTTGAGGACTCCTAGACGGCTAGGAGGTCGCCTACGAGCCACCGGAGCTTTGTGTGGTTGGCCGTGGGAAGTTTGTGAAGGCAGTTCCGCCTCCGTAAGGAAGGAATCAAAGGAGTGAAGACCGCGAGTGCATTTGTGCAACACCGGGAGGAAGAGGGTTGAAAGAGACCCCGGCTCAAGTGTGACCGAGCCGCCTCAACGGAGACGTAGGATCCCCTCAAGGATCCGAACTTCGGGTGAAAAATCATCGTCTCCAAGTTTGCTTCTTTCTCTTGCTTTAGTATTTGGTTTTGAATCTTTGGGAGCCCCGATCTACTCTTTTGTTGTGTTTGGCTCCAGATCTTCTATACCCTCAGGTACCTGACATCATTAAGATCTTTTGTGTTCAAGTAGATTGTTGAAAAATTGCAGGGATTTAAAATCTCTCTTCGAGATCCTCAATCCTGAGTATCCGAATCCGAACCCGACAGTCCGGATAATCCGAGTATCCGGATTGAATACCGGACACTCGGGTTAGGACCCTCGGGATTGGACTATCCGAGTATCCGGATTGAATACCGGACGATCCGGATAATCCGAGTATCCGGATTGAATAACCGGACACTCGGGTTAGGACCCTCGAGGATCGGACTATCCGAGTATCCGGATTGAATATCCGGACACTACGGATTGTTCAGAAATTCGGAGATTTTATTTAGCCGCAAATTTTTATTCCACGCATTTTAGCTATAAAGTTTTTAATCCGCCTATTCAACCCCCCCCTCTAGGCGACATCCCCTGTCCTTTCAGTGGGGCTCACCTCGTACTTGCCCCTCGCTCAAGTTTCATTGGGCGGCCCTCGCCCATCCGGTGGGTTAGGCCTTTTGAACCCTGACTTTGGTGGGCCTGGCGCAAGCCACAAAGCTTTTTGCCATCTTGGGACCGCAATGGCCCAATGGGCCTCGCGCGCGCCGGAACAACCGTCCGGCCAAAAGGCGGAGACCAAGAGGTAACGGACACGCTGTTCGGGCGGCGTCTTTATGACTCGCAACCCGACGCGACAGATTAAATGCGAGTGGAATTGGAAATCGGGAGTTACAGGCGGCGTGATGCAGACGCGGGCGACGCGACGATTCGTCGAGGAGGCGTCCGTTCGGTCGGGCGCCCTTCGCCTCCTATAAGTACGTTGTTGGGGTGCCTCGGGTAGCCACGCTTTCGCCTTCTTCGTCTCCGTCCCTAAAGCAAGAAAAACGCCAGAGAGCCAGAGAAGGAAACCTCAGTCCCTCTTCTTCTCACCTTTCCGTCGCTTCCCGCGAAGATGTCGTGGGCGGAGTGCTCATCGCGGGAGAGTCGCGCTTCGGCCTAGTGAAGAAGGGCTTCCTCCCCGCGAGGCACCTCGGCCGAGAGTGCCGACCGGGGCCATTATCCCGGCGCCGCAGAGCGACGAGGTTGTGGTCCCCGCCTCGTTTTTTGAGCGCGGCTCCGGCCTGCCGCTCCACCCTTTCGTCCAGGGGCTTCTTTTCCATTACAAGGTGGAGGTGCACCACCTCAACCCTAACGGGTCCTTCACATCGCCATTTTCATTACCCATGCGAGGCCTTCTTAGGGATTGAGCCGCATTGGGCGCTGTGGGCGCACTTCTTCCAGCGAGGCTTTGGAAAGACAGCCGCTCGACGCGACGGCGCCCATGGGCGGCTGGCCTCCGGCTTCGAACGGGCGAGCTCGAGTACACGGACATCAAGCTGCCGTCCTCTAACAAGGGATGGCGCTCGAATGGATCTATGTCCGAACGTTGAAAGCAGCGCCCGTGCTTTTTCGGCGAGCTCCTGTCGCAGATGGAGCAATGGACACGGGCGCCGAGAAGAGGGAGAAGAACAAGGTGGCCCGATCGTGGAGAGATCGGGCTCGAGGAAACGGGGCCGACCGGGATGTTGTCGTGCACGCCTTCATGAGGATCGCGCGCAGCCTCGCGCTCGAGCCGCACCCCATGTTCCAAGATGAGGGCCATCCGACCGGGCAAGGATGGAGGTGGCCGAGTTGGCGCGTCCGAGTGGAGGCCGGGTGGCGGCGATTATCGGAGGAAGCGCCACGGTGGCGCGGCGGCCACCCGGCCTTTCGTCGGCTCATCCCCAAATCTGGTGAGTTTGTGGATTTTTCTTTCGCTTCTTTCTTCTTCGCTCTTAGCGTCGACTGATCGGTCGTTTTGTATCCTCTAGGGGCTCATGAGGCATGTCCTCCGGGCACCGCTCCCGGGAGAAAGAAGCGAGGCGGCCTCTCGGCGAAGACCGCCGAGGCCGATTCCGCAAAGGCGAAGGAGGGAGAGGAGGAAGAAGAAGCGAAGGAGCGCGGCAAGGCACGCGCGCGGCGAGGACGTATCGGAGTCCACCGCGGTGGGACGACTTCATCGATAGTGGGGAGCTTCCCGACTACGGCGCATTCCTTCCCGACCCTCCGGTGAGTGGTGGCTCGAGAGTTGGCCCGACAGTGAGCCCGCGCCGCGGTCCCTCAGCGGCGGCGTCTGCGCCGCAGCTTGTCGACGCTACCGACCGGTGGTAGCCGGAAGCGGCCACCGACCGCCCCTTGGTGGGGCCGACGAAGAAGCGCAGCCGCGTGACTCGCTCCGCTTCGAGAAGTATTTCTTCCTTCTGCTGGAACATTTTTGTAGCAAAGCCGCCGGCGACTTTTAAATATCGTGGACGCGGCGCACTACGGGCGTGGCGGTGGGCGGCGGCCGCAGCCACTTCTCAAGTGGCGGTCACGGCGGCCCGGTGGTACCGTCGGTCGGCGCCTATGGAGCACGCGATCAGGACGCGCCCTCCTTTGAGGAGGAGAGATCGAGGCGGCGAGAGCTCCCCGCCCCGCCCGGGACGCCGCCGCCGACGCGAGGTCTTCCCAGGAGGAGGACGGCGACGCCGCTGGCCATCATGCGCCCGATCGGGCGTGGCGGAAGAGGTGGAGCGACCGCCGACTCCACCGGCGGTGCCGGCCGAGATAGTCTTGCCGGAGGGGTCGGCGTAATGGCGGGCGGCGCGCGGCGAGCGGCGCCGATGCCGAGGCGTCGACCCCCGCCTGAGGGGCTCCCGAGGCCGACTTCATCGCCCTCGCCATGGCGCTCGGTCGGCGCCGCGCTCCTCCGAGCGAGACAGCGAAGGTCTGCTGCCGGATGTGGCCCGGGCGGGATCCATGGACCCGGCCGAGGAGCGAGAGTGGCGCCTTTGGCAGTGGCGCCACGGTTGCGGAGGAGGAGATAGGGTCGATCCATAAGGGTCGACCTAGCCTTAGAGTCTTCAAACAGGCGCTGGAGGTGATGGTCGGGGATTCAACCCGTAAGTTTGGTAAGCCGAGCGAAGGAGTCGTACTTTGTAACTCTCGATATGCTTTACGCGGTTGTGAAATGTCCGTGTTGTAAAGCATTTGCGGGTCTGCCTGAAGCGCCGGTAGGCTCCTTCGTCGCTTCGGATGCTCGTGGGCGCGCAGATGGAAGAAAGTGGTCGGTGCGGCTTGAGTTTCGTCTTGCCCAAGAGGCTTTGAACATTGGGCGGACGGAGGCGAAAGAACTCCGCCTAGGGTGGAGGAGGCCTCAAAGGCCCTTACGACGAGCGCCTTGGGGCCGAGGCCTTGAGGGCAAGGTGGTGGAGCTTGAATCCTCCTGGCGGAGGTCACCGAGGCCAAGGACGCCGCCACCACCGAGGGTGGCACAAGCGAAGCGACCCATCTGCGGTCGGAGCGGGATCGGGCCCGGAGGGACGCCGAACAAGCTCGGCCCGAGCAGAGACTGTCGGAAGGGCGGCTTCCTTGAGGACGTCCTACGAGAGTCTCAGAGGGGAGGTCGGCAGCCTGATCGATTCTGCGACTGGTAAGTATCTCAACTCCTCCATTGATTTCTTTGGTTGGGGTAACCCGTAGAGGAGACTCATCCGAGACGCCAAAACTCGCAGAGGTGCAGAAAAAACTGGCGTCGCCATGGAGGCTCGGAACGCGGCGGCGGAGACCGCGACGTGGCGATCGCGGCGGGGACGCAGGCTCTGGCGCGCCGAGGGTCTCCGAGGATGGTAGGGCCGAGATGGGCGCCGAATGGAAGCCTTCGAGGGCCGGCCAGAGGTCTGCGCCAAGTCTTGGGCATGTGAGGCAGCCCGAGCGCACTTGCCTCGCTACTGCCCGAAAGGGGCTTGTGGAGGGTATTGTGATTGCGGGCGCAGATCGGGAGCTTCGTCGCCTTTGGTCAACACCGTCTCGCACTATGACGGTGTCGACCTCGCGATGGTGAGTAAGCGGCATCGCCGGAACCGGACCGACGACGAGGTCGGCAGTTCGAGCTCAGTCGAGCCGCATGCTCGGGAGATCGCCACCACGCCCCGCTTTGAGGTCGCCTTCAAGATGCGAGTCCTCCTCCTCCGTGCTTGGTCGGCCACCGGGAAGAAGAGGAAGAAAGAAGTTAGCCCCTTTTTTTTTCTTTTCTTGCAAAGGCGTTATGTAAACGATCGTAAGTAATTGTAAGCTCGGTTTGCCTCTTTGCTCTCCTTTGCGTTTGGGTTTGACCGACCATAGCCTCAAGGACCACGGGTCGCTTATGCGTAGGTCGGGTCAATTGGAGAGGGCGAAGAGGATAGGAGTCTTGTTTATGCGTAGTTCGCGCACTCATGGGGTTCGGAGTGTTCCCGATCGGCCAAGGGTTTTTCCACTCGGGCACTTCCTTCTTCCGCAAAGTGCTACTTAGCAACCATAGCCCCGGGCGAGGCCGTAGCGCCGGTCGAGAGGGTTACCGCTCGGGATAGACTCTGTGACTAGTCGGTCACCGACCCACATGAGTACGTGAGTTAGCCGAGTTCGTGTGGGGAAGATTGTTCCCAATCGACCGAAGGTCATCCCACTCAGTGCTTCCTTCTTCCGCCGAGTGCTCTTGGGCAACCATAGCCGGTGGGCGTGGCCGTAGCACTCGGTCGAGAGGGTTACCGCCGGGATAGACCTCGTGGTCGGTGGGTCACCGACCGCACAGACACCATCCGGAGCGGCACGAACGGGCGCCCACGGGCAGCCCAGTAAGTCGTCACGTGGCGACGTGTGCTCGGTTGGGAGAAAGGTAAAGACTTATACCGGGAAAAAGAAAAGAGCTTAGGATAGAATCGCCTTAACTTTTCAATGTTCCGGGCATTAGGAGGATGCGACCATCGGCGTCCTTGAGTCGAAGGTGCGGTCGGAGAACTTCCACGACGGTGAAAGGACCTCCAGGGGGCGCCACTTGTGCTTATCTTTGGTTGTCGGACCCGACGCAGAACCAAGTCGCCGGTACGAAGGATCGTCCTCGAACTTGGCGGCCGTGGTAGCGGCGCAGGCTTGTTGATATCGGCCGACCGCAGGCGGCCATGTCGCGCGCCTCGCCGGTGGTCGATGGCGTCTTGTTGCGGCGAGCCCCGAGCCTCATCGAAGGCTTGCAATCTCGGGAGCCGTATTCGGTCGATGGGCAAAATGGCTTCGGGCGCCGAACACCATAAAGAAGGGTGTGAACCCGTGCCGCCGGTCGGCGTGGTCCGCAGACTCAGAGGACGGCGGGCGCTCGGCTACCCAATACCTGCGAAATGCTTGAGCCGATCAAGATCCGCGGCTTGAGTCCTTGAAGGATCATGCCGTTAGTGCGCTCGACCGGCCGTTAGTCCGCGGATGGCCTATCTGCGCCCAATCGACACGGATGTTGAAGTCGCCACGAACTCGAGAAATTCCTTCCCGTGAAGCGTGTTCGTTGTCGGTGATGATGGAGTTTGGGACTCCAAACCTAAAAGCGATGTCGCGGAAGAAGATGGCCGCTGTACCGACGTGGCGCTCACGGCCCGCTTGGCCTCTATCCACTTGGTGAACTTATCTACCGCGACGAGCGGTGGGTGAAAGCCCGGCGCTTTCTCGAAGGCCCGACCAAATCGAGTCCCAGACGGCAAAGGCCACGTGATGGGGATCGTCAGTAAAGCAAATTTGGCGAGATCGTCTGCCGAGCAAAGAATCGCATCCTTCGCAGTGCGTCACGATATGCTCGGCGTCGACACGCGGTTGGCGAGAGAAACCTTGTCGAAAGGCCTTTCCCACAAGAGATCGGGTGCTGCGTGGTGACCGTGGACTCGTGTGTATGTCGCCCGGCAAATTATTTTCTGGGTCGGTCAAGATACATTTTGGAGGACCGGAGGACTCCTTTGTAGAGGTCCGGGCCGATCAGACGAAGATTTTGCCCGCCGGGCGAGGCGCCGGGCCTCGGTCGGGTCGGGGGGAAGTGACCCGTCCGTCAAACGGTCGATGTAGGGCCTCCTCCAGTCGGACTCAAGTGCTAGCACACCGCGGGCGAGATCCGGCCAAGTCTACGCCCGCCGCGGCGTCGGTCGGGTGACCGTCTTTGGATTGGTCGGTGGCCGCCACCGCCGAGTCCACCGGTGGGCGATGGGCGCAGGAGGTCGGAGACGAAGATCCCGGCGGGACGGGCTCTGCTGGAGGCAAGATTGGCGGTGATCGGCCTCGCCATTGTAGCGTCGGTAGCTATGGTGAAGCTCGAAACCCTTGAACCGCTCCTCGGCCGGCGTGCTTCTCGACGAAGACGCGGCCATGCGGGCGTCTCGGGCTCCGCAGCCTTCATGACTTGGTCGACGACAAGCTTGGAGTCCCGTGGACGAGCGGCGGCACCGAGGTCGGCGGCGATCCGGAGACCGTTGGCGAGCCTCGTGACTCGACAATGTTGTTGGTCGCGTCGAAGAGCAACCTAATGGCGTATTGAAGCTGTTCGGCGGGAGATGATGACTCCGCGCCGCGCCATTCTTGGTGTAAGACCCGTCAAGTACATTGTCGATGACGGGGTCTTCGACCACCGGTGGTGCACAGGCTTGGCCCACTCGGCGGCGAAGTCGGCGAGCTCGCGACTTGATCGCCGTCAGGGACGTATATTATGCCATGGCCGCTAAGCTCGGCGCCCATTTGGCTATCCTTCCCGAGGCATCGCGATTGTGGATGATCTCGCCTAGTGGGGACGTGGTCACCACGGTGATGGCGTCTTGATCGAAGTAGTGAACGAGTTTCCTCTTTGCGATGAGCACCGCGAGAGTAACTTCGCACTGTGGGTACCGAGTCTTGGACTCGGAAAGTACCTCATCGATGAAGTAGACCGCCGTTGTACCTTGAGCTCACGGCCTTCTTCCGCTCGCTCCACCACGAGGGCCGCGGCGACGACTTGGGTAGTGGCGGCGATGTAGAGGAGCGGCGGTTCACCGGTGCCGGGCGACCAGATCGAGGCGAGGACGGGAAGGCCTTGGCGGGTGAGGCCTCCGAGCCTCGGTGTCAATCAAGCGGTCGATTTCTTGGCGGCACCAGAGCGGCATTCGCGTTCGCGAGGCGAGACACGAAAGCGGCTCAAAGCCGCCAGCACCCGGTCGACCTCTGGACCCCTTTGAGGTTCTTGGCCGGGCCCATCCTTGCGATCGCCGAGATCTTCTCCGATTGGCCTCGATGCCTCGCTCGAGACGATGAAGCCTAAGAGCTTTCCTTTGGGGACCCCAAGACGCACTTCTGCAGGTTGAGCTTTATGCGAAACCGTCAAGGTTCGCGAAAGTCTCTTCTAGGTCGGCGATAAGGTCGTCACCTTCCGGTCTTTACGACAATATCGTCGACATACGCCTCAACGTTGCGGCCGATCCGGTCATTGAAGCACGTTTGCATACATCATTGGTATGTAGCGCCGCGTTCTTCAGCGAAGGGCATTGTGACATAGCGAACAGCCGAACGGAGTGATGAAGGAAGTCGCGGTGGTCGGACTCCTTTAGCGCAATCGGTGGTAGCCCGAGTAGGCATCCGAAAGGAAAGAGACTCGCACCCGGCGGTGGAGTCGATGACTTGGTCGATGCGAGGTAAGGGAATGGGTCCTTGGGACATGCTTTGTTGAGACTCGTATAGTCAACACACATTCTCCATTGCCCGTTCTTCTTTTACAAGTCTGAGGTTGGCTAGCCACTCAGGTGGCGCACCTCTTTACAAACCCGCCGCCAAGAGTTTGGCGATCTCCTCCCTATAACCTGCGCCTTTCCTCGTCGAGCGGCGCAGCGTTGGCGCACGGCTTTGAGCCCGGTCGGACGCTCAAGGAGTGCTCGGCGACCTCCTTTGGAATGCCGGCATGTCGGAGGACCTCCATGCGAAGACATCTTTGTTAGTGCGGAGGAAGTCGACGAGCGCTTTCCTATTTGGCGGGGCGTGGCTCGACCCGACGGTCTTGGTCGGATCACGAGGATCGGCCGTGACCTCCTTCGTGTCTCGGCGGATTTGAAGGATCCCGCCGATTTGTTGGATTCGGGGCGGACTCGGCGGCTTCCCTCCTGAGCTTGTTGAGTTCCGCAGAGGCAACGACCGCCGAGGCGAGCTCGCATTGCCCGCGCTTCGCGATTGAAGGCAAGCTGGAAAGACGATGCCGCGGTAATGACTCCATACGGTTCGGGCATCTTCAGCTTGAGGTAGGCGTAGCTGGGGATCGCCATGAACTTGGCGTAGCATGGCCTCCCCAGGATGGCGTGGTAGGCGCCGGGGAAATCCACGACCTCGAAGGTGAGGGTCTCGGTGTGGAAGTTTCCGGCTCCCGAAGGTGACGGCGGTCGACCGCCGAGCGGATGGGCTTCTTGGCGGGATGACGCCATGGAAAGGTGCCTTGCTTGGCCGGAGGCTTGAGCGCGGACCCCATAGCGTCGAGCGTCTCAACGTAGAGGATGTTAAGGCCGCCGCCCGTCCATCGGCAAGACCTTCGTGAGGCGCCGTTCGACGACGGGTGACCACCACGGGTACCTCCCGGTGTGGGGACGCGATCGGGTGATCGGTCCGATCAAAGGTGATCGGGAACTCGACCACCGAAGATATTGGGGACGCCGCGCGACGGTGTGGACCTCGCGATAGCGAGCTTGAGCGACGCTTGTCGGCGTAGCAAGCCGATCCTCCGAAGATCATGAGGCGGCCGTCGGGCTCGGGAACTCGTCGTCGCCTTCTTCTCCGCCGTTCGCGGGGCGCGGCGAGCTTCTTTCCTTTGCTTGCGGCGTGGTGGGGACGCTAGAAAGATAGCGCCTCAGACTTCGCGATCCGGTACTTGTGCTTGACGGAGAACCCATGGTTCGGGCATGGGCCGTCCATCAATTTTCGAAGTGGTCGGCGCGGCGGTCGGCGCGCGCTGCTGGCGTATGGCCGTCGGCCGTGGCGACCACTGGGTCTCACGGACCGCTTCCGCGCCGCCCGTTTGTCGGCGGTGGAAGGAGACCCGTTTGACGCCGGGCTCTGCCGGCCTTTCCTCCTTCGAAAATAGCCCCTACGGCCTCCTCGCCGGAGGCGTGGTTGGTGGCGATGTCGAGGAGCTCCTTGGTGGTCCTGGGCTTGAGGCAGCCCAGCTTGTGCACCAAGGCCTTGCAGGAGGTGCCGTAGATGAAGGCTCCCACGACATCGGCGTCGGAGATGTCGGGAGCTCGCAGATTGGCGGAAAACCTCGGATGTAGTCCCGAGAGTCTCCCGGCTGCCGCTGCGACCTTCGAGTCCAGAGTTACGTGGCGCTTATAAGTGCCACGGAAGTTACCGACGAAGAGATTCTTCAAGTCGGCCCGATTCTGGCAGTTTTGGAGGCGGTACTCGAGCCGAGCTCGAGCCGAGTCCGCGAGTAGATGGGGAGGTCTTGGATGATGAAGATATCATCTGTCGCTCCCGACCAAAGACGCGAGCCGGTAATCTTGAGCGGACACCGGGTTGGTGGCCCGGTGTACTTGGTAATGTTGGTAGGCGCCGGAATCGGGCGGAAATCCGCTGGCGGATCCCCAGCAAAAAGCCCGTGGTCCGGGACCATCGGGGCTCGGCTGCGATAGTGGCGCTCACCATCCGCAACACGTGAGTGGCGGCGTCCTCCGCCATCTTTCTTCGCGCCTCGAGGTGGCGCGGATGTCGTAGGCATTACCGAGGCGCCGCGCACCGGTGCGTGAGGCTGGGTGGTTCATGGTGGGGTGCGGTCTTGGCGCACCAGCCGGCTCCATGTGTGACTGCGGGCGATGGCGGAAGTAGCGCCGGTGTGGTAGGAGCCGAAGGCCTGCATGTGCTGCACGGCCGCGCGCTCCACCAGCCCCCGAAGGTTCTGGTAGGTAGCTCTGGCCTCCGGGTTTGCGGGCTCCGGAAGGCCTCGGAGCAGCATTGCGGCCGCAGCCACGTTTTGGCTTGCGTGAGGAAAAGCGGGGCGCGGATTACGCCCCAACTTGTGGTGCTCTTGGCGCGCGCGCCCGTGCGCGTCGCCCAGCACTTGCGCGGGCTCGGGCTCGTCCTGCTCCAGGTTGGCCTGGAGCCGGTCGAGCTCAGCCTTTCGCTCCTCCAGCTCTCCGCGTTGCCGTTGGAGCTGTGGCGGGCGAGCGAAGCGCGTTCGGTGGCCAAGGCCGGTATTCCCCTCCCGTGCCTCGGTCGCCGGACGGGGACCGTCGTAGCCGCGGTGGCTACGGCCAATCGGCCATGCCCGCCACGTTGCACTCGCGAGAGCCGCTGCTGGCGGGATACTCCGTGTCGGGCTGGAGCCGTGGTGGAAGAGTCTTCCAAAGAACTTCGTGGGCGGAGGTTGGCATGTAGCCGACCATAGCTACAAGTCGTGAGCGGCGGGAGGTGCGGGATCTCTGCGCGCAGGCCGGAGGGCTTTCGCCAAAGGAGGTATAGCGCTCCTCGTGTTCCGGCTTTGGGGCCGCGGGCGCTCAAGCCGAGTGGGACAAGCTGCGGAGATGGTGTCAGGCTCCCAGCACGCGCCGCCTCCGGCGGCGAGGATGGCGTGAGCTCTCCTCCGAGGTGACGGTGAAGGCGAGGAGCCGAAGCGGATCGGCTCCCGAACACGATCATGCCGTCGTTGGAGAAGAATGCCATCAAGGAGGCGAATGGGAATCCGGAGATGCTATCGAATACGTGAAGCCCCTACTGGCGCTGCCAACCGCCGGCGTTTGAGCGCGCGGCAAGTAAATTTGTAAGTCTAAGGGCTGCGCGTTCCCGCTCCTGAATGGTTAGACCACAGGTCAAGATGTATCTTGGTTCGGGCGAAGGTCCTACCCGGTCGTGCGTTGGTGTTGTATTCATCAGTGCGGATGATCGTGCGAGTTTTTTACAAGCGAGGGTGGAGCCTCAACACTAGAATGATCTAAACTTAGCTCTCAGAAGGAGAAGAAAAAGAAGAAGAGGAAGAAGAGGAAAAAGCTCTCTTGTAGCTCTTACTCGCTGCCCTGTTAGGAGGTTCCTGCCTCCTTTTATTGATCTGAAGGCGGGTTACATCGAGAATTGGCGAAGTGCCAGCGAGCTACTTCTAGGGCTTGGTCTTGCCCGCCGTCGCCAATCGTTCCGCCGATCGGTCGATTGCTCGCCGACCGGTCGCCGCTGCGAGCCTATCTTTGGTCGGTGGTCTAGCCGGTCGAGCGGTTAGGTGATCCTCGGAAGTGGCGTGGCTGCTCGTGATCCATGTGGGTGCCGGCGTGAGTCGCGTGTGGCGTTAGGTTGCCTCGGAGAGGCGTGTCCTTGCACCGTGGGTGGTGGTGATGGGACAGGAGACGTGGCTTCAGCAGCTATCAAACTGTCTTGGGAAGGGACCACCTGCCCTCGCTCAGTCACTTCGAATGACCGTTCGTGGGGCACGTGGCCTTAGGTTGACACGGGACTCCGATGCGCGGCACGCGGCCCTCGGCGGGGATTATCATGGTTCGGTCGGAGCCGGGGGATCCCGTCCTGCTGCGGGGGTCGGGAACCCTGCTGAGTCGGAGTCGCGGGATCCCGTCCCGCTGCGGGGGTCGGGAACCTCGCTGAGTCGGGTCGGGGATCCGTCCCAGCGGGGTCGGGAACCTCTTTGAGTCGAGTCGGGACCGGTCGGGAATGGTCTCCTGAATGGTCTCGTAGGCATTTGGGTAGCGGTAGGGACGGCTGTTTAAGGCTGGGCGTATTCGAGGCCGCCTGCTTGCTGCTCTGGGCTTTGCTTGTTGCAATTGGGCCGTTGGTGCACCCCTGTTTTATGAGTATTCGTCACCCATCTATCGGCAAACATTGCCATGATGGTGTGTGGCAGGGGTGTGTTGGCGAGCGAGCTTTGCCGAGCGGCGTTACACTGGCGAGCAAGGTGGAGGAGGTGTGGGCATTCGCGACCAAGGCAGTCGGCTGCGTGCTAAGAGCCTAGACAAGAGGGAGGAGGCAACTCTACAATTGAGATGCGCCGTGCTAAGAGGCGCTGTAGCTAAAGAAAGAAGCCCCGCTGAAAAAGAAAAGCAAAAAATGGATGGAGTTTTCAAAAAAGATAAGTTTCTAAGAAAAGGGAAAATGAGATTTTTAATTGGTTGAAATACTGTGTTAAGCTCAAGAAAAATGCTTGCAGCTTAGAAAAGTATGGGGCCAATTTGTTAAACTTAGAAAAATATGGGGATTATTTTGGTGATAAAAACTTTTGAAAACCTGAAAAAAAATCTTACGCTGAAAATTTTCGGATGTGACACTTCCCCGATGAATCCGAAACCTAAATCGGTGAAGCCCACCCAAACTAGCAGTGGATAAGACGGCCGAGTTGACAGTAGTACGAATCCTCAAGCAGTTCAAAAGGTTAGCAATTCAACTAGTTAAAAAAAAAGCTGAGTGCATATAGCAAAATTCCAAATGCACAACAATAAAGATTTGTAAGGTTAGAAGTGTTTTCAGCGACTTTCAACGAGCGAGGGATGGATGCTTGGAGCTGCAAACTGATTTTAGTATGTAATCTTTTCGTTCAAATTTATAAGATGTATTATTTTTAATATCTTATATATAAATATAGGATGTATTTCGTATTCTAATATAAAATTAATGTGAGTTCCTTTTATACCCGTAGTAAATATCCATCTTTACTTTATATACTGTATATGTATGTATTGAATATAGTGTTTAGTGATAATAAGTAAGAGTAATTTAGTTATTTTTAATATCTTTTTGATCTATATGCTAAAAAAATACTTCTTATAAATCTAGAGAGGGGAGTACTAAACACCAAATTGGCTATCACACATTGACTCTCCTTATTTTTTTTTGAAAGGCATCGACTCTCCTTAATTAAGCGTGGAAATATGATACCATCTTTATGATATAAGCTGGAGCGCAAGTCAAGCCAAAAACCCAACAATCGACTTTGGCCCAACTTTCTTTCCGTAACTCTGTAAATACCACTTTTTTCATTGAAATGAACTTCTTGAGAAGACGTTGACGAACGAGTGTACTCAGCGCTCAGTTTTCCAAAGCCGAAACCTCCAGTTTTCCAACTTTATCTGCCCGCCGCTTATAGTCTCCGTCGTCGCTCTAGAGACTAACGGCTGGTGCCCAATAGAGCTGTAAAAAACCTCAACAATTGTGATCTGTATGAGTTTGGCTTGAGATCTTGATCCTGAGTTTTGACGAGACGAGCTCGTATAGTTTTTGAATCTTAGTATATTTATAGATCATTTGCTAAATATTATTTTATATCAATTTTTGTTGAGTTTAAGGCTAAACTTTTCTTATTATTTAAAATTAATATATATCAAATTGATAATTATTATCGAGATTACCCGAACCTATTGACGAGCTGAGCTCGAGCCGGACTCTACGTCGGAGGCTCAGACTCGCTCGAGCTTTCACCGAGGTGGAGCTCGCGGGCGAAATTTATCCGCTGGGCCACTGCCCCCGTGGCGGTCGTATCCGTCCGAATATGCCTTCTTTTGGCGCCCCACCCTCATTTACTCCCCCACACCCACCCCCCTCCGTCGTCGTCTCTTCTCCTCCTCCCCACCCTTCTCTTTCCGCTCTCTCTTTCCCCTTCTCCTCCCCGACCCAACCGAACAAGAAAGCGAAAAGCCGCCCCCGCTGCTTTGCTTCTTCCCCCCGGAGATATGGAGCTGTTCTTCGAGCTGCTCCTCACGGCGATGGCCTCCCTTCTCGTCGCCTTCCTGCTGGCCAAGCTCTTCTCCGTCAATGATCCCCGGCGCGAGCCCGATCGCGTGGCGGGGCCCGCCGCGGCGATCGTGGAGGAGGAGGAGGAGAGGATCATCGAGGTCGATGAGGTCAGGATGAAGGGAGCTCGGGCGGACGTGGCGGCGCCGGTGGCGGCGGAGGGGTGGTTCGAGGTGGAGAAGGCCTTGGCGGCTGTCTCGGAGGGGAAGCCCGAGGGCTTGGCCGAGGAAAAGGGGGTCACGGCGAAGGTCGCTCGGGAGCTGTTTCTTGGTGCTGCGTTGGAGGAGCTCAAGGAGGAGGGAGAAGTTGGCAAGATGGACTGCGATTTGACCGCTGCGGCTGCTGCGACGGGGACGGTTGTTGAAGTGAAGCCGCATGATTTGGGAGCTGAAACTGCTTCTAGGGAGGTTTTTGACGTGGGGTTGGAGAAAGAGAGGGTGCAGGATATTGGAGCGGAGCAGCATGATTCGGGTGCTGAGGCTCCTCCGAGTAAAGTTCTTGACGCGGGATTGCAGAAACAGCAAGTTCAAGCTACCGAAGCTGTTGAAGTGAAGCGCCATTATCTGGTTGAGGGTTCTGCTCCTGCAGAGGTTCTTGATGCGGGACTGGTGGAGAGAGAGCAAGCTACTAAAGTGAAGACGCTTGAATTGGCTTCTGAGACTGTTCCTGGAGAGGTTCTTGACGTGGTATTCGAGGAGCAGGAAGAACAAGTTATTGAAGTGAAGCAGCATGAATTGGCTGCGGAGACTGCTCCAAGAGCGATTCTCGATGTGGCATTGGCAGAGAAGGAGGAACTTAAAGACAAACAGATGGAAGAAGCGGTCCATGTACATGATGAAGTTCAGAGTAAGGAGGAAGTAAAATGTGAGGTCCACCCAGTTGATCAACAAGAAGAATTGGTTCCTAAAGAGGAGTTGGTAGTGAGGAAGGCTGGTGATCTGGAAATCAGCCAAGAAGGCAAGTCTAATGACAAAGTGGCTGTTCAGTTACCCGAGAAGGAAGTGGCATTGCTAGGGATGCCTGAAGATGACGCTGGAGCATACACGGAGTTTGGGGAGTGGGAAGGGATTGAGAGAAGTGATGTGGAAAAGAGGTTTGGTGCAGCAGCAGCATTTGCAGCTAGTGACGCTGGAGCATCTGCTCTGTCAAAGCTCGATAGTGATGTGCAGCTGCAGCTGCAGGGACTCCTCAAGGTTGCCATTGATGGTCCCTGTTATGACACTACGCAGCCACTTACACTAAGGCCTTCATCTCGTGTGAAATGGTACTTGTTTTGCTCTCTTTGATACTTTGGCTCCATTTATCTTTGGTATGCTGCAGTAGGTTATATTACTTAAGGATAACAAGACAAGTTGAGTACCCCCAACTCCCGAAGTGCTATACTACTGTAAACAGCGTGGCTTAGAATGTCATCAACGCTGGACCTATGCTATATTTTCCTCAAGGAAGATCAACTGTAGTAGTCTCTAAGGAAGAAGTTATACAAACAACTGAACTGTTTTGTGTTTTTCACCGTTTCTAAGTTGGTAAAAGACCAAAGTTAGGTAGCTAGACTATAATGGCAACCAAATTAACCAATACTGCGGGTCTGTTTGGTCTAGCTAGGAATAGGATATCTCTGATAAGCTAGTTTAACTGTGGCTTCTGCTTATAAGGCGCAAAAGACACCTTGCCACCAGCTTCAGCATGTAGGTGGCTTATAAATGAAGTGGGTTTTGCTATTTGGATAAACCCAAAAAAAGTGAGCCACGCATCTGGTGTTAATTCACTTTATGAGTGCAGTTTCTGTAAGTTTCAGAGAAGCATAAAACTTCTTTTTAAAGAATGGACGAAGCATATCATGTAGGAGTTTTATCCCTTGCCTCCTTGGTGGCAATGAGAATATTGCCCTTTCGTGTGTTGAGACAATGAGAATCTCCCTGTTCTTTTCTAATTTGATTGTGGGGCAATAACTGTTTTAATCTGTATTGATTTTGAGCAAGGTGAATTGTGATATAAGAAGCCCTAGCAAAGTCTGTCAAGTCATTAAAAAAACTTCCCAGGGTGGTACCCGCGCTAAAAAGAGAGATAGATTGATTGTGGTTGTCCATCGTCTATGGAGAGAGGTGCATTTAAACCAACCACGTAGTTTATAAGGATGTCTCTGCGATGGTTATCTTTTGTCAAGGCTTGATGCTACGTGGTTCACAGGAGAATGCTTTGAGGTTTTGGAATAGATTACAAATGAAGGTAAAGTAAAGCATATAAAAAGCAAAGCATTTAGTGGTCTGAATCCAGTGTTACTTGGACACACTGCAATCTAGTCATTAATAGAAACAGTCAAAACACTTTATATCTGTGTATACCCAACATGAATCAAGTGTAGCAAGACCCACTAGCATATTTATGATTTGCAGTGCTTTTCTAAAGGTTTTGTAACAAACTTTGTAGGGGATTTTGGTCTGCTATTAGGAATTTAATAAACCAAAAATGAACAAAAGTAACAATTTCTTTACCAAATGTAGTTCTAACGGCATTCTTAAATATAACTATTTCAGGCGGTTCTTGGGATACTGATGTGCTTTGTTCTTCTCTAGTTGGACAGAGTTTATACATTTTAAGTAAATTTCTAGATATAGGTATTTTGTCAAAACTATAAAAAAAATACACATTTAAGTTTCTATTTCGGTAAACTACAAATTGTTTGGCAGAACATTTCAATAAATTCCATCTCAGTTGAATACCATTAGAAACAATAGAATTTGACATGTGGGACCCACCTGTCAGCGGTTACCCCAGCTCTTCACCTCTCCTGTAATTGACATGGGGGGCCCACCTATCAGTGACATGTTTAAATCATAGAATGTTTGTGCTGAGTGATAGGAAAGCCTTATATAGTTTTTCTTAAGGCATGCAGGACAGCTGCATGCTTTGATTTAATTAGAAGGATTTAGGGAAACAATTTACAACGCAATCAACATGCTATTACAAACAAAGCAAGATAGGGTTCCTATAAAATTGTCAAAAATATCTTACAGAGTTGCAGCAGCACTACCACAACTTCCGAGGCCACCCCTGTCCACTACTAATGATTAAGAGAGGTGCTTCCATGCTTTTCCTTTTGACAGTTGTACAAATATTAAAGCATGAATGAATAGTAGATGGTGATTACTTACCCCTTCGTCTGCTTCAAGATTTGTGCAACTTGTATTGGGAGGGAAAGCATTGAAGCATTGCTCAATGATTAAACTACTGAATTAGCGCATTAAGGTGCCTACCTTCCTCATTCTTTTGTTCCCTACACAAATTTTTTTTTGAGACGGTCCTATACAACAGCTTAATACACATACATCTAAGCTGCTCTGATTGTGCTGAAAGATGCGCTTAAATCTTTCTATCCAGGCACTCCAAAGGATTGCCATCACTACGCTGTCAAAGCTTCTCCATGTCCTTTTGGCCATTGTGCACAATTTGTACTCCATCAATCTCCATATTTATCTCATTTGGTCCTAAGGCATTTATGATATGTCCAAGGAATAGATAATCAGAGGATTATAGGCATACCTGCAAAGTGAAGAAAATTGCCGTGGATGTACCCATTGCATATATATTTCCACCTGTACTCAGAAAGTTTTACCACTTATACTTTTATATTTCAGTATTTGTCCAAAAATATAAGTTTACCAGTAGATGCCACCTGATCACCACCTGTATTTTCGTATTTATATGTTTCCGCACATGATTTTACCACCATATAGTTTGGAACCATGTGGGAAATTTCAAATCATGCATGGCAAGGAAATTACGGGTGGGTATTTTGCAGAAACTCAATATTATAGGTGAGTCTGGTGCAATTTCCTCTGCAAAGTAAATTGACATTTCTGCATGAAGTGATTCACTATTTCTTCTTTAGTTTGGCATAATTGACAGCAAGTAGCAACTGGCCATCTTCTCTGGTGCAAGTTTTGTTCCATTAAGAATTTCGTTTTAATAATTACCCAAGCAAATCCCTTACATTTGGCTGGTATTCCTGTGCACATTTGCTCCAAATGGCCTCATAACATGAGAAGCTTGTCTTGTATGTTGAGCTTATTGAGTTGCATGCATCAGCCAGTTCATCCAAAAACGTAAACTGATAAGGAAAAGTGGTTAATTCACTTATATTTCAACACTCCCCCTCACGTATGGGCTCCCTCAGGCCTGTGAAGTGGAATAGAAGTGGGCTGTAATTTTTTTAATTGCGTCAACCGGATCTTGAACTCGAGACCTCTTGGCTCTGATATCATATTGAGTTGTATGCACCGGTCAGTTCACCTAAAAGCTTAAGCTGATGAGGAAAGGTAGGCAATTCAATTATACTTCAACAGAACTTGCTGTCTGTGTACTGCTGCGATGCAGTCCATTTCAATTGAAAGATAACTTGGGTTACCTGTCGATGCTGCACTTGCTGTAGCCTGTTCTGGAGCTGCAAATACCACGTGAGCTCCTGAATTCTGAAGTCTGAACCCAGCTGTGATAATATCCCACACCATTGTTATCCATGAGAGCTGTAGTTCAGAGGTGTTGCATCCCGATAGCCATCACTTATACTACAGAATCATATTCTTGGAATGCAAAAACAGTAGCACAATCTTAAAAACATGAGCAACAGTTGATTTGCCTTCAGAGGTAAAATTAAGGAATTGTGATTTGGCACCAAATGGCTAATTCCAGCAATTTGCTCTGATCCACAAGAGCATTGAGAACAGAAAGACATGCTAATTGGTTTTGCACATATACATTATTGCATCTCTATTTTGTTGGCCATTTGTCTTTTAGCCTTTTAGGTTGATTAATTAAATGGACTACTGCCAACCAGTGGTATTCATCTAACTACCAAACTCACCCTTTAGTGGAGTGAGCAGAGTAATATAGATGTTATAAAATATGGAATGCTGGTCAAAAGTGTACGATAGAAATTTTGACATACCTAACTGATCTACATGATGTAAAATGACAGATACCTTGCACCTATCTCTGATGCGTACCTCTTTATATTAAGGCTTTCTGATGTAGCAATATAATGGAAGTTGGTCAACGATCTATCAATCATATATATACCCGCAAGTAATACTGGAGTTACACTTGCAATAATTATATAAATGGGCTACTTCTATGTATTTTTATTTCCAGCAATTCTAGGAGATGTACATCAAACTATATGAAAAATATGAGTTAGAAATAGACATAAGGAAAAGATGCATAAGACATCTGATAAGAGATAGAAAGATTGTGTCTTGAGTCTTGACAAATCATTCTTCTTCTTTTTTACCTTTGGTGTGTCACAAAGTTTGAAGTTCAAAAACACCTTAAAGAAATGGTTATATAATAGCCATGGTAGCAATTATTTGGCAAGGATGCTCTAATGCTTGTTAGCAAAACATTCTATATTTTCTATCGTTAGTGGGTTCTGCGTGGTTATACCTAGTTTTTTTAGACTGTATAATTACGCAAAAAAAATTGCGAATTTGTAATGATAACTAATAACAGTCACCTATTGTCTCTCAGGGTTGCTTGGCAAAAGCTAGGGAACATGCATCCTGAGATTGCTATGGAAAAATACATGAATCTTTTGTCAGAAACTATTCCAGAATGGATGGGAGACAAAACATCGGTAAGTTTCTTTGTCGAAGTGTATCATTGGGTTTTCTTAAACATAATCTGTTGCTTCTTTGTCTAGTTTAAACTGAAGAACAGTACTAACAATTTAGGAATATTATACTCTAGGACACGAAGAAACATGAAGCTGGTGGTGATTCTGAAGGGCCTGTCTTAACAATGACTGCTCACACAAGCGATCCACATAGCAATCGAGGGTAAATTACTATTACTGAAGTGTGGAAAAGTGGAGTGTAGCAAATTGAACAGGGTTCACCATACCGGTGCTGTACTTGCCATATTGACTGGTATGTATTGGTGCTGGTATAAGAATATATTGAATGAAATTTCCAGCACTCTAGTGTACCAGTTTTTTTACAATGGCAATATATACCAGTCCCAACTGGAAGCTGTACCATAATCCGGTATGATAACCTTGATTTAGAACAAGCGTTTTTTTACGATGGTTTATGACCTTGACTTGCTGCTGTTGATGAATTTCTCGACAGGAATGAAGATAGTACTAGCATGGATAAAGGTCCCCTGACAAGGCCCCCTAATCCAGAGAAAGGTACATGCTTCACATATATTTGGACTGAGGCAGGATTTTTATTTCTTACTCCTAGATAACTAAAATATATTTGTGAGCGCTGCTACTGTAGGACGTGCATGATCGATGATTCAAGAACATCGGTGATGTTAAATTATCTGATAGCTATTAGTCAACTTCGTGATTCGTAGTAATATTTATTGCATGTTGTTGGTTTTAAATTCATCATAATCAGTCAACAATTCAACATTAACCCAACTAATTGAATTGGAACCTTTCTTTGTTTAGTCAGTTTCTGTTTCCTGTTTGACTACCTCCTCAAATCTGTTTTATCAATTCAATCCACCCTGTAAATTTTCAGGAGAGAGTTCTGACATGCCTGCCGAATGAAGGTAACACTCTTCAAAGATTCCTTGCATCAGTAATTTCAGCCCATTGCTGAGATCACAATTGATGCCTTCCTCATAAGATTAGATTTGTACAGTGGTTGTGGTTGTGCTAATATTAGTGCTATGATATTGTTGGCTCGTGTGTGTGTATATATGTGATTGTATATATCTACAACTATCTACCGCTCCTTCTGCCTGCTGCTTGTATATTTGGCCAGTAGCAGACTTGTCATCGGGTTTAGTCTGTGTAACAATACCTGTGATAAGTGGTAATTATATGTTATCATGTAGTTTGGAACGAGAAATTAAGTGATTGAAGAAAGAATCATATGGGTCTCAGATAATTACCAAAGAAATACACTTTCTTTCTCTGAAACTTTCACGTACGCTTTCTTCAATTGAATGGTTCAGGAACAATTCAATTTCTTCGGGTGATAACGATACTGTATGTTACGTATCGCAGTCATCTCATTCCATCGTTTTCCGAAGTAGAATGGACTCGTGAGGCCAGCAAATTCCCGAGGCTTGGCTGGACGCCTGGATCAGAAGTTGGATTTTTGCGCCTTCTGATGGAGAGCGGTCAGCGTGCAAACTGCAAAGCCATTCCTCCGTCACGTAAACTCTACCTGAAAAATAAGTACTTGGCACGGATCGTCCGATGATATGACTGGTGACATGCTTTGGGACAAAAGGACCGAGCAAATCAGCGTAGCTAATGGGAATAATTTTGACACGATAGAACACACGGGCATCATAGTGTAGTAGACCGCAACGTTCTGGCATTATTATTAATTCGCGTAAGTTCTCTCTCTATCTCTACTTTAATCTCAGCCGCGAACTGCACGAGTCACATGACCCACAAGACAAGATCGCAGGCAGGCACGACACGAGTAGGAGAGGAGTACTCGTCCAACGCCCGCATGCAACTGCAACAAGTGGCCAGATGCGTCCGTGACCGCGCTGCCGAAGCCCCCCGGCTCCGGCCCTACCCTACCCGTCGGCCCTTTTGCTGGGAGTGGGAGTGCGGCATGGCGTGTCAAACGTACCCCGTGGCCGCGGCCGGCTCATGCACGCATGTGAACCCACCGAGGTGTACTGCTCGCCTAACAATGCCGAAGCAAGCACTGGAGCAGGCGCCAGAACCGACAGGCGCGCCACGACTCGGCAACCGCCAAACCGGGAGCTACTACTGCACGGCAAGGCGGCATCGGCAGCGAGAGGTGGTGCGGTGGCCGCGTATTATACACCGCCCCAGCGATGCGCTTTTCGCTTGTGGTGGTGGCGCCCGCCCGGGGCGCCTACTTTGTGTGTGGGTGGGGGGTGGCATCCGCGCGCATGCCAGCGCCCCACTCCGTAGCCTGTACACGCCTACACGTCCGTGGGGCAAAACCGCAAAAGATACTGCAAGCGACTAGTGTTTGTGTGTATTTTGGGGCTGGACGTTCGAGCATGCATGCATGCTCCGGCTTCCAAGGGGGTTTTCTTTTTGGCCAGAAAGAGTAGCTTTGGAACCCACTTCAGAAAGGTTGGCAATAATTTTGACTAGCAGAAAAACTGCAGGCATTATTTAGTTGGCTGTGATCAAATTTGCAGTCTACCAACCGCTGTGGCGTGCGGTACTTTTGGACCAATTTTCCTCTGGAAAAGGTGGGTTCCGATTTCCTCTGTTTTCTGCTCCGTCTCTTTTCGTAAAGGAGGCAAAGGAAGATAATAGGAAATTAAGATGCTGGGGTAACATAAGAAATGTGGATACACTAAAGGCAGCGGTAGGTTGTAGCTGAATGAGTACAAGGTTGTAGGTTTACAAAGTACCATTTTCCATTTAGCAAGCGCATGTATTGTGTGTACCAATGGGTATCACTTGTAATAAACCCACATGTAACAATAATTAGGTGCCATCTAATGATCGGTTCCCGTTTCCTAGAAGAACACGTTTTAGATCGTAGCACTTGCCTCAAATGTTTACTCGGTAGTTGATACAATTGATATAACTAAATTATTGACGATACTAAGCTCATGATTTCACCGAGAAATTCTGACATCGATTTTTTCTTCAGGGAATGTATTTTTGATATCATGAACCTCCAGTGAACTACAGTCTATGTTAACACTACTCACTCTTCCGAACACGGCACCACAACAAACATGGCAAGTTATCATCAACTGTGAGCTATACCCCTCGACTTTAAGGTGCACACCGATCCAGCGATTCAATGCCGGAAGAAAACAACAGAAGAAACTTCGAGGCCTGCACTGCCGCAGTACAATTCCCATGGCAACGAGCACGAGACTGGTACGAGACAGCAGAATACGGCGAGGATTGTTCACAGGAATGAGGAATCAGATCCTACTACCAATGCAGAAATGCTTCCTTCCCCCTGGTTCGCTCGCTCACATGTGAACCACTGGGCGAGCAGTGTGTGTTGGCTAGGCCCGGTGTTGTAGCACCACAAGGCCACTGCACCAAACGGCACGTACCGCTTCGTTGCAGAGGCAGCAGACTCTGAGGACCAGGTGTACGTGGTCGGTGTCCACCGCGGCCCGTGACTCGCTGGCCAATGGGGGCTCGCCAAGTGCGAAAAGAGCGGCCACCCGGTGCGCAGAAACGACTTGCGCCAAAATGCCCGTCTTAGCCGTCTATATATAGCTTCGGAGAGCTCTTTGCTCTGACCATGACTGGTACACACATACATTCTTCAGCCTTCGCTAGCCTGAAAAGCTTCGTACACAGTGTGAGAGCGGTTTGAGCAAACGAGCTGAGCGAGCAGGGCAGCTCAAAGATGAGGAGGTCTCGCTTTGCTCTGAATGCCGTGGTGATTCTCGTGTCATGGACGGTGCATTGCGGCAATGAGCTTGTTGCCGCGGTGCCTCCTGGTCAGTTGCACTCCCCCCCCCCCCCTCTCTCTCTCGTATGATCGGAGTATGTGACATTGTTTGGACTTTTGGGTGGCATGCAGATGGTTGGTACGATTACTCTGCCTACACTGACGTAAGTCTTACTGAATGATCTTAATTTATTCCTCCAGAAGTAGATTTTAGTAGCTGCAAGGTCGTTGAGATTGCTGATAGTATAGTAGTTCGATAAAGCCAGTCTTTGTCAATAGTAATTCTCTGCATTGTTTATCAATGGCATTCCTCTTCTGGGAACTAATGGGGTGAGAACTAGGATGAGGATGGGGAAGATGACGAGGCCCAAAGCCATTGGACCACCAATGTTTCCCTTCCCACAGTGCACATGACCTTTCCTTCAGTTATTTCAGTTTTGTTTCCACGTGTGCGCTGGCCGCTGGGAGACCACAAGCCCACTCGCACCTGACCTGCTAACTAATAATCATTATCACACAGAACAAATGACAACTACTATACTACATTTTTCATAGTATTTTAGTATTGGCCTTCGCTAAGTTCTGAAATAACTGGAAGTATCATGATCAGTAAGTTCATCGTGTCCGTTCGATGCTCTTCTCTGGAAGCTAAGCTCCGCGAGGCGTCAAGCGCCAGAGCCAAAATTTGCACACGCCTAACATGCAGGCCGGCCAACTAACATGGCATGATGGCAAGCGAGCTGCTTACTGCTTATATTAGTTCTTTGCTTAGCCGCACTTTTTGGTTGTCTCGTGCCATTCTGTCGCTATCCTGTCCATGATTAGGTTATGATTAATTAATTATCAGTAGAAGGAACTGAAGGAAGTTTCAGTGTGTATGCATGCTCTGACGACGAGTAAAGTAGACCAGCCAAGTTCATTCATGAATCATGAAGTAGAAGGGGAACTGGGGAAGTGCTAATTAAATTTGTGTAATTAATGTACATGGCGTTCAGTGCAGAGGCCAGCCGGAACCGGCGCTGTACAACGGTGGGATTCTGAAGTTCGGCAACAGCGACGACCCGACGGGTTATCAGACGACGGAGACCGGCGTCTTCACCCCGGCGTTTGTGGTCTACAACCTCAACAAGACCACAATGTACACCTTCTCATGTGAGTTCGACCACCCTTTCAGTGTCCATACTCCAACAAACCAGCTCGTGCACGTTCCAGCCTCAACCATATTTCACGTCATGCAGGTTGGGTCAAACTGGTAGGCGCTTACTCGGCTCTGATCACGGCGAGGCTGGCCCCGGACAACGCCGGCGCGAGGTGCATCGGGACGGTTCTTGCGAGGAACGACTGCTGGGCCTTCCTGAAGGGTGGCTTCGTCCTGGACTGGCCAACGCAGTCCTCTGTCATCTTCTTTCAGAATGCTGATAAGACCCCTATGAAGATCACTGTCGCGAGCGGCTCGCTGCAGCCATTCACGACGGATCAATGGTCCATGCACCAAAAAGATACGACCCGGAAGGTAACATTTTGGACGTTTTTGTTGAGACGTGCCAACGTGAGCCTGCGCGAGTAACTTGATCTGTTTTGGTCCGAGCAGCGGAGGAAGCGGATGGCTACCATCCACGTCGCCGATCCGCAGGGCGCCCGCGTGGTCGGCGCGTCGGTGTCCGTGCAGCAGACCGCCAAGGATTTCCCGTTCGGTTCGGCGATCGCCTCCACCATCTTGGGAAACCAAGCTTACCAGGTGCGCATACTTACAGTCACCGTGCAGTCATTAACTGGACGTCAGTGTTGACAAACTAAAAAGATAGCACTCACAAACGTGTGTACGTACATAGAAATGGTTCGTGGACCGGTTCAACGCGGCGGTGTTCGAGGACGAGCTCAAGTGGTACTCGACGGAGCCCACGTCGGGCCTCCTCCGCTTCGACGTGCCGGACCAGATGCTGGCGTTCGTGCGGTCGCACCGCGTGATGGTGCGCGGGCACAACATCTTCTGGGAGAACCAGGACGCGACGCCCGAGTGGGTGAAGGGCCTCTCGGCGGACGACCTCCGGTCGGCCGTGAACGCGCGCATCCAGAACCTGATGACGCGGTACCGCGGCGAGTTCGCGCACTGGGACGTGAACAACGAGATGCTGCACTACAACTTCTACGAGCAGCGGCTGGGCCCCAACGCGTCCGTGGAGTTCTTCAACGTCGCGCAGGACGCCGACCCGCTCGCCACGCTCTTCATGAACGAGTACAACGTCATCGAGACCTGCGACGACGTGTCCTCCACCGTGGACACGTACGTGGCCAGGCTCAAGGAGCTCCGGGCCGGCGGCGCCATCCTCGAGGGTGTCGGGCTCGAGGGCCACTTCTCCAAGCCCAACATCCCGCTTATGAGGGCTGTGCTGGATAAGCTGGCCACGCTGGGCCTGCCCATCTGGTTCACCGAGATCGACATCAGCAACAAGTTCGACGCGCAGACGCAGGCCGTGTACCTGGAGCAGGTGCTGAGGGAGGCGTACTCGCACCCGGCCGTGAGCGGCATCATGCTGTGGACGGCGCTGCACCAGAGCGGGTGCTACCAGATGTGCCTCACTGACTGGAACCTCAAGAACCTGCCCGTGGGGGACGCCGTCGACCGGCTGCTGCAGGAGTGGCAGACGGGGCAGGCCGCCGGGCCGACCGACGCGCACGGCGCCTTCAGCTTCAGCGGCTACCTGGGGGAGCACGTGGTCACGGTGGGCTACGGCAATAGCTCCTCGCAGGCCACCTTCTCGCTGTCCCCAGGGGACGAGACCAGGCACATCAACATCCAGATATGACTGAGTCCATGACTACGAGTGGCGTACTGGCGTTACGCTGCCCTTGTTTTGGGCTCCTAGCTCGATCTCCTGACATGTGTCACATACGGGCAGTGTTACTACTTACTAGGCAGTGATTGTAAGTGACTAGAGAGGGAAATTGCGGGGGTTAATCGCATCATATGTTTGACGTGCTGTAAGGAGCTCCGTCCTCAATTTTAGTATTCGAGGAGGTAACTATAAGAGCAAGTACAATTAAAAAAAATCTACTGCTTATTCCATCTCTCATCTATATTATTTAGAAGAAGTAATAAAAACAGTTTGTACAATAACGATTTCTAAAGGTTATTTATAGAGAAATACTAAATCATTTAATTTGATCATCCAACACTAACTTTATCTTTATGGTTATTCGCAAAACACCAACTTCAACACTAAGAGGCGTTCTCGTTAGTTCCAACATTGGCTTTTAGCCGACCATAGCATCTATGTTCTCACGCGATGCATGCTATTAAATAAGAGCCGACGCTCTTCTCCTTTTTTACTCTTTCATACAGGACAAAAGCTGATGTGTATATACTAAAAATAAGTTGAAGTGATTTTGTTATGCATGCTCATCGGCCGGCGGTGACACCTATGATACGATCACGATTCGTGATGGATTGTGTATCTCCAGCGCAGACTGCTAACTGCATTCGGATCCACGAATCTACAAAGGGTGCAAGTGCAACTGTGCAAGCACATGAGCACAATGGACTGACCGGACGAGTTGTGGCCTCTGGACTACGGAGTCAGCAACTACGGACAAGGTTAACAAAACCGCGGTAAACCGTTCGGTTTTCGCGGTTTTCGACCGTACCGCTCCGGTTCGAAAACAGAAACCGAGCGGTTTACCGATGGAATCTAAAAAAAATCAAAAAAATTATGCGATGAAAACCGCTCGAAAACCGTCGAAAAACTGCGGTTTTCGCAAAAAACCGCTCAAAAATCGTTCGAAAAACCGTTTTTCAAGAATGTTCAATCGGTCGGCTGGTTTTCCGCGGTAAACTGCGAAAATCGAGCGGTTTTTCGTCAAAAACTGCGGTTTTCGCGAATAAATTTGATCAAAATTTGATTTTTTAAAATTTACAAACCGTTCGATTTTTTATGATTTTCGAGCGGTTTCTAGTGAAAACTTCAAAACTAAATTGTGTACCCTGACTACGGGCCAAAGTTGGTTTGATTAAACCATTGACATGTATGGCTCGGGCCGAACTAATCGCGTATCGAATCGGTGCTTCCCGAAGAATAGCAGACGGAACCAGGCAGCTCGGGCTCCCCATGGACACCTCCTCGCCTTCCCCGTCGCCGGCGCCGCCGCAGGCGTCCGCTACAGCCCGCCGCGCCTCCAATGCCAGCCTCCGGTGGGACATCCTACGCCGCGCCCTGCTCGCTCGCTCCTCCTCCTCATCCTCCCGCGCATCAGGTCCCGCCGATTTCTTTCCCTTCTTAACCCACAGCAGCTTTTATACTCTCTTCGTTTCGTTTAGCGTTCGCGCTCCGCTTGATCCGCCGCCATCAGGCGATCTTCCCGTCTCGTCTCCGCTCCCCGTGTCGTATGGCCCCTCATATGCACCAATACTCGTGCACACAAATAGGAAGGGTCAAATGGTGCTTCTTGTGCCGTTTATTTTTGGCTTACGATCCTTGATTTCTAGTGCCACCACTCATCGGCACAGGGTTTTATAGCATGTAGTTGGAACTCTTGATCTACTAATCGAGTTAAAGTCAGCTCGAGATACACATGTTTCAAAACTATTGCTGTGAACGGTTTATGCGATTTCAGCTTTACTCTAGTGCCTGTAAATTTTAAATTGGAGCAAAATTGTTAATGCTTGCGTCACTCATTTTGGCATCTTTACTAATATATAAATACGAGTTGGTGTCGGTCGTCCATCTTCCTCTCCCCCTCGCTAAGAAAAGCAGCATGTTGACATATGGGCTGAGGATTGAGACATCCCCATCTCTTGTGAATAAAAAGGAAACCAACCGCATCTCTCTCTTTCCGCCCACACCCGTTTCCCCCGGCCGGGCCATTCCCCGCTTCTCTCTTTCCGTGACACCTTAAGAATGCCTTAAGAATGCAATTTTATTTTTGTAAATATGTGGCATGATTTGATTATTTGGTTCAAAAATATGTTTCCGTTGCAATGCTCAGGCATTTGACTAGTATGCATTGAAGGGTTAGTTGAGTACTTGAGTTAAAGGAATAGGTCTAACCTGATTTAGAGTTTGAATATCTTTGCTTGAATGAGATGGGAATGGAGTTCTTGCTTCACAAGTATATACTACTATGGGCCATTATGGTGCTTAACCTTACCAATTAGTAGTATTTTAAAGTTGTGAATGCACATTTAACTAGCCATGTTTCCTCACCAAGAAGATGCCTGTATAATTTGGGTCTGTTCTCATCCACTCTACCGATGAGCTCTATTTCATGTTGTGTTTGAGTGTTGGTGTGGGTATACAGGCTTGCATGTGCTGTATGGACATAAAATCCCCTCCTAAGTTGTTTTAGATCTTCTTTTTCATCTGGTAGCCACTGTTTAAGTATTTAACTATTAGAAACTTAATTATTACAGTCCCATATTAGCTATTTATAGGACAAAACACTATAGTAATTTCCTTTTTTTTTTTCAATGTTATTTTGGAGACTGGCATCCAGTAATGCAAGCGCCTTTCTTTGTTAATGCTTTTGTTCTGGCTGTGGCAGCTTTTAAGTAGCTTACATCCCACATCTGTACTGTTTTAGTAGTAATCGTTTTCGAATTCGTATTTTATATGAAAATATAATTTATGCAGAGGAAACTGCTAATGACCAGCAGAATATAGGTGACACCGACAAAATTTCCAGAAAGACGTCGCGTGGCTTTAACCTGATCGAGTGTCATGCACTGCCAATTTCACAGTTAACTAAATCACATGGGGATTCAATAAATGGAAATGAAAGTGATGTGGAATGCCAAAAGGATGTTTATGTTTGTTATAAGCTGCCCTGTGGAGGTTCACCAAAACTTAATCTACTGTAAGCAGTCTACTATTTTGCCCCTAGTTTACTGTCATACTCAATGCAGTTTTTCTCCTGTTATAATACACATATTTATCTTCTACTTTTTCTCTGATATAATTGGAAATAGTATTGTTTTCTCTCCTGTAAGCCCTGTGTGTGGATACAAATTTAGCCATCATAATGTGTTCCGCCAACTAGAAAGATTGGCTTACAATTCTTTATTTTTTTATTATTTTAGCGCTTGATTACAGATACAGAAGAGAGGATTCCCTTGAACTAAATGACATTGAAGCTTCTAACAGATACAATATTGACACTACTGGACTTGTATGTAAGTGTCTTGTTCAAGCGAATTTATCGTGTCTGTTATTACCATATATTATGTGATTATGTCCGTTAGCCTCAATTTCTGTGTATGGTCATGTTTATCACATTTGCTGTCATTATTGCTATCTTGTTGTTGGCTACCACCTGCCAATTTGAAGATTTTCATTTTGTTGTTTGGAATGTAGTGGTACTTGGTTTGGAAAAGGAATGTTAACATATGCAGATTATACACTGTTTGGCCTATTGCTCACTTTTCAGAGTTCTTTTCGTTCCTGCCCTTTTTGGCCAAATTAGATGGTTGAGACAAGCCTCCTATGCTCAGAAATTTTGCCTGTTTGGACTAAAAATGGTGGTCACACATATTAACAAATTTCAAACTTATATAACACAAGATTCACCTATATTTTAGTATCGACAATTTGACATTCTCAAGGTCTGAAGTAGCTAGTTTGTCTCCAGTAAACTACCTAACTGGCTTGGCCTCCAACCAGGTATCAAGTTGTTGTGACATCAGGTGCTGCACACCATGTTCTCTGGCAGGTGATCACATAAGTTTGAATATGGTTGTCTGTAGAGCTTTAGAAGTAGGAATTGTATATAACAAATCAATGTAGAGTTGAAAGTGCCATATTGATAATATACTATTCTGAATTTTCAACTTCCTTGTTCTTCTTCCACTGTGCTTCTCATGTGATACTCTTCTTTAATTTTATGGTTGTGTTATTCCCTGAAGGTTGTTGGCCATCAGAAGAGGTCCTTGCCTTCTACTGTATCAACCATTCGGATATGTTCAGGTTTGTTGTGACTTGTGAGGTGTATTACCCATGTGACACTCTTGCACTAATATGACTTATTTTACCAAGATAAATATACTTGCTTTTGCTGATTGGCATAGCATGCTTGACTCACTTGATTTGCTCCTGTTTGAGTAAATTGCATGGATGTTCCACTTTAGGTACATGAACTTGAGAACGCAACATTTTGGTCTCTGTTGTACCTTGTTATACTTTTTTGCTCTTATGAATCCTATATAGAATTGTAGATTCATTGACCTTTTGTTCTACCATATGAACGTCTAGTTATGGATATTCTTTATCCTACATTACCTACAAAGCAAATCTTTCTGACAAGTGACAATAATAGTCTATTGCTGCTTTGACTAAATTCAATATCTGTACTACATCTCTTAGATAATTGGCCTTTTAAAATCATTATAGGTCCAAGAAGGTTCTTGAACTTGGATCTGGTTATGGATTGGCTGGACTTGTTATTGCAGTCAGCACAAATGCTGACGAGGTTGTTATTTCTGATGGAAACCCACAAGTAGTTGGATGTATCCTTCTTAATTTCTTTAAATATAAGTTGCTGTGTAATATAAATTTCCTTGGACAGTATTGATGTAATATGAGCTATGAGTGATGAAATGATTTGTTTGCTAGTTTTTGTAAATACAAGAATGGAACAGCAAAAATCACATCAGATTGTTCCAGATGGTACACTTCGATGGTCTTTGTAATCCAATAACCCTCAGATATTCAGCAGAACATATCCATCAATGCAGAAGCTTTTGGTGAAACAAAGGTTGAATCAATGATACTGCATTGGGATGAAGAGCAAGCTTCAGAAATTTTGAATTCTTTTGACATCATTGTTGCAAGTGACTGGTATGTTCTACGCCTTACTACTTTGCTATACTGATCATCTATTAACTGCACGTCTGCACCTGCTATGTGTCAGTTTCATGTATCAGTGCTATCCTGTAGTCTGACGCTGTGAGCTTGACATTAGGTAATGCGTGTAACCAGCTAGTGCTATTTTTTAGGAGAAAATGTTTTAGAAGCTATATCTGAAATATGTTGGTTGATTGCATCTGCACTTTCATTTGACATGCATTGTTTGATAAGCATTCAGTTACTCCCTTCAGTCACAAATACATGTCGTTTTGGAATACGTACAGTCAAACTTTCAAAACTTTGCCATTCGATATCTTTTAAAATATTTAGATTGGATACATGAAAATCATATGTATAGATTTGTCTCGAAAAGTATTATCGTAATCTTATAACTTCGTAATTTTCATAATCTTATAACTAACTACAATAGAATTTAGTAGTCAAAGTTACATTTTGGTGACGGTGTCAATGTCCAAAATGACATGTATTTGTGACTGGAGGGAGTAAAACAAAGAAATGGACAAACTTGTATTTTTCCCCTCTAAAGAAGATGATACGATGGGAATTGGAATTGAACTGTCACGTAATTTTGCAATTACTTCGAGCAACCATTCTAGACTGTAAGTCAAGTCAGCCACTAATATATAAACACCAGGTAGGCAGGTAGTAATCAGTTTTACCAGGATTTTCTTATTCACATCTCACTCGTTCTGCAGCACATTTTTCAAGCAATTCCATCAGAGCCTTGCTCGGGTAGTCAAATCCTTATTGAAGCATTCAGAAACCTCACAGGCCATCTTTCTGAGCCCGAAGAGAGGTGATTCACTCAACAAGTTCCTAGAAATAACCAAAGAGAACGGTTTGTGTTGTGACTTGATAGAGAATTATGATCCCACTCTCTGGAATCTGCACAAAAAATATGTGTCGGGTGATGACAGATCCTGGCCCAACTATAATGAGGAGCATTGCTACCCTCTGTTGGTTAGAATTAACCGTTTTAGTGAATAGTTTACCTTTGGGCGCTTTGTTTGATCTTAGATGGGTTCATTTGTAATGCATTAGCTTTACTTGTTCTTTATTCTACTGTATCCAATACAATAGTGTAAGACCTTGGTTGAAGGTTTCTTGACATCATCCTTTTTTTAAGTGTCAGGCTGTCAGAAAGAAAGATGATATACTTCCAATTTTTTTTCCTTTTTTCACCCTACAGGCTTTAATAACATCACTGATATTTTGTGCACAAGTGCACCTGTGACTGCATGCGCCTATTCTTCCTGCATTAGTTATCCCTTTCCAAAATGTATGCATGCACAAGTTCCTCTATTTAATTTAAGTAATATGTTGATTATGTGTACGATAAATTATCTTATTAGTTTACATGATATAAGAATACCTTGCTCACGCATACATTGATGCACTATGGACGACATACCTTGAACTTATCTTTCCTCCCACGCTGGATGCCCCATAGAACCATGTGCCTTCTATCTCTCTTATTGCCGCTACAACGTTTCTACTTTGACCTCGAACAGCAGGCCCAATTCTTGATCAATCTGTCGCAGCTAATACCTCTTCCAATGCAATATTCTACAACATTTATCTTTTACTTCTATTCAATTATTGCTTAATATTGACCACTGCGACATCAAACATGCATACATGTGCAACTGTCGTCGCTTCCTATCGGGGACACCTATCATGATCTCTTTGGTGACCCCGAGCCTGTTCCCTATAGCTGCATCATCTCTACTCCAAGCTCTTTGCTCTTCTGCTTTTATATGTTCGTGCTTCTATTTGTACAGATGCATGCATATATATACATATGCATGATGTTATATATCACCGATGTCCTCTTTTCCTGTGCCGGTAGATCCTCTTTTTCGATGTTGGCCAACTCAATGTTGTTGCTTCCTCGCTAACCATGACAACCTCCTATCTTCACTGATGATGGCATGTTTGCTTTAGTCGCCGTCTAATGATACGAAGAATCTTCTCGCCATCATTATTGTCGGTGACATCGTGCTCCTCGCCAGCGATTTCATGCTCCTAACTTTTTGATAGCCTCATATCCTCCGTATCTGCCTCATATCGTCTCTGTCTCGTCTTTAATGCAAAGATTCATATCCACCCTGGATGGACTTCCCCATCATCGAGCTTTTTTGGGCACTGACTTTTTCAACAACGCTGATGCTCACAGCTCATCGTTGCGACCCTTCGACTATGACTTTTATCTTCAATGGCTCTAGCGAGTAGCACGATATTGTCCTCACTGAACAGTTAAGGTGAGCAGCACAACAATGTCTTCACCTCCTCGGTCGTCGCCTTGGCTCTTCACTTTCCCATGGGTCAACGTCTTCTTTAAGACATCGACACCATTCTACACTTTTGTGGTCTCTATCGACACCATTAATCCTATACTCGTTATAACTTATATTTTTTTGTTCAAAATTTTAATTATTTTTCATTAGAGTTGGTATACAAATCAAATTGCTAAATTTCCTTAATTTATTTCGAACTTTAGTTTGGAATTCTATGGAGGTCACATTGCAAATTTTATTTTATTTTTTATTCAAAATTTTAGTAATTTTTTATCAGAGTTTGTATACAAATCCAATTGCTAATTTTATTTAATTATTCCAAATTTTAGTTATTTAAAATTTTTAGTATGTAATGTGCATTCAAATCTAATTGGTAATTTTACTTTTTTTTTCATTTTGAATTTTGATTTTTCTGGAGTTTGTATGCAAATCCAATTGCTAATTTTGTTTAAGTTTTATTCCTAATTATATTTATTTAGTGATATTACTCAGGAATTCATATGAAATCAAATTGCTATTTTTGCGAATTTGGTTATTTTTTTAGAGTTCATGTATAAATTCTATTGCTAATTTTATTTAATTTACTCCTAATTTTAGTTATTTAACAATTTGACTATAGAATTTGTATGAAAATCAAATTGCAATTTTTTATTCCTAATTCCAATTATTTTTTGTTGGAATTCGTACACGGATCCAATTTCTAAACTTTCTTTAGTTTTTTTTAGTGAATTACAATTATTTAGGGATTTCACTTTGGAATTCATATCGAAATTAAGTTTCTGAATTTATTTTATTTTTTAACCTAAATTTCAGATATTTTGGATTGTATTTGACATCGATTTTTTTTAATCTAGATCATTATAATCTGGATCCACCACAATGAATGGTGTAGATAATTTTTTCACTGTTTAATTGGAATATCCAGCCCTTGAAAGTGACCATGGTGGCTTTTTTTTCTATCACTTTACTAATATAATTAGTCCCACACATTTGTGCAACTGGATCTGCTTCAAAGTTTGTATTATTAAATGATGTAAATCAGATGTTTGAGAATATATTTACGCATGTGAAGGGCATTTAGATTTTTAAGTCATAATAAACATTAGAAATGACAATAGAAGTTTGAAGGATAATACAACTTGAGAAACATAATTGAAATATGAGCTTTGAGGGAAGAAAATAATTGAGAATTGTAAGTTGTTGGGATTCTTAGAAACGTAACCATTCTATATCATAAATAAATCATGTAGCCGCATTAGTTACTCTTTTCCAAAATGTATACATGCATATGTATCTCAATTTAATCTCAAACAATATACATACATATGTATCTTTATTTAATCTCAAGTAATACGTTGATTATGGGTGTGAAAAATTATCTTATTAGTTTTCATGGTATTAGAATACCTTACTCATGCATATATTGATGCACCATGGCAACATACCTTGAACTAACTTCACACGTCGGTTGCCCCACGACTGTGTGTCTTCTTTCTTTTCTCGCCACCACAGCTATTCTGCTTCAACCTCTAACAACAATCCCAATTAATTATTGTTCGATCCTCTCAGCTGCTATCCATTCCAATGCAATACTCTTATCACATAGTTACATTCTACTTCTATCCAATTATTGCTTAATGCTGATTGTTGCAACATCAATACGCATATACGTGCAACCGTTGCCGATCCCTACCGAGGACACTTGTCATTCTCTCTCTGGTGGCTCCAAGTCTATTTTCAATGGCTACATCATCTCTACTCCGAGCTCTTTGCTCCTCTACTTATGTACACACGTGCTTTTATTCATGCGAATGCTATATACATGCATGATGTTATGCATGCTCGGTGTCTTCTTCCCTCTTGTCGGCCGCTCCTCTTCTTCGACATTGTCCAACTCAACATTGTAGCTTCTTCACTAACCACGGTGATCTCTTATATTCACCAATGCTGACATGTCTACTTTAGTAGTTGCCTAATGATTTGAAGAATCTTCACGCCATCACCATTGACGTCGTGCCCCTCACCATCTATGGCGCACTTCTAGCTACTAGATGGCCCCATGTCATCCATAGCACGTCTTCAATGCAAAGATTCATCTCCTCTCTGTCAAGGCTTCCCCATCATCGAGCCTCTTTGGTAATTGACTTCTTTTACAACACCGACGCTCATTACTAGTTGTTGCGGCCCTTGGATCCTTCGACTCGGGCCTTTCTCTTGAACGGCTCGGTGAGCAGCACAACATTATACTTGTTGAGCGACTAAGATGAGCAGCACTGCATTGTTCTCATCTCCATCGTCGCCACCTCGGCTTTTCGCTTCCCCATGGGTCAATGTCTCTTACAGGACAGATCAACACCATTGCCCTTTTTCATGGTCTCCTGTGACACCATTCATGCTATTCGCGTTATAGCTTTTTTTATTCAAAATTTCAATTTTTTTATCGGAGTTTGTATACAAATCAAATTGCTAATTTTGATTTAATGCTATCCTTGCATTATTGGAGGTTTATTATTCTCTCTCGGCAAATTGGGATTTTTCTCCTGGCCAAAAGTTTGCGGCGCAAGGTTTTTTTTTTTTTGCAATTTTGGCTCCTGTTCACCGAGGGACTTCTTCGCCTACTTTCTTTCTGGTGTTTTCATTTTCTCGCTTCTGTTTTCGTTTGACTGAATCTTCCGTGGGACAAGCTCTTTCTGCTAGTTTGGGAGGTTCTGTTGACGGATTTGATGTCAAGAGTGTATATGACTATGGCTGTCGGTTCTCAGTGGCTTCAAAGAATGTTGGCTTACTGGTTTACACTCTTAAGGAGGATGCCACAAAGGCTTACACAATGCATTTTCATCTTTGGCACGATGGGGGCCAAACTGGATTAGGGAATTCGCAATGTGGTGGCAGTATGAACATGAAAATGGATGGACATTAGTCTCTTCTAGGAATAGATCGAGTGTTTATACTGCAAAGAAGGTTTCATTTGCTACTAAAGTGGATGTTCGTGCTTTTGACCCGACCAATCTTTCAGATGATTCTTCAGTAAGAGTTGGAACAGAGATTTTCTTCGTCTCAAAACTGATCTTGCTATGATCAAGAAACAAGATGATCTTGGGAAACCATCCTTATCCAAGCCAAGTACGGTTGTGCAGCCATTGTTGTCTGTTCAAGGTTCGAATTTCAAATCTTCAATTCAAAAGCACATTTGTTTCCCAATGTAACGATAATAATGGTTCTCTAACCGTTAAAGCCGCTGCCGCCATGGTTTGCTTCTGGTGCTTAGGGCATGCAACATGGAAGAGAGAAAGGAGAGTATAGCTATTCTCTTCGTGGAGAGACGACTATATAAACAACATAAAACACTATTATATAAGTTATTATCTATAATAAATATTTTTCTATGCCATAATTAAAATATTATAGAATCTCATAGAGACAATATAAGATATCAGCAGTGCTTCAATGTTTTCCCTCTCAATATAGGTTGTACAAATCTTAAAGCAAGTAAAGGGGTAAGTAACACTATCTACCATTCATTCATGCTTTAATATTTATGCAACTGTCAAAAGGAAAAGCATGAAAACACCTCTCGATATCAGCAATTATAGAAGTTGTCTTTAGTTTTATCTTTACATAATATAAAGGAGTATATAGATAACAATCATCTCTATTACTGTATCTATACCCCTTTATAATGCACCTCAGCAATTTTTCCTACGTCCACCCTAAATAATGCACCTCATTAGAGATGGCCCAATGTTCGTGCACCCAGCAAAACGTCCCCAGAAACTTGCATTCATCAAAATGAACGTCTCAGATCTTTCCTCAGTTTTACTCACTCACATCCGATGGCCATTATTTAGTGTGTCTAATCATCCATGTGGCCCAAAACAGGCCTCCCCCACCTACATATTTGGAAGGAGAGCGAATCAAACAAGAAAATAAATAAGGAGGATCCGCATGCAAGGAAACCAGACTTGAATTTTTTACTGGCCAAAATTATACGTACTACATATTTGGAAAGGGTGAATCAAACAAGAAAATAAACAGGGAGGATCCGCATGCAAGGAAACAAGACTTGAATTTTTTATTGTCCTGGCATTGTGATCGTATTTTTTTTTCCGAATATGACCCTTCTCGAGACTTTTTTACGGATCTAGCCCCATAGAGCCTAATTTCAGCGCACGAAGAGCGCTGAATTTTTGTTTTTATTTTTTATCTAAGGAACCAACGGTTTGTGAGTGCTGCTTATTTTTTTCAATTTTTTCTCGTGGAACCAGCAGCCGGCGAGCACTGTTTAATTTTTATCTTTGGAAGGAGGGTGAATCAAACAAGAAAATAAACAGGGAGGATCCGCATGCAAGGAAACAAGACTTGAATTTTTTATTGTCCTGGCATTGTGATCGTATTTTTTTTCCGAATATGACCCTTCTCGAGACTTTTTTACGGATCTAGCCCCATAGAGCCTAGTTTCAGCGCACGGAGAGCGCTGAATTTTTGTTTTTATTTTTTATCTAAGGAACCAACGGTCTATGAGTGCTGCTTAATTTTTTCAATTTTTCTCGTGGAACCGTGAAATGAGCCTTCATTTAATTTTTTTCCTTGTGGATCCAGCGGTGGGCAAGCGCAGTTTATTTTTCCATATTTTTCTGAAATCATCCCTGTAGCCCACAACAGACCTTCCCTCACCTCCAGCATCAACAAGGAAAAGGAAACAAACGTCTTGGAATCAAGGAAAAGGAAACAAACGTCTGGAAAAGGAAAGGATCATACATTACGTCTTTGGGAAAAGGAAGCGGGAGATGGGGCGCGTGGCCGGAGAACGCAGTCCGCAATGGCTCCACTGTCGCCATCGGTGGCTTTGCCAATCGCGGCGAGTTCTTTGGTCGGCGACCTACATGGTCGTCGTCTCTCGGCAAATTTATAATTTAAATTTTTTTAAATAATTTTATTAAGTACAAAATAATCGAAAGTTTTTTTGAGAATTTTTTAACCTAATGTGCTATATTTTCAAAAATCCTTCTATATTTAAAAAAAATGAAGGCAACTCACCTGTAGCTTCTTCTAGTGCATTTTGCACTGCAGAAGTTTCTTCTCTTCCCTCCCTCCATTAAAGCAAGAAAGAAGCTTCAAAGCTCCATCAATCCCGTACCAAATCTCCTCTTTCCATCTATGGTGTTAATTCCCTAAATTTCGTGCTCTATTGCCAAAATTTCCTCCAAATCTGATTTTATCCCAAATTATGGTTTTCCATAAATATGCTTGTTTCGGGGCTATAAAAACCGGCGAGCTCTCCTCCACCCCATCGTATTGCGTAAATCCCCAAGTGCTCCCTCTTGTAAAGATCGCCGAATTTTGGAGGTAACCCAAGCCATCACCGTCATCTTTCCCGGCGAAATCCACTGCAACCGTGACTCCTCCCCCGCAGGTGTCGATGCTGGCGATCTCACCGCACCAGTGCCGACCCACTGCGACTGGCCGACCACCCCTGGCCTTCCCTCCCCCTTGCGCTGGCCAAGCCCAGAGAGCACGCTGTGCTCTCTGTGGAAGCTGCAAAAAATAATAATCTAAAATCATAAAATTCTTTTTTCTTTTTTTTCTTGATTTAAAATCTTTTGGGAGCCTGTTTTCACCCATTCGACCTCCATTTAGTTCCGTTTTTCTTTCTAAATTCATTTAAAATTCTAAATTTCTCTTTTATTATTAAGTGTTGTATTCATACTTATCTTCTCATTTAATTGATAAACGGATATACTGCCGTCGTAGCGTTAGCACATGCACTATACTAGTATACTCTAGAAACTGATCATGAGGCACTGTATGCGGCAATTTCGGTGCAGAGCATGCCATGCTTATGGACATATATCCAGATTCTGTCTAAATAAGGAAAGAATGGGTAAAATGAAATGGGTTCCCATTCCTGGAAGCAACAGTGTAAGGCCGCCCCGCGTTATTTCCAGCTTCGCTTCGGCTGAAGACGCGCGTTGCCTTCCATATCTTGTCGTTCTCCGCCGATTCCTACTACCCTTTCTTCTCCGCCGTCTCCAGTTGCTCTCCCCACATCTCCATCCAGAAAATCCCTTGTGCTGCTCAAAATCGTGTGACCACCATGGTGGACTATGATGTAGAGAACCCTGAACCCTTTGTTGTTTGTTCCGAGAGGCTAACGTTGAGGATGGAGGCATTCTTCGTCTCCCCTGTGCTGACCTGGTCTTCGGTGGAAGTCCGCCAAAAGAGCATGGGGAGTATGCGATTGCAGTGGTTGAACCAGCTTTGCAGGATGAACAGCTTGATCTTGCCCTTGTCAACATCAGAAGAGACTTCCTGGAGCAGCAACTTGGAGTCCAGGTTGTAAGGTGCTCTCCTCACCCTTTAGGCGTTGGCCTCTCTCAATCAATTTAACTCATCAATAGAGAAGGACATTTTAGTTTATGGCAAACCTCATCAACATGTGAGATTTTTTAAACATGATGACGGCTTGAACCGGAGAAGTTCTACCTTTACTAGGGTTGGATGGGTTATGTTTTTAGGCTTCGCCCTAGATTATCTGAAGCTACACTACACTGCTCATGCTGTTTCAGTCTTTGGTAAACTCTTAATTTGGCACCATAGGGACAGAGTTAAGGGCAGGGTGTTAGTTAAGGTCTTGGCTTTCAACTTGGATTCAATCCCTAGAAAGCTGATCCTAAAAAGGGTAATACGTTTGGTGGGAATGGAGAATCATGGACAGTTTCAGTGTTCATCCTGAATACTGAATTCCCAGATGTTGTCCCTGGTCATGAGGATATACCCCATAATTTCTTTGAACCAAACCCACACCATAATGTTGCACAGGAAGTCAGGAAGACCACAATGAAGCTGTTTTTCATGATCAGCCGCTGGCACAACCTGATCCTTTGTGGGAAAAATGGAACCCTCAACCGCAGCAACAACAAAATTGGTCTCCTCATGCAGCCCTTGCAGCACAGCAACAAAATTCAGTTTAGTTGTCGTCAGGAGTTGTCCCAGCTACATCCTCTATAAATTGTGCTCCTGCTCAAGGGCCGGTCATGGAGGTGAATATGCAGGAATTTGAGCAGGGAACCTCTAATTGTTGAACAGGTGTCAGATGAGAATGCTCTTGCCTTGGTGCCATACAACAACCAAGATCAGTATCAGTATTCAGTAGTAGTTAGTCAACCAAGAAACACAGTGCATGCAAACTGCAATATTCTTTCAGCAAGCCCTGCGACAATTTTTCTTCAGATGGGAAGCTATCTAACAAAGTCTCTTCTCTATCTGTCAATCTTTCTGAGACAGGTGTCTTTGGATCTCACTGGTTTCAATCCAAAGAGAACGTGGAGCATGGCATTTGATCCAGCCATTTTGCAATTCCAGTGTCATCAGGGCGTTGTCATGCTGGGTCCTCATCCATTCTAGCTTGAATCCCAAAGAACAGAACAGCGCGACGACTGCAATTTAAAGATGAGGCTTCGAGCACAGGAAAAGACAAGGAGTTGGCTATTGTTCCTTTTATCTCCGCAGAATCCCCGTTGCATGTCCACACAGCAAAGCTTCCCCTTCCGCCCCAAAACAAAGGAAAAGAGCGCCGCACAAGGAAGAATGCCTAGACACCACTCTGTGATAAGGACCTGCGTCATAGCCCAAGAATCAATGTTCGAATTGGGGGATACAAGCATGAGTAGCTCACTGACAAACGTCGCAAGAGATCTAAGGTTCGACCAAGTAGCGCTTCTTATTCTTTGTCCTCAGACGGAGCAGGTACTTGCCGTAAGGTACAGAACAGGTTCACAATATCGATATCGCGATAATCGACCGTATCGAGATTTTCGAAAATCGGAAAAATTGGTAGAAATCAAAGGGTTTCGAAATCAAACTTTTTGAAGAAAAAGTTAAAAAAATCGATTTTCACCGATATTTGCTCGATATGCTTTGATAATCGACCTGAGCGATTTTGTGAACTTGTGTTCTTTGGCGGTCGATTTTGTGAGCGATTTTCGCTCGATATTCATCGAAAATCGAGCGATATTCAGCGATTATCACGATATTTACGTCGCATAAATTTTTTTTTAATTTAACCGGCTGGTATTATATACCGTACCGGCTCGATATGGTCGATAATCGCGATATTCGAGTGATTATCGACGATATTGCGAACCCTGGTACAGAAGCAGAAAGTTTGCAATTTCTGAAGGAACAGGTTGTTGCAGCGACTGGTGTGCTGTCTATTATCAAACCAAGACCATGAAGCTTTCGGCAACCCCGATCAATCTGATGCAGGAATCTGGTGAAGAACTTTGTGATTTCGCTCCTTTGGAGTTGACTGCCGATAAGTCCCTTGCAAGCAAGACAGACGAAGAAACAAGAAAAGACTACAAGAAAAAAATGAAGTTTGTGGAGACAGCAGATTACACATAAACTTCTTTCTTTTGCATCTCTTGTTATGGGATGTTCCTAAAGTCTGATCCTGTTCCAGACTAGTACTACCTTTAATCTTGGTCTGTTTAAACTTGGTGTTCAGTGTTTTTGGTATTGGTTTTGGGTGTCTGAAATGCCACAATACCTGCTACAGTAATGTCTTACATGATTTGGATCTCAGCTAGTCTTGTTCATCTTACTAGCTTTTTTACCGCCGTCCATTTTTATTATGAATCCAAACAGAAATAACAAAAATTGGAAGGTGTTATGCTGGAAAATTAGAATTAATTCTGATGAAAAGTGGCGTTCTATAAGAGAAAAAATGGATGAAAGTGGATGTACTGTTATCTGCATCCAGGAGAAGGAGAGGACATCTTTTGATCAGTCTTATATCAAAAAGTTTGCCCCAAAGCGATTCGATAAACTTGTTGTCTCTCCGGTTACCGGAGCTTCTGGTGGAATAGTGCTGTTTTTTTTTTTTTTTTGAAATAGGGTAGGAACTCTGTTAATGCATTAAGGATAGAGATAAAAGACATTTACAAAAGATTTTTTATAATTTGAGAAAAGTAGACACAACGTAACACGGAACACAGTAGGTACACAACAAATCTCCGGAATGTCGACATAATTGAAGGTTATGAAGTCATGAAAGCACGTTTTCGATTGTGCACGTCTTGGATGATGGTGTTGGCAACCAACTGGACCGTTCGGTACGTGTCCGTGAAGATCCTGCTATTTCGTTCTTTCCATATGTTCCACATGGTGAATATGACGATACCGTCTATCTCCTTCCTGCGGTCTTTTGCCGTATTGGAGCGGACCTTGCTCCACCAAACGGTGATACCAAGCTGTACGGATGTGGAGTCTGGAGGCATGTGGATTACCGCCATATCTCAGAAGACATTCGTCCACACCTGCCTCGCAAAGGGGCAAAGCAGGAGAAGATGCCGCGCTGTTTCCAAGTCGGATCCACATAAAACACAGGTTAGACTATGAGGCCACCCCCTAGCTACTAGCCTATCAGCCGTAAGGATCCTTTCCTGGGCGAAGAGCCATACAAAGAACTTACATCTCCCGTCCGTGCTAGCCTTCCAGATCATGCTGTAGTTTGGGTCTGGGATCGAACCTATGAATTGGACTTTGTACGCCGTTTTTGCAGAGTACGCGCCACTTGATGTCTATTTCCAAATAACGTTATCTTGTACATCATCCTGTAAGTGCACCTGTTGGATCGCGTTCCACAAGCGAACGTAGTCATCTAACTATGTTGCGGTTGTAACTCTATGTAGCGAACGAAGCCACCGCCTGCCAACAAGTTCGTCCTTGACTGAACGTCCTCTATTGCAGGTAAGATGAAAGCAGGATAGTGCTGTTTTCACGGGAGTATAGTTCATCAATTATCTTTTGCTCTCGGTTGAATTCACTTCAGTTCAGTGTACTGACAATTGGATTCTGACAAGCATTTATGGACCATGTGAGAGACACTCTAGAGACAAGTTTATGGATTGCCTCTACAATCTGGTTATTCCTGATGATTCGAAATGGATGCTCCTCGGACTCTCGGAGATTTCAACTTTTTAAGGACTATTCAAAATACGAATAAGCCGGGGGATATGAATATGACATATTGATTTTCAATTCTATCATAAATCATCTGGGACTCATAGAATTACCATTAAAAAATAGATCTTTTACATGGAGTAATATGCAGGAGATTTCATTACTGGAATAGTTGGGCTTTTTTTTAATTGATCGGCAGGAGCTCTACCATTCATTCAAGAGGAAGAGAATAACAAAAATAATTACAACAAGCCGAGAAAGGTTTACAGCAAAAATACATTTGAATAGAACAACCAGAGAGCAGCGGAAATCTTGGCCAACTACAATATATGGGACAGCTGGAACACAAAAGTTGGCTTGTTTTTTACAACAAATGCCTGGACCTTCACTTACGCAAACACAGAAGTAGCGGCTTTGGCAAAGAATGTATCAGATCAGATCATGTACCTTGTATAGTTAGCATTGAAACGATAATTCCAAAGTCCTCTTTTCAGGTTCAAAAACTTTTGGGTATAGCTTCCTATATTTCAAGAAGCAGTTCAATACTATTGGGGACTGCCAAACAACACAAGTAATAGTGCCAATATGCTTTCTAAATAAAGGTGCTCCGGAGAGGATTGAAAATCTGGACAAGGAACTTTTCACAGTTAATTGTACTTATTCATAACTGTAACACAGTAATTCTTTTCTCGGACACCTTTGAAGAATGTTAGCCTCTCACAAGATCCGAGGCCACATTTTGCAAGATCGTCTAGAAGCAATATTTGCTTTTGCTACATTATAAGCAATTGTATTGGAAAAAAAAGGTGCACTGTCCGGTGGGTTAAGTTTGGGGAAGAAAATACCAAGTTTTTCCACGCCATGGCAACAGAAAGGTTCAGAAGAAATTCGGTTGCATATCTGACCTTGGAGGATGGTAGGATAATTTCAGACCATAATGAAAAGGCTGCAGCATTTCCGAATGCTTTCAAGGGAAGAATGGGGGTGTCTACAAACCCTATTATGTACTTCAATTTGGAGGAAATTATTAGTAGGGTGGATGACCTGGACATCCTCAGTGTGCCTTTTTCTAAGCAAGGAATTGACGATGCAGTCAAGGAGTTGCCAATTGAAAGCACTAGGCCCCAATGTATTTAATGGAATGTTTACGAAGAAATGCTTGAATATCATTGATGAGGATTTTTATTCATTGTGTAATATTTTCACCAAGGGAAAGTAAATATAAGAAGCATCAATGGATCCTACATCACGCTGGTACCCAAAAAACAAACACCTGAAACAGTTAGTGATTGTAGGCCCATTTCACTTTTAAACTCTGTTCTTAAGCTACTCATAAAATTGCTGGCGAACATATTTCAAAGAGTTATCCTCCAGCTAGTACATTGAAACCAATATGGTTTTCTAAAACAAAGGACAATACAAGATTGTTTGACTTGGGCATTTGAATACATTCACCGATGTCAGCAGAGCAAAGAAGAAATTGTTCTACTCAATCTAGATTTTGAGAAGGCTTTTGAAACCATTGAACATGCTATAATTATCTCAGTGACGAGGCAAAATGGTTTCAATGCGCAATGGATTGGATGGGTAACAGAAATGCTCTCGACTGGCTGTTTATTAGTTTTGCTCAATGGAGTTCTAGGAAAGGTTTTTCAATGTAAACGTGGGGTTAGAAAAGCAAACCCATTGTCACCTTTATTATTTGTTTTGGGAGCTAACCTATTACAATCAAGAGAGGTGCTTCCATGATTTTTCTTTTGATAGTTGCACAAATATTAAAGCATGAATGAACATGCCTGCAAGGAGAGGATTGCTACAGAGGCCAATTCCCACAACTAATATTTCAGATTACCGTATTGTGCAATATGCTGATGACACTTTGCTAGTGATACCAGCCCGTGCAAAACAGTTGCTATGTCTGAAAGGAATTCTACATACATTTTCGTAGTCAACATGTTTGAAGGTTAATTACAACAAATCAATGATGTTTCCCATCAATGTTTCTGAAGAAAAGATTAAGCACCCTTTACTTATTTGGGTTACCTCTTGGAACAACAAGACCATCTGTTCAAGATTTCTCTCCTCTGGCGGACTGAGTAGAAAGGAGATTAACTAGCAGTGCAGCCTACTGATCATATGGGGGACGACTAACCTACATTAAATCTATGATGTCACTTTTGCCTACAAATTATTTGTGTTCTATGAAGTCGCCAAAAAAGGTTACTGAGCATATTGATAGGGCAAGGAAGCACTGCAGGTGGAGGGGTTCACGTGATTTGCACGCAAGGTGCAAGTCCTTGGCAACATGGGAAAATGCATGTAGGCCAAAAAATAGAAGAGGATTGGCCGTGATTATTCTGCAAAAACAAAATCAAGCTTTACTCATGAAGCATTTGCCCATTTTTATGGAAGACATTCCTTGGGTAAAACTAGTTTGGGACAAATGCTACGAAAATTATGTTCCCTATGCAGAGAGATTGTGGATCTTTTTGGTGGAAAGACGTAATTAGTTGCATTACCATGTTTAGAGGAATAGCATCAAGCACTCTAGGAGCGGGTAACAACATACCGTTTTTGAAGGATATTTGGAACGATCATTTATTGCCAGAAGTACCCGCATTTGTTTTCCTTCTCAACAAATCAGGATATTTTAGACAACCTTCTTGCAAAACAATGATCCGCGTGATTGTTTCAATTTACCTTTGTCAGTGCAAGCTTATGATGGATACATTGTCATACAGGAAGATTTGGAGGAGGTAAACATTCAGGACGATGCATCTGACAGCTGGGCATATATTTGGGGTTCTGGAGTGTATTCCCCTAACAAGTTTTACAGACATCAATTTCAGAATATTGTGGTCCCTAGTGTGTTTAAATGGGTCTGGAAGAGCAAGTGTGTCACGGAACTAAAGGTCTTTGCGTGGTTGCTATTGTGGTCGATAGACTGAACAAAAGGAATATGTTAAAGCGCAGGCATTACAATGTTGGTAACAACTTAGAATGTGTTCTTTGCAATGGTAGATCAGAAGAAACACTGCATCACCTTTATTTCAGCTGTGTTTTTTTCCAAGAAATGTTGGCAGTTCTTGAAGATTCAATGGCCTCAGACTTGAGGTGGTGGTGCAGAAATAACAATCAGCAAAACAGGTTTTCCGAGGTCAATACTTCATGGATATATTCATTATGGCATCTTGGCACATTTGGAAACAACGCAATGGGAAAATATTTGAAAATCAAGTGCCATCGTTTGAAGCTTGGAAGAGAAGTTCTAGAAATATAGAGTGAAAGACGAACATCATGTCGAAATTATAGCCTGGCTAGAATCCACTATAACACTTGTTTAGGCATCGGCCTTTGTACATATTGTACTTTCATTCTATATTTATATATATCATAGTAGGGACTCTCCTACTGTTTTCCCTAAAAAGTTGCTATTTTTATATTATTTATTCTAAATTTTAGTTATTTAGGGATTTTACTTTGAAATTCGTATGAAAATCAATTTGCAAATTTTACTTGTTTTTAGTATGAATTACAATTATTTTTTGTTGGAATTCGTATACAAATCCAATTGCTATTTTTCTTTAGTTTTTATTCTGAATTACATTTATTTAGGGATCTTCGGAATTTGCATCGAAATCCAATTGCTGATTTTTGTTTATTTTTATCCCTAATTATATTTATTTAGGGATTTTGCTTATGAATTCGTGTGAAAATTAAATTGTTAATTTTATTTTATTTTCTATTCTGAATTTTAGTTATTTTTGAATTGTATTTGATATTGATTATTTCTTTTAATCTAGACCTTCCACAAATCAACAATGTGGATCTTTCTTTTTTCTACCGATAGATGTGGGAATTTCTAGCCCTTGGGAGCGATTATGACAACTTCTTTTTAATAATACAGTAGGTAGATAGATTTTGAGTCACATACCAGAATTGATTCTGCCGTTCCTTGTGAGCAAGAAAACCACCGGTCGGTGGCCGATCCTTGTCACGGTTACCGGACAGACTCTTGTGACGGCATCACCTCATTTCATCTCGACTGATACCTGAAAGTAACATGTGGCTTTGCATGAGGTTAAGTCAAGTTTCGGGTAGTTCCGGTGATCAAGGCTACCAGTTTCAATGCCAAATCGGAGAAACCGGTCAATTTGGCAAGGAAAAGGCTATTGATTTCTGAGCTAAGCGTGATCGTCTCATCTCTTTCTCATGTAGGTAACCTGCAGGGGTCGCATCTCATGGATCAGATAACTGAAAGAGAAGTCTCCCTATATAAAGAGTCTGGCGAATGGCGATTCCTAAATATAGGATGTTAGGTATGAGCAGGATTTCAAATTTCGTTTTCAGTTCACATCTTGGAGACGGGCAAAATCAGAAATTTTGGTGAAATCTCGGAACTTCGGACGAAATCCGGTCAAAATTTAAAAATAAAATTTTAAATCCGGATTTTTTGAACCGAAATTTCGCCGAGAAATACCGAAATCTCGGCGAAACTCAACTGAGCGAAAAATGGTTGAAACGATGTTAATTTTTTAAAATTTGTTTTGGATGGTCCAGACATATCACTAATATTCTCATAAAAATTTCATATGATATCAATTATGAGGAATTTTAAAAAATTCTAACAGTACTACTGTCCTGATAAAAATCTGATCGACAAAATTTCAACTGAATGAAAAATGGTGCAAACCATGTTAGAACATTTCGAAAAAAATTTATGGCCCTGACGTATCAATAATATTCTCATAAAATTTTCAGATGATGATCAAGCTTGAGTAATTTTAAAAAATAAGGATAGTGCTACTGAAGGCTGACCGGCAAATTTCAATCGAATGAAAAATTGTTCAAACAACATTATAATTTTTTTAAAAAAATTGGATGGTCCTAAAGCATCACTAATATTCCCGTAAAATTTTCATATGATTATCAAGCCTAAGGAATTTTAAAAAATTATGAAAGTGATTCTGTCCTGATAAAAGCCAGATGATCAATAGATAGATTTGAATGAGCAACCAAAAAATGGTTAGAATTTTTGAAAATTTTAGAGAAGAGTACTGAGGCAATTCTTAAGCTCTAATAAAAATTTTGGATCATGATCACACTCCAATGAATTTATAAAATTCTTGCAATGGTACTATACCATTTGTGTTCCTTGTGTTTTTTATTTTTTAAGTTCAAATGAAGTTCAATGCATTTATAGATTTCATTGAGCAAACAAAAAAGTTTAATTTTTTTAAAACTTCATAGGAGTGTTTTGAGAAAATTATTAAAATATTATAAAAATTTTGGATCATGATCACACTCGAGCAAATTTATAAAATTCTGACAAGGTTACTGTCTCAATTTTGATCATTCTATTACTGATTTAAAAAAAATAACAAATGAAGTCAAATTATTTTGAATTTTTTTAGTATAATCCTACACTGTTAGAGATAGTGTCATAAATATTTTAGAGTATTATCAAGCTTGTATAATTTTAGAAAAATCTGACAGTGATTTTACCAAAATTATAAAACATCTCAAAATTTTGGTTTTTCAACAAATTTTCATGAAAAATGGCTTTCTTAAGGGTTATTGCGCCAAATATGGTAAAAAAAATTCAAATTTTGGTAAAAAACGCCCTAAGATTTTGGCTAGAGTTGCCGAGATCTCGCCGAAATTTTGGTACAAAAAAACTCGAGATTTCGGCTAGATTTGCATAGATGATTGAGGAGATAATCTACAGAGGATACATCTATCAATCATACATCCTTGGCAGCACGAGATCAAATAAAAAAGAAACAACAATAAAAGATCAAGAGCAAAATAGAAGAACAAAACTATTGGGGAACGGGTAGGCTACTGTAGCATAAAATCAAAATTTTCTACCGCGTAATCAATGAACCACTGCAAGTTATAGATCACAAAATTACCACTAGATGTGCAAAACCGTAGCGGAAGTAGAGTCGATGTAGTGCGGTAGTGTAGATGTAGTCGTACTATCCTCGCACCTCCTCCAATAGTTCCTTGAGGCCGTTGCAAGTCGCGGATCATCCTAGTGTTGAAGATTCGCAGCAACACCTCCCAGGTATCCACACGTACGAGGTAGGAACACCACGCACCGGAGTGCTAGCGCCGGTTGTGCGGTTCTGGGTGGAGGAGGGGTGACAACTAGGGTTTCGTGAATTCTGAATTCATACTGTGTCTCTTAACCCTAAAGCCAGCACCCCCTCCCTTTAAATAGACGCCCTATAATGGGCTCTACATTAGAGGCTCATTAGGAACTTAAAACCCATAAGAATTTGGATCATCATCCAAATTAAGTCTCAACTCTTTAAGCGTGCGACCTTACAGGTTCACATATACCTAGACATAGCCTAAGTACTCTTACTCAACCATTATTCGGTAGCGATCCCTAGCGGGACGTGCCGACTCCCGAGTATATGTAAAGATCACATCGGACGAACCTAAACAATGCTTAGTTAAATGCATTTCACTTTGCCTCATGATATCGATCAAACTCAAGACGAGTACATGCAATCCTTGTTTAGTTAGCTCGAACACTCTTTCTTGATCACGTGACTCGGAATCCCTAACTACAACTAACTCTTTAACCGCGAGGAGCATGACCATGTATTTTCGGAATTCGACCACTCGAGAGGCCTAGAGATATCTCTCCCGTTGAATGGAGGGGCAATTCCCATCTTGATCGACCATGCTTCGCAGCATACTTCATGATAAACCCGAAAGCCACTTTTATAACTACCCAATTACGAAGTAGCGTTTGGCAACCCCTAAGTAAGCCATTACACATCTCGAGTACATGCACCAACCTCAAGTCTAAGGATATAACATACACATTATATATGAGACCAACTGATGACAAAAAGATTACAACGTTCTCGCAGTGTTTCAAGGTGGGTCAATCCAACTCTATGTTCTCTAACATATGTCTATATTATTGGTTTAATATCTCAATATCTATTACCCGTGAAACATTGTCATCAATCAATACATATGATAGTCTATTCATATGCGTCCTCATATGTTTATCGACTAGGAATCACTTTAGAATAATCATCACAAAGTCATATATAGAGTTTCACAAACAAGTCACATACTTTCTAATAAATAATAATAACAATACTCAAGGAACAAAATAATTAATCATAAACATAAGGAAATATAATCATATCTATAATTACCTCTGGGGCATATCTCCAACAAAAACTTGAGGCAAACACTTGAGCAAAGAGATGATTTGCATTCAAATCATGAAGAGAGTTTCACAAAGCACATACCACACAAAATCTTGTGGAAAACCTAAAACTCCTAGTGACTAAGTCTAAGGTCTCAAGTCTCTCCTCCCACTATACCTCTTTATACAGTGGAGGCAATCTTAACCCTAATTCTGGACACTACAAGTGGATACCATCCACATTTACATGGATTAACCCAAAACTCAACACTTTTAACAGGTTTTTTATTCACACAAGCACGCTTCTTAAAGCGGCCATTATATTGACGCCAATTCCGCTTCATGAGTCCGAATTTGCGTTCAACTCCACTTTGGCTTGACCTAAACCACTTAGGTTACCGCCATGATTTTTCAAACCGCCTTCACCGTCGGTATTTGATAAATTATCAATTTGCCCCAATGATCGGTCTTCTTTCTCCTCAAAACATCGCCATGCTTCACGCTTTCCACGTGGCCCCAATGACTTACTGCTAAGCCTCTCAAGCGTCCAGACTCCTCCGAACCGTCTTCGCTTGCAAATGAGCCCAAGTCAGTTGGCGCGCTACATATCCTAAACCGCTTCACCATAGCGGCATTGGCTTCCTTGACCGTTCTGGACCTCAACTCCTCCCTGAGACTAGTCCCAGTCCATGCCGTTGCTCGTCATGTTCATCACCAGTGTTTCACACTCCGGCTTCTTGTCTCTCCAGCTTGCAACCACTTCTTGGCCTCAATCTGCTTTCGTCATCTCTCGACCGTTCTCGACCTCAGGTCTCCTAGCCTAGTCCCAGTCTCGCCTTCGTCTGACTATTGTTGGAACTACCATGAAATTTTTGTTGGCCTACACAACTGCTTAGCTTTTTCTGTTTTTTCATTACTATTTATACTAGAGATTACATGCTAACTTGGATAGCAATCCGAACTCCTAATCTTAACAAACTCAATCAAAACTTATAGAGTTTGAACCTTCTAAAACTAAAACTAAATCTTATCTCTTAACCAATGTTAAGATTATATCTAACAACCGTGACCTAGCCTCAAAGTCCTGCAACCAACACAGACAAGTAAACCATCACATAGCATTGTTCACAATATATGCATTAATTATCACATAATGCAAACCATTAAGTATAAATTCGCAGTGAAGTCGGCACTACCACCACCCAGGGTCGGTAGTACCGCATACCTGATACTAGCTAGTAGTACCGTTCACACTGAGAATCCCCGAGAGAACCTTCTTTAGGAAATAATTACCGCCACTGGAGGCCGACAGTACCGCACCTCCGATACTACCACTCCTAGATAGCCGATAGTGTCGCCTATGTCTAACCCTAGAGGAAACACCTCTCTATAAAAAGACTAACGCTCCTAAGACCGGTAGCTTCACAAGACTGGTACTACTGCCAACCCAGACCGGTAGTGCCGCTTGGCCAGCACTACCGCTCCTACATAGCCGGTAGTGCCGCTCGACCTGACAGCCCTAAAATTGCTTCACATTTAGAACTAAATTCAAAACAAACTCAAACTTGAGCATCACATGCTCAAACACTGTCAATAACTTATCATAAACTTGAATAGACCTTCACATGGTTTTTCAGTACGATTGATACAAGAGAAGTCAAATGGTCTATGTATCAGATTCGTGGAGCATGACAAAAATGCACAAGTTGATGAACCTTGTTATAAAAAATGACGAACAAAATATGAAGAAGATCAAATCACAAAGAGAACAAGAGACACGAGATTTAACGTGGAAAACCCTTTCGGGAAAAAACCATAGGCGCCGACGGCAGAAATTCACTATTTTCTGGAGAATTACAAACGCAGGGGGCGAATCGCCCGTGCGGCTTACAAGAGGGAATATATAGAGTCCGTGGAGGCCCAAGCCTACTGGCGACAGACCTCCGCTACGCTCCGTCAGAAGTTTAGTCTTCTCTTGAATTTGGATCAATAATCAACAAACCTAACCAAGAAGACAAGCATTGACTGAAAGATCTACAAGACAATAGTTAGACACGTTTGCCATTATGCCTAGTTCGAAGGCAATCATGGTTTTCTAACGCCCTGTAGTGAAGTCTGTGTTAGTACTAGACTACTAGCAATTGACAAACTGACAACTGCAGTCCTGCATACAAGTTCACGAATGCGTAACTCTTGAGAAATCATCGAGTCCAGCACTCAACAGAATGAGTCTGATTGTGATCTGTAATCTGATTCATGGTTCCTAAGGTGCATAAAACACATCACTCACACAAAGGAGACCATTACGTTGATACCAAAAGATGATCTGATAAGACTGGTGATACGCAGTTCATTAATCACAGGCAGAACACCACAAGGGTACGCAAGTTCTGATCCTTACTTTCGCTCCACTCAAAAGCTGGACCAAACGAATGGCCATCACCATGTGCATGTCCTCCCCACCACGCCCGGCCTTGCAGCATTTGATTTGATCCACACGGATGATACATCCATGTGCCAATCACCAAGGCTTGCGCCATCAACTGTCTACAGACTAAAATGTAGTAGACAATTAGTAGTAGTAGTAGTAGTAGTATTATAGTATTTTGGTCCATGCGGACACCTCAGCCATTATCAGGCCATTAGTTTTCCTTTAGTTGTTGATTGGGGCACGCATGCAGCTAGGTAGATATCAACCATCAGCTGCCAAAAAAAAAATCTGAGAAAGTGTTTGATATGTACTACTGCTACTGGTAACAGGAGCAAGGAGTATTTGGTAGCTAGACTGTCAGTGATAATGGAACTGCCGCCGCGTCTCTGAAAATGGCAAATCAGTCACAGCAAAAACTGTAGGCTATGCACTACGCGACTATGCCCCTACGGTGCGTCTGTTCTGTCCGTCCATAACGATGTCAGCTTAGCCTAATCCATCGTCGTGTTCATATACGTTAGTTGGTGTGGCACTGTCCGCCGGTGGGAGTGATTACTTTCCTATCCCCTAATTTCTTTTTTTTTAAACCTAGTCTTTTTTTTAACGGAATTACAAATTTAAACTCCTTTCGATGTTTGTGCTCATCGACCGCGGCAGGCTTCCTCTTGCGCTTGCCAGCCGCGCCATCGAGCTACACCTGTGCTTGCCGGCCGTGGTAGCCACTACTTGGGAGGGGGTTAGATTTGTAATTTTACTCGGAAGACGACTAGATTTGTAAAAAAGAGTTAAGATTACTAGAAAATTGATTACTTCGAGACCGGACTGCGAGTGTGTAATAATCATTGCTCCCAGACTCATCTATAGCCTCCATTCTAATATGTGAAAGTCTTGTACATTTCTTTTGTAGAACACAACGGCACAAACCATAAAGAAAGAGAAAAAAGATGATGAATTTTACAATGGCGTGATGCGATATTGGTCCAGAAAAAATCATTCCCCGCCTTGCCCAAACCCCACCGTGCACAACACCAACAAAGAATCCTCCTTTCAGCGAGCACCGCGGCAGCAGCGCTGCACGGGAGCGCATCGTTTCTCTTCGTTATAGTGGCCCGTGCCAACGTGCGACGCGCCCCCAGCACCATCATTTCTCTCGAACAAAATTTCCTTCTTTTCTGTTTGTCTATTTGGTTTGGGTGGTTGCAGTAATCCTATAGCAGCAGCAGCAGCAGCTGGGGCATGAACAGTGCGAGCGGTGAGGCCCGGAGAGCCAACCTTAACGGCGCGGACGACGCGTCGCCGGTAGCGAGGCTGGCGAGCCAAGAATTGTCCCCCAGCATCACGCCTTGGCCGTCGACGCCACCGCCGCTGGCCTGGCCACCTGCTGGCCTCGGCATCTCTGGAGGCGCGTTCGTGGTCGCCCCCGGAACTGTCGTCGTCGCTCCACCCGCCGATTTCAGGCTGCTGACATTGTCACAAAAGAATAGCGGAGTATCAGTTCACAAGCTCCTCGAGTTCAGTTAAAAAAACGAGAGAGAGAGACTAAGAATGCCTACTCGCCAAGTAATCTAAAAACCCCGTGTTACTGAAAGTAATCTTTGCACTTCTCTTATATCCGTTCTGCTTAAATATTACTACTGTCGCCGTGACCTCAGCTGTCGTACGTTACGTCCTATATCTTTTCTGACTTCACAAGATAAGAAACAGACTGGCATGCATGACGTTGATCCGCAAATACTGAAATCTCCCTTAACAAGTTAAGCACCCACTAAAAGTGCAAGATGGATTATACATCTACCAACTAATATACTAACTCCAGGCTAATCATTACATCATATTATCTTCCAAACCTCTCACTGTCATGTCCCCACCTATTTCAGAAGCATGACATATTGCAAGCACGCATTTCTTCACCTACATTTAAATGCTCCCTATTTTTGTGACTAGAGGGAGTATAATCCATGGTAGTAAATGATATTGAAAATAGTTAAATGGAAAGTAGGATATAAAAGGAAAAAATATAAAAAGTGAACTCAAAATTGTAGAATATCATATAATTAGGAACAAAATTTAAAACCTAGAATGATACGTATTCAAGAACGGATGAAATATGAGATAGGGTGATATGGAGTGCTCATTGTTCAGTCCGACCATAAATCCATAATACTACTCCCTCCGGTTAATAAGAATGTTAGAATATCATATAATTAGGAACAAAATTTAAAACCTAGAATGATACGTATTCAAGAACGGATGAAATATGAGATAGGGTGATATGGAGTGCTCATTGTTCAGTCCGACCATAAATCCATAATACTACTCCCTCCGGTTAATAAGAATGTTATTTTGAATATCGACACCGTCCCTAAACGCAACTTTGATTACTAATTTTGAGATAAATTTATATATATCATTTTTGTGTATTCAATCTAAAATTGGTACCGATAGCTAAAGTTTAGTAAGTTTGCTCGTACATAACGCAAAAATTTAGAAAAAATAATTATACGTAACAAAAACAATATTCTTCTGTGGTTGAAGGGAGTAACGGTAGTACCGTAGTAGCACTCCGTATCTCTATTCCAAATTGCCAATTCATTATCGTGTCCCGAAGCAGACGCATGCTCACCAATGACCAAACTATGCATGCAAATCTCGCACGCTTTTATGACAAACAGTGCACTAAATAGAACGTCACGCCAAAGCAAACGTTTACAATTATTCAAGCGAGTTATAGTAATTAGTGCAGTGGTTAAGCACGGTGGACGTGTGAAGCGAGCGAACGGACCTTGGGGTGGCGACGGGACAGAAGGTGATGGTGTAGTCGCGGCCGCCGGCGCAGGTGAAGGTGCTGGTCGGGTCGTCGAACGCGTAGCTGTACGACCGCGGGCACGCCGACTTGAATACCTGCGAGTAGGCGGTGGGGCGGCAGGTGTTGGGGTTGGCGTACGCGCCGCTGCAGCAGTACTCGGGCTTGCCGAAGGCGTCGCACGCGCTCCGGCACGCCGAGCCGCCCACGGACCGAAGCTCCGCGGGGCACCGCGCGTTCAGGTCGGCCGCACAGCCGGCCGCCGCGCACGTCGCGCCGGTGCTGCCGCTGCCGCCCGCGGGCTCCACGAGCATCGGCAGGTTGTACCCGTCCACGAGGCTGACGTCGTAGAAGTCGTTACGGCCGCTGCCGTCGAGCGTGAACTCGGCCAGCGTGGCGGGTGGCTCCGCGCCGCGGCCGGCGCACTCCAACGTCCCGGAGCCGCAGTCGCCCGTGGCGCACACGACCTTCCCGGTTGTGTCCTGCGCGCAACCAGTGCGCGCCCACAGCCGGCCAGACCAGCCGGCCGGCGCCGGCACCACGTGCGCCGCGCCGGGCGGCAGCTCGAAGCCCGTCGGATCAAGCCTGGCGCTCCCAGCGTTCGACAGGATGCCCGGCCACACCGTCCCCGTGCACCGGTTCAGGAACGTTAATGTCACAGCTCCACCCACTGCACCCAAGAAACAATGAAACAAAGACAGAGACGATGTCAATTCAGCTCGCCATTACAAGAACTCGTGCAACTTTACTTAATTGCCAACACAGGACCGGTTTAAGACGATCGAATTACCTCTCAGAAATACGCAAAGCAGCGCAAGAACAAGGCAAACTCTTTGAATTCCCATGTTCTTGAAGCAATGTAGCTCCGGTTGGTGGTTAGTAATGGCAAGCGCAAGAAGAGGTATATAGTGTCACAACAGTGTAGGTACTAGCTATCAGTATTAGTAGGAGCAGTCCAGCTCCAGTACTAGTTTGGTAATTGGTACAGTGGTTAGAGAGGAGTGGGAGAGGAGAGGGAGATAGAAAAGTCTTGGACTTGGAAGTTGGGAGGGAAGAGCCACCAGCCCACCACCCATAAACTATCAAGATTAGGATGAGACAGACTGGAGAGTAGAGAGGGAAGGAGGGGAATCTGAGCCCTCCCTGCAGGACTGTACTTATAGCACAAGAGAGGCTGTTTACTAACTAGACTTTGGCCTGGTTTAATAATGTTTTCTTCAGTAAAATGAAAGCATGGAATGAGGCTTGATTGGATTCAGATGCCTTTTTCTCTGCAATTTGCATTAGGAAGCCTAGGGCTAATTGCTCTGTGCAATTTCCATGATGGATGGGGAATGTATTGAGGTTTGGTGCTTGGTGATGTCTATCTTTTTGCAGAAAGGTGTAGGTTGTACCTTGTGCGATGAGATTTAGTGGAAGAATGATAGGTATGGCTTAACCAACAATCGTGGGGATTAGGGGATAGCAATCATAGCATAATGAAATGTAGCATGGTTTTTGGATTGCTTTGCCAAAAATCTTTTTGTTGGGTAAATGCATCTATGCTAATCTTCGAAGGCTCAGTAGTCAGTACTTGCATGTGCAGTCGATAATAAGGTGGTTGGTTCGTCTGATTTCTGAATTGAGCAATAAAGGTGTTGAAAGAGAAATGGAAACTGAAGAACCGAGATGGCAAGTGCTAACAATCAGCTACCCAACGTAAGTGTACTGTTTCCTAAAACGATTTGATTGCGATATTTCGATGGTTTATGTATACATTCTGACTTGCTTACGAGACAAAACTGAAGTAATTTAGCAGCACAAAGAAAACGAAAAAAATGGATGGCTCGCTGTTAAGCGTACAGTGTGACCACATTGTGAAACAAAAGATGCATAAGCGCCAAAGTGTTAGCATCCAGATAAAAAATGACAGTCTGAAAGAAGGAAGAGGGTGACGGTATTGGCATATATTTGAAGGCATTGTGGATACCAGGGTTATCGATACCATTTTGAAGTCGGATTTTGACCATCCGACGGTATCGAAAACCGTGAAAAACTGCTCGAAATTAGCTGAAAATCGAACGGTTTGAAAAGTCAAATAAATTTGAAATCTGGTCAAATCGGAGAGCGATTTTTAAGAGAAATGGACGAAAATACTCGATTTTTGGCAAAAATGGGTGATAGTTAGGAAAAAAATTGGGAAAATTAAAAAAAAAACCTGGGAAAATTGCCAAAACCTATTATAAAATTTGTAAAAAAAACCATGAAAGGCCAAAAAAATAGGAAAAATGTAATAAATATGTCAAAAAAAGTAAGAAAAACACACAAAAAATTGCAGTGTGATCTTTCCTAAATATGAAAAAAAAATTGACATTGTCTTTGCTATATTTTAGACAATTGCAAGTTGTAAAGTAGGTATTTAGCAATAATATGTCAATAAATAATCTTTCATTTCAATACTACTCACATATCAGGACGAACGCGAGTGGGGAATTTTGCTACGCGATGAATGTGTTGGGGAGACGGTCGGCACTGGTTGCCAAGTCAATGCAAAACGGTTGGGCCAGGGTGGGCCGGTCACTTAGCCTGCGGGCTGAAAGCCTGCATGCCAGCCTTTTCCTTTTAGGGAATTTTTGGATATTTTTATTTCTAAAATTTCTGAATTTTTTGAATTTGAATTTGAACTTCAAAGGTAAATCGAGCAGTTCCATTTTTTGTACCGGAGCGGTACAGGTGATTTTCGCGGTTTTTATCGGTTTTTTAAACCCTGGTTGATACATTTGTAACTTCGGTTCAAAGTCACACTTGTCAATACGTTATTACTTTTTATCTTCACTGTTTAGTAAATTCAAGTAAACTCTTTGAAGGACCGAAAATGACAATCAGAGGAGTGAATGATCATAAAATAATTTTTCTTTCTAAAAGAACTCAACCAAACCCTCCCAAGATCAAAGAGGAGCTGACAATAAAATTTTCAGAGTTTTTCACCTGATGGGCGGTACTACCTCCTATGTAGGTACGGTACTACCACGTTATAGTGAAATCAGGCGAATGAATGATGAATCTTTTGATTGGCTGATCCAAACTCTGTGAAACTTTATAAACACCTTCTTATAGATGTCAAGAACTTATTCCAACCTTCAATCGCAAGAATTGACGTCAAATATCTGACCTTTTTCAAATCGAAGGAAGAGCGCACAAGAATGTCCTCAAAAACAAAAACTTAGCCCTAAGCTTGTTCATAGGGTTTTGATGATCAAGATGATTTTAGATGGCATCTCACATGTCATAGCAAGCAAGAACACGAAAGAAATCACCCTCAAATGATCAAGATCAAGATCTACCTCAAGAACTTCCTTCTCAATTCAAAAATCGGTTTCTTGGAGAGACTTGGATGATTAAAAAGAAGCTTGCCTAGATGATTGAGGAGATGATCTATAGATGATACATCTATCAATCATACATCCTTAACAGCATGAGATCAAGCAAGAAAGAAACCACAAGAAGAGAGCAAGAGCCAAACAAGAAGATCAAAACTTGAGATAAAAACTTGACCAAAAAGATAATTTGCATTCAGATCATAAGGAGAGTTTTACTAAGTCTCCCACCTGAGAGCAAAGCTCACAAGAAGCACTCACACACCTACACAAGAACAAAATCAACAGTCTTCTCCTACACACCTACACCATCCACTTTATATGGGCTAACCCGAAACCCAACACTCTTAACGGGGTTTTTACTCACATAAGCACACTTCTCAAAGCAGCTATTACATTGACGTCAAATCCACTCCACGAGCCAAAATTTGCATCAAACCCACTTTGATGTGACCTAAACCACTTAGGCCATTGTTGTGGTTTTCCAAACCGCCTCTACCGTCGGTATTGGATAAATTACCAATTTGCCCCAATAACCGATCTTCCTTCTCCTCGAAGCAAAGCCATGCTTCGTCGCTTTCCACGTGGCCCCAATGACTTGACATTAAGCCTCTCACGCGTCCGGACTCTCTCAAATCATCCTCGCTTGCAAATGGACCCAAGTTACTTGGCGCACCACGTGTCCTCGTCAACTTCACCATGGCGACTCTGATTTCCTTGACGGTTCTGAACTTCAACTCCTCCTTGAGCCTAGTCTCGGTTCATACCGTTTGCCCGTCATATCCATCATCGGTGCATCATAATCAGGTTCCTTATCTTCTCGGTTTGCAACCACTTCCCAGTCTCAGTCATCTTCCAGCGTCTCTTGATCGTTCTGGACCTCAACTCTCCTAGCCTATTCCCGGTCTCACTTTCGCCTCACCATGACCTAGTCCTGAAGTCCTGCAACCAACACAGACAAGAAACACATCACATAACACTGTTCACAATAATATGTATTAATCAACAATTAATACAAACATTAATCACAAAGTCATTGGAAAGTCGGTACTACCGCCACACAAGACCGATAGCACCGCAACTCCGGTACTACCGCTCCTGCATGGCCGGTAGTACTGCTCCACCGAACTAACCCGAGAGACACTCTCTAGAAAATGGCTACCGCAACTAGAGGCCGGTAGTACTGCTCCCAGATGGCCGGTGAGAAAATGCACCTTCTGTGAAAAAGCTACTGCATCCTCGACCGGATCACCGCAGGGCTGGTACTACCATCGTCCCGGGTTGGTAGTACCGCCCGGCTACTACCGCTCTCAGATGGCCGATAGTACCATCAACCTGATAGCAGCTTAAATTGCTCCAAATTTAAAACACAATTTAAATCAAACTCAAACTTGAGCACTACATGCTCAAACACTGTTAATAACTCATCATAAACAGGGATAGATTTCACTCTTACAAGTTCCATTTTGATTTCTCCCATCTGTCTGCAGTCTACGAGACATACAAGCATCTTGCATCTCGGAATGTATTTTCAGAGCAAGCATTCTGTCAATCTGCGCGGGGGACAACGGCTGATCAAACAATAATCTGTGTTGGAATAAACAAATTTATGGAAAGTAGTTGTAAAACTAAAAAGTGAGAGAAGAAGTTTAAAAAACAAAGAAGCACAAGTTTCGATTGAAAATTGCAAATTTTTCACCACGTTGCTGTGGTGTTCTAGTGGAGGTGGAGCATCAAAACTCAAAAGCAAGGCCACTGGAAAAACTACCCAGATTCCCTTGTGATATACTAGTAATTCATCATTTTATAAAAAAAATCTTGAAGACCACCATGTTCTGATGGAAAGCAGAATTTTTTTAAGGTGATGGAAGGTAGAGTTTACTACTGAATTTTCAGTGCTTTAATGTATATATACGACCGCCCTCTTTCTCATATCATGCATGTTAGTGCACTAAATTCAATATGAACCGTTTATTCTTTTAGATCCAATGGACATATAACTTCGATCATAGGGATCAATTTCTAGTCACGTAGCTTCATAATAATTCTGCAAAGCTTTCGCATAATTTCCTTCGGATTGAGCAAACATCCGTTATGGTCGTTCATTCTATTCAAAAAATCTCCGTTCCAAAACCGTACACGAGGTTTTCATCTCATACGGCTCCTCCCTTCTGTACATAGTACTAAGTGAAAAAAATCTATAGAATAAAAATAGAATTAGTCCCATCTCATTATGGACCGAAAGGGGCCGGTATTTTTCCAAGAAATCTCTAGCCAACCTTCCCACAAGAGGTTTTTCTTAAGACCAATGAATTCTATTAATGCTAGAGGAAAACGATAGCTCCATGAATTTCTTTGTTCTCAACGCCTCCTTTTTAGAGGAATTAGCCACGTCAACGATCTTTGATGGTTATAGGGGGGCATATTAGCTATAATTTATTTATACTTCCTCTTATAGTAGAGTAGTAGAAGTAAATTTAACAAATCAATGGCTAGATTTGATTTTACTACATACTATACACTACGTGTATAATGCATCGTAAAATTTCTATAATTTGAGGTGTTGTTAAATCTGAAATTTTGATCGCTTTGAGAATGCTAGATATTTTTCATGAATCATGAGCAGTGTTCAATACTCCCCCGTCTAAAAATATACGGCGTATTTTGACTTTACACAAGGATTAAGGTTGCGTTGAAATTGAGAAAGGTATGAGAGAAAATAACTTAAATACCCTTACTTAATTGTCTTGGAAGATGAGAGATAATACTTTGTATAGGTGGTAATAAATAAATACTTATGGTTGAGAGAAAATAAATAAGAGTATAGAAGGAAATGTCTCATTACATCTATATGTAAACTTTATATTTATAGATATAAAAAATAAATCTTATAAACTTGGATGGAGGGAGTAACTAAGGGTGTGTTTGGTTATTTGTACCGAATAGTATATGTATGAGATAGTTCAAGAAAAAAATCATTTATGTGTTTGGTTGGTTGAATAGAATTATCTCATTCTGGATGATGAGATACAAATTTAAAAAATATTTTCTATATATACTGAACCATTCGATTCACCTAAAACAATGAAACCAAATGGTATAGAATCATCCTATCCCATTCAACCTTATTCTACCAACCAACACACCCTAATAGTGTTCCTGAAACCCACACGGGTCATCCGCAGGTCCAGATTTTCCGGTGATGGATCGATCCGGCTCCGCATTTTAGGCTCCAGAAACTGGCTTCACACTTTAAAGCTTCTGGTGCCAGTGAAGCTAACTCTGGCAAAAAGCTCCATCCTCCTAGTACAAATTAAGCTCCTGCTTCTTTAGCTCTAGCTCCAAAAACGCCTGGAGCCAAAAGTGTTTGGCCAGCGGCTCCGGCTTCTCCCCAGAAGCTAAGAGCCGGACCAGGCACTAAGCGTAGAATTTTGAGGTGCTACCAGACTTCCACAATGTATGATATCCACATCCGAAAATATCATCCCTCCACGATTTCCCGCTTCTCCAGATCTCCTCTTTCATCTTTCCTTATCCACAGATAGCTTGCCATTTCATGTAGACTATTGGCACTGGCTGGGAGAGTGGAGAGTGTGTCCTGCTGCAGTGCTGCTTCCCCTGATCTCTATGCTGAAGCATCTGATACTTCTGCTGTGCAGCAGGAGCTATTCGCCTTTACTGTAGGAGTTCTTGAGATCTGAAGCAGTAGCTAGCTAAGTTACACAATTACACAAAGAGGTAGCCTGATTTACTAGAGATTTTTGGCATGGGATATTTACAGAATCCTATAAATAGGATCAAATCTTATTCCATACTATTTTCATAAGATTCCTCTTTCTTAAGCAAGCTCACGCGAGAGAGAGCTTAGTTGACTTCTATTTTCTCTCTTTTTCCTTTTTGTTTGTTTTGAGAAAAATATCGTCCGATTATCCTTCTATTTTTATTGATTCTTTTCTGAGACAAAAAAACAAGCCAATTTCAGTAGTGATATGGATGGGGAAACATCTATAATAGCCACGTGAAACGCCTGCCGTAGCTTTTATTCGATCCGTACTTGGTATGCGGAATCTCCTGCGCTGCAGGATGAGGAAAACATGCATGATTATGCGGACAATGCCTTAACACTAACAGGCCTTCACGAGTCCCTTGTTCTCTTACGTGACTCCGGAAGGAATCCTTTTGACTGCACTAAAACGTGCCAATTTTCGGAGTGATCCACAACAGAAGGTAAAAATTCCAAGTACATCAGCCGCGTAGCATGCCTATGCAGTTGGAAAAGAAATACGGAAACGAAACAGTCCGGGCGTCTTAAGCGGGGAAAAAAAAATCAGACACCTTGCCATCCATTTCGTATCCCTTCTTCCTCTCCTAAACATCCTCTCTCTCCCTCGATCCATCGGAATAGTGTGCTCCGGTCGGGCTTTCATCGATGATGAGCTCTCACGTTGCTCCACATCTGTTTCTGCCCCGATATCATATTCACGGAGTTCATCTGCCTTGCTCTCGCTCAAGGGGTTCGACCACCACTAAGTCAGAGCTCACCGCTGCTCATGCTTGAGAGTTCATCTTCTGCAGCTGGAGATAGTGTCTGAAGGTGTCCCCTCCTGAGGAGCCGATGGAGCTCACCATCTCGCACGCCCAAGGCCAGAGGAGGCGGTGTGCGGTAGACAACCAGAGGCTGAGTGGTGAAGCGATGGCGTGAGAGAGTGCAGAGTCATCCTACTTCGGTATACTTGTTGCATTTATTTTCTCACTTCGTTACAATAAGTTTCTACTTTGGTATGAACTAATTGTCTTCTAGGTTTATTTGTGTTTGTTGTATTTTTCATTTTTTTTCTTCATGTTACAACAATCATTGCACAATGTTGTACAATCGAAATCAGAATGTTTCAGAACGCCTGAGTGTTGTATTTTGTGTTGCAATCTAGTGATTTTTCTTGCACTTCATTGTGCACTTTGTTGTAATCGAGGTTTTTTGTTGCACATGTTAATTATAATTAGGCCCTGTTTGGTAGAGCTCCAGATTCTGGCTCCACGTCAGATCTGAATCTTGTAGGCTAAAATAAATAGAATTAAGTTTATATTTTTAGTTTAAAATTAAATAATATGATCTACCTAAATACTCTTAATATACCCACAGATCCAGCTTCACGGATCTGTGGAGCTACAAATACCCAGCTCCACCAGATCCATGAATCTGGTGGAGCTGGAGACGTACCAAACAGGGCCTTATTGTATGTATTTGCGCTCGAGAGGAAACTTCTTATCGGACGTAGAGTCCTAGTCGTTTCCAAATAAATAAGGTCAATAACATATTAACATGTTGCTCTGGCTGGGAATGTATCTTGTAGAATACTCCATACATTAGACCTTGGGGATTCTCCGGCTACTGCGTCTGTCCACGTTGCTCCTTGCTTGCTCCTCGGTCGGTGCGTGTGCCGCACTCGCCCTAGGCGCTCCTGCCGAGCGGTTAATCGGCCGCATTTTCGCGGCACCATTTTCTGGCCGTCCGCCTCCTTGCGATATCGTTTTTTGGCTGTCCCCTCCTCACCACAGGGCCTAGGGGCGAAGTGCGAACGCATGCCTCCGTTACCCTTGCGCGGCGTGGCGCCGGACATGCACATCTAGTATCCTTAAAGTGGGAGAATCAGAAATCTTCCAACGGCCTATAACAACCAGCAAAGAGCAAGAAGAGATGGGATCGGCCGGTGCTGTTTCAATCTTCTCCAGTACACTGAATACTGCATCCTAAGTTTTTTTACCTCTGTTAAATCTCTCCCGTCAGCGTCATCTCATTTCATCGGGTAAGAACTGCCGAAACAAGATTGCCGCTAAACTTTCCCGAGATGGTCGCCATGTTCTGCAAGTAACTTTTACCATGGAAAGGTCCCAAAGAGAAGCCTGAACTGAATCCGCTCAGCTGCCAACCACCGCCTTTTCCCCTTAAAACCACGTTGATATACAGTTTGTCGCTCAAAGTTTCTGTATGTCCATGGATAGTCCATTCATTCCATTGGCTTCTGCCATGGAACTCCCCTCTCTTTCCTCATCAGAAAGCTCGTTTGCTTCTGTCATCTTCCACTGGGTTTGGTCAGTCAGAACGGAGTGGCGTTCATGTCTTGTTTCCTTCGTTGGGCGCTTTCGTGCCATGCCAATCTGTTCTGTTGTCCCCTTTCCGGCAAAAGCAGATGGAAGAGTTGAAAGGAGGCATGAGTCTTAGTTTGAATGGATATGAGTCATCGGTGATGTGCCCAGGTACACATATAGACTTCGCAGATTAATGGTAGACTGGTAGTTGGAGAATCGAAGTGGAGTGTGCCATCGATTCTTTTCGACATCTTTTGTACGACTTCCCCCCAAGTGCCATACGCAATGCTTTGCTGAGAGTAGTTCATGTCTGGAGCCACGTAATTAAGCTAGACTAAACATTTGGAGAAGATGGCAGAGTGAGCCTAGAAATGGATGAGTCAAAAAAATGGTCACATTTATGTTAAAGTGAACATCTCGATCAAAAAAGCTTACATGAATCTCGTGCTTGAAATCTATCGAAGCTTACAAATCCGTGCAAAAAAAACATGCGCGGTGTGAGATGTGTCATTCTTGGCTGGAGTCACATAAGCTTTTTTTTCCGGGAGAGAGAGGGACTGTATGTGGAATGAAACTTGGAAAGTGGTAGAATGTGCAAGTCATAGTGTTTTATCCAAACAAGGCGCTAGCTATTTGATGACTATGTTTTTTAGCTCGTAAATCGTCTTTTTCAGTCGCCGAACTTTTCGTGGCTATGCATGCCTCGTTGTGTCGAATTCATGCAACATGCGTCATGCGTGATTTTTTTTGGAAATCATTCCTTATCCAGCTCCCGTTGGATGTATATATATTTATAAATTTGACCTCCTCCCTCACTGCGAAAAGCATGACATATAACATTGTACTATACCGCTTTCAGGAAGCACGGAAGGCTACCGTGCCGTGACAGGACAACAAACTGTGGGAGGAGGTGCTGCCACGCATATAGAACGCGGGAGGAGCTACGGCGCACACGTCACCGTGCGGGAGGAGGCCCTACCGTGCTCCGGTAGCACGGAAGGAGCTCTGCTGCGGTGGGACCATGCTTTGCTCCCGCGGTCGACCGAGCTCCCGGAGAACCAATGACCTTCTGCGCTCACTAGGTGTGGCAGGGGATATGTGTCACATGCCGTGCCTTCCACGATAAAAGTGTGTTAAATATGCAAATACACACACGATGAAGTAGATTTGTAATAAAACAAGGTACAAGAAGTTATATAAGCGATGATTTCGAATTTTTGGATAAGATGGCATGTGCATGCATGCATGCATGTGACCATCCCTCTCAATCGATCGATCTGCCAGTTGATGAAACTTGTAACCACAAGATCGATGATTGCAGCTTTTGGGATGCCGGGGATCGTGTTTGGTTGGGGGCATGTTACGCTGGCTGGTTCGTGGTTCAGAATGATTGATATGCACATGCATGTGAACGAACCGACTGGCTCTCCTGGAACTTTAGTTGCCCTGCTCCCCTCATGGGCGAATCCCACGCAGCTTGCTCGCATTGTCGCATGGCAATCAGAAATCCACTCACACAAACGTACTGCAAATCAAAGAAAGCTTAATTTGAACGGAATTGGTCATATCTCAGCCTCTGCCTCACCCGACTCTGGGTTGATTATGCCTTGTGAGGCTCGAACTTGATCGGTACGCTGAACCTGACTGGCCGAGTTGTTCTTGTTCTCGGGTATACGTGATGCGATATCTACCTCACTAAAAATAACTGCCGTGCCTTGTTAACAAGGAGAAAGGGCGGCGATATTTTCCCCTTGAGAAATACGTAATCAGAACTATTCCGTCAGGTAGGAAAAAAACCACAAAGATGAAACAAGTACAGCACGTAACCGAGGGGACAGAGCTTTCTTTTCCTGCTCAACTTCTCCGTTTCTTCTCGCGTCATTAACCTCCGTCCCCAACCCACCTCCCCCGCCTCTATAAAATGAATACTAAACGAGCAAATCTTCCGCAACCTCAGCACTTGTCAGTTCTCACCTGCTTAGATATTTGATCAGGTAACTTTGTTCGACGCCAAGCTCGGAACCCGAAGCAGAACGTAGGACAGTAGCCACGGACAAAATACAAAGTCGGCGAAGGCGATCGGAGCCATTGCCGACATCGGAGGAGAAGTAGACAGCCTCCTGGGCCCGCTTGCAGTGTCCGTTCCCTGCACATTGGGCAGGTACAACTCCCTTTCCCCGCTTGCTTGGGCTGCGTGGTCTATATAAGTCGAGTGACCGCCCTAACCTGGTCACCCGCCCGGCCCATTACACTAGAGCAGAGTTGGAGAGGAGGTTGGAGTTGAGGCCTTGTGAGTAAAAAATGGCACGAAGCCCAGCTCATGTCGCTCTCCGGTCGCTTGCTCTGCTCGTCCTGCTTCCAGGTAATGGATCCTGCTCTTCTGCATTTGTCCAAGTACGCTCTGTTTGCGTCGAGCATTGCACGTCTGTTTGTTTGTTTGGCGTGTGTCCTCTGATCGGTTGAGTTCTTGGGTGCTTGCAGCCGCGTGGTCGGCGACGTTCACGATGAGCAACAACTGCGGCTACACGGTGTGGCCGGGGCTGCTGTCGGGCGCCGGCACGGCGCCGCTGTCGAGGACGGGGTTCGCGCTGGCGCACGGCGCTTCCGCGACGGTGGACGCGCCGGCGAGCTGGTCCGGGCGCATGTGGGCGCGCACGCTCTGCGCCGAGGATGCCACCGGCAGGTTCACCTGCTCCACCGGGGATTGCGGCTCGGGCGGCATCCAGTGCAACGGGGGCGCCGCGCCGCCGGCCACGCTGGTGGAGTTCACGCTCGACGGCGCCGGTGGAATGGACTTCTTCGACGTCAGTCTCGTCGACGGCTACAACCTGCCCGTGCTCGTCGTGCCGCAGGGCGGGGGCGGCACCGCTGCTGCCGCCACGGGCGGGGGCAAGTGCATGGCCACCGGCTGCCTCGTCGACCTCAACGGCGCGTGCCCGGCCGACCTGAAGGTCGTCGCAGCGGCCGCCGGTGCTGGCGCTGCCGACGGGGGAGCCGTGGCTTGCCGCAGCGCGTGCGAGGCGTTCGGGTCCCCACAGTACTGCTGCAGCGGCGCGTACGGGAACCCGAACACGTGCCGGCCGTCGACGTACTCGCAGTTCTTCAAGAACGCGTGCCCCCACGCCTACAGCTACGCGTACGATGACTCCACCTCCACGTTCACGTGCGCCGCCGGAACCAACTACGCCATCACCTTCTGCCCAAGCACAACCAGGTTAATCTTGAGCAGCGCTTCAATGTTTTTCTTTTTAATATAAGTTACATAAATTTTAAAGTAAACGAAATGGTAAATAATCAACATCTACTCTTCATTCATACTTTAATATTTATGCAACGGTAAAAAAAAAAAAACATTGAAGCACATCTCTTTAATCTTTCCCCAATGCTTCCCTCCAATCTTCATCATGATAATACGTTGGAGTGGTAACAACTAACGGTCACAGTTTCACAAAAATGGCGCGAAATGTACGGTCGAACTGCCTTGACAAGGCAAGGTTTTATGGTGATGACAGGAACCGATCTACGTTGAAGTCTTTGTTTAAGAATTAAGATGTGGCAGCGACGATTGATCGCGTCCGGTCGTTTAGCTAGGGACTCATAATACTGTCATAGGTAAGGAGATTTACTGCCCAATGATCGCGTCCTGTCATTGCAGTTCTCAAATTGGATTGCCTCTGTGCGGGAGAACGGGACAGATTAAGGTCGATTTCGTGTTTAATTTTGCAACACATTTGATGGGGTTTCTGGTGTGCTCCAATGGTCAATTGGAGTACAGAATTCACTCTAGGACGGAAAAGCCTACTACTTAGGCCTCGCTTAGTGGTGTCGCTCAGGGGGAGTGGCTTGAGCTGTCACTGCAGTGATGCACTGTTGCAACGAAGTCTACACCGTGAAAAATCTGAACCGTGTTATAGACTCTCGACCAAGGTTACAAAAACCGCCGAAATTCGGCGAAATCTCGCCGAAATCTCGGATTTCGGACCCCAGCGAGTTTGCATAGACCGGCCGGATGTAAAAATCCGAAAAAATTTGAAATTGCTACAGATATATTTGGATTTTTTATTTTTCAGAGATTTCGCAAAACCGCGAGATTTCGGAATTTTAAACCGGATTTTGAATTTTTTGGCGGATCGTAGGAATTATATCAATAAGTTCTCGTGAAGTGATCTTCAATGATAATGTTTGAAAAAGTTTATTTTTAGACTTTTGGCATTTAATGAAACACTCTCGAATTTTAAAAATTGAGAATGCATTTTCATGCTATGAAAAATTTATGGGAGTATCATAAGATATGTAGGATAATACATAAAATTTATGAAAATATTTTAACATCATTTGTTATGTTTTAAAAATAAAAATCGAAATAGGATAAAAAGTCGATTCACGCCGGACCACTTGGAAGTAGTCCGCGTGAACGATTCTTTTGCGCCGGACTACTTCAAGTGGTCCGGCGTGAACGAGGTTTTAACAGGCGAAGAGATCAAGAGTAATCTTGTTAGAATTTTTAAAAATTCATACAGTTTGATCATCATCGAAAATTTTATGAGAGCATTATAGATACATCATAACCATGAAAAAAAATTCAAATGTTTTTACCATGGTTTGAACCATTTTGCATTCGGTTCAAAATTACCGGTCACGTTTTATCCGGACAGTTCTAATGTTTGAATTTTTAAAATTACACACACTTCATAATAATCTGAAATTTTTATGGAAACATAATAAATGTGTAATGACTCTTCAAAAAAATTTGAGCAGTTTATAACTTGATTTGTACCATTTTTCGTTCGGATCAAATTTGTCGGTCGGTGTTTAATCAGGACAGTACCACTCTCTGAATTTTTAAAATTCCTCAGATGTGATAATCAGATGAAATTTTTATGAGAACATCATCAATGTGTCAGGAACCTCCAAAAAAAATTTCAAAATTTTTCGTTAACGTTTGGACCACTTTTCTGCCAGTGCAAAAAACCCGAAATTTCGGCAATTTCGCCCGAAATTTCGCCCAATTTCGCCGAATTTCGCTATTTCTCGGTTTCAAACAAGCCGGATTCAAATTTTAAATTTGAAATTCTGGACGAGATTTCTCCGAAATTACCGAATTTCGCCGAAATCTCGGTATCCGGCCCACGACGGTATTTTATCCGAAAACGAAATCCGAAACCCTGCTCTCGACTACCTTTCGTTTGTAAAAAAAGCCCATCTGTTTGTTCTTTTCTGAGCGAAATTATGGTAGGAATATTTGGACTGGTTACATTCGTCTTCATAAGACAAGAAGAAGTGTGTGTATGTTGACCTTTACTATACGTAAGTTAAGTGCGTTTTCAGTTAGAATTTCTTTTAATGGCATAAATTTATCTGACTTCCGTCTCTCCATAAGTGTGTTCTTAGATGTATTCACTCGTTGTGTTGGGTGCGCGTGGATATGATGTTGTGTGTTACAACAGATATCCACACCGTGAAAAATCTTAAATCCCTCGCAAAAAAAATATCTTAAATCGTATTTACAAGTACCTTTATTTTCTCAGCGAATTTCTGGTAGGAATATTTGGACTTGGGTTAAGTTCATCATTCAGACTAGGCGGTAGCGAAATTGTTCAACGGCCAAGAACAGAGCTGACAGACAACGGCTAGGAATCCATCCCTTTGCACGCACAGGGCAACAAGCTGATGACACAGCCCTGACCTGAACTGGCTTCTAGCCGTTTCGCGCGTACGGTCCCACAGGCCATTTGTCCTTGTCATCTTCCCTGCATCCCAGATTCCCATGTTCCGTGCTCAGATACGTCGTGTATGCATTTACGCGTTCTCCAAAAATATCACTACCAGTATCTTGTAATCCGTAAACTTTTAAATAAGCTTTATTTTGTGCCGTATTCTAACCGTGTTCCGCTTGCTTGTGTGTTTGCTCGACAGCGGGAAGTACTCCAGCAAGAACCCGCAGGCCGCCGGCGTGCCGCTCACGAACAACACGATGGTCTACTTCGGCACCGAGCAACTCTCAACAGGCGTCGCCGTCCACACATCGCAGCTCATCATCCTCCTCGCCATCGCCGTCGTGCTGCTCTAAGCCGGCCGGCCAATACATACACGTACAATGGCGGCAACCACCGATGTACTCCTCCTCGTTGTACTGCGGGCCCACTACTATAGTTAGCCTGATCTCGAGGTGCATCCGGCGCACCTCTTTTGGCGTGACGGAGGCAGTGATAAAGATTCGAGCGAAGGCCAAAAAAAAAAGGGCGGGCAGGAGCTAGCTAGAAGCCTAGCAGGAAAGGCTGACAGTGCAACGACTCACCGATTAAAAAAGACTATCTCCACACACATCTCAGCTTTCTAGATAGCTTAAGTCGTAGGGTTAGGATAGTTAGATTAGAGTTATCTTTTCTTAGCTTCTTTGATTTATTGAGCGGAAACGGCGATGTATGCATTAATTGTTCCCTCGCAAGAATTTAAATCGCGGACGACCATCTATTACAATGAGATATGACTAAGTTCAAAATCCAGACGAAGCTTCGGAAATCTCTGCGGAATAAATTTTTTTTAAAAAAAAATAAATTGATACAGTGGTTACGGAAAATTTCGATCGGATTTAGGACAAATACCTCTTAAGAATGTTTATCTACCATGAATTTTTTTTTTGAAAAACCGAATTTTTAAGGCGTTTTATATAAATAACAGAAGCACTGTTAGATTTTTATAAAAATATACAAGCTTGGTCATGTTTTGAAAAATTCATGGTACCATCTTTAGAAATTTAGGATTATACATAATTTTTTTTAAAAAAAATTGAACTTCATTTGTTATCTTTGAAAAAACAAAAACAGAAGGAACATAAATGAGACAGTATCTTGCGTGTGATCATGATCCAAAATTTTTAGGAGAGTTTAAGCATTGCCTCAGCACCCCACTATAAAAGTTTAAAAAATTATAAATCTATTTTATTGCTCAATCAAATCTATGGAAGCAATATATGTACTCAGCCTTTATCAGGGCAGTAGCTCTGTTAGAATTTTTGAAAATTTATCAAGCTTGATCATCATCTAAAAATTTTATGGGGACATTAGTGATGCGTCAGCACCATCCAAAAAAATTCAAAATTTTCTAACATGGTTTGAATTATTGTTTATTCGGATAAATTTTAGATTTCGGTAATTTCGGCTAAAATATCGGAAATCCTGGTCCAAAAAATTCTGGATTTTAATTTTGCGATTTAAATTTCGTCCAAAATTCTAAAATCTCATCGAAATTTTGGATTTTGTTCGCCTCTGAGATATAATCTGAAAACAAAATTTGAAACCTTGGACATGACAAAGATATCGTGGCTATAGCGAATTATCACAAAAGTTATGCTACATGTCGTGATTTACTATAATATACATACTTTTTATTATTTTAAATTTATGGTATCTATAATTTATATGTAATGAACTATGTTTAAATTTGGAATACATTTTATGATTGTTATATATTAGTCATACAATGTATAATACATAATTATGTAAATTTAGGAGATGAATTTAGATTTTAACTAATGTTTATTATTTCTAGGGGCTCAATTTAAGCATAACAGATATGACAAAAGAAGAAGATCATGAACAAAACATAATTAATGTTCAGAAATATGAAGAGAATTGTCAGCAAAAACAGCAACCAATATAACGGTTATAGCAGTTGTAGGCTTGTAGCTATGTTCGTGAAATTTTATTTAATCACGTAGTGTTTTATGTCTAAAAAAAGCTATAGTGGAGCTACAACTGACAATTAAAATCGCTGGTTCGTCGTGATATGGATTACATTGATTATTACTTTAGTACTCCTTCCGGTCACACAATAATATTGTTATGTCATTAATAAGGTCTCTAAAACACAACTTTATTCATTAACTTTTTATTTAATAGATTTATAAAACATAATAAATTATATTTTTGTGAAAGTTCTTTTTGAGATAAATCTATATATATTTTTTTTATGTGTTCAATCTAAATATTAGGAAAAAAAATCAATTCAAATATTAGAAAGATATCACTAGTCAAAGTTTAAAAAATTTAACTATATTTAAAATAATATTATTTTATGACGTGGAGTAGTTTAGTTCAATTTGAGCATGGAAAAGGAAGGTCAAGGGAAATATATGTTAATATTGCTTAGAGTCTTTTTGCCTTTTTTTGGCTTTTGATCTTTCTTTTTTTGCAAGTTTGATTTATATCCAAACAAAATATCAAATCTGGTCACTTCTCGACCATGGAAGGAGCTAGAGGCATATGTGTCACCTACTGTGATATGAATTGCAGTAGGTCCACCTATCACGGTATAAGATCACAATATGTACTTGCCATGGTTGAGAAGAAGCCGGATTTGTAAAGCCAAACTTACAAAAAATATTAGACCAAGAGACAAAAAAACCAAAGCTTCCATCGTCATTCTTTCATGCTTGACTTCACACCTGATCGCACTTCGCGGACATGTAAATGAAAGTATGACCTCACTGCCCGTGCATTTGTGTGCTAAAGCGTAGGACTACAAAGGCGGATCTGGTATCTAAACATGGGTGTATAGATGTACACCCAATTTTTTTTTAAAAAAAAACCTGGTATATAGTAAGTATATTAGGTGTATATACTAGTAAGTGGGTTGAAAAATATATATTTTAATATCTAAGTTCATTCCAGCCCGTCCCACCCACTCTCTTTCTCTCCCAATATCCCCTGCATGGCCCTGTTGCCAATACAAAGCCCAATCGGGCATTTGCAAGCCCAAACCCACCACCCTAAGTAGCCAAACACCCAACTGGCCAACAACCTCTCCTACTCTCCAATTGGCCTACATGCCCCATCGCCCTCTGCCCCTCTTGCTCCCTTTCTCCGTGACCTCTCTCTAGCGATGGTACAGTCGGCAAGGCTCTAGGGCAGGGTTGCCCCCTTTGTGGCCAAACTAGCGAAGGCAGGCGGTAGGGCAGTAGGCCAGATGATTGGCAGAGGTGACATGGTAGGAGGCGGTAGGGCAGGCGGAAGCGCAAGGAGCAGTGCGAGAGCGTGGTAGGAGAGCCCTCCTAGGGTCGCAAGGTGGGGGTTGTCCATGTTGAAAACACTACTGTTTTGACACTTAAAATTGCAATTGAGTCTTTACTTATGGATCATTCATTGAGTTTGGCTAGGATCCATGGGCAGGGATACTATAGAGCTAGTAAGTAACATAAAGGGTCAAGTTAGTGGTCTAAATAAAAAATTATGGATGGGTTTCCTTATGTTTATTATATTTATTGCTTTGCTCATCAATTTTAGTTAACAATTGTTGTTGCTGCTAAGGAGAATGGTCATTGTGTTTGGTTTTTCAACAACTTACATTTTTGTTAGATATTCTTGCAATGTCTTGTAAAAAGATACAAATGCTTTGAGTAGCTTAAGCTGAGCAAATTATAGAAGCATTTGAGTTGGGTGACATATAAGTTGGCTGGGTTTGAATCAAAAGGTGGGATTGGGTAGTCTGGGTGACACTCATTGAGGATCTCAATATAAAATTATTATGCATGTTATTTATTTATATCCTTTAATCCGTTGTGTTCTCATAAAGATTGGAGAAGATCATTCTCAAAGCACGGAAGCTATACATTCTCAAACTATGTTGACATCATTTGAGTCATTTGTGTTTGTTTTTATGGCACACTTGTTGCTAACCATATTTGATTACACAGATGACTTAAGCAATGCTTTTTCAAAAGAGGGATCAAGATATTGCAATGCTATTGATCTCATTTATTTGACAAAAACTCAATTGCAGTTACTGCAGGAGGAGGATGGATGGGAAAATTTTCTTAAATATGTCACTTGTTTTTATGTGAAGCGTGACACCAAAGTTGCTAAAATGGATGGTTTGCATAAGCCAGTTGCAAGATCCCAAAGGTTCTTAAAAAAGTGAAGAATCTTCATCGTTTACATGTTGATATGTTTTTAAGTGCCATTGATAGACAACTTCATGAGGTAAACATAGATATACTTCTATGTATGGCATCATTCAATCCTATTGATTCATTTGCTGCTTACGATAAGGACACCTTGGTAAAGCTTGCTCAATTTTATCTTGAGGTTTTCTCAAGCACAGAATTGGCGTATCTTTCCTTTCAATTTACACACTTCATTGCTGACTTGTGTAGAGATGAAAGCTTTAGAGATGTGAAAATTTTTGCCGAACTTTCTATAATTCTTGTTGAAACAAAGAAGAACCTCAATTATAGACTTGTTTACAAGCTTGTCAAATTGGTGTTGATTCTTCCGTAGCAACTTTTAGTGTTGAAAGAGTATTTTCTTCAATAAATTGTGTAAAGAATATGCTAAAGAATAGGATACTAGAGCGATACTTGAATGATTGCTTAGTTACATTTCTTGAGCGAGAATTTTTTGTGCAAGTTAAGGATCACGACATCATATCTCACTTCTAAGCCATCAGGGAAAGTCGAGTTAGATTGTAATTTTCTTAGTTATTTTGTAATCTCTTTAAATTATTTCAAGTGTCGTCTCTAGTAAGAACAATTTATAGTTTTTTACTACTGTGAACCTTTATGTTTTACATTAAATAATATTTTTGTTACTCCGAACACACACTATAAAAATCTTGGATCTGCCACTGTAGGAATAGAAAGCTAGGAGTGGTGGTCGAGATAAAGGGACACTTTTTCTTGTGTTCTTCCCAACTGACCGGAGTCCAAAGCCCTTTTGGCGTCCTCTCATTTGTTCTTGCTCATTCGTACTTAAATCCTTCTTAGATGGTAGAATGACTATTACTTAACATGTGGTACCTAATACGGTATAATATCACATTATATTTGAACGCATAAAAAACACAACAGTAGATCACCTACTACACTCACATACTGCAACAGGTGACCTACCACGCTGCCCTACCGTTAGGGATGAAAACGGAACGGAAACGGTCGGTAAATAGTCGTTTCGTTTCTGTTTCCACATCTTTTACCGGTAACGGAAACGAAATCGAAAACCCCGGAAACGGATACGAAAACGAATAATAACCGAAACGGACGCGGAACGGAACGGAACGGAACGGAGCGAATACGGAAACGAAAGTGAAAAATTCCATAAGAACGTAGTACATGATCGCAATATACATGACCGCAAAAACAATGTAACTCATTCCACCTCAAAAGTGGATACAAGAACAATGTTATGTTCATCGATATCACAAAAAAGTTTTTTTCAAGTTTGTCAGTTGAATGCTCGCTATTTGTCCCCTAGATCAACCATCATATCCTCCTCCATATCATTATCATCATCCTCTTGCTCCTCCAACTATAAAGATGTAATACCCTAAAATTTGCACATTATTATTTAATGTTCATTTATGATTTTCTGAGATTTATCCTGGATTTTTTTGGAGTTTATAAATATCATTTTGCTATTTTTTCAAATTTATATAATTAATTTATTCATGAAAAATGAAGCCAAAATTATGCTAAAAATATTTTTCCTAGGTTCAAAATATTACAAAGTATTTTTGAGAATTTTTTTGGAATTTTTGAACTCTATTTGATATTTTCTATAAAGCCATTTGTATTTCTAAAATTATTTTAATTCAAAAATAAATGTAAATTCTCCATTCTCCTTTTTGGGCAAGTGGGCTAAGTTTCCGACGGAATTTCCGGTTTCACTTATACGGAATTTTCGATTCCGTTTTCGTTTTCGACCGAAATGGCTCTCCCATTTTCGTTTCCGTTTCCGACAAAAAAATTTCGTTTCCGTTTCCGTACCGACATTTTCCATTTCCATTTCCGAGAAAAGGCTTCCGTTTCCGTTTTTCTCCGGAATGGTCGGAAATTCCGTTTCCGTTTTCACCCCTACCTACCGTGGTAGATGGCCTGCTACAAGGCCTACCGCGGTAGAGGAGTGCGACATGGCACCTAGTATGGTATGAAAGTGCAATAGGTGGTATGTTGTATGTTTTTCGTATGTACAGACCTAATATGCTACTATACCGTATTAGATTACACGTGTCGCCTCCTAAGCATGTTACGAAGGGAGAGATGGCTATTTTTACAAATTTAAGTAAGAAGAGGCTATTTCTGTCAAAAACGGAGAGAAGAGATGAAGTGATCACTTTTCTAGCCCTCTTCACCTCATTTTTTTTACAAATCTAGCCTCCCCTCGAGCGAAATTGCAAATCTAGTCCACTCTCCCACAGCAGAAGGCGCGGCAGCAGGCGAGGAGCGTGGGGGTAACGCCACAGTAGCACAGGAGCGGTGGCCTGCCGCGGCCGACGAGCACAGGAGGCGCCTGCAGAGGCTGACGAGCGCGAGAGGCGACCTCTCCGCGGTAGGGGAGTGCGGGAGGCATGTTCCGCAGTGGGCAGGGGTTTAGATTTGTAATTCCACTCGGGAGGAGGTTGGATTTGCAAAAAAAAATAAGGTAAGGAGACTCAAAAAAATGATCACTTACGAAGAGACAGCTAAACATAGGAAGGCTTCCTAATGACTATGACATCTTTCTATTAACCGGACAAGGAAATCATGATGAAAAATTCTTCAGCCTACTATGATTGATGGTTGACCTTGTTGTCTTAATCCCTGAAACGTAAATAAGCAACTCCATCAAGGGGATTTACCTTCAATGATCATTGATCTTTCTTTAACACAGCAACATCAGTCAGTCCAGAGATCTACCGGATTATGATAACTAGATGCGCAACGAGCCCGTGCGTTGCTACGTGCGGAAGGAATCGTCACAGGCAGAGATTCTAACGGAGAAAGGAAATCTTTTTCGGGAACACCTAAAAAAAAGAAACTAAATTATCATAATTTTTAAAAATCGTAAAAACTTGATTATGATCCATTTTTTTATAGTAGCTCACACATTCTCTCAAGACCCTTCTAACAAATTTTAAAGAATTTACAAATTTAGTAGCTCAATTACGTCAGTAGCATTGTCATAATTTTTAAAATCGCAAAATTTTGATCATTATTTGAAATTTTTACGGTAGTGTAGGCATGCTCTCAAGACCCTTCTCAAAAAATTTCTAGAATTTGAAAATTTAGTAGCTCAATTAAATCAAAGAAGATGTTTAAATGTATTAGTAGCATTGCCAGAATTTTTAAAAATCACACAAGTTTGATCATGATCCGAATTTTATTTGAAAATTTTAAGGTAGCATAGGCATGATCTCTGGACCCTTCTCAAAAATTTCAAGAATTTGCAAATTTAGTAGCTTAATTAAATCAGCAAAGTTGTTTTAAATATATTAGTAGCATTGCCAGATTTTTAAAAAATCGTACAAGTTTGATAATGATTCAAATTTTTATGGTAGATTAGGCATACTTTGAGGACCATTCTAAAAAAAATTCAAAAATTTACAACATGATTTAATAGCTAAATCAAATCAGCGAAGTTTTTTAGCTTATCTGGTGTAGATGCTGTAATATTTGATGAAGCTACAGTGCCTTGCGCCTCCCGGATTCAAAGCCAAGACTGGCCGTTAGCAAGCAAATGCTCTAACCAATTGAGCAACGGAGGCCCGCGTGAAACCTGAGGGGTAATAAATATATAAGGCTATATAGAAGGCATCGTAGAATCTACAATGAAAAACACGCCGCGTGTCAGGGAGGCGGGAGGCGCGCCGTACTTCCTCACGATTATATAGTTATATAGATTTGAAACAACTGCATGAAGCCTTGGCTTTCTTAGCTCCATTGTCTTTTTTTTGCCAAATTTTACCTATACGAATATAATTATAAAAATAGCTTCCTCCCTATCGTACAAGAGTTGGCAGGTGAGACATGCCATAGGCTTGGATCCGTGATAGCCTGGACAACCATGGCAAGAGGAGGCCGAATACGACAGGAGCTAGCTGCCAAGCTAGGGCAGCTCAACAGGACATGCTGTCGCATCCGGGGAGCTTGATACCTTGCTACTGAGCTGGGGGAGAGTGGTAGCACGCCTACTGTAGAGTGCCCACCGGCTGCTGCCGCAGGTCCTGACCCCTACCACGTTACATAGGCGTGATAGGTAACACATGTCACCTGCAGGTACTTTCTTAATCCAGGAGAAAACTATTTTTATACTTATATTCGCACTAGGGGCAAGATTTGCAAAGTAAAAATCCTAAAAGGCTGGAAAAGCTACGGCTTCCAAATGCACCAGCATTAGATTTGATCGTTTTTTTAGCCATATACCTCATTTTTTACAATATAGCTCGTCAGCAAACATATTTGCATATTTAGCCACATTCCCCACCGTGGCCTCTGCCTCACCCGAAGAGCATGAAAGCTAGCAAGTGAGGCCGCGGACGGGCGATTGTTGGAGCAGACGCTCCATGCCTAGGGAGCACATGTTGCCGCTGTCGAGGAGCGCGGACGATGCTTTCTGCGGAGCGCGGACGATGCTTTCTGCGGTAGGTACGGAGTGATATTTGTAATTCTATTTGAAAGAGAGCTAAATTTATAAAGAAAAAAAATAAGAGAAAGGTGCGAAAAAAATGATCAATTCCCAGCATTATCATCATAAGTCGCATGGACAGGTCACACGCACCTTAAAAAAAGTTCATACGGTTTGTCTGTCTCAGGTCTAATGTTTGGTACAAAACAACAAATGTACTTGTTCCAACCAACCGGATTCTGACACGTCGCCTGCTAACTGCTAAAATCCCATTTACTTCCAAGTCAAATGTTCCAGCCAGGAACTGTAAAATAAGACCCAATAATACAATAATAGCCCGTCAGAAGTATATATATTGCTTGAAATGTCTAAATTGGCCGAAATGGCGAAATGACGCGTAAAGGCCTACAATACGTATATAAGCCAATCTGTTGTAATACAGCCCAACTACCAAATTTCATATTTGCCCCATTGAAGTACACAAGGAAAACCGCACCACATGCGGGTAGAGATGAAAACGGAACAAAAAAACGGTCGATAAATGCTAGTTCTGTTTCCGTTTTCACATCTTTTACCGGTAATGAAAACGAAATCGGAAACTTCGAAAATGGATACGAAAACGAATAATGACGGAAACGGATGCGGAGCGGAGCGGAGCGGATACGGAAACGAAAGCAAAAAATTCCACAAAAACGTAGTACATAATCACAATATACATAACCGCAAAAACAATGTAACTCATTCCACCTCAAAGGCGAGATACAAGACAATGTTATGTTCACCGGTATCACTAGAAAGTTTTTTCTCAAGTTTGTCAGTTGAAGGCTCGCTATTTGTCCCCTAAATCAGACCATCATGTCCTCCTACATATCATTATCATCGACATCCTCTTGCTCCTCCAACTATAAATATGTAATGCCCTAAAATTTGCATATTATTGTTCAATGTTCATTTATGATTTTCTGAGATTTATCCTGGATTTTCTAGAGTTTATAAATGCCATTTTGCTATTTTTTAGATTTATATAATTAATTTATTCATGAAAAATGAAGCCAAAATTATGCTAAAAATATTTTTTTTCTAGGTTCAAAATGTTCCAAAGTATTTTTGAGATTTTTTCTGGAATTTTTGAACTCTATTTGATATTTTCTATAAAGCCATTTGTATTTATGAAATTATTTTAATTCAAAAGTAAATGTAAATTCTCCATTCCCCTTTTTAGGCTAAGTGGACCAAGTTTCCGACGGAATTTTCGGTTTCACTTATACGGAATTTCCGATTCCGTTTTCGACAAAAAAAATCCGTTTCCATACGATATTTTCTATTTTCGAAAAAAAAACTTCCGTTTCCGTTGTTCTCCGTCGGATATTTCATTTCCGTTTTCACCCCTACATGCGGATCTGTATGCTAGCTAGATCGTTTCCTTCGGCCTTCGGGTACAGAACTACAGAACAGCCCATGTTGATTTGGCTGGGATATGTTACGTCTATGATGCAAAATAGTAAAATAAAGTACAATATAGGCCCATTTTAGTTAAGGTTCGACATGATGACATGATTGAATGGCCCAACTCTTTGGCGTCTATTTTCACATCTGGACCGTACGTTAGCTAACGATACATAATTGAGAGCAATATATCAACTTTTTTTAAGGGTGTGAACATTTCTACTGGATATATACTTAACATGCAACTTTATTACTTCAAAATTAAGGGTGGCCCTACCTAAATCAACAATTTTTTTGAAGGGCTAAATAACCAACCACGTCATGGCTATGTCAACATCCACGGTGGCACAATCACCTCCAAAACCTTACATGTTATTTGCTTCGATTTTAAAAAGCCGGGGTAGAATGACTGATTTTGTAGTTGACTTTAGAGATAAAGTGGCTAAAACAGCAATGTTTAGTGGGTGGAGTTTTTCCTTATTGAATTGCTGTTATTTCCACGAGTAGCTAGGGACTAGACGTGGGCATCGTACCGGTACGGTACTGACTATCAGACCATGTGTTTAAACTGTGCCTTCGCTATGGCCTGGCCGGCTTCATGTTGTGCCAGTCTAAGTCCGGCCCATTTATACTATTGCGACGAGAGGAAAGGAGCTGGAGACGTACGGAGCAAAGGCAGCGTACATAAATATTGGAGGAAAAGAACTCAATTTTATTCATTATTGAACATATACAGAGTTACTGCCTTGCTATGAACATGAGTATCGGCCTCATAAAAAACTTTATAGTACTTACGTGGGTACACAATGCTCCTTAGTATAAAAACTTATACCTTACAAGAAGCTGTTATTTCTCACTCGTCTCTCAATCTCTCTCAGCTCTCTTCCTCTCTCTCGCTTGTCTCTCTCAATTTCTCTCCGTTCTCTCTTTCTCTCGTTGCTTCCTCTCTCAGCACCGGGGACGTACGATCCTTTGGTAACTACAGATTAAATGCTAGACGAGGTATGTGCAAACGTACAATGGGATTAGGAAAGTGGCCAATGATGTTCACTTGCCTGTTACTTGCCCATTGATCTCCCTCTCACTGTCTCTCTCAGCATTTACCCGTTGTGCTCTCTCTCCCGTTTCTCTCAATCTCTTTCAGCTCTCTCTCACTCACCTGTTGCTCCCTCTCACTCGTCCGTCTCCCTCAGCTCTCTCGCCTGTCGTTCTCTCTCAATCACTCTTAGTTATCTCTCTCGTCGGCCTATCTCAATCGCTCTCATCTCTCTCTTGCTCGTCGCACTCTCACATCCAAGGGTGTCGAGAACATATAAATCCACCATGGACAACTCCTTGACCACATGCGAACAGAAATCGGGTTCATCGCTGGAAATCTAGTTCTGCCCCTTTTTCTTTTTTTTTTCTTTTCTTTCATTTCTTTCTTTTCTTTTATTTCCCTTTTTTTTCTTCCTTTTCCTTCCTTCATGTTCCCAATCTCCTAGCCTGGCTTTCTTTCTTTCTTTTCCTTCCCTTTTCCTTCCTTCCAGTTCCCAATCTCCTAGCCTGGCTCCTCGTCTCCTCCCCCCATCGCTGCCTCGCGTCCCCCCACCAGCTTCGCCCTCCGACGCCTCCCTCTTCCTTCGCCCCCTCTGGTGCCTCCCCCTCCTCCGCCCCCTTCGCCTCCCCCTCCCCAGCCCCCTCCATCTCCTCCTCTCGTTCCTCCTCCGACCGCCTCCCCTCCCCCCTTTGCCCCTCCCTTTTCTTCTTCCCTTCCCCCTCCGTCCACATCGATGCGTGGGCTGCATGGTAGGTAAGCTCGCTGTGGTGGGCGGAGCGCTTGTCACCAGGTACGTATGCCTATCTCTAGTGATGGCGGGGCGCGGATGAGGCAAGCACAACCTCAAGCGCGGCGACCATGTACCACGGGCCTTGCCGCAGGGCGCGTGGGTCGTGCAGTGCACGTGTCGCGCGCAGGGCGGGCCGTGCCATAGCACACCTGCCACTGTGGCATGGCGTGGCGTGCCGCTCGTCATGCCCGATTGGCAGGCCTAGCAAGGCCTATGCAACTGTGTTGTGTTGGCATGATCCATTCGAATGTGAGCCGATCCCATCATGCCTCGTGCCGGTCCGAAAAAGCCCGATCCAATACCACCTCTACTGGGAACAAGGCGATAGTTAATTGTGATCAGAAACTTGCCTGAGCTGCAACCAGCAACCTTCAGGCGAGCGGGCAAAATAGGCATAGTCATAGACACGTCTAACTGAGCTCAAGCATGGGGGCGAGGGTGTCACAATCACGTACTCACATGGTTTTGCTTATGTTGCCCTCCGATTCCATGGAACGCTATGATTGAAAGGCAAGATGGTGAGAAGAACCTCCCGATATGTCAATGGATGTTGGCTTTTGTTCCCCAAAGATTCCTCCTACCTGTGTGATAAAGCTCATCATTAGCCATTGCATCACACTTCACACCACGCCCACCTCTCGCGCTCACGCCCTTGACGAGGCATCACTGTATCGGAGCTAGCTCAGGCTCAACGACGCACCAGGCTCCCGCCGTATAATCGTCGCGTAGCACGTTGGATCGTGCATCCGACGGTTATGACGATCACGCGGGTGCGCCACGGCGTGAAGAATTGGCAGCGATCTCCTTGGCGCCGTCCCCACGGTGATGTAAGTAGGGCAAGCTGGTGCTGCTGCAAGTCAAGTGAACACGCTGCCTGCTCGTAAAGCAAATCTAAAAACGCCGCCCATCTTTTCGGGTCCTTTTGAGCACACACACCAGGCGCGCGGCAGCTGGGGCTTTGGGACGGCCACGCGGGCCGCGCAAAAGCGAGATAGGTTTGACCTGATCACATTGCCGCGCGTCCTGAGCCTACGTACCTTTGAGCGTGCTCGAGATATTGGCCCCAAACAATGTCGCCTCTCCTAGCTTGATGAAAAAAGCCAGCATTTTTCGAAACAATGCTGTGTAACTACAGTTTTACCACCGGGGAATCGGCGATATTTCCTGTTTGACAGGCGCCATTGTGAATCGAAGATCGCGGTGCTTCAGTTCAGGCTCAGCCACTGGTAAGGCGACAACGGGCAGCGTTGCAGCAAAGCATGCAGACTTGCAGAGTAGCTCTTTGCATCTGTAGCTTTGGACCCTCCATGTCCGGAATGGTAATTGGTAAAGCAAGCAAGGGTGCGAGGATGGGGTCGGTCAGGAGGACAAAATGATGGGTCTTGAGGAGGCGATGACGCAGGACCCTAATCATGGTGTTGCGCCCGGCCTTGGGGGCAGGAGCACACATACATAGGTACCCAGCCAAAGCTTGTGCGCTTTCTTAATCCTATTCCTGCTTGCGTCCGAGCTTTTCAAAGTTCACTTTTCTAGCCTTTACTATTATTTTTTAAAATTTAGTATTTTTCTGAACGAAATTACAAATCTAGTCTCCTTTCCACCGCGGAACGTGCCTCCCTACCGTAGGAGGCTGCCTCCCGCGTTTGCCAGGTGTGGCGGGCTGCCGGTCGATCCTGTGCTGCCTTGGCACTGCTCCTCACCGCCTGCCGCGCTCCTAGGGTGCGACAGCATCGGCTCCTACGCTCACTGGGCACGGCACACCTTCCGTAGTGAGAAGGAGGTTAGATTTATAATTTTGCTTCAAAAAAATTGAATTTGAAAAAAACAAGATAGCAGAGACTAGAAAAATAATCACTTTGTGCTTTCCTAGCTAGCGCACGGCCTTGTAATTGTACATGGCTACATGTCTGTGCCGTCCATGGCCTGCGCGAGGGCTCGGGACCATCATTGAGCCAAATGCGTGCTCTACTACTGCTGCTGCTGCTATCGCCACGGCTTAGGGATCGCAAAAGAGAATGCGCCTCATCAGAGCCTCGTGCTCTCCGGCTATTCATTGCCTTCAGGCGCGCGCGGTCGGCTGGGCGCAGTGGCGCCCCTTCGTGTTGTGCCGAACAAAAACTAGGCTGGAGCTAGGAAAAGACGCTTTGCGCTATGGCATGCCATGCTCCGGCCGGGCCAAATGCATCATGCCGAGCCCCGCTGTGTGTGCCGGCGCCGGTGGTGTTAGCTAGTAGCCTGGTAGTAGGTTGTTTAGCTAGGACTGAACGATTGAGTGAGAATTAGTAGCAAAGAGACTCTCATGATGTTTATGCGATGCAGTCACTCATATTATGTGCTACAGACGAAAAAGCTTGGTCAAAAAGTAATTAGCGCTGGTCATCAATAATTGTGGAAGGTAGAATTCAGCCATATACTTGCTAGCACTAGGTCTGCAAATGACAATAAGCACAATCTCACAAAGCTGGGAAAAGCTGCAACTTATTGGACATGCTAGAATGGCCTAATAAGTACCCTTACAAAGGACAGTGCACGGCATGTTTATGCCTAGTTAGGTTGAAATAACAAGCTGAAAAGCAGCTAGGCAGAGTGCTTACCAGAATCTCTAATCATGACCACATGTAGATGCAGAGCTTCACGCCTTCATGTTTCCAATTAGCAGACGCACTTCAGATATGTGGACAGCAAGTCTCCATTTCTAATCTGACTATCTGATGAATAGTGGAATCACATTATAAGTTCATTTAGACGGAAAAAGGAAAAGAAAAGGGAAACTTTCGTTCAGTTATTGTGCCCGTAAGTCTATTGATTAAAGCTGTAAAGTATGAACTAGTACCACTGTTAGTCGCGTGCATATCAGCATATATATGGAAGCCTTTGATGCTAAGTTAACTGTACTCAATGGCCATTTGGCATCTTTATTGTGCTATCGAAAACACTCATCAGATGACAGCCGTTGTTTACCGACAAATGAATTTCCTTTGTCTAATCCCAGGAAAAGGCTGTATTCAGGGCCATAAGAAAAGATGTGCAGATGCATTGATTAAAACAATGCTCTAGGACATTCTTCAGACAACATTGCTTCTTTCATACAAGTGTGCCAGAGAGAAATCCACCGAATTAGAGACATGATGCGGGGCTCGTCCCATGAGCTGCTTGGCCAAGGTTGCGTTCAGATCTTATAGTACTCCTGTATCTCGCGCACAACAAAGCCTGTATTTTTGCCTCTGAATGCTGGCATCGTATGTACTCATAACGAATTATAAGCTTAATCCAAGAGGGAATCTATTCATGTCAGAGCCAACTAGTACATGTGAACAAAAAATGGGCTCTCAATCGATTGCAGCTCGCAGCTCGTGACAACCTTTCGAACGCGTAGAAGAGACAATACTTCTTTGCAAAAAAGGGTGAGAAGAAAGTGCCTGTGTTAAGTGAGGATATGTTGTGCCACTTACTTTTAAGTATTTTTGTCAGAGCTTTACATGTATACCTGAGAGATAAACTACGGTACAAATGCCACAGCACCCGTCTCTCTTGTGTATAATTTACACTTCGGAGATCTTAGTCTGAACACACACGACTTTTCCAAGATTTGGGGTTTATTCAGGCATCATAGAGGTGCTTTTCTCGCATTGCTTCTCTGTGTTCTTTTATGGGTTCGCAATCCTTCCTGCAGATCCTCTTATGATGCCAATCGATCCATCTGGCTTTCTCTTCAGACGAGATAGAGGCATACGACAGATCTCCTCCAGTCATGATGCCGTGTCACCGTAGACAGATGCAGATGCCTGTTTGTACTACTTCTGTGATGTTGTGGCTTACTATCTGTTACTACTGTCTGTGGATTAGTTGCTGGTATGGGCCTTTGCATGATCGCCTCACGTCATTGGTTACCCCACAAAATAATTTCTCGATCAAGCACTTCTCCAGTAACTTAATTTGGTAGTTTAGAGAAGAACGTTTTTTTTTGTTGCAAAAAATGCAAATACGGGTGAAAAACTCACTTGCCACTTCTCCGTATACGAAAATGACGCGGTGATGCATGTAAGATATTAGTGGCAAGTAGGCAAGCATGCTCATCGTGCACACTTCCATTTGAACGTGCAAAGACGAAGAATATGCTTTCCCAGATTTTTGCAGCCCAGCTGTCCAGGATACTGCATACTGAAAAGATTGTAGACGAATGAGCAGCCTTTGCCTATTCAACTCGGCACAGTTTGGAGCTGGGAGACACACCGATTTTGGCTCGCTGCTGAACCTTGCAACAAACTGTTCGAGCCGAACGAATTTTCCCAGTGTATGGACTTTGGAGGCGTCCAGCTGTAGCTTCCCGCGAATTTGTGAAGATTTTCCGGCAGGTACCGACAGTAAATATGTTTGCTATATTTTTCTGGTAGCAGGCCTTGTGTGCCAGTCACTTACCAGCAAATATAATTGCAGGACCAAATCAGATCTTTAAGGACAGTCACTCATCTGAACTAGAGAAGGCTCAAAACAGCCAGCCTCCGAAGGTCTCCAAGCTACCGGGCACCCAGTAACTACTGAGGTACGGCACGCGAACGCGTATCTTTTCCTTGTTTTCACTACACACAGTCATCCGGACCGGATGTACGCCGGACTTGAAGTAACCAGCTCGATCGAGTGGCCTGTTTATCTTATTCGTCATCGATATCTAAAATGGTGCTCGATCGTGCAACGAAGGCGCGATGTACACTACACCTAACACGGACACTTGCTCCCTGGGCAACATTTCGGGCACGCATGGGACTTCGTTTAGCCAGTGAGGATTGAATCGTCGCCCCCAACGTCGTAAAATAAATTTCTTTCTTTCCCATCCTTTCTTCAAGAATTGAGCTTTCTGTTTTCAAGGAACGACGGGCTGGGGGCCTTGGACCATGGTTGCTCCATATGCTGCAGTGCAGAGTCTAGCTAATGAACGGAATAGGCATGAGGCACAACAAATTTCTGGCTTAGCTTACAGTGCTACAGAATGGGCGAGCCGCAGAGTAGGCAGTAGTGGGGATCGATCGAGAGAATTTTGTGGATGTGGGGCGCGCGCGAGAACCAGTGCCTGGGAAGGCCCCAAAGGCAGTCGCAGAAGGAGAAACACTGTACCGGGCTAAAGGAAGGAATGTCCCCTGGGCGCACCCCAACCGCGTATCCTCTCGCCACCTCACCCTCGCTGCCACATGGGGCCCACTCCGCCACGCCACCGTCGTACCCCACCGCGGAGGCAGTGGCATGCATGTCTTGGTGAAAGAGTGCGGTTTTGGAGCGTCTCCTCCTCCATGTGAGCAAAGCGCCTTTCCGGGCTCGTCGCAGGCGCAGCGACGGGCGGGGCATGGGGACGGAGAAGGGTTAAAGAAAGGTGGACTGCTCGCAAAAGCTAACGCGCACGACACAGGAGGCGCAATCATAGAACTGTTGGCTGTTCTTGCTTCTAACAAATTTTTTCTATGGAACTAGCCTTCCTAAATTTTTTTTGAATAGCCTCATTCCGCGCACAGATAAACACGAAATTTGTCAGGCTACCACAACGTGGTAATCCAACTGCCACGTGCCCCCGTTCCACTGAAATTGGATTTTCGCGTCCCCATTCTAAAGCAATTGTACTGAATCCCGCGGCCGCTGGGATCCCGTGTCGTCGATTTCCCACGCCTTTAATCCGTAGCACAAAGATAGGTTATTTTTGCAAAAATAAAATTTTAAAAACTATTTTTGGAAAAAAAGGAAAGGAAGAAAAAAAAAAGAGCAGGGCCATACGCCGTGCGGTGCGGCCTTCAGTTCTCACCCTGCGCTCGCGCTCTGCCGGGCAAGTACGTGCCGCGAGCGGTGACTAATCGCAACGTTCGCTGTAACGAAAATGCTAATCGCACACGGGCTGCGAGCCTCCAGCTAGCTCGCGGCCGGCCGGTCCGGGAAGGGAGTCGCTGGGGCAGCACTGCAGTGATATCCGGACGAGGCTAACTCGGGAGTCGGGACGCGCGCTCGCGAGTCGAACTCGAACCCCACTCGTGCCGCGTTGTAGACCACGCCTACCAGCGCTGCAGCGTACGGATCGAGTACCACGCATATGCTGCCTAACCTATTCAAAAGCCGCCATCGACGGAAGAAGGGAGAACCAGTGATAAGTGAAATAACTAGTAGAAAATTTGTGCAATTGTGCTCTGACTTTTATGTGCGAACTGCGTAACTATCTCTAGTACAATGGACGCTCCCACCGCATTCCACACATGCCACCACAATGCACACAGATGCACGAGTGTGCCCATTTGCACTGCGACCGGACGTAGTGCACATGCGTTTTCCCACGATACGCACTTGTGTGTCTATACATCGTGGAACCTTAATTTACGAGATTTTTTTATCCTTTCACAGTACCAAAATATATATTAATTTAGTATCAAGAGGTATAAAAAAAATTAAAAGGTAGAGATATAAAAGTTCAAAGATAATTTAGTGGTACATTGTGAATTGTGATACCACGTAAGAGTAGTAAAAACTCTTATCATGCAGTCCTCGTTAGAAACGCAGTTCTTCCGGTAACGCTGAAGTCATGCAAATAATATTTGGCGTGTTTGGCGATTAATGCAGAAAACTCAATTGAACATTGCAACGATAATTCCAAATCAACCACCTTAACTCCCGTAGGTACTAGCAGAACAAACACTACTACAGAATAGTACATCACTATCTCTTCATCTGGGTCGGTTTTTAAGTTTTTATGAAAAACGATTATGATAGATGACTTAAGAGATGTGTTAATAATAATCACTATCGGTTCTCAGGTTAGAAGCGATTGTGTTGTAGCACTAGACACATCACAATCGATTTTAACATAAGAACCGATAGTAATGAGCATGCACATCGCTATCAGTTCTTACGTGAGAAGCGATAGTGATGAGCACGTGCACATCACTATCGCTTCTCACATAAGAACCGATAGTGATGTGCTTGTACTCATCACTACCGCTTCTTACATAAGAACTGATAGCGATGTGTGTGTGTGTGCACATCACTACCGCTTCTTATATAAGAACCGATAGTAATGTGCATGATCATATCACTATCGTTTCTTAGGTGAGAATCGATTGTGATGTGCCTTGCTAGGTTATTTATACCCTTCGGGCTGAACTCTCTTCTGTTGTTGTTCCAAAGGAGATTTATTCGCTGCCACCCAAAAAACAGCACAATTCTAGTTAGATTAACAAACTGTTTGTGATAAGCTAATATCACATACGATTGGTGGTTCAGATCGTCTGTGATACTTGACAGACGATTTGTACCACGAATCGTCTGTGATATTAGATTATCACAGGCGGTTCTTAACATATACTATAACTTTGATGATCGTGCTAACAAAACTGTCTATGATTAGCTTTAACATAGACGGTTTTTAAAACCGCCTGTGATGAGACGTCTTATATAGCCGTTTCTGTAGTATCCTTTCTTATACGCAGTAGTCCTCTGTATTGGATTAGAGTTTTATGAGATATGATACGAGTGTGCACGATCTCAATAACAAAGAAGATGAATCTCGTAGAGAAAACCAAAATTACGATTTTGAAGCAACACACGACGAGTAAGAAAGATTTGACAAAGCCGGCTGCAAATTCTTTAAGCACAATCTCAGAAGAGTAAAAAGAATTGATATTCTCTCATAACTTATCAAACCTTTTAGGACCCTCAGATCCTACTATATACAAGAATCTAATGCTAAAGAATAACCTAGTCTCTAATCATCTTATGCAACTTTTGCTTTAGATGAGTTAGTTTGTGGCTTCTTAGTTGTTTGAGTTCTCTATGACCATCCCATATGTTTATATAGCCTCCTTTGT